>LS997565.1:2940004-4326254 GCA_000469685.2 Haemonchus contortus
GGTATTCGGGAAAGCTTTTGCACATGGGTTCAGCATAAGACATTATGAGGAGAACAAGCAAATTCAGGTCCTCACAACCTTTTGTACCATTGAATCAGCAAGGACCAATCAACCAGATATGAAATGACGAGCAGGGGCGGTTACATATCCGAAAAAGTTCAGATTTTCCAATCGAAACCTTTTATTTACTCTGTGAATTCATCTATATATGCTTAAAATGGAGTCGATATAAAGGAACTTTGTTTGAACAACTGGATCAAGTCAACTAGCGACCTTGTGAAAAGCCAGGTGGAAAGACATTACTCAAAAAGGTCGTCGCTTCAAAGAATCCCAGCAATCAAAAGAATATTTGCTTGTCTTCAGCTGAAATATGCTCTGGTAACAAAGACCAACACCAGAACCAAACCCAAATATAAAGCAGGCAGACAGTCAGGGAGAAGAGGCGCAGTAGCTCTTCGTTGTCTCATCAACTAAAGTTCTCTAGTGCTAATCACCCATCCCTTAGAAACTTCTCCTTGCTTTCATAGTTCAGAAGTATCACTCATTACAGAAAAATTTCAGAATGAAACTTCTCATCTTGTTGTTCATTGCCGCAGCAGCAGCCCATCCAGGGATTATGTGGATGGAACTCCTTCATGCGCCATTTCTGGCGGAAGTCAGCTGGAATGCTCAATTCGACTACTTCAAAATCCTCTACAATCAAACGCTGACCATAGCTAAGCAGAAGGAAGAAATCAAGCTCTGGGCAAAAAGAAATGAAGTCTCGGTACGTGAAATAGATTTGATTTAAAGATTTGAGAAAGCAAAACCATTCGGCAGAGAAAAATTTGCAGTGTTTTAGAAAGAAGTGACGAGTTTCTTCCACAAATTCAACAAGCGCATGGAGAAGACGAACAAGGATGTAGCTAAAGTGATTCACGCCTTACCAACAGCTCTACGAGATCTCACGAAAATCATGAAGAACGAGAAGCAGACCTTACCAGAAATGATGGCAAGCCATAAAACATTTGAAGGAGGAACAACCTCTGGTGAGTAGATTTCTTCTCAAGTGAAAAGTTCACACTTGTGCAGAGGTTCACCTGACCATGGCTAGATATTTTCTAAAAGACTATCAATTTCCAGGTCTTCCGTGTGCTGAAGTCAGCTATCAAAGAAGTGATGCATGAACATGGTTCACATGGAACTCACCCCGAATCCTCATGAGGGTCGTCAAATCACGCATAAGCACGGTTCCCATAAGGCCTCACCCAAATCTGCATGAGGAACGTCACAACCCACGCACAAGCAGAGCACACACCAAACGCACCCAAAATCGCATGAGGGACGTCAAGTCACGCATGAGTCCACTTCCCATGGACCTTCATTCGAAGCCGCATGCGGAACGTCAAACCACGCATAAGCCCCATTTCCACGAACCCCACTCAAAGCAGGCCGAGGAACATCAAGCCACGCACGGACCTAGCACACATGAAACACATCCAAGTACTCATGAGGAAGGTCAAGTCACACATAAGTCCCTTTTCCACGAACCCCACCCAAAGCCAGAAGAGGAACTTCAAGTGACGCATGAGCAGGTTACACACGAAACTCACCCAAGCCCTCATGAGGTACCCGAAGTCACGAGTAAGCCCGATACTCACGAACCCTACACAAAGCCGTATGAAGAACATCAAGCCACACATGGGCCCGGTGGTTCACCCGATTTCCACCCAAAACCCCATGGAGAAAATGTTCCACTTGGTGGCCCCGAGCCTGAGAAAACTCAACAGGGGAAAAACCTGGCAAAACCCATGGAACAAAGGATGGAACAATGGACCTTCTAATGGCTGGCCCCACAACGGACCAGAGAACAGGCCATTCGGAGCAGCTCCGTGGAACGGTGGGGAATGGCGATTTGATCCTTTCGGTATCTTCGACCATTGGTTCGGTTTCTTTGGAGCAATGCTATAGATGCTTGTTCATACGGTCCAAAGTGTTTTCATTATTTGTTGTCGCCATATTATTTTCCCAAACACCTGCTATCGGTTGATACATCAGTTGCGGCAATGATTTCGTGAAAATGCGGTGTACCAATAAAATTTCCACAAAGTTCGAAACTTTTCGAATTCTCTTGCGAACGTCGTTTTCACAGATAGCGAATATATAAAGTAAATCCTGTGCCAAGCTCATACAAACATTACATTTCAGTTGGCGAAGCATCAGTAAAATGCTGGTAAAAGAAATATTGTTACTACATTCAGAAAACAATTGCTAAACCGATCTGCTCACTGTTCAACCCATATGCTGGTCTACAGGGTGGGCCAAAATTATGATTACAGCGCGCGCTGACGTTCATTGCAAATTTTTTCTGAGTTCATAACAATTCATTGAATTTCTTCAATTTCACAAAGTTGCTTACGTTATTACCTTTCCAATGATACTAAACATTCGGTAGATTTTTAACATAATATAGGCGTAACTAGTCCGTGAATCAAACGTCGCTCTGCATTTACAAGCACTTTTGGCACGGTGCATCTACAGACGAACTAGCGTGACAAGGCAGGTGGTGCATTCAACCATGAGACGCTCTCGAGAGTTGGGAACAGTTGCAGATAGGAGTGGTAAACCAAGGAGATCTGTGGTTATATTTAGGGGAAGTCTTAAGGAAGTAGGGCAAAGGTCTACGTAGCAGCAAAATTCATTCTGAGTCCAAAATGTCTAAACGAACGGATATCTCACGAAATTTTCTGCGTGAAATCGTGAATCATCACCTGCACAACGAGACCCTTATACGATTAGAGAGTGATTCCCTCAGTGAGCAGGTTAAAGAGAAGAGAAAGGTTGGCTGACAAAAGCTGCCCTGTCGCATCCGAAAAAAGTGCCGTACGGAATTCCTGTTCACCGACGCGAGGATATCCCCAGTGAAATGGTGCTCAATAAGAAGAGCGATAAGATTTATAAGAACCTTAAAGGAATGAAACTTATACAGAGCCTGGCGCACTAACTTTCTGTGATGGCCTGTGCTAGCGTCACCGCCGAGGCAAAGACACCGATTATTCTTGCAAATTATGGAGGAAAAGTTGGCTTGGAGGCCTGTTTGATCTCTTCGTGCGCAATAGAACACTTTGGTGATTCGAACCGGTCCATATTGTCAAGATGAAGCTCCTGACCGCAGAACAGAAATTGCTTAGAAATTTCGCAAAAGGGGTTTTTTGACTTCATAAACTTTCGATCAGTGACCACTCTGGAGCCCTGACCTAAATCCCATGAATGTCTCCATGTGGTCAGCCTCTGAGATGAAGGCATCCTTTAGCCCAACAAGAGAAGAAATAATCTCGAAAATGCCTAGCAAAAAGCCGGAACCATTTCGATGACCCTAGCTGCGTGCCACCGTCAATGCCGTCCATCGTCATCTCTGGGGTTGGGTGAAAGCAGAAAGCAACAGATCCCAGTTTTCAGTGTAGAGTTTTGATAAGAAATTAGTGATAAACGCTTTGATGAAATTGTTTACTCTAATGGCTTTCTATTCGTTTTCTGTGATGTGATGTCTGTGTAATCATTATTTTGGCCCACCCTGTTAGACTGCGGATTTTGATCCAGGATGACTAGATGACAGACTCTAAAAACAATTTTACGAACAGATACAGACGGCTTCACGATTTTGGCATTCGACCAGATGGGAATACTGGCACGATTTGGACAAAGACACCCGTGAAGATACGAGATCACACTTCGATGTTGAGTTTATTGGGAAATCTACCTTCGTGCAGTTTAAGTAGCAAAGTGCAGCGATGAAGAGCAGTCAATGATAGGTTTTATAGAGATTCACTCTGCCCGTAATGGAGAGAACTCTATTCAAAACGAAGGCTTTTACAAGATCCTGTGGAAAGGACGTGCCTTATAAGAAAAACCCGTCGGTGGTATTGAGACAGTCCTTCCATCTTTTCTTCCAACGAAAACCCGTCTCGAATACAGATTGATCAGAAGCAATAGGCCACTGTCATCAAGACCTGCAGCTGCAGCTACCTGCACCGATGTTTTCACTCCGTTCTACGAAAACAAGGACTCGACAACCCCATTTGTTTCGAAGGCTACATTTCTGAAGACTCTGATCTCTGCTATCCAAATCCCTCAAAACCACCAAATCAGAAGCACATTTCAGAAATTGATTACTCGGTCTCAGCTTTAATCTTGTCCTGATAGACTCCATCAGATAAGGTTGACAATGGAACACTTGGTAGAAAATACCAACATGATAACACGAGCACATGAAGGATGGGATCCTAGACCTGTTCAAAAATCAGCATGAGATCCTGACTCTGATTGGTTATCCTCTGTCTTGGCACGTCCAATGGAATACCTGATACGAAAAAACAATGCCCCACTTCCTCCGTGTGAGGAGGGTCCAATGGACCACATCAGCTTGCGACAGGGACGATTGAAGACGTAGCTGGTGCGCTCTAGGACAACCAACAGATACTGGTGATCGTCTAAGTTGCTGCAGGGATTAGTGCCTCTCTAGCCAATGCTTCTTTTCCTTCTCCCATACGAACTTTTGGACTCACTATTGCCATATGGATGCTGATGTGTACACATAGCGTGGAGCTACATCGTAGGAAAAGGTTACCAGCTGCTGAGCAGCTGTCTCTACAGTAAACTCGCTGCAGAGTTACTGCAGTAAGTCATAAAGCAATCTTGAACTCACTAATTATACATCATGCAGTCGTGAAACGTGCTTTCAAGTCCCCCTTGTTTAGCTTCGCATACACATATTTGAAACAACCTATTTTGAAAAAACGATACTGGAAGATTAGATAATTTAGCAGGATATAAGCCAATAGTACCAATAATAAGGCGTTTATTTCGTCATCTCCTTCGATGCAGCTATTCGAACTCACCCAAGAGTTCTTCGACGAAAACTTCAACAAAGTCATGGATGTTCTCGAGAATGTACCACCAGAGCAGGTAACGCACTACGTGATTGCTTGAGTCGAAGCCAATCATGGGCTTCATTCCTCGTTTAAAAGGGAGATCTGGAATTTTCTCGACTGTTGACATGGAGGATATATTTCGATTTTTTTGCAAACAGTATCAAGAATCTAGGAATAGGCATGGTCTAGAAACCTGTCGTGAGATAAGTGTCCAGGCGAGAAAGTAGAGCGGGTGGTGACAGATTATTGGCTCGAAATAGTGTTTGCCAGTAAAAAACCAGTACTCGCCAAAAATAGCTCGGGCTCAATGATAACTGACTGTGACCGTGAGCCGTTATGTAATAAGTGTGGTAAACACTTTCAGTATGATCTCCTAGAAGGAAAGGAATTTCAGAAACTGAACAAGGATACCGTGAGTGTAAATTTCTTGTAGAGAAAAAGATTCTATTAAGGCGCTCCTGGACCGCATACATAACAACTCAGCGTGCGCTAGCGTTGCGTCGCACAACTACCACATGCGATAACTTTCCTTTGGGAACAATCGAAAGAATAGATCCTCTTACGCATTGCTGCGCAATCAACACATCATCCAAAACGGATTTAATGATATTAAAGCTACTTAAGTAACACCGACGAGAAAAGAAACCCCCACAAATAAAGCACATCATAAGAAGGTGATGGGCAATCCGATGAACTGGTGGAAACGGGTGAATTTAGGGGCGTCACGGCGGGGAATTTTAGGAAGAGCCTGAGACTTTACAATATAGCAAAGTCTGTAGATTTAAAAGAACTACCAATCATGCTACACGGAGCCTAGAAACTAGGTCTACGCGCCCAGCATGACGGAGCATTACTAAGCATAAAAACTATCATCCTTTACGAGTACTCGTGCAGGATGGGTATAAAAATGGATGGGAACTTCTTGCATTTACTAATGCTTAGTGTAGTGAAGGAAACCCATGTGCTTATAACATATTACAGTGAATAAACAGAATTTTGACAGAGAAAGCTCACCCTTTTCAGTTTGTCAGTGCCAAAAAATTACCGCTGTCGATATGCATTCTGTTTAACGACAAAAAATGGGAACAAGCAAGTAGTCCGCAAGGAACGGATCTGATCAAAAATGAAACATTTCAATAAAATTATGTTACATTCTTTGTCAGTTGGATGCACTAGTAATCACATATTATTCTCCATAATATCAAAGAACCGGACCTATAACAGTTAGTAGAGTATAGTACCGATTGTTGAGCAAGAATAGCAAAAGCGATAGAGTGAGAATAATAGTATAGAAATCACATCAACTAGAAAAAATCTACATTTGGGAACAAACGAGAGTGATATGATGTTAAAGGTGAATTATGCAATCAATAACGGATCATGAAAGGCAAATTGAAATCAATCGGCGTCCAAGGCAGCCATTCTTAAGATCTGTTCCCAGACCTTTTTGTAGAGGAAGGCGTCACCGCACAATCGTTTTCGTCGAATTCCAATCTAGCAATCAAATTGCATTAAAAATAAAGTGGATGCATACTGAAACCGTGGAAGAATCTGATCAAGTTTATAAGTAAAGCGAAAACGCGTTGACAAATTTCTTCTACTGTTCCAATTAGTTCGTCTCCAAATGCGTTTCTCCACTCGCTCCCTCTCCCATCACCCGAAAAAAGCATCGTTCGAGGGGATAAAGGGAGGGAAAATGGGACAAAGAACGGAGTGACACCCAAAATGTCAGCTTTTCATAGAATCACCCAAACACAGAGAGTTGCGAAGCTGTAACAAAAGTCTTTTGGAAAGGTGTTCGAAACGCAAAGTTCCGATATGGCAGAAACGAACCCATACCTGTTTCAAGGTGAATATTCACACATGATTAAGAGCTCTAATGATAATATTCCGCGCCAAGTTAAGAAAACTACTCGATTGAACATTTATAAAAATGAATATAGAATTCTACCTTTCCCATATTCTGCACGACAACCACCTCCAGTTCAACCGTAAGTGCATGACCGGCTTTATCCTTTTGTTTTCCAGATATTTTCCATCTACAAACTTCACATTTAACAGAGTAATGAAACAAAAACTTAATTGTCTAAACTAAACATGAATGACTGAATAAGGAACCGAGCTACTCACCCATTAATTTCATACTTGATAGTCTGTTGTTCAAACACTTTAATGAGCTCTTGTTTTACTCTTTCGGCATCCGTCGAGTTAGTTACTGATACGTTAATCATTCCCTATAACATCGAAATACAGAGCGATTTACTCCTTTTCTATGAAAAAGAACCGACTTCTACAGTTTTCAGCACTTGTGGTGAGCCATTTCTCAGTTTTCGTGGTGTAGTAGTTTGATAACACGATCGGCCTTGCGCTCCAGCGAAGCGAACACCTGAACAATTACTGTAATTGAGACCACTATTGAAAAAAACGTGTACAAAAGCTGAATCACTGAATATCCACGCCATTTCAGAGAAGGTAGGGGTTAACCATGTTTTCAATAGGGTGAAAATAAAAGATTTCCGCAAGCAATCAATGAGCTCAAACTATCCTAACCTACACAGAATACTTTACGTTTCATCAGTAGGTCGTTCCCTGCTTGTTCGAATTAAATGTGGGGGAAAATTTCTGTTTATCGCAGATTACATGGTAAAATCTGGACATTGTAAGCACAGGCATGAGTTCACGGGAAGGATGTGGGAAGGAGAAAGAGTTTCATCAGAATGAGGTTTGGATTAGAAGACAAAGCTTCACAGAATTGAAATTCGAGATATTAGGAATAGCTAAGTAAGAGAAAAAAGTGAAAAGGAAAAGAAATTTATGATTGAGAATGCCGCTGACACCTTCCGATTATGGGCAACCTTGCAACGCCTGCGATGTATCCTGTCCAAACGTACATGGCGCTTTATCTGCCTAGGCGTAGACTATGAGCGTAAAATCAATATCTATACATACATGCTTGCGCTGCAAGGATGACATGGCTCAAAAAGAAATACAGCATTTTTTCAGAACCTGTTCATTAATATATACTGATCTCAGGTCGGAATGTGAGCTCTTTCATTTCGGCTGCAAGACTTCGTTGTGTTGAACCGTCTGAATCGACGAATCGCTGCTCTGGCAGTCGTTTTAGAACCATCGATGATGACATATTATTGCCTGCAATGAATGTCTTGGGTAAATTGTCATGAATGCGTGAAACTCAACGACTACAGACGTTACAATTTTCTTCGAAAATTGAAAACTACCCCCATGAATTCCGCGTTATAACTTCTACGCTTGTGTCCCTGATAAGATCCTATTGACGTAGGCGACTCAAAGTTTTTTCTAGGAAAAAAATCGAAAGAAGAAGTTTGAGAAGTTTTAACAAGAAGAAAATTTAGAGACTATACCTTGCTGCGCTATACAGCGGCTACTAAAGATTCACAGATTCACGATGACGTTAAGCACCACTTGAAGGCAGAGTTCACGATAATTTTGGGTAATCCATATCATGGAAGACAAGATCGTAACTAGTGCGATTGAGGTGAAAAAACTGCGTGCATCGGTGTTTCTAAAGTGAAAAAAGGCTCGGAAAAACCGTGGAAAAGGAGGCTGGACGAGAATGAAGCCAGAAAAATGAAGAAGGTGGGGCGTCCCGACGAGCTAAACAGTGTGTTTCACTGCACGCGTGTGGGTCCTGGTGCGAATAACGGACAATGGTAAGCAAAAATTCATTCACTTATAAGCATAAATAAACAAAACCCCAGTAACAACAGAAGTAGCTCACCTTTTCCAGCCTCCAGGAGTAGGAAATTAAATAAGGGATCGTGGAAGCAAAAGGAAAAACAGAGGAAAAAGAATGGGAGAAAAACATCGCCTCATCACTCGGCGATAGCTGATTGTGTGTGGGTCCTAGAACGAATAGTTGCAATCTGTATTGTCTCGACACTCGTCTAACGTGACACCGATCGAGGGGTGGGGAAAGCGAACCACGGCAGCAACGCTTCTTCCACTATGCCCTTAAGCGCCGAGATTGTGGGAAGCGAGAGGGTCCCTTCTACCACACATGCGGGGCGCTCAGTATTCCTAAGGAAAAACTCAGCAACCTTTTTTATCGTGAACCGTGCCTTTAAGGCTTTGATCGAAAAACCATGTAAATCTTATGGAAAAGTTGCTGCGCTAGTGCACCCAATGAAAGGTGGGATTAAGCACTCGAGTTGAGATAGGGAACAACAAATCGGGGCTTTTGAAATTGTATGCGAAACGTCACCTTAGACTGGAGAAAGGCAGTTTGGGGGGGGGGGGGGGATCTTGAGAAAAGTAGTTTTACTTCCTGGATTTTTTAACGTTTCATTGCATTAATTTTACAATACCAATATTGCCTTTGCAGTGATAATGTGGAAGAAGCTTGATGCATCAATTTTCTATCGAATATCAAACAGAAGAGTTCGCTTGGATGGCATCGCGTAGTTTTTCAGTACAAATTGCTAGCCAGCTGGCAACGTATTTATTCACAGAATGAAATATTCGCAAGGATGCAATAATTACAGTTGTCGGTAGGATTTTCGAGTTCCTAATAACACATTTTTGGATAAATTTAGAGGGAGAAATTTTGAAAATCATGGTATTCGGAAAAAAGCTTTTGCTCATGGGTTCAGCATAAGACATTATGAGGAGAACAAGCAAATTCAGGTTCTCACAACCTCTATACCACTGAATCAGCATGGGACTAAACAACGAGATATGAAATAATGAGCAGGGGCGGTACTTACTCGAAAAAAGTTCGGATTTTCCAATCGCTTTTATTTACTCTGTGAATTTATCTATATATGCTTAAAATGAAGTCGATATAAAGGAACTTTGTTTGAACAACTGAATCAAGTCAACTAGCGGCCTTGTGAAAAGCCAGGTGGAAAGACATTACTCAAAAAGGTCGTCGCTTCAAAGAATCCCAGCAATCAAAGGGATATTTGCTTGTCTTCAGCTGAAATATGCTTTGGTAACAAAGACCAACACCAGAACCAAGCCCAAATATAAAGCAGGCAGACAGACAGGGAGAAAGCGCAGCAGCTCTTCGTTGTCTCATCAACTAAGCCTCCCTAGTGCTAATCAACAATCACTTAGAAACTTCACCTTACTTCCACAGTTCAGATATACCTCTCATCAAAGGAGAATTCCAGAATGAAACTTCTCATCTTGTTGTTCATTGCCGCAGCAGCAGCCCATCCAGGGATTATCTGGATGGAACTCCTTCATGCGCCATTTCTGGCGGAAGTCAGCTGGAATGCTCAATTCGACTACTTCAAAATCCTCTACAATCAAACGCTGACCATAGCTAAGCAGAAGGAAGAAATCAAGCTCTGGGCAAAAAGAAATGACGTCTCGGTACGTGAAATGACGATTTGAGAAAGCAAAACCATTCGGTACAGAGGAAATTCACAGTATTTTAGAAAGAAGTGACGAGTTTCTTCCACAAATTCAACAAGCGCATGGAGAAGACGAACAAGAATGTAGCTAAAGTGATTCACGCATTACCAATAGCTCTACGAAATCTCACGAAAATCATGAAGAACGAGAAGCAGACCTTACCAGAAATGATGGCAGCCATAAAACATTTGAAGGAGGAACAACCTCTGGTGAGTAGGTTTCTTCTCAAATGACCGATTTACCTGACCTGCGCAGAAGTTCAGCTGACCATGGCTAGATATTTTTGGAAACACTATCAATTCCAGGTCTTCCGTGTGCTGAAGTCAGCTATCAAAGAAGTGATGCATGAACATGGTTCACATGGAACTCACCCGAATCCTCATGAGGGTCGTCAAGTCACGCATAAGCACGGTTCCCACAGGCCTCACCCAAATCTGCATGAGGAACGTCACACCACGCACAAGCAGAGCACACACCAAACGCACCCAAAATCGCATGAGGGACGTCAAGTCACGCATGAGTCCACTTCCCATGGACCTCATTCGAAGCCGCATGCGGAACGTCAAACCACGCATAAGCCCCATTTCCACGAACCCCACTCAAAGCAGGCCGAGGAACATCAAGCCACGCACGGACCTAGCACACATGAAACACATCCAAGTACTCATGAGGAAGGTCAAGTCACGCATAAGTCCCTTTTCCACGAACCCCACCCAAAGCCTGAAGAGGAACTCCAAGTGACGCATGAGCAGGTTACACACGAAACTCATCCAAGTCCCCATGAGGAACCCAAAGTCACGAATAAGCCCGATTCCCACGAACCCTACACAAAGCCGTATGAGGAACACCAAGCCACACATGTGCCCGGTGGTCTACCCGATTTCCACCCAAAACCCCAAGGAGGACATATTCCACTTGAAGGCCCCGAACCTGAAAAAACCCAATGGGGGAAACCCGGGCAAAACCCCTGGAATGGAGGATGGAATAGTGGACCCTTCAATGGCTGGCCCAACAACGGACCAGAAAATAGGCCATTCGGAGCAACTCCGTGGAACGGTGGGGCATGGCGATTTGATCCTTTCGGTATCTTCGACCATTGGTTCGGTTTCTTTGGAGGAATGCTGTAGATCTCTGTTCATATTAAACCATTGCCTCCTTATTGAAGCCTTATTTGTTGTCGCCATATTATTTTCCCGAACACCTGCTATCGGTTAACACACCAGTTGCGGCAATGATTTTGTGAAAATGCGGTGTACCAATAAAATTTCCAAAAAGTTCGAGGACTTTTCGAATCTCTCCCGAACGTCGTTTTCACAGGTAGTGAATAAATAAACTAAATCCTGTGCCAAGCTCATACAAACATTACATTTCAGTTGGCGAAGCATCAGTAAAATGCTGGTAAAAGAATATTGTTACTACACTCAGAAAACAATTGCTTAACCGATCTGCTCACTGTTCAACCCATATGCTGGTCTAGACTGCGGATTTTGATCCAAGATGACTGAATGACAGGGTCTAAAAACAATTTTACGAACAGATAAAGACAGCTCTACGATTTTGGCATTCGAGGATAGATGTAGTTAATATGAATGTGATAAGTATGGGATATATGGAAAGCTAAAAATGAATGGAATGAAAAATAAGAAAATCGAAAAAACGAAACTGAACAATGCGAAGATGACACTGGAAATGCCGCGCAAGCACTTTGCTTGCCGTGGGAATTTGGGTACAAAGACACCCGTGAAGGTACAAGACCACACTCTGATGCTGAGCTTTTGGGCAATCTACCTTCCTGCAGTCTAAGGGGCGAAGTGCGGCGATAACGAGCAGTTAATGATGAATTTGAAAAAAAACTTCACTCTGCACACAATGGGGGAAAACTCGAACTCTATTCAGAGGGAGGCTTTTACAAGATTCTGCGGAAAGGATGGCCTTATAGTTATAAGAGAAATCCGTCGGTGGTATTGAGGCAGCCCTTCTATCTTTTCTTCCAACGAAAAAACCCGTCCCGAAGACCGACTGATCAGAAGCGCTAGGCCATGGTCATCAAAACCTGCAGCTACAGCTACCTGCATCTATGTTTTTACTCCGTTCGACAAAAATAAGGACTCGAAAACCCCTTTGTTTCGAAGACTTCATTTGTGGAGTCATAACGTCCCTGTTCTCTCTGATCTCTGCTAGCCAAATCCATCAAAATCACCAAATCACAAGCAGATTCCAGAAATTGACTACTCGGTCTGAGCTTTAATCTTGTCCTGATAGACTCCATCAGATAAGGTTGACAATGGAACACTTGGTAGAAAATACCAACACGATAACACGAGCACACGAAAGATGGGATCCTAGACCTGTCCAAAAAACAGCATGAGATCCTAACTCAAATGGGTATCCCTTCTGTCTTGGCACGTTCAATGTAATAAATTCTTGTTATGAAAAACAATGCCTCGTGTCTCCTCGAGTGAGAAGGGTCCAATGGATCACAATCAGCTTGCGACAGGAACGATTAAAGACGTGGTTGGTACCCCTCTAGAGGCAAATTGATGATCAACGAATACCGGTGATCGTCTCAGTTGCAGCAGGGATTGCTGCCATTTTAGCCACTTCTTCTTTTCCTTCTCCCATACGAACTTTGGAACTCACTATTACCATATGGATGGTGATGTGTACACATATCGCAGAGCAACACTGTAGGAAAAAGTTACCAGCTGCTGAGCAGCTGTCTCTACAATAAACTCGCTGCAAGGTTACTGTAGTAACTCATGGAGCAATCTTAAACTCACTAATTATACATCATGCCAGCGTAAAACGTGTCTTCAAGTCCACCTCCGCACACACACACTTTCAAAACAACGTATTTTGAAGTGACACACTGGAAGATTAGATAATTTAGCAGAATATAAGTCATTAGCACCACCAAAAGTGCATTCATTCCATCATTCCCATCGATGCAACTATTCGAACTCACTCAAGAGTTCTTCGACGAAAACTTCAACCAAAGTCATGGATGTTCTCGAGAACGTACCACCAGAGCAGGTACTACTTTATTGCTTGAGCCGAAGCCAATTATGGGCTTCATTCCTCGTTAGAAAGGGAGGACTGAAGCTTATTCAACTGCGATATGGAGGATAGATTTCGATTATTTGTAAACAGTATCAAGAATCTAGGAATTAGGCACGATCTCGAGTCGTTAGATAAGTGTCCAGGTGAGAAAGTAGATCCGAAAATGACAGGTTGTTAGCTCGAAATAGTCTCACCCAGAAGAAAAAAAAACAGTAGAAGGCAAAAATAGCTCGGGCTCAATGATAACTGACCGTTATCTTTGTGAAGTAAGTGTGGTATACAGGCGTCATGCTTTCAGCATGATCTCCTAGAAGGAAGGGAATTCCAGAAACTGAACAAGGATACCGTAAGTATCATTTTTTTTGTAGAGAAAAAGATTCTAATAAGGCACACCCTGATTTACATTACTATATTACATAACCATCGAGCGTGCGGTAGCGTTGCGTCGTACAACCATCATATCCGATAACTCCTCTTTGGGCACATTTGAAGAAAAGGTCCCCCTACTCTCTCCTGTGCAATCAGAACACCACCCAAAGTTGCAATCAGAATATCACCCAAAGTGGATCTAGTGATACCAAAGCCACATAGGTGGCACCGACAAGAAACCAGCCATTCACAATGAAACAGTCACAGATACAGGACCTCATAAGAAGATGGTGGGTGGGCAATGACGAATAATAGAAACGGGTGAACTCAAGGGCCTCTCTGCGGGGTATTTCAGGAAGAGCCCGAGACTCTACAATATTCTGTAGACTTGAAGACCTATCAATCATGCCATAGGATGCCTCTCCACTCGAGGAGTTCAGAAAGCACGCCTGCTGCCTACCATGACGATAGTGACCATTTTGAGCACCACTAAACATAAAAAGTCTCACTCTCTATGAATACCTATGCGTGATGAGCAGCAGAAGTATGAGAACTTTTTGTATTTGCTATTGCTTGGAAAAATGACAGCAGCACGCCGAGCGGCCCTACCATGATAAGGGGACCCCCATTTAGTGATAACATATTGTAGCAATGAATTTCAACTGTGTGAACTTTTCAATTTCAGTTTGCTAACGCCAAAAAAATACCGCTGTCGATATGTGTTCTGTTTACCGACAAAAAGTGGACACAAGCAAGTAGTCCGCAAGGAACGGATCTGATCAAAAATGAAACATTTCAATAAAATTATGTTACATTCTTTGTCAGTTGGATGCACTAGTAATCACATATTTTCCATAATATCGAAGAACCGGACCTATAACAGTTAGTAGAGTATAGTACCGATTGTTGAGCAAGAATAGCAAAAGCGATAGAGTGAGAACAATCGTATAGAAATCACATCAATCAAAAAAATAGTATACATTCGGGAACAAAAGCGAATGATATGATGTTAAAGGTGAATTATGCAATCAATAACGGATCATGAAAGGCAGAGTGGTATCAATCGGGCGTCCAAGGCAGCCATTCTTAAGATCTGTTCACAGACCTTTTTGTAGAGGAAGGCGTCACCACACAATCGTTTTCGTCGAATTCCAATCTAGTAAACAAATCTTATCAAAAATCAAATGGACACATACTGAAAGCATGGAAGAATCTGATCAAGTTTAAAAGTAAAGCCAAAAATCGCATTGACAAATTTCTTCTACTGTTCCACTTAATTCGTCTATGAATTGCGTTTCTCCCACTCGCTCCCTCTCCCATCACCCGAAAAAGCATCGTTCGAGGGGATAAAGGGAGGGGAAATGGGACAGAAGAACGGAGTGACACCCAAAATGTCACCTTCTCATAAAATCACACAGTCACAGAGAGCTGCTAAGCTGTTACAAATGTCGTTTGGAAAGGTGTGGGAGGGCAAAACGCAAAGTTACGATCTGGCAAAAACGAACCGACAATTTCATGCCTGTTTTAAGAATGTTCACACATGATTAAGCTTAAGCATTTTATAAAAATGAATAGCGAAATTTACCTTTCCCCATATTTCTGCACGACAACTACCTCCAGTTCAACCGTGAGTGCATGACCGGCTTTATCCTTTTGTTTTCCAGATATTTTCCATCTACAAACTCCACATTCAGCACAGTCGATGGAAAAAATTATCAAACTAAACATAAGTGACTGAATAAAAAACCGAACCACTCACCCTTTAATTTCATACTTGATAGTTTGTTGTTCAAACACTTTAATGAGCTCTTGTTTCACTCTTTCGGCATCCGTCGAGTTAGTTACTGATACGTTAATCATTCCCTATAACATCGAAATACAGAGCGATTTACTCCTTTTCTATGAAAAAGAACCGACTTCTACAGTTTTCAGCACTTGTGGTGAGTCATTTCTCAGTTTTCGTGGTGTAGTAGTTTGATAACACGATCGGCCTTGCGCTCCAGCGAAGCGAACACCTGAAAATTACTGGCAATTGGGACCACTATGAAAAAAACGTGTACAAAAGCTGGATCACTGAATATCCACGCCATTTCAGAGAAGGTAGGGGTTAACCATGCTTTCAATAAGGTGAAAATAAAAGATTTCCGCAGGCAATCAATGAGCTCAACTATCCTAACCTACACAGAATACTTTACGTTTCGTCAGTAGGTCGTTCCCCGGCTTGTTCGAATTAAATGTGGGGAAAAATTTCTGTTCATGGTAAAATCTGGACATTGTAGGCACAGGCATGAGTTCACGGGAAGGATGTGGGAAGGAGAAAGAGTTTCATCAGAATGAGGTTTGGATTAGAAGACAAAGCTTCACAGAATTGAAATTCGAGATATTAGGAATAGCTAAGAAAGAGAAAATGATTGAGAATGCCGCTGACACCCTCCGATTATGGGCAACCGTGCAACGCCTGCGATGTATCCTGTCCAAACGTACATGGCGCATTATCTGCCTAGGCGTAGACTATGAGCGTAAAATCAATATCTATATATACATGCTTGCGCTTGCAAGGATGACATGGCTCAAAAAGAAAGACAGCATTTTTTCAGAACCTGTTCATTAATATATACTGATCTCAGGTCGGAATGTGAGCTCTGTCATTTCGGCTGCAAGACTTCGTTGTGTTGAACCGTCTGAATCGACAAATCGCTGCTCTGATAGTCGTTTTATAACCATCGACGATGACATATTATTGCCTGAAATGGAATGTCTTGGGTAAATTGTCATGAATACGTGAAACTCAACGACTACAGACGTTACAGTTTTCTTCAAAAATTGAAAACTATCCCCATGAATTCCGCGTTATAACTTCTACGCTTATGTCCCTGATAAGATCCTATTGACGTAGGCGACTCAAAATTTTTTTTATGAAAAAATCGAAAGAAGAAGTTTGAGAAGTTTTGACAAGAACAAAATTTAGGGACTATACCTTGCTGCGCTATACAGCGGCTACTAAAGATTCACAGATTCACGATAACATTAAGCACCACTCAAAGGCAGAGTTCCGAAACTAGTGCGACTGAGGTGAAAAAACTGCGTGCATCGGTGTTTCCAAAGTGAAAAAGGCTTCGAAAAAACGTGAAAAAGGAGGCTGGTCGAGAATGAAGCCAGAAAAATGAAGAAGAGTAGGGCGTCCGGACGAGCTAAACAGTGTGTTTCACTGCACGCGTGTGGGTCCTGGTGCGAATAACGAACAATGGTAAGCAAAAATTCATTCACTTATAAGCATAAATAAACAAAACCCCAGTAACAACAGAAGTAGCTCACCTTTTCCAGCCTCCAGGAGTAGGAAATTAAATAAGGGATCGTGGGAGCAAAAAGAAAAACAGAGGAAAAAGAATGGGAGAAAAACATCGCCTCATCACTCGGCGACTAGCTGATTGTGTGTGGGTCCTAGAACGAATAGTTGCAATCTGTATTGTCTCGACACTCGTCTACCGTGACACCGATTGAGGGGCGGGAAAGCGAACCACGGCAGCAACGGGGCTTCCACTATGCCCTAAGCGCCTAGATTGTGGGAGCGAGAGGGTCTCTTCTACCACCCATGTGGGGCGCTGAGTACTCCCAAAGGAAAAACTCAGTAACCTTTCCTTATCGAAAACCGTGCCTTTAAAGCTTTGATCGAATAACCACGTAAATACTTTAGAAAAGTTGCTGCGCTAGTGCACCCAATGAAAGGTGGGATTAAGTACTCGAGTTGAGATAGGGAACAACAAATCGGGGCTTTGAAATTGTATGCGAAACGTCACCTTAAACTGGAGAAAGGCAGTTTGGGGAGGCAATACAAAACTTGAGAAAAGTAGCTTTACTTTCTGGATTTTTTAACGTTTTATTGCTTGCTTACTATATATAAGGCGCTCGCGTCTGTCTGTCTGTCTGTCTGTCTGTCTGTCTGTCTATCTGTCTATCTGTCTGTCTGTCTGTCTGTCTGTCTGTCTGTCTGTCTGTCTGTCTGTCTGTCTGTCTGTCTGTCTGTCTGTCTGTCTGTCTGTCTGTCTGTCTGTCTGTCTGTCTGTCTGTCTGTCTGTCTGTCTGTCTGTCTGTCTGTCTGTCTGTCTGTCTGTCTGTCTGTCTGTCTGTCTGTCTGTCTGTCTGTCTGTCTGTCTGTCTGTCTGTCTGTCTGTCTGTCTGTCTGTCTGTCTGTCTGTCTGTCTGTCTGTCTGTCTGTCTGTCTGTCTGTCTGTCTGTCTGTCTGTCTGTCTATCTGTCTGTCTGTCTGTCTGTCTGTCTGTCTGTCTGTCTGTCTGTCTGTCTGTCTGTCTGTCTGTCTGTCTGTCTGTCTGTCTGTCTGTCTGTCTGTCTGTCTGTCTGTCTGTCTGTCTGTCTGTCTGTCTGTCTTGTCTGTCTGTCCTGTCTGTCTGTCTGTCTGTCTGTCTGTCTGTCTGTCTGTCTGTCTTCTGTCTGTCTGTCTGTCTGTCTGTCTGTCTGTCTGTCTGTCTGTCTGTCTGTCTGTCTGTCTGTCTGTCTGTCGCTGTCTGTCTGTCTGTCTGTCCTGTCTGTCTGTCTGTCTGTCTGTCTGTCTGTCTGTCTGTCTGTCTGTCTGTCTGTCTGTCTGTCTGTCTGTCTGTCTGTCTGTCTGTCTGTCTGTCTGTTGTCTGTCTGTCTGGTTCTGTCTGTCTGTCTGTCTGTCTGTCTGTCTGTCTGTCTGTCTGTCTGTCTGTCTGTCTGTCTGTCTGTCTGTCTGTCTGTCTGTCTGTCTGTCTGTCTGTCTGTCTGTCTGTCTGTCTGTCTGTCTGTCTGTCTGTTCTGTCTGTCTGTCTGTCTGTCTGTCTGTCTGTCTGTCTGTCTGTCTGTCTGTCTGTCTGTCTGTCTGTCTGTCTGTCTGTCTGTCTGTCTGTCTGTCTGTCTGTCACGCAATTCGATGCTACTCGAAGGATCACTTGGAGAGGTCGAGAGGTCGGGTCAAGTTTGGAATAGGTTGAGCGTAGGGCAAGACCAACAGAGCACATGTGAGCTCAGCGGAGCTCCGCCCCCAAGGGGCGGGCATGCGCCGGAATCGGGCGGGGCAATGGGCAAATTCTTCTAACTCGCTCTCATAACAGTCCAGACGCCGGGAAAAATGTGCAAAGGTGAGGGATGGGTCACCTGTATCACCTGTCGTCCCGTTGATCATCGACTTCTTCGAGCGGGCGCCAGTAACGTCTCCATTCGTCCCTGTCACGAGCCAGAGTGGTCCAGTGAATCGTTCTCGCTTCAGGGACACGAGATTCAACATTCCTTCCGTTCAGAGCTTTCGTGAAGAAGTCTGACCATCTCGTTGGCGGCCTTCCTGGAGTTCGTTTGATGTCCCGAGGGATCCAGTCAGTAACCGCCCTGGTCCAACGGTCATCACTATATCGCATAACGTGTCCGGCCCACCTGATCTTCGATTTCTTGGCGTAATCAACGGCATCCCTGATCTTCGTTCGATGACGGAGCTCGGAACTCCGGATTCCCTTCTGCACTTGCGTGTATAGGGAAATTCCGAGCATCGCCCTTTCCAAAGCGCGTTGAGTAACGCTGACAGCATGCTCATCCTGCTTTCGTAGAGTCCTGGTCTCCGAGGCGTACGTCAAAACAGGAAGGACAGCAGTGTCGAAAAGGTGAGCGCGGAGCCGGATGTTCTTTGTCTTCTTCACTACTCCCTCGATATTCTTAAATGCTCCCCACGCAGCGCGTTTCCTTCTGCACAGCTCTGGAGCTAGGTCGTTCATCATGTTGACTTCCCGACCTAGATACACATAGCTAGAGCATTCGGAGATATTCGTTCCGTTTAACGTGAAAGGAGCATCAGGTACCAGTCCGTTTCTCATGAACATCGTCTTCGTTAGGTTCAGCCTCAAGCCGATCTTTCCACAAGCACTATCAAACTCGGCCAGCATTCGCTCCGCCTGCTCGATGTTCGGTGTTATAAGCACGTCGATGATGATGTTGAGGGATGGGTCAACAATCAAAATAAAGGAAACTTACCGGCGGTGGGCGGGGCGTTCTCGCAGTGGGCGGTACTTTCCACAGAGATTCATAACTCGATTCAAGCCCCGCCCACAGTGGGCGGGGCGTGCGTTAAGGTGAAAGCTACTTTTTAAAAATGACTGTAACTTCGTTCGGAAACGTTCTAGAATGCGGGAAAAAAGTGGTTAGAGGTAATGGAACAAATGTGGTCAAATTCTCGAAGTGGGCGGGGTTAGCAAAAAGTGGGCGGGGCTTGAATTAAAAATTTATAACTCTGTTCAGAAACGTTCTGTGATGCGGCAAGAAGGTGTCAAGGTGTAAAAGAGCAAACGTGGTCAAATTCCGGAAGTGGGCGGGGTTGGCACCAAAGCGGGCGGGGCCTAGATCAAAACTTTATAACTCTGTTCAGAAACGTTCTAGAGTGCGGGAAAAAGGTGTCAAGGTGTAAAAGAACAAATGTGAGAACAAATGTGGTCTAATCCCGGAAGTGGGCGGGCTTAGATCAAAATTTCATAAATCTGTTCAGAAATGTTCTAGAACGCGGGAAAAAAGTGGTAGGAGGAATTGGAACAAATGTAGTTAAGTCCTCGAAGGGGGCGGAGCTGGCACATGGAAGAGGGGCTAGGAGCTAAAATTCAACTCTTCAAAAACTTTTTGGAATGCGGAAAAAAATGGTTTGGAGTAGTCAAAAGAAGGGTGGTCAAGTTTATTGTGGGAAGGGTTTGCACTAAGGTGAACGGAGCTATGATCAACCACTAATATCTGTGCTCGAATATATCGGGCGGGATGCTCTCAGCAGTTCAGCGTTCGAATCTAGAGAGAACTATCTTATTCTGATTATCCAACATTCCGCTGAATGACTCCATCGTGGATAATTGGCCGTCGACATATAGAGCGCGCGTTAGCGTGCATAGCCAAACTGGTGAAATATTTGCAAGGATGCAATAATTGCAGTTGTCGGTAGGATTTTCGAGTTCCTAATAACACATTTTTGGATAAATTTAGAGGGAGAAATTTTGAAAACCATGGTATTCGGGAAAAAGCTTTTGCACATGGGTTCAGCATAAGACATCATGAGGAGAACAAGCAAATTCAGGTCCTCACAACCTTTATACCACTGAATCAGCATGGGACCAATCAACGAGATATGAAATAACGAGCAGGGACGGTTACATATCCGGAAAAGTTCGGATTTTCCAATCGAAACCTTCTATTTACTCTGTGAATTCATCTATCTATGTTTTGAATGGGATCGATAAAAAGGAATTTTGTTTGAGCAACTGAATCAAGTCAACTAGCGGCCTTGTGAAAAGCCAGGTGGAAAGACTTTACTCAAAAAGGTCGTCGCTTCAAAGAATCCCAGCAATCAAAGGGATATTTGCTTGTCTTCAGCTGAAATTTGCTTTGGTAACAAAGACCAACACCAGAACCAAGCCCAAATATAAAGCAGGCAGACAGACAGGGAGAAAGCGCAGCAGCTCTTCCATTGCCTCATCAATTGAAGTTCTCCTAGTGCTAATCAAGAACCATCCCTTGGAAACTTCTCCTTCCTTCCATAGTTCAAAATATCACTCAACAAAGAATTTCAGAATGAAACTTCTCATCTTGTTGTTCATTGCCGCAGCAGCAGCCCATCCAGGGATTATGTGGATGGAACTTCTTCATGCACCATTTCTGGCGGAAGTCAGTTGGAATGCTCAATTCGACTACTTCAAAATCCTCTACAATCAAACGCTGACCATAGCTAAGCAGAAGGAAGAAATCAAGCTCTGGGCAAAAAGAAATGACGTCTCGGTACGTGAAATGACGATTTGAGAAAGCAAAACCATTCGGTACAGAGGAAATTCACAGTATTTTAGAAAGAAGTGACGAGTTTCTTCCACAAATTCAACAAGCGCATGGAGAAGACGAACAAGAATGTAGCTAAAGTGATTCACGCATTACCAATAGCTCTACGAAATCTCACGAAAATCATGAAGAACGAGAAGCAGACCTTACCAGAAATGATGGCAGCCATAAAACATTTGAAGGAGGAACAACCTCTGGTGAGTAGGTTTCTTCTCAAATGACCGATTTACCTGACCTGCGCAGAAGTTCAGCTGACCATGGCTAGATATTTTTGGAAACACTATCAATTCCAGGTCTTCCGTGTGCTGAAGTCAGCCATCAAAGAAGTGATGCATGAACATGGTTCACATGGAACTCACCCGAATCCTCATGAGGGTCGTCAAATCACGCATAAGCACGGTTCCCATAGGCCTCACCCAAATCTGCATGAGGAACGTCACACCACGCACAAGCAGAGCACACACCAAACGCACCCAAAATCGCATGAGGGACGTCAAGTCACGCATGAGTCCACTTCCCATGGACCTCATTCGAAGCCGCATGCGGAACGTCAAACCACGCATAAGCCCCATTTCCACGAACCCCACTCAAAGCAGGCCGAGGAACATCAAGCCACGCACGGACCTAGCACACATGAAACACATCCAAGTACTCATGAGGAAGGTCAAGTCACGCATAAGTCCCTTTTCCACGAACCCCACCCAAAGCCTGAAGAGGAACTCCAAGTGACGCATGAGCAGGTTACACACGAAACTCATCCAAGTATTCATGAGGAACCCAAAGTCACGAATAAGCCCGATTCCCATGAACCCTACACAAAGCCGTATGAGGAACACCAAGCCACACATGTGCCCGGTGGTCTACCCGATTTCCACCCAAAACCCCAAGGAGGACATATTCCACTTGAAGGCCCCGAACCTGAAAAAACCCAACGGGGGAAACCCGGGCAAAACCCCTGGAATGGAGGATGGAATAGTGGACCCTCCAATGGCTGGCCCAACAACGGACCAGAAAATAGGCCATTCGGAGCAACTCCGTGGAACGGTGGGGCATGGCGATTTGATCCTTTCGGTATCTTCGACCATTGGTTCGGTTTCTTTGGAGGAATGCTGTAGATCTCTGTTCATATTAAACCATTGCCTCCTTATTGAACCCTTATTTGTTGTCGCCATATTATTTTCCCGAACACCTGCTATCGGTTAACACACCAGTTGCGGCAATGATTTTGTGAAAATGCGGTGTACCAATAAAATTTCCAAAAAGTTCGAGGACTTTTCGAATCTCTCCCGAACGTCGTTTTCACAGGTAGTGAATAAATAAACTAAATCCTGTGCCAAGCTCATACAAACATTACATTTCAGTTGGCGAAGCATCAGTAAAATGCTGGTAAAAGAATATTGTTACTACACTCAGAAAACAATTGCTTAACCGATCTGCTCACTGTTCAACCCATATGCTGGTCTAGACTGCGGATTTTGATCCAAGATGACTGAATGACAGGGTCTAAAAACAATTTTACGAACAGATAAAGACAGCTCTACGATTTTGGCATTCGAGGATATATGTAGTTAATATGAATGTGATAAGTATGGGATACATGGAAAGCTAAAAATGAATGGAATGAAAAATAAGAAAATCGAAAAAACGAAACTGAACAATGCGAAGATGACACTGGAAATGCCGCGCAAGCACTTTGCTTGCCGTGGGAATTTGGGTACAAAGACACCCGTGAAGGTACAAGACCACACTCTGATGCTGAGCTTTTGGGCAATCTACCTTCCTGCAGTCTAAGGGGCGAAGTGCGGCGACAACGAGCAGTTAATGATGAATTTGAAAAAAAAACTTCACTCTGCACACAATGGGGAAAACTCGAACTCTATTCAGAGGGAGGCTTTTACAAGATTCTGCGGAAAGGATGGCCTTATAGTTATAAGAGAAATCCGTCGGTGGTATTGAGGCAGTCCTTCTATCTTTTCTTCCAACGAAAAACCCGCCTCGAAGACAGATTGAACAGAAGCGCTAGGCCATGGTCATCAAAACCTGCAGCTACAGCTACCTGCATCTATGTTTTTACTCCGTTCGACAAAAATAAGGACTCGAAAACCCATTTGTTCCGAAGACTTCATTTGTGGAGTCATAACGTCTCTGTTCTCTCTGATCTCTGCTAGCCAAATCCATCAAAATCACCAAATCACAAGCAGATTCCAGAAATTGACTACTCGGTCTGAGCTTTAATCTTGTCCTGATAGACTCCATCAGATAAGGTTGACAATGGAACACTTGGTAGAAAATACCAACACGATAACACGAGCACACGAAAGATGGGATCCTAGACCTGTCCAAAAAACAGCATGAGATCCTAACTCAAATGGGTATCCCTTCTGTCTTGGCACGTTCAATGTAATAAATTCTTGTTATGAAAAACAATGCCTCGTGTCTCCTCGAGTGAGAAGGGTCCAATGGATCACTGCTTGCGACAGGGACGATTAAAGACGTGGTTGGTACCCTCTAGAGGCAAATTGATGATCAACGAATACCGGTGATCGTCTCAGTTGCAGCAGGGATTGCTGCCATTTTAGCCACTTCTTCTTTTCCTTCTCCCATACGAACTTTGGAACTCACTATTACCATATGGATGGTGATGTGTACACATATCGCAGAGCAACACTGTAGGAAAAAGTTACCAGCTGCTGAGCAGCTGTCTCTACAATAAACTCGCTGCAAGGTTACTGTAGTAACTCATGGAGCAATCTTAAACTCACTAATTATACATCATGCCAGCGTAAAACGTGTCTTCAAGTCCACCTCCGCACACACACACTTTCAAAACAACGTATTTTGAAGTGACACACTGGAAGATTAGATAATTTAGCAGAATATAAGTCATTAGCACCACCAAAAGTGCATTCATTCCATCATTCCCATCGATGCAACTATTCGAACTCACTCAAGAGTTCTTCGACGAAAACTTCAACAAAGTCATGGATGTTCTCGAGAACGTACCACCAGAGCAGGTACTACTTTATTGCTTGAGCCGAAGCCAATTATGGGCTTCATTCCTCGTTAGAAAGGGAGGACTGAAGCTTATTCAACTGCGATATGGAGGATAGATTTCGATTATTTGTAAACAGTATCAAGAATCTAGGAATTAGGCACGATCTCGAGTCGTTAGATAAGTGTCCAGGTGAGAAAGTAGATCCGAAAATGACAGGTTGTTAGCTCGAAATAGTCTCACCCAGAAGAAAAAAAAACAGTAGAAGGCAAAAATAGCTCGGGCTCAATGATAACTGACCGTTATCTTTGTGAAGTAAGTGTGGTATACAGGCGTCATGCTTTCAGCATGATCTCCTAGAAGGAAGGGAATTCCAGAAACTGAACAAGGATACCGTAAGTATCATTTTTTTTGTAGAGAAAAAGATTCTAATAAGGCACACCCTGATTTACATTACTATATTACATAACCATCGAGCGTGCGGTAGCGTTGCGTCGTACAACCATCATATCCGATAACTCCTCTTTGGGCACATTTGAAGAAAAGGTCCCCCTACTCTCTCCTGTGCAATCAGAACACCACCCAAAGTTGCAATCAGAATATCACCCAAAGTGGATCTAGTGATACCAAAGCCACATAGGTGGCACCGACAAGAAACCAGCCATTCACAATGAAACAGTCACAGATACAGGACCTCATAAGAAGATGGTGGGTGGGCAATGACGAATAATAGAAACGGGTGAACTCAAGGGCCTCTCTGCGGGGTATTTCAGGAAGAGCCCGAGACTCTACAATATTCTGTAGACTTGAAGACCTATCAATCATGCCATAGGATGCCTCTCCACTCGAGGAGTTCAGAAAGCACGCCTGCTGCCTACCATGACGATAGTGACCATTTTGAGCACCACTAAACATAAAAAGTCTCACTCTCTATGAATACCTATGCGTGATGAGCAGCAGAAGTATGAGAACTTTTTGTATTTGCTATTGCTTGGAAAAATGACAGCAGCACGCCGAGCGGCCCTACCATGATAAGGGGACCCCATTTAGTGATAACATATTGTAGCAATGAATTTCAACTGTGTGAACTTTTCAATTTCAGTTTGCTAACGCCAAAAAAATACCGCTGTCGATATGTGTTCTGTTTACCGACAAAAAGTGGACACAAGCAAGTAGTCCGCAAGGAACGGATCTGATCAAAAATGAAACATTTCAATAAAATTATGTTACATTCTTTGTCAGTTGGATGCACTAGTAATCACATATTTTCCATAATATCGAAGAACCGGACCTATAACAGTTAGTAGAGTATAGTACCGATTGTTGAGCAAGAATAGCAAAAGCGATAGAGTGAGAACAATCGTATAGAAATCACATCAATCAAAAAAATAGTATACATTCGGGAACAAAAGCGAATGATATGATGTTAAAGGTGAATTATGCAATCAATAACGGATCATGAAAGGCAGAGTGGTATCAATCGGCGTCCAAGGCAGCCATTCTTAAGATCTGTTCACAGACCTTTTTGTAGAGGAAGGCGTCACCACACAATCGTTTTCGTCGAATTCCAATCTAGTAAACAAATCTTATCAAAAATCAAATGGACACATACTGAAAGCATGGAAGAATCTGATCAAGTTTAAAAGTAAAGCCAAAAATCGCATTGACAAATTTCTTCTACTGTTCCACTTAATTCGTCTATGAATTGCGTTTCTCCCACTCGCTCCCTCTCCCATCACCCGAAAAAGCATCGTTCGAGGGGATAAAGGGAGGGGAAATGGGACAGAGAACGGAGTGACAGTCAAAATGTAAGCTTCTCATAAAATCCCACAATCACAGAGAGCTGCTAAGCTGTAACAAATGCCTTTTGGAAAGATGTGGGAGGGCAAAACGCAAAGTTACGATCTGGCAAAAACGAACCGACAATTTCATGCCTGTTTTAAGAATGTTCACACATGATTAAGCTTAAGCATTTTATAAAAATGAATAGCGAAATTTACCTTTCCCATATTCTGCACGACAACTACCTCCAGTTCAACCGTGAGTGCATGACCGGCTTTATCCTTTTGTTTTCCAGATATTTTCCATCTACAAACTTTACATTCAGCAGAGTCGATGAAAGAAATTATCAAACTAAACATGAATGACTGAAAAAGAGCTGAGCTACTCACCCATTAATTTCATACTTGATAGTTTGTTGTTCAAACACTTTAATGAGCTCTTGTTTTACTCTTTCTGCATCGGTCGAGTTAGTTACTGATACGTTAATCATTCCCTACAACATCATTATACAGAAGATTCACACGTTTTCTAAGAAAAAAGCTGACTTCTACAGTTTTCAGCACTTGTGGTGAGTCATTTCTAAGTTTTCGTGGTGTTAGTAGGTTAATAACACGATCGGCCTTGCGCTCCAGCGAAGCGAACACCTGAACAACTACTGCCGTTGAGACCACTATGAAAAAAACATTGTATACAAAAGCTGAATCACTGAATATCCAGAAGCCATGACCTCCTCTAGAAAAAAAAAGACATGAACAAAAATGCCACAAAGAAAAGTTGGCGTAGCGAAATATTATCTCCTTCAGCTTGATTATTCCCTCATCTTGATATTCAAGAAGCATCGAACAAGGAGAAGGTAGAACTAGCATCATGAGGCTGTATGCCTTGCGAAGCCAATACGGTAACTCAATGCAACGAACCCGTTGTTTAAGTCTCGGAGTTTTCGTAGTAGATCTCGGATGTCGTGCTGAATCAGGTGGCGCCTTACCGCCAGAATATGCCGGCGACTCGGCGCCACTTCGTTCCGTCGAACGAGCCCTGAATATCCTAGCAATCAGAAATTGTTGTCAGATAATAAAGTGATTCAACCAATCACGTCTAAAAAATAACGTACCTCTGTCGCGATCCAACTGGGCTGAACAGGCCTTTTAGTGCGGGTCTTTGTGGGGTCGTATATATACTTCGAGGCCGTGTACCACGTTCATCTTCAAAGTAAAATAAAAAGAGCAAGCAACAATATAGGCATAAAAGAGTACACATGTTAATCACTCGAAATTTCAAACTCAAATCACCTAGTAAACAATTGATTGACCTTAACAAAAAATAACAAAAACATGACGGCGATGACCCAAAAATAACAAATATAGACACCTTCATATAAAACAGAGCCGAAAAAGAAACAAAAAATTGAAGTAAATCGAAAACCAACCAATAATTTTTACCGGTCCACGGACACGAACACTTGCAGCACCGTTTCTATAATTCTCCTTGTCATAACTACCCGCCTCATATCCAACATTCGGCTGAAAAGTTCCTTGTGTGAATCTAATTCGTTAAATCAACTATTTTCAATTTAATTGAGCCAGTGTTACGGCATTCATAAAATCTCGACCTTCACCCGTACAGCAGGCTTCTGCACCGGCCTATACGGCGTCGATCCATTTGTCATAGGAGAGTCGTATAACCTCTGCTGTGGGGATCGTCCTGTACATATGGTAGGCGTATTCAAAATGGCATTGATATAGGACGACTTCTGGAAAAGTGATACTCAGTAATTTTCCTTTCATTTCCTATGCATATTCACTGACCACGACTAGCACACTTCGAAACTAAATAATTGTTGTCGACAGGACCTTGACCTAATTTTACAGACACGATTACGGCTGTTTACCATTTTTGAGAACTGACAAACAAGAGGAATATTGAGATTGAGAAGAAAACAGAGTGCGTCACCACAGACTACAGGAAAAAAAATAAGAATCAGCGTGAGTTTTCCACTTCTGACCGGATATTCCCGAGGTCTAACTCTCAAACTTCGGGTGAACCATCAAAAGATTGAAAACAAGGTAGCAAAACAAAGAAATGTAAATAATTACTTACGTCTACACCTCGGCACGGTTTCTCGCGCTCTTTATCTCTAGTTCGCTCACGATCATTTTGTCGCCAGAGTGCGTCGAACTGCTCACTGATACTGCTACCAGAACGGAAGCTTTGTGGAGAGAAGTCTACGTCAGGACTATCTTCAAGTCCAGACAGATCGAGGTTGTGTTCCAAAGAGGCGTGTATAGTCGGAGATGCCACCACTTGCGACTCCCCCTACAAATACGTTTCAGTACGACGGAACTATTTCTATTCACTTCAAAGCATGAGAAAGCCACCTCAGTTGTAAAAAAAGGTAACGTGTAAGTCATTGGCAAAAGGAAGTCATTAAAAGCCAGAAACTTTTCCATACCCGAGTCAACCAAAACCGTAAAAGCCCAACTTTTCTTATTCCAAAAGTTTTTTCCAAATTTTCATAAAAATTACAACATTCTATACTGCAAATTTCCGTCCTCACGCCTATCGTGGCTGCTGACTTTAAATGGTATGCCCTGTCAAAGTTAACTCAAACACCTTACAGGTTTAGGTTTTGGAGGAGGAAGGGTGATTCTTCGCTTACGGCCTTTCTGCTGCAAAAGGAGGTAGTACGTCGCCGTCAGATAGTCAAACTTCCACTCCTGAAAGAGGAAGAAAAAAGTATCCGTGAGAGACTAATGCAAAAACGAATCCGAAAATCAAGTCAATAACAGTCACCAAATATCAGTGAAAACTGAGAGCACGAAAAATCAAATTTCAACCAAAGCGATAGATGATTTAGAGAAAATAGAAGCCTCTCAACCTTAATCAAAGCAATCATCTCGACAAGTGACTTTCTATGGTGGAACGCCAACTCCGTTGCAACCTCTTCATCAACAACATTTTTCTGAAGATAGATTTTAAGCTGAACGAATAGTTATTAGGTTTCCTGCTGATTTATAGATTGACTTAGGGGAAAGGATTATAAGCTCAAAGAAGGACTCTCTCAAAAAACCCAAACCTTACATCGTAAATACTAGTCCATTTTAGTTTCTGACTATATTTGTAATTGATCCAGGGATGGTCCAACAGTTGTTGGACTGTTATACGATACTGAGGATTGACCTAAATAATTGAAAGGTTCGACATATGAAACTTGTAGGCAAGACTAATAGTAGTACCTGTAACATGCTACGTAACAATGCTTTACTACTTGGACTTAACCATTCCGGTTCAGGATATTGTCCTCTCTGAGAAACAAAACAAATCTTTTGACGACGAAAGAAGGGTCTAACGGAGAAGAAAAAAAATTAAATGATATTCACAGTATTAATGGACTTCGCATTTGAATCGTGATTTTACGATAGAACGTACCGCTATTTTACGATAAAGAAGTTGCATGGACTCGTCCTCAAACGGTAGTGAACCACAAAGAAGTGCATATAACAGCACACCCATTGACCATATATCTGCTTCATTTCCGAGATATGCTTTACCCTTAAAGAAACCCATATGGACTATCTCTAAAGGCACAAGCAACGAAAACGGAAAAAAATATGAAAGGGAAGGGAGGAAATTTTTTTCAAAAAATGTGAACTCTATCGACTTTGTGCTCCTCAAAATGCATTACAAAGACAGCTATGGTTAGAAACAACTCATCAAAAAACTTTGACCAACCGCGATCAGTTCCGGAGCAGCATAAGCAGGAGAACCACAGCACGTGTCTAATGGTCGTGAAAGTGAGCAAGGTTTTGCACATAAGCCAAAATCTATCACTTTCAAATGCAGGTCCTCAGTCAGAAGCAGGTTTTCCTAAAGAAAAAAGAACAGTGGTAGAACGCTACGAAAACAAAAAAACAGAGGAGTGTCACGAAGTTGACCAATTAATTTCTCGTTGCTTGCCTAGACGTCCAACGAATCTTCGTTAAACTTATGAGGGAGGGAACTATTCAAAGTTTGTCTTTTGGATGAAAACCATACTTGCTTTTTGTTAGCATTTGAATATGAATGACAAAACCATCAGGAAAGACAGAGTCATAACAGAATGGAAAGAGGAATAGTGAGCGGAGATATTTTGGAAAACTCAGTGCTAATTTCTATACAATACTGAGAAGCAGTGCTAATTACTAAGACAAAATAGGTCAGCGTAAAGGGGAAGAAACAGAATGGCACATATAAGAGGGATTTGAAAACGGGTTTCGTAATTATTTCGCGTCACATATTGCCTATGTTTAGGTAGTAATCAAAGCATAAGAATCATAACTATGGTATCGTCATATAATTCCTTACCGGTTTAAGGTCTCGGTGAGCGTAACCCATTGAATGCACATAGGCCATAGCCTGTACAAGTTGGCGAAAAAAGTGACGGGCTTCAGATTCTTCGAGACGCTCTTTTCGCACGATATAATCGAACATCTCGCCTCCACTACAGTACTGAAATGATCCGAATTTCATTTAACAGACCTATTTGGCAAAAAGCAGTTCGACTAAGATCAAGAACGTGACCTCCATGACGATGAAAAATTTATCTTCAGTATCAATAAATTGATATAGTCGACAAATATTCTGATGCGATAGAGTTTTAAGAGCATCCAACTCAGTTGTAACTCTTGGCAAATCATCCTAAAAGAATTCAAGCAAATGCAAGCACAAATAAGGAATACGTCAAAAACTGGAGCAATTGATTCCAAACTTACACCGATCGCCTTTTTGTCAATTATTTTAATAGCAACTTTGAGACCAGTTAACAAGTGAGTGGCTAGCTTAACCTTGCCGAAGCCTAAAACAGAACAGCCTCAGGAAGCCTTATGAATGTAACGAAGAACCTATTGAAAAATACTGTCCATTCAAAACCGCACCTCCTGATCCGAGTTCATCATGTACTGAGTAAAGTCCCTCCAGCGCAGGGTACGACATCTAGTAAAAACCCACGCCAAGAGGTCCGGGTCCGTTCTGAAAGCAAGAAAAAACTGAGTTCACAACCTTTCCACTTAGTGCTATAAATACTCCGGATTTCTCTAAAATAGCCTTGAACAAAGGTATTTTCCTGATAAATCCAAATAAAGGGATAACCTTGCCGACACACTAAGGCAGCAGAAGTGACGCTTCCCCAGAACTCACTATTTTAAAGCTATCATGTATAAGAAATCCCTTACAGAGCAGTAACTAAAATTTTTCAAGCTATCTCAAGGCGAATTCCGCGCGTTTCTTGTTGGTGATTTTTACAAAAAAATACAATCTGAAGTTCAAAAACCACGATTCAATTATCGCTCAGAAGACTGTAATACTTTCATGACTTTGGTTTTCCATGTCCTCTGAGCTTCTTATTTTAGATTGGTTCCATCAAAATGCTGCAGTCTTTTACGTCTCTGATGAAGCACCTTCATATGTTGATAGGAGAGTAAGAATGATTCTTACGAATGTAGTAAACGCAGTTCTTATGAGGTTAAAAAGGCTCCAGAGGAGCCTATGATTTTGGAAGGTGAAGCTCTTTGAAACAATATTTTCTCTTAAAAGAATATAGCTAGCAGTTATAAGCATAAATCCAGTTTGAAACAGTAACAGTGCTGATGGATGACATAAGAATGCGGCAAACCTTCAGTTCGATAACCAGTTAGAGTGCTTTTGTTTACCTAGATTCTATCAGATAACGTACCGACTCTGACTATCAGATAAAACTTTTTGAAAAGGTCTTTTTTCCAGTCTAACCAGAGAGTAACGAAGAGGGAATCATCAGCTACTCAAGAGAGATTGAACGTTGGAAAGAGTAAATAGTTCAATCAATTATCGCAACCCAAAAAATGATAGAATTATCTTATCGAAACTCCGAATACTTCAGCAAAGTATTTGGTGGTCCGAGGAAATTACCCAAATTTCTTAATATCTATAACAAATCGAGATATTTTTTTTGAATGATTTAAAGAGAAAGGGCTGACGCATCGAACATGTCAATGAGGTCAGAGAACTATGTCAGGATTGAGCACCATTCATTGAAGCGTCAACAAAGCTGATTTTGAGCACTCCTAAGGTTGTGTAAAATTAACAGCGATGAAACAATTGGAAAGAAAAATCGAGCCACTGAATCAAGCCTCAAATGAAGGAGTTTAAATCGAGGGTATCACTCAACTCAAACATGATAACCCCCCAAAAATTATAGCCTTCAAAAGGAACACCTGCTCTTTGCTTTTTGAAAACGCAACTTTCGCGCGTTGTCAGATTCTGATTGGAGCGCTACAACTACGCGCTGAGTTCATCAATGAAGTACCGAGGCTCCTATCGTTATCCCCGGTCAAATGCACTGGTTCACATGGGCCTAGGAATATAGAACATGGCTTCCCAGCAACTTCTGGAAAAACCTCTACTAGTATTTGTTCGATAGAAGACTCGGAATAGACGTGGACCATAGGGTCTTTTCAGAACCTGAATGTTCAATTTTGTTTCATAGGATCGTTGAACCTTACTCAGCGACTTGCTGGATATATTATATACCAAGTAAGATGGATATACTCGTACTCAGTGGAAATCCATATACACATATGTATAGGTAAGGAGGTGATTCAAACAAAAAAAAAGCAGTCCTAGAAGAAGCTGAAATGACCAAACTACCGTAATATAGAAGGCCATGTCCATCCATTAAGGGATTGTTAGACGATGCTAACTACGAGATTATATGATAGTGTCCAAAGATGAAGTATTGATTGATAAGTTGTACAGACCATCTCGTCGTGACTGCGTATCGATTTCTATCACTCTCTGGTTCTATCAATGCTGAAGGCAAGCAGGTTTGTGGCTCTTCTACTGGCTGGCCTTAGTCAGCACCAGAAGGACCTGCCACCAACGAAGGAGAGTTCTCAACGAAGCAGAATGAAACAAGCAGAAAGACTAAGCAAACACTTGCCGATGTGATCTGACCTTCCAACGTCATTCAAACAGCATTAGCCTCATTCGTTGAGGAGGTCACATCACGGGCGTTTTTCTCTTCAGTGATCCCCAACAATTACATAGAACTAGTATTCGCGTGCAGCAATTTGTATTGCAAAACTACTCATTGTGTGTTCGGCAGAAAACCACCAACAGACGACCGCCATTGAAGTAGTCCTTGAAGTCCTACAGTATGCCCACCGGGGCTTTTCCAGAGTGTGTTTTATAAGGACTACTGAGAGCTTTTAATCCATGACAGTCATTTCCTCCGAGGGCAGCATGTTTAAAGAACTTACTGTAGAAATGTGAGATTACCGTAACATGTTCGAACTATCACACCAGCATCTGCCTTCTGGTGCATAGGACAACCTAATACCGTATAATTCAAAGGTGTCCATGGGAAAAAGATAACCCACCATTCGTCATCTCATAAGTATATTTCGGAAAGAAGATCGAAAATTCTCAGGTTCTCATCGGTGAGGCTGTAAAGATCATTCCTACGGGGAGCGAATTCACTAATTACTTTCCAGTAAGCTACACCGAGGACAGTATGTCCTATAGGACAGTTGCTGGACCACCTTGCCTAGTTCATCGGTTACACTGTATGGTTCAAGGAAAGACAGGGGTTTTCGGAAGACCAAGCTCACCCTACTTTCGTAATAGTTAGGCGGTTTCTAGGGCGACGGCACGATTTTACAAGTTTTTCATACCACTTCCAACACATTAAACGTCATGTCTTCACCGAATGATAACAGTAATTTACCTAGAAATGATGGAATCCTGGTGCTACTATTTCATCCATTTTTGAAGAGATAAAAAATCTAACAAAATCTAGCACGGAGAAAATTTTATGTAAGGTCGGCCTTATATCACAAGAGTGTAACAAAAAATATCTGGAAATCCGGAGAATTCGTAGTACAGTACCCGGGTAAGGGTACATTCACCCAGAACTGGATGGACGCGGCAAAGCGAAATTCGTGGTGATTGAAACGGCTTTAGCGCCTATCATAGGGTACGGGTTTTAAGTAGATTGGTTAAGTAGGGCCAGCTGATGCTATTTATCTGTCCCACTTGAAATTTGCGCCCCAGTGATAGGCGCCAGAGTAGTTTTGACTCCCACGAATGTCGCCGCGCGGTTTGCCGCGTCCATCCAGTTCTGGGTGAATGTTCGGTCCTCCTTCCATCCCCCACAGTAACCTCATGTGAATGACCAGGTAGTCACCTCATTCACTAACCTATTTCCTCACTCACATTCCTTTCTCATTAAGTCGTATATGCGGCGGGTTTTAAAAGTATTAACGAACTTTGTGTGATTTTCTATGTGACTACTGTATCACAAAATCCTTCGAACTGCGGAATTCGTCTAGCCGGGGACTATGACTATTGAGCAGCTATGAGGTAATAGGCACTGAAAAGCGTCAGTAAAACCAAACCTCGTTACAACCTTTCAAGTCACCCACACGTTTAGCTGATACCATTTCCGCCTAAACTCAGCGGGCTCAAAAGTGGAGGTGCGACAACTATCAACCAACATACTGACCATTTCCTCCTCTAAATATAAGCATTCATACCTGTACAGTTCGTTTACTTCCATCTTAAGGTACCGTCTTAGGAAAAGACTTTTTTTCACAACAAATTCATACAGTACATTTAATATTTATTGTCATGAAAATAAATTACACTGTTAAGGCTATAATACGAGGTCGTCCATCGTCTGCTTTAGCATATCATCGACATATTGATCAACTCCTTTTACCGGCTCGTTACTTTCGGTCATCAGTTTGATTGAGCCTGAAATCAATTCTGACTTTATGAATACAACCACAAGGACCGAGTGTGAACGGCATTGATGTGTTCCCAAGAATGCGCCACGCCGCGTCCACACAAATGGTTCAGTCGCATGATTGCATGTACTGCTTCTCGGAGGTGAGTCAATAAAGTTGTACATCTGGTCTTCCGACTAAGCTTTTTAACAATCAGCCGATGTTGAGAGAAATAGCTCGTAACTTTTACCCACATTTCGGTCCCGAGACTTTAGAGCGGTAGCAGCGCCTGTTGCCACTGGACCACCTCGTAAACAACTCACAACCGTGCTCAGACTACTCTACTACTAAACTATTATTCATTGTTTGGTGCTCTACTGCTTAATTAATGTCAGTTACGCCACTACACTTCATTTTGGTATTGGCACACCACAACCGCAACGCAACCAGAGTGGTAAGAATATCGCCAACACTTTAAAAACTGTGTAATGGTTCTCCGAACGCTACTCACCGAAGGAAACTCGACGTCCTCGATTATGTGAAACAGATAAACCAGTATTCGGCCTAATGTCGCCATTCTTCGAAACAGCCGACTCGCTGAGGCAATTTGGCTGCTGTGGTCGCTTTGGTCGTGGCGGTTCCAGACTTAGGAGATGGGAAAGACTGTTGAAAGGACCATCTGAATCATGGTGAGCCAGATCTCAAAGCAAAGACAATAACTTGGAATATCTCATCGAACGAGAGAACTCATATAGGTCATGAGAAGTACCTGGTAACAATTTCTTCAGATCGACGTTGTGAATCTGATCGTGATCTCGGAACGCCACCTTACCATATTCGCAGGCTGTACCCATGAACAATGCAAGGTCGAATACCCGAGCTGGATGTGGTGGATCGAAAAAAGACGTCCCGTATGGTATTATTTCGATCTGTAATGAAGGTAATGGCACGGATGCAGTGAGAGTCAAGCCTGCTATTAGGAAACCCCGAAACCTATACTTGGCATTTCTTTAGATTAACCTATGCCATAAGGGACTGTTCGGGAGTACTTCATCAATTGGGACCTTCTCAGTTCTTCATTTTAGGCTTGGTGCATTTATGATAGTGATAGGGAAGTCAGATTTCGAGACCATACCATCCTCGAAATGTAACTTGGAAAGGGAAGGTGGTAAGGAAGGATCCTATTGCAAGGAATTAATCATGCTCAGGCCTAACAGGCCTGAAGATGCGCTCAAGTAGATTGGACCTCTGCCTAGTCCCTTTTTCGAGTGCAGTTGGGAAAGGAAAAGTAGTGGTTAGATTAAGGATGATGATAGGAGAGCCCCCTTCTGGGCGTTACCGTATTCTTCGAATCTCCAAATTTAAAACCCGAAGAGAACAGGGTTCCTGGAATCTAGACTGCCCCGAATCAAATACTACTAGACTTACTGAGTACTGAAGGAATTGATGCTCATCCAGATGATTCAATATGTTCTTCAGTGCTACTGCTACATAGGGCCAAAGAAGTTTAGTAGGAGCAACGGCTTGCTCCTCTTCTAGCTCATCCACACATACTCGAGCCGCTAACTCGATTTCACTTTGAGACGTCCGTTCCACATGTAAACGAGCCTGAAAGGAAACTTTGACAATGTGATGGCTAAGCATACGCCTAATGAAGAATGCCTGAGTGTGGAAGTTTCACTTTTTGAGCTCCGCAGTCAAGCGAAATTGTCTTCATCTTCAAGGGTTCATTTCAATGATTCAGCGCTGGATTGTGATCGGGCCATTCGTTTGATATCTCTTATTTATCCCAATCTAAACCAAACATCCAAACCCAACGTAAAAACCAACCCAGACAAAGCCTCATCAAGCAATGCATGAAGGATTATCCGTGTGCACTTCGTGGATCAAGCCAAGGATCACTTGATGTATTAGTTTCTACTCACCAGCAGAACGAAATTACTTGATTTGCCCGCTATCTCCCACCCACTGTGATGAACGGGGCCCAGAAAAGATTATCATATGACTCCAAGTACTCTCTAAGCTAACAATCTGTCTATAGCTAATGATGGTGTTTGCAAGCCGGAGTGGAAAGGAAAGGGAAGCCTACAGAGAAAAGAACACCTGAATAACAGTGTATTGGATACTTAGTGAACAGATAGACACTCGTGTGTCTTGTAGCCCACAGCCGCGTGCGGTTGCGAAGCGGTTTGTCCTAATCTTCACCATGGCTTACCACTTCTAGTTAATCGAAATTGCGTAAAAAACAAAACCGAGTAAACAACTGAACAGGAAACAAGCCCCAAGAAGTCTCAAGTCCGTTTCTCACTGTTGCTTGGGCGCTGTGCAACCGACTAACGTCACAAAATCGAACAAATTTGATAGGTATTTATCAGAACAGCTTGATGAACGGTTGTAAGACTTACTGGCTCCGTAGTAAGTAATATCCCATCTGTCCATTCGTAAGACGTATTCATATAGGGTTTTATCGATCGACACATCTCAACAAAAGTGCTTTGATCAGGTCCAGTCAGTGGGAATTGAAGTCGTAGAAGCACTTGTACCTCCATGTCAAGAGGTACTGGGGTCCAGTGGAGTACCTGAACACGAAAATAGCCGATTAGAGGGCATGGCTGCTCAAAGTGAAGGTAAATTCTCATCTAAGCGAACTCACCGGGGGTTTATTTGCAACCGAACGGTCACTGCTATCATCCACAGCAAGCTGTACCACTTCATTGAAAAATGAATCCATTATGGGCTAGAATTTAAAAAGTTGTGTGATTGTATTTGTATATTACAAGTAGTGCACCAGCAAACAAAAAAGCCGATTTCCGACATATGATACCAAGCTTGGAAGGGAGCTCACCTTAAGATCGTCTTCGAGAGAGAACGTGGTATAGGTAAGTGCGGGAATTGTCTGCCATCGCCTCAGCTGCTCCATTCGGTCATTTTTCCATGCTGAACCAGCCGGAAGACGGCTTAAAAACGAAAATAGGTTAAATTCCTGCCATCTATTGAGCCAACAGATTCGAGGATCTGCAAATCCGAGGTTTTGAGGTCAATTTAAGCACAAAACCGCGAAGCCACCGTCGGATGACCCTCTCCTCTTCCACAGTTTCCCAGCCACAATCTCCCGGACAGCTCCATGTGTATATCGCACACGCAGTGACTTAAGTTAACCAGTGTTCCTAGGTACCAGAAAAGCTCTAATTTTATTTCTTATTATTGCTAACCTCAGCAGAATTCAATAATACCTTCGAATCTTGAACAATATGTACATCTAATGACGGCAGTTTTTGTCATTCCCACAACTTCCCCCAACTTTTGCATTCACAGAAGTAAAACCTAAAAGCCATGTAAGCTGTTCGACTTGCCAGAAAACATCATTTCGGCCCTGAAGTCTTCGGCTAGTCGGATTGAAGGAGTTTGATCCAAAAAAAAAGATGGACCTAAGCGAATGTACTAAGAGGGATATGATCTCGCAATGGAAGCCGATGTTAAGCCCGACCACACGCGTTATGCTGGTCCCCTCTCTAGGGCGTTACATGTACCCCTACATTCTAGAGAGTGAGACAAAATGAAATAAGGTCTATTTAGCTGCTGCAGCGAAGAGGTTGCACGAAAAACCAATCAAGACAGAACTACTCACGCAATTTTCTGGGAAAAGCGTTGATTCTCTTCATGAGCTCGTCGGAACTCGGCTCGAACAGATTCGTCTAATTGGTCATTATCCGCATCGCTCCATCTCCTCTTGATCACAGCGAATTTCAGCTTTTTCTCTGCCTAAAATATCAATAATAATATAACGGCGACAAAACAAGTTAAAGCCAAGATTAAAAACGGAAACATCGAGCTGTCTTCAAAATTTGCAAAAACTTTTATTGGGATTGGGACCATGCAGGGAAGGCTAGCTACTCAAAAGCTGCCAAATGTAATCAGAAAAGAAGGTGAAAGCTATTCCGATACCCTTTAGTACTTTTCTATTTTCGCTTTACTTGCAAAAATCCTTACATTTCACTAACAATCGCGAAACTTCAAGGGGTTACCGGGCTTCCAGTTATAAATATCGAAAAGAATAGTCTTTATGTCTCAGTTCCAATCCAGCTTGAGGAATGCGCCACCGTTTTCGACTTCCATTTAGGATAGAAGTGGCTCAGGCGGTCATGAACCCAGGATTCGAACGCGTGACCATGCGTGCGAGATAGTGTCCCACTTGCCACTACACCACTTCCGCCTTGGGCTTACAGTCATACCAGTGGTGATGAGTCAATGTTTGAACATGTTTTTGCTATGTGAGATCAGTGCCATGCAGAGGAAGCTTTACTTTTCAAGAGATGTTTGAACTCCTGCTACCTTCGTCAGGTGTACAAACGGTAGCGCCCTTGACAGTCATCGCATCGATGAAGCTGCAATGGGATTCAAAAACAACGTTCATTAATCGATTCCCTTGTAATTTCTCACAAGTCTTGAGTGGACATCTATATTTAGCAGCTGACAATGAGTCAAGGCTTAAAATGAAAGTTAAAGTCTCACGGATACAATCTGCAGCTAATTCCTCAAAGTTCACACTATGAAGAAATTCTTGCGATCCGGGAAGGTGCAAAAGAGAATAACTACCATGAATACTGAGGAAAAACCTTGACTAAAATGAGAATTGGTAAAGGCGAGCGGGGATTCGCTTCCAGACTATTCTGTGAGCAGAAAATGATGCCTGAAATGAGATACAGTCCAAAGAAACCGAACAAGTTCCACTGGTATTTCCAAGACGTTCAAATGGACACTCGAAAGAAGACAGGTTCACAAGGACTCCCCTAATTAGCTTCTACATATCTAGAAATGAACTAATGCCCTCAAAGGTTCAAGTCCAGGCTGTTACCATATGTAAGAAGGAATCGCAGATCGTATCGTAGCGCCGTGTTGGAGAATGATATCATTCACTATCATACCCTATCATTGCGTGTAAAATGGTGTTCTGTTTGGTATGGTTCATTCTTTCTGTCGACTCCGAAGGAAAGAACAGCACTGGTCATCCCTGGAGTTACAACGGAATCAGAGATCGCGCAGTAGCAGGTGAGGAGCAGAAGGGTTAGTTCAGGTTCATCTCTCCACCAGCGCCTTTCCGCCTAAAAACCTTCCCAATTGCTCTGAGAGGCAAGTGCTAGTGGAAATGTTCGCGCTTCCTAATTCCACTTACTTCTATTTACGATTTCGATTTTGCTCGAACTGAAGTTATTCATCCAGACTGTTCTCTGAGTAAATAGCTTGAACGCGAACCTGTTCCTGATTCATCACTTAAGAGTGACAATACCGGTGGTCACAAATCGACAGGAAGTTAATCAGGTTTGTGGTGAAAGTGTAATTGGGTAGGGGGAGCGCACAGGAGGGGTAATCGACTTCGCAACGCCACAATCGATCTTAAAAACGTTACTCAGTTGGAGAATATAGTCTTTTTTACCTGAGCCTTACAAGGGAAGGAGCTCCGGGGTAGGTGAGCCTTTTGAATGTTCAACTCTTTTTCCATACCAGCTTTTTCAACCGAACAATCATCTCACCCACCCTGGAGCTCCTCCTCTCTCAGAGTTCCGCTGAAAGCAGTGGAGTTTCATTTTAAAACCGTCCATGAGCACAAGTAAGGTGTAGTTGTGTGCGTATGTGTGTAGCGTATGTGTGGCTGTGTTTGTGTGAATGGTTGTGTGTGCAACATGTTGACTCGAACCTTTATCCAAACTATTCACTTTTAAAGGCACAGCTCACGATAAAAATGACTCCTGAGATATACCGCTAGAATGAATCTGTAGGACCCCCGTATGCAGTATGTGTCCCTGTCATACCTGAAAACGGTCTAGATAGGGCGTTATAGAGCTCGAAGACGGTACCCTCCATATCCTTGGACGAGTTTCATCGGCACTGTAATGGCTGCACCAATTGTAAGTAAGCCAGTGTAAGGAGATCAAACAACTAGTCATGACCAATAGCGACAGTGAAAGGAAGGCAGTTCTGTACAGTTCTGGCTTGATGAGTCAGCTCTTTGTGCAATTGCAATAATTGAGATCTTGTCCGAATATCCCTTCCATCCCGTCACTGGTAATCTCGTCCAACATCTATTATCCCCTCCTTTGAAGAGCCTTATTTTTCTCGAAATCGAAGAGTCCTTCGGCGAATTCGCTTTCTTCACCACCGGTGAAATATTCCCATCCTAAACTTCAGTTTTTCGAATAAAAAAGGATACTTCAAATCATCGTAGACTGTGCCTTCGAGAAAAGGCCAACATAAGAACATACGTACTCAAACTCTCCCTTGCTTTCTCAAACGCAGCATGTTTGCTGAATAATTGAGCTTACCAAGTTGATTGATATGGGGTTTACTACATAACATTCAGCTGTATCCAAGCAACAGTCGATGTACTTCCATCGGAATGTCGGCAGACACAACGCCTTGTCCATTGTTCACAATTCGAATATGTATTATCCTCTTCTAACAAAGAATAATGAGTCATCTCGCGCGGTTATAAAGCCCTACCCCAGAGATGTTTCCCATGTTAAAGTGCAGATTGAGTTTATCCGGCTATCATGAATCCTATTTTTCCAGATTTCCTTCTGTTTCTCCTTTCATTTTTCATCCACACATACGCACTAAAATGCCACGGAACCCGCCGTTTGGGAGAGACGTTTCCAATCTTTGAACGGTCAGTCCGGCTTCGGTCACCCTCATGACGGTTCCTATTAGGGGAATGCCCAGACGCTGGTTTACGCCTACCCACATTGGCCCCACCTATCACTGAGATATAAGTGACAGTTAGCAGCAAACAACTCAAAGTTCTAGTTCGTGATTCATAAAGAGTAAAAACTCTTTGTCACAACGGAGGTCGATGGCGGTAGTATACCCCACTCAGCGCCGAGCTGAATCCTGGTCCGGTTGATATGAATTGGCTAACTCTCACCTTTCTTCGGATATAATTTCGTTCGAGAGTAAGGACCTTGTAAATCTCGATGGATCATCAAACATTTACAGTTATCGTGCAAAAAGGTTATGATACTCCTACTTCTATTTCTGCTCTCATCACCATGGATGGGCATCAACGCGCTTGTACGGTGGGTTTTAGGTTCAATATAAGTCTATTGTGGTCCCACCACGTCAAACTGTTCCCTTTCAGTGTACCCATTAAAAAAACGACTCTAAGTCGAAGTTCGTATAATGTGGAAGCGATTTCTGAATATCTGAAACAAAAGTACATCGCAAACTACACATACGGCTCCAACCATGACTTCACCGAAGGACTTTCCAATTACATGAATGTGAGAAGCCATAAATCAGCAGTGAAAACTAGTAGGGATCGATAAAGCCTGTTTTAGAACCAGTATTACGGTACCATCCAAATTGGAACTCTTCCACAGACTTTCAAAGTACTTTTTGATACTGGCTCATCCAATTTGTGGATTCCTTGCTGGGACTGCCCGCAGAGCGATAAAGCTTGTCAGAACCATGACAAGGTAGGAACTCATCAAGTGATGTCACAATCATTTTGAATGATCATTCGCTTATTTCAAGTTCTACTGCGATCAGTCCTCAACCTGCAACCATACGGACCAACCAATTTCGATTCACTATGGAACCGGTTCGATGCAAGGCCACGTTGACCACGACATCGTCTGCGTGAGTATCAGAACCATATTGAGGCAGTCCGGAACGTTGTTCATGCCTTTACAGTTCGGCACGGACGAAAAGTATTGCACTGACAGCAGCCAAGGATTCGGTTGCGCAACAAAAGAGCCCGGAAACACTTTCATTGTGAGTTAGAGGTATACAGAAGTTATTCAACGGTGTATGATATATGTAGATGGTGCGATTTCAGTACGCTCCATTTGACGGCATCCTCGGTATGGCATGGGACTCAATCGCGAAGGACAGTATTCCTCAACCTCTGGACCAGATCTATGCTAACAAGGTACCGTTGCATGACGTTCCATATAAGTGATAAATTTGAGCCCTGACAAGGCTTCAGAGCTTCAGCGAGTAGTACGATCAGTTAGCTAGCTGCCTACCACGCTCACCCACTCGGGGATAACAGTCTGAAAGTAGCAGGGTCTAATGGAGTGCATCAAAAATGAATGTTACAGAATCTGTGTCCAGAAGCTCTCGTCGCGTTTTATCTCAATCGAGATCTCCAACAAAACGTTATCGGTGGAGAACTGACTCTGTGTGGAATGGATAAATCCCAGTATAAGGTACCCCTTTGAGGTCTTCAACAATCGGAATTGACAAAAGCTTTCAAGGATCCAATTGTATGGGAGGAACTCACTTCCGAGACCTACTGGCAAATCAGACTCAGTGACGTGGCCCTTAATGGAACGTCGATTACTTTTGGACCTACCAGCGCGATCGTTGACAGTGGTACCTCACTCATTGCTGGACCACCTAGTGTAATTCAAACGGTGAGCTTGACAGAGCTTTTATTCTCCCTGGTCTAATACATTCAGATTTTCTGACGCTCCCTTTGCTTACTTATCTTTTAAGATTCATTAAGATTCAACAAAAAATCGGAGCCGACGAAAACGGAGGGATTGACTGCAATACTATTCCCCAGCTTCCACAAATCGCTTTTATAATTCACGGCACAGAAATGATTCTTAACGGGTATAACTACGTAATTAAGGTACAGTCTGAGTTTTGCCTTTATAACTCGACCACGTTACAATCGACAACGATGGTTTTCCTATTGAGAGAGTGTTGTGGGTCTCCCGGGCACTTCCGGAAGGAAAATAGGGCGTTTAAACCCACAAGCTCGACTGGTTAGCGGAGCGATGGGGAGTCATTCTAACGCTGTTTTTCCAGTATAACGATGGCAGCTGCACGTCCGGTTTTCAGGAGATAGATATCCCTGGAGGTAAGCTTGAACCATTCCAATAAGTGCTTCTAGAAGTAGGGTACTGTCTAAATTCAGGGCCATCGTGGATTCTTGGCGATGTTTTCATTGGCGCCTTCTACTCTGTGTTCGACCATGGAAACAAGCGTGTCGGATTCGCCGTTGCTGTATAATTTGCTCGTTTTTGGATAGTTGTACATATGTTTGTATATGTAATGGAGTAATCCATAAAAGTTAGTTTGACTTATTGTATGTTTACAAAACAAAGACCGAATATGTTTAGACACTCCACGAAGATCCGACTTGACCCAACAAGCTCGGACTTCATGTATAAAGAGTATATGGCGGAGGTGGTGTAGTGGTGAGTGGCGCACTCCACACACGCATGGTCAAGGGTTTGAATACCAAGTCGATGTCCGCCTAGGTCAACCAAGCTTTTCATCCCTCTGGGGCCGGTTACTTGTTCCAGACTCGTCTGGGAGGATAAAAGCATTGATAGTTTATCGTCAGGCCACCGTGAGTCATTGTACTAAATAAGTCACATAGGCATCTTTCATGGTCCACGATTTTGCGAGCAACCAGTCGCGCGACCGGTCGCCAGTCGCTCGCGAGATGGGTCCGGGACTGGTCGTGGACTATGAAAGCAGCCATACGCGTTCAATCGCACTACGATTTTGAATGGAATTCGAATGCGTGGGCGCATCCCTCTGGTGGGATTGATCAACGACGCAAGACTCTATCCTTTATCCTTTATGGCATTTTCCTTCCAGGCTCCCGGGTCCTGCCGTCCCGCTTGCTTTCTAGAAACAATAGCTCAATGCTCTTCAACTCATATTCGCCACCGTCACTTCACAGGATTCTTCTTGATACTCAGCGAGTGAATTGTGCTACTGCATTAGTGCTGAAGATAATGACCAAAGGTGGTAAGAGAAGGGACCTACCGAAGTCGGATGTATAGGTTTTATAAGAATAACGAGAGCCTCAAAGATCAATGATGTAGCTAACTCCCTGCACCCGTAGATATCGATCGCAATCATCGATCTCGATGACAACTCGTACGCATGTAGCTGCCAAGCAGACATCCAATGCAACTGTACCGATCAGTTACAGTGAATCAATAGAGTCTATAGGATTAACCATCTCATCAGCCCGAAAACCGCTTTCTTGGTAGAAAGCGTAACGGGTGCTATGTGCCATGGTAGGACAGACATGGTCAGAAATTCAAGTATAAATACAGTCCCGCCAAGCCAATGATGCTTTTCTTTCAGTCCAAATCAGATCACTGTTTGAAATAGAAACATCACTGCTTATGGCTTGTACTAGTAAACCGCAATCTAGAAGCCACCACAATCACCATTGGGAGCCGAATGCATGTCACATTCCAATCGAAAGTCGATCACCTCTCAAATCCATTCATGGTCGTAATGGCATCTTTTATTTTACGTGTTTCTGGCCTGTACAATGAAGTAAGATGATGTTTTACCCTCTCATTAGTCTAGCACAGGTTAGCCGACCCTGGAGACAGAGAAGGGTTAGTTGGCCCAGGAATGAATCGATCCAAGATTCGATTCCTAGACTATGCACGTGGTAGGTGCCACTTCCTACTACACCACAACTTTGGCTCACCGCGGTACATCAGCTCATAAGCGCTCAGTAACCCCACGGGAACCAACCACTGTACAAATCAGCATTTTCATCCTCCCAGGTGAGCCCACCCCCAATGAATCGTCTTCGAGAAAAGGTGTGTTGGATGGCTTATACGGGTGAATCGAGTTTCGTGTCCGAACCGTAAACATGACAGCCTCTGCCTTTCCATCCTTCCATATGAAATCCGTTCTAGAAGATGAAAAATTTATTGCATTGCACTCTTCATTAAGAGAGCCCCAGAGCTTTGAATTATGACTTAATGTTCGTCATACTACGCTAGATTTGAATACTCGTTCAGAACCTTCACACTATCTCTTAGAAGAGTATTTATTGATTTCCAGAAAGTTTCGAAATATTACACCTACTTACGTGACTAGAACACGAAGGCACTTATATGTGGGACTAGGCTCCCCCTGAGCTTTGCTTTGCTTCGATCAAGCATTCCTGTGCAGTGATAAACATCATTACAGCATTACTTCTCAGCATATCATGTTCCAAATGATCTCTGGGAGATTATGCAGACAAGAGCAAAACAGCTTTATTTCGAGCAGACAACTTCAGCTTTTCTCAGGAGAATTACCCGCCCTCACTACTTATTGTAGTCGGCGCTCGCATAATCTGCTGAGACCGACAAAATAGCTGAACTAAAAGATGGAATGGTAAAATACACGAAGATGATCAGCCTGGACAAAAACGCGCCATGCATGCGACATTACTCCAAATTGTGGGGGCAGCTCATAGCGGCTTTACAACCCATGATTAATAAACTGTGATATGTACATGTGTAAACGAATTCTTCTGGCTTTTGTGATAGGGCTCAACGGTACTGTCGGTGCAGTGGTCGGCACCCCTTTATTTGAGCTCATGCATCATATAGTTCACCTCACCTATCTGTACCCCTGCACTTATTCAATCCAGTTGATCCTATTGAAATCGCGGTCAATCGAGGAAACGATGAAAAATTGAATGGACTGGTGGATGCAGATGCTCAATGCCATCAAATAAAATTCAAATGGCAGTTGAAATCAAACTTTGGGTCCTGGCAGGAGATGCCTGCATGTGAGGAATAGTATTTCGAAGGTACTGTGAACTGAATCCGAAGCGATATTTGATCTGCTGTTCCGAAAGGTGTACGCGAGAGCTCATTGCGTTCACCTTTCGATTCCTTTGATTCTATGGGGTGAGTCACCGAAGATATTCGAACCTTCCACCCGTCTATTCAAAAAACTGCTAACGGCACATCTGATTGTGAGGTGACTCGGCTTGTACATCTGAGGAAGCCATCGTATGAACTGGACGTACTTATAGCAGTCCCTATGCTTTTGAATAAAATGCCGCGCGTGGTTAATCTCTAGAAGCAGAGGAATAATAATCCTATTCTATTACATAAATACCCCTCATGATCACTACCTCAAAATAGTTTTAGAAAGGTTCTACTGAGAAGGAACATGACATTCACACTAATAATAAAATATGCACATTTCCTCAACCACATGTGCAAAGTAGCTCGATTGTCAGCCAGTTCAGCCCATTCCGCGGTTAAACATATGCCTGGGCAGAAGTTTAATACACAAAACCCTCGAATTGACACCGAGACCGGAACTGGGAACAGATCAATTTCTTTTTAGAATACTTTCCTTAGTTATGGAACCACGGTATCTACATGGGAAAGGAGATCCTAACAAATAATTATACATTCAGGAGCAACGTACATATTTCGGAAATCAAAAAAAAAATCTCTGCCAGTTTCAAGAAGAATTAAAAGTTAAGGGAAACCAAAGGGCAGTAGTAAACCAGCATTTCACCGGAAGAAATCGCGTTACAGTCGCTGTTCCATTCAACGAGAGCTGTAGAATGTTGTCAAAAGAATATACTGAGTTATGATCGGCACGTACTCTAGCGCTTCCACCAATTAAACCCTAAGCCAGCACCTTGAAAATCCAAAAACATGGCGCATCTAGGGGTCAGGATTGACCAATATTGGCTAATTTTTGTGAAGATGTGGGTTATATCCCTAACCTGCTTATGAGACAGTAGTGGTTACATATTCCACAAAAGAATCCATTCCTATGTAGGAAAAAACCGTTGTTTCAGAAGAAGAAAGGGCCTCGAAAAAGGCTTATATGAAATTAGAATCACAACTCGAGATCAGGAATCGGAGGGAAGACTACAAGGTGCAGCTTCTATGAGTATCGCTAGTTTCAACCATCTCTACGTTATTGCGAGAATTTTATTTGAAAATCAAAAAGTAGCGATTGGAAGATATAATCGATATTGAAAGCCGGGTATCCGAGCGGAAATTCATTCAGTTTTTCTTACTACAAACAAACTTTTCAACGGAAGTAATTACCCAAATACGTAGCAAAATATGCTTTCGTTGTTTCCGATCATTTGAAAGTATACGAGTAATCTTTGAACTTTGCAAGAAGATCTATGAAAAGAAATACTCACGTTGGCGATAAAGTATCGAATTACGTAGCGTAAATTGCCGTCCGTCAAGTCATTCACGGCAATGGCTACATTTCCAAGTGATGGCAATACACTGAATGATGAGAATACATGGCTTTGTTGTCGATCATCACTAAGTTCGAGTTTTTGGACGAGTTCCTTCCGCAATGCCGGATTACCACAAATTAAATACATCTGAAAATGCTGGGAATTAGAAGAAAATTCAAAGTCATCTCAAATTATCAGAAAAATTTGATAAGAGCACAGACGAAAAATTAACAGAGGCAGAAGAAAGACAGAGTAGGTGAAGGGTTTAGGCCGAGCAGCGGTTTGAAGTCCAACTATTCATCAAGATCGACTTCCGCCCTCTTCCAGGAGTTCGAAGTAGAACGATAAAGTTAGGAAATAGAAGAAATCACGGTCATACCAGCCACATAGCATGGATTGAAACAATAAACTTTGCCGTTCGCCATCAAATAAAGCCCGTAACTACCCATAAACATTTTTTGCTGACTTTTAAGTGATCCATATGTCACGTTCAAATCAGCATTTCTATAGTTTACTCGTTTATTTGGGGGAAAAGCCAAATAAATAAGCAACCTAATAAATGAGGTTAACAAAGAGACAAATAAAATAGTAGATGCAGCTATACCTTCTAAGTTTTTGAACATATAATGGGGCAATCTAGGGCAGGCATAAACAGGCCTTGTAATTTACCTCTACCCGATATTTCCCTTGTATTTCTTTTTTTCGATTTGGAAAATAGAACAGAAGGAAGGCGAAAAATTTTTCATAAAAAATGATCGGGATGAAAAATGTAGGAAAAGTTTTGTAAACAAAATACCAGTCAAAACTGGACATTGGGATAAGTTATTTTTTCGATTAGGTAAACAAGGTAGAGAGGGACGCAAATCCAGCGATAGAACTCCGAGCACTGACCTCCCCATTCCAAAACTGACCTTCCACAAACTTTTTCAGGTTGATTTCTATTGGTACGCTTTGAAGAATTGGTTAAATACTCAAAAAAATTCGTAAACCTACGGGTCGACTCGTATTTCGGCCCAAAAACACAGTTGACAACCGGTGTCACGTGGTTAGGTAAAATCCTTCAAGATTATAAGATTTTTGGTATAGCTACTTATGCTGCAGCATATGTTTATTAGTTTGTCCTCACACACTCGTGAGGTGGTTGCCCTGGTGGGGAAAGCCTGATCCCATACTTCTCGATTATTGCTCGAGAACTAGATATCAGTAAATTAGAGCCGACTGAGAATTTTATGAGAAGGTGAGAACGTAGGCAAAACATTGAAAAATAAAATTAACATATTAAAAGAGATATTGGTGGATGTTTAAAAAGTACTAGTAAGTTAAGAAGACAATCTTTGACAAACAGAACCAGAAAAAAAAGGAATCAGACAAAGTTTGTGGAATTTAAATGCGCAATTTAAAAAAGGAAGTTAAAGCAAAACTAGAAAACTAGAAGAGCAAAAAAAATAATAATAAAAAATTCTACTCAAGGTGAGCGGTCAGTAGAAGAAAAAAAAGCATCCAGAAGGACCCCGATTTTTATTGAATCCAAACGCGTCGCACACTTTTTAGTGCCAGAACGACAACAAAAGTTCATGTTTATTTCAGATTACCCACAAACTTGTGATACAACAATCTAATCTACAATCTTGTTGACAAATATTCATTCATGTAGATTTGTTTTTTCAGGAAAGAGGAACTGAATAGCTTGGGATGGTTGCGGAAGTCGCAGTGGACTCCACACTTCGGAGTAACACCTGCTTAGCAACCTCCCCTTTCAACTGATTTGGGTAGCGCTCGCTAATCATGCCGCATGATTAGGCTTGATTACGAAAGGACAACTTTGACCGCATAGATGAACTATAACTATAGAGAGCCCCTTTAGAAAATGCAAGGGCCGGCTTACGACTGTGATCATTCTGCTTTCCAATAGGATGACGGAGTACCTCTACACGTACGGCTTAAAATTTTCCGACAAATCCGGTACTCATAAGGGTTTATTGGAAGGATCAAAAGCTTGGTTGGCTGAGAATATCAATCCACAAGATTCAACGCTTGGACATGCGTGTGATCGTGCGCCACCTGGCTCTACACCACCTTTGTCCTGGATTCTTGATCATTAAATTATTTCGAAAGAATATGAATTTACAAAAACAACAAACATCTATCTGGGCAAGCCGAAAAAATAAAGGAACTCCCACGAGGTTGGCGATTTACGTACAAATCTTCAGTCTCGGACGGGATTCGAACCCGTACCTAACAGCAAGTGAAAACTAAAGAAACTGACCTACAGGAGTCCCTCCCCTCCCCCCATGATAGAACTAAGGGAGTCTTCCTCAAACTATGGGGTGGACCATGGGTGTGGAAGGAGGCGCACCATTTAACGCTACTTTTGTTGCAATCGTCTCATGATTTTAGGTGAGCCAGCTTATGAATGCGGTTTTTAATTGCAGAGCCCGAAATATGCAGTAGATCCCCTGGTGGGACGTCAATGAACACTAGGACGGCTTATGTGGTAACACTTTATGGTCAATCATAGAAGTTCTGAACAGAATAAAAAATTCGCTTCGTGCTCTGGGGAGATATGAGTAAGCTGTATTACAATGAAGGCGGAAAAAATCAGTCGAATCAACCAATGTTCAAGATAGTCGAATAAATCATGATTAAGGAAGCCTCAGCTGATTCAGACAAAGTCATTTCTTTGTTCATCACCACATCCTCAAGAAACTACTGCATTAAGAGACGGACGATGGCTTCGATCAGACTTAGTCCAATTTCAACACAGAAGAAAGGTAATACTCATATCTCAAGCAAATGCCTGGTTTCCGACGATGAAAAGAGCCCAGACTCAAATGTGAAGGTTTCATATAAGGATGAAGCTTTTAGACTCGAATTACTTGTAATTGCTATGCAGTCTGCAGAAAAATCTACATAATCCCTTACTACAGACCTATTTATACATATTATTAGCTCTACTATGAAGCATCACATAATTACAGAATTAAATTGAGTCTGAACGAGCTCACTTTAATCATTCTCGGAGATTGCCTCCATAATAAACGATTATGAATAGTCTGACTGGTGAAGGGCAATAGCCAAAAAGCTGCGAGCACCTTCGTATCCCGTATGAGCAAGCTTTTTAAGAGGACGGGTCCCCAATTCGTATCCCATATGAGCAAGCTTTGGTATTCATTCAGAGTCAACTAATCAGCACCCCTTTTGATAGGGAAGAAACAAAAAATCTGACATGAACATTCAATAGCTCTTAGACCTCAACAAACATATTTGTCAACATCCAAATGCCTCAACAATCTGCTATATGAGTCCGGTACACGGCGCAGTAGCGTTGATTGCTGACCATACATTTCTCGCAAGAGCCGAAAACTCCGAAAAATGGGAAGTGACCTTAGAACCCAGCAAAAGTGGTAGAAAATCCTAGGGTAATATCGAAGAATTCGATTAGTCGTAGCACGACCTTGCTAATTCTACACCGCGAGCCGGAAGGAAGACAGCCGTCAAAACTGATTGATTTGTAGCAGATCGGTAAACAACCCAGCAAAGAAAGTGCACTCCTTACGTGAAGATGCCTCTAATTACTTCCGGATGGCCTACAGAACAGAAGGCGAGCGGAATCGATATGATTGTGAAAAACGAGATGTTAAAAGATCATCCGACAGGTGGCAAAAGTGTTTTCGAGGTATTACACGTGGAAGTCTTGACAATTGCTTTGCAAGCAAACCAATCATGCAGGAAACTCGATAACACTACAAATTAGAGAGAATACATGCATATATACATTCATACATTAGTAAGAAACTTCAATTATAGGAAGAAGCTATCGCAAGGATTTCTTGGAAAGAATGGTTTTAATGTACTTATTATGCACATCTCAATTTCGCAACGTTCCTCACAACCGAGAAGTCCCCAAAACAAAAGGGTATAACAGGATTAATTTGACATCAGAGTCCGGTCAATGTAACACAGTGGCCGAAGCTAGAGAACTCGTTTTGCATACCTCGAGGAACAAACACTTTTCTTCGACGGCCTTCTCAAGGGCCTCGACACGACCCCTTCCTTCCATTGGCCTGTTTCTTGAGCTTCTCACATATTTTAGGACCAAAATGGAGGGCTGAGGAAAGAAGGGAGAGTTAACAGCGGTCAATTATGTATGACCCATACAGCGATGCAGATACGTCATTCCTTGAAAATTACTTCTTAAGTCGCTATAGTACAGTTAATCCGTCTTATCCTCTTGTTTTAAGATGATTGAATAGTAATTTGTCAATATGCTGTCAATACTACAAAAATAGACACTTATTAGGTTACATTAGCCTCAGCCTAAGGAAACGCGACCCCATCGAAAAAAAGCTCCGAAAAATGTAATGTCTTACGCATGTAGTATAAATGACGCCAATGGAGCCACTGATTTATTAAGGAACTCAGGCATCGAAGAGGTTCAGGTGGAGCTGTACGGGCTGGTTTCTGGCCAGAAATAAGGCCAGTCGATATAGGAAAGTGCTCTCTTCGGAAACAAATCTGAAGACAGCATAGTTAAAGAGTTAGAACATTTGAGAACCACAAGTTACCGATTGAGCTCCCCTTGTTAGAAAGAAGCCTGGGAAGAGCTTACTGAAGAGATAATTCGCTGCTTCCAAGTAACGCTTTCCGGAAAATTCTAGTTCTTCCAAATACACAGTTCATCTTTTATGTTCAATTCTAATCCTATCAAGCGATAGGCAGAGCCTTTGCATCGAAATGTAAGTCAGAATGCGCCATCGCGGTTACCTTGCCAAAACCTCCATTTGACGACACCAACAAGTCCTAGGTCAACTCAATTCAGAGAAGGAAACCGCAGTGGCACATCCTGACCAACACCCAACATTACCGGCTGGACATCAAGGTTGCTTGGACGAAAAAGCACGTACAAGAGCAGGAAAAAGAAAAGTAGGAATGAAGAAGGTGACTAGCGCTAGATGCCTGCCTATTGGGGCCCGTTGATAGCTTGTGAAGTGATGTATTAAATTCTCGAGCACAACCTCATGTTCTCACATAGCTTCCGTATAAGTCGCTTCTGCAGGGCTTGATGTTATAGAAAAAAAAAGACAGGTGTGAACCCTCGGAAGACCGCCTCGCTTTGAAGCACTTCACATGTCAATGAGTTCCCGATAGATCGAGCGAATGTTAGCATACTTTATTGGAATGATATTTCAAGCACTTCTGATCAAAGAAAAAAGTATAAATGTAGCTAAGAACGAAATTTTTTGACAATTAAGCCCTTCCCTTTATTTGACCTCAGAAAAAAAATCTGCAGGAGTAATTCATGGTCGTATGAAAATCTAATTGTTATTAAACATATTGTGGTAGTGTCACCCTCGAATAGATTACTCGCAAAATGAGAGTAATGTAGAAAACGATAAGTTATTGGTGAAAGGGCCACAGGCTGAGAACAAGACTCAAAGGAGTGAAGTCCGAAAAGACAAGAAGAGCGACCCTTGTGCTGAAAAGAACGATCAACTAACTAAACAAAGACATATATGCGAAGGCTGTAAACGTCCGGAGAGTGAAGTAACAATTGAACGAGCTGAACGTCGCTAAGCGGTCTCAGCGGTTAATCCTAGAGGTATTAGCCTTTGCGGAGAGCATCAGATTGTCGGATAGCATAAAAGGGAGGAAAAAGGAGTTCCTCGAATAACATGAAAGCCAGTAAAGTAAATTAAAAGTAAAAACTAATAAAATGAATCAAGCTCGAACGGTGGGCTCCTCTTCAACACCTATTCTCATAGAAAAGTTTCCTATACACAGAAAGTATGAGTTTTGTAGGGCCGATTGGAGCCGTGTTAGATTAGTCTCATTGAGTAGGACTACTACTTCATAAAAGTAATGGATTTAACAGTATCCCTAGGCAGGTACACAACATCGTTAACAAAGCTCAGAAACGAAACAGCAATTGGATTACATGGTGTTCAACATTCATATCGGCTGAACCACCCAATGAACTGCTCTCAAAGCAAGAGTGTATCACCTGAAGAATTACAAAAAAAGCGTTAATCGTTGGGCTGTCGATTCGTCTTTCATGCAGAATAATGATGGCTTTTCACATGGAGTGACTGGCAAATACAATCCAAGCACCACAACTGTTTCAGCATTTGATTACGCCCCCAGGTATACGACGTCAGCCCACTAACCCCCGGAAGACTTGAAAACCGGGGCAAGATTTACACGACCGAGGCCATTTCTGAAGACCATAACTCTCATTGGGGATAGTGATATACTAATTTGTAGATTCACGGTTAATTATATGTTATCGAAGTTACAGCAGAAGGTGGAAAAATTTAGTGCTCTCCCCATGAGTCAGAACTCCCAGCAGTCACTAGAACCTCCCATTCATCCAGGTGAGAGTCGAAACCAACAGCCGCGTTCCGATTTATGGAAGGACCACTAAATTTTTCCAGCCCCTGCTGTAAGCTAGATAACACATAATTAATAGTGAATCTTCTACAAATTAGTATATCACATCTCCAACAAGACATCCCCGACTAGTCGTGTCCAGGACCCCACTAAATTCACCCACCACAGCCAGTAGATTAAAAGTAGGAAGCCCTGGGTCAGTACCAATTGTAGCCACAGCCAACTGCTTTTCGAATGGCTGACTCAGAGTGCCACCGGATGGTTACGAACCCCGATCCTACTCCACCTGTAGACTCAGAACCGGTCATTCTGCCAAGAACCAACAGAGGATAATATTTAGTTGAGAGTAGCTAACACCCTCGACATAGCATACAAGATCAGATCCAGAAAAAAACTCAAACGCGTGGCTTAAACCAGAAGAATTAAGCACTTCCGCTTAAGTCGTGCTTTACTTTTATTTGAAACTGCTTTACGAAATAACTGCAAACGGCGTAGAACAAAAATTTTATGAAGATTGAACAATTTTTTTGTAAATTATACGAGTAATTTAACAGGATATGCATGTGAAATGAAAATTTTTAATAGAAATACGAAGTTCTCACAACTTCTAGTCTTCATAACTTCCTCAGCATACAGAAGAGAGTATAATCGGTGGTGGATAGGTTTTCTAAGGGCGGAGGTACGCAAGGGAAACAAGTGGATTGATATCAGCTGTTCAGACCTCATCTGGAGGATGGTTGTTGTGGTTTGAACCGATCAATAGTGTTTTCAATAAACTCTAATCGGATTCAGTTACTCCGGATGCAAATTTATGCATTAGAAAATTCGATTACCATAAGAACCACCCTATTATTTTTTATATTATATATTGCATATTATGCGTCATATATTATACTATAAAAACTAGAGGACATAAATATGTCGTCCAATATTGAATTAAGAAGCTGTGCCACTAAAAAAAGCTTCTGGTTAGGAGAGATATCGAAATTGAAGGAAGGCCAACGAAGAACTTCATCGTGACGGCAGAAATGGTCCCACGACAATCAGAAATTATTTATGGAAAAGAACTGGTGCAGTGAGAACTTAATCAAACCTAGAGTGGAGTAAATAGCTTCATCAATCCTTATCTCCTCCCCCTTTCCCCTCCCACCCTTCCTCCCCTGACCCAAACAACTTCACTAAGGGGCTCAATTGGAAGGAGCGGGACCTTTTTCTGAATAAAGACCTTCTCATCCTCACCCTCAAGTAGCAAAATACTCCCACAGATTCAGCGACACGCCCTTGACTTAGAGACGTCGGCGCTGCCCATAAAGTCGAGTTTGAGCTCAACATTGAATATGGGCTTCTAGGTCAGGAACCGAATTCGTCGTACACGGCACGAGCGACTAGCACGTCATGCAAGTGCACGGCCTACTCCAATTGCAATTTGGCTGCCGAGTCCCAACCTAATAGTACACACGCTTACCGTTGTCTTGAAAAACTTGTACAGCGATATAAAACAGAACCAATGGAATCAAACCACTTGAATGACGTCCTGGAAAGGGTATTGGAGATGCCATTCATTCCTTGAAAACCATTTTATGGATATTGGATTTATGTAGGAGGTCGGAAATCTTCGATGAATATGCACCATCTCCCTCAAGCCAATACAAAGTTCCATTGAATATTTGAATATTTCCAAGAGTTCAAATGAAATTCAAAGTTATGACGCATTCCAAAAGAATTGATCAAAGTGGACCAGATCGTTTTTCGGGTGCTCTCCCATTAACGGGAATGGGAATGGGGTTCCGGCATATTAGTTCCTAAGATTACGGTAATCCAGTTTTGCACAGATTTTTTGTAAAGCAAAAAGAATTTTAATGAAAGATAAGAGAAAAGTGGTTTATATACCTGCGCTTCGTTTCCATCTCAGGCATACAATTAGACTGATTCCTTTCACTTTTCTAGATTTGTGTAGGAAGTTGGAAATTCCCAATGAATGAATAAAATAAATAAATAAACAAGTAAATAAGTAAATATGCGCCACCTCCAATGGGCCAATAGAAAACCCCAATAAATACTTGAATGTTTCCACAAACCCAGATGACTCGCAGTTGTTCTACGAGCCATACAAAGGCAAAATCAAAACCCAAACGTTGTTTACTATTTATTTATTTATCTAACATTGATTCGCTTCGAGCACAGCAAAGGAAAAGTATGAAATGAGAGGTACCAGAAATGAAAGAGGAGAAAACAGGACTGAAGAGGACTTATTTCCTTGTTCCCTCCGTGCGCCTCCATTCTAACTCCGTCTCCTTGTTCAGAAGTATTTTCAAAACTGTCGGTGGAGTCTACTTAAAGAGTTTTTATAAATATCTCAGTCACTAACAATAGGATACCATCATCCGAAGGATCCAACTAAGTAATTAGACCTTCTACAGATTACGACACTCAAGCGGAAAAGGCTGCTATTCTGGTGAAATTCTCAATCCATAACGAAACTAATGGAACCGAGCCACATTTGGCCCATAAAGCGGTCCAAAGTTGAAAAACAAAACAACACAACAAACTGAAAAATATGGAGTTACTGAACAAATAATTTTTTATCTATAACCAGAGCAGGTTTTTCGAAAGGGTTCGTAAAGATCAACTTCGAGCAGAACCCCATTTAAGAAAACGGAAGGCAGCGCCTCTACCTCAATCATGGCTTGGATGTATTGTCACGATAGTTGTTGGACATTTTGAAGTACTATGCTGGTCTACCAGCCGATGTTACGAGTAAATATCACATTCTCGCCGTACTGAGCGAACTATTCGTCATACAGTTATGATTGGATAGTAGCAGCACGAGACCAAAAATGTAGTCATCTACATATAGAGGTGTTTTAAAAAACCAGATTATTCAATAGGATCACTTGCAAAAAGTCAGGGCGATCAAAAGCCATATGGTCGGTGTTAATCAATTTGTTCGGAATACGCCATGTATTCGTTCAACTCTCATAAGATTTAGAGGCTTCTGAAGACGTATATTCTTTCACAATTATGTCCAAGGTTCAACAAAGGGTAGCACATCCCCCTTTCCCCAGAATGACCGGAATTAAATTCACGAACAGGAGAGAAAATGAAAGCTTAAGCGAATTTTCATACAAGTCGGAGAATGAAATCGGCAGCAGCACAAAGTTTTTTTGCTACCTCATCAGAAATGTGGGAGCAACAATACTAAATATTGCTGCTTCCGCCTTCATCTTCACAACTTTTACACCAAAATATGGTTCTAAAAAAATAATATAGAAGAAATAAAGTAACAAGTGTTCGGACCGCTTATCCCATTGCCTTCTGGTCATTGGTAAAGGAGATGCGGTTGCACTAAACTGTTCCCTAGCATAACTACTAGTATTGTCGATCGCGACGTTCCTTCCCCGTTCCTACCTTCCCCACACCTAATAATTAAACTAACGACTCTTACAACCCGTCAAGTCAGTGGAATTACCGGATCTACCATCAAGTACTTAAATCATTGCGAAAGCGTGACGTACCTTGAGACCTTGTCCATGGGATCACCTAATTTTTGATTGATGAACGTGAACGACTCAAAACCAATTCGTACGTCATTATAATCCGCTTACTCGTGGAATTACGGGTCGTATCGAGCATGAAGAGGAAATGGCTCCCCTCAAACGAGTAGTCAGCTACAGACTGCCCACAACTTCGAACATGTTCCATTTGAAGACTCAACTGCACTGACAATGAGAATTTCCTTGAGAACTAACTCTTCCCTTAACGAGCTGACTCGCATTTCCTCCATGATCACAGTAACCCGCTCGTCAGAGTACGGGAAATTGTCGAGGGTCAAAAAGAGTAGCGAGACAGCGGACTTTGAGCACTCCACTCGATTATTTCTACTTGACCAGAGCAGTTGAAAGGCAGCAGCTCAAGGAATTGCGCAAAAATCGTGAGTGCCCTATTCACTTGTGATCCAAGAATAAACTATGAATTCGTAGAATGCATTGAGTGGAATAATTGCTGATGTTGGCTACAGTATAAGTACAAAATTGCTGGGTCCAAGAGCATCGGGATCATTCCCAGAACTCTCGTCGAATTCGTTTAACTTCAATTGTTTACCGAAGCATTGTAAGGTCCGTACAAAGGCCTTCTCAATGCCCAACTCACGCCACTTTGTCGTGAAGTCACATCAGAATAACTTTCTCCAATGTAGGCTGATGGAATGTTGAGAATCGTTCCAGCCGGGAGAGCTCGATTTAGTGACTATTGGGCGTCGAAGTGATAGGTAACAGACACCCGTTTGAAGGTGAGCAGCCCTTTTCAGACTTTAACAGCAACGTTCAGCACACCAGTCAGCCATGTTGTTCAAGAAAATACTGCTAAAGTCAGAGGTCTGACCTTTGCATTGTTGCTCAGTCGCCCAATTTAGGAAGATCCTGTGAAGAGAGAAAATTGAAGGGGGAGAAGCAAGAGACCACGGTGTGGTGAAGGTTGCTCTGTCAGGATCCTCAGGATCAAACTCAATCAAAGGAACAGACCGATTGGGCTAAATATTCCCAATACTCACATGAGACCACAGAACCCTATTCAATTTGCCTGGAAACATGGACAAACGGTGGTATATTAGAGCCGTATCACATCTCCCACAAAAGATAGCATACGGTAATTAGCGCAACATGATCTTTCCTAATTTTCTTGAAGACAACTGGAGATATGGCACTTTTCTGAAACGTTGATAGACCTTCAGTACTCCGCCAAAGTTTCTACCACCAGCGACAAAGTTTCCGAACGGAATTTTTTATCAAGGTCCCATGATTGCGCCACATCGCTACATGAATACTTTATGGTAAAAGTCAAAATAGTAACGCCTTCCATCTACTCGTAATCGGGATACTATCCATTCACTTCTTCAAGCTATCCAAAGTGATGATGAGTAATCTTGGATTGCATGGCAGATGGCGAGATATGAGATTAGAAGATAAGGCAACTAGCTAGCAATAAAGCTAGCCTATTGGGAAGGAACACATTCATTCAAAATGGTCACGCCTTGTGAACGGATGGATGGACACTGCACATTCAACTGCATTCTTAAGATTCCGCCAAAGAAGCTGAAGAGGCGCTGTAAGAGAGAGAACTCCCCATTTAGGGAAGCAATTGGCAAACCCTAAGCTGATTTCAGGTTTTCAAAGAAGACGATCTGGCCGAAATGTCAGTAGACAGACGATAAATATATATCACAGCAACTTTAAATTCGAGGGTTTCGAATGAGCTTGTCGGAGCTGAGCACTACCATCACCGAGCGATCCTTTAATTCGTTTCGAACCATCTCATTAACACTGAATCGGATAACAAAAAAAGTTTCACCAAAAGATTTCTGAGATCAAATCTCATGGAGCATGGAAATACCATGCTCTTCAAACTCGAGCTTACTTTCTGGAAAGAAAACCAAATAAACAGGAAGAAGTTTGCAAAGGAAAGCTCTATTGAGTCCATGGGTAAACAGGACGCTAAAAGCTAGTGAAACTAAAAAAGAACAAGAAGTCGTTTCTCATTTCAAATTGCCAAGACTTCCACAGCAGTTCAAAAACAGCATGTTGTCACGCAATCTATGGGAATGGGGCTTTTTTTAGGCACATATATGGAGGACATTTGAGCCCAAGAGCTGAGAATTTTCTGAGGTTCATTAGGAGAAATCAGAGACGATAAAATGCTCACATTATCCCTCGATCGACTAATAAAACTAATTGGCCAGATGATAGGCAGCTTTAACTACCGGAACCGTAACGAGTTGGATCCGATCTTTGATGACAGCTCAGATCTTCAGATAAAAAATCCAAATTAACATCCATGCTCAACCCCTTGCTTTACAGCGATTCAGCATGGACTATCCTACTTTATATAATTCGCTAAGTGTGTCTGTTGGTGTGTCGGTGTGTTTGTGTTTGTGTGAGTGTATGTGTGTGTGTGTGTTTGTGTTTGTGTGTTTGTATGTGTGTGTATGTGTGTGTGTCGGTGTGTTTGTGTTTGTGTGTGTGTGTTTGTGTTTGTGTGTGTATGTATGTGTGTGTGTTTGTGTTTGTGAGTGTATGTGTGTGTATGTGTGTGAGTGTGTGTATGTTGTGTGTTGTGTGTGTGTGTGTGTGTGTGTGTGTGTGTGTGTGTGTGTGTGTGTGTGTGTGTGAGTGTGTGTGTGTGTGTCGGTACGTGTGTCTGACCGGAAATTCATGACTCCTATCCCCGTAAACCTAGAGCGTTCAAATTTGGTAGGAGTAAGGGGGGTAGGATGGGAACATCATTTGCATCCCAATAATTTTCAAGGAATTTTTGTTCCTGCCGCTTTTTTTTCCAGAAAATCTTATTCAATCCCATGGTCGACTTTTGGTATCACATTAAATTTATATCACTAAACTGTAGTGAAATTTCCAGAGGGTCAACTAGCTATTTTGCCAAAGCAGAAAATCAAATAAATGTATAAGTAAACGGATAAATAAGAATTTAAAATGAAAGCGAAGGCCCACTTCGTGTCACTATCAAATTGGTGGGAAAGTAATCGAAAGAGACAAGGTACGTACCATGTTCTCAAATCGAAAAAAACCCTTTTGCGTCATTGATACTGGAAATTTAGCAGCTTAATGTTTTTTTAGATTTGCTTTCGAATTCACAGTCATAATTCAGCTTCTAATAATTTAGAAAAAAAGAATGCCTCAGAAACGTCCTCAAGGGAGAAGCCTGAAGCAGCCTCGAGGGAGAAGTTGAAATTTTTTTAAGCACAACCATACCGCAATAGAAGCTACTGGTAATAGCAAAAAGAACCTATGCAGAAGGAAGGTCTTCTTCGACAAAGTCTTCTAGGGGAGCCTGGTCACAAAAAAGGCCAAAAAAGGGTGGTCCATGAAAAGGACAAAACATTCTTCTTCTTGAAAAAAAGAAATCCCATGCAGTCAGACCAATTCGTTTCAGAAATGAAAAAATGCATATAAAATTGGAAAATCCAAATCTGGCTACTGACGACATACAAAACATTTTTCACAAGACGCTGCTTCACGTTTAAAGTATGGGACAACTCCCATATAACTGCCCTAAGAGCTTTTCCAACACGACCTCGTGGCATCCTTGAGTCACTGATGTGATCATCTAGACTATTTTAGATGGCAGAGGTGCCCTTGAGTAGCATTTGAATCAAAACATGAACCCTAATATGCTCTTCACAACTCTGAGTGACTAAAGGCAAATGGAAATGGCTCTTAATTTCAGCTAGTGGTTCAAATTAATAAAGGTATAGCAAAGAAAACTTAGGTTTTCCTTCCAAGACTGTCTAAGACCTCAAAAGAGTCATATATAAACATAAACGGGGCGAGTAGCATGGAAAACTCTGAGGCAAGCCGGAAACTCCGCCGAGGCATGAATGCATTTAGGTGTAGAGCTAGCGAAAGTCAGCCAACAAACAACTACGAGGTAAACAGCAGTAATAGTTTTGCATGTTATATGCAAGTCGATTGTGTAATCAAATGAAATATCAGCGTTCGAAGAGACATTCCGGTTGGCTAGAAGGCCGCTGAACGCCCTATCAAAAACAAGAAAATTAAATTTTGAAAACTAGTTGAAGGGCGTAAAATAACGCTAGTATTCTAGCGAAAACTCGAGTGGCACTGGAGTTCGCGCTATGAACTTGCAGTCTATACGTGTGCGGCGGCCTAGCTTCGCGCGAGACGACCGCAATCTCCTGACCCATGCCCGCAAAGCTAGGCTGCCCGGGGGACGGTACATTCGTGCGATTCCGATTGCGCGTTGCAATTTGCGCGGCGAAATCCATAACTATTTTGACGAATTTGGCGCCTACTATTGGGGCCCAATTTTCAAGTAAATTAGACTTGTAGTATCAGCTGACTCTACTTAACTATTCTACTCCAAGTTTGTGCCCAATAATAGGCGCCAAAATCATTCGAAACGTCATGAACTTCGCCGCGGAGTTCGCCGCGCGCGGCTCGAATCGCACGAATGTACACACACCCAGGCTGCCCTAGCAGACTGAAGAACTGGTTCAATTTAAAGGCACAGTTCACGATAATTTCGAGGTACGTCTTTTTATCCAAAAAGCGGAACTATATGTTGGGAATAATTCATCGGTAGTAAGAAAGCGAGGAAATCCGCCAATTTCGAGAAAAATAAGGCTCCTCAAAAAAAGGGAAAATAGAGGATGGACGAGATTACCATGACGGAAATAACATGGAAGGGGTATTCGGACGACATTTCAGCTGCTGCATTTGCGCAAAGAGCTGACTACATCAAGCCGGAACTGTACAGAACTGCCTTTCACTGCCGCTATGGGTCATGATAAGTTACTTGAGCCTCCTACATGGGTTCCCTTGTGAATGTTGCAGCCTCCGCAATGCCGGTGAAACTCGTCCGAGGATACACACGATAAAAACTATTTTTATCGTGAACTGTGCCTTTGAACGTTCCACTCCCGTCCGTGAACTAACATCAGAAAAGGAGATATAAAAAAACGAAATACATACATAAAGCAAGTATTGAAACCAGCTCTTACAAAGCTCACGAGTGGACCTCCCTAGGCGTGCCAAAGAAGATTCCATTCCTTCACAAACAAAGAAGGAGGCCATCAGAAAGAGTACAATGTTTGACGGATAGCTCCCATGTGGGGTGACATGAAAGGAATAATAAAACAAGGGTTGCATAAGCGTAAAAGACGACAGCCTGACATATCTGTTGTTCCGTCATACATTCAGTCTTCATTGGTTGTCTCAGCACCATTGGGGAGCAAATTCGACACATCAAATAATTTGGCAGCAACTAGTTGCTCAGCAACAAAATAGGTGGTAGGAAACAAATTAGCAAGGGAATCGAGGTGAGACGCGATGCTTTTGAGGAATGCTTGAGACTGCATTATGGGAAATTGCAAGCATATCCATAAAGTGAATCCCATCTCAAACACACGCCACACATCCAGAAACGTCCTAGAGCATGGAGACCCTTGGAAGCGACTGTTTAAAGATTGCATGAGGAATCAGCGGCAACGACAAAGGCGATCGAAGGATTTCAGTGAGTGTCGACAACTTTAGAGACCGCTTCTAGCCATAGAAAAAATACAACTCTTTCTTACTCTGTATCACAATGCATGCCTACAGCTTCGACTTACTCCTCTTAATTTCATAGAAAAAATAATTAAAAAAGATGAAGTACATATTTGACGTCGCTCAATCCCGCTTTGAGATGTGCCCCCGCATTCAACAACCATTCAGAATTGTGGTCACTGCTCGAGTCCCTCGTCCTTATATGGCCTATACAATGACTTGCGGTGCCCAACCAATGTGCACGTCAGTCCTTTTACCCTCCCACACAAATTGACATCAAGTGACTAACCCAGAAAATACGGAAATTGACTGGCCTGGGCGGACACAATCCGGTGTTCGATTTTTGGACTGTATGTGTGAGAGCCAGCGCCCTTTGTCCCTTCACTACCTCCGCCCTTTTCTGCTACTGATCAAACTGATACTGAACGATAATTAATAGTAATAAAATACTAAGTGAGTAGAAAACTTCTTTCAACATTTTTTGAGCGTGACTTTACGAAGATAAATTTTGACTCGAGAGGCTCCAAATTGAAGAGAGTCGTACAGAAGAGTAGTACAGTTGTAACGAAAAGTAGAACGGATAATAGATTGGACTGCTGCTTAAGAGTAAAATGTAGAAAATCTGGCAACATGTCCGAAAACAAATCGAGTCAGCTGAGCGTGAACGTAAATAGCTAAGAATAGCCGTCAGCATCATGCGAATCCTATAGAAACCCGATTATCTCCACATGTCGGGATTGCAAGGGAGGAGTATGGAAGTGAAGGACGTGGCTCCATTAAAGACCAAGTAGTTTTCAGGTTAAACAAAATTCGGTCTGACGGTCAGCCGGCTGGATTCAGTGCTTCTCTCGCCTAATGGGCCATGGTAGAGGGTGGTATCGAAAATAAGTAATGACTAGGTAAAACAGTTAGTCATAGTGGCGGCGGACTCCGACACCAGAAACTGACTTGACCATCCGTATGAGTTAGGCCCTACTTGATTGCGGTTATGTGGCTGATTGAATCCAACAACGAATTACTGCTACTCCTACCGACATAACAACAACATCTTATTCCCCCCGATGACTCCACCAAAAAACCTGTCCACCCTGTCATCATCTTTTTCCCACAAGTTCACAAATGACGAAGGTGATAACAGACTAAAAACATTTCGTTAACGAAGAAATTTCTATTTTAGGAATAAGGTCACTGAAATGAAATGACAAAGTGATAGCACATCAGATCGTTGATCACTGAAGAACGTCAGAAACTCTGTCTTGATGGGTGATTGATAATTTTGCGAGAAATTGGATAGTTTACAAGTGAAATGAAAATTTCCAGAACGAGCGTCTTATGTTCAAATTATAAGCCAAACTAAGAGAATCATTCAACAGATTCCAAAAACTATAGGAGCTATTAGGAGCAGACCAGAATTTCCTACAAAACCGGTATTTTTGTTGTAATATCGATTCAATCATTGCAAATATCCATCTACATAGGCGAAGATTCTGTAACGGCAAGTGGTACATTATCACCTACGCATGGCCTGGGGATCCGATCCTAGATGGATGTTCGCCCAGGTCAACTGAGCCTACATTCCTTCAGGATCGATTAATTGGTACCAAACTCGCCGGGAGGATAATTCATTGACTTCCACATCGACTGACCAGCGGATCTCATTGCAAAGGCCATATGGTCGCCCGAATTCAAAAAGCTAATACGATTGTGAGCTATTCAGGAGGATAAAAGCACTGGCTTGTAAATCGGCTGAGCACAGCAAATCATTGCATAAGTCAAGTAAGGCAGGAATTTGAGAGTTTTGGGAATGGTGAGAGTTTTGGTTCTCAAAGTATTTTGGCGTCGCGCTGTTCACAATAGACTAAAGGGGCAATCTTAGCAATTGTGGGCTTTGGCACTCCCTGAAATGTTGTTTTCTATTCTCTGGAAGAACGTCGGACGTTGTCTAGACACTTCCTAATCGTTCCAAAAAAGCACATCCTGCTTTGTGAATGCTTGCACTCCAGTTTGAGAGAGATATTCCATGTTCGAAAAAGAACTCATGAAGGGGGGGAGGGTTTAGAGAAATCCCGATAACCAGTTTCAGCCTCACATTCTTTGCCATTCATAGAAGACGCTGAGCATTGCCAAGTGACTCATTTCATCGTTGAGTCGTTTCTTAGCAGAGGTGAGGAAGTGGTGATATGATGAGGAAGGATTGTTATCCTGCCAAACCATTCTCACATCAAAGCTCATCCTCACTTCAACCAGAAAATGACGCCATTCTATTCGGTTCTCCACTTCCAACCAGTTCCGATTACATCCATTATGTGTCCTTACTGTATTTTTGATTACTCTACTCAAAAATGCAGTTGGGCTACATTCTAAATTTGATCTAATTAATAAACCATGTGCTAGATTCTCGGACCTCGATTGAACCCTCTAGTTCCACTGACCCCGATCCTGATTATCGTCTCATGATCAGTAAAATGGATAGCTTCGAAGGTGTTACGCAGAATCACGTCCAACCAAATGTACCGTATTTACCAGGGCTATCCCCTTCCTCCTCGGTTCATCCTTCAGAGCACGAGTACTTTCTGGTTTCAATCCCTTCGCCACCACACCCTTCACTCTTAACTAATTCCAAAGTTTAGAAAATTTAGTGCTGCGAATTCCCATCGAACGAACAATATAACCAAAAAAAAATAAAAGGGCTGCAAAGGGAATAAACGCAGAGACCCAATCTAATCCCTCTCAAATTACCATCGTTAGAAACTCGACTATTTTTAGGTTGTTTATCCTCCTTGAACCTGCATATCTTAGCAACCCACCATCAAAAAATCCCGAAAGCTACGTTCGAGACTCATAAAAAAGTAAACAAATATCTAAACGAATATAAAGAATTCATCACGAGACCAATATGAAATGAGTTGTAGGTAGTTACCAAGAAGAACTCGTTTCATTGATTGAGAGGAAGAAAAGTAGGTACTCGAGAAGCTTTCAAAAGGTCGCATACCGGATACAATGTATCTTTTCTGACAGAGAGCAACAAGTGATAATTGCAGGTTACCAAGCAGGCATAGCCAAGACCGCATGGAGCTACGTAGTGTGTAAGAGGCGCCCACATCTGGAGGTGGTGGACGTATGAACAAAGAAATTACCAGAAAAAGGTTGTAAACTGCTATAGCCCCGGGCAAGATTTTCAATCCACACCGTTTAATTAAAACTTTAATTAATGGAAAATTTCCTCGGAGATTCCTTTGACCATATTTGAATTTTTCTGGCTCCAGTATAGTCTGACGAAAATGAGGACGAAAAATGATCGTTGCAAAAATCCGTCGAGAGAACGGAGGCAGGCCAATTGCTGCCGAAGGAGCCACACATAGATGTGGGACATCGTAGAAATAGTTAAAGGCACGGTTCACGATAAAAAAAGGTTACTGAGTTCTTCCTTTAGGAATACTCAGCGCCCCCCATGGGTGGTAGAAAGGATCCTCTCGCTCCCACAATCTCGGCGTCTGGGGCATAGTGGAAGCCCCGTTGCTGCCGTAGTTCGCTTTCCCGCCCCTCGATCGGTGTCACGTTAGACGAGTGTCGAGACAATACAGTTTGCTATTATTCGTTCCAGGGCCCACGCACAAACAGCTAACCGCCGAGTGATGAGGCGATGTTTTCCTCCCATTTTTTCCCCTGCTATTCTTTTTGCTCCCACGATCCCTTATTTAATTTCCTACTCCTAGAGGCTGAAAAAGGTGAGCTACTTTTACTCTTACTAGGGTTTTTTTGTTTATTTATGCTTATAAGTTAATGAATTTTTGCTTACCATTGTCTGTTATTCTCACCAGGACCCACACGCGCGCAGTGAAACACACTGTTTAGCTCGTCCGGGCGCCCCACTCTTCTTCATTTTTCTTGTTTCATTCTCGTCCAGCCCCCTTTCTAACGGTTTTTCGAAGCTTTCTCACATTGGAAACACCGATGCACGCAGTTTCTTCACATCAGTCGCACTAGTTTCGATCTTGTCATCATAATCTGGATTACCCAAATTTATCGTGAACGGTGCCTTTAAGGTGAAACGCCTCATTCAAAGGAAACTACTGCTCCTAAAATACCCTATCCCTCCCATACACCCATGGGAGATGCTTTACATCGTCCTCGCTTTCCAAGCTTCAGAGAAATTCCCATAAAAAATCAAGAAAGTGATAACACCAAAAAAGTTTGATGCCTTCCGACATCCGACAATTTCCCACATATATTTTTTATTTGAATAAACTACACTCCTTGCACACGTCTAGAGCTCCAGAATATGAGAAAAATGGCGAACTCAGACGAAAAAAAGTTTGATCCGGCCGCCTGCGGAGGGTTAGAACGGCTATATACACGGAAGGAAAAAAAGGGAAAAGGAAGGAAAAAAAGAAAGAGAGGAAAAAGGAAAGGCGTAGCGTAATCACACACAATCAAAATAGTAAGCATACAAATCAACAAACTCCTGCATCGTTTCTCAAGCGAATGAATTCCTCTCCTATACGAATAATTTGAAGCCTTAAAGTGAAGCCAAGAACATCGAGAAACCATTCCGACATTTTCATTTTCTCCAAACGATTTCTATTCCAAAAAGTTCTTCAAAGAGAGGAGAACCCGGTTATCTAAAGGGTATCTAAGGAGAAGACGGGGAATCAACCTCTCCCATTGCAAAAAACGATTCAGCACTAAGACCTCGAGATTACCGTCTTCATAGTTTTTCAGACTTGCTGACGCAAATCAGGCTCGCTGCCTGATTTCGAAGAAGAGAAAAAAGCGTGGAAAAGTAATTCTGATGTGATAACATTATAACTGAGCAAACATCATAAAAATTAACTTCATGCAGCTACAAAAAGCATACCTGAACATAAAGAATAGAGCTCAATCAATTCCTTCTGTAGAAAGGCCTCATCTTTGACATTCATCTTGAGAATAATGGATAGGTTTCTCCATTTTGATTATTTCAAGAGCCAACCTACCAGTATGTTCTATCTGTCGATATCAATCTTTCAATAAGTCTAGACAGTGTTTCTATCTCTTTATTCTACTGAACATGCGACTCATCTTGAATTGTGGCAAGAATGGTTTACCGGAGTGGAGTTAAAGGAAAAACGTTTCCATCGACTAATCTGTGCATGCTTCGCTGATCAAGTCCTACCCACGCCTGTTGAGCGTACTCTGCTTAGAGACACCGTTCACGATAATTTTGAGGTACCCGTTCTTATTCAAAAAAAAAAGCGGAAGTATAGATTTGGAATAGTTCATCGGTAGCGAAGGAAGCGAGAGAACTCGCCGATTTTGAAAAAAAGATGGCTCCACAAAAGTAGGGAAAATAGAGATTGGACGAGATTTCCATGATGGAAATAACATGGAAGGAGTATTGGAACGAGATTTCAGTTATTGCAATTGCACAAAGAGCTGATGACATCAAGTCATGACTGTACAGAACTCTTTTACTGTCGCTATAGGTCATGACAAGTTTTTTGAACTTCCTACATGGGCTCCCTCGTGAACGGTGCAGCCTCTACAGTGCCGGTGAAACTCGTCCGAGGATACAAACGGGCCAATCTTTGAGCCTTTATGACTCCCTAACTAGGCCGTTTTCCGACCTAGTAGTGCCAGATGAGGTATACGCGGGGGCCTCAAATTCATCCTGTGGGGGAATCTCAGGAGCCACTTTTATCGTGAACTGTGCCTTTGAAAGCCAAAAGCGCATCCAGAAACTGGTACGACTTTGAGTAAAAAACGAAAATTTGGCACATTCCTTGGCTAAATTGACCATTCACAGGCGGTATTTTTTAAAAGCATTCTGAATCCACAATCTTATTAATATAAACTCCTTTTTGAAAAGTAGCCATATCATGCACAAGCCACCGTATAATATAGAAGAAATGAAAAAGAATGCAGAAAAGGAGAATGTTATTCATACGCAAATACATCATATGAGAGTAAATATCATAGGTTAAGTAAGTGCATGATTAGGATTCGATGCACTTATTTAGTAAAAGAAACAAGTGACCCAAACTAATGTCGATGTTCTAAAGTTCTAAAACTAGCGCTCTTGGTTTTTCTGGAAAGAAGGCTGAAGACGATGAAGTAGCGAAAGAAATCAAGCCCTTTTGGGAGACTATTCATTTCCTTACTAAGATTGATGTGTTTATCTCAGTGGGCGACTCAAAAATGGCAGAGAAGAACAAAAGATGAGACTCAACCGAGAGAGTGTTGCGAGAGGGTTGAATATCAATCACGGTGGAGATGAACTCATCGAAAGCAGAGAGGAAACTGGAAGAAAAACAGGGGCGATTAGTATAGCGTGCATTTGTAGCCAAATGTCACCTAATGCGAATCACTTATTTGTAGGGAAATGCAAGGTCAGCAAATGTGGATTAACTGTTTGTAGTCAAATGCCAACAAACACGTATTACTTGTGGAACGCTTTCCTTTTTATTGATTCACCATCTACCGTTTTTCACCGAAAAAACTCAGCAGGAACCTTTTCCGGGTTGCATCTCCATGCTGAGCTCCCAAGAGGTTGACAGTCGATTTACGGACCACAAAACTTCTGACCTCGGCATTGTATGGGTACAAAGTTGTTCATACAGCTCCACCCTTCAGCGGATAAAAAAAGCGCCCACAGCTACAATATGGCTACCAAGAATAGAACTTTCAACGAAACACAACATGCCAATTTTCACCTTCACATGGTGTGGTCGGGCGATGCCTCTGACAACGGGAAGTTGCTAGGGCATCGGTGGAGAACAGTATCGTAAAAAACCATTCGTCATAGTTATTGACATATGGTTTCATATACTTCGGTCTTCCCTAATATCGACTACTGTCGACGGAGTAATACCTCTCAGGAGAACCCGTAGGTGGGAAAAACAATGAGGTCTCTCAAGTTGTATGGTGGCTACGATTCAGAGAGATTTGCCTGGCTTCTGCCCTAATGACAGCTGTTAAGATTTCCTGTCTGAATTTCGTATTGGATCCATTTTTCCTGCTAAACAATGATGGAGTTCTCCCAAGCTGATGTTCGCTCTCCTCTGAAAAGTTTCTAGAACTCATCCATTTTCCCTCAACCATCATTCATGGTAGAGAACGTGGAGTAAACCATAGAGAACTTCTTCGAGGGAAATCGCGGATGACGCAAAAGGAAATGGAATGAGCCCATTCCATTTGCCTGAAACATTGGGCAACATTGCCCTCCATAGAAGCTGTAACATATGCAATATGGAGGAAAGTGAGACCAATGTTAACTTTCATCGAGACACAACTTTCCTTACGGAAAAACGAACGTAGTGGGTCCTGTCGCGTTTCGTGGACGTCCATTCCAAATCTGTCTCGCAGAGGACAGAACAAAGAAGTTGAAAAAGAAGCCATCTTGAGCCGTGTCAATCAGCCATTACTTGACCAAGGCCACTAAATGTTTATATTGAGGAGAAATGTCAACTGTATTTTGATTTGAGGGCGGAGGTGGTATAGTGGCAAGTGGCGCACACCTCATACGTACGGTCAGGGGGTAGAATCCCGGATCGATACCCGCCTAGGCCAACCAAACCTTCCATCCCTACAGGGTCGGTTAGTTGGTATCAGACTTATCTGGGAGGATAAAAGCACTAACTGGTACATCGGTTGGCCACCGCAAGTCATTGCATAGGCCACATACGCACTCATTACGCCACTACGATTCTGAATGGGAGCCGAGTGCGGGGGCGCATCCCTCAGACGGGATTGATTATCGCCAAAAACTATCCTTTATATTTCGATTTATTCTAGAAAGAATTAAATGACTGGCCACTTTGTTCAGCAGCAGTCCATGGAGAAGAACGCGGCTGAGTACAGAGTACAAGCAGACCAATTTTTTGCAGGCCCTGGAGTTATTCTTCCTAGAATCGACTTAACGAAGAGGAGTTCTGATGAGATGTAAGGAGACATTGCAGCACAAAGTAGACAACCATTCAAATTAGCTAGCTGAGTTACTGCCTGTCCATGAAAAAGACGCAATATCAAGCATGCACTTTTCCGCTTTCCCGGAAAGAACGGATGCGACAATTAATTCAACTTTCTTAGACAAGCACCACTCACATCACCATAACATCACTTCTACATGATGTCAAGTAGACTTTAGTTTCGTTCATAAAAAGCAGGGAAGAACATGGATATTGGGGCTGGAGGGGTAGAGGGGGTTTGTGAAGTGGGCAGTATTTTCGAGTACAACACCTACTTGAGTGGCCGCAACTCAAGTTCGTGCATTTTTCTGGTATGAGATCGGACCAAATGAATATGACAACTGAAAGGTATAAACAAATAAATACATTACAAATAAACAAAGAGAAGAAATCAAGTCAGAGGAATCGCTTAGGCTGAACATTCTTATAACTTGAGAGAAGGCGGAATCTCCATGCAAATACCACGCCTTTCGATCAGGAGAGGGAGAATCTTAGAGCATATTTTGCCAGGTCGGATCGATCCATCAACCCGAGCCTACATATCTGGGCAACATACCAAGTCAACAACAACAACCAAATTTTCTTAGAGTGACTATGGGGACGCTTGTCTAGAAACTCGAGCAGTGACAAATAACCAGTAGTAATACTACATGAGTAGTTTATGGATCAAACCGCCGTGACAGGACTTCGCTCGTTCCAGTGAAGCCTCCCATTTCCGTTCGTGCTGAATCAATGCTAGGCTCATCTGGAAGGATAGCGACATTGACTAGCACGCTGGCTGGCCCCTAAACATCCCTGTATAGGGCAAATGGACATTACAACGCAACTAAGATTCCAGATGGAAGCCGAACTCAAGGCACATTCCATAAATTGGACCAAACAGAGACAAGACGAACGATAACCCCGAATTTAATCATGGATTACATCAACTGGATAAAAACAAAACTCGGATTCGATGAGAGAGCTGATGAGGGAAACTGATCACAGTTGTTGTTGGATGTTGGCTGTTGCACGACCTTACTCAATGGGAGCGAACATAATTCCTCTGCCCTGAGATGGGTTAGTGTAATCTTGTCTAGGAAGAGCATAAAAACTAGTATTAAGCCAGTTAAGCACTCGAAAAATAGTCGACGTTACTGCCATTTGTCAATGACAGCTGACGAAACGGATATGTATGAGCATATCAAATGCCCTAAGGGGATCATTTCGAACAAGACGAGTGGATATGACGCTGTTGCGCCGACGACGACGACACTCCTCTTATACGACGAGAACAAAGATTCTTTAGAGGCTGCTTTGGGGGGTATCTTCTTGACGAGCTGCTAGGCACATAATCGAATCGAGTCGCATACTCAAAGGGTTTCTTGCAGTAGGTAAATCGTATTCAAAGAGATCAACGGACGGTGAAAAGGAAGCTGTTCACGGAAGGAAGGTGTCGCTGAGAAAAGCGGAAGAATCAACGATCACAAGGGGGTCTTTGGACCACTACTACGCCTTCAAAACGGAAAAATAGTTGTTATTGGTTTGTGGTAGCACTTTGGATGAAATTAGCGTCCATTTTCTATGAGAAAACATCCCACAAAACAGTTTCTAAAAGAGTAAACAATCATAAAAACAAGAAAACAAGACCAAGGATTACAGAGAGCAGTTGCAAAGTAATGAATAATTCACATCAACATCAAATCGCAGCAAACGCACATGCCATAAACGAATGAGCCCGAGTGACTCAGAAACTGGCTTCCCAACTAAGGAAGAAATGAATGCATATCTTTGTTCACCCTTCTTGTTTAGGAAATGATTCTTCATCCTAGTCTTCAAGTAAAAAAAAGTTGACTGAAAGTGGTCTCCACAGTTTCCAGGCGATCTGTATAGTTCTGTAGGGAGTTGTTTACTTGTTTACTTTTTCGTGATGACAGTGGACTTAATCGAAAGAATTTCCCTTTCCGAAAGCATATGCTGTTAAAGCGGTGAAAAATCACCAGTGCATTCATAAATAAACGAATAAATAAGGAAATAATTCTTTCCAACATTTTGTAACAAAGTAAATATATGCATAGCGCAACGCTTGTGGAGGTCATGGACTCAAAAACCTTGTCTTTTACATTTTCCACACAGGAGACTTTCAAGAAAATACTTCTGGCTTACTTGGGCGATTTGTAGTCAACACTGCAACAAAGAATATTAATATAACTAATCGGCAATGAGTTTAGCAACCTGTTCAAAGCACGTGTTCGTCGTCTTAAAACCATCTGGTCGGCAAAATCATCTGTCACAAGATGCCGGATGATTGATGTAAGATGGTTGCGGTTTTGTGGTCGATTCGGAGAATCACACAGCAAATGGCTTATGATAATGCATTAAGATGAAAGAAGATGAAAACATCAGCAGGGTATGGATTACTCTAAACTAATGGCTTCGAGTCGTATGCATATTGCCAGAGCTCCCAACAAAAAGAATTCACTATGAAAACTAGGAGAAACTGAAAATTTTTCGACTGCTTTAGAGCTTAATATGATGTAATGCATGATAAATCGCATGTTCTGCTCCCTCGAAGACTATCTTCTATGATGTTCAGAGCCTCCCACGACATATCGCGAAGCTACGCCCATAATGGCGAACGCTCCGCCCATTACAACAGCTCGCTTCCTTGCAGATCGCCATAATAAAGGAATTGAGGAAATTCAAGGTGAAAATGGAACCTTTTTGGCAAGGCAGGAATGAAAGCAAGCTCTCAAGTAAATAGCATAGCAGCTTTCATAATATTAATATTCGAAGTAGTGGAAGAGGACACTACCCAGCAAGGATGTGCCTCGGGGCATTTTTTTCTCCCATCTCTTCTTCAGCTAAAAACTTCGTCTTTCCTGGAACTCCACTGACAGAGTGCATGAGCCTTCAACTTTCATTATAGACAGCTACTTACTGCTACTCGAATATCTCCGCAGCAAATTACATCGGCTAAATACATTAGCAACCTATTAGGAGTATAGCGGAAAAATAATTCATACGGCTGACGACATGCTGAATACGACTTCAAAGAAAAAAGTCCCATGGGAACGGTGCGTACGCTGTTTTGATATCCGGGATATAACAGAGGCCGTAGCAACCAAAGGGGTAGCACAGCAGAGTAGAGCTCAAACAATATCACTGAGAAATACATAAAGTTTTTGAAAACAAAAGCAACGAAGAAAATCTGTGAAAATGATTGGACGCCTGCAGTAACAATTCGGACGTAGGTAGTCAAGGTAATAAAACAAATGTTACACTAACTCCACCAATCATTTTTTATGATTATTACAACTAGTAGACTATCGGAAGGTGTCAATAGGTGCACATATAAGTGTTATACTCGGTTGGGCGCCTATGTTCCGCATGAATCAAGGGTCACAACTTTGGAAGATTAGAAACGACAAGGGGGCGGAGACGTGGGACCACCAAATGGTGTACTATCGCACTCATGGTCCAGATCCCGTATTAGGCATACTAACTTGTCCACTCCTTCAGCGTCAGCTAATAGTTACAAAAAACCAGTTTGGGAGGATAAAAGCACTGGCTTGTACATTGTTGGCCAGTGTATGTAGAAAACACATACACTGTCCATTCGACTGCGATCCTAAGTGGGTGTGGTACAGTAGGAACGAAAGTGTCGCGTCGCGGTGAAAGGGACGCCGCGCGCGACGGAATGTAGCAGAACGCAGCAACAATTAGGAAATTCAGGAACAAAAGAAGTAACAGTAGAACCATGCTATAAGTAATAATCGCATAGTCATCGAGCCGTACGAGCAAGGCCAGAACGGTTATAAAGGGGCAAATTGTCCGAGACAGCCGCGTGCGGCGGATCGATTACACAAAACCGTTCCTACTGCCCGTCTCCCATCCTAAGTGGATGACAACGCTGGAACCATCCCAAATCCGGGACTGATCAATGCCAAAGGATTACACTTCCGTATTTTACAAACAACCGTGGCAATTTCTTTTCCTGGCCGATTTCTCTGGCAACAACCGCATATTCCTAATGCAAGGTTTCTTGCTGTTCACAACTGAAGCGAACTTTGACTCGATCTTTTCGTTAACGAGCGAAAAATCTTGTCACAACAATGGAGAACAGTTCACGTGATTCCGATCCGAAGTGAAAGAAAAAGCAGTAAAAAATAACTAAAAACAAATGCCCGTAGCATTCACTTAGCACTAAATCTTTCTCCTTGACATTTTGAAGTTTTTAAAAAGGATAGTCTCACCAGAAACTTTACAGTAGTTGTCAGCTGATGTTTTCCCTTCTCAACCCCATCCGCAGTGCGTTTTTTCAGAGGTGTCTCTCGAAAAAATCTTGGTTGATATTTGCAACACTGATTATTGCATCACCCTCTTCCACAGAGAATTGAAGGGCATTCAAAAGACCAAGTGACCAATGTCGCGACCACCTCCACCGTCAACAAAAAACGTTCTGGCAAAATTCAATTCCTCTGGTGTTGAAAAATAGTCGACCAAACTGGACGGCTAATCAATCAACTCTTGAACACCTACTGGCTGCAAAAACCCGTAAAACCAGCCAAATTGGAACTCTACTGCCTCCAAAAATGAAGACAAGCGGGTTATCCTGCAATTCACCAACAATCGATCAATCGATCGATCAGTACTGTCAGTTTATCCATTCACCACACGTCAGTTCTTTCATTTTTACCCTTTTTACGCCTTTCCTACTTGAAGCCATCGATCGTAAAACGAAACAGCTGTAGCAGACGGGGGAACGAATAATGAATGTGGACTGCCGGTACAGGAAAAGATGGAATGGGATGTAAGAATTCGTAAGGGATTATAAATCAAGTGAAGATGGTTCCGAGAAAAGATCGGAATAATAACGAATCTCGGGTAGGCAACGTTTTGGGTAGTACTTCACATATTTCAATATTCTATCTCCTTAATATGTATGTGCGTCCTCCCTACACAGGGATTAGCTTTCCGAGCTGTTTTTTAGTTCGCTTCAGTGTAGACCTCAAGGTGTTCCTTCAGAATTAATGAAAGAAGAACTCATCTGGAAATATCCGTAGTTTATTCCTTCAGCGAATCAAGTAGTTATGGAGTTCAGTTGAGCAACAGCAGAGGACTGCTCATTGGGTGGGTAATGGATTAGTTCACTGAGAAATGTCAGGGGTTATTCGGGAAAGCAGCAAGTCTTACATCGGGATTTTGAGCGTGCCCGCACCGAAAAAAGGAAAGTCATGAAAATCATTTGGACTCGTAATAGCGAACGACCATGGAGCCCATACAGAGGACATGCAGAAAAACTCCGAACTGCAAGTAAGCGCTTGTATCCACTGGTAGAGAACTGACAGGTATTTTCTGAGGATAATATAGAACCGAGCTTATCCATTACTGGGACTACTTCACTCTGTCTGATCTCCCGCTCACATTCCGCAGGTCGTTGAGGTGGTTACGATTACGATTACGAACAAAATCTGCTGTTCCCAACAAAAGATAAGTTTTTCCGTGCCGGATGTCAAGCATTGGGCTTAAAAGATCCAGATAAGAAAAATTTTACCTCCACAATAATCTTTCTCCATAGAAAAACCACTTCAATTGGATCTCCGTTGACCTTCAACCATTTCAATGGCAGTTTTTTGTTTCTACTCATTGAATAATACGAGAGTAGGAGATGGGGATTACGAAAACCGAGAGCAGTAGGGTGATTAATAACCGCCATTTCGGAGCAGCCAAACATCGAAGCCAGTTCATGAGTAGTGGTGCTTGAATTTGAAAACAAAGCGGATGCATGAAATACTTCTTTGAAGGACTGAAGGACGTCTAGACCGACACGATCCTGGTAAGTACATCCTAGCGGAAGCGTGCGCTTGACGGAAGCTCCGAATTTCTAGAGTGATGAGCGCCCAGCCAGCTAATTGGCCAACTAATTAAATTTTGTTCCCCATCATTATTTCATATACAAACACATAGAATGCATACAAATGAAACCACATATTAATAATGAAATTACTCGCCAGTAGACTGAAAAACTCTCAGGAGCATCTCTAGCGCTGAGAAAATCGGATTATGGAAGGAAGACAGAAAAAACTGAGATAAAGCATGAGAAAATGCTTCAAGAGAAGGGATTTTCCATTAGGAAGTTTTCTAAATTGGGGTGAATCAGTTAAGGCAACGGTATTGTATGGTATTGACAAAATCGAGAATGAACGACTGTATCCCGTTTTTACTATATGGAATCTGAGCAGTACCACCTAATTTGGCATGATTTCTTCAAAGTGCCCATCTGATATGAATAACAAATTCCAATCTGTCTCAAGAACAGTGCTTTTAAATAGCAATAGCCAAAACTATGAAAGCGATACCATCAGTGAATAGGACGGTCCCTCCACAGATCCTTATTGATGACATCTCGTATTAGTAGGACAAGAAACGCCCCAGGCTAATCCTCAATTTATCCCAACCGCGAATTCCATTGCTTTTGTTAGACCGTAAGGATGCATTTAGCTTTCTGAGACCTACCGTACTTGTACTCACTAAGGTGACCAGATGTTCTAGTAATTCACATTCTCACAAAGTACGGTAGGTGAAGAAATCCTTATATCGATGGAGGCTAGATGCATGGTCTATGCTTTTCTCAATACTAGTCTAGGATATGGGCGCAGGTACTATAGTGGCAAGTGGCGCACTTCACCTAAGAATGGTCACGGGTTCGAACCCCGGATCGATGCCCGCCTGGGCCAACCAACCTTTCATCCCTTCGGAATCGGCGAATTGGTACAGATTCGTCTGGGAGGATAAAAGCACTAACTTATACATCGGCTGGCCTTCGCAGGTCGTTGTATAGGCCACACACGCACTCATTACGCCACTACGATTCTAAATGGAAGTCGAGTGCGGAGACGCATCCCTCAACGGGATTGATTAACGCCAAAAAAACTTTATCCTTTATCCTTTTGTCTGGGATATATTGCAACAGTAAATGTCTCAAGACGATCTCAGATAGGTGAAGAGGGACATCAAGAAAAGCGTTGCAGCGTGGCATTTCCTGGATACGGAGGGCCTGCTGTTATATCCCTACCGAGTACACCGAGAATGTAAAGTACCAGAATAATAAATCGCTTCGATCAAGCCAAATATGTTTTAAAAAGCTATATGCACCCACACCGCTCACAAAAAAGTAGATGTTATGGATGGGTACACTAGAGATCACTGAAGCCGTGCCTCTTCCTTCAAAGACGAGATATCATCATACAGGAACTCGTAGGCGGCCAACTGAAAGTCTTCTATGAGGCGACGTTGTTTTGCAGCGGATATGGAGGACAGAGACAGGGCAACTCGAGGACAAGAAGCGTAATGGGAAAAAATGGTTGAAAAAAGTACGCTTTTGTTGAGCGTGAGAAAGGCCGTTTTTAGGCTTCGAGGAGTACGCAAATACAACTAAGGACCGCCTTCTGAAATCAACGAAAGAATAGAGCAATATCAATACAGAGGAGTGATAATATCGCGAACGACAGCGGTAAAGATGCCTGTGAAGGACATTGACGAAGCCTGCAAAGTTCCACGAACACTATGCCGGTCCTTGGACAAAACTAGAAAAAACAGCTTTATTCACCTGAAATGAGAACGCCCGCATGACTCTGAAGCAGTCTGCAACCGACCTTAGTAGGATTGAGAAAGCCTGAAACGTTATACGGCCCGAGTTGAACAAGAGGAACGAAAACGGTACTCGCCGGGGTCCAAACTCGCACCGAAAAAGTCGCTAGCTCGTCCAGTAACCAAACTTAGGGGCATAGGGGAAGCGACCATGAGAATACCCAAAGAGGAGTTGGAAGGATATGTTCATGGGAATATCCGCCACTACAAGATCACAACGGAAGCTGCTGCATAGAGGAAAATGGCGACACATAACAAGATCAGTAGACCCTATTATTCGTCCGTCTAGTCGGTCCGACGGCGAAACAACGCTAGGGGTAAGAAGAAGACGTCCGGAAATGAAGCAGCGAGGAAGGGCACCTCATTTCACAGCGTGCCTCTTCAGTGGTAGTATCCGGTCTTTGAACGCTTAGACGTCTGACGGCAGGATATGACGGTGGAACGGACCCGCAGGGCATGAATTGCTTCAGTTTCACTTGATAATGCCAGGAATCCCTAGAAAAACGAATATGCCACGTTCCCAACACGTCAGAGAACATCTCCAATGAATTAAACGGGAAGAGAAATATGTCGGAACGAAAAACGTTGAAAACCGTGCCCTAGTCATCTCAGCATTCCCTTTCCAGCCGATTGAGACTCTTTTTGGAGGTTTAAGGAGGGGTTTTCGGAAGGGGATAAGCCGTTAATTGTACGATTACACAAAAAAAAACATCCACTACAATCACGCACTGCATCAGAAACTTTTGATAACCGTGACTTCCCAGTTCAGAACAGAACTGAGCAAAAAGAATGCCTGAGCCAATAGGTTTGGGCGATCTGTGGCTAGGGCATTTTCAATTCATCGGCAGTCTCTTCTTAGTTTAGCGACCCAGAGAAGTCGTAAAGCTAACAACGAATCGTTGAAAAACTGAATATACCCTACGTACAGCTGCTCTGACGAGCACAGAAATTTAATTGGGACAACAATTATTGTGGTATAGACACGAGCGATATTAGAGATGTGTGTGTGCGTGTGTCTGGGCAGTTGCTAATTGGGAAGAGCCCGTGGAATGCAATATTGCCTCTAAGCCGATGTGAACGCCTGAACCGCCTTACTAGGCAGATTTGAGGACTAATTGCCTCAATACACATTCGACGACGATACCCTGAGTGTACTGCGTAAAGCCGAACCTCAAGAAATAGCAGTGATGGTTGGGATCCACACCATTAATCAAAAATGTCATCCGCCTACAAAAAAAAAGCATGGAGAAAGAACTGTACCGTTCTAATTCAAGGAAAAAAGGCTCAGCTTATCTTCGATCAAATAGTTCAAGTATAATAAAAATAAGTAGCAGGTCTTGATTCTATAAATTACAACTGTATTTACCGCTTACAGCCAAATTAACTTAGTTAGATTTTCTCCATAGACAAGTAAGCAGCGGGTACGAGCAATTACTTGCTGTCTTCGATCCAACAAGGAAACTACATACAACACAAGTGAGCGTTGTTCACTTGCATTTGACTTTATCACTTTTGACTCAGGTTACGTTTGCGGCTATACAGATGGTCCTTGAATCTGAGGCTTGACTGTGGCTGAGAAAGGTCCAACAGTTGAGATAGTTTTTTACGGCTGCCTTTAGTAAGTCACCAGCTGGCTGATTTTAAATTACCGTCAATGGAGGAGATTGAAAATTGCTTCTTTCAAAAAGGTCGGAGTTAGTAACCATGCACGAGAAATCGCTTCAACTTCTGTTAAAGTGCAGAAAGTGAGCTAAAAAATAGGACTGGTTCTGATAAAAAAGAATGGCCGCAAATGGCGAATAAAGGGCAGTCTATTTTGTGATTGCAATACTTGGCTTTCCCCTATTCCTCTCAAACAAAGTTTGGACATTCGCTTCGTCTCTTAGATATAAATGCGGGACGTGTGCCAAAGAACGTTTTACAGAAGTTACTTCACTAATCTTGGCCATGAGGACTGATAGTGACGGGGCAAAAAAAAGGGTGATTGCAATATAATTACACCTCACCTGCACATGTCCTCATCAATCCATCAAACTTTTTCGACAAAACTGCTCGGACCGTATGAATATCGCTTATGGTTCTTCATTTTCCTCGAAGCTGCAATTATTAACATTGTCATTACGGAATATTCCGCTCCTATGATCCGAAGACGCTTCGAAGAAGACGAGGGGATCTCTAGCAAAGCAGTCGCCCTTATAACCAAAAAAACACACTACTTGAAAAACATTGTCAAAGGACTGCCCACTGAACAGGCAAACATTGAAGATATTATATTATATTCATTTATTATCATTATCAATATATTCCCAATTAAAGTTCCTTCTATCACAAAAGGGGAACTAAATAGATAATGGGACTAAGCTTAGGATTAGAGGTTCATTTTCTGAGAATCAGAGAAAATATATAGTAAGATACTCACCATCAGAGCCACAGATCGTGTTCGACAACCGTGTGGATGGAAGGTTTATTGCGAGTGACGGTGCCGCCACACAAATCAGCCTGGTGCTTCCTTTAAAACTTTTAGTTTTCTACTTGTTAACTAATAAGTATTAAGTAGTTAATCCCCACTTTTTTTTAGCGTGATTCATGTGATATTAAGCTAGCTCTATTAGGCTGCCTCACAATATTCTTCACTTTCGGTGAATTAGAGTGATGAAATGATGTTCCATTTGCTCTAATGAACTTGACACCTACACCTCAAGAGGCGAAAGTCGTCTGACCTCATCCTTACAATACCATGGCCCTTGCTGGTGAGCTTCAAGAGACAGAAATACATACCATGAGTCCCATCATAGGAGGGTTTACAGCGAGCAGCCATGTATAATTAGTGAAACTAGACAGTCCCCTCATGATTTCCGAGTGATGAGCACCCGTTGGATTCTCAGTCAAAAATAGGTGGCTTTTCGAGGACAACTTTCCTCAATGAGATGACCTACGATAGCCAACCAATTTCATGTCGGTGCTGCTCTCTCAAGCAAGCTGAATATTAATAAACCAGACCTGGGGGGATAGAAGGCTTGACTCAGAAAGACTCAATGTTCGACAATTAAGTCAAGCGAGTAATATATATTGGGCAACGTTCACAATTTGCTACTACCGTAATTCGTCCAACAAATTCCATATCATTCTAACGCTTAGGAGACAACGGCTCGCAAAATTACCGTGCAAAGGACACATGGAAGCCCCTTCAAACATGATCACATATGTATGACAATTTTCTACTGTAATCTGATTGAAATAATACCCACCAAGGCTGTGGAATATCAATCACGCCAGCATTCCAATGCTACCATGCCTAATGCTCATCTTTCAACCACGACTACCCTTCCATCTTGGACTCGAAAACAAAAACGCAAACCAGGCTTAACAAGCGTGCCATAGCTGTCATCAGTAGAATGGGGCCCATTGCCTTCGTCAAAGCTTTCTAATGGGACTAATCATAAGAAAATGTCAATTAAAGCTGTAATTGTTTTGCGTTTATCCATCCAGACTGATTGGATAAACGACTCTCATGCTTATCCACCCATATAGTTCGATTTTGAAAATGATCCATGCTTGAATATAGAGCGGAAATCACCAACGACATTTCAGTTTAGAAAAGTAAACCATAGATCATAGATAACCCCGAAACCATAGATAAAAATTTTCAAAAATAACTACTCTGACTCGTTCAAACTGAAAAAAAAATAAAGCTTACCCATGGCAGGATGATCCCATGGTGGGTATTTCCCAAAAACTAGCGACCAAATCATTGTCTCGCTTGTCTACGCCTAAGCATAATTTATCAGAACTAATAGAGCCTCGAATGCACAGGATACATTAAGAGCACTGTAAATCGTTAACCGATACATGGCGAGGTTCAGCACATTTCTCGTTGGCGTAGCAGCCAGGTGGTATGGCCGCTAACCATTGAGAAAGGTTCTGGACGATGGTTCACTCCACTTTTATCATTTTCAAATGGGAACCTTTGCGGCACAGAATCAAGAAGATCCATTTCCTTACCGATGGATCGCCACCATTTCGCCGAAATTCTTACTTAATCGTAAACACAACAGTTTATCCCGAGTAGAACGACAAACACAAACTACATTTTTGATTACCAGCTTTGGAAGTCTTTGAAAACAGGCGACCACGAAAAATTCGTCTGTATCTCTTGTGAAAGAGTCTGTAACGCTATACTAAGCACTGGAAGACGAAACGAAAATAGAGTACCATACAAGTAGTAGAACCATTCTATTATTATAGACCACTTCGGCGACAGAACGACAAGGAAACATATCGAACCAGAATAAAATCATGACAAATAACGCACACAAATATGGCGAACGAAAAATATTATAGGACAGTCTTTACAATTCTTTCTCATATTCAAGTGCTATCGCCATCAGCAAGGATGAGTATTCGTTCTAGGAAAAAGGAGGACTTCAACAAGATGAGGCGAGACTGAGCTGCCAAACAGCTTATCAAAAAGCAATGGGAGGAAATACCAAGGAAGTGGGGAGATAAAATGATAGAGAAAACGCATATGTTGAACTTCTTTCAATAGTCGTCTCCTCTTGACAGAACTTCTTTGCATGTCGGACGCAACACCAAGGTATGCTCCCATTGAGCTGTGTAGCAGCCTTTCACGTCGCAAAGTGGTGGGTAAGGATCAACAATGCCCTGAAATAGGATAGAATGATAAACTGCCCCTCCGCCATTGATATGATAAGCATACAGTCAAAATCGAGATAAATAATAGTCGACGCTATGACAGCAAAATAACCATCATGAATTGTGTCAGATTCGAATTACGATGACGATTGTCTCCCTAGGCCGATCACTTTTTGCGCACCCCAGCACGCAGGGGTAATCCCAAATGAATAATGGAAACTTCGACAACAACATCAAAGCATCCATCACACTCAAAGCGAGTGAAAGGTTGCCGCAGACTATGATTGATCAAGCAATAATCAAGGTAGCATAGGAAAAATTGAAGTAGAACTGGTGAGCGAGTTAGCAAGAACTGCCAAAAATTTAGCATAGCTGAATCCAAAGAAGAAATTTTGAGCAATTCCAAAAGGTTGAAAACGTTCCCATGTGGACGCAAAAAAGTGCTCAATGGACTGAGCTATGGCCGACTACTAATTGAACTCGTTCGCTAACTCAAACAAAATAATCTATTTCAAAATTCTCATACGATCACGAAAACCCATGGATGCATGATGCATTTAAAACTCTGAATCAAATAATCAGGGCTTACCTTATCACACAAGTCCTTTAGAGCCATGAGGTATTTATTTTCTCCCAATCTGTCTACCCACCGCCGGCAGAACGCCAAAGTTCCAAAATTACGATCAATTGTGTTGAGAAGAGCTTTCGAACGAGCAAGTCTAGAAATAAAAAAAATTGAGCTTTCAATCAATCAATACCAGTGAGCTGATGATTACCTTAGCGGAATATGCTCTTCCGACAGCTCGAAGTTTTTCATGTAATGTGAACACTCCATATCATCATGGACATATCCCTTACCGGTCGACCCGAATGTCTCGATTGCATAGACCTGGAGATGAAACGATATGGAAAGAATAGATCATTGGTATGACCATTCAGCTGATGAAAAAGTAAGAGCGAGAGAGATAGAAAACTGTTCGTATCGATATCATACAAAGAAATCGGCAAAAACGCTTCTGGTGAAAAAAGCAAAGTCAGAGTCACAAAGTATGAGCATGAATCCAATAAACAATCTCCAAAACGCATAGCACAAGTGCATTACCGAGAAAACTTATGGAAAACTGGTCCGTGAACAAAGATACCTCATTCTCTTCCATTTTGGTTTGATCGCCGCCCTTTACAATAGGTACCGTTTTTCCAGCGTGGATTCTGCAACGAACAGAATTAAAGTTTGCCCAAAGCTATTTCCAGAGTGAATTTATAGCATTCTCTGTCAAAATAGGAGTTACTGTTGATCATCAACTAACCGATAGTTTCCAATCGAGTGACCGTTCAGATTCCGGATAGGTTTCACGGTGTAAGTACGCCCATCCAGCTCTACCTCGTGCGAAGTCATCACCTAATAGAAATCGAATTAAAAAACACGAAGCAGTTTTGACCTGTATCGCTTGTACGAACTTGACTCATAGAGCAATCTCAAAAGTAACTGAAGGGGCAGTACAAGTTATACTCTTATGTAAGGCTGATCGTCCAACCAAATAGTAGTGTAAAGACAAAAACGTCTGAACATAAAACATTAACATTATCCAACCTCTTCAATAGTTTCTCCCAGATCGCATAATCTCACATCTATACCAGCTTCACGTATTCCGGCATTTGTCGCCTCCTTGACCGCATTCACCAAATTATCATATCGCGGATCAAAATGAAGAGTGAATGCACTGTCAATAAGACGTCCACGTACATGAACACCGTAATCGATCTGAAGAAACGAACAAAAATAAAGTATGCACTGTAACATTTAAGCCAAGGCTACCAACGGGTGGAGGTCGGTATTCTTACATACCTTACAAACATCTCCATATTGTAAAACAGTTGTATCCCCGTTATTTGGAGTATAGTGAGCGGCAACATGGTTCAACGAACAACCAGTCGGGAAAGCAAGACCGGCTTCCAACCCATTTTCCTTGATTAGATGACGAGAACAGGCTTCGAGGCGCTCACTAGAATCATGCAACTCGAACAGTGACATACGGTCTCTGTCAAACCGATCGCAGAGGATCTATTGTTATAATCTGGATTCTTGAAACAACTCATTAAACTCGCAATTAGGTTACCGATTAAACTCACCATATTTCAATCATAGTCATTCCAGGTTTCACCCATGATTTCACATAGTTTCGAACCTGACGATGAGCTTCAGCAGACCGCCGATAATCCTAAATTAGTGAGAGAGTACCCACTGATAAGTTCCCCTAGGTCACCAAATTACTTGTATACCTGATACATTTCCTCGAAAGATTCATCGAGAGCTTTCTTCTCCTGATTCGTTTCTCTATCTGAGGCGATTCTGCCATCCTTACCTTAAACATATCTCTAGGCACTGCTAAATCAATAAGGACATAACCACACTAGGGAAATTACCGGAAACTAATTGTAAAAGTTTACCTGGGAGATAATACGTTTCGCATTGTCCTACTGGATATTTTCCATCAGGGAACTGCTCATCGATAGGTTTCATGGCCGCGATTTCTTTATGCCAGTCGACAACTGGAGCTTCTTCTACAGCTTCAGGTAACGTATCTCCACCACCATTCATGACCGCGGCATTTTTGACTAAAGCATTCAAACGTCAATGGATTGATGACGTAGGAATATGCGAAAAATAGCAAAATGGGTAATAGGATAAGACTATGGGTGCTGTCAAGGAGAACCTGCGCCTAAATTATTTTTCGAAGTAGCCCGAGAATGTTTACACTTTCAAATCACGACAGTGTTAACAAATCGTGAAATAGCTACTTACTGTCTACTTAAGAATATGTGGAAGTCAATATAATCAGAACAATTTGCATGCTATAAGACACCCATGACAACATCAGACTGCTCATGAATCCATTGAGGCCATTTATAAGCGATGGAAGACGATTTGTAACGATACTATACTATCGATTTGTGTGGTTTGCTCTATCAAGGAGGCAATGTATGGACGAAATATACGCAATGACGTTCGGTTATAGCGTAATCCTAGATAAGAAGGCTTGAGAAGTGGATACGAGAAAAACTGGAGGAAACGGTCTAAGAAATTAACAGAAATACATATGCAGAAGTCAGAGCAGAGAAAAGAGCACAACATAAAGCTCAAAAGCTCAAACGCACTACCACAATTGTTACAAGTTCGGAAACAAAAAAAAAACATATGGACCAGAAACAAACCTTTCTTGCCTCCTTTGCCCTTCTTTGCTCCGGCTTTTTCTGCTCGTGCCTTATCCTCGACGGCAAGCTCAGCCAAAATTGCATCAAGATCCTCCTCTGGAAAGTCAAAGATGGAGAAGCATACAATCGATGAAATAAATTTGAAAAATAAACAAATCGTCATCGTTCACCCCACAAGGGCCTGTCTAGAGACCGGAAGATAACCAGAAATTCCTTACAGTATTAGGTCACAGTTCAACAAACACGCTCACCTGCGGCCGCAACCTTTCCCTTCTTAGCTCCTCCTTTTTTCGACATGGCTGAAACGGTAGCTCAATTGTTGGAATAATCATTACGATAAACAAGTTTCGCAACAACTTTCAATACTTCAGATACAAAGAAGTTTGAAACTTTGTTCAACAAACAAAATAAGAAGGTTACGATATAAAGCTTTATTTCAAACAATCTGTGTAAAAAGGACACAGGAAAAGCACCCGTGATTGTTACCGTAACATCTCCATCCGGATTATTAAACAACATAGAAATTAAAAACTGCAACATAAAAGTTATATAAAAACACTCTCTTCATCAAGGGAAAGTAGCGAGTGAAATTGTAGTCAAATCTGTAAATTTTAGTGATATCTTCTTCTGAGCATCCATAAATATGAGGAAAAAACTATGTGGAAATCTACATTCTTTCTATATGCTTCAGCAAATTGCCTGAGTTGCTCCTCCTCTTCATCAAACGAGTCTTCATCAGCCGAACCGGTTCCCCCTTCGGACAGTTCAACCTCAGATGCTGTTTCACCTGTGGCAGCACACTCTTGTTCGGAAGTCGAAATAGCGTCTTCTTCTTCCGACGACGACACTGTTGACGACGTCATGTCACCAACTAGATCATCTCTTACTATTCGCGTTTCCGTTTCCCTCTCTTCACAATTTACAGAACCTGGGCTGCTGGGACATTTTCCCTCGCCTTGATGTTTAACAGCAGTCATCTCCGCCTTGTTCTCTTGTTCATTTGTTTCATCATCCTTGTTCTCATGTCCATTTGATCCATCCTCCGGCTTTTCCTCGAGTTCTGAGGCGAGCTGTCCATGCTGACTCCTTCCAAAGTTTGTCTCTATAGCGACCTCTTGCACAAGTCCTGCTCCTTTGCGTACATCATAATTGAACGTGTCGTCAAAGTTGCGTAACCATGAGGTATGGTAATTAACCTTAGCTTGCCAGACCTCGGTCGGATCACGGAGGGGAACCTGAAATGAAGGGCATGAAGGAAGTCGAAATGTTTACAAAACGGCTAAAAAAAACACGAAACAAATAATTGTCAAATGTAAACACTATGATTTTTGGCTACCTCCACATCCCAACACGCTCATGGCTTTATCATCAAAAAGATTTAATTAAGATACAGTTAAGATTATTCATATTTAACACCGGAACCTCATCGCTATAGATGAAGTACGCTGCATCGAATGGTTGATGTTTTAGACAGAAATACAGTGGCAAGATAAAAAGTGAGAAATAGAAAGTATGGTAGTCAAACAAACGCCAAATTATTATGCAATGTATAAAATGAATATATAAGTGCACTTTATGGAGATTCAAAATGTTAGAGAAAAATTTTGAAAACCATGTATTTTTTTCAAAAAGTAACAACTTACCACGGCCCCGATATTGCTCCAACTGCTACGCTTTTCCTCCTTGAATTTCTTGAAATCTTCTTCCACTCGGGAACAAAACATCTCAAACGAAGATTCCAAAACAGGTGTTCGGCACGGTGTTCGAGCTGAAGCCAGGAGCTTCGGCCTTTCCATTTGCGCTCTCTGCCGTTCTTTCATGACCTTAACATGAAGAGATGAAAAAACTTAAGCTCCGAATAATCCTGGAGGCAAAATTATTGGGAAGTTTTTCAGCTCACTTCTGCGCGCTGCTTCTTTTCTATCTGGCGCTGTCTACGTAGCTGTTCTTCAAACGAACAACGCAGGTACTGGTTCAGCTGGAACGGTTCTTGTGTGGTGTCCCATCGAGCTTTCACGTATGGAATCCAGGACTACAACATGTACCGAATTTTCAAAGAAAACGAACTGCAGGGGAACAGCAAACAACCTTTTTAGGAACGCTGTTTTGGATGGCTATTAGGTCTTTCCGAGAATACCTCTTTACATCATTTTCCGAGACAGCAGTTCGTTCCTTTTTGGCGACCACCGAAGCTTGAGGGCTAAATTTCACTTTGCGAGAATTGTAACACAAAAGGTATTAGTTCTAGCGATACCTGGCTGATTCATTTGCTACCGCACTTTCACGATCACTACTCTCACATTCCTTCTCGATAGCCAAAAATGGCTCACCAGACATGTCAAACCTAAACTCCATTTTGCTAATTTTCCGCAAAAGTATTCAAAATTAAGGCTTAATCAGAAGACGCGAAGTGTCTTCTGATTAAGCCCTAATTTTGTCTATGAAAGTCTTGTCTTGTCTTTGTCTATGAAGTGTCTATGAAAGCAGCCAATCTGCCCGAAGTGAACTTCGGGCAGATTGGCTGCTTTCATAGTCCGCCGGCCGGCCCGCGAGCGAGCGAGCGCGAGTATGAAAGCAGCCATTGGCTTTGGCTCCGAAGCCTTCAATGCAAACCATTTTCAGTTCAGTCTGCGGCCAGCGAATTCTTTATATACACCGTGCACCTAAGCAGAAATGCTTACCTTGACAGAGCATATTTCTTCCATATGTCCTTCGATACTGAGTCTCTGATCGAAATCAGCTCCCCACGCATGTAAAATTTTCGCTTAGCTTTTTGACGAAGTGGAACAAATCTGAAGCAGAATCAGTTTTGGAGACCATGGAATATCATCGAAAGAACATACTTATATTTCTTTGGTTGTTCATTGGGCACTGAAGACGAGGAAAGCACGGTCTCGTTAACGCCGGCGTTTTTCGATTTCAAGATCTTTGCACTCAATTCAGCAACTTCTTTAATGAAACAATTACTATTGCTATTATCGGGCAGATTCTTGTAGATCTGAAACTAGTCATTTGACGGATCAAAGTCGCTGTGCGATTATGAAAAGACAACAACTCACTCCTAAGCGCTTCAGCTTCGATTGCATGTCTTTACTCAAGGGCAGCGCATTTTTCGATAAATCCAGGAATGTCTGCCTATCATAGGATCCACTGAAATGGCAGCAGGATTGATATCAATATTTTATATCAAAGATATAAGGGAGCTCTGTAAAAAAAGTATCCTACGAATCTCTGATCTATGGGCATACCTGTCTGATAAAGTATTAACGGTTGTTCCATCACCGTGTGGAGCTGAAGAGAACTGCAAAACAGGAGGCGAAGCAGACTTGCTCATGCCATTTTGCAAACCGTGCTCTCTAGCAGATCCCTGAAATGCAGTGTCCGGCGTTAAATAGGAAATAGACGGAAAAACCACAAAGCAAATCCTTATATGGCAGACGTGACAGAGTCAACCAAGAAGTGCACAGTTTTCGGTAAATGTGGCGAGATCAGGTCACATATCAAAGGACCGTTTCGCCATTAATGTCCGCTTAGGGCAACAATGGCAGGCCTAACAGGTCAAATTTGGGGTCACGGCAAAGTTTTCTCAGGATGCTACTTAACCACGTTCACCGAGTGACCCTTGACAAATATTGTCGTCTTGTTAATTCGTAGCACACCGCCAAAATATTCTGAAAATCGATCGAACTCCATTTCCCAAATGTTCAATCAATCTTCAAAGGATAGAGTTCTTTTTCAAGCACCGCTCTCTGGGTGCGTCCCCGCTTTGGATCTCCATCGGATCGTGGTAGCGGCTTGAATGCTTATTTAGTCTTACAATGAACTGCTGTCAGTCGATACGCAAACCAATGCTTCCATCCTCCCAGACGAGACTGGAATCAATTAAAGTACATCGGAGGGGTGGAGGGCTCGATTGGCCTAGTTGGATATTGATGCGATATTCGCTCCACGGACCGAAAAGTGCGATGGTGAGCCACTTGCCATATTACCGCCTATGCGTGATCCGTGAATCGAACACTTGATCGATATCCGTTCAGGCCAACCAAGGCTTCGTTCTTTCGAGGTCGGATACCTGGTACCGGACTCGTCTGATTGTGAGAGGATAAAAAGCATCGAACTGAACATCGGTTGCCCACCGCAAGTTACTGTATCGGCTAAATATGTTTTTGATGTGCTAGTACGATTCCAAGTGTAAGTCGAGTGTTATGGGTGCATCCCGAACGGGACTGATTGAAGCCGAAAACTGAGCCTTATCCTTCATCATTTAGGCGGGACCTAGCATCATAACAGGGGAATTCATAGTGAATGGTTGCACTGGGGAGATTGCTCCTACCAGAAGCTTTGTTTTATCGATAGATGACTTGAGCCAATAGTAAAAGAGATATATACAACAGCTTCAATTGATTCTGATTTGTGTACTAATAGTACTAACATTGAGTACTATTCCGTCAGTGTACACTTCCCTTTCCTTGGCTAATCTTCATCTTACAAAAAAGTGCACTCGAATAAAGAGATAGGCCTTAAAAATACACTCACACTAGGAGGAAGGCAGGAATTGAAATACGACAGGTTCGTGGTCAGATCCGAAGGAATTCTTTCCAGATCTAGAACTCGCACGTTCACTGCATCTCTCCATGTCATTGCTTTAAAGCGGCCCACTTCACGTGAATCAGCGAGAATTGTGATTGCTGCTCCATAGCCACCTGAAATCATGAAGATCCACTGAATAACGCCTAAACTAATTGGAGCCAACGCAATTCATAGTGGGTGGCGTGAATTTAACAGCAAAATTCTTCTAGGAAAAAAGATAAATAAATAATAAAATGATAAAAGCAAAAAACTCAAAAGACGGAGACAGAGGCAACTTCGAAACCCCGGCTATCCCTATCGATAGTCAACCGAGCGTTGTTTTGCCTGAATTTGAAGCAAACTTCAAGTTCTCTCAGCCCGAATCTCTACGTACCTCGCCACTGTTGTGTTTAACACCCAGAAAGTTCAAGTGGCATGTCGAAGACCAAGATTTCACATGAGAACAATGAGGCAGAAAGAAAAAGAAAAAACTTCACATTTAGGGTAAACGCTTCTTGGAGAACCACGTTGCCCTAGACACACTTCAATCAATCAATAAATGGGGCAGAGTGGAAGCTTCGATAAGGAGAATGGCCGGTTCTATTCACTTTCTACGTTATTGCTATGCCATTTCACAGGTTTAGCACATTCAGTGTGATCACAGGTTGAGATCCTCACAATGCAACGAGAGTCATTCATATATGAATAACTTGAAAACTACGCAGGGTTGGCCAGGCGGACAGGATCGAAAGGAATGAAAAAATCAGAGTGGCTAAGAATATTCCGCACAATCAATGGAGGATATCATCAGAAAGAATGGAACGGGGGTACACCCAAGTGGAAAAATGGAACAGGAAGAAATGAACCCATACTTGATTACTAATCTGTATTGAGGTAGAATGATGGTTAAGAAAGACATTTACTTAACGGCAGAAATCGTCTTTGAGGTAATTGAACTTATTTGAACTCACCAAATCTAGCCGCTCTTCCGATTCGATGGAAATACGTTTCTAGATTGATAGCGGTCTCCAGGTTCACTACCAAATTGACGTTGCTGGCATCAATGCCACGGGCGGTCAAAAAGAATAAAAAATACTATTTCAGATGCATCGAAATCTGTGAGACAGTGAATATCATATAAAAACTTACCAAGTCTGTAGAAACAAGGACTTTCAATTTGTTGTGTTTTAACTTTTCAATCACAGAATCGCGTTCAGGTTGCGTCATCTGAGCAGATATGAAGGCAGCAAGAAATCCATCATTTTCTAGACGAGAACAGGTTGGTTCACATCTGAAATCATCATTAAGGAGAAATGGGAATCTATGTAAAACAAGTGTTTTGCAACCTACTGCTGATGAAGATTGCAGAAAACAAGACATTGATTGAACTGGATCGATTTTAAAAGATGCACGAGGCAGTTAATGGCTGGCTGATCGCTTACCGCAATGTACTGCTTTATTCCAATCAGTTGCACGTCTTCTAAATCAATGTAGAAAATTGGGTTGTGGGCCAAACAAATGGTTCGCGATACAAACAGAACATATTCACACAGCGCTAATCCACAGAACCAACCAGAATTCAGACGCACCAATGAGGCGTCTCGCATAAATTTAGCCAACAATTTGTCCAAATTCCGTGGATAGGTAGCCGAAAAGACTGCTACTTGACGTGAAGGCGGAAGAGCAGAAAACAGGTAGCTAAAAATATTTATTTATCATGAGAGCCAGTGAAGTGAATAATCTGTAATAGCAATCCGAAAAAGTAAACAGGTCGATATGGACATATTTTGATTTTCAACAAGCAACCCTTGGTTTCCAATTATACAGAACAGAAATTTTAAAAAAAAACTTTTTGCCAACCGGAGGTTGCAATGCTTGTTTAGGGCGGGAATGGATTTTTGTAGGGAAGAAAACTTTTTTAAAGACGTGAACAGTTTGTTTAGAGGTTATATGTCGATAAAAGCGGCATGTAGCCATACTCCCGTTATGACACTAGGTCGAGTGGGGCTGCAAAAAGTCTCCCCGATATTGGACAAAGAAATGCGCCCTTTTCAATCAATAAATGTTATACATGGGACTTTGAAGAATATTTTTGAAATTTTCAGCTACTTGTTAACTTTGAGTGCACAAAAATAATAAAAACCGGCATATAGTGCCGGAATACATAGAAACGATCAAGAAATTCATTTGACATTCACGTGATTTCTCTATAGTAATGAATTAAGGAATGTCTATAACTTTGCTTTCTATCGCATTCATCTAACTTCAAACATGGAGTACTAAAACACCGGATACTGAGTATTTTGATAATCGATAATCAGGACAGGTTCCATTGATCTGATCGAATTGATCGCTTCGAAAGCGACCCAAGCATGTTCTCCATTAAGGCAAGCAAGAACAACTTGGACAATTTGTTACTGGCACCGATAAAACCAGATTCAACAATTCTTTATGGGAGTGTTAACAAGTTTTGCGGCAATGATACGAGAAACCATGGAGAAAGGCGCATTACACAATTGATTTCTGGTCTGAGAAGAACGGGCAAGACGAACTATTGTCGAAACTTTTTAGCACCCTTGAAAGTGACAGTTGCTCCCATTCGCACTGGATCAAAGCGAGAGATTCCGTCCTATTCGAATTGTGGTATTATTCTGAACTGTTGATGCAGCCTTTTTGTTATTTCACTACAGAACCGCTCTATCTAGATGAAGGTGCAGAACGTTGAGAATTTGTACAATGTCTTCAACTGTAAAGACTCGAGTGCGGTCAGAGCTCAATTTGAATGAAAGAGGTGCAGTTTGGCAGCATGGTTGCTAAGCAGACCACTCCTGAGTGATACCACAGACAAGAATCTTGACTAGCGTGATGACGAGTATATCGGAACTTCGCGATTTCCAATTTATTAGGATCGAAGACAATCGCTCGAAGGAACGCAATTACTCGAATGAGTGCAACTGCAGAAGAAGAGACAAAATTCCCACCCTCTGTCTGTGTGTATCCTTAATACGGTCTATAATATACTCCCATTTCCTTTGTGAAGTATCAATAAGATTACCGGTAAGAAGTAGTTTCTTGCTATTATTGGACCTTCAACTCATATGGAAATTTTCTCAATTACAGGATTAAAGTAAGATATTCGGTGAGTGAAATTCCACACAATTTTGGAATGACACCTCACCCGACAGTTCCCTCTCAGAACAAAACTAAGATAAGAATTTTGATCAGTTTCTTCTTGACCAATTCTTTTCATCATTTTCTGATCAGTGGCCAACTGAAATAAACTTCACAATCATTCGCAATTATTCATATATCCATTAACACTGCTCCATTAATCATAACTCAGAACTGCTGCAGTAGAATTGAGGACATATTCATTTGGGGTTGAGCATGGAACAATGTGGGTCAAAAGGGCAAACCTACTTGATGTCCTTCTGAAAGCACTCCTCCATAAGCTTGTCAGCCTCATCCAAAACAAACAAATCTATAGCCTTCATATTGAGAGCACCACTTTGAGCCATTTGACAGATTCTTCCCGTAGTACCAACGACAATATGTGCGCCCCTTTTGAGGGCCTGCACATCAAGATGTACTGGAGTTCCACCTACCAGAAGACTGAAATCATATTAGTGCAGAGCGTATGAATAAAACTCATCATGACGAAGTAATCAAAGTCGTTCAATACTCACGCGATACGAGTTTTGAAATGGGCGATCGTCTTAATCGTATCCTTGATCTGAGTGGCAATCTCTCTGGTAGGAGCGATTATAATTTTTTGCACATCATTCGATTGGAGGTTCAGATTTTCAATAGCGAGTATGGCAAAAACAAGTGTTTTTCCAGTCCCTGACTTTGCCTGGACTAACATATCTGAAACGCGATCGTTTCATATCGAAAATATGTCTTGACGATAACTGGGAGTCTCACCTAATCCAGTCAATCCTGTAGGAATAGCCTTCATTTGTACCGGTGATGGTACACGATATCCATGATTCTTGAGATTTGCCACAGTTGAAGGAGAAATCATCAAGGATTCAAACGTGCCTTGTGTCCTTACATCCTCGGTACGCTGATTTGGATCTATTTCGATGATTTCTTGGAATTCCATCAGACATAAGGCAACTGGCGCCGGTCCTATGACCTGTAGGCATTGATACAGTCACTAGACAAAACTTAGATACATTTCGAGAGAACTGCGATATCAAGGAACTAGTAAATACCGGAAAAGAAAAGAGCAGCGATAAGGAACGCCACCATACACCCCGAGAACCGTCGAAAAATAATAGCAACTAAAGGAAACCGCGGTGGAGCGCGAAATTCTCCGTACAGCGCGAAATCTCAATAAAGGGTTATACTCCACCTCCTCTCCATATTCTTCTCTCTCCCAGCTTTATTTCCATCAAAATACTCCCCTCTCCCCCAATATGGTCAAGTACACCTGGTACCACTAGGTGGCGGTTAAAGGCGTCTTTCTACGAAATCATCGTTTCCCGAAATCGACTACGATATCTACGCTGAAAGCATAACGATATAATTTCGTCTATCTGAGTTCAGCTGATCAACTAACATCTGTTAGATTCATGCTGCAGATGGCTTTTTATGTTGATGTGAAACATTGTTTCTTTCAGCCTGATGGTCAGACTTCTTCATGAAAGCTCTATGAAATGATGATGTGACTGACGGTACATGTGATTTGCTCTTTCTGGGATAGTATGGCTGCATTCAGACTTTCCGTTGACGACATCTGACGGGCACACGAAGCACCATTTCGCGAGGCGTGGTGGAACGGTGTCACAGAACCCGATTTAAAACTACCCTTGAAATTCCATAGATAAGAGCGGTTTAATTTACCGGTGAAAAATGAATTGGAATGAAATTGAAATTCAATGCAGTCACCCTCTAATTTGATGGATGGATAAATAAAAACCGAAGAAGTTAAGAAGAAGCTCCGCCCCTCAACTCCAAACCCCGCCCACTTAATAGACAATTCATATAGAAAAATAGCGATTTTAACAGATCGCTATTTTAACGGATCGCTCTTTTAACAGATTGCTATTTTTCCATATGAATTGTTTATTAAGTGGGCGGGGTTTAGAGTTGAGCTTCTTCTTAACTTCCTCTTCGGTTTTTATTTATCCATCCATCAAGTTAGAGGGTGACTGCATTGAATTTCAATTTCATTCCAATTCTTTTTTCACCGGTAAATTAAACCGCTCTTATCTATGGAATTTTAGGATAGATCATTCAAGCTTCGAAGAGCTCAAGGCACTCCAATTTGCCTGTTCAACTCTATTGTTATAACCTTGATCGCTTTTCAGTTAGGGTATGGTTAGATAAGTTTTTTTTTCGCTCGTTGTAGCTCGAGATCAGGGAACAGGCTGCCGAGTTAACATTCGTCCTAGGCCGTCTTCCATGCACTTCCAGTTGGCCAAGGTCTTCAGGGCTGAGGCCAATTTCACAAATACTATTTTTATAGTGGCGCACTACATAACTCATAGGGTGCTTCATAGTATAACTACGTAGTTTATCATCTCGTCAATAAGCTCGTCGTTCATACATCATAATTCTAATTCGTCGTTCATAACGACATTCTGTACGTACAGGGATCCAACGATCGTTTTCTTTCCGCAACAGAAGCTTTGCAATGATTGTTATAATATCTGTATGATCGAATAATAGTGATAGATGGGCAACGCAGTACAAAATCTCAACCATACCTTGATCAGGGGCGGAGGTGGTGTAGTGGCAAGTGGCGCACTGTATCACACGCACGGTCAGGGGTTCAAATCTCGGATCGATGCCCGCCTAGGCCAACCAAGCCTTCCATCCCTTCGGGGTCGGTGAATTGGTACCAGACTCGTCTGGAAGGATGAAAGCACTGACTTGTACATCGGCTGGCCACCGCAAGTCATTGTATAGGCCACATACGCACTACGATTCTGAATGGAAGTCGAGTGCGGGGGCGCATCCCTCAGACGGGATTGATTAACGCCAAAAACCTTTAAACTTTTAAACCTTGATTAGCCTTTGTTCCAAAAAAGTGGGGACAAGGCATTTTCAGAAACAGAAAGGCAGAGAGTTGGAAGTACTCCCGTCTCGACCGGCAGTCTTCCCGCTGCAACTACTGTGCCCTTCCTCTGGGGATTCAAACCGTTCCCTTCACATTGCGCGGCTGCGTGTGGCGAGTGCGACGTCATTTTCGGGAAGAAAATACCATACCCTTTGTTTCATAAGAGAGTGCAGACGTTAGGTGAAAAGGCTGTTTGCGAAAGGTTTCACAAAATGCACCGCATTGTACCTTGAGTTGAGCAGTTGTCCACATGGATAGCCAAGTGGGTAGCCGCCTCAAGTGGAACTGCGCTATGTTGTGGAGGTCCGAATGAAATTAGGGTCAACAGAAGTGCCAGCTAGCCCATGGGGTGTACAGTAATCCTAATTTTATGCAATATTCTGAAAACTTTTATGGGCCGATTGGAACTTATATACGTCAGAAACACTTCAACAACTGCTCTGAATTCTCTTTCAAGGATACCTCTGAGGATTGAAAACGACATTTTTGGAAGTGGAACTGAGAATTCCATCACAATAAAAAAACTATTCACTTCACTTTATTAATTGAGCAGATTGAATTGAAAAAATGAGGATCAACAAATAAACCCGAAAATAATTTGATACAATGGCGATCAGTAAATATCAGAGATCTTGTGGAGTCACTACCAAGCGTGATCGCTCTGTCTCAGTGGTCCGGCCCAAAATTCGCGATCTAGCCAAGTCTTCTTCGATTTTATCCGAGTTGCATCGGCTCAGCTTGGCGGACAGTTGGCTAAGTGGATACCATATCAGGGTAGGCGAGAGAAACGGTAGCAATTGTTGTAGGTCAGCATCTTCAGGTAGCGCTGTGAAGAGAATGTTCTGCAAAGAAAAATCGATAACGATCAATAAAATAAGGTATTGCTGGAGATCGGGAAACTAACTCGTTTGGCTTCCGGAATGTAGGGCAGAATATTACAGCAATAGTGTATGATGACGACGTAAATCTGGAAAAAATTCTTTCAAAAAATGTGGTTAAACGTATTGGCTGCAAAGAGGTTTTCAAATTGAAATGCCCCGAAGCTGATGTGACCAGCAGCCGCGCACCCGCACCGCACCTGCTGACCACGCCCATTTGATGTACCATTCCAATTGGAACCTGAATTGTGCTAGGAAGTTCGAAAGTCTGTACTCACTAGATTCCTTGAGACAGCTTTGCTTGACTTGAGTTTGGCTCTTGAGGTGATAAACAGTTGGAAATAGACGGAGAGCAGAAGCGGTACAGCAAATTCGAAAGCGAATTTCGCCAATGCAGTAACCGGATATAATTCAGGCTTCAGGTTACACCGGTACGTATGGATCAACATGATGTATTGATCGCTATCGATCTGATCCTTACGGATCAATTCGAGCTGAAAAGTGAACGGCATGTTTGGATTTTTCAAAGAAATCCTAGAGAGTTTCAGCACCTCTGCAGCCAATCCCTGGGGAATGACGATGACCAGCACGAGAACTGTCAAGAAGGAGAAGGTCAGAGATATCAGAACTCCTTCGTAACGTGTCAGTCGGTTTGGTCGGCTCAGGAACATTGCCTGGAAGGAAATTATTAAGTGAACAGGTATGCGTTGAATTGAGAATGGAACCAATTGCTTACCACAAACCCATGAAGAGCTGCTATAGTCCATGGAATGACAACACGTCCGGCGGTCGTGAGGATGTGATGAGCATGACATGAGACTCGGCCAAACATCCATATTCGTACCAATTTCTCCAAAATCACTGACGGTAACCCTAATGGGACCTGCAATTCGAGAAGATTCCGAATGATATTTAAATTGCCTCTTCCGTTTCATAAGTCATAGAAATTGATGTTTTTGCTTTCTTAAATCATCCTATTAAAGATATTTGATAATCAATGTTCGACTTATTCGACCTCCCTTCGCCAAATGCACTTCAAGAAGGAGGAAGCTTTGAAGAGCATACTTTTCGGTTCTGATACCAAAGTGATTTCAAGATGTCATCAACAGCAGGTACGATGCACCCATGGGAATTGTACAAAACTAACTCAGACGATCAGGATCTCCCTTCCCCAAATAGCTAACCAATCTAAGCTCTTTGAGAGAACCCTTTTACATGAATGAAATAATATTTCCAAATCAAAGTTCAAAAGAGCAAATAGACTTACTAAAAAATTGATGAACAGAAGAGTAGCAATGAAGCATTGCGGTGGAATCTTCCACGTCAAGCGTCTAGTGTAAACCTAAATGAGTATTTATTCCTACACTATTTTTTAGACCTTTACTTCGTCTTCCATGAATAGCTTGATCGAGAGCTACATTTGAACGCAATCGAATAAACAAACATTTGGATCCAAGGTAAATTTAGTGTAAGTTAGGGTCTGATGGCTCAGCACTATAGCCTCCATTAAGTGCAGGTTACCATGTTCCCGTCTCTGCTGTGGATACCCACGGAAGCTGAGGGGTTCTGAATGGGCCTCGATCCCTGCCTAATTTAGAAAGATGAGTGCACACCACTACCCGAAAGCAATTTGTGGGAAGCTGGAGACTAACTCCAATGTGGCCCACTCAATGATTGATCGAAAGGTTAAGAAATGAAGTAGAAGGCACCAGCAATCCATTGAAAGTAAGCCATTTTTTCGATTTGCTATTGAATTTGTACAATTTCAAAACCGATTGGGTGTTCTATTCCGAAATAGTGACGGGTTATTTAGGAGAAAAATCGAGACCTTAACTCAGCAGTATCCCAAAATCAACCGGGAGACCTACCCTACAATCTTGAAGAGAAGTACCTAATACTCCTACAGAATCAAGGGCTTCAACAATTATGAAACTAGCCCTGCAGGTCCTAAACGGAATGACAACACTACCTGTAAAACCATTTGACTGGCATTTCCACAAATGGCGATTGTCAAGCATCCAACCAACGCAACAGAAATCGCCAGTGCAGCTGAGGACGGTTCTTCCGTAGGCGGTAGAAACGGCAGTACTGGTGGGCCTTCACCGCTGTCTTCCATGCCCGTGTGATTCAACATAGATTCGTCCTGCATTCTGAAAAATAAGGCATCCCAAAAAAGTTGAGCTAACAAATAAACGATTCGACCGACGAAATAAGCGAGGAGTATCATTAACATAATAAAATCGAATCAACCGAGTACAAGTACCAACAAAATAAAGATGATGTTGTTTAGGATGGTTCAGGAAAAAACTACATAATCATCTTAACCGAAGTAAGCGAAAGGAAAGGAATGAGGAGTGCAGCAAGTTGGCTAGACGGTAAATGACCAAAAATGACGAATGAATAACAAGATTCTTGTAATGAGTTAGAGAAAACGAAGTTAGCCTCGTAAGGGACCTAAACCCGCACTAATGTTTTCCCAATTGTGCGAACAAGGTAATTGCGAGTTCGAGTCTCAAATGAGGTCGAAACATTCTATTAGGGATCCTCAACGGAAAAGGAGGGAAAGAACCACATCTAGTTCCACCCAACATAGTTATTCCAGAAGAAAAGAAAAATGAATTAAAACTATAGAATAGACTATCGCAGGCATCATGCTGTAAACGATCTCTAGGGGGTTTGGTGCAGTAGTAACGAAATCGTCGCGCCGCGGCAAGAGGGACACCGCGCGCGCGAAGGAATATGGCAGAATGCAGCAGCAGGTAAGAAATACAGGAACAAAGGAATCAATAGTAAAATCATTCCTATAATAAGGATTGCATATCTATTGGCTATGTGAAGAACGCTAGAGCTGTAAAAACGGCGAAAGAATGGTCCGCGACAGCCGCGTGCTGCGAATCGATTACGGAAAACCGTTCCTACTGTCCGTCTCCCATCTTTAGTTTATAGGAGGGACCTCATTCCCTCATATGTAGCTCACGACTATTTCTGTCAATTTGTCTCGCCCTGCTCCGATCTTGAAAAGACAGCATATATATGTAGTCTCACAAAAGCCATTTAGGACCCCCTTGCTGGCATCCGATGTCACCCAAGACCACAAAATATCCCCTACGTCTTTCTCGAGTGCATCGAACTCACGTCGAGCAGGCTGCGAAGACTTTCCAACACCCCTTTCCTTAACGTCGACTCTCTCGATGTTACCTGTTTTGTTAACGAAAGACACGGACCAAATCCTGGTTCACCTGTTTATTGAAGGAAACCTCCTGAGCATAAGTTGCCATCCAACTTGACTGAAAGTAATTTAAGCAAATATCACACCCGCAAAATCACTCTCTAAGTCAAAGCAAAATGAATGCTTGGTTGAAGAAGTCACCACTCGGACGAAGAAGGAAAATCTGAAGAATAAAATGAAATATGCAGCGCTATTCATGTCGCGTAATTTGGAAAAGCATAGACAAAGGCAGGCGATGAAGACTCTGCCGATCATATCAGTTGATCTGATCTTTTCAAAGTCAGACTTGAATTCTAGGATGTCATAATTTTTTTGATTACAGGAAGACCAACAATCAGTTCAAACTGAGGCGGTGCACAAAGAGAGAAGGTACTATTCTCTTATAATTATTTCTAAGTTCGCTCGAGAAAACCCTTAAGGCTACGACACTTCGGAGTTCGATTTCCCCTAAGCAAAAAACCTCCGATATTCCAAGGAAGAAATTTCCGCCGAACATTGACAAGCTCTACACCAAGCCGTTGTTTAGGCACGAAACACATTCAATCACATCTACGATTCTGATTGAAAATGGAATACATGGCTCATAGCTGAGCAATCAAACCCGTTTCTCTCGCTTGTCAACTTCGTAGGACTTATGACCGTTTTTCTTCAAAATATTTAAGTGCATACAAAGGAAATTGAGGCAAGCGCTGGAAATAAGAGCTAAAAAATCCAGTAAAGGCCAAAAACATATGAGAGTGCTGAAAAATTCCGGAAAAAATCAAAGGGGTTGAGAGAAAAGTAGTTCTATGCTGAAAAAGTATTCATTTATAACAAAGCAAAAGGTCCTGGAGGTATGGGGAATTGAACCCCAGCCCTCTCCCATGCTAAGGGAGCGCTCTACCACTGAGCTATACCCCCACGCTCACTTGCCGACACTACTCCATCACGTCCTGATGTGACCGTGGCAATGTTGCTAAGTGCATGGCTCCCTGGCTAGAATTTTGACTGCTATCAACAAATAGTATTTGAACGAAAAGAGATCAATCCGGGATCTAAATTTTGGGGCTTGAACTGACGAGTACTTCATTAACTGAGCATTCAATTCATTATATACTGTTATACTCGTGATTTGAGGACAGGAAGAGCAACAAGTTTTTTTGCCCTCAGAAAACAGATTACGTACATACCCTTTTCAAAAGTTCTAGTGTCCTCAGGCACTCACAAACACAATACTCCCTCGCTTTGATGTTTTACGACAACGAAAAATGCCAAGATGGGAAGACAAAGGCAAAGCCTTTCGCTATTATATGTCAAAGTCACGGTTCGAATTCAGATCAAAGCCAGCTCAGGCCAGTCAAACCTTCCATCTATCCATCTGAAAGTTGTCTGTTTTCAGATTTTCATTAGAGCATTACCAATCGCAAAGTAAAATTGTTGCGTATTTCTTGGACATGTCACACAAGGGGGAGTACGTAACGCCCGTTCGAAAGAACAGAACAACCCTTGGACGATCCTCCCGTTTCCACGATACAAAAAATCCAGGTACAAGAGCTTGTTTTTATAAAATCCTCTACATCAACACCCAAATTTTGGAGAAATATAAAGTAAGGAAATTTGGGCATGAGGAATTCTTTTCACAGAATTTCCAGAAGTAAACTCAGCTACATATCAAGAACCTTAGACAGTTCACAGTACACACCGAAACTTTTTTTTAACTATCAGGAGGAAAGCGTGAATGAAGAACAGGCTTATAACCACGGAGTATGACAAATGGAATGGAAAGAAACAAGATTAAAAAAAATGACTTGGTGATTCCAAAGAGATAAGAAATGATATAGAACTCATTACTTTCTACTGACAAAGGTCATTTTTTAATTAAGTAGAGCTCACAAACTACCAGCTTTGTTAATCTGCATGGATAGACCAAAAAATCCTCTAATGGATGGTGAACGGAAATTAAATTCCAAGGGCAACGAAACCAGGAAAATAGGGATGGTCATGAAAAACATGGTGGTTTAACCGCCGTCAATTTTCTTATCCTTTCGCTATTAGCCTTCTATTGAGGTCTTTCAAGAAACTAATTTCTGCATTATTACATTTTTTCGTGAAATTTATGGCGAGCTAGCTAGAATGCTTAGAATTGAAAGGTAATACATATATGAACAAACAAAGCATGGTTTTTGTCATCTACGATGATTTGATGGGATATTTGAGACAGAGAGAAGTCTCCATGATTGTAAGCCGTTCAAGAAATCTCGGAAGTGTCGCAAAGGCCTTTTTTTCTGAAAATAGCTGGACCAGAAGCTGAGTAACCCTCCAAACAGTAGATCACCTCTGGCTTGCACAGACTTCAACCGTTTAGGTTCAGCGAATCGTACCGACCCTATAAACAAGGAGGGAGCGTTCATTTGAAGATTTCCTCAACGTGCATTCCCTACACGCACTAAAGGAGAGTCAACACAAATGTGTACCTAAAACATGTGCATGGCGCATCCCTATGAGATCGTTAAAAATAGAATATTAAAGGGATTTCAGACGAGCAATGGAAGTGATATTCCGGAATAGTGTGAATGTTGTAAAGAAAACGTAAACATCGGCGTATTCAGAGAATACAAAGCCTAAAAAATTAGTTAAATTAGAAGATCGACGAGAGTTTGACGACAGAAGTCACGAAGAAAAGGTATTTGGACGAGTTGTTTGAACACGCGCGCCATTTCATACAGCCAACCTCTACAGTTTCCACATTGCTTCACAACTCGTCCGCCTTGTAAAGGTGTGTACGTCTGCTAAGCCGGTTTTGAAGCTCTTAGTACGCCCTGTTTTGAAGCCCTTATTACGCCCTATCTTGGCCGTTTTTCGACCCAGCAACGTCCCTTAGGCCATTATTGGGGGATCACAGGCTCATACTGGGGAGAAATCTTAGAAACCACTCAAACGTGAACTGCGCACTCAACTTTTTACCTGCTCGTAAGAGGACTTTGCCTTTTCTTCGAGCTTCTGCGAAGAAATTAAGAAGGAAAATCCGATATGAGGCCGATATAACACTTCTTTGGGATGAGCCACTTTTCAGAATTCCGTTTTAGATTGTTGTGGTTTTTGGAATGATTAGTCGGGACGATATTAGGAATCGTTCTTTTATCTTCAATGCAAAGAGAAAAGAAAACCGAGGAAATCCTGACTCCTGGAAAGGAATTGACAAAAACTAATGGTGCTTCCTGAGACCATTTCATTAAGTTGTCTCACAAATCAATTCACCCGTAGGCTTAATTGCTCATAACAAGAAAACCCAAAAACATCATAGGGTTACCTGACCAGGAAGTTGTTCTGGATTGATAAATATGTGTTCTGAAAGAAATGGTCCCTGTTCACAAGGAAATAAAAATGGCATTTAGTGTAAATGACTTGTTATTAGGAGTCGAAACACAGCTTTTTAATGATACTTGGGCATGTTTTCTTTCAAAAGGAGTTCTACGAAATCAGTTGTTCCGCGAAGACTTCAAGACAATTGATATGTGAAGCAGAGCAAAAACTGACAAAAAGCTTTTCAGGCGTTTTCATAAAGCTAACGCTAATCCGAATGTTTGACTAATGCTTGACGTAAGTTAGCCTATCAATCTTAAGCGTCCTTCATTTTATCTCGCCTCTAACAGAAGCCCAAATGAGAATTAGAGTTCTTTACGTCTTCCCATTTTATATCTTATGGGAATTGGCACTAATAAATCTCCACGAAAATACTGCTCGATATACTGAAAAAGTGGTTATTAGTTCAAACTATCGAGACTACGCATAAATAGTTATATTAATATTAAAGGAATGTCAATGGCAAAGGTGTGGGTCAAAGTTTTCACGAATAAGGGAATGAGGAATGTTTTAAGGGACAAATTCGAAGAGCGTTTGCACCATATGAACGAAATTCCGCGATAAAGCCAATTTTCAGGAGGAACGAGCAGCATACCAGCTGCTTTTACCAGAAGTGGTCGAACTTTGGATTGAGAAGGGAAAGACTATAAGGAGGACAGGGCTTATTGATGAAGCGCCAATTTCTCGCTTACAATAAGCCCTCCTTCCAGAACTCTCGAAAAGTCTTATGACGAGAATGACTAGGAGGGCCAGGAGGAATGGTCATATAAGGAAGGGGTTTCAGAAGTGAGCACGCTGAAATCTCTGCTTGCTTCGAACAAGAATACCATTTTGTTGTAAGCCTTCAGTGCTGTTGCCATTTTGTTGTTGGGGTCCCATTAATTAGAATCGCCCTTAGTTGTCGTTAATTTCCAAAAGAAACTGAAAGACAGAAAAATCAATGTAAATAGCTGCGTCTGGAGCTAAGGCGAATTTAATTGTGCTCAGGAATTTGAGAAAAACTGTAATTTCCATGCTTAACCCTAATTGGGAAAAGTTGATTATTGAATAAAACCTGAAATGTTGCAGTCCAACAATAATCAGCAAAATTAAATATTAAATAATGCAATATTAACAAATAAATGATAAATAAAAATTGCTTGATTTTAAAAGCAGTTGGCAGTGTAGTACATTCGTATTTGGCTTGTACAATGAAGTGCTGCTATGAGCCGATGTAGGAGCCTGTATTTCTATCCTGTCAAACCACACAGGCACCATTTGATCGCCCACGGAAAGCGAGGAAGGCTTGCTTGGCTCGGGCGAATATCAACCCAGGATTCCATCCCCATGAGCGCGCGGCAGTGTTCTACTTGTCCTTCCTACTCCACCCTTCGTCCACCGAGCAAAATAGAAGTGGAAAAATTTGCATTACACAATTCCTATAATACCAGCAAGTAATCGGTTTGTGTTGGAGAGGGATGATCCTCTCCAACGCAAACCTGATCTAAAGCGTTTATTAGAGCTTGGAAACAGATTTCGGAGTGAAGCAGGAACGATATAGTTAAGCAGTGGGCTTTATCGAAGAATTCTTGCCGAATCCAGACTACTCAGAAGCAGCTTAGAGCCATCTGAAAAGAATTTGGGAATCGAAAAGGGTCACAAAACCCAAGAGCGGTAATGAAGGAACGAGGCTCAGCTTTAAATCGCTTCCAGTTCAAAGGAGATGCCATAAGTCGCGGAGCGACGTATGCCGAGGTAAACTTGCAGAAATATCGCTTGAAAGTTTTGGGAAATTACTATCCAAATATAGCGTCATCCGATAATCATGGACATCCAAAATAATCTTAAAAAGCTAACTTTGTATTAGGTTGGCGAATAAGTCCTGCGACAAAATGGAGACCTTTTTAAATCATTTCTAAATTTTTTCATATCAATCAATTTTCGGAAAAATATTTACTAAAAGTGTCAACAACCTTCTTTTATCCTTTGAGCCAATCACTAATGCCATCTCTTCAGGAGTGAGGGAGCTGTGACTCGAAGAAGTAATTGACTACCGTTTTTGGATCACATTAAGTTACGAATTTCTTTTCCACAACGGGATGCTCAAAAAGGGAGAGCACATGGTAGGTAAAAGGGGGAGCAACCCGGGAGCAAGACTGATGAGTAAATTGGAACCAATCGGGATCGCTGAACTTTTAACGTGGGTCTAAAGCAAATTTTCGACGTGCGTTGTCTCTCTGTAGAGACCTGATTTACGTTTTGATCGCCCTTCTCTAACCCCGTTAGCCGAATTAAGGGGATCATAGGGGCAACCGATTGCTGTGTCCATCCAGTCTGCGTTTAGCAACTCATAGTGGATGAATTTCTTAAACATTCATTAAATTAGGGGACGATGCTTGCCCCGAAGGCTGGTATCTCCTGCAGTGAAGCGATCCAACCGATCGTTGACCTTCGATCGGTGAGCAGTGCTGGCGTTGAATAGATTGCTGATATTTCGAGCCGCTACACCCGCGTTTTTTCCTTGGCGTGCTTGATAGAAGGTGATGGTACGAATCGGGTGTTGTCAATTCATTGACCGTAATGCTGCAAAAGCCCACACGTGTGCCCATATCTACTCATGTGTTGACTCCCCGGGGAACGTCCTACAAGTTTATCATCCTTGCTACCGTGTTCACACTGTTGATACAAATTTTCAACGCTTCAAATTTTTTGTCGCAGGACTTATTTGCCAACCTAATAGATCACTTATGCAATGAATTGTTAGCATTAAATTAGTAATCGCTCGTCCAGACTGTAAAAATTCTGGTTTCTGTCGGGAACAGCTCAATAAATACTTCAAAAATCCAAGCATCTTCCCAGAGCTGAGCTGACGGAAAACGCTCCCTAGAGGGACCGCAGAGCCTGAATCCGGTAAAGCTGAATACTTACCTACTCTAGACGGCCTCAGTCCTTGATGGAAGACCATATGTTAATCGTAGTGCTTGAGGCAACAAGAATTAAAAAATTGATAAAATTCCACTTAGCTGGGATTTCAAAGAATGAAAGATTTGATCGGCCCTAACGAATCCTCTTCAGAGCTCTATGCTTGAATCTCAAGGGCGGAAGCGACGTCCACTTCCCTGAAAACTACAAAAACGATTTTTACGTCAACAAGGAATACCAATATCCATGCTCTACAATTATACCTAGTGATACCAGCTCCAAAGTCTGTTCCCCAGAGTTTTGTGGAATCCGGAACTGATGTCAGAAGAAAAAAGGAACTTTGAAATTAATCGAATGGCGAAAAATAACATGACGTAGATGCTCATAGCTGAGGACCGAAGAGGATGGGAAGAGTCTAAGCCTCTGATATAGAGACCACCTTGAGAGCAGCTAAGCTAGGCTTGGTAATAAGTGATACCACGGATTTTCCTCCGTATAGACATAAGTAGTTTACATGTAGGAATGGATGAAGGGTTCGCAAACAGAAGAGACCGGAGAATAGTCAAGTGTCTTTTCCTGGAATACTGTGAAAGTTAGTCCGGAATGGGAAAAAAGTCAGATGAAGAGCTTTCCGATTCCCAGCCACCTCTGAGAGGATTTAATCAAGTTTTTTGGTCCATTTACAGCGGAGAGTGCCGAGAACAAATTCTTTCAGCAAGAGTTGATGTCGGAACTGACTAGGGTCCGGGAAGGCATTGACGTATGTTTAATTGCTTCGTAAATTTAATTAGCGATGTCAACGTCGCCAATTTGGCGTCTGGCAAAGAGGATGAACCGAAGAGCACATCTATTCGACTCCTCCTCTGTCATTCCGCTACGACTCGGTAATTGAGCCAAAACGTTTGGACTAGAGATCAACTATGAAGCGAGACTAAAGAAAAAAGTCCGTGTTGCGCATGCCATCGAACGCAGCGCGGTAGCAAGTGGCGCTATTATCACAAGCGTTTTCATCATGGGATCTAATCGCCAGTTCTTTTATTTTTCAGAGTCGGGGACATAGCGATTGAAACATCATACGCTGTCAGGCCCCCACAAGTCAGTGTGTAGACCAAAGACGCAACAAAGCGGTTCCAAATCCGAATGCCAGTAGAGTACATGGCGTATCGTTGAGGGTTTGATCACTGCCTGAGACCTTTCTTCTTCATATTTGGTCTGTATGAAGCACGATGCCACTCTCTTTCCACTTACTATACTATATACATATACATTCAGAACTCTACTTAAAGGCTATAATGGTGCGGGGAAGAGAAATAGGAAGGGGCCAGAATAGGAAGTAAACAGGCGAGGCCTATGGAATAGTGACGAATTTGAAGTTTCCCATCCCTCCCATGAATTACCGTTGAATGTCTCGAAAGGCATGCCGCGCTGTAAGGCAATTAAGACAACTAATCAAAAGATGGCTCCCACTAAGGCAACTAACTAAGAATGCTTTGAGCCAATCGGCTTCCGCCCACCATCCACTTTCCTCCATTCCAAAAAAAGCTCACTAGAACTTGTCACGAGGTTCGCGATTTCATTAGGAAGCCAAACATGACAGTTAGGGAGTTCTTGTTTTCTGAGCAAACAAGTCTCGTCCCGCTTTGATTGCAACTCCGAACCAGGGACGGTGAGAGGGCAGCAGGCCTACGGGCGGTTGAGAGGCTTCGTAATGAGTTCGTAATAGGAAGCTGTTTCGCGAATATGGGGGGGCACTAACGCTAAGCACCACGTTCAGAGAATCTCAGTCGGATCCATTGCGTAAAAGCTAAGCACCACGTTCAGAGAATCTCAGTAGGAGGTCTAACCCCATCCGCGGTTGACGCCACTGGCTAGGTGGCCCCACAAGACTTGATTAACATAATTATGCTTTTGCCTAAAGTTGTACTATACCTGTACTATTCAAGAATTAAACTTTACTCATGTTTAGCGGCATCATTCACTAATGAGGCCATTAACCAGCGGGACGGCTCAATTAAAAATTACGTTGAAACTTATATTAATGAAAAGAATATAAGGTACATCCCTACCTAGTAGCCCGATCGTCCTCTTAGGAATACCTATCGCAGGGATTTTCACACAAGAACATATACAAGAACATATAAAAAAAATATTTTTTCTCTTGCTGTAGTCGATCTTCTAGAATGTACGATGGCAGTATTTTTGAGCCTTACGGAGTTTTTATTCTGTGAAATTTCGTAGGAACTCACAGGTCTGCAATTTCAACGCAACCATCTTCTTTGGGAGGCCATAGCTCGACCACTGAAGGGGATTGGTTTAACTTCTTCACTCTCAGCGTAGCAGTTAACGATTGTAATATCTGTGGGCATTGTGGAGCTTTCAAGTGGGTCTATTGATTGATTTAGTCCTATGGTTTGAAGTAGTTTGTGATTGAACAGAACCCCTTGACTTGGGTGACAGCCAGTGGGTGACAGCAGCGTTTACCCGCTAAATATTGGCCTCTGATGAAACAAATCACTTCAAAACATTGAACCATTGAAATCAATCAATAGTCCCACCCAAAAGCTCCACAAAGCCCACAAATGTTACAATCGTAAACTGCTACGCCTAGACCAACACAATGGAGAAGTTAAACTATCGAAGCTTTTTGTGAGGTAGGCCAAACGACGTTTCGAAAATCCTAAGTGCACATAGGTGAAAGGGTTTATCACTCATTTGAGCTGTTAGTTCGGGGAGTCAATCGATATCGATTAAAATTACCGGTTTTCCTAGTCAATGTTTACATCCAACCAGCTGCAGAAACGTATAGATTTCGCGTGAAAGATATTGAAGAAGCTTCAGGACAACCTACTAAATGAGCTTAATTAAAGTACTAATATGGAATCGTAGCTAATATATGGATATCGAATGACGGACAATTGAACCTGGGGCGTCAGGCATGGGGTAGACACGCCATGTGACAACTGGAAGGGTTGAATTGAGGCAAAAAAAAGAATGTGATAGAAGAAAATGAATGAATTCTTAATGAATTCCTCAGGAGACAGACTAATTTGACAAATTCATAGAATTGACTACTTCGAAAGGCTAACCGACAGCATTTTTTTTTCACACTGCTACCGTATCCCCACGAAAAAAGAAGGATTATGCTGGTGTGGGATGCAGGATTGGATTTCATCCAGCAAGTGGGACGTCATATCTTTCCTTAATCGCCATTCAAAACTGTTCCGGGATGATTAGAGATTACAAGTCGAAAATTTTTCATGGAAAATTGACAAAACAGGTTGAAGTGTAGGTGGTCTCCCGGAAAAGTAAAAACACGACATCCGTCCCTGACAGAGATTCGGTCTTCCGTTGTTATGTATGATACGATCCGTTCGAACAATCCCCAAGATAGCCGTAACTAGGTAGAAATATTGGGAACTGTGCGGCATGAATCCCCGCTCAACTAATGTCACGCGGCTATTTCTAGCTAGTTGTCTCGCCGGAAGCCATATCCTAATTGGTGTCTTGGTTAATTGTCTCGCTGCTCGGCATGCCGCACTAGGAAAACACCCTTTAGGAGTTCTGCGGACTCCTAAAATCACCGAATACTGAGAGGTTGTAATGGACCCATTAAGCCCAAAGTTAATATAGTTACAGTTCAGTACAAACACCTACCTATTCAAGTCCAGGGAATAGAATAGTCCATGTCTCTCAGCTCCAGAAAGAACAAACAGAGTGGAAGGGGGCGTGTCAACCCAAATGTACGCGACCTTTGTGGGAAGCAGTCCGTTTTTCAGAGTGAGTCAGAAAGCTCAAATAAATGGACAAATTGGTTAATTAAAATCCAGTCCCCATTAGGCGATTGGTGTACTTGTCTGCACTTCTGGTATTGCCAAATACTTATTTGATTTTTAACTGATTACCTGATGTTTACCCAAAGCCCATAAACAGAAGTGTGACTGCGAGCCTGAATGATGCCAGTTCACGTAACAGAGCTTAACCAATAGAGAAGGGTTGTCGAATGGGACCAGGATAGGTGTATAAAGTTGCAACAAAATATAATATTGGGTTGTCCGAAAAGTTCCCGCCGATTTTTGATACCCCGGATTTATCAACCGTTGTACAAAAGATCAAGGACCCAGCCTAATAAAGTTATATGTTTTCTGAAAGAGTAGATCCTTCTCTATATTCCTATCAAGATTCTGCCAACATTTGTCAAAGTTTATCTGTACAGGACTCGTATGAAAATAGAGAACCACTGCGTGCATTTCCGGTATCTGAAGTATTTCTTCTACCGCAAGGCCTAGAATGCGGCTCAAGCCGCATGAAAGATATATGACGTTTGAGTAGACCATGCACTAGAGGGACGTACAGTGCATGACTAGTTTGCGGAATCCAAACGGAGTGAATTTGTCTTCGAAGACCGGCAACCTTTAGGGAGACTATCATCAGTTTGAACGATCAACACGAAATGTTAACCGAAGCAAATCGGCACATCACTGCTCGTGGAGTAGGACAAGGGCTTAGTGTTTCGAAATTGACCATCCATGGCCATCTGCAGACGCTTGGTTTTGTAAAGCGCCTTGATGTTTAGATATCTCGCGTCAGGAGCGAGCGCAATGCGATGGACCGCGCCCCCATGCGCGACTCGTTGCTCGGACGAAATAAAAATGAGCCGTTTCAGAAAAGCATGAGCACGAGGGACGAAAATCGGATTGTGTACAGCAATGAGGAGCGGAAACGATCATGTAGCCCCTTAGTGAGCCGTCAGAAACCTCTACAAAAGTCAAAATACAGGTGCGGATGACTATGCCGAGATGCTGATGGGATTTCAGAGGAATCACTTACCATGAGCCGTTGTCGCACAATCAAAATATGATTTAGGAAAGGTGCTATAGCTAGCTCGGAACTATGGAGGCAGCGATGGACCAAAAGCGACCCGAAGAGGCCAATTGTTAGGGCGTAATTTTCCAACAGGGTACCTCCAGACCACACGTATTTTTGGCCACTCGTCAAAAGTTGCTAAAGCTTGGGTGGGATGTCTTACCACACCCCTCATATAGTCCAGACATAGCACCATCAGAATACCTATTGTTTGGGTTTCTGCAAAATCCCTTGAATGGAAAATCGTTCAATTCGCTGGAGGACTGCAAATAGCACCTGAAAGGGTTTTTCGATCTTAAGTCTGGAACCTTCTATGAAAGAGGGGAACTGGAAGCTACAGGAAGATGGCGAAGCCTTACTGAACAGAATGTAGGATATATTGTTCAATCAATGAATTTCTTCTTCTAGGAATTTTCATTCAAAAATGAATCAAAAATCGGCGGGAACTTTTCGGACAACCCAATATATAGCAAAGGTGACGAAAATTTGCACATACAGACCAGGGTACGTAGTGAGGCAGTATAAAGATACTAATTAATACTAGTACTTATAGGCAATACCTGTAGCTGTCAAATATGGATTCAATGGTAGAAAACGAACGATTATTCTTATAAAAGAAGTTGTTTGTTCAACAAACGGCATCACTCACATACATTACTCACATTAGCCACAATACCCATTTATGTCTATCAGAAGAATTACACCAGGAGAAGCCGCAAGTATGGCGTAAGGTGCTGTCAGAGGAAGGGCTCCAGCTCGAATTGGAAAAGACGAAGTTCCTCGGCTGCGAGAAGTGCGCAGAGCAAAATCGTAGTCTGTTTGCTGTTCATGGGGAATGCATCGAAAATGTAGAAGGCTTCCAATACTCAGGAGTGAACTAGTCGCTGATGGTAGTGTGGCCCACGGTGTAACAGCCGGAGTGAATGTGATGAGAAGGAGGATTTCATCGGCATCCTCTGTGACCGACGGTGCTAGAAAACGCTCAGTGGAGAAGTGTACTGGGCAGTGATGAGTCCCTCGGTTCTCTAACAGCGACTGCTGGACCATAAGAAAAAATCGGGAGGGACAGTTTCACTCCGCTGAAATGAGGCTCAGATGGGAATGCGATTTGACACGACTGGACCACCAAAAACTGAATTGTTAGAGCGGTCACGCAAACAGCTAATGTCTAGCTGAACTGGGGAGAGAAGCGTCTGCAATGGCACGAACTTGTACTGGCTGTGCAGGCCATAAAATCACTCAATAAGGGAGACACTAGAGAAATTCGAGGCTCAAAGTAAGTGACCATAGAAAGGGTGGCGAGAATGATCAAGGGAGCCTCGCCGAGGCCAAAATAACAACAGAAGGCGCCATAGATAGGAGGAAGTGGAGGCAGATGACAAAAATAATCGGATGTTTGTCAAAGAAACAACAACTTCGTTGACAGGGCCGACAGAGTGCTTATCAGCTCATCAGGCTTACATGAGGTTTATTTTGCATAACGGACGTACATATGATCATCCTAGGATGAGGGAAAATGTGATATTCAGCACGATGGTCGTACTTCCTCACGAAACCTCTGAGCTAATAGAATGATAAGCTTTGTGTCCTTTGAGCCATGAGGGCTTACGGGTCTATACTGGCTCGCGACAGAGACGAATGGAGGCATCACTGGTTCACGCTCGAGGAAATCGATAATCAACGGGACGACAGGAGGTACAGGTTTTGTCAGGACCTCAGAATGTAAAGGAGGAGCGAATGCGAGTTCAATCCCAGCAAGAGGCAAATGGGGCAGCGATCATACTGGTGAGTTTCGACAGTTGGGGGGAGGGGGATCGGTAGGGTAGAAGATGTACAATGGAAACGTGACATCAAGTAAAGACATAAATCACGGCGGAAAAGCCATCGAGCATTCAAATCTCGATGAAAATGTTTGTTGCACTTCTAGGGCGTATCCCACGGGGAATTCAATTGTCGATTGGATTGGTTTCACCTATGACGTATAGGCAAGAAGCTTTGGCTTACGATAAGACGGCCAAAAACGATCCGAAGTGGTTCAGAAAAAGTTCGAAGACTGACTTGGACAAACTCTATGTTGAAGTCGGGCTTTGGAAAGACCCCTAAAATTCTAAAGAGGGGGTTCGGTTCGCACTACGCTTTATGCTTATATGATCAAGGGAATTCGGACCGAAATACCTTTCATCTTTGGCAAAACTACGGCAAAACTTACTACTATAATCGCACTTTCAAGCGCTTGCGACTACGCACATACTTAGCTGTAGCCAAAGGCCCATCCAAACCGTCACAACGTGTGTCTTTTTCAACATCAATTCTTTCATTTTACGCCGATCTTATAAACGTGAATCTGACGGGAAACGTGCCTTTAGGTTCGGATTGGTTGACTTGATTATGAATTGTAGCGTAAAAAACCACACCTTTGGGATACAGAGAGGCATTTGTAGAAGGTAATAAGTGAATTACCTAATTTAGAAACCAACAACATCATCTATTACAATCAGATCCGCATTGTCGCTCAGGGATCCATTAAATTCAGTAACCGCCCATCCCGACTTCCCCATACGTCCCAAGGAAACAGGCTGTCCTCCGAAAAGTGCAGGAGAGCATGGGGAAAAAGCTCAATCTACTTCAATTTGCATAGAATGAGACACAATTACCAGCTAAAGCCGAAATGAAGATGCAACACTTTGCATGTTAATTTGATGAAAGTCAAGAACCTAACGAAAAACCAGACCTAATGTCCGTGCCATTTCTATGCATTTGATGAACTCTTGAATGAAAGATGACGTCCAAATTCCCGGAAATGGGCTTATAATGGAGCTGAAAACAAAGAAAAGAAGGAGGAGGAACAGTCTGAAGACGAGAAAGGTGGAGTGTTGATGAATTCAAGGGAACTGAAAGAGGTTTCTTGAATCTGATGCGGAAAGCATATGTTTAACAGCAACGAGGATGTCCACAGCGTCTGTGAAAGCATTCAGAAGGACCATGCCCAGGTCACGGTTACCTCACGATCTCGGGGACAAATCCAAGGAGAGAAATACGTGGGTAGGACTACATATGCTTGCCCTAGATTGTGCCAAATGTAAATATTTGCCGAGAATTTCGCAGTAATGCGCAAATTGGCACAATCAGGGAAGTATAAGATTTCAAAAAAGTGGCAAAATCAGGGCTGAAAAAAGCTGCATGTAAGGGATACTTGCCCGAGCGGTCCAAATGTGTGCGCCTTGGCCTACGGCTTGCTACAGTAAGGCTACAGTAGAGCTGCGTGCAACGTGTGCGTTCCGGTGCGGGTGGTGCAACCTCTAAAGCCTCTGTAGCGTCGTGATAACTCGTCCGTCTTCGGGTGTGTACATCAACTCAGCCCGTTCTGTGGCCCTTATTACGCCCTATACAGACAATTTTTCTACCCTGCAGCGTCCCCTGTGCGTTTTTGAGGATCACAGATTTATCCTAGGGAGAAATCTCAGAGAACACGAAGTGTCTTCCTAGTTGTGCACAGAGTCAATTCGTGGACTGCACAAACGATGCGGCAATACCCTTTCGAAGCTGCTTCGTTTCAAACCAAGTATAGAAAGAAAATGTTGGCAATCTAATTAGCAGTACACAAACTCTGAAGCAAGGATGTGAATTGAGGTTCGGAACATCGCGACCATGCACTCAAGCACCATGATTACTTAGAACAAACAACCAATTTAACTGGTCTCTGGGAAGGAGCGATACATGAATTTTGAACTTCTTTTGCTTCTATTCGTTGCTTAGGGTGGTTCAAATTGGACTTAACTTCAAATAGTGCATGATTACATGTCAACAAAAACGAGGTCGCTTAGCCGCTCCTAAACTTATACGACTACATAAAATGTGGTGGACACTGAAATTCAGAACGAATCCGCTTATTATTACAACTTACCCTTCCTTACCGAGTTCCCAGGCAAAATAGCAGCGTCAGGATGACACCGTAATGTTAGGCGAAATGAAACATTAATTTCTGGTATGCTCTGATTTAATTATGTTTTTTTCCTACATTAATCGCCACCAATTCTTTTTAATTAGATGCCAATTGCATGACCCTCAATCACCATCAGCTTCTCAAATTTCGTAGCAAAAACTTCATTGGTTTGCCTGTTCCTGTGAGAAGGAAATCATCCGGCTTTCGTGCAGATTTCAAAGTAGAAAATGCAAAATATGCGGAAATTTTCGAATAAATTGAACGTGAAAGTAATGATGGCAACCGTATTGATGATGCCTGCGTTACAACGAAGAACAAGCGCAGATGGTGATTGGAAAAGGTAAAAAACCTCAGAAAGTAAAAAACCTTCAGGTTCGTAACGACACGTGGGTGGACGAGTTTTCCGCGACATTCCTAGAGCTTGTCCGATGATGTAATCGAGATCGTTTTCAAGCTTTCCAATCTAAATTTGTCTTGATGTTATCACCAGCATGCGCAAGCAATTTGGTTGCTACGAATCATAGGACTCAAAGGGGCGTGTTCAATATGTAGGCGGGGTTCGTGAAGAGGAGTGGGCACTTTGGTTTCATGAAACGGAAAATTCTTCCGCGTCTGATGTAAGGAAAATCAGAAGCAACTCATGAAAACGCTGCTACCTCAGCCGATTCATTAGTTCCGGGTGATTTGAAATGTTGACAGCCCGGGTCAAAATGCATTATCTCAGCCGATACTGTACACTGATGCAATCAACCCAAACGCCTTGTTTATCCATTATACCACTATGTTTACGATTAATGGGTTCTAGGAAAAAATGCAGCGACGTAAAGTAAAATCAAAGAGAGCTGAGAGTGAATCATATCAGTCTTTGACTACACTAGTAAGGAGAGCTGTAGGTAGAACACGAGAATAAGGCGTTTCCCAAATGAATCGGGCTTCATCAGGATGTCATAGCTCAAATTTTCAAAGCTTCTTTGGTATCTCATATAGTAAACCTAACAAATAGAGAAAAAGCCCTTCAGATACATATTTCCACGACCTTCAAGGACAGGCCCTTCTTTAAAATTCAAAAACGACGAAAAGCCTTCATTCGGTGCTATCCTCACAAATTGCGTCTAGGTAAAGCCAAATGTCTGAGAAGAATTCAGTTACCCAGAGTAGTACAGATTGAGCGTTTCAAGTCTTGCCAATCAAGTAAATGGGTTGGAAAAAGTAAGAGCATTGGTAGTACATTCGTACTTTTTCGACCGAAACAATTCACTAAACGCGTTTACCCGAATTCGGCTTGGAAGAGTTCAGGCAGAATAAAGAGGGAAATCGGCTAATCAGATGGTACTACTACTATTGAGGATAAACCCGATCAAAAGGTTTGTTGATGTAGGCAAAATATGGATAACAGGTAGAGTGAAATACGTAGCTGAACAAAAATTGCTCATTCCAAATGCAAATTCTCGTTTTCTCTAGCTAAATGACAAATTACGAGTCCCATCAATGAAATTTGTTTGTTCAAATGAACGTTTTCCGGAAGGCGTGGGAAACCCATTTTTCCGCTGACTAGAGGGGGATAAAACCGAGCTACACCCATGTTCCCAGCGGAAAGTTAAGGAATAAAAAGCTCGGAGTTACTGAGAGCATCTGAATGGGGTCAAGCAACCAATGGAGACGTAATACCTGGACATAGCGCCATCAAATAAAACCACCCCAGACACATAATCCAATCCTTTCGTAGTGATGCATAAACAGAGAAGTCTTGTTTATCGCCAAAGAAATCCCACATATGATTAGAAGCAGTACATGTGTTAGCAATCTTTCCAGTTTCTTGCAATGACAACCTACGTCTTCCTAAAATACAGGAAAACGCAGAAACGCCATCAGGATTTTCCACTTTCCTCTGAGAAAGGTGTAGTCGGAATAGCGCGAAGTGGAGTTAGCTCCGTGGTCAGTCAATCTGGGAATCAAATCCTGATCGATACATTAAGGAAACCACCCAAGCCTTCCATCCCTGTATAATCGATTCATTACCAACCATTACCAATCGATTCATCTATTGATCTCACTTGAGGGAATGGAAGCCCCGACTGACCACATTGGCTACTTGCCATATTTACCTGTGTGAGCTAAATGTGCGTTCAAATCACCACGATGTACCAGGAGTTATGATGGATCCTTCTCACAACGGAGTTGATCAATACCAGAAATCATGGTCTGTTTTTAATAGCAAAGATTTGAGAACAGAACACAAATTGAGTGGTACAGGACTAGAACCAAGCCTCCTTCCGTGGCTTTCATGTCGCCGAACGTCAAGGATAGCTGGGGGGTCGACTAGTAAGCCAGTGTCAAAGTTTGCGATCACATTGGAACATCGAAAGGTCGTAGGAAAATCAGGTAATCGACAGAAATAGAATATTGAACATCGTTCTAAGATATTTCCAGAAGAACTTCACGATATTTGGGAGATCTGATGAAATAGCCGACTACGCGTTCACTGGAAAATAGAAGCATCAGCGATTCAGCCTATGCAGGTTTTGTTGGTTCCCCCTGCTCCCACCCTTTTGCTGTACTGTTTTACAACATTTCACGATTCACCTAGCTGGCTGAAGTAGGTTGGGATGAAGGCGATCAAACAAGATGTATGTAGCTTGAGCCAAATAATCATCCGACCTACAGTAGCGCTCAAAAGTCTTCGGTGAAATGCTTTGACGCTTTTTCGTTCATAAATTTTTTCTTAGTAGACCAAATCGCGCAAAATTTGGAGATGTCTAACTAGAGCATATTTCACCCTACCCAACCCTATTTCACTGCAAAGCTGCAATATCCACAGGTAGAGTAAAGTGTTTGTTACGGTAGCACATTTTGGTGAAACTAAAGTTGTTGGCGTCTGCACTTATTCGTACCGAATATGCGTTTTCCTCATCTATTGTGTTCGGCATTATCGCTCGTACACTTTAGACATGACAAAACGGAAAGAGGTTCTAGAGGGACCATCACCTGTATTTTCAGTCGATTTTGAGTTCATGCTCTTCGGATATCTGTAACATGATCAGGCTGCAGGTTAATAGTGGTAAATATTCACAATACGTCCACGCTCCGAACACAGAAATTTCGCTTGATTAGATCCGGTAGGAAAGAAGTTACGACTGAAAAGTACGGCTGAAGAACCATTTCACCGAAGACTTTTGAGCGCTACTGTAAGTATAAGGAGATGGCGTGGACGATTTCACTACTGCATTGAACTCAAGCAAGGATTCGAAACTCTCCAGCAATTTGAAACCGTTCATAGGTGAATGTTAACTAGAAAATTACCGAATAGACGATTGGGAACAACTACCTTACCCGGTAGTTTCACCTATAGTCATATCTACGAAGCGGATTGGGGTGATTTTGATGGCTCCGATTGAATGAAGGCGATAATTCAAGAATAGTCATAGATGGAGGAAAAGGGCGTGGAAACCTAAAATCCACAATTCACCAAATCGATGCATACCTGATGCTGATGATGAATTAACTCAGAACAAAAACCACAGACTGCAAATCGATTGGACCTTCAACCATGTCTCCATGACCGCCAATGCCTTCCTTAATCCTTCCATTCTCGAATTTCATTTTGTACTTTTTGAAAAATGGAAAATTCGAGGAGTCATGAGTACAATTTATGAAAATCGAGAGTTGTAGTTGGGTGATTTGTCGTAGCGATTCTCGCTACAAAGTACAGGACTGTAGGCTTTTGCAATGAAGAGAATTGGTGTCATTCTTGCTGAAAGCCGAAAGAGTCAGAATAATAAATAACTCCAAATTTCGATAGAAATCATTGCTTTCGAAATTTCTCCTCCACAAAAATATGATATAGGAGAAGCAATTTAGTTAGTGGGAAGAAAAACAACTACTGAGAATCATGAATTACCCTGAACAAACTGAAGAAGACTGAAATATTGACATGCAATCGACTGATGGGCTTGCCCAAGAAGGGTAAACAAAAATAAGACGATCCACCAAAGGAGTTATTAGAACCATCATCGTAAACATAGGAAAAGCACAAACAACTTACGCCGCTGCCACCCTTCTCCTAATCATTCCTATGCCTTATAAAGCCCAAGATATAGGAAGAACCAGGGAGACGATCCAGCGATACGGACAGCCTAAGATTTAGGAAGCACCGTAGGAAACTTGGAGGAAGGGAACAGAAACTTGACCACAAGAAAAGTGACGCCAAACGTATGTCACCGGCAATGTTCCTCGCGGGCTATGGGGTAATGGGTAGGTCTATAGTGGTACACGAGGCGATCACCGAAACTGAAACTAGATGAGTAACACGATTTCATGGGAAAAGGATCAGATTAAAACGAAGACTGAGAAAGGAATGTGTTTATGCGGGGGTTGGAGGTGGTGAAGTGGTAAAAGGCGCACTATCACATAATCCTAGTCACGGGTTCGAATTCCATATCGATATCTGCTGTTCATAAGCTGGCTACTGCAAGTTACTGTACAGGCCATATAAGCATTCAATACGCCACTACGATTTTGAACGGGAGTCCAGTGACAGGGCGCATCCTTCATACGGGATTGATTAACGCTAAACTCATCCTTCATCTCTTGATTGCAGTCATTATGAAGGGCTTAGAATGCCCAAGTACTTCTACCGTACCCGAGCTTCATATGAGAAACTGATAGACTGACGAATATTGGCAGATTAAGTCGTCTGCAGCCCAGTCTGGTGATATATGATGTTTTGCTTGATAAAGTCTTTCTACGGCTTCTCGCAGGGAGTTATATGTTAATATAGAAGCCACTGTTGACGTTTTTATAGATAGTAATATTGTTTCGAAATATATAGTATATCACTGAATCTTGTATGAGAGTTAATGGGCTTCCATGATTCAGGGATCTCTCTGGGAGGGATCTCTCTGGGGAGTCCGAGACATAATCACGCTGATTCGATACTAATAGAAAAAACGATAGCAAGTCGTCTGGGAGGTTCATTTCTTTGCCGACCAGATTACTTCGTGTGAAAGCCAGAGCTAAACATAGCAAAACCAGCTTCTCGAAACTTTCGATGCCATCTGCGATCCTAAGAGTTAATGACTTTTTGTATGGATCTAAAGAACTAGCTAGTAGCTGCATTGATGGTCACATTCCCTTACAGAGTCAACGCCGGTTGGAAGAATAGAAGAAAACAATTTCCAACTAGAAAACACCTTTTCAGTGGAACGTTGGGCTTGCATGGTGCCGTAGTCATTCCAAAATTCTGGGCGTTCATGGACCATTGGCGGGGAGTAGGATATTCTTCATGGTGCTCTTCCCGTACATCTTCACCTTCACCCGGTACAATCCATTTAGGATATTGATCTGCGTGTTCAGGTAAGGAAGCCAGCCATCGAGCGGGGAGCCTCTTTCGTGAATTTGGTATGATGTAGGTGACCACTGAAAGGATCATGGAGTTCATTCACGAGCTGCGTTGATATAATTACCCAGCAGACATCGATGTGCCCATAATACATCATGGGCATGACTGGTCTATGACTAGTCCTTCTATCCGGTTAATAAAGTAGATAGCTAGGTTCGATGCTTGTCGCTGTAACCCACAGCAATTCCCTGTTCCGGGATTCCTACTCCCGGCTCCACCTCATCCGAAGATATCGCTTTTGCTTCATGCTCATGGCAAAAGTGGCATTGGTAATAGCAATCGCCCAGGCCCCACCCATTCTAATAGTTGAGCACTTTTATTTTCTATGTAAACATTTCAGCATCCGTTTATAAAGACTACTCATATTGTGAATTGTTTACTAGAAAGGTCCCAAGCATTAGGGTCTCAAAACAATTACTGGCAAGAAGCACTTGAAGCCGCTTGTTTTTCATTTCATTGTTTTTAAAAAAAATTCGAAGTTGTACGGAGAGCAGCTCGCTTTTTTTCCAATACTGCGAATGAGAAATCGGAAACAATAACAAACAACAACAAAATATTATCTCTTGAAGTATTTCGGTTATAAAAAGAGTCACTTGAAAAGTCAATCAATGCAGAAGATCGGGCTAAGTTACGGTTGAAGGATGTATACGGCAAACGTACTATATTCTAGCCCAGTCCCACCCGAGTAGGCCCAAGTTGCGCTGAAATTGAGATATAAATAAAAAAGTTTACTTTGATTATTTTTGTACAACATAAAAGTCGGAGAAAAAAAAACGGAACAGGTTTGGGGATCAGTGGGGGGGGGGGGGGTGGGGAGGAAGGGAACGTGGAAGGGCAGAGGGAGACAGGGAGGGATCGAGATAGAGAGAGTTCGAGAGAGATAAAATACTGAATGCCCTGGATTGAATAGTGCGACCATCGAAAATTCAGAATTTGTTCAAAGGCGGATTAAACATTAACGAACGTGACCATGTCGCTCAGAGAAGAATACATAGAATCGCTCTGATTACTTAGCTGTTTAGGGGATGAATAATCCCACGCTGAGAGGGTTGATGCGATAATGCCCAACTCCACTGGAGGTTCGAGAAATTAAGAACATTCAATAAACGGAAGAACAAGGTAGCAGCCTGGAATGTTGCAAAGGAACTATGTTTTCGCTGCTTGTATATTTTTGTATCTTATGTAGACGGATGTTGGAATCCACAGTACTGAGCTCAGTCGACGAACGAAGATCAGGGATGCCGTTGATTACGCAAAGAAATTGAAGGTCGGGTGGGCCGGAGACATCATGCGATATAGTGATGACCGTTGGACCAGGACGGTTTCCGACTGGGTCACTCGGGACGTCAAAGGGACATCGGGTCAGCCGCCGTGGTCAAATTTCTTCACGAAAGCTCTAAACGAAACAAATGCTTTGCCCCGTATTTCTCGAGCGAGGTCGATCCACCGGACCACTCTGACTCGCGACAGGGACGAATGCAGACCTTACTGGTGCCCGCTCGAGGAAATCGGTGGGTGTGCGAACGAATTTTCGATCGCACCTAATCAAGCTCGCCTCGTAACTAGGCTCGAAGTGACCTTAATTAGGTGCGAAGACTCCGCGGTAATTACGCTGCCCGCTCATCTAAAGAAGATAATGACAGCTAAAAAAATGGAGGTTATATTAAAAAATGTTCTTTTTTCAAAGAAAAAGTTCCATTATCAATTTCAACACTTTGGGAACAGTTTAGTTCACTTCTTTTTTTCGGTATTTTCGCTCATTTGCGATATCTAAGAACCTTTATAGAAGCGATTTAGTTCTCTAGAGTTGTTTAGTATTGAGACTACTCTTCATTGAGAGGTCATTGAACGCCCTACGGCTCACAATGCTGGTCATTTCACAGTTTTTACGGCATTTAGCAAGCCTCCAGGCTTACTTCAGCACCTTAAATAGAGGTCATCGAAGACTATTTAAATAGATGGGTGAGCGCTTTAACTAACACTGCTTACTTTGGAAGACACTATCATGTATTCTGAAGACAGACTGTACTGTTTCGATGAACTTTCAGGGTGTCTTCCCGCTCCAAACTATTTAGGAGTGCGCGGTCCATATGGCCCATTTCCTCCACTGTCCGAGCTTTTCACTTTTCCTCCGGAAGCCCTAGCACTACAAAATATAATTTTTTTTGGAAGTTCTGCGTCTACACAGCCTCCTCCAATGCTGCGGAATCCCGCAACACAACCTTCGCCCTACACGTTTCCTGCACCCCCACAGCTTTCTCCAATGCAGCTGGAAATTTTCTCTTATTTCTGTTGAATTGAACCGTTTTCTCCCATATCACGCAAGCTTTATACACAAAATATATTGAATTCTTTCATTATGTGTGTAAATAGAACTCTCAAATCGTTGAAATTGATATTGGAACTTTTTCTTTGAAAAAAGGAATTTTCTAATAGAATCTCCATTTTTTAAACTGTCATCAGCCTCCTTAAATGGCGAGTTTTAACTCGATTCGTAGCGAGTGTAGGCAGCGTAATTACCGGCGGAGTCTTCGCACCTAATTAAGGTCACTTTGCACCTAGGTGCGAGGCGAGCTTGATTAGGTGCGATCGAAAATTCGTTCCCGTACCCGGAAATCGATGAACAATGGGACAACAGGTGATACATTGATATCATCACTCACAGCTCAAGTAATGAACATGAAAATAATACTAGTTATGTGAAAAGACCGCTCTCTGTCGGCATTGCGTGCTCACCATATACGTTACAAGAGGATAATTTGTTCACCAGTATGTCCGGGAGCCGGATAAGAACAGTCTTTAATAGCATGGGTTTCGACCAAGGGATTTCGGTTTATGTTTGCCAGATGAAGTGATCGTCCAAGTGGGCACAGGTTGCACAAGAGGTCCATAAGGCGCTTGTCCACGAATGGGGGAAAATCCTATGTATTACCTTTGGGTTTAGAAATGTTTTATAAAAGGCTGTGCTCCCAATTTGAGCCCAATTATCAGCGGCTTCTAGGAAATGAAAATAGAATCTGACTGGATCCGCTAGAAGATTATGGACGGTAACATGGAGGGGCGAAGACGACGGAAAAGAGATCAGGCATGGAGTAAAGGTTTGCTCGGGGCTGATCTGTGCTGTTTTGTATGCGGCCATGCAATCGGCTTGCATTCAGAATACTGATGAAATTTGCTACGCCTTTGATCTCAACAATAGAAAGGAAGGCTCAGAAGGTGTACTGGTTGTGCCTTCGTTCGTAAATAGTCCCTCGGTAGCGAAGAAAACAGGAAAATCCGCTGAAAGTCAAGTTTTTCAAGCCTTTCCTGAAGTGATTTTCTCCAAGGCCAGTCAGGGTCCGTTCTCGAATCCACATCTAATCGTAAGCTGACTGCCTCACAGAATGCCACCTTCGGCTCCCTTCCAGACAGAATGAATTGGAGCGGGGAAGAAGTTAATCATAGAGTCCGGAACACTGGCAACAAAAGCCGTCTATCGAGTAGCAAAAGAAACCTCATTGCAAGCCGAAGCCGACTACTGGTAATGCAATAAGCTAATTCTGACGTGAGCTCTGTTCGACGGCAAACTTACTCATCTCCAGCTCTCAAACAAACAACTGACTCAGAATTATTCAGCAATATCCATACAAACATGGCTTCAAAGACTTTCATTCTCAACTGCAGCAACGTCGAAGACCGGCTTGGTTCTTTAAAACAACCTGAGGAACAGCATATACCGTGGTACCTTAAAGGCACTGTTAACGAAAAAGTGGTTTCGGAGATTTGCACATGGTTTGAATTCGAAGCCCCCTCTAGTACCATTCGTGCAGGAATGAGGTCGGAAAACGGCTGGATAGGGCACAATAAGGGGCCGGACAGGTATCCACGGTCGCCCTCCGCCCCTTCATCGGTGTCACGTTAGACGAGTGTCGAGACAATACGGATTGCTATTATTCGTTCTAGGACCCACGCACAAAAAGCTAATCGCCGAGTGATGAGGCGATGTTTTCCTCCCATTCTTCTTTCCTCTGTTTTTCTTTTTGCTGCCGCGATCCCTTATTTGATTTCCTACTCCTAGAAGCTGAAAAAGGTGAGCTACTTTTGCTGTTACTAAGGTTTTTTTTGTTTATTTATGCTTATAAGTGAATGAATTGTGGATTACCATTGTCTGTTCTTCGCACCAGGACCCACACGCGCGCAGTGAAACGCACTGTTTAGCTCGTCCGGGCGCCCCACCTTCTTCATTTTTCTGGTTTCATTCACGTCCAGCCCCCTTTTTAACGTTTTTTTCGCGGCCTTTTTTTCACTATGAAAACACCGATGCACGCAGTTTCTTCACCTCAGTCGCACTAGTTTCGATCTTGTCTTTCGTTTTTCATCATAATCTGGATTACCCAAAATCATGTTAACGGTGCCTTTAACGCAGAAATGAGAAGCTGGAACGGAATACTGGCGGCCCAAGTGGCTGGCAACCATTGGTCCACTTAGTGAACGATGAACCCAATATCCTTTCGTGGTGGTTATTGAGAGAAAGCAAAGCTTTTCTCAAAGACAAAGGGAAGGCCAAAAGCAAACCAGAAGGACTAGTTAATAACCTATGATGTCCCGGAAAGACCAGCTGCACGGAGCTGAGATTGTGTGCTCAGGATGGGCGAATCTATTGGGAAGAGTTCAAAATTTGTTCCCTACGATCCCCTTGAAGTAGGATAAGCATGGCCTCCATAAGAAGATGACAAGGCTGGCATGCAACTGGAGTGGATCGGGAGCAGTGGATGCAATGGTAATTCTTAAAATGGTCCCATTATGTGCTTTTTATGAACAACATAAACGAGTGTTTACTTTTAAGTTTCTTTCAGTAATTGAAATTCAATTATAATATTGAAAACATCCCTTTTGTACACATAGATAATCATCATCGTAGTCGGTACAATTTCATTACACTGTGCTTGTTTTCAGTTCTCCTGCGATATTAGCTAGTCTCCAGGGGCTTTGGAGAACAGTAAAGCTCGCCTTCCAATGACTGCTTTCATAGTCCATTATTTGGAACGCGAGCGGGCGACAGACCGACCGATCGAACGAGCGAGCGACCAGGAGCGGCGCTTCCCCTTGTTTACAACTGAATCTTGGTCGATACCGCAGGGCGAGTAGTCCCCGGTCGGTCGGTCGCTCGCTCGCTCGCTCGCTGGCCAAATCGTGAACTATGAAAGCAGCCAATTCAGCAGTCTATGCCCAAGTCATTTCATAATTGCTAAAATAAATGGTTCTGTATAGATAAGAAGGAAATTAATGAACTTGCAACTCTTCAAGTGGCTATAAGCTTAAAAAGCAACTATTTTGGAAAATAAAAACAATGATTCAAAAAACCCCATGTGTTAATTCAAACTGCATTTCAATTACAGTATTTTATAGTGGATCCCTACAAAATACAACGGCGAACTTACCTGTACCAGTTTGAAGGATAGAGATAGTCCTGTTAATCTTCATAGTCATCTTTCCACTGGATCCATTTTTTTCATTTCAGCTTACGGCCGTCCTCCTGAAAGCATGAATATAATTCTTCATCGTGTCGGACAAAGAATAAAACTGGTGCCAAGACATTTTCAGAAAATCCCACAAAGTTGGCTGGTTGTGGGATTGGGTTGTGGGCAGTGGGAAAACCTAAGCCTTGCACGAGTTCAAGTCCCGTTCTAGACCGAAGTTTTGCCAACCACTCGTTAATCTTTTGAGAATTTCGGATCGCGTACTGCGGCCAAATAATAGCGGTCAATATGAACATCAAATTAGAACCACTGGAAGAGGTACTAATCAGGTGATGAGTGCTTCGGGCAGAAAGGGTAGAGGTTCAGGTAACTGGGACCACAATACGCCATGATAGGTATTATGAAGGAACTGAGAAAAGATATTCAGAAGAGAACAATGGGTACGTAGAGCGAGGGCATGAGCCTCTCCCAAAAGATCGCTTTCTGAAGGAAATAGTGGTGTATTGGTATGTTGAAGACATTAAAAAATCTACAAGCATGCATTAACCTTAATGGAATTTACAAGGGAGATTAGGGCAGAAAATACAGGGTGACCCACATGAAGTGTGACGGGCAATAAAAAAAATCAACTTATGGGCTTCTGGGCTAGAAGAGCGCTGATCGCTTGAGTGGAAAGGAACGCGAAGAGCGTCAGCTGAACCTTCCACAGGATTGGGCACCAGCCCACAGCGCAAAGAAGATGTGGCAATGTTGTGAAACCATGCTTCCGGGTTTTTGGGGCGAAGCAATTTTGACCTTCGAATTCCCCGATTTCAATCCTTTGGATTTTGGTGTATGGTCGATTCTGGAGCAAAAAGCCTGCGCTTTCAAACACATGTCTTAACAACCTCTGAAAGAAAGTTCACTTGTAGAAGCGTGGGATGAAAGTGATTGCGCGCATTCTTGAAGACTTCCGAAAGAGGTTGTATGCTTGCATTAAAGCGAAAGATGGTCATTCTGCATGCGAAATGTGACATGTTGTTTACAATTTTGTGATGATTGAGTAAGAGTAATGGTTTCCCATTTGGTTTGATCTGTATAATTTTGATGATAGTTTTCTGCGTCACACTTCATGTGGGTCACCCTGTAGAAAGTAAATGGCTTCAAACTGCTACCGTTAGGATGTTTAGCGTGCCTTCTCATTGTCAGTCGAATGTCAGAGAACCACAGCTGCGATAGTACAGACACTTAGAGGGAAGGCTACAAGATTGTTCAGTAAGTAGAGCATGGAATTTTAAACTTACGAACTGCCAATAGGATGGAGAGAAAGGAAGATTGAGAAGGCATCATCATGGGAAACCTCACTAAAAGTCCACAACAGGAGAGGGAGTGGCGTAAGGGAGAGTCTGGCAACAGCAACGGTTCGCGTAATGGCACAGGATTAACGTTTGACGGAGGAAAAGGAGGCCGTGGTAATGGAACTGCTAAAATTCCTCATCAAAACAGCCTCCCAACATGGTAGTAGCTCACGGTTAGTAAATAAGTCCACAAGCCATAACGAGGCTGTTGAAAATAAACACTCAGAAGAGAATAACACTGTTACAGCCGTTCAACCTTTTACGGGATCGACTTACTCATAATTGTCGACATATCTCAAAAAGTTCTAGAGGGTCTAGCCGAAAATGAAGTTAATTTCTATGCACGTACCGATTGTCAATTGGCCTACCTCGGACAGATGGACAAGAAGATTGGCCTTCACGTTCACACTGAGTGCAGTAAGAATCAATTTCGGCTAGGGGGTAGTAAGAGGTGTTCTTATAGTTCAACACACTTGATATGCCCCTTGTGGGATAGTGCCAAGCCCCTACACACCGCAGATGATCCCGCTCCTCTGAATCTAGGATTGATATCTTCTCAGGGCAACGAAGCCTTCCAAGCCTTCGTGCTCGGCTTTAACGACGTTTTTATGACCCAGTTTTCATTAGTTTTTAAGAGTACAAAATCGTCATTACGAAGAAAGTTGCGTGTAGTCCTGAGCTCAATTCTGAGGCGTATAATTGACGTCACCAAATGAGCACTAAAAAGGATGAAGGGTAAGGTCTAGGAACGGTAAACAATCCCGTCTGAAGGATGCGCCCCGCATTCGACTTCCTGTCAGAAACGTAGTGGCGCAATGAGTGCGTATGTGGCCTATACAATGAGTTGCGGTGGCCAGCCGATGTACAAGTCAGTGCTTTTACCCTCCCAGACAAGTCTGGTACCAATTCGCCGACCCCCGAGAGATGGAAGGATTGATTAGCAGGCGGATATCGATCAGGGATTCAAAACCGTGACCGTTGGAAAGCCACGGCTTTTCCGTCGTTGTTCTCTTCTATGGGAAGATCCTACGAAAACCGCCCTCTCTCTATACGACGCAGCTCGTACTGAGAAGTTTTCAGTTCAATTCGCCAACCATGCCTATTCTTTCCTCTCTCTCTTGTCTTTGTCTCGTATCGATGAACTTCCAAACCAAATTTTGGAAGCCCTCACTCAGTGAGGGAAAAATCTACGAGTGGGAGGTTTTCCTTGCGTAAATCGAATCCAGAAGCGCGACAATTCCCACTCGAAGCTACGAAAGTTACCTTTCCAAGTCCCAGGCACAGATGAAGCCAAATTCCTATCGGTTTTTTTCCAGTAAAGATTTTCCGCAGCGAGCCTAACTTTGATCATCTGGAAAAAGTAATTATTCCTTATTTAAATACTCTTGTGCCGTGCGAGGTTGTTAGGTGGAACGATTTATTAATTCAATGGCCTAACGTTTCGACGCTATCGTCTTCTTCAGAGGCCTAAAGCAATTCGAGATGATTTGCACGGTATCCAAAAAGCGTATCTCCCCTTTGGCGAATGAGACAACAAATTCAAACACACAATTCGAATCTTAACTCACCAGGGTTCCACCGCTCAAGCGGATGCAAATCCGCTGTCGCCACAGGCGACTGTCAGTAGCGAATGAGACTTCTTGTGTTGTCTCCCTTATACTTGTTATTATTCCCCCGAGCGTCGAACACCGTCACACATCTGCACATGAGTTCATCGTTTGGAAGGATCCGTAGGGGAAAGCATAGTTCCCGAGACCTATTTTGGCCTATATGTTAAATCAAAGCAATTCTTTCATCCCTTTTTGCTCTCCTGTGAGAAAGTTCTTACAGGAATGCATAGCTGCCCTCTATACGACGCAGCATGTGATGGGATTGGCAATGCAATGGGTTGTTCGTTGTCTGTCCCTTCTACCCCTTGTTTTCCCTTTCCCGTGGATGTGTTACGCGTCGAAATTTTGGAAGCCTTTGCTCAATAAAGGCATATCCATCAATGAGAGAAACAACGGGAACAAGGATTTCTTAAGAAACCAGGAAGGGGTAGGCTTTTTAAGTTCCGGTTTGTCCTGGTCCCTGTCTTTGTGAAGATTCGCTCCATACACTTACCGAGTACTACTTAATACTCCGGCGAGAAAAGGGTGAAGTAGGAAGGCAGATGACTGGGATCTTGTAGCATCTCCGAAGACGTGACAACCACAGTAAACGGTCTCCACGACTCATTCGATCCCAGAAAGCTATGAATGCAGGGAAGTAAACAAAGTATTGACATGCTCTTTTTTTTAGAGAAAACTTTGAAACTTCTCTGATAAGGTTTCTAAGCCAGAGGGTATCCAGTGATATCGCTAAAACTTCTTTACTGGTTCAAATTCGGCCACTCTGCGGCTGAAACAAATTGAACCTCGTGGTAAGTGTTTGGTCTTCAACCCTTTCTAAGTTGTTCCTGCCCAGTCAGGGAGAATCAGGGAAAATTGGAAAGAATGCATCTTTCCAATTTTGTGAAAAACCCGATGATAAAGTGTAGGTCGCCCTCCTCATCATGCTCCCATCATAAATATTTCAGGTGGAATATCAGTTGTTCCATATAATAATTCCAGTATTAGCTAGAACAAAAATGTCTATGCAGCTGTGCCGAAGTAGGTTTTTAACGATAAAGGATAGATGAAGATAAAATTTTTGGCATAAATCAATCCCGTCTGAGGGATGCGCCCCGCATTCGACTTCCATTCAGAATCGTAGTGGCGTAATAGTTACGTATGTGGCCTATACAATGACTTGCGGTGACCAGCCAATGTACAAGTCAGTGCTTTTATCCTCCCAAACGAGTCTAGTCCCGATCAATGACCTGAGAAAAATGAAATTTTTTTTTGTCGTGAGCGTATATCAATCTGGGATTCGAACCCGTGACCATACGTGTGTGACAGTGCACCACTTGCCACTTCACAACCTCAGCTCCTATCCTTCCCTTACCAGAAGGAAATCGCAGTGTAGACAAAATTCGAGGAGATCTCTCCTTACAAACGCTCATGACAACATAGTTGTTGGGGAAGAAAGGCATTCACTACAAGCAAATAGTTGGAGAGCATCTGTGGGGAGTTGTGATAGTACTGAAGTAGATCAACTTGGTTGTGGGGAAAAGTTGTAAAATGTTCAACGTTCAGGTGTAATACATCTGCCAAGAAAATGGTAGGAATTCCATGTGGTGCAGCAAAAGTCCGTAAAGTGAAAACAGTCGAAATGGTCAGTAAAACAAAATCTCGGTTGAAAGTTATAGATAAGTAGGCATTCAACGGCTCGAGACTAAGAAACCGGAAGTGGGAGGAAAGGATGGGGAGGAGACAGATGGGGAGAGGAAGAGAGAAGCAACCAAAGAATTCGTAATTCCAGGTCAGATTCACAGAAAGGGAAGTGTTCGGGGGCATGAAAATCCCCTCATCATAATCGTTCTCAGCGCCCCGTGGTGGGTGGCTCCCGTTCAATTGGCGTTCGAATGCTTATAGGTATTTCAGTGGAGTGGATGATTTATCTTGAAAGCATCAGCCTTTTCCTCCCACCTTCATTGGTAGGCAGGAAATCCTCATAAATCTCCTAAGCCATGCATAAAATTCTGATTTCTCTTACCTCAATCCTTCATATCCTTATGGGAGCTGGCCACGAAAAACCTCTGAGTCCAGCTTTTCTATGACGAAGTCATCTCGAGTATGAGAGATTGGGATTCCAGGAAGGGGAGTTGGCAAAAGGCGTCATCACGACAATCTTTCCCAGAATTGGTCTTGTCAAATCCCGGATGATAAGCCAGATCGAAATGCAGGACAACCCCGCAAGACGTGGAGATCCTAAAAGCAGCAACAGAACACACAAAGCCATGCAATAACGGCTGATTGCATACCTCAGTCGTTAACTAGCAGTCGTTGTTGTTACCAAATGTGGAAGCTGCCTTTGTGTTGTTTTGAGACTTCATTGTCACGAAATGACTGGGAAAAACGGTCGCCGCACAATCAGACAATTGATGTGGAAAATTCCAATTCCAACGGTAAATTGACATTCATATTCCCAGGAGCAATGCATTCCAATATATATGCTGATAGGTAGAGTAATTAATGTAGGAACTAGGGCAGGAGACAAAATATTTCTGTCTTTTTTTCGCTTGGACTTTATAACTCAAGCATGATGGAGGAAGTTTTGTTAATAGGCGGGTAAGGACCCTACTTCCGCTTTTCCCAAGTCCGAGTACTCCAGCAGACTGTGGTCATGGTCAAGAAGATATAACTCGGTATATCTGGTGTTTGCACATTTTCAGGGCATCGGACTCAAAAGGTTCAGTGTGAACAGTTGCAGTATCGATAGACGAGTTTTCCGCAACCTCGAACGACCAAATGTCCGAGATGAATGCTCATTCTGACATGTCCATTGGTGATTACTACAAAAGTATGGGTTCCCGAATCACTACAAAGGGACTAGTTGACAGACATACGACTTTTACAAAGCTCCAAAAGGATAATGAAGAAAGAAATCACTGCCAATTTCACTGACGTGAAAGATGGATTGAGGATCAAAGAGCAAGGGAAGGGAGCCAATAATTTAGTGGTTAGGAGGGATAAAAAAAAAGTCTGTGTTCAGAGATTATGGTCGAGCACATATGCTGAGTTATTGGCTGCTCTGCACATATACTTTATAAAACCATCGACACAATTTCTCTTCACAGCTGCTGCTGAAGCTGCTTCTAGTCCAGTCATTTAGAGGACTTTATACTCAGATTCAATGATCCAATGTTGTAACCCGAGAGAGTGAAGCCTATCGAAATGTCCGAGACAAAAAGAGATGGCCCGCTGTTTGAAACTAGACGAGTACTGTTTCTTCAGAAACATAGCTAAGCACATAGCTAACAAGCTAACATAAACTTCGGTGGTCTGGCCATTCTGGCGTCGGCATTTCGCATGGACAACTGTTTGAGTGGAGGACCTCATATCACAGATGGACAGACATTTGCAGTTGAAAAGATATGGTCCAGCCACGTCGTCTGTGTACCGAATTACGTTCTTATCGCGGCCCTGGAGACTGGTCCTTTCTTTTTGTAACGGTTAACAAAATGTCACGGAAATTCGATCTGATTGGGAGTTCTGAGACAATTACTACCCGTGATATTTTGAAGTATATTCTATCTGATCGAATGTGTCTGTGACAATAAAATTGCTTTTTTCAACTTCACTACATCTGGCGGCTTGGACCGACTACTTCATGCATACGAAACAAACAATCAAGGAGCGATGAATGCAAAGATGAGAGATTGTTTTCGACGATGATGTTCAGCCCAGTAGATGCTCAAACCGCTTTGGCAGAGTTTGTCATCAATCCACTCTGAGCAGGACTGTCGAAATACACGCAAGATCCAGGAAGTGGCTTTCCTTCGATGTTTAATACCCCGATGCAGCAGATATAAGGAGCTTGCCGACTGCGTAGCTCTTCCTGAATTCCAGTAACTGACTGTGGTAATGACCATTGAAAGGAAAGGCCCACGGGTGAATGCGTAGTCCGGCTACTTCACAATATATTGGAGTCGGGCTCTGCGTAGTAGGTTGAGATTAACCTACGCACTACCCTCCGCGAGCTCATTCGGCATAGAGGCTCAACGAACCTTTAAAGGATGTACGAGGAGCTCGGGAATGCAGGAATAGCGATAGGAGGACTCGAACAGGAACTCCTGCCTTCGCATCTAAAAATTCACTAGACCTACCACTGGAAATTTGTTTAAAACAGCCCTCATTCTCGCAGCTGTATCAATCACGAGGAAGGACCTTGGGAACATCAACCGAGTGAAGCCGATTCTGCGGCTGATGCCACTCTGGAACATTAGCATTAGATCATTCTGAACTTCGACAGACCTTGATGACTCCAGCTGATATTGGTCAACAGGCTTCTCACATCTTCGGAATCAAAATGAAAACAAGTAACACTTGACGCAGTCTAACACTGAGAACAGAGGAGCATCATAGTGCTACCCCACTGAATCAGAATACCAGGAACGGCAGAAAATAGCTCAATATTGGTGTTCTATGAAGGAGCTCAGCGATGCTGCAGCACATGCCAAGAATTGGATGATAAGTGAAGCCAGACCTATCATGACTTTGTGATGATCGAAGCTTTGTGATTTTGATACTTCTGTTTCGATACAACACGCACATATGATCTCAATATTTCATCAACCAATTTGGTCCCTAGTCCTTTCACGAGGCCCGAATCCTGAAACCTTCCCACGATGATCCCACGATGAAAGACTCAGAGATCGACAGATCGCTTAGCTAATCGGCAAGGCTATAATGATCACAAAGCAACAAGGACTACAAGGATGAAGAGATACAGAAAGACGTAGCCAGGAAAACTCGTCCAGCATTATTGGGTTTATAGCCATTCTACTTCAAAACTACTGCTAAAAATATGAAATATATGACATTACAACGACGAAGTTCGTAGCAAGATCCACATGCGAATCTCAAGTTGTAGGACAATCCCTCGTTAAGCTGTCCAGCAAAGTAATCATACAAAATTTGGTATTTGACAGTATGTTGGAGAACTCCCAATCTCACCCAGAGGGTCCAGTTACGTGAATTATGTTTTCCGGTGGTCGGTGACTAATGGCGCACTAACAGACAGGCATAGCCACGGGTTTGAATCCCAAATCGAGAATGGCTCAGGCTAACCAAGTCTTCCATTCCTCCGAGGTCGGTTTTGTGGTACCAGAGTCACAGAGAGGATAAAAGCACTGGCTCTTATACATATCAACTGGTTACCGCCAGTCATTTGACTTCCAATAGAATGCGTATATGGCCTATACTGGCCGTATCGGCCATATACGTACTGAAGCCGCCACTACGATTCTAATTGGAAGTCGGATGTAGGGGACGGATCTCAGAGGCGGGATTGACTAACGAAGAAGACTTTATTTTTACGCTTGACCTTCGGCAATAGTTATTCGAAACTTCAAAAGTATTTTCGAGAGCATGGCTTATCTTGAACGGATTGGACAGCGCTCTATCAATTTTTATAGAAGTTTCTCGAGCTGGGGCTCACTGGACCTTGACTTAACCAAAAGAACCAAGAAAAAGGAAGAGAAGGCGAAGAAAAACGACAACTAGTCGTCAATAGCTGGTAGACAACAACTAAGAAGAATCGCATAGTAACGTAATGATGCCGTGCTGGAAACGAATTTTGTAGACATAACAACGATGAGACACATCGTATTGATAGCGGCTGCATGAGGGAGAAGAAGGAGATGCGTTTTTTTGTTTATCATAATTAAAATCTACTCCTCTTGCATAGCTACCGAAAACATCAAGATAATTATCATGCAGAGTAAGCAGCTAATCATAGGCTCACATGATTTGTGCCTAGACACACGAATGTACGGCTTAATCAAAACTTCAGCACGAGACGACATTCGAAGAGTTTGAGGCGAGGGAACGAGGGTCAGAATGACGCGACACTTCGTTTATTCATGAGCCTGGGACACCATCAGGACTATTCAACGAGGGACTAGGATGAGAGCCGTCTTGAAGTCGCGTTTTTCTGTTGGAATTGAGCGTGAACAGCGTGGCGATACTAAAAAAACCATGACCAGAACTCCTCTCCTTTCCCTCGCTTTACAAACTTTCAGACATCGTACCTCTCAGCCCATTATTCGAATTTTACATCGCCCAGATTTGAGAGCGAACATGAAGTGCATGGCGCAACAGAGAAAAGCTGCTTAGTAAGCCAATCTTCTCTCTCAAGCTGGAAGTGGCTCGGAAGGCAACAATAAGGAAAAAGAAACGAAAACAGGATACACATGCAGGATTTCTGCACAAGCAATGGGTGTGGTGCAGTTGAACCGGAATTGCCGCACCGCGACGAGAGCGTCGTCGCGCTAAGGAATGTAGCAGAAGCTGAATGACCGCAGCGAATAAGAAATACAGGAACAAAAGAATTAACAGTAGAATCATGTCAAAACAGTAATTGCATATCGATCGGTTTGAGTGAAGAACGCTAGAACTGCAATAACGAGGCAACTAGTCCGCGATAGCCGCAAGCGGCAAAGCAATTACACAAAACCGATACGACTGCCCGTCTCCCAATATTTCATGATATCGCTATCGGTTGAAGAAATCGAGGCTCAATCTTGAGCTTTTTCTTCCAGGTCGAGTTGCGCACAGATCAGTTCAAAAGGAGCTCCATGGCAAGATGCTTGACTTAATTTTGTGGGGTTTTAACAGCAAAACGAACTCGATGAAGAAAGTGTCGAATTTGAGTAGCCAGCTCCGTCATCATATGGTTAGATAAACAAGAAAGAGGAAACCAGATACGTTATGTGCACATGCGTGTGCAGAAGCCATAAAACCCCACAGAAGCTTTCAAAAATCAAGTCTATTAGGAAAATAGCGAGAGGTGTTTCCTGACGTAATAGTAGTCCAAGACAAGCATTCTACATTTATATGACTACGGTTGGAGAAGGTATATAATGGCAAGTGGCGCACTATCGCACAAGCATGGTCACGAGTTCGAATCCAGGATCAATATTGGCCTAGGCGAAGCAAGCATTCCGTCCCTCCGGAATCGGTTAATTGGACCAGACTCGTCTGGGAGAATAAAGCACTGATATGTACATCGGCAGGCCACCGCAAGTCATTGTATAGACCAAATACCATTCATCACGCCACTACGATTCCGAATCATAGTCGAATGCGGGCGCATCCCACAGACGGGATTGACCAATGTCCAAAGACTGTATCCTTTCGATCCTTCATGATTTGAGCCGTCTATTTGAAAATACAAAGGAGCAGCGAAGATCATAAGCTATTGAGAAGAAGAAAATTAGATAGGAGCTCTCATTCAATTCGAAAATAACAGGAAAACAAGAGTCTACCGAGAGAATCAACTCGGTCGCGCTAGAGAAGCAGCAAAGGTGAAGCAGCAAAGGTAGAAAGTCATGAAGACGAAAATCATAATATAATAGAAAACTAGGGCTTACATATCCACTCGAGGTTGGGGTCGTCGAGAAATCCAACTTGATCATTCACCGATTGCCTCATGGGACTGGATTTTCAATCTCGAATGAATATGACAATTGCGCTGATACTTGAATGAATAGAGCTTCTTAATAATTCATCTCTGAGGCGTGGATGGAGAGAATGGGATTCTGATTTTGGTGACTTAGCCCATAGTTTGATCCCATCCTGAAGCCCATTGTGGTCCGATTTCGAGATACAAACAATTCTTCTATCTTCCCGGAGGATGTCGAATGATATGTTGCAAAGCCACCTTTCTTAAATGACCCTAGGCAATTTTACCAGGAAGAGCCAACAGTTAAGGCCTAAATCTATCAGTGGAACAGGGCGGTTACTTCTAGTCTCTGTCAAAAGATTCCGATGTTTTATGGTAAGCTTTGGGATTAGAGCCAGGTAGTATTTCATATGAATCAAGGTGAATCCTTCAAGGAATACCACACATTCTTTAGGATTAACGTCAGCGACTTCTACTCGAAGGTTTTTCCCACATGAACGGCTTAAGAGCTTCCCCTGAATCATTCGAGGAAAGGGAACAGATTAAAAGATTGCCAAAGTTGAACATCCCACACACCATCCAAAATTACAGACTGCCATGCATACCTGTTAGATTTTGGTTTTTTCTATTCATGGTAGACCTAGGAGTCACTGGTGGACAGCTCCATCGTGAACTAGACTACTCTTCAATCAAAGATTTAGCCTGACTGATGTCGTCGTTTCGATGCCTCATACTTCCACGCACAATCGGGAGGAAATCATCTCCATGCTGGAATCCATTTTTTAGTGAGTTAAGTGAATATCACCAGATTCAGGAAGGAAATTTCGGTCTCATTAAAATGGTCAATCAGGACCATTTGTAGGTTTATGGGAAGATTTTCATATCGACGAGATCGACAACGAAAACTCCTCTTTTGTTGTACACCTCGACGAAAATGCCAGGAGAGCAGGGAGCTTCAAAATCACCAGGATACATATATCTCAGTTCGAGGCTCATACTCAAAAGTAAAATCGCATGAAGACGAGCATTCCTGTCTTCAGAGCAGAACAGAAGGAAACTAACGGAATCAGAACGAACGATCAATGGACCCAAAAGGAATTTGAAGAGCACGAAAAACATCCGTCTGCGCTTCCGTCTATTTCTTTTCTCTTGCTTTGATTTCAACTGTAGTAACTAGGCTTCCGTGATGCAGTCAGCGGCATTTAACAAGTTGTAGAGAAGACAATGACTAGAATTTCCAATACACAAGCGTAAAGAGGCACCATAGTCCCGAGGATGGCAATGAACACGGACGAACGAGGATCAGGGACACTGTCACTTTCATCGAGAAATCAAAGGACGGGTGGGCGGGTCACGGCACTCAATCCTGAGATAACAATTGAGCCAGAGCGGTTAGTGTCTGGGTTCATAGAGAAATCATTCAATTACATCAAAACTAATTCGGCATTGGTCAGATTTCTTCACGAGAGCTCTGAACGTAAGAAATGGTCCCTCTCGTGTTCCACCAAGAAGAAGAATTCACTGGACCACACTGGCTCACGACAGAGACGACTGGGGGCGTTTCTAGTGCTTGGTCAAGCAAATCGATGATTAGAAAGGCGGAGTTGCTGGAGATGGTATTGGTGATGGTTACCTTCTCTGATTATGTTATAGTTCTTATGCCTTCCCTTTATGAGCCATGAATGAGCCTTGTATGAGACATTTCATATGTACCCAGCCTTTTCAAATGACGTAAATCGATTTGATTCTACAAAAAGGGGAATTAAACCTCGGATAAACATCCATTAGTATGGCGGCAACTCATGATTGACATCCTTTCAAATGCCTCCTGAATGACGCAAATCGATTTCACAAAAACTTTCCAAGAGTCGAACAATTATCCCGTGAAGATAAAACAACTGCCGGAGAGAGACTCCTGAAAGGGAAAGGGAACCTAGTGATCTTAAAAGGCAAACACCAGATAGCCACTGGATAAGCATCGATATAGAGAATGGAAGAAGGACATGCGAAGCACGCTAAAGGGATTGATGAATCCCCGCTGTTAGGAAGATATGCTGTGCATGGGTAGATTGAAGGCCCTGTGATTAATGCTGATTCAGGGTTTCCATCAGAAAAGCAATAATAAGTGAGGATACATAGGAAGGCTCATAATCATCGAGGTCCAGAGGAAATTCCTGTGATAATGGTGACTTTGTCAATCCCAGAGACTTTCTCTCCACGGAGTCAAGAACAAAACCGGTAATCAATACATATCATTTGAACATCTACGAAATTTAAGCAGGTTCCCAAAGAAATTTTGAATTTTAGACCCAGGCGCATATGACCGACATGCTTCGGACGTGGAAACCTCGAGAGAGGCTAAGGACAACTGGCACTGGAAGTTCAAGTCCTTCAGCACTTCTATGATTGCACATGACGGAAATGCTTCTGAAAGTAGCAACCTCAAAAGCAGTTAATGACAATGGCCTCTTATAAAATCAAGTCCTCCAGCACTTTCTTAATTGCACATATGAGAAATTCTCGTGGGAGTAGAAGTACCTCAGGAGAACGAGTTCAAATTCTCTAGCACACCTATAATCAAGAAATATTGTCAAGGACAAATTAGGAAGAATGGGCAAGTTGATCACGGTGGAAGGCTGCAGTTGAATTCCGAGAGTTTTTGGCATTTGGTAAACATTCAGTTTGTCTTAATCGACAGTAAGAGGGCACCTTCGCCGTCTACGAGGAAACGGCGAAGGTGCCCTCTTACTGTCATTGTATAGGCATTGTATACTACAAGTCATTGTATAGGCCAATACGCAATCACTATGCCACTAAGATTCTGAATTAAAGTCGAATGTGTGGGCGCATCCTTCAGGCGGAATCAAGGCGGAAGACCTCATACTTAACCCTTCCTTCCGCTAGAAGGTGAGTACTGGAGCAATTGCAGGATTCCAGGATTCAGTCGAAAAATTTCGAAAAAAAACAAAACTACTAGAAAGTTGGGCGAGAGATTCAAGTGCCCTGAGGAGTTTCTATTCAATATTTTGCACTCAACAGAACATGTGAACTTCTAAGAAGCTTCGAAACCTCTTTTATCTTTTGAGGGTACTATTACTGGCAAACTTGAACGTTCTTCGCTTTTTGCCTACGGACAACTGGAATTAATTTCCAAATATATGTTATCACTATATTTACCGCTGATTCTGCATTTAATGACATCAAATCGATCATAAAAGCCAGTGAAAGTCACTGGTGAACTTGCACTATCATTAGTTCCTTGATACTTAGATGCACGATTAAGTTTTTGAGTATTTCCTGAACGGTACCACTAGATTGAAGCGATTTGAGGGGTACAAGTAATAAGATTGAAGCAATTGAGGGGTACAAGTAATAAATTCTGTAAATCGCTGACTGGAAAGGAAAATCCAGGTGCTCTAGGGAATTCTTTTTGAAACATTTTGTTCAAAACAAACTATAAGCTCTACAATGCTTCTATCACGGAGCAAAATGTTTCCCGACTCACCTAGAAGACTTGTTCTTTGAGGAAAAGGATGAAATGAGGAGTTGTGGTGAGTTCTTTCGATCAGTTCATGGATGGATCAATAAATATCATAATTTGAAGAACTGCTATCCCTTCCGTTGAATCCTAAATGTTAGAATTTCCTAGAAAAAGTTGACCGAAGGCCATGGAAAGTTGTCATAAAGGCAAGGAACCAGCCAAATCACCTTCGGAACGACGACATTTGTTCCGTAACTAGAGTCAGTAAGGCTTTATACTGTCGTGCAGCTCAAAATTGCATTTACTGGACCTGAAAGTTCATAAATGACTCATGAACAACAGCAATGTTTCCAAAAATTGACGAAAATGTACGGAGAAGTGGTAAAAATAAAGTCATTGAACGATAGATTTGAAGAGTTTCATGTGGCTTGAGCAATTGAACAGATCGATCGGCATTTGAGATTGATCCCTCAATAAGATGATCAAACGGAATCTGTTACAAGCGTACCCATGCATTCTGGATAGAGGTTTCTTTAATCGTCCCTCGCATGACCAGATCAACGTTTCCATCCTTCTCAGCAAACCTGGTAAATGTAAAAAAAAAACCCTCCCAGATACAGGTTAAACTAGGCAATTCACCTTCTACTGCATTGCCTTCACCCGAAGAGAGCAGTGGAACCAAATGACAGGAAAAAATCATCGTGCTCGGACCACAAAGATATGAATACAATTTGGACCTAGCCTTTGAACGCCCTGAACGCCCCCATCTGCCCTTTTTGCTCAATAGTGAGCCCATGGTTGAGCCATCTGCTGTCCATCAAACATGTGCCATCGTGGAGCCGTCAACTTTTGGCTGCTCCAAAGAGCTCATATACGATGGGCAGCGAATGGCCCAACCATAGGCTCACTACTGAGCAAAAGGGGTAGCTGGGCGTTTCTAGAAAAAGGTACATCAGAAAGGACAGCAACATATCATGTGGGAAACCTCTAGCGTATTCCACTATAAAGTGGTTCTGAATAGGGAAAGAGCCTAAATTGGGTACTGGCCTATGAGGCTCTCAGGGACTACTCGGAAAACACGAGTGCAATATCGAACATCTGAATGAATCCTGGTCAATCAGGCTAATCTTGTTCTTATCCTTTTCATCCTTGTGTTTACCCCTGCCATCAAAAGGTCCGCTGTCCTCATCACACCTCGCCACTACCTCTTATCCAGAACACCCTCTACGTGTCCTCAACTGGGTGGAGTCCTTTCTGTTGACGTCTTCCTATCCTCTTTTTGAGACTCTTTGAAGTTGCTTGCCCTGTGCTTCTGAGCTTAGCGCCTTTCCTATCAAGTGAGCATCTGACCTTTTCAGCACGCACGAACTGGGACAGAAGTATCGTTACTCCTACGCCTATGTTGGAGAGGGTATGGGGCGTTTCTAAGAGAGGAAGGGTGCCGGTACTTTGGCGAAACGATCCGTTTGAGTAATTGTGGATGGAAATCGGATAGGGTGAACGGGATGTACGGTAGTATGACTGTTTTTCTATTTACTTTCTCGAAAAAAGAGCTCCAGAGTCAGTTTGATGTCCATACTCCTTCACGAAAGCTCCACGTAGGAAGAATAGTAATACTCCATGATATCTGACCGAGAAAAGTTGAACGGGGTTGAAGCAACTGGGGAATCAGGCTTCACTTGACTCCGTTCATGGAAGCTGCCAATATATCATCAGAGAATACTCCAAGTGCAAAGCCCCAACCAGTGGTGGAGCTATTGAATAGAGAAGAATTCACCGAATCGTGAAATTCTTTCCATACTGATGTCTCCAAATGGCAAGCTCTCTAGCCGATCTGAAAATTTCTTATTTGCATCCATGATGGGCTTTTCGTCATTCGTTTTGCATACAAATTTTTAGTTACTAATTGGAATTGCATCGAATGGCTAATGAAGTTATGCATAAACCGAGTTTTGTTTGCAGTAACTACTTGTCAAGTATCGAAGTTCCTGCACATCCCTGAAAAAGTAAGTTCCCGAGATGACGTTCCAGTAACCATTGATTGTTCCGGTGCGTAAGAAAGCAGTCTTTAGTGAACTTTGCCGATGAATAGGTATATACTCACCACGAGTCGTGTACTTTGGATCAGGCACGAGTTTTCTACGCATCTAGCATTTCGGTGGCAAACCTCACAAAGGATCCATTCTGCTGTGATTCATTCTACGTCAAAACCGTGACATTCGCAAAACGTAGGTATACCGTGCCTTGACATAATGGTAGTTACCTTGCTTAACTAAAATGCTATGGATGCTAAAAGTCTGCGTTTCGATTCTTCTTGTGGGAGACGGCACATTAATTTGTAGAAGGCACGGTTCAGAATAATTCTAGGCTATCCATTTTCATGTGAATAATTGAAATGATAGTCTACAACAAAGGGAAAGTGGCCAAGAAAAAGCAAAAAGCGACGTATTCATCGAAATAAAATAAAATGCAGTAAAATTAGGGAGTGGACAAAAATGTACGACAAAAGTTGCATGGAGGGGGTATTCGGACGAGCTGTCCAAATGTGCGTGCCATTGCGTAAGTTGGCTACAGTCAGCTGCCTGCGTGCAAATTGAGCGTCTTTGTGCGAATGATGTAACCTCTACAGCCTATACAACACCACGAAAAAACTCGTCCTCCTTGGATGTGTACGTCGGTTGAACAAGTTTGGGACCCTTACAACGCCCAGGCTAGGCCGTTTTCGACCCGACAGCGTTCCTCGTGCTGAACTTAGGAGTCGCAGGTACATCCTAGAAGACATCTTGAAAGCCATTTATCATGAACTGTGGTTTTGATATATCTGCTGGCAGAATCAAAATCTTGAGAGAATGGAACCCCTCTTGTCCCTTTATGTTCCGTCCCTGCTCATTCATCGTCGTCCTCTTCACTCGACAAGTTTCGATTCAGAAAATATTGTGGACGGCGGCATTCCCAGCGCCCATGTGAAGTCACATACTCGTCTAAGTCTCTACGCGCACTCCCGAACTGCCTTGTCTGTTAGGGAAGAGTCAGATTGATTAAGTTCTCACACAAATTACCATTAACATCATCAGCAGGATGAACTATCTCACACGATCACTATTCTTACTACACAAGTGTCGTGACAAGAATGAAAAGCCTATACATCGTAAACCCACCTATGTGAAGAAGGCATTTGATGACGTCTGAGCTTATTCATGCTTTCGGCTACCAGGATGTTTCTCCTTAATAAATAAGAGTACTTCTTGAACCCCAAAACCACGTCGAAGCTAGAATCTCAACGTCTAACAAGGAAATCATCGTCAATTGAGCAGAGAAGTTCGGCAGGGCGAAACCACCCCCGTCGGACTTTGCAGTGCTGCTCCCGGAATGGTCATTCAATAAAATAGCAACACATGGGAATGAGGGTTGACAGACAAAATTCCCATCATTTCGAATGGGCTGACGGCATCATTCTTATAACACAGACTATGAAGGAGGCGGGGTGAGTATTTGCTGAATTCAGCAGCGCTTGTGGAAAGGTCGGTTCGGGCCAGAATTGGACCCAACGAACGCAATTGTTGAGGTAAACGGACTAGCTGCTGATGCTTTGCTTGCATCTGACAGATTGGTCGAAAAATGGACGCAACAGAGGGTCAAGCCCTAGAGCTGAGCACGAGGAAATAGAAAAGCTCACAATCCCCAGATAAAGACGGTACAGAGTTAGATTCGGGAGATTCAGCAAGAAAGTTAGCGCTAGTCAGGAAAGTACGGCTGAAGGCAGACGAAGGAAGACAGATGGAACTCACTCATAAAAAACGAAGCTGAGAAACAAACTGCGTTGCTTGCCCATGTGTTGTTGACGAAATATGAGCTACTTATTTATATTTGGTATGGTGACAACTGGAAGAAGCTTCCTTGTGCAAAACACACTAACACCGTGTGAACCCCTTTAGACTGCAAAGAAGCTGCGCCGGACGTCGTCAACACTTTGAAATTCTTTCACGACAACACATACATAATACACTACAATGCATATGGTTTGAATGAATTATGAGAAATATGAGATGTTTTGTCGGTAAATTGCAATAAAATACTCCGGAAAAAGCCTCATCATTCATGCCAAACACTTATGATCACGAAAAAGCGAGCCTCTGCAGGGCAAATCAAATAATCTGTTCCAAACGAAAACTCATTGGAGGAATTCCCCTTCCTAGAATGAAGTCTCTATAGCTTTTTCCGGAAAGATTGCCTTCACATTCAAAGAAACCAATGTGAAGCTTTCAGACGGGCCCCAAAGAAGAGGTGGTGGCTCCATGTTATCGAGAATGATTCGCCGAAACTGAAGAAAGAGCAGATGTTGTAAATAAAAAAAAAGTGAGGACAACATGCAAAGGCAGCGGTCTTTTGCCACCACTTCCAAATACATTGCCGTGACATTCATTCGGGCCAGCATTACTCAATTTCGATGCAATGAGTCGATGAAGCGTTTGATTACTTATTTGTCTTAAATTCACGGAAGCCAGCAAAGAAATTTTTTTGGAATCTTTACATCAGATTCTAATAGCAGCCATTCAGATATGGCAGAATGATAGTATCGTGACTGTTCTGCCGACTGAGTTGTTAGGTAGAAACTTTATGAGGGGCCTGACATTTCAACGCGATCGTCTTTTTCAAAGGCCCAGTCCACCACCACAAGAGCGGATCAGCGCCACTACGAAGTCAGTTATGGTTACTACCATCTACTAAAAATTCGACCTAGCAGCCTCGACGGCAGGAGAATTACAACAATCATAAATGGTATACAAATGCCGAGATTCTACGAAAAGAGAAGCTATAATTCGAAAAGTGATAAGTTTCGGTGGTCTTTTGCGATTCGTTCCGAGATCTGATCTTCTGACCATAGGTGGGTTACTGACGGAGCTTTATATCATCCCACTTCAATACCAACGGAATACACTAAGTAATTACAGTATGTCACGGCAATGTATTCATATGAATACTAACACAATGGCGCAGTAAGTCATAGGAATTTGTTCGTCGTGGCCGCTTCCATATGAAATAGTAATTTGGAAATGACCGAGGTAGTAAGAGAAAACGACTCCAAAAGGCGACCTACTCTCTAGTTGAACAGCCTCATAGTGAATCGCCATGAAGACAATGGTGAAATGTACTTTTTGACTCAAAAACAATTAAGAAAAGCGATCGCTACATCACGTGAAGTAGACATGAAGCACCTCCCAGGAAGTGAATAGAGCATAAAGTGGAACATTTGCAAAAATAGCCATGGCGAGTCCTTTATGCAAGAATATTAGGAATCGGAAGTCTTACTAATTCTAGAAAAGCCTTTTTGTAGCATAGCGCCTGTATAGTATAGAGGATAAAGGGCACTCAGAGGGTATAGCGACGAGTCTGTGACGTAGTACGGAAAGTGCACAGACTGACTGGAACATGGAGATGCTCGTTCCAATAGCAATCTGACAGAGTTAATGATGACGGGCAATATGGAAACCCATCAAAGAGCCGACCTTTGTATTTATTAACTTATAAAAATAAAATGTGTATAAGTACAGAAAGATGAAGTTCTTCTGTTGCTCAGCAACGATCCCACCCCTATAACTTTCATTGTAAACAGTTGTGACGTCTGAGTAGGTGGTATGGTGGTATTTGGCTTGCACGACGAATTACGTTTACCGGATGATGTCAGGATAAACCGAGAGTTCAAGATGAGTACAGGATCTCAGGAGCACTTGCTAGCTCTTGTTTAATCCCTTCACCAAAACGAGCGTCGTTGGTGTCATGGCGTATTGCCACACAAGCATGGTATGAGATTCGGATCCCGGATGGATATTCCTTTGAGCCATCTGAGCCTCAAATTCTTCCGAGGTCGGCTATTTTTGTCAAGGAGGATGAAAGCACCGATTTATGCATCGTTTGATCTTTGCAAGCCATTGTACAGGGCCTATACGCATTCAAAACGCTCCTACGTTTCTAAACTAAAGTCGATTGCGGGGCGCATTTTAAATCAATATGAATTCAGCTTGAAAGCTTCGTTGTTGGCAGTTTTATCAAGCCCCAGTTATCCGTATTTAATGCTCAACTCAGAGATTCACTCTCCTCAGAGAGTCTCGCTCTTATTAATCCTTCCTATGATTGCTTTGAGATGCTGTGTTTGATTTCAAGGATTCAGATGGTACGGTACAAAGCTTTGAGTCTTTGAACCATCTCTGACGATTTTTAGCCGCAAAGTATAAAAGAAGCAACAAGATGGAAAGAGATCGGTCTTGCCAATCAAATTGCATTCCAGAGAAGGCTAGAGAAGAAGCTGTCAAGTCAGTAAACACAATAAGTCATGATAAAGAGTCACAGTCAATAGGCAGCAAAAAGCATATCACATCTGATATATCACTTCGGGAGGGGAAGCTTCCCATGAAAAAAAATTTCACCAGAATTTGTATGGGAAACAAACTTCTTAGTCATTCTATTGCATGGAGAAAAATGAATTACTCGTTTTTTGGAGATTATGGTTGAACAATCCCTTACAGGCTTTATCCATCTTACATCTTACAGGTGTTCTTATAGGTTTACAGTTTACGTCTGGGGCTACAAGGCATTATAGTCAGGCAATCATCTTTATGGAGCACCTGTACACCTGCAGAGTCAATTGAGAAAGGGGCCATCCCAGAAACATGTGAAGAGCATTTGACAACGACCTGAAAGTCATGAATGTTTCTGGGGACGAAGGAGATTCATAACTCCTGTCCCTGTGGAACAAAGCCTTCAGATTTGGTAGGAAAACAGGCGGCAGGCAGGAGGGCAGGAGAAAAAGAAAAAGACAGGAGAAAAAAATCGCGGCGTTAGCCGGGCGATCCGACTGTATTCAGATGAGGGCTTAAACTGAGCACGAACCAATAGACCTTTTACTGTCCATGAAAATGGGCAGTCAAAAGATCAGTGACTCGTTTTCAGTTTTAACCTTTATCTGAATATATCAACTTAGAGAAAAAGCCAACGAATTTACATGAAATCCTGACCGATTACTCATACTCTCAACTTAAAAGGTAATGGATCTTTTGATATTTTACTTCTATAGCCTTCAGCGACCTTTTCAGAAATTTTAGTAGCTATTACATCGGAATGGTGCTCGAAAAAAGTTATTATGCCTTTTATTGATCATTAAACATTACCGTAGTTTCGGTCATTCCTACTCGTCATGTAACTACTGTTACACAAGTCTCACAAGGATGGCGATTTGAGGGCAAAACGTCGGCCTCGGAAGAGACTCGTGCCCGTTCTTGTGCTTTCCAGGGACCGTGCTCTATCCCTTACACTACCGAGAGCCCGCTTGCCCTAGCCTTCTCAATGGCTTATATGCCATAGCCTACCAGCAATGAACCGTTAAGTTCTAAGCTTTACATGATAGAACTCGTTTCGACGTGATGTTTCGTTAAGTGGTGTTTTGGTGTGTAATAGATAAGAGCATGGTGCCGGATAACACAAGTGCGGGTTCGAGTCCGGTCCAAGACTGAATTTTTGTCCAGTAAATCGCCAACCTTGTGAAACTTTAGCAACGCGTACTGCGGCAAACAAACAGCAGTTAACAAAACATCAAATCAAAACGAATATAAACATCGTTTCCATTTTTTTTGTTATGATGGGTCATGAATGTCGTTAGTTTTTTTAGAACCGCTAAATCATCTCACGGTATTAGAATAGTGCAAAATGTCCCCAAATATAAAACTACAAAATGTTACTTTCCCCATTTCCTCAATTGAGAGAATTGAATTGAGTACTGTGGTACAATTCCCAACTGCCTTTCATACTCCAAGAGTCAAGTATAGAATGCCGAGTTCTGGTTAGAATACGGTCATAGGGGATTACAAACGAAATGAATTGTGGGTAAACGTGGTGAATTGAATTCTAATCAGCCATAAATTATGTAAATGAAAATATCAGTTTCGGGTTAAACAGCGCCAAAATGTAGCGCTATCCCACATGGTATGAGGATGAAAGTTCCTCGTAGGGACGAGTTTCAACGGCATTTTAGGGGTTACACCATTAAGTGAGCCCATGCAGGAAGTTGAACAAACTATCATGACCCAGAGCAGTAGTGGGAGCAACTCTGGACAGTTTTGGCTTGATCTGGTCAGGCTCTGCACAATTGCAACAACTGAATCTCGTCCAAATACCCCGTCCAGATCATTCCCGTCACAATAGCCTCGCTCCACCTCTATTCTTCTAGGGAGCCTTATTTTTCTCGAGAATGGCGAAGTTTCTTGCTTCCTTCACTACCGATTAACTTTGTCTACTATACTTCCGCTTTTCATCAAAAAGAAGTATCTCAAAATCCTGAAAATTATGGTGGACTGTGCCGGCTTTTTAATGGTAAGACAACTATAGAAACGGCTTTTATTTCAACTAACCCCTAGATAGACTGAATCTGCACTTACACGCTGCTGATTCTGAAGGTACTGATTCCAGATCGAAAGGCGAAAGTGCCCCTGTGGAATAACGCATCAATGGGGTGGAAAAAGAGGAAAGTCGTAGAATTCGCGGAACTCATGGTCCCTTAACAATAGTGAAAATAGGGGATTGAACGAGGTTGACATGATGAAAATGGTATGAAAGCAATATTCGGACGAGATTTCGCGAAGCCGTATAGAGAGCTAGCTACATGAAGCTAAAAACTCAGAAAATCCTATTCCACTGCCGCCACCATTCACGACCCAACGTAAAATTTTCAGGGTAACGGAACTTCTCCCCTATCGCGGCATTCTCCCTTGCGGCATGCGGCAAATGTCACTGCAACTACCGTAACCCCCGCCAATCGATATGACGCGAATTTTTTCCTTGACTGGCTTGCTTTTTCATTGGATTTTATCGTTTTTTCTTCTGTTTCTTTTTAGTTTTCATGTTTATTAGACTTGATTAATTAAAATAAATCCTCCTATATAAACGACGATCAGAATCGCATTGGAACTGAAGAGAGCGGCCGGCCAATTCAAATGTTTAAAGGACTCCCTACCTCAGAAATTGCGCGCTCCAATCTTCCATCGCAATCCTGCGGTAGGCGGCGGGTGCGGCGTGTGTGAAGCCGTGTTAGGGGAGAAGTTCCCGGACCCAAATTTTCACTACCTGTGCTTCACTATGAATGGTGTAGCCTATACAACGCCATAAAATCTAGTCCGCCTCCTGGTGTGGACTTCAACGAAGTCAGCCTTATGTGCTGAATCCGGTCGTTTTTCGACCCAACAACACTCCATATGACGTACTTGAGAGTGGCATATTCTTCCTGATGGGACTCCAAATATTTTTATTGTGAACTGCCTCTTCTGTCGGAGGCGACCGTTCGGGTGCATCTCGAGAAGGATTAATCGAAAGTGCTCACTATTTCAATTATTTCTGCGTCCTACCCAAAAATATTTAGAATTCCCTAGGTGTTTCAGGAGGTTCAGCTGGAAACTCAGCGCCGCGAAGTAAACTGCTCTTACCTCCAAACAAAACCAGACATCCAGAAAAACCTCCCAGAGCGAGAATATCAGCTGTAGTTTCCGGGAGAGGCGAATTTGAATCAAATGCCAGACCTTAAGAGAGGGTCTTCAGTCGAAATGACCGATATTTGAGCTGAAAACCTGTAACTGAACAAGGCTGTTGAGCAAGAAAGGTTTTACGCTAGTAAGTATATAAGGAAAACCTTTCCTGCTCAACAGCCTCGTTCACTGACAGGTTTCCAGCTTAAATATCGGTCATTTCGACTGAAGAACCTTTCTTAAAGGCTGACATTTGATTCAGCCTCGCCTCTTCCAGGAACTATAGCTGATTCTGCCAAGTAGGCCTAATCCCTCCAAATATACCCAGCCCTGCCCTTTCGTGAATGTTTCCTTTTTGATCAAAAGATCGAAACCAAAGAAAGGTCTCTAAAAGAACAGCAAAATGCTGCACTTTATGGAACCGATAGAGAGGATTTCCCGAAGCATGCATAGGCGTTGAGAAAACGGAAAAATCAAAGAGGTCAATGGATAGAATTGTACCCGCACAAATGCTGGGGTGACATCTTATTGGTCTTGGTTGAATGTTAGGGGTTGGGAGAGGGATAGGTGAACCACATGGTGGGGATGGCCTACTGCAATGCTGTAAACTTCAAATTATTCCTAGAAAGAGCAGATAAAAAGCTTTTCCGTGGCCTACAGCTTAATCAGATAGCATCATCATCGACAGAAATGTTTGTGGTTAATCTTATTGATTCCCAACGGCTGCCTTACAGAGAAACCTAGTTAGCAGCCCTGGTTAGGATCCCATTAGTTTCAAGGAATCCTGACTTCCTACTAGATTGGAATTCATGGAATGAACCTCCAGGGAAACATTAAAGGGCAGCGTGAGGCATTCCAATAATCATAGGAAGAGAAGACTACAAGACTTGGCAACTCGGCAACAGTCCGGGGAACAAGTTTTTCTTTCTGTACGAGATTATACTTGATATTGCCATAAAACTAGAAGCATGCCGCAATCGAAGAGTGGTTACCGATACGAAACACTTTTACCATGATAGAAACTATTATAGCCCTTTTTGAGTATTTTCAAAACTCACTACGCGAATAATGAAAGGTTTTTTATTGAAATAATTTCAAATAGACCAATGGCGTAGGTAGAGCACTGCTCAATGACGCTATTAGTCTAATAAGTTACTTCTTGCAAAGGCAAAAGCATTAGCAGCGAGTGGTTTCGATCCACCGACCTCTGGGTTATGGGCCCAGCACGCTTCCACTGCGCCACGCTGCTGTGGCACCTGACACTTGGAACATGGCACACGAGATTTACTTACAGCATTCACCAAATATGGCACCTAGCTATCATAAAAAATTTCTCATAATTAAAATAGTGCAAAACAAAAATGCTCCCCAACTTACCAACTTCATTGTCTGCCATACAAAACGCAAAAAAGAACAAAAAAAAAACGCAAAACGAAACTATTTATAAAAAACAAGGTGCTGTTGAAAGAAGGGGACCATCCAAGAGAGCATTCAACGATTCAGCAAAGCTATAGGAAATTTCTGCACAGTATATTCAGTTTTCAAAGTATTAATAAAAATATAAAAGCCGGAGATAGGAGCAACTGGTTTGAAGCCGTTAAGCATGGGGGTTAAGCAAATGGGCTTGGCTGCGCCTTCCATGCGCTCTCGGAAGAACATGAGTTCTCAGACTTCACTTTCTGAGAGGTTTTCATATAAAGCAACAAAATTCATTGGCAACATTCCAGTTATTGAAAATGAGGCTGCCAAAGTTTGATCGGAACTGCAGCAACTTGTTTCGGGCGTTTTAGGACTTTTCGAACGAATTTTAATTGTCAGCACTATCAAGAAACCTTCGTGCTATGACGATATCCTTAAAAAGTACAGTACCGAAAAAACATAGCCTCGAAAATTAAAAAAAAAGAAAAAAAGTAAAAAAAAAACTGGCATCAGAGAGGCGGTGTTGTTGACGAGGTGTCACTTTGTATTGATCGTAACTCAGATGACCGATTAGATCAAAATGGTTTCCCTTAGGGTCACACCCATATGGTTACGGTACTGAAAAGTCCAATACTACACAAAAGTAAATAAAAACAACAAAATAAGACTATATCAGCTTTGTTTTATTCCTTTATCACTTCCTTTGGTGATGCACTCTGTGAGTTTGCAGACAAATAAATAAATAAATAAATAATTAATTAAAAACATTTAGTTGAACGATTCAAGCCCTCTCAAGCAAAGAAGTGAGTCAAATACCCAACCACGCCTCTGTGAATTGCGGAAGCTCTTAAGAGGAAATTGCATTGTTTATAAAAAGGTTGTTTATGAAAACAACCCACCATTATCTTGTTATGGCTATTAAATTGATACACTTGACAATTACTTAGCTGCTCATTTGGGCAGTAAACAAATAATCGAACCGTTTATAGCTACGTGTGGGCTTCTCTCTACGCTGACAGAGCCATATTGACTAGCATTAGACCAGGATCCACGGCAGGGGATCGATAGTAAAGAACACATCTGTATTGACCATAAAGAAATGCTTCGGGCGGAGTGACCCTAGAGAATCAGAGAAATATGAAGTTGTTTGAATCGTCACAGTCCCTTGACACCTTCGAACACGCCATGCACTTAATTTCATCGTAAATTGTGCACTTCTTGCGGACGTCCCCCATACACTGTGACAAATGATGACGGACTATTGAGCCACATTGTCATTTTTATCGACGGTGACGATACTCTCGCTTCAACGCTTGTCTATCCTACATGTGATTTGCGGCTGAGCAGCCATTCCTTCAGGAACTTTGAATGAGCACAGAGATTTTCTTCCCGAGAACTTGCAGCTCGATGGTTGACCCGATGATAGCCCTCGAGCTTTTCACTCAAAGATGGCCACCTATCTCGATCTCTTCGGATCAGCGGATATGCAGGAAGAACCTTGATCCATTCACAGCCCGTGGAGATTCTTGGCTAGTTGTCTCGCTGCGCCATATTTCCTGACTAGTTGTCCCATTTAGTTGTCTACCAACAGGACAGGCTGTTGGAGCGCATTACGACAACTAGCATTAAACCACCTCTGCTTTTCAAATATATGTAACTGGTTTTACAAAGCTCCACATTGCGCGTTTTCTGAAAGACAACCCTGTGCGGCACGAAGACGGATGTAATGTCACACATCTGGCTTGAGAAGATCACATCAATCATGTTATAAGGATTTTTCTTTCTGACGAAGATGAATGCTAATCAATAAATCAATAAAGAGTACACCGTGCAGATATACAATATTTACACAACATTTAACAAATTAATATAACTGAAACAATCAATGTTCTCGGTCCGCGAAAGAGTCCGTAGATATGAAGTAGATCAAGAACAGGCAGTTTATAGTGGTGTCATCGACTGCACAGTATGTGTGTGCGTGGCGCGAACCTGGACAGTGAACGGAGAACAGAAAAAATGAGAAGAAATGAAGTCAGTTGAAAAAAGGGGAGGAGCTATATCTGGGCAGGCGGAGCTAGAAGAGGGGCGGGACTGGCACAACACACACATGAGGCAGTAGTACAACAAAATTCACAGCACAACTAGACAGACCATAGTAAGATACGATCGATTGAGCCGACTTAAAAATGGCGACTGAGAAATTACTGAGAATTACGAGTGTCATTTTGGGGGGGAGCACGATCGAGGACAAGTCCGTTCCATTGGGAGATGACCGAGAATAAAGGGGAACATAGCAAATATGAGGACTTGAAAAATCCTCTTTCGCTGTTAACAGCTGTCATCGATGAAGTTGACTGGCAAAGTAGTTAGTGAAATGTCGGCCGGGTAGCACTGGGAGGAGGAAAGCTTCGGCGCCTACTCGCAGCCGACGGGTATACGGGTCTGGAGCGTTCTCCTAAACAGAAATCATCACCGTAAATGAACAACTCTAGTCAGTAAGTATCAATAAGTGATAAGCCATTTGTAGTTACGCAATTTCATTTATCAAGCATATCTTCATATTTTACCCATTTACACACCTCATATCCAAAAACGCCGGGTACCCATACCCTTTTTTCCATAGTTAGCAATGCCCCATCGATTTTGTCGCTCAGTGTCGCTCGATATCGCACACATTCGAGCCTAATGTACTGCCGTCTTCACTGTCGTATGCTCACTCGAATGTCGTATACTCACTCATGTGGCACTGTTCTGATACTGCTACTTTTTGTCGCTCACTGTCGCCATGTTGTTTATTTACGAAAACAGGTACTGACTTCATTGACGCCAGTAACTGACTATTTTAGCTTTTAATTATTTGCCTATTATCACTTTATTTTATATCATATTCACCTGCCGTAGGAAAGGTTATAAAAAGTATAAAAAGTTCATAACGTGGACATCATGCTGTCACGTCAGTCAGATGTCGCTTGATGTCGTACGCTGTCGCACGTAATCGCTTCGTTTGACATTTTGGGTTAACTTTCTTCGTTCCTATCTTTATACTTCTTTACTTCCGCATGTACCCAGTCCTTCCTCTACATGTCTATCAGAGCATGCTGACTATTATGTCACGCTGTCGCTAGCTGCCGTCAACTATCGCTGATTGTCGCGCCATGACGATCGTTACCGCCCATAATTTCCTAATTCAGGCGAACTGTTAATCTATGCATCTAGAGGACCGTGGGAGGAGGGCCACCTTGAGTTTAACTCGCAATCTGTCGCCGAATCACGCTTAGATAGTAGTAAATAACCATCGAAATGTGGAAGGCATAAGGGGTACCTGTAGTAAAGCTCTAATTCGATGCACAAGAAAAGCGAAATCAGGTCGGTCATCGGGCAACGATCGCCAACAGCACTGCATCAAGTCATATCTGGAAAATACATAGTCGTTGTGATGACAAATGAATAACCACAAGCAAACAGATAGGTAAATAAATAAACAAGCAAATAAACAAATGTTATTAGAACTTCTATGTAGAAAGCTCGGCATCGCATCTAGTCGATTTTTGTAACAGAAATCAAACTTTACTCCTATGCTTCCTTGCATTTCGGTTCCTTAAACCCATTCAAGCGCACAAGCTATAGCCTCTTTCCTTCTGAGCTTCATGGGAACCCCTTTTTCCAAGAAAATATCGCCGAGCTCCCGCGTTTTTCATCGCCGTGACATACATCGTACGCCACTGCGACCAGATACTTTTACACGATTTTATATGAAAACCCTAAATTTGAAAAGAAAAATACGTACACAATATCAGGGCAGTGAGTGGGTTGTGGTAATCGTAAGCCACTTTCTAGATATTGACGAACTTTAGCGTTTGACACATCACCATATGGTGAAGCGGCTCGAGTCATCAGCTCCCACATCAATACACCGAATGACCACTGAAAATAAAGGAGTACTTCTGGAAACCAACACAAAAAGTAGTTATTTAACTCTAATTTGAGTTTATTTGTCGCAGATTTAACGATGTTTATTACTTTGACCAGAATTTTTCGTCAGCAGCTGCAAATGAAGCCTCGATATCGGTATTTGACCAGAAGATTCGCAGTCGGATCAACAATCTTATCAACCTCAAAGATTTATTTCGGAGGCTCTAGAGTTTCAGATAGTAAGTAAAACTGTTGAACACCTTAACATACCCGGTTTCTGTTGGCCTGGGTAAGGTTGTCACCCTTCCCATCCTCCCCAACCCCTGGGTAATTGTTGCCACCAGTTCCCCACCGTATCCTCATATCACCAATCAAGAACAGGTTGCATTAACAGCCACCACACTGCTTTAATTTAGTACAAATCATAAACCTAGTGATGGCCCAGTGAGGATGTGAATGGCAATCTTATAACCTTGTTAGAGGCGCTCTGCCAAACCGGTAGGTTTTTCGATGCAAACTAACCGCTTTTACAAAGATGGAACAGGCTCGTTCAGCTCCTCAGAGAGGCTGTGTTTTCATGGCAGACCTAGTCTAGGCAAAAAAACTGCAAAAGTCTTCCTTCCTTCATTTGTGAGCAGTTGGACTGTGCAGAGTAAATGGCGCATTGAAGAAGAACACATCCGACAGGGTAAAAAGTTCTAATTGTGAGCTCAACTCTTCGAGAATCTGGTCGTGAGCCATGGTGAATTATGAGCTCATGCGTAAGGTATCACCTACGATGAGTACCCTCAATTCTCTGATGGTGTCTCCTTCATCCTACTTATTGACCGATTTCTCACATTTACGATATTTCCCGACGTCTGGATTGTTGTGAAGCCAGATAAAGACTTTTGTCTACAGCACCGTCCGACTCCAGTGCATGCTCCGCCCAAATGGATGGAACTCCACTGAGCTCACATGGGCTCTACTGTTCTTGCCCTATGCTCGACCCATTTCGAAGTGATCCTCCTCCAGGATTATCAAATACCATGACAGAGAGAGCCCGCACGTTCTATATAGTGAGGATAATGTACTATCAGATATTATCCTTGGTTGTTTACTCTCCTACCGTGCTTTATTATTTTTCCCAATATTTATCATATGTATGACTTACTTTTATTCTTTTTCTGGCAGAATATTTTCACAAGTAAAGTGATTGCAGTTCCACTAATTGATATTAAGACTATTTTATTGATCAGAGGCGGAGGTGGTGTAGTGGCAAGTGGCGCACTATATCACACGCACGGTTAGGGGTTCGAATCCCGGATCGATGCCCGCCTAGGCCAACCTCGGGGTCGATAATTGCTACCACACTCGTCTGGGAGGATAAAAGCACTGACTTGTACATCGGCTGGCCACCGCAAGTCATTGTAGAGACCACATACGCACTCATTACGCCACTACGATTCTGAATGGAAGTCGAGTGCGGGCGCATCCCCAGACGGGATTGATCAACGCCGAGAACTTTATCCTTTGTTCTTTTTTTGTTGATCTTTACAGCTTTAAAATTTTCAAACGTATTGAGTTTTTCTCTGGTCATGTTCAATTTTTTACCTTGCCCATTGACTTATCAATTTCCTGAATTAGCATCTTCGAAAACTGATTTTACTGTTATTTCTCAGTTTTTCTAGAAATTTTGAGAAAAATCTGACCACATCAGTCGCCACATTGAACACCCGTCGATCCCGTAAACTTTCTGGTGCGAGCCATTTGAGCGGTAAACGAGCGGGTCCTAAATGGAGACACGATGAAATCAAGTTGAATGTGTCACTTTGTCAACGATGGGGCTATGAGACACGACGACAGGGACTATGAGAGAGAGAGCTGTTCTGTATTTGGTTGCACAAACAAACCGGTTTCCGATTCATCGATATACGATTCTTTGTCGAGTAAATCAACGGCTAGACCAAAGTCGGCCACTTTGACCACTCGATTAGCCGATATCCTAAAAAGTGGATGATTAAAAACTCGTTCAATTACGACTACGACAACTCTATTGCAGTTAATCAAATATTAGCTTTAGCAATGGAGCAGGTTTGAGCGGAAGAACATCGTTTTCGTTGGATTCTAGACTCTCAAGGGTTTAGAGGCTAATCAACAGATGTTCATGTTCCCAATTCCCCAATGAGGCACTTCCAAATGGGACACCCTCATAAAAAAACTTTTGCTTTCAAACTTGTTCCGTTTGAAAGCCTAACCTTCCCAGCGTCACTTTCCGACCATCGAAATCGCATAAGAGAGATTTGAAAAGTGAAAGTGGATTAGTTTAGTCAATTAAATTCACGTTTTCGGGATGCGCCATGCATTGGACTTTCATTAGAAATCGCTGCGGCTTTCACTCAGGCAATGAGTTATTGGAAACAGTCATTAGGTCACCCATTCCGGACTACTACAGCAGTAAGTTACCGGCTTTGGCTGGATGGAGATTCAGTTGATTCAAGCAAAACTCAATATGGGGTTCGATCTCTGCTTGTAATTCTGCTCTTTTCCGCTTTCCGCATTCCGCTATCTCTAACAACTGGTGGGTGCTCTACATAGCTGCGCCACCTTGCTCTACTTCAAGCTCATCCGGAAATGAGCCTCATTGAAGATAGTCTACAAAACGAGGGGCAAACACCCAAAAGAAGTGAAATGAAGTGTTCCTTAGCTAACAAACTACAGTGCAACACCATCTGGGGGACCTGCTGAATCCCGAAAACTATTCAGATAGCTTTTATGTCCCTGACGTCAGATCCACTACTTTGATGTCCCTGTCCTATCGGGGTTTAATTAAACCAAGAAAAAACCATAGTAAACTCTGGCCTTTTTTATCAAGCTTCATCAGAATATGATTATTTGGATTCTTAAAATTCCATGCAACTCGGGGGAGTCGATAGTCATTGAAATCAATATAATTTCTGGAATCAGGCCAATCATCTCGTCTCTAGCCGAAGACACTTTCGAAGACTACTCGGCCTAGGCAGGTAGAGTAAACAAAATATATTTGTAACTCCATCACAAACCCTTTTGAAGTGGGATTTTTCCGCTGGTTGATAAGGTTTATTTTAGGCTTTGCTATGAGGTATAGGTCTTAGGTCAAGCAGATCCAAAGGCAATTAAATTTCAACGTACATGCAGTTTCTAGCGGCGAGATCTCGATGAACGAAATGTTGGGCAGCCAAGTATGCCATTCCTTGGGCTACTTGGTAGGAAAAGTCCAGCAGCTCCAAAACACATAAAGCCTTAAATATACAGTAAAAAATAGTTGATTACGGTAGATACGTAGTACTGTAAGACTGGCTGCCAAATTTTTGGCAGTAATTTTCCGATAAAACGGATTATATAAATTCAAGGGAGAATGAGGGGAAGACATTTATTTCAAATCAAAATTGGTTTGCTGATAAAAGCAGCACTGGTAATAGATTCGAAAAAATATGGAAATGAAAAAGTCGGTACTACTTGCGTACTTTTTAGAAAACTGTAGTAAGGAACTTTGAGGGAGTGAATAGGCAACTGGAACTCACCCTATTTGGATCTCCGATGTATGTCTTAAGGTCGCCACCTTCCATAAATGGCAGGACTACCCAAGGTGTCCCAGAAGGCGAAATGGCGATACCTTTCAGGGACAATACATGTTGGTGATCAAAATGCTTCATGATAACGCCTTCTCGAAGGAATTTCTCGATATGGGCGATGTCGCGTGATCGTTCTCCTGAAAACAAGTTGGACCATATTGAAGACGGCTGAGAAGGTCAATATGTAAGAATGGGACACCATTTGACTTCTACCCGAAGCCTCAGAACCGAGTAGTCATGCGTAGACGTTCAAGAGAAAGGATCGGAGGCTAGGATGACCCCTGCCGCTAGGTATGCGCCATGTATTCCGCATCACTTTAAAAAGATAAATTCATTTGAACGCCTCTTTGGAGCCTCAGTTCTGCCTCAGAAATGAGCAACTTCTAGTCCAGTCAATCTGGAATAATGGAAGGCGTCGTGGGCACTAGTAAACCTCCATCTGTGGGTCGTAAAACTACGGTGTTAGTAACACTCATTGCACTTCTCTCTCCCTGTGATCGGGAAGAAAATGGTCTTCCAGAACCCTATAATTCTGAGTACAAAAAGGAAATATGCTGCAACGGATAATAGCTTTCTCAATAGCCCAACGTGAGCACTTTTCCAGCTACTCCAATCTCAACTGCCCATATATTTCAGTACCAGTTACGACCACAAAAAGCTCAGCAATTCCTGGTAGAACTCGGAATAACGTCGCAAATCGATGACAATGAGAAACCCAGATCCTCTTCTTCTTGGGCACTTCCACCCCTTTTTTTGCAATTGGATTCTTAGACCAGATTTGAAAAATCATTTTAAAAAGTTTTGAGCTTCTTGATAGGATTCGTAATCACGCCGAAAACATTTGCGGTGAGAAATTCAAAGGCCACCTTTTTCTAATGAGCACTTCTGCTCCTTTTCTTTACAGTTTAAAACATAAGAATCATCATGTTCCATCAGTTCAGTGCCGAGCTGTTCTTTGAAATCCAATTTCTAGGAAAACGACTATCGGAAATACAAGCAGAATCAACAAATGCGTTCGTACCTTTGAGTGTTTTGACGGCCACCGGATGAGCACGTCCAGAGCTGTCTCGTAGGAGACCACGATAGACATTTCCAAAATAACCTGGAATATTTGCTTTATTTTTTAGTGTGAAGAATCACCATCGCTTGTAAGTTTATTATTGACTGTCTAAAGTCGAACCCCCTAGGGATCCCACTACAGGTATGGAAAGGCCTCATGAACTCAGTAGGTATGGTTCCGGGAATTATGCCCCATACCATACATGTACCAGCTGCGTCACATGACATTACCAAACTTCCACCCTTTATCACTGGATATTTCAGTAGTCATCCTGTTCATCAGGCTCCAACCCCATTGGGGGTGGTGCTTGAAGCCACACCGACACTGGGCTGCTCTTGGATCAGTTCTTTTGTGACCCAATGAATACCTTTAGTCCTTCAGGAACTTCAGCCTCTCCAGGACCAACTTTGGAACGAAAGTTATATGTGGGAGGTGTAAGCTTGTGGGGTTTCTTGATTTTGCCTCATGTTTTAATGTTCCACGATTAAGGAGACTGTGGACATCGTTGATATTTGTGGGATTATTAATCATGACCATCATTTCACGGTGAAATTTGATACATTTTCTCCCACACCACCTCCATCTCTTTCTTTTTCACTTGACGTTTTCACGGTGTCGGGAATTTCGTCATATCAATCAATAGGCTTCCTGAGACCACCCCCGCTTTTCCGCCCAGGAAACGCCTCAGTTAGCTGGGTAAACATACGAGGAACGCTGGAGGAATTCAAATTTCGACAGCAGCAACACACCCTCAGTTATTCGGTCGTTAACCGGTTCATCCTCGTGATGAGGTCGTCGACGTAATCTAATGGATACCAGTAATCGATCACAGTTTTGAATGTGATTACTAGTAAATCGCGAATCCAGTTTACTTGTAAGAGCAATGGTAAAATATGGCAACAGCGATAACTTGGTGTAGGAATTCGAATCTGCCACAGTTAACGCTACAGTAATCTCGACCCTTCTGGTTAGGGATTTCTCGTGAAGAAGCTCTACCCATATCGAAGGGCAAGTGGGAAGGATCATAGGATCATTTCAGATAAACTCATTGAGCTTGTTCAAACACAAACACTTTGGGCGTTCTGATCTGAATGTCACCCATACCACTCATTCCTAAATATACCCACAGATACCCACACATTTTATGCGGTATACCGTGATAAGGGCCAATGGACCCTCTAATGGTTAGAGTGCAGTAATGCGTTTGTCACAGTACCATATTCACCCATGTCCGTAAAAGGGCGTGCCCCTTGGAGCCGCTACATTTACCCTTTTTAAGTGACATTGCCACGATCGTGTTGCCAGAAACAGCACGTTCCAAAGATGGTAGCTGGTACAAAGTGGTACAGACCTTCAATACCTGTACTGGGATCTCCCCTATAGCGGGGTTATCACACAAAAGCTTTGAGATTCTCATAGCGTTTGAGATAATAGGTGGGATCAAATAATCTGCTTGTTCTGAGCTGAAGAGATCTTTTACTATGCATCCAGCAGTTTAAGCAGCTACTTCGTACCGATTCTCTCCACAAAAGGAAGAGAAAAAATCAAAAATCATTGAAAACCATCATGTATTTCGGAGAACTGCTTGCTACCCGTCAAAATATACACTGAAGTGTTGCTGCAATTTCGAGTGAAAATCATATATGTGGCGTATCCATGAGAGAACATCAACGCCCATGAGTTTCTATTCTCTCCAATAAGATTCGTGGGACAACTAATCATCATTACCATTACTAGATGACCAGTTTATTTATCTCAGTACTAAAAACTCTTTGGTATCATTAAGTATCTTGTATGGAGCCAGTGAGAAAGGAAGGAATTACCTTCGCAGTAAACGGACTTTAAATGTGGACTGGACAGCCAGGACTTCCAAAGTATTCAGTATCTCAAAATTTTTAAATTCTTTGATTTTCTGGTTTCGAATCGTCACACCCCCTTAGGCTAACATATTGATATTTTTTCGGGCGCTCAATGATTAACGGGTATGGTTAGAGAAGCCTTCGACAGAAGCCGGTGCAGATCGGGATCTCCTAGCGCGCTTGTTTCATTCTGGATGGTTTTCAGGACACCGATCAATCATCGACCGATGACAGATCCATAAATCGTCCAAGAAATCAATTCAGAGCGATTATGATCGGAAGGGAAAGTTTGCCATTTAGAAATTCTGTTGTGGTCTTTGGAGGTAGGCCTCTACCAGTGCTATGGATTGGCATCGATTCGATATCGATCAGTATCGAGTTGATCGATCCGTAACCCTCGTTCAATTTACTGTTTCACCTGGGCGACAACCGAAGCTCAAACGGCTGCTGCTCCCTTTCCACTATTTGCAATGGGGATGAAAAGCAGTAGAATAGCTGACGCCCTATGCTAACAACTATGTTGTCAAAGAAGTCGCACGTCATCGTTTCTGCACACGGAACCGCTACGTCCGTTATGTTCCTTCTAAAAGGCTTAACCACGAAAGAAACCTCTTCCTTCCCGTCCATTTGGTCCAGGAGGAATACAAGCTCAACTGCAGAAAACTGGACAATTTTTGTGGAAAAAAAACTTTGTTTTTGTGATTTTTGGTTCAGCAGGGATTCGAGTCGAATAAGCTTTGAAAGCAAAACGGATGGATTGTTTTAAAAGATTGCCTGGCATTGTTTTCCTGATAAAAACCGGCTGGTCGATTGACAGACTGAGTGGTCCATGCCGGATGTCGTGACTGCTTCCCATTCATTCCAGGGCTCGACCCTACTGATTTTTTCATGGAATGGATCTATCCCTGGACATGATACAAAGCTTCGAAGGCTCTCCCATGGGTATAACGCTGGTACCATGAGGGAACGGCGAGAAAATGATGATTCGAGTGGCTAGCACTCGAAAGTTTCGTGCGCAAGCTTATGAGCAGCCACAATCGACCAGAGTTCGGTCAGAGCTATTTCTGTGAACATTGTATGGTTATAAAATAAATTTAGAAAAAGATGGACTCACCTTTTCCTACGATGGCTTCTAAAACAATCGCTTCCGATGGTATCAAAAGACCTGACAACGATTGACGAAGGTCTGGCCCAATTAATTGAAGCAGGCCGACGGTGGAATAGGTGGACGACACTTGAAATGAAATGTTCAGTAAAAAAACTGCCTATAGATGACCGATTTTGAAAAAAACCCTGAAAATGTTACGATTCTCCCCCTTGATTATTTTTTAATTAAAAATTATCTCCGACGTTCCATGGAGTACTTGGCCTTGGAGAGGAGCCGCACACCACGCTCAACTTTCCGTTATTATGTAAAACTTCGCATTATATCATATTATCATATATTATTACACGGTGGTAATTAATATAATATACACGAAATATCGATTTGACAGAGTCAAAAAATCAGGTAAATAACCAGAAAACCAAGTTATGGTACCTATAGGAATCTTAGGATAAGTACAAACAAATAGGCAACTTAAAGTGTGATATAGATAAGCATATCGGTGGTGATCTTGTTTATAAATAAACAAGTAAGAAATCGAAATTCGAGCAACAAGCCAGCTCACTTAATTTGAAAAATGTTGGGCAAAAAGTAAAATTAACGGGCAATAGAAAAGTGACGAGAAATCGGGAACCAAGAAATTAAAATTGGTGCCCGAAAAGAGAAAATTGAAACGGCAAAGTTCTTGCCTCGAAAACTGACTTAGTTTAGCCTATCACCATTTTTATGAGCTTGTTTGTAATTTTTTTCAAGAAAATTCGCTCTATTTAAATGAGACTTGAAGGCAGAGCAGCTTAAAAGCATCAGAACCATAGCTTATTTCAGGAATTGAAAAGATTACAAAAATTCATTAGGAGGTCCTGAAGATCGTCGGATCATAGGACCATTTAGCTTTTGAAACCTGAGCATATTCCTAAGTTCATAAAAAATCGGAAAACTCTAGACGGCATTTAATATTTTACGGGGTAAAAACTTCAAAAGTCATTTATGAAATGCTATTTTATGTCCTGGGTGTGTTATTTATCAAAAATAATTTAGTTCATTTCAGTGAGTAAAAATATGCATTTGAGAATGACAACAAAAAAGCCTACTTCGAGTGGGAAGCAAGGTTTTTGTGAGCAAAGTCTTCTATCATACTTTCCAACCGATTATTCCTAAGTGTTAATAAGATATCATGAAGAATGATTGAACAATAAATAATTTTTGCGGGAAGGATTGCACATTCATTACACCTATTTCGTACATCCAAGAATGATTTCTAATGTAAAATCAAAGCCGCTGAAACACTGAAGTATTTTTAGTTATTACAATTTACAAAAGTTTATCATCACGAATTTGACCGAATCCCATGACTATCATCAAACTGGCAATGATTTTGTTTATTGCAGGTTACAAAGTCCGAATTTACCTCTACTGTATCCATCACTGCCGGTGCTGCCACCTCCACCACCACCACCACCACGGATGATGTATGCAGGAAAATGTCGAGATCGTGGATGTGGTAGTGAATGATGTGAAACGGATCGATAACGACTCGAATACGATAATTCCGAATCAGAATCAGATGAATCAAATGCCGGATTCAGAAATACTTCACCCATCACGTCACGGGTAATTCCCAGGTAGCTGAGCTTTGTCTTTCTGATGAATTCTTAACGATCAGAATCCAGTCAGAAGAATCGGATTAGACTGACTGCAGATGCATTCAATTGATCCTAAATTCGTCACGAATGGACCAGTATCGACGATATCGCGAATTAGAGTAAGGATATACTAGTTACTGAATGATTACTGTCAGTAAGATCGGTGACGGTATCGGCGGTGAACACTGAGCGGATGGAGCGAGCAAAAGCGCACGATTTGAGGCTGGTTTCGTATTGCGAGATCACTAGACAAATACGCAGCGAGACAGTATGGGCGTGAAAGAGTGGGGGGAGATGTAGAGACATGAAAAACTGTTTGAAAAACGATAGAAAAGCACGAGACGCAGGGCTACAAAGATTGGGATTTCGGAGAGGATTATTATTAAAACAGATTGACACTATACAAACGATTATCTGGGAGAAAGTCAAACGTCGGGTTAAACCTCCCACATCTCCGACGTGCGTACAACCTTCGGCCCGCCTCCGCTGCCGGTAGCTGAAAAGAAATGACAGAAGAAGGGATGAGATTGACCCAGAAGAAGTGAAACGGAAAGCCGAAAGGGAGAGTTGATAGGTGTGGATAATTGACAAGTGATTTCCGATGAAGGACGTGCGAATGAGAAAAGAAAAAAAAACGAAAGATCAAAAACCGTAGAAAAAAAATAGGCTAGAGGTCTTCGGATGAGGAAAAAATCGTTGAAAATGAGTTTGATGAGGAAAAAAACTCCTACTCGAACAGAGTAATCAAGTAGTAAGGTAGTGGGCGCACTCCAGATCAGTTCATAGTAACCTGATAAGTTCATAGTAGTCTGGTAGTATAACATAAGTTCGCCTGTCTCGAATTTACCTTCCAACAAAATTACTGAAAAGGCACCTCTTGGGTGGAGCTTAACTCCACCTGGTAAGGTTCTGAAATTGGTTTCTTTCTGCATACTAAAGTTTTTCGCAACTCCGCCAAATAAGAAATAAATAAGTTCTCTCTACAGTCAAAACAATATCTGGTGATGTTCACCTCCACTACGGGATACGCCGTGCGTCCGCCTATCATCCGTAATTGCTATGACGTTTGAATGTGGGCCTAGATAACGGACTGGACTACCAGAGTCGACCGCTACGTGCTCATTGCTACTACCATCTTTCGAATGCGTCCGGTGGCTGACCTCGAGGGAGGCGGCTTTTTTGAGTGTTGAAAGCTATCTTCAGTTCTTTATCTGATTCTAGTAAATATTTAAGTTTTATTACCATTTCAGTAGTTGACAGAAGTCATAGAAAGGAAAAGGAAAGGAAACGAAAGTGAAAAGGAGAAGAGGAAAACAATGGGAGGCTGCTGCCAGAGAGAGGAGAAATGAAAAGAAATAAAAACTGAATAAATGCATCAGAACCAATACCGTTGCTATGCACTGAAATCATGGAAATGGAGGAGTTGCTATAAATAGAATTCTGGACAAGTAATCCCGTCTGAACACCATAGACGCCCATTTCTGGGAAAAGTCTATTGAGCACTCCATTTCGGACAAGTTTTGCCTCTAGAGGCATGGAGGAAATGAAAACTCGTTTTATTAGTGCTAAGACCAAAGCAAATGCCAACCAAAAAAACTTCCGGAAACTCGTCCAAGAAGAAGGGAGAAAAAGTGGAAAGAAGAAATGACGATGAATGAGGCTTCGCTTTCTAAACGAACTCTCCAGGGTTTCACTAAAGGAGGGGTGCGGGGATGGGGGGGGGGGGGGAGGGAGCTAAGAATTCCTATGGCTCACGTTTTTAGAGGGAGGAAATGAGATTGAGCAGGTTGTAGGAGATTTCTAAATAACTTTCAACTATCACTAATCTGAGACATTTTTTCGAGTAGTTCCAGAGGGTATCTACCTTAAAAGGGCATAATGAGTTCAAGCTGGAATTCACGCGAGAAGTACATGGAATGCACTTAGGTGCATGAAGACCGCCTTACTGGTAAAACTACATATTTCATCCAGACTAATAAAAAATGCCTAGAAATCGTACTAAAGCCAGCTACCACCCTCAGTAGCCCAAAATTGGTTCCTTTTCATCGGCTCAAGCAGCAGCAGCAAAGGATCGACAACAATTGTTGACGCCGTCGGCCTCTTTTGGTGAAAGCTTTGTTTTGACTGGAAACCAATAAGCAGCACTATAGAATCCGCTGCTACCTGAGCTGTCAAAATCACCTTGGCAACAACAATCGACTAGGATTTCAAACGTAAAGGAAGGCTAACACAATTTCCAGCAGGGCCCGATTTGGCCGATTTTGTCAGCCTGCCTCTTGGCGGGCCTGGTTTGAGTTCAAGGTCGTGCCCTCTGCAGGGGGTCGTAATCCGGTTCCGAGCCGTCAATGGTCCAGTGCCCGCAATCGCAGTGAAACTGGTAAAATCGAAAGAAGAACTAAAAGACTGGTAATTAGGCTTGAAGAGCAGGAAAGTAGAAGCCGGATACCGGAAATCGGAAATCGGAATCATGCTGTACCGCCAGTTTGGGTCAGACAACGAATCAGGCCGAAAGTAGGACGAAAAAAGACCAAAAATGCTGCAAAAATGTTGAAAAGTTTCTACAATTTGAAATATTTACTGAAAGTAAACAGCTGGGCCCAGAAGCCTTTATTCAGAGCGCTAGATGGAATTTTAGTACAAGTCTATTTGTAGGTCCAAGGGCATTCCCGTCATCCAAAAACTTCATTTGCAATTAGATAGATTTTCGTATTTAATGAGATGAGGAAATCCGGGAAAAGCTTAGCTCAGCAAAAGCTCCGAACGTTTACATCCTGACAGCACTTTCATCAAAAATTTGGTTAAAACCGCTCTGTAACGTCAGACAGGGCGAAAGTATGTAGTGTAGTGGCAAAAGGCGCATTATCACATACGCATGCGTCTTGGTTCGAATCCCGAGCGAACCCTGCCTACCATTCCTTCAGGGTCGGCTAATTGGCACAGAACTTGTTTGGGACGATGGAAGCAATGACTTATGCATGGACTGGCCACCTCAAACCATTCCATTGGCCACCTAAAGGAGCCACTACCATTCTGAATAGAAATCGAATGCGGGGCGCATCCCAAAAGAGTCAGCGCCGAAGGCTTCAACCCTTGTCGTTATCCTCTACTCTGAGCAAGCTGAAATAGCATACGAGAAAAGAAGAACCGAATGACACAAGACAGTGAAGAAATGGTGGAAGAACCTTGGAAAGTCTCTCTACCTTATTTAGCACCCACCAGAATCGGAAAGGGCTCTAGGACATTGAAAACTTCTACATTGTCGAGAGAAGCAGTGCCTTCACAGCAGTCCTTCCCACGACTTATGCGGGGTCACACTTCGCCCAAATGGTTTTCCAAGCCGTTACCTACAAACTTTTTTGCGATCTACTTTGACAGAGCCTTCGAATCTGCTCTGCCTGTGAAGAAACATGACGCGCTGCTCTGAAGCACCCTCACCTCTCGATCCCCATGTTATCGCTGAGCCACGGAAATCAGTGTAGGCGGCCTACCAAATTTTTTTGCTTTTGCATGTTTTTTATCTTAGCTTTTTCCATCGTTCCTAGAGAGTAGAATTTCCAGCCAAGTGAGCTTTAACAATTACACTCAGCACTACATAAAGAGGGCTTTTCGGGTCCATTAATTCTAAATGGTCTGCGAATGATCTATTGTTATTAGGCATAGTACTTTACGGGATCTCACGCCCCATTATCCCAGTAGATTTATGGAGAGCCCTAAATCTCCCCATTGCCAGTTTGGCAAGCTGCCCAGTTTCGTTCCGTTAAAAGGGAACTGGAAAGTGTAGCGTTTTGGGATAAGAGGGTTAATACCATAAGTGGATTGTTCCACGATCCCCCGGTTCCTGTTGAGACCATCTGCCGGTGCGAGCCTCTCAGGGTTACGGTAGCGATCATGAAACGAAAAGTGTGATTTAGGAAAGTAGAACGATGTAATGAAGGAAAGAGAGGCTGAAATTGGCTCGGCTACTTTCCCAGCGGCCGACGGACGTGGTGTCGGAAATGGCCGCAATTGTACCCCATAATAGCTGAGACATAATAGCTCAATAACACCTACCTATGTACCTACGTGATGACCCGTGAAGGTCGATGTCAAGTGCCCATTAGGCCAAGTATCCTAGTTACCCACAAACTTATTGCCCGCCATGTGATTCTTTGCGCATTTATTTAGCCAGCCCATCACGCGCTGTTGTGAAAATGGATCTCCATGAGAGCTATTCTATTTGGAGAGCTCGTCGACCATGACTAATTCCCATAGAGACAGAGGGAACCGTATTTGTTCATTTGGGGGATAAAAAAGTGCTATTTGCAAAAAGGCTAATGGAATCGTACGGAATTATGATTTCACGAATTAGTCGGAGGTTTCAGGGCTCAATTGCTGGAAGCACCTCCATGACACTTATACTACTCCGCGCCTCCTCCTACACATTCCTGCATGGAAGTGAAGACAGTCAGATAGGAAGGATGAGAAGGAGGAGTCTTACTTCGGAGGGCTATTCAAAGGCAGGTAGGGAAGTTGCCTTTTTGCCACCTCGAAGTGGCTCTGATCCTCTGAGCTATGTATGGGACCCATCTCTTCTCCTCCTTCCCAGAATGTTGGCGCTTTAGCCGCAGTGACGCCATGATAGCATGAGTTTCTTGGAAGTTCTGAGGTAAAAACACTGAGTTTATTTGAAGATTGTTGGGGTATCACGCCATGTCTTCATAATTTATGCGGAGTCGCAGTAACGTGGCCTCTTACGGCACATTCGAAGCCAACCAAGTAAGCCTGAACTTCTGAGTGCCATCGAAATTTCTTCTTCTCCTACTTCTTCCTAGCTTTAATCACGCTTATCGCAGGATACTACTGTCCACAGCACTGTCCTGGTGTTCTAAGCGCCACTTTCGGGTGACGTCCTGGGTATCCGTTTGTTATTTCAACCTTTTTTCATTGTGGGCCCAATCTGCCCACCTGTCCACCTGGGTGTGACGCTGGTAGTGACACTATTTTTCTGCAAACTTTCAAGGCACTGCTCTGCCTTGGTAAGGAACGAAATCAAGATTTTCTGAGTGGAGACATGATAATTCACTCTCATCCACTTGACGCTCTCTATCTTGGACTTCCACTCATAAAAATATACTACTTATGGCAAATAACGGCTTTTGTAATGACCTCACTTTCAAGCAACTTATTTCAAGATTCCGTATTTTCGAATCTTTGGCCACTGTCATTCTGCAGCTGAGGATCCAATGTGATTCTGGGAAAGCCGAACCACTTAAAACCACACTTATGTAGGGCCATGAAGACAGTGGTAATGGCGGAGAAGTTTGCGAGAACCTTCCGCCTACCCAGAGTTGGATTTTGGATTCTGTTTGTCCCACGTTAGGTATTGATATGCATTGTCTTAGAAGAAAGCTGGGATGTTAAAAAAAGCCAGAATTACAGAGAAAGGGCGTCTAATAACAGCTGGGGTGCGTGGCCTAGATGACCAGAGCAAGACTTGATCCTATGAAAGTCGATTACTGCCGAGCTGTTCCGCCAAAACTACGGATCTCCGAACTAATACCTGGGGGATCAGCTTGAGTGACCACTGACAAGCTTATTGCAGCGGATATGCCGTCACGAAGTTATCTAAATAGAAATCGTATCGGCGTGAGAATAGCCAAAGCGCAAAACAACAACAACGGCCTTACCCGCCATCGTAAGAATTTCCAGGGTTGTATTTCTCACCTGTGGGATTTCAATCAAAGCGTTTCAGCATGCAGAATTAATTATACGTGCTGCAGCACGCATGAATATATTCTTTCACTTTGGAAACTTATCTCGAACAGAGCGCCCAGGCCAAGCCAACCCTTCATACGTTGGGAGTTATTTAATGAGTACCGAATCTATCTGGGAGGAGCTATGAATCATTTAAGATTTAGAATGGGGTGAAAGAGAAGTTGATACTTGCCTAGGACAATCTATCTTCCTCCATTTGTATCTGGTTTACTCGGTACCTGATCAATCCGGGAATTCAAAGCACTGACTTGTGCACCGGTTGACCTTTTTAATCATTGTATGTACCATACAGGCGATCAAATACCGACACTATTCTCTGCCGACGTCAGTGGGAGGCTCATCCCACAACAGCACATTCAATACCAAGACAGCCTTTGATTGGGTTGACACTGAGCCTAGCAATAAGAATGAAAAGTTGTACCCAAGTTCATAGTAGGGACGGAGAGGGATAGGGAGAGAGTGGAGGAAGTCATATGTAGGAGGACTCTGAACTTTTTGGGAAAGCGGAAGCCTTTTGTTCAAGTTGTACTCCTCCGGATTAGCGCCATTGTTGGAGATTCCCATATCCAATAATGACCTTTCCCTTTATCCACGAGCGAGCTCAAGCGGGTAGTTCACAGCAGGGTAAAAGTAAAAAGGACTAGTAATAGGTCGAGAAGAAGAGAGGATAGAAAAGCAGGCGAATAAAAGAGTTTGCTAAAGTTGCCAGACCAGAGATCCAAACTATGAACTCTACAGACGCTATCATGTAAGGAGCTCCCATTCTACAGACGCTACTATGTAACGAGGGGTCAAAATTCCAGGGCAGAGGAAAAGTGGAAGGAAGTCTTGTAGGATTCAGGGAGAGAGCTGGTGGAGTCTCATTGAGAAGATCGGGCTAAATTTTATGGGGCAACGCCCTCGTTCACAAGGTGCGTGCGAATTCAAAAACGTTTCCAGGATTGCTTTTAAAGAGTTTTTCGTGTATATTGGTCTCAGAAAATGTACGAATTATTAATCCAATCCCCACCAAGTTTTGGCAAAGGTCGAACGCTTAGCGTCTTCAAATACAAAACCTGGATGAGCAATGTATTCAACCCGTCCGTTCACAATCGTTGTGGCGTTTTAGTGGCATCTATCCTACATACATCTTATGGATCTATTCTATCTTATGGGTGGAACCTATGCAAAAATCAGTGGTTTTGGTCTTGCCGACTAGTGGAATACTCACGCCACTGTATCTTACAATCGAAAGCTTCGAAAAATCGAATAGGAAGATTTAATGGTGTGCACAGAGGACAATCCAGTGAACTCTTGCATGGTAATAGCGCCACTCGCCGCCGCTACTCCACCTCTACACAACAGAGCGTATACATGTAGGGAAGTGAAAAGAACTAGCTAGTAAGTCTCATATTTCAATAGCCACGATTGAATTACTTTCAGCAGCGAAAAATATTACCAACAATTACTAGCAGGTGCTATTCTGACGATTCTTTTCTAACAAAGCTTGACGAAAGTTTGAGTAAGTTGCTACTCTGGACAAAAAGGCAGCATAGAAAGAAAGTAAAAAATAGATATAAAATAACTCAATATAAGTTGTGACTATAATCTGTAATTATGTAACTGTAATATTGCTTGAAGTGTTCTGAAGAAAGTTCAGTAGAGCAAAACAAGGAAGTCAATGAAACTTCCAGTATGCGCCATGCATTCGGAGTCCGCCGAAAATCATACCGGCTTCAAGCGTGCATGCGCCCGATTCGGAGATTGAAGGGCTAACCGACATGCAACTGGTAATACGCTATTTTCACGTAATACGACATTTTCACTCTACCCAGACGGACCGCTTACAAATATGTAGTGGACTTGGAGGCTGTGGAAGGTTTGCTGAATTCGGCTCTAATCAGTGAAAGAGGAACCAAATCAGGCTGCCTAGGGCTTGATAAATAAGTCATGTGCCCCTTGGATGGCTATTTGTATTTTTTAGAATCACAGCAGCGTTATAAGCAGACAGTTAATGCTAGCGCTTATGCAAAAGGGTAACTCTTCTGGATTACTGTAAAAGATGTGCAGAGGGGGGTGTTGTGCGAGTGGCACTCTATCACGCATGGTCTACGGTTCGAAACCCAGATGATATCCGTCTAGCCCGCCCAAGCCTTCTATTCCTGAGGGGTCGCTTCTTTGCTATCAGGAGGATAATAGTACCAATTTGAGCAGCGACTGGCCACCACACGTTATTGTATAGACCACGTACTCATTCAAACCGCCACTACCATTCTGAACCTAAGTTGAATGCTGGGCGCATCCCGAAGACAGGATTGATTTAGGTCAAAGGCTTTACCCCTTGCCCTTCAGACAGTTGATTCCTGAAGAAAACAGCTTACGTTCAGATTTTCGATCCACGATCGATGCTCTTGAAATAGCAATCTAACCAAATAGCGTGTTCCCTATGCATGTAATCATCAGTGAGAGATAGAAAGAGAATTGGTTTTGCAGACTGGAAATTCAGGAAACAATTAAGTTCTATGAAAATACATCTAAGAGTGCACTACGAGCATTCCCTGCTAAGCAGCGCATTCCGTATGAAGCAGTTAAAGCCATCCAAGGTATAAAATACGAAAAATTGAGCTATGACTTGATGCGATGATAGAATAGTCCGAAAGACACCTCAGAACGCTCAGTTGAAGTGACTGAACTCGCTGACTAAGAGAGACTTCACAATGAAAACTAATGAACAAGGACACGAGTTCGAAATTGGCTGAGGACAGCTGTACTCGAAAAACACCGCACGCGAACTACGAATGGCAGGCATGCACCTGAGTCCAATCGATAATAAGTAATTCTAGAAAAAAGGGCCTTCTAAGTGGGGATAGACATCTGAAAGGACAAGTTGGGGATTCCATGAACAAAGTCGTCCAGGCAGAAATCCACAGACTAACCGGGAACTAACTATTAGGTCCAGAAGAAGAGCTAAAGGGAAGCTTTTTGTGGGTCTTGGTTGTAGCCATTGGCTACAGTAGCGCCAGCAAACATTTTTTTTGTTTCAAAATAAACAGATCGCCACTGCAGCAAATAAAACAAAACAAATTTCCAAGGACAGGAATGTCCCAAAGAAGTTGTGTCATCAAGAGAACCAGAGAATCGTCTACACCGTTTACAGAATCCATTCCTACCGTACACCTCTTCTGAGAGTGCTGCAGGTGGAAAAATGAAAAGATGAGACCTCAGTCGAGCTGGTAAGACTGAAAAAACTTGAGCTAAGGAGAGTCTAGGAGAGACTATGGGCCATAAGAGCCTGAGTGCAGTCAGATTAACTTATGCGGCATATGTCGTCGGTGTGAATGCCCTCACACTGGCCACACCTCCTCACCAGCGCCTACTAAGTAATTTATCAGAGAAAGTAAATGCGACATGACGAAGCACACGTAAGATTCAATCACTAGAACAGGACGTTCCAAAAGATATAATTTTTAATTGATTAGTAAGCAAAAAAAGTTTGTTCTAACTACGGAAAACTCGTCCAAGTTCTCAGTGTTTTTTGCATATTGATATCGCTTAAGATGTAATAGTGCCGAGTTTCATTGTGTGAGCGCTTTAGACCACTGTGAACTCGTCCAAATGCCTAGTACCTCTTTACAAATATTTTTGATATTTCATAGGATGTAATAGGACTGGGTTTTATTCACTGAACTTTTCAAACTTCGACAAACTCGTCCAAAAGCCCGATTATTTTTTTGCAATAAATTCATACGATCCAAAATGGGGTATAAATAGCTGATAGACCGATTCTCGATAGTATCTTTAGGTTTCATTCATTGTTATGGCAAACTATACCGCTTTATGGATTATGGCAGGCTAACCATCAGTCTGATGCATGATTTTTCCCAAATAAAAACTTGCAAGCGATTTTCGCTAGTTTCTGAGAACTTTCAAGAATATTCTAGAATGACTCCACTGAAAGATCGACTCTAAGTATAAAATCCGCTCAACTAATTTGGCCTACCATCTATTTGACTTAGCATGGCGTATTTGGAAAATCTACGCATCAAACTATCGCTATATTTAGCGACAATCCATCCTCCAAGCCATGACTCCCACTCTTCGCTTTTTCCCTCTATCATGGGATCGTCCGCCAATTCAAGTTGTCATTATAGCAGCAAGATTAAAAAAGTGAGGTAGACATATGGCCAAGCAAGGGCCCTGGGGAATACGATTCCCACTTAATTAACAACGATCAAACTTTTATTACGTTCGAAAGGCAAAAGTTCAGCTGGAAAATGTTGCGAACTAAAAAGGTTGGGCATAAAGCGCCTGACCTTATGGTAACCTTAAGTGATAGGATACGCCATGCGCACTGCTTTTTATTGGATTCAAATGGTTCCCAGACCTTGCCATAAGAATCTCATAAAAGTCAAACAACTCACATATTTTTCACTTCTCCCAGCAGGCATTTCATTAGCCAAAGCTCTCACTGACTTAGGAGAAACTCTTTCAGATTATTACTCACCCGTCCCCTCCCCCCCTCTAATCTAAGCTTTACTATGATTTAGCACGTTACTAGTTTTTATTTTGAACATTTATTACACCTTCTACTGATTTGTTACTTTCCCTGTTTGCCTGTCGATCTATTGACTCCCCTTCAAACGTTTGCTGACGTGCAGTAAATATTCATTGATAAAAAATAAGTCAGTAATAAATAAATAAATAAATAAATAAATAAATAAGAAACACATGATCACGTGGAGAAATTGCAAAAAAAGGTCCCTGTGCTCTAGACTGTACAGCAAATATGGCAAGACTATTCATTCTATGCTCTCTTACATGCCTGTCACGATTGACCGACGAAGTAACCTGTAGGGAAAGAACCTGAATATCCTTCACTTAATATGGACTGCTTTCCGTAGCTAGTCGGCGGCGGAATGCAAAGAATTTCTTCGCGATAATCCGATAGTCAAAGAGAGCACTACGGCGAGATATCGCTTCACAGTGTTGCCTTGAATGGGAACGGAAGTGACCGGAAGGGAATGGCTGAAGTAGCATTAAGAATTTGAAGCAAAAGTGAAGCCGATTTCTGGAAAGTAGCCATCTTCAACAACACCAGAAAACAGAAGATTTTTCGAAGTGAGTATTTCGAAAAATCATTTTTCGGAGGTAGGAAAGATAGGAAGTAGAGTTGTGGGAAAGCTACACATCGGAGCTGTGCTCTTCAGTACTAGCACGATCAAGTACCCTACTCAATCGCTTGACGGAATTACCACTCCTTCCAGAGCCTTTCGATTACCTAGAAGTATATGGCCTAAGTTGATAAAGCTGCATATGAAACTTGGCCTATGTAGGTAATGACTTGCGCCAAATAGCTCAATTTTTGATGATGAACAGCCGAAACTTTCAGGAAAAGACGATCTGAAGTGATGAAAAATGAGAGAAGAAAACATTTCAGTAGAGATTGAGCCTAACATAAAGAAAAGAAAAGATTTCCTATCATGTCCCAGCCTAATTGATAGCGCCAAAAGCAGGCGCCTGGCCGGTTCGATAACCTGCGATATAGGGCAGTGGCAATGTTCGGTCACATTTACATGGTTTGAAGGTTCAAATCCTTGTCGTATCTGCAAAACCCTCGGTCCCATCAGATCTGATTGTGGAAAACAAAGAAACGCCGACTGGAACCATTCCTGAACCGTGTTGACGTTGGCAACAGATGCCGGAGCCTTTTTTCTTACTGTGGCTCCCTGGAGTTCCCGGTTGCTACGAGTAGACCCATAGCATTCATGCCCATTTTCAGGTTCTCGGCTCTTACTGGAACGCGATTCTGAAGACTGCACTCGGCTGACTTCAATACGGCATCAGATATTATTGGGCCAATGTATCCTCACCACTGGAAATGAGAGGCTATGAAAGAGCTAGCAATCCGTTGATCGGTGCCATAGCACAACTTCCGAGCAATTACAAAAAAAAATTTCTAACCAGTTCAGAGGGTTATCTTTTTCAAGAAATTGCTGAGGAAAGATCTGGTTTTGTAAAATGTTGACAGTAAAAATCAGCTCAGGATTATTACCAGGATTATTTCAGCTCACATCCTTCCAGAAATATTTTTCCCTAATCCCAAAATACTTCTTCATTGAAAAATATTGATGTCCCAACAGTAATACTTTCCTGTAGATTTACAATGTCGAGACGGGCAGGGATAAGTCTAGTATTTTGACCGAAAAACTCTGTAACAACTTCATGGGAGTTCTGATATACTCAACGTAGACGTTACTGCCCTGCACACCGAAGAGCATAGGTAAAAATAAATAAATAAATAACAAAATAGAGAGAATGTGGTTGGTCAATGGCGGATGTAGAATTTCTGCCCTCAATCCTATTCCGAACGTCATTAATTACAATACAAATGAGTTCAGGCAAGTACACTTCACTTCAGTAATCCAATTTTCTCATAATTCTTTCACCAGTACTTTCACAGATGTTTCCTATTCTCGTTATACATTCCATTATGCCTTCGTAGAGATGCAATTAAGCCGGGGTGACGACAACTGGAATATTTATGGCCCGAAAATCAGACTCCGAGTGGAACTAGGCTGGTCTTACTGAATCTCACAAACTATGTACTATCATTGTACATTTCTAGTATGGAAGTAATGACCGACACTTCCTCCCTGAATAAAATCGTAAGAAGCAAGTGTGGTTCCGACCATGCCCTTCAAGTTCAGATGGATTACTCCTGGTGTACCTGGCTAAACCAGCAGTTTCACTACTTCCTTGTAAACCTAATTTGACCTAGCTTAAACGGGTCGTTTAGGAGGTGCTACTTAACTAGTGTGTAGGAGGATCAGACGATTTAAGTTTGATGGGCAGATTTTCCGTCAAGGTCAGAACCAATAAAATGGCTTCAGAGATCCATAAATTACTATGCCACCAAAACCTTACCCTTACCTAGAAGGCTCTCTTAGACCTGCTCCAGCTTAATTTGCTCTCATTACGCAGCCTGCTGAATTCCTCAGTGCAACCCTCTCTGAACACTAAAGTGCTTGTCGGAAAACAGCTTGTCATTGTTGCGTCGAGCAGGCTGAACAGGCTAGCCTGCGCCGAATCCGGTAAACCGGCATGAGCAGTGACGGTATTGGTGTTGAGCGCCAGCTCTCACCAATACCGTCGCAATGGGTGTTTCCGTGACAGTTTCCGGTGAAGTCCGGATGCACGTTTTGTGCATCACTGGACAAACAAACAAATATCGTGGTGGCCAGTGGCTTGCGTCAAGCAGGCGCCTCCGAACGTTCATAGATCGTTCCCTGTGATTACTCCATGGGTGATTTACAACTGGACCTCTCTGCAAGGGCAAGAAAAAAAATTGTTGGCTCTCGAAAGCTCTTTGGCCACATGAGTAGTAGTCTTGGACTACCGTGTACTCCATTGCGACTTGTAGGAGTTAGAGACATTCTGGAAAACTCTGGAAAATTAGGGTGTACGCTAAATTTGAGCTATGAGCTGTATGGGGTCAAAAAGTATGTCGGCCCTCGTCCAGAAGGAGATGACCTATGAAAGGAGTCTCTTGCACCTTTGTGAACCTGACAACAAAATCTGCAAAGAAGAGCGAGAAGAGAAACGGACGCTGACAAATCCTGATTTCAGAGCTGATTTAAATTTTCCTTCAAAAGTTAGCATAGCGTGGGGGAATGGGTGACGCCATTCTGGAGGACAAAACTGGAAAACTGAGTGGAAGCAATCAAAAAAAGAGCACTTATATTGGTCAAGTCGTCCCGAGAGGATATGGGAGATTGAAAAGTTGGAAAAACCAGGAAATGCTGGGCTTCGCTTGGGAAGAAGAGGCAATTTGTGTGAACCACTTTGCTATAGGATATTGGGGCGTAGGTGTTGTCAGGACCGAAATTCAGCCCTGTGTGATCATCGAATTCGCCAGGCTTTTTGGCTCAGAAAACTGTCATCAAGGACGGATCTGAACGGACTGAACCTCACCTAAGCCAAAATGCTCAAATAATTGTATATCGAAATACACACTCGAAGATCTCTTCGAATTACGGCAGAGTTCAAACACTTGGTGCGCTGCGAAAACATAGTGAACCTCCTATCAACTCACATCCCTTTCCTCCCATAAAAAAGGAAAACTTGAGATTTCTGGATTGGATTCCGACGGTTCGGGCAAAAAAGCCAGCACATTTGCGACCATGTTCACAGAAGGTAACAGCCAGACAAGCGGTCGCATAGCGGCTTGTTATCTTCGACTCCCTAGGGGAGCCTTAGCGATTAGGCGCAGGTGAGTAATGTCTTGTGGCCCCACACTACACTACCAGACTCACTGGCCGACCGAGATCCAAATCTCGAACGGATTTCACCATAACTATTCAAACCACTCCAAAGTCAAGGGATTGGTACTAAACTCCTCCAAGAGAGTAGAGGCGACTCAGTTCCACATCGAAGCCATTGTATAAGCCACATACTCATCCAACCTTCACTATGAGTCTGAAAGGAAGTCCAGTAGATGGGGAAAGGGACTGACCGTAAGGGACTGACCAACGCCAGACAACATCGTCTTCATCTTTCATTCTTCGAGAATACGAGTTGTATGCCCTTTCTGAGAGCGCCCAATTCTACCATTGACCAGTAACTGGATCATTCAGGGGAAAATGAAAATACTGGTACAAAACGATGGAAAAGGGGTTTGAGAAACGAAAAGTACTCGAGAATTATAAAGGAGGCAAGCAAGTCGGCTACTTATTACTTATAAATAAACAACCAGGGGGATCTCGGCGACATTCCGAGTTTCACGGTGATTTTCGTGGACTAACTGGTGCAGGATCCGCTCGACAAGATAGCCAAGGGATGAGTGGGCAGCAATGAGGAAAGCACTAGCCGCTATGCAATTGAGAGTGTCGCCGACTGACGGCGTCTCCGTCGAACTCAACTTATCACTTTTTCGTTCCTCATAGCTTTTCGCTTGCCTCATTAAATTAGCTTCAAGCTTGCATCTGAATGTAATACGGCTTTGCGTTGGACAAAAAAGGTTGCTTTATCAAGAATTTGGTAAAAAATACTTGTAGGAACTCCAAAGTTGAATGATTTAGCTGATTTTTGCTTCCTTCCATTCCCCATTAATTAACAAGCGAAATAAGTTGCAACTTTCAAAAACCCCGCCCTACATCAAGCCACGCCCACTATTCCAAAATTGCGATTTTACAGAGCTGTTCCGGTTCCCTAGTCAACAACAGCTATTATCTGTGTATGGATAAATGCAGTCACTACTAGAGAATCTATGGAATTCTAAATTTATTGGTGTACACCCTGTCACTGCCGAAAATCTGCTCAAAGTTCTTGTGGGGAAAAGCGAAATTTCCATGTCGTTTCCTTGTGATTATTTGGCCCCAGTTTTCAGAAATTTTTACCACTATAAAAGTCCACCTGTCCATCTTCCTACTTCACGGAAGCATACCGGCACAGCTACATAACAAAAGGTTTGAGCTGAGGATCAGCCTTATCCTATATGGTTTATAGAATGACAGAACTGGGCCCAGGAGAAATGGAAGGCTTGATTCCACGATATGACTCCCGAATCACAGATGTAGTAGCTGCGAAGTAAGTAGAAATCAGGTTGGATCCTTCGGTATCAGAGCCCTTTACAGTGCTTGCGATAACTCGTGTCTTCCCATTTTTAATTCTCTCTAGGGAAGATAAAATTTGAGTGAAGAAAGGATTCCAAAAGATCACCATCAGATACAGCAAATTTGAGAATCAGATCATCCTACAATCGAAGGAGAATTTCTTTTTTTTAACAGATTTCCAGCCTACCCAAAACCCTTCTCCTTCTCCAGCCGTTCGACTGCAAATGCAGACAGAAACCTTCTACCGTGGCGTATGGGTGCCTAGGCAGTGAAACGAGTTCTCCCTAAAGTAGGACTCCACTAGTACTACCTCTAATCAACCCAGCGAGAAGGAAGGGGAACCTGTGCCTCTTGACATCTTGGCGATGGCTGAATAATTCATCTTTTTCTTGATTCCAAGAGAAAAGTAGAAATACTCCATCGTGGACAGCACATTTTTTCGCTGTCCGCTTCAATGCATCACGCTGTCCTCGCACCTCCAATTAGGGGTTGATGAACGTGGCCTTGATGTGAAAAATTGAAGGGCGCCAAGTGATGGTGGGATTTCTGACTGCCGAAAAAGATGAATGACAACCTTAGATTTTTTCGGGAGACGATTTGCGGTTTTGGTGAAAGTTCATTAGGGATCGACAAAAAGTGTTCCCAACGAATCCAGTATTCTGCGATGAGGATTCAAGAAAGAGCCTGGACTTTTTAAGATAAGCCATGCATTCGGCTTACATTCGGAGCCCTAGGGATGTCTGAATGGTTGTTTGGCCGATACAATGACAATAGTAGACTTAAGCAATCGAATGTTGACCCACATGCTCAGATTGGACGAGTTCGTTCTCGTACTCAATACTGAAATCCTGAGAAATGGCATCTCTACAGCCCGACTTATTGAAAGACTCAGTGAAGCAGTGTGATTTTCGAGAGCAGATAGTTATCAGGCCATTTTTTTACTTCCATCCGACTCACCGGCTCGGATTCAGCAAAGTAAAGTCTATATGTGGGCTGAGGTGGTGTTGTGACACTATCACACACGCATGGTCACGGGTTCGAATCCCAGATCGACATAGGCTCAGATAGGCCAACCAAGACTTGTATCCCCTCAGAGCTGGGTAATTGGTATCAGATTTGTCTGGGAGGATAAAAGCACTGACTTATAAGTCGCCTAGCCACCGCAAGTCATTGTATAGGCCACATACGCATTTTGGTTTGGCCCTTAAATTTCCAAAATCCTTTCTATTGATGTTTTAATTGCACTGTGCATCTTGGTGTTTTGTAAGTTCAATAAACAGCCACAAATAAATACTTGGACTAATATGTAAACACCGAGCGAAATAAATAGAAAAAAAAGCTCCCGTTGGCAGAATAAATGCTCTCAGCCCCTTGTGTTTATGAAAAATTTTCTTATTTATTCGATAAACAATTATACTGGCATCTCTATGGTACCATTGTCATTCCCATGCTAACACCGTGTCACTGCCTTATACCGCAGGGTGAGGTGCATTACATGCAGTAACTAGGGATTGCCTGCATAACGACCACCCCTTGAAGTCAGAGTGAAACCGGAATTTTTTTTGGGAAAAGAATAGAAACCCTCAAAAACCCAAAAGATAAACCAGACACATCATCTGCTCCTTATCAGCAACCTAAAGTATGTCATTCTTGGTTCGTGGATCAGGATTGGATTATTAGAGCTCCCCGGCAAACAAAAAACAACGCTGCCCTGTCTTCCATGAAACGCCTAGCTTGGAAGTTCATAAGTAGTCCCGAACAGAATTCATCTACCGTACCTGTACTGCAAGTGGTCCATTGAGCCGGTGTTGATGCGGGACACGGTTCACGATCTCGGCAGTGATATTGAACGAGAACGGCCAGCACCGCTACTGAGATCACTATCAACTAAAATAAAAGCAAAAGTAGACAAAAGTAGTAATAATTAGGCATTATAAATGAATTAATTCTTTCCATTTTTTGTTCTTGATAAAAGAAGGCAAAAGAATTGAGCGATGTAACGGCAAAATGAGGTCAAATGGACTAATAGAAATTTGAAAAAAATTCATCACATTATTTTAATATTGGTATCAAACAGTATTAGAAGCATTAATGTCAGGATATTTTTAAATTTTCAAGTGTAATCGTATTGAAATACTTACAAAGACGAAGGCGATTAGTAGAAGTGAGTGATCAGCAAGAAATGAAAGACTTGCGTCCGCTACGGACGTTGACAAAACAGCCGACGTGGTACTTGTAGCCTGAAAAAATGAAATGAAATCAACGAAATAAGGAAAGTCCGATGGAAAATAGCTGAGAGAGCAATCCTTTTTCAATCCCCATTTCATGTTGAGCCATGCATTGGGTCTCAATTTCACCTCAAACGGGTGTTTGCCTGGGTTTCCACCCTTTTGATAACGTCTTTACTTAACTGAACGACTCCAAAATCTACTAGTTTTCCCACTGGGATCCTAGTTGGATTCAATCTCAGGCTGCCAGGCGAAACTGTTGTTGTAGCATCTACCCGGATCATTTACTGTAACCACAAAATTTTATTGATATTCGAAAATTTGCCAGCGATTAGTAGGGTAATTTAAGAGAGGAAATAACGTAGTGATCAGGAGGCACCACAACCCAGAAAGCCAAATGTTTCCAAGTAATCTATCTCTGAGTAATCTATCCCTTAAGGACTGATTGTTTTGGTTTTCATGCGCCTAGAAGAACGGAGATATTTTTTTAGTATAAATGCTCACTGTGAGCCATCGCTTTGCCCTCACGATTTTGAAAAGAGGACTAGTGCATGACATATTCCTGAAAAAGACGTCATGCATTTGACTTCTTCTCAAAACACAACCTCTACACCCAAGGCTTCATCATTTCTACAACCTCTATGTGTCCTTTGCAATAGACAAATGTGCCGGCCAAGAAATTCCAAGTGATGGAGAGCTCTAGTGATTCAGCGCCCATCACAGCTACCTAGCCTTACTTGGCAGCTCGACGACAACTGGACGTCACTTTTTTTCCTGACGTCTTCGAAATCGAAGGTCGGTAGTGAATCTTGGGTAGTTTTTGCCTACGTCTTGGAATGAAGTGACCTTCAAGTCAAATTTTTTGATAGATAAAGCCACATGACCTTGACGGCCCAGGTGAAAGCTAAAGCCATTACGGTAGTCAATTGAGAGCCTCTCAAAAACGCTTCAATAAATCAGATAGATGAAGGAGAATAAACATTCGAGTTCCATAGAGATTTTGACTTTCTCGTAGAATTTTTTACTTTTTTGCAGATCGATTTCTTTTTTATCGGGTTTAGTGCCTTGGTTTTTTATGAAAACTTTTTGGACTGATAACTGTCAACTAATCGATAAATGATTTATTGAAAAATCAATGGAAATTGTACCTCGGTCGGAAAAAGTCTGGCTAGTTCTGTCTTGGAGGGAGAGATCATTGCTCACATAGTTCGGACCTGAAACAGGAGAATAACGTTGAATGATAGAGGTAAGCAAGGGTCATGATAGGATACTGTATCGATAACTGTAGAGGTACCGTAATAAGCAGCGAACAACAATGGAATACAGTAATATGCAATAGGCAATACGTGTACAAAGCGTTCGCGATTGATAGTGAAGAAACACTCGTGAAAGTCCTTGGTAAAGTTGAAACTTCATGACTATTATCGATTACCCAAGTCCGCGCCATGCGCGCGATTCACCTACGAAATGAACCTGTCCATGGAAAGGCAGATATTCATTGAAATCGATCTTTAGAATATAAAGCTCAGAAGTTCTCCAGTTCAAAGGTAGCTTCCCGGTTAACTCAACAGGGGAGGGATTCAATTCCAGTGGAACTTTGAATGGAGACTTAGTTATATAGATAATATTTGAAATACTACTCACATATAGAGATCGAAACTACTCAACGAGTCTTTCGAGATAGTTATGTTCAAAACCTCAAGGGGCGCTGAAACCCCACCTGAACCCCAGATTTCGCTCATACCTTAGAACAATGAAAAGAGCCTCTGAATGGTCTGACCTACGCCGAAGATCATTCAAGCGCGATGGGGTTTCTAGTCTTGCCGTCGTTTTTCTCTTGTCTTATACGAGATACTATGAGAACGAATAGGAAAGAATGAATATGAAGACAGTATGTACCGAAAGAGAATGCAATAGCATATAGAAAGTAAAATACGATGGGTAGCCGCATAAGATGAATGGAGAAGATTGATGAGAAGTGAAGGTGAAGTTGAGATGGTAAATAGAACATAGGAGCAGGATATTCCTTCAATTGCAGTATTAGATTCACGGTGGGAGAGATTGGATGGAGAACGAAGGCACAACTAAGGGAAAGTCGAGGTGTTTGGCGCCATACCCGATCGGCCGACTTCAAAGCGCGCCTCATTTCTAATTGTCCCACCACACGCCGCGTATTATGAAGCCATATTGGTTAGGCGTCGCGCCATGCCGTATACCATCCACGCAAAAGCAACGGAGGAAAGCTAAAGAGAATGTGAGTTGAAGTGCAATTCCTACAGAGGAGGTTTATAATTACAATGAGCTAAAATGATTTACAGCAAAACTAACTTGAACACCAATTAATAATAATCTTCATGAAATTATAAAAATTAGAGGCAAAGTCATGAAAAGACATCAGCTAGGGCGAGGGGATGAAAATCTTCAACTGAAGCCGACGAATCTCCAATGAGACTGTTCTAAAGTATTGAGCCCTACGGATCAACGTGTCCATCGATGGCTTTTATATAGCTTTCTGACCTTCTACGGGTTAGAGCAGATGACGGGTTGTTCCCTGTACGGATGAGAGCCTTGCTTGGCCTAGGCGGGTATCTATCCGAGGTCCGAACCTGTGACTATGCGCGTGAGATAGTGCGCCACTTGCCATTATACCACCTTTGCCTCCACCCTGAACACTAGGAGGAAAAATAAATAAATAAAAACATAAATAATCGATTGTTCATTGTCGAGCAAGCTATGTGCAGGGCGACTTCGTGCGTTTATTTGACTCTATGTACCTTACTCTTTCGGAGCGATGGTGGAGGGCGAAGGAAAGTGGTAGGCTTGACTGTTATGGGGTATGATCCCACGTGGTCAGCCCGTGCACTTCTCACTCACTGACCTACTTTCGCTCAATTTTGGAAATATTTGCCACATAAAGAGCGCTTCTCTCCTAAAATCCCCCAAATAATGCATAATGCATTCTGCAACCGTGTGAAGCGGTATAGGCATGATGATATATTCAATAATAAATAAAAAATTATAGTGAATAACGTGAATTTAGGCAGAGGAGGATTCGAAGAAGAGATGAAAATAAACATGACCTCAGCATTGGGTTTCGGACACAACCGTTTCGAAATCAGTTTCGAAATCCGAGTGCTAACAATGTCAACAAACAGGTTCTTTTTATGGTGTCTGCCCCGAAAAGGTTAGAAGTTATGTTTGACATGCCCCAGATTCTTTTAGTATTACGTGCTGTAAAGAGCCTTCAACCAATGAACTACCCACATCTCCCACTGCCATGAGTAAAATAACACTTTGTAGTACTTTTACAGAGTAAGGAATTATCACAAGATTCATCGAGGTATGGACCGATGCCCAAAAAAGGCAAATTCCACCTTCGGAATTGAACTCAATCTTCAACCAACAGATTCCAATTAGCTTACGGTAATCCATTTTTCACAGCTGCAAAGGGACGAGAAAGTTCAGCAAAGAGGAGGTAGAGGTGACCCGGTTAAGTGGGGGAAGAGACCGTAGTCCTTCTCGGCCCGGGTCATAAACGTTCTTAACCTGCCAACCGTGGAATGAAATCGGCAACAAATTACTGTAAGTGCAATTCTGTGACGAAACTTGTCAGATGATGAAAAATTACGCAAGAAATGCTCATGACGAGTTCATTTCGAGGGTAGGGGGCAGTAAAGAGGTCGGAAAGGATTAGATGGTATGAATTGGGACAGAACGGCAACTGGGGGTGAGCATCATTACTGATAGGAATGGTTGAGGTCCGCCGAACTGACCGCGAAGTGCGACTACCGGGTGTACGTCGCAGGCCATCACAGGAAGAACCAAGACATTGAAATGGGTGAATGCACAATGATGTCGTACAACGTAGTCTCTGAAAAGAAGAAGGGGAAGAAGTGCAGGAAGGGCCATGAGAGGTCGCTGAAGATAACGGGCACCAACGGCGCGAAGACGGCTACAGGTCAGTCGTCGAAGCGTCCAAGTGGAAGACGATCGTCCGCCGTCAGTAAAAAGCAAAACAGCACAATCGCCTTCATGTGCCACCACGACGTACGAATTGACTAGTGACCTGAATCGTTACAGCGCCCTTTCCAAAAACATGACATCGTTATGGTACACTAGCAATGAACTTCCTCACACTTCGGAGTGAGAAACCTAGACTTTCTTGGCCCAGGAGAAGCTAGGTTGCCATTTAAGCCCTCTATAATTCAAGGTTGGATTTTTAAGCGGTACCAGAGTTGTTCCGGAAAGCAAGAACACTCAGGTATACTCAAAGGAACGGAGGTGAAGTCTTTGGCCGTAATCAATCCTCTTCATAGACGTGCATCACCATTCCACCTCCATTCAGAATCGCAGCCGCGTTTGAATGCATACATTGAATTGCAGTGGCTAGCAGATTTAAATTCAACATTTTTCCAATCCCAAATGGCTGTGGTACCGATTAACTGACCCCGAAGGGATGGAGGACTTGGCTCGAGTGGATTTCAGTCTGGGATTCACACCCGTGACCATGCGTGTGTGTCAGTGGCCACCTCCACTGCTCCGTGTTCACCCTACTTACTGAAATATTACTGTGACTCTAGATTCGAGTCCATAGATGAAAAAAAACATCTTATTGGAACAGTGTGGTGCAGCGGACCAGCACGGTGCTGAGAAAAGCACGTTTACTGGATGGAATACCTGCTGAAACTAAGCTTCCAACGGATGCATTTGGTATCAGGTGGTTGGATCAAATTGCGATATATTATAAAAATTAACCAATATTACAAAAAAAAACAAGCTCGGACCTCTAGCATTACCTGAGGGCTATAACCTCATAAAAGAAGATTCCAAAGAGTTACTGTTGGGGAGTGGGAAGAATGAATAGAAGAGAGCAGGGACGAAAGAAAATGGAATGGAACAAGCTTCAATCAAAGGCAAACGCCCTATGAGAATGCCGAAAAAGGCGAAGAACATTACTAATGCATGCTAAGAGGCGTTCTCAAAATGATGAAAAATTAGAAATGATGTTTACAAGGACCCAGTGAACTCGAAAATGCGGTGAGGGCTTCAAAAGTGACGTATGCCGAAGGGCTCTCCCCAAGTCCTCAAACTTCTCCCAAATGGTGAGCTCAGTTTGAAGAACGGCAAGTAGAAATATTGTGCAATCGAAAATCGTATTCCATGGCAATTTCATTACTGTAGTGGGGATCAAGTAGGCGTCTTATTCAGAACATGTTTGAATCCTCAAGAAAAAACATGAAAAAACATAAGCAGCAATAATGTTAATTTCAAAGCTCATTAACTGAAGGAAGCCTAAGGAGGAAACAAAACTAGAAAGAGAGAGAGAAAAAAGATCTGTTATGATGAAGGTAGATACATGCTCCTTTTAACAGTTAACCGGTCAATGCTTATGGAAACATCCCTGAGATTACGAATGGAAGCCAAACGCGTGGCACAACTTCTCCCTGAGACCGTAGTACGTGGGATGATTTCAATATGACTTATTGAATTCATTGGCCATTAATTCAAGATGACTTAGAGAGATAAATCAAACGGGTCACGCATTGACGCATCTGGTATTTAACCCTTACTGCAGCTGGACCAGTGAGTGGACAGCTGAGAAATGAGAGCGTGCGAATTGTTGACGAGAAGTGAATGACGATTTGATAAATTGCAGTTTCATACACACGTTAGAGTAGAGCAATATACCATAAGATATACAGTAAGTAGTGATAATAATAAATAATGAGTGATACTTTTTAATACTACGTTATCACAGCCATGCACTTATTAGGTTGTAACATAAGTTCGTAGAGTTTTTCACAAAGATTTCTCTGAACAAAAAGCAATAATTGCAATAATAAATTATTAAATAAGTTATTATAATAATCAGCCAATACAAGAATTGTTTGGCGACCATCTTCCTTCAAAAGTGCCTTCAGACGCTCTTGGTCGAATTCTGCAGGTCGTCCGCTTCGAGGCGTGTCTTCAAGTTCAAAGTCGCCATTTTCGAGATTCGCGAACCATTTTTGTGCAGTAGACACACCTATGTATGACATCTTGCCTGTACACACTGCATATCTCCCGAGCTGTATCGGCAAGAAAAGCAGATGTCGAAAATGCTGATTTTTTACTCCTAGATATTCCATTTCTGAGCCAGAAAAAAGACGAACAATTAAACTCCCCAAAAAAACAGATAAAACAGTTTTGTAGAGGAGAAAAAGCTCTTTCGAATGAATATATACACTTTGCTAAAAAACAAAATAAATCGTTGTAAAATAACTCTAAGGCAAAACTCTACGAACTTATGTTACAACCCAATATTTCCTACTTTTGTTAATAATGATATAGTGAAGACAGATTTATAGACGATCATGGACTAGTAATGATATAGATGCTATTATTATTTTACATTGCTATGGACAAAAGTAAATTGAATGATAGATTATGATAACCAAGGGTCACGTACTATGAAACCGTGTAAAAAGTGATACGAAACATAACAAATGCCACAATAATACTTAATAACTAATAGAAATAATTATCAGAAATATTTATATGGCATATTAATATCATTAATTAGCACTAGCAATGTTGTCATGTTAATTTGCTATCATTATGCAATTATTGAAAGTTCTTATAAGATTACTTTGACTATTTCTAATTTACTCATTTATTTTTTTAAAATGTGATATCACTTCATTTTGCTTACTTTTATTTACTCTTCAAATTTTTTGATTCACTGTTTCGAGCAAGAGAGAAATGAATAGCATATGATAATCAAAAGTAATTTATAATACATAGCAATGTATATGTTACCGTATGTACAAACAAAACTCACCCAATTGTTCCCTAGTTATTAGAACCCCTTCCCCATGAATCCCCCTTCCTTTACAGTACTCCCCTCGAAATCTTATGCTGTAAATTGACATAAAAACGCTAAAAAACGCTTGCCTAGTTTGCGCCACGTGTTCAACATTGACGCACATTTGCGGGTGGTGATTGAAGGGGTAGCCAACTGAAGTGAATTACAGGGCTAGAACTGATCACACGTCGATTTACTATTTCAAAAAAAAAACACAATTATTCATAATAAATTTAGAGAAATGGGACATTGTGGGACATGTGATAGGAATTGACCTAGGGTCCCTTCAGTGCCAACACATGTGGTACTGGTTGCAATTGCTATTGCTCGACCATCATTCTATCTCGAAAGGCACGTGCTGGTATGAGCAAAAAACGAGGAAAACTGTTATACTTGCTAAGAGGAATAGCATAAACATTATAAAAATTTATATTTTAACCACATTCACGCTCAACCCACTTTATTACTACCTGCTAGACATCATTAAACTTTAGAGCACATTTTTTCATTGAAATTCTTTCAGTCAAATGCGAGTCATATACCAGCGGAACGATTCATGCCAAATAATTGAAAATAAAAAGCCAAATAAAGGAAAATAAGTGAAATTCATTAACAACTACTTAAAGTTGCTTCACCAGCTAAGTTAGTCGGAAGGGAAGAACTGGAAGCTTCCATGACAGGAAGGAAGACAAGGTATTACAACATTCATGGAATTCATAACGACCATCTGGGGAGATGATCGCCTATCCTGTTAAGATTGATGGTTCTTACAGCGAGAGGTGAGCAAGATGGCTAAAAAAGAAGCAATCACAAGTAGCTAGAACTAGCCTAGGCCTACTGTATTGCAGTTGGAAAAGTAAAACTGGGAAGGATAGTTTTTCTGCACTGATCCTGTTCTGGGTAGACTCACAAGTACGACCTCTATTCTCACTTTTAATGACGTTCGAATGAGTATGTGAACAATGCATTGTCTTGAGGATGGCAGCTATAAGTCAGTATTTTTATCAATACAGATCAGTCTGGTACCTCCTAATTAACCCAGCAGAGATAGATGGCTTAATGACCTGAGGGGAACTTAACCTTAGTTCTACCTCTTTTGGTCTCTCCCTCTACCTTCCGATCCTGACGACCCATCTATGGAAATCGCTCTTCTCACTGTCTCCACTCTGACCCTGACATCCCATGTATGGGAGTAGTTTTTCTCAACGAGTGAAAGGTGTAAGGGACAACGCAGGTATGTAGGAATTGACCACCATGCAGTGTCCCACACTTCCGAAATCAGGAACCGCCCAGGCAAGGTTATCTTTCCGACTTTCCACGGTGCAGTACTCCACCAGGACCATCTATTGGTTACCCATTCCTATCCAACAGTTAACCCATCGATAATAACTTACAACGGGGAGTACAACCCGATAAAAAGTTGCATAGGAGTCCACCCAATGAGGAGTTTGCGCCTGTCTTTTTACCTTTTCTAGGCCAACTACTGGGTTTCCGACTGGAACTTCTCCAAGGAGGCCAGAATTCGATGTTATCAATGACTATAAAGCAATAAATGCTGATCAAGTTTGTCAAGCACATAAGTTTTTGGCCTCAATTTCGTCCCTGGGACGCGCCATGAATGCGACTTCTACTCAGAATCTGTTCGGTCAATCAAGTGCTTGCCCTATACAGTGACTGAACTAGAACCTGCTCACTGCTACGGATAGCTTACGGAGGATCGACTTCATCAGTTTTTCTTTGCACTACAACAGGTTTGCTTTGTGAATCAAATAAAATTGTTTACTCATGGCTTTGAGCAACAAACCCACCGGATACCGAAACCGCTAAATAATTCCATCAAAAACTAAGCCCTCCCAACTGGATTCAACTGGTAAAGCCGATTGTGAAATGGGCTGGAATGTCTTAGACATCAGTACCCAAAATTCAAAATTAGTTTCCTATCCTCAAAATATGGGACTATAACTTCCAGAAAGTGACTTCAGATGGAAGACAATGGAGTGACCAAGGTGCTCTAAGAGAGAATCAAGATTGGGGTCAAATAAGGTATAGGAGCCCCAAGGAATTGTCGTGATAGCCATGAGGTGAGCAGACGAGAGTGGCCGGTGAGCTCCTACAAGCAGGAAGAGCACCTGGTGCTCACGTCGGAAAATGTGTTGGATCGAATTTCTCTCTTCGTTACGAGCTAATGGACAAACACGCTACGTGGAAGAACTGACTTTAACCAGAGGGAAGCTTCGCCATCCAAAATCATGTTTTTATTTACTATTTATATTACTTATTTTTTCTGTTTTACTCTGACTTTATATACTCATACTATTTTTGAGCTTTTTGTTTATTCACTATACTTCTTTTCACCCCACCGTCAATCTGATATCAGAATAGGTAGTCACTGAACAGATGAATCCCAACTGAGGTAATATTCAAAACTCCTTTTTAATCAACATTTTTGTACCTATGGAATTTGTTTATATATCTTCCGATTATTGGGATAAAAAAATTAGAAATAGTCAACGGAGAGTGGAAGAAGATTTATGGGTGCAGCTCTCAATTTTTGAGTGACTCTCTATATATTTCAAGGATTAAGAAATAGACCCCAGCCAACAAGGTAATATTAGGTGATAAAAAGAGATAGTGAGTTGTAAGAAGTGATACTCACAAGGCTTTTTACGAACTCTACGAGTGACTGCGAACTAATTGCATTGGTACAGAGTGTAATGAGGAACTTAGCAGACGAGATGGATAGTTCATCAATAAATACGATAAATGATAACAAATGATAAAGTGTTATCATAAGAACACAACGGTATGATCAGATACTGCAAAGCGATAATTAGTGATAACGTGTTATAAGGAGACAAGGTGAAGAATGAAGGATCTGCCATGCTTATTGGAAAACCACAATACCTTTCGCAACTTTTCTAACAAAGAATCAGCAGAGAGGCTGTCCTAAATATAGAACGGTGGTGCCGATGAAGATGTAGCCAGGCAGTAAGCAGCTGGAGGCGTCCACCGGTCGTGTGCGTTATAATATTGCGGCCCGTATCCAGTTCGACGTATGGCTTCCGCATTATGCTTAACAAACGACGACAACGACGAAGACGACGACAGCGGCGGCGTCGGCGTCGAGCAAGCAAAACCTTTGCTATCATACACAAAAGCTTCCCGACAAAATGACGAGTTTGCCGGTTTTCCTCTGAGAATGCTAAGCTTGAAAAACACCTGCAAGTCTTCAAAGCCCATTGGCCATTAGTCGAAGAAGTGGAAGTTGACGTTGAAATCAAAAAGATTAACCCATTTTGCAGCTAATAAACACCGTTTTGGATGTTTTTCTTACGGCGGGGTCCCAATCAGGATCGCAATGGAGTCTGTGTAGGTATTTGTCCCACAAAATGGCTTGCTGGTGTCAGCAATGTACAATCGCCACTACCCACAGACAAGTCTGCCACCAACTCACCTACCTACAGGGATGGAGAGCTTGGTTTACCTGATTTATTTACCGATTCTTCTGTCACGGAACTGAAAGCCTCGCTAGTATGGGACCTCTGAGTCATTAAATACTGAAAATGGAAAAATCAACTTCAGCCAACAAACGCCACCTTCCTATCAGGGCATGATTGGGCACCGCAGACGGTGTAGGTGGTAGTGCAAGGACCTTAACTACCAGTGCTCATCCTACTTTTTCTCCTCCATCATCCAGAGGCATTTTGAACAATAGTAAGAATTACATTGAACACAATGAATTCATAGAACTAATGTTTCGAATTAGTTCATAGATTTTCCAAACTATTCATTTATTTATTCATTCACTTCATTTACTTTCACTTTTTCATTTCACTAAACTAATTTGGTTCAAGAACTTTGGGAACGTTTTGCTCAAATCGAAGATTTACCTTTTCCAGCAGATACTGCTTAATACTGCTTACTCTTAAAGACTTTCGATTTGACCCACTTCAGAGGAAAGAAATAGTTTGATCCCACGAAATGAGTAGTAGGCCAAAACCAGTTCAGTTCTACCACAGCTAGTGTTTATCTGTAGAGATTATGTTTGATTGGAAACAAAGATAAAAAAGCAGTGAAAACTGAATAAAATCGAGTCATATAAAAAATTTCGACTAAAAAATTTGATTTGTCTTCTAATCAACAGGCAAAGCAACCGAACAATTTTTGCATGTTTAAAAAATCATTTACTGAGCCATTGAGGGAAGAGGTCTGCACAGAAATCGTCTATACTTCAGTTACCATTCATTCTAGTTAATGCATTCATTCTCATGATATTCCATATTCCAGAGAAAGTCAGATACATGGCTTACCCCAGAGAAACTGTACTACACCAAAGCCTTTTTATGATAGCAGATGTCCTTTCGGAAATTATATGACTACAGCCATGCGCTTTATCCTACTGTCGACATTTCAAGCATTTTGAAATCGAAGTTCTTCCGGGACGAACAAAAAAAACTGAGAATTTTACCAGCATTCCAAAAAACTGCATTAATATACTTATCGAAAAAATGTAGATCAATGAATTATTGAACTGAATATTACTCTGAAGCTACAAACACGCGAGGCATCAGGAACTGGTAAGATAAGATTAGCTTATGAATAGCCAAACCTTCCTCTTTGAAAATCTTCGAAACCCCATCTACAATATTTGGTATTCACCACATTGTATCATATCAAATCATAACTGATCATATCATATATGTCAACCAGCGCCTCACTTCCACTGTTATGGTTAATTGAAGCTGAAGTAGGGATTACGTGGTGCAGAGGTAAGTGGAATTCTATCACACATGCTTGAACCGAATATCGAATTCCAGAACGATTTCCGCGTGGGCCGACAAGCTCTTCAGTCGTACGAGATCGTCAAGTATGTAGTACCAGACCCGTGTGGGAGGAAAAAGTACTAACTTGTACTACGGTGGTCACCGCCAATCATAGTATAAGTCACATACGCGTTCAATACGCCACTACGATTCTGGAAATCGAATGCGGAGCGCATCTCAAAAGGGGATTGCTTTAGCCACAAACTTCATCTTAATCCTTTTCACCATCTCAGAACCAGCTCTTGCTCATCAGGTATAGCAGGAGTGAAAAGACTCATTTACAACTTCATTTTATTCAGATAGTTTAGATACTCCAGATAGTTAAGATACAGTAATCCCCTTTACGACTATTTCCCTACCGCATATAAACATAACTGCTCCGTTGTTAGCCGGAAAGTACAACCTGGTAGTCTTCAACTTTGCTTTGTTTATGGAATCTTATGCACTTCTGTAACAAGGGGCAAATAAATACGTGAACAAATAAATATCCATATTAGTTCTATGAGTATGAAAGGAGAAAAATGTGACACGGAATGAAATCGAGGCGACAGCGGAACTCTGTGTAAACAACTCGCGTGTCCAATTGAGAAGTCCATCGAGTTCACGCACATGCACGATTCGGTCACGAAAACGACCACCAAAGAAGGAAAGGCCCGGCGAACATGCGCATGAAAACGATCGCAAGCGGAACTCCTACCGATCGGTTTAGTCTTCTTTGAAGCTTCAGAACGGGGTTTTAATCCCAATAATTAGATGACAAATGATGGAAACCGAGAAACCGCCCGTAATTACCACTTTACCCTTGGGGAGATGACTATACGATTCGGGTTAGTGAAAGGAGCGATGAAAGCCTCTCACCAGCAGCAGATGGCTGCTCTAATCGCTACCATCGCTGAAAATCGGTCAAAATTTATGGCCACTTCTCTAAGAGGCGGCGGTGATGACGACGACGGCGAGAACGCCTTCATCGACAATTTCTACCCATTTTGGAACATGCAATGAGGGAGGGCAAAAAAGGGACGGATGAAAGGCCACGCTGCAGCTGTAAATGGGTAAATGGCAAAAAAGCATGTTGGAGGAATGAGAAAGTAGAACTTGGACCAGCAAGGCGGTTTCCTCATAATTTCTAACTTCTAAGTCAAAAACAGATTGTGGTAATAATTATTGATACCAAGTGATAATTTATTTTCGATGTTATGATAATCCAACTTTGACATTAGTGATAGTGGATGATAATTGAAGGAATTCTAGATGTTTTATCGAAACTAAATATAACTGTTGATAGGATGTTACTTCACAGTTATAATTCGATATTGCTTTATTTTACCACTGATTACTCTGAATTATCTTGCATTTCCTAGCCTCTTTCCCTCGCAGTCGCCGGATTCCACGTTTCAAATTTTTCAGTTTCTAATTTTATTTACCGAAACCCAATTTCAAGAATAAGAAAACCTTGAGAGTTTTTGAAAAAAAGCATATGTTTGTTTGGATGGTTCAGTCGACAGTATCTGCTTGTTTACATTAATGCTCTGCTACAAAGCAATGTAAACAATGCTAATAGATCTAATGCAAAAAGTGGTTGAGAATTGAATTCCGGCTAACCGATAAAAAGTGAAAGTTTGTAGAAATACATGAGTAGACCAGCAAAGGACCAAACTTTTTGCGTTGTCTCCTGCTTATAGTCATCGTTTCCCCTTTCAGCACCTCTTTTTATTTCCATGGTCACTTTCACTGGGTCATTCCTTCCACCGACTGCCATCTGTTGTGGTCTAACAGCGGTATTCCCAGGTATTCTATAGGCATTACTGTAGTCCTCTTATTTACGCTAGTACACAGTGCAGATGTTAATGCATTCAACTTGAACTACGAACTACTTCAACTTACATATTCCGCCCCTTCCCACTTCGAAAGTTCCTGGACTGGACCACAAGAGTGGGAGCTTCACCGAGCCATTATCGGGCAAAAACCCACTAAATCGTAGTTGGAGAGCAACTCATCTTCTCTAACTCCTACATCTTACACAAGCAAAAATTATCGCCCGCACTGTTTTCAATGCCGTACACTTTCACCAACGATCTCGCCATCTTTCCGGCCCAGCAAGGTGGCGTTGTGTGGATAAACGCTACAGTTATCCATTTTCTTTTGATATAACGCTCTATCACTCGACTTAGGTTACTTTTTCCCTTTTAAAGATGCTTTCCATTAAAAAGAGAGGCTTTTTTTCAAGAGTCGGCTTATTGGTCAGCAGCAAGGATTAGACAAGGAATGAAGGCAGAAACAACGGTCAGAGGTAGGTGATTCCGCCGTTCTCATTACCAAGTGGTTTCCTTTTCTCTATTTGACGGCCCCTCTCCTGCTTTAGAGGGGGGGGGGGTCAGAATGGTCCTACCAAAGTGCTGAAGACGGTCCCTACTAGCGGTCCTGCGTAAATTCCCTTAGAGCGACCTAATTACAAATTAAATTCAGGAAATACTCTTCGTAGAGTGTTTGACAGTCCGGCACCTAGACCAGTAGGTAGAAAGGAAACAACAATTAAGTCTCACAAGTAAGTGAAAAGAGGATGGAAAACAGAAAGGCGGTGGAGTTTCTCAAAAGGCCACACTCGATAGCAGACTTCTCCGGCGGAATGTAAAGGGGACAAATAAATCCTCTTATCGGAAAATGCGCCAAAAATGTTGAAACCAAAAATTGGAGCGATTAGCTTCATGAAATCAAACATTCAAAATGAAAATCAGTCAAATTTGCCACCCAAGTCACTAGACTACGGTTCTGAAGGAAATCGAAACTGCATGTAATACCATTCTAACTTTTGCCCTTTCCTATATTTTTTTCCGTAGAGGTGACGAAGCCTCTAGCTTTTGGAGAGGGCTGGATTCATCTAAAAAATTCATTTTTTTCGAGTTTGTTCTGATTAGTGAAATTGGCCCGGTTCAAATACCATGAGCTACACCCGACCCAATTATCCCGAACACGCTAGGGAAGAGTTTTTTTTTCTCGGAGGTATCTAGACACAGGTGAGACTCGCTATGTAGAAGTTTTGCTCGTTCAGGGGAATGTAAACTGGAAGAATATAGAAACTGATACAATTAAAGATTATGCCCAAAACTTGTATTCAGCTACAATTCTAGCTGTTCTTGGATGATATCCAAGGATAAGCGATGAGAATAGGCAATAAAGCTGCTGTTACGAGATCCAGTTGGAAAAAGGAATAAGAAGAAAGGATTCATTGAAGAATAGGCAAAAGGGAAACCTGCTGTTTGAGATCGAAAAGAGAAAAAGGAAGGAAAGGAAATGCAAGTGGCAGCGAAGATCTAACCGGAAAAGGAGGAAGCCCTGCATGAGGCTCCTGTCCAGGTGAGCCAATGGCTATAGCTCTTCATGAAACTTCCTCTCCGGGATCCGTTGGGCCAATGGCTTCACAAGAGTTTGTGAACAAACCGAAAGAGAAGGAAAAAAGACGGCGCATTCACTTTTCCCTTTCTTTTTCCTTTTTTTCCTTAGAAATCAACTTGGAAGAAAACAAACGACTGTAGGAGTACTAGGATGGATTCAATGGTCTCCGAAATCGATTTGGACATCAAAACAAAGGTGACTTGGCCGAATTTCTTCCGTTTCCACCTCATTACACCAGAAAACGACCACCTTTGAAATGAACGCCTCGGAATTGGATACTTTTTCGACTGTTCGTATGACAAATATACAGCCAATTCAAACAGCGGTCAAGGTTTACCATATAGCGAAAAAATTCCGGCACCTCCATTTCATGTACTACCGCTGACACTCGCTGTCTTACAAGTAACGCAGAAGCTATTATGAGCGGAAAGTATGAACGAATTACTTCAAAGAAGACAGTTCAGAAGTGGCTACTTCAATTAAGCGCATCAAAGTACGCCACGCACCTGAACTGATTCCAGAATAAAAGAATAATTTTTAAGTTGTCTGTCTCTACATCACCATGCCAGGGCCAATAGCAGTTCATCCTGCATTTTTCCTAAGACAGGCGTCTTTTGTGAACCAAACTAACATCAAGGAATAATTAGTTTGAGAAAATTCAAATGACCGATTATGGTGTGGGATATTTGGTCCACTCTGCACCAGTTACTACGATCAATAGATATTGAACAGATGAGAAGCCAAAATAAATATGATAAAAATAGCCATCTGCTGTTCGTAGGGTGGATATTATCACTAGCGAACCACTGTGAACCTCCGATGCGAACCACGAATGGGCGAAGCGCTCATCGTGAAAGCAGTATCTATTACAGCGTCCCGCCTGGGTTATGGGTTATACGGGAGGGATGAATAGTATCAGAAGACTTCCCATCCTTCCCACGTCAAAATGGGGATTGGTTACCACTATAGCTTCCTTTCTAGAATAACCTCCCGTCTCTTTACCTTTCTTTCCCTAAAATCCTCTTCCTTTTCTTGACTGAATCGCTCTTAAAATGTCTTCGTCACTAATTATAGCTACCCTGTGAAGACCCTACTTTGATCCATCAATATTTTGCTAATTGTTCCCACTACAAATGAATAAATAAATAAATAACGAAGTAAATAAACAAATAAATGAATGAGAACCAAAAAATCTTTGGGCGAGAATCGATCCGTTTGAGGAGGAGCCCCACCTTTGATTTTCATCGAGAACCGTATTGACGTATTGAATGCGTATGTGGCCTACACACTTGCCACATGGCTTTCGGTGGCCAGCCCATGTACAGTCAATTGCTTTTGTCCTCCCAGGCGAGTCTGGTACGAAACTAAGGGATGGAAGGCTTGGTTGGCCTGAGTCGATATCATTCCGGGGTTCCAACACGTGACCAAGCGCGTGCGATAGTGCATCGCTAGCCACTATACCAACTTCGCTCTTCAATAAAAAGGTAAATAGCCAGATGAAGATAATAGTAAAGTGAAAGACGAATAGATGAGAAAAAAATCAATTCATATACATCATGATTATTGAATGATCAATCAAATGCCTACCCCGCTGATATGGAGATACTCGAAAACTGAAAATGGTGCCCCCTCTTTACAACCGTTCTGAAAGGCTGAAAGAAACCACAAAGGCAAAATGAACCAGAAGATTCAGAATAGGAAACGATTCCCCTTTGTCCAATGCACTTATCTTTGATGGTGCCACGTTTATTTGTTCAGAGCGGTGGTGGCGGAAAGTGGATCAGGATGGATCGTAGAAATTACGTCGAACAATACACAAATACTGGTTTTACACAGGGACATTGCCAGTTTCAGAGCGGAACATGATGGATTTATCGAAAGCGAACTCTACAATGACCATACATATGGTCACGCAGTAGGAATTCCATTCATCTACCTAATTCTAAAGCGAAGCCGACCCGATCGCTGACGCCGAAGCCGCCGGACGGATGCGTGGACCATTCGAGCGCGACATAAGCGAAGAGATCAGCCGTAAATGGTTTGAGAGGCAGTAAACATATGTGCGTGAGTGAAATAGAGCGAACATGGACGGTGAGGTCGTCGCTGAGATGAGAATGAGAGCTGGCGATGGTTATGGCGAGTGATTAGCATATACATAGGCAAACAATGTCGTTCGTTCTGATTTCGCTTTTCGGTCGGCTTTCACTCTCATCTGTACGGAAAAGAGGTGGCAGAGAGGTCTGCAAGGGAGGGGGGGGGGGACAGAAGGAACTGACACACGGACGGTTACTACTTTGGAAAGTATGAACCACACCACCAAGACACGGATTATTGCTTTCAGTCACCCAAGCAAGCCTGGTCCACTCAAACGATTCCTCAAAGGTAGGGACTTGAATGACCTCAGCTGGTGTCTAGCCAGCAGCCGGGCTCCAATCTCCTGACCATGCACTTGGGAATAACCAGAGCACCGATACACCACCATAAACAGCAAGTACACTTTCATTACAATTGAAAGTTTCCGTAACTACCTACAACCTCTCTACCTCAACCCAGGATCCCAGGAGCATTCAACCTTCTGTAACAATGTCTGCGGTCCGAAAGCAGAGTGGTGGGGTGGGAGGGTAGCGCCAAGTAGGGTTATCCTAAAGACAGAGGCAGGGACAAGTACACCCCTCCACCTAAACACCGATTCACTTTCTGCCCAGACTAACTAATTGTTGTACCGTCAGAGGCCTGATAATCGATAGCCAACCCGTCCGGGAAGGAGAAAGAGCAGACAAGGAGGAGCAGACAAGGAGAAAGGGCAGACTTCTTCGCCAGCAGTCCTCCGGCAATCTTTGTGTACCACGTGTCCTCTTTGTTTCTTAATTGAAGTAGTGTGCACGGGCCCATCCCATTACTATTTTGGAGTTCCCCGGTGTGAAAGTGCAGCGACTGTACCGGGTAATGTTGCTTGGAGACGCTGAAATCGCCAATTATCGCTACGTATCACCTAACCCAACCAACTTCTACCCAGCCCATCCCTGATTGCCAATACCCACCACTTCCATTTCGGGTATTCTTCGAATTGTACGTGTATCACCACCAAGATTGGCAAAAACTGCATCGTCGTCACATCGTCGTAAAAAGCCGTCTCGACGTCTCGACGAAAAACTCATTTCCTAGAGGAATTCCAATCATCGGGAATAGTTTCGATAATATTAACCATCAACATCCGACGAGAACAGGTTCAAAACCGGGCCATTTGATAGCTGGTTCTTACTACAGAACTGCTCTATTTGCTCTCGCATATAAAAGCGGTAATAGAATTCCTACTAGACCTGTTGGAGTAGGAAAAAAAAGGAAACAGGCTGTGAAAGAAAACTAGAAGTCAAGCATCAGGATATGGAAACTCTCGGAAAGCCATACATAACATTCCACCATGGAATCATGCCGAGAGAAATGGGAAAGGAGGACCCGCTAGAGCAATTTCTACGATTTCATCCTCTACATGCAAATTTTTGGGTCCATCAAAACTTTCATGTCGCCCACTGTCACCTACAGTCCCATTCTTGGCCTTCTAGTCCCTATGCCGTCTCGATTTCTTCGCACTTGATGCTCGGGATTGCCTACTGCCATTTACTTCTTTTTCCACTTCTTCTCCCTAGCATTAACTTCCAGCCATCGTAGGATCCGTGTTCTTCATAGTCGCCACCATTTCCTTTTACCATCAGAATTTTCTGCTGTCACCTCGATTTCAACGAGGTCCTTCTTGATCACGTCCCGTGTCCTTTTCTTTGAGGCTTTTTTCAGTCGTTTTCCACAAGCCTCAACTCTATTTCATTCCTCGCTGAGTGATCTTCTCGTCTTCTCATTGTCAGAACTATAATATCGCAGAAACTGCCTTCTCTTCACCAGCTGTACGGAGGAGAGGAGAGGGAAGGGAATTTGCTGCGTGTTCGCTACCTACTGTCACTTATCATCCTTAACGGATTGATCAGTGTGGTATTACTAGGAATGTAAATATCTTGGGGGTGCATAGGTCGAAATGCAAGAGCGAAGCATGGGTATGGATTTCGACTCGGTCTGAGGCAGAACGCTCAACCAGTAACTCAACACCGCCCAACACGCTGACAAGCAGCGTAGCCAACTCCAACGAGAGACGAGAGGGTTAATGAACCAGCGCGGTTCGACTGGAAAACACTCACAAAAAGGAGTTACTTTCGCCAGTACGTTTTCAACTAGAACCATTCACTCTTTGATTACTTTTAAATTACTAAGATTTCAAGAGCCAATTTCTAAAGGTGCTGATTCCAATTTAGTGATTAAACCAGTATTTTCTCCTAACATCCTTTCAATCAAACAAGTCCACAAGTCTTCACTGAGATAAACGCATGGCGTATACTCAGAAAAGATAGCCAGCATCAAGCATATCCTACCTTTGATCACGTTTCCTTCACTAGAATTTCACATGTTAATAAATGAACACTAAAAGTGGTCAGGTGATAACTAGTGATATTCACCGATATTCAATGATAATTAATGATAGTGTATGATAATATTATAGTGGTACTTCATTTGATAATAGAAGAAATATTGCAGTAGTAAACTATTTATAGAGAATCAATGAAGATAACAAGTCGATTCCCTCAGCATTAATAGGGGTATTCTAGAGATACGTCCTCATCCAATTTTCGGAAAAAGAAGCCGTATTGACGGTGTTCTTATGGGGTCAATATAAAGAGCTGCTGAAATCTAACTACGTTGTGTTCAACGAGGACGATTGCCACTACAAAAACAGATCGGACCTCCTCTCATCGTCTCTCTCACTGTACAAACAAAACGGCCCTGAAATAGACATCGAATTGAAAACGGTTGACTGACGATTCCGTTAAGAGATCGCGTAGATCGTGTGTCTAGCACGGCACAAAGACGAAAGTGCTCATGAGTCCTTGAAGACAATTTGAACGACCACTGAACCTCAAGGTTTTATGTGAATTCGACCCTTTAACGTTTTCAATGATGTCTTCTCTATGTCAACATCGTTACCATCACGAACATAGAGCAGTGGTGCCTTGCACCAATACAGCAAGCGGAGTCCATGGATCGACTTCAGTCTGACTCCATTCACACTTACAAAGCCTCCGGGCTGCTATGCCGTTCAATCGGTATCGGAATCGGCTGTGGCAAAGCTTTGCCTCGTTCATCGGCCTGCCTTCCTCAACCTCAAATCGTTGGGTACGCCGAATCAGCATCCAAAAGGCATCATACTCATTTAGGAACCCTTCAAGCTCAACGACAGACATAAAGTGTCGGGTTTAGGTAGGAGATAGAGGACCGTAGCGTTCGTACGGTATTCGATAAGTCGATTCATAGATTTTTCGTAAGTAATGCTTGTTGCCGTATCCAAAGGATCGACTACGTAGTCGATTGATATTGAACAGTAAATAGTAATCCGCAGAAGCAGCTGTTCAACCGGCCTACGAACCCTGTCTACCCGTATCGACGTAGCGTCGATTCTGTACTACGTTGGATTGTGAATACGGATTTTCTGGATTTGGAAAAGAGACTATAAAAATTGCCAGGAGTGCAAGATTCATCAATAGAAAGCTCGTAAGTAGAACTGCTGCTCAACTTCAATTGTACAAGAAACGAAACGATCAGTTGCGAGGACAAATATGTCTAAATAGCGGTGGATTTTGTGGAATTTTGGTTGCCGACAAAAATGAAAAGGTAAAACGAATTGAAGGAGAAGCGATAACTTCACAAAGCCAAGAATCCGTACTCGTTGAAATAACGCGAAGACCTCTATAAGTTGAAGGGATCGATGGGAGTGTGGTAGCGGCAAAGACTGCAAAACTTTCTTTGACGACCATCCAATTAGAGATCTTTTTCAAACTTTCGATGGTATATATCTTCTTCATATAGCATCTACGAAAACCCCATCATGTATCCTCTCACAATCAGGCAAACCCATATGCAAGTCGAGCAAATTCAAGTTATTCTTATACGAGTTCAAAATTTATAGCTCGGAGGCGGTCATTAGGTCCACTTTTCGAGCACTTAGCTGAGCGAAATCATCCAGTCAAAATGTCAAAAGGTGACCCTACAAAGGGACATTCTGTTGGGCAGCATTCCCAAATAACGAGCCACTATTGAAAATGATTTCAAATCGAATAGGATGTGGTTATTAGGTCCAATTATCAGTCTCGTAGTTTTCTTGAAACCTAGCAAGTCACAGTCCAATGACAGGCTCAGAAAGCAAAGCTGGAAAACTAACCAAACTTCGAACTACCACGGTGGTACTGATCGAGTGAGAGTAAGAACGCCAAAGGGGTAAACCCTGTGAAAGCCAATGAAATCTGGAAGGTGCACATGAGAAGGTAGCATCTGTAGAATGATAGTAGAGTACGGTAATGAATTTCTTTCTAGTTCGTAAGTAGGACGATCTGTCACATATGTATGACCCTTTAGTAACAAATTACTGAAGATGTTTTCGTGATGTTACATCAGACATTAATCAGTCAGTGATTAGAGGGCAGTGAAATGTGATGAAAATGAACTACGAGACATTTCACGTAGTTAAGTGAAACGGAAACGTTTACGAGCTCTTTTTTGCATCATCGTATCGAAGAAAAAACTTTTCAACATTGGCAACAGCTACTTGCTAAGAACGTATGTAAGAAACCCTGTCGTTGAAAACCTTTACTGACGATTAATTGAGAATGAAAAGGAATTTTAAAAATAAAAACGCTGCCCGAAGACCCTAATCCAAAGTGCAATACTCAGTGCAGGCAGAAAAGTACCAAGAAGTGCCTTCTACTATATCCGCCAGTGGGATCGGATCCTGCCCAGGCCAACCAACCTTTCCACTCCTTCGATGTTGCGGTGAAAGTCTTCTGCGGCCTGAACTTTTAAGCTTTCTGGTGAATCTGAATGGAGGGAACTCCAGGTCTGACTTTTGCAGTTGATGACTCTGACTTATGTGCTGGTCTACTATAGGATGGACCTAGACATATTCCCAAATGAAGCGTGGGGCACGGTGTAAAAACATTGTGAGCATCGAAAAGTCAACTTTCTATAGTCGAAAAGCCAAACGTGGACAGAAACTCGTCCTACACCTCATCGGTCTATTGAAAATAAGCCACGCTCTGATTTATGCCGAGCATTCTGCCACTACGATGATTTGCAAACTGATGGACTTCTTTCCAACGGAGCTCATCTAATATCAATGGCAGACTAGATACAAGTCAGCTTGCGGCAGAAGAACCCGTAATTTGGGTGACTGTGAGAGATTTGAGTGGAAGAGGTATCCAAGCATGTTAGCAACCTGTGGGCTACCTCGCCCAAGTTCAGCCAAATGTCTTTCCTGTAGTGTTGATTCAAAAAAAAACTGTGGATTCGAATGCTCCCCTTTAGAATACTGGCGATTAGATCAATTCTTTCGGGATACGCCATGCATTCAACATGGGAGACTCGCAAAGCTCTCCAGCAAGTAAATTCACTCGTCCACTATATAGGCCAACATTCTTCCACAAGAAGAATGGTACTGTTTACCGACTCCGGAAGGGTGGGTGGACTGACCGGTATGGAAGAAATTCAATACTCCGTGTAAGGCAAAAATAGAGGCAAACTGGACAATGGTAGTAGCGATGATCGAGAATGCTCAAGAATTCTCTGATGTCCAGCTTTCTGACTGGAATGACAGAGGTTCATGGTTGAAGACGGAAAAGAGCGAGACGAAAACATGGAAAAGCAAAATATGCCTTAGAAAGAGTTTTCAATCATCTGTGAGGGACTAAAGGGAGATTCACTTCAAACGAACAAAACAGTATGTCCTAAAGAGGATTTCCAAAAGAGGAACCCGTAAATACGATTGGAGCGGAGGGGGCGGCTCGAGCCTCACCCCATAGCCGGCTCCACGGTGCCTCAGTCAGACCACGCCTTTTCAAGTGTGACCTGACCGGATTCCCCCTACAAAGAGCGGACGACGACTCGACTGTGTAGTGGTGCGAATCGCGACAATAGAAGCCACCAAACAGTTTAGAGCGCATCAGAAAAAAAAGAGGTCAAACTGGAAAAGTTCGTTCTCAGAACAGGATACATACAACATGAAGAGTACTACTTTTTTGTTTGTTTGCTTATGCCTTGCAACTGCTTCACTGCCGCTTTACTTATTTACTTTCTTTATTTACGCACCGCACGTTGACTAACACGTAGTGTCTGCTACATAATCACTTACTTATCCATATGCGCTTTGGAGCACAAGCTAACTAAAAAGGTGGCTTCCATGACAATACGAAGCAAATTTGAAATAATAAACTTGTAGAATAAACACCAGAGTAGTAAGAAGATGAAATAAATGGGGGCAAAATATTGTACGCTCAATATTACGCAAATGATAGGGATAAGCCATGCAGCCGTCTATCCCTGAGAGCTGCGTAGGGTTATTGAATCAGGCATAACTTTTAGGAGAAGAAGTCAGCAAGCCAACGTCATCGCACTGTCATCATAAACGAGCATATGAGACTCAAAAACCTTCCGAGAGTTTAGCTGGCCCCGGAACAATTTATTCCGGCAGTTCTTCTCGGCTCTAACCATGGCCTACCATATTCAGTATCATAACAGAATAATAAATGGGCATAGGTGGTGTAGTGGCAAGTGGCGCACTATATCACACCCACGGTCAGGGGTTAGAGTCTCGGATCGATGCCCGCCCAGGCCAATCAAGCCCTCCATCCCTCCGCCCTCCATCAGGTCAGCGAATAGGTACCAGGTTCGTCTGGGAGGATAAAAGCACTGACTTGTACATCGGCTGGCCACCGCAAGTCATTGTATAGGCCACATACGCACTCATTACGCCACTACGATTCTGAATGGAAGTCGAGTGCGGGGGTGCATCCCTCAGACGGGATTGATTAACGCCGAAAACTTTATCCTTTATCCTTATTTACAAAATAAATATACAAATATGATCAATGACAAGAATTTCGACAGAGTTCCTTCTTAAACTCGACCGCAAAAAAGGAAAAAAAGAAATCAGCTCACTTTTCTCCTTTCTGAACTCTACTAAGTCGATTGATTTAGTCTCTCTCAACAGAGAATATGTTCTATTGAAGCCTACAGACTGCAGCTACCTTTCTCAAAATGAATATCAAAAAATAAAGCCTTTAGACCTCTAGACTTTTTTTTATTTGATGCTATCTTTGAACAAAAGTTTAATCTAAAAAGAAGATTCATATTTTATGTAAAATGACTTGAATATATTTCCGATTACTACAGATTATTACTCGGTATCGTAGCGTTACCCTCTAAAACAACAATTTACCACTACTCTCTATGGCTCGAGCACATGAGCCATGAATTGGTCTGCAGCGCTCCAATGGCCCATCCGATTGTATACCAGTTATGTTTCACGCTGTAAAGAGAAGGGGGGAGGGCTTCAAGGTGGCACCGTAATCCCCTTGGATGGTTTGAACCTACCAAGCCAATCTCGTTTTCTTTCTTCAGTGTAACATTCTTTAGGTAAATTATATAGTAAGGGTAAAATGGTAATCATCTAATTTTCATCAGGTAAAATACAAAGTGCATGCTCGACTCGCATGGAAAAATTGCCCAGCTAATTACAGTATCCCATTTCTATCGTATCCCGTCTCTACAGTACCACGATACAGTATTCGTCCAGGATAGGTGACATACGGTACTGTATTCCGATCCTGTAGAGGTGGGATACTGTAAATTCATATCATGAGTTTAAGCAAAATTTTAAAATCCTCACCACAATATGATTGATGGGAGTGGCCTTAGAGTTATATTTTCCGGAGAACAGGTCTTTTTGTTTTCGCCGAAATTCTTCAATGTTATCTTGATGAAGGGATGCGATTGAATAAAAAATGCTGACGTAAACATCGGCTAGACTTGCAAGTCTAAAATCAAATCAAATCAATTTCCGAACGACATGGCGTTCCCAAATGGGTGCCCCACACATGGCTCATTCCAGGCAGGGTCAAGGTCAATATGTTATTCTTTCTACTTAGGGAATTCCTACTTTGACTGGTATTGCCATAGACCAGTTGGAAGGAATTGCAAGAATGTTCAAAGGTCAAAAACGAAAAACTCCCTAGTTTCAAGACCTTCGGCTGATAAGATCTTGAGTGGTGACCGGAGTGACAGTGACAGCCATCCAGCCAGCCAACCTCTCGACCACCATTGTTGATGGTTCGAGGAAGAACCGAATAGAGATCGTACCTCCACGGTTGCGCTGATTGCAATCACAAATAGCAATGGGTTGACCTTCTTTGGGTAATTGCTTCGTTTTTTCAAAATAAGCGATTCGTTTGAAACCGATATCGTCGTTGATTAGACGTCGGATAAAAGAGGTTATGGAAGATAATGGAAAGGCCTCCGAATTTGGAAAAAAACAGCCAGATCCATCTAAAGGTTTTCCCGTAGTCAGACATATCCCCCTTCATCAAGATAACGTTGAAGAGCGTCAGTGGAGAAGAGAAAGAAAATGGATCAGTTCCGAGGAAAATATGTCTCTGTGGTCATTTTCATCTGTCGTTGGAATGAGCCACGCGTTCGGCTCAAAACCCCGTCGAGAACCAGAAAAATAGCACTTATCAAAGCTTGATGCATTCTAGCCAGCACACTATCAGTATCTTATCAAGATATTATTTATTTAACCCAAAATATGGTTGTAAATGGGCGGAGGTGGTGTAGTAGCAAGTGGCGCACTATCTCACACGCACGGTCAGGGGTTCGAATCCCGGATCGATGCCCGCCCAGGCCAAGCAGTCCTTCCATCCCTCCGGGGTCGGTCAATTGGTACCAGACTCGTCTGGGAGGATAAAAACACTGATTTGTACATCGGCTGGCCACCGCAAGTCATTGTATAGGCCACATACGCACTCATTACGCCACTATGATTCTGAATGGAAGTCGAGTACTCGGGCGCATCCCTCAGATGGGATTGATTAACACCAAGAAAACTTTTGGTTTTTTTATGGTTGTAAATCTGTAGGGCACTTTATGGTTTTGTATATATAGGAATAATTTGAATAGTATTATAGTTCAAACCTTCATGATTAGTCAGGAAAAAGTCAGTTTAGAGGAAAGGCAGATAGGGCTGCGGCCTAGGTCAGTGACAGTTCAGAGAAAAAGGCGAAAAAATGTATAAAGAACGTAGCCGTAGTCAAAGAAAATTGCTAGGACAAGTAAACGCTCACGACAGATGACGATAAGTGACGATAGATGTACATAAGTTAATGACAACGAATCGTACCGAGACGATCTGAAAAAGAGCAATACGATTTCTCTACCTGGACACTAATTTGCAACTATGGAGGCGAACGTGACAATGAGTTGCACTGAGCGACATTGAGCGACACTGAGCGACAAAAGTGTGAAAACAAAACACAATATTAGACAACCTTAGCGTATGCAAAATAAGCAGTATCGTTCAATTTCATTGATCATAAGAGAATAATATGACTGGCACGAATTAATTTGTCAAGGATGCGCCATGCGAATGAAAAACACCCAAAATTTCATTCAAAAGCGATGCTGAGCGACATTAAGCTGAGGAGGTACGTGAATGGAAACTCTGTACAAGTATCGGGTCCGCAACAATATCTAGGAATCTTAGCCGCAGCCCGAGTTATTGCTATGCCAAAATGGCATAGTGATATATGCAAAATACTAATAATAGTAGAAATAATATAGCAGACAACCGACCGGCTCACAGAAGATGAAAGACCCGATTAGCAAAGGGGCCCTGATCAAGCGAAGTGCTTACACTGACACTCCTGAGCTCTGTACTGACCCTTACATGTGCGAAGCGGATTAGCATAAATTTAGGTCCGGGCTTCCTGGGTAAAGGAACTTGGTTGATGTAGTTGCTTGGGAGGCAGTAGAGGCTATAGGCGGCATTGAGATACTGAGAACTACAGCCTAGTACAACGAGCGATAGTCGTCAACAAAAACTAATGGGAGGATGGGTCATAGAGCAGTCAAGCTTGAACAGGTTCCCGAACAAGTCGCTTAACTAGACCACATTATTCTGCTGTCACTGAAAGTAATAGGATGGGCCATGAACATGACTCGTTTCGCGTATTGTCTAAGTCGCCCTCACAAATATGTTCGTCTTTATCTTTGACAGTTTTTTTCGGATTTTCTCCCAACAAACAGAGTCCTAGAATGGGACTGCGCCTTTCCCATCAGGCTGAGACGTGTCCCAGTTCGTGAGAGTGCTTTTTGAGCTACGCTTTGCGTGCATCGCTTTGGCAGTGAACCGTAAAAGAGAAGATAAACAAACAGAACGGGATTGATCTTGCCTTTTCAGTAGCCGCCCTCTGCTCATCCCATTCGGGCCATAATTCCCACATAATTCTATCTAGTAATTATGGGCTTTAAAAGCGAATCAAAAGAGAAGATGTAGCGACAGTCGGCAAAGAGATGAGTTATGCCGAGACGTACGTATGTACGAAAACCGGAGCCCGCCTCTTCTAGGTTGGCCAGCAGCGGAATGTTGGCCGACCAGTCAGCCTGTTTCCCGTAGATTAGGACTCAGAGAAAAGCTGATTAAAGCACTGTACAAATGACTACAGCGAAAGTGACTACGGCGACAGGTTGAGTGTATACGCGAAGACAAGGAAGCGGTTAGGAGGAGAGCAGACCGCTAAAAGCTTTCACTTTAGTTCCTGGCAGATTCGCTTCTACGAGGTGGAACCTTGGCGATTTTTCAATAGAAGCTTCCACTCAGGACCCATTTCTAACAGTTACTGACAACAGCAAAATACGGTAAGTGGATATATTACCTATCGAAAACGTCACTTTCTGAAAAAATCGGAGAAAAAAAGCGAACAGCTAGGAGAAACAAGGTAAAAGGTGAGGAATGGAAGGAAACTCAGAATGAAGACACAAAATAGTGAGGAAACCAGAGAAAAGCCGGAAATTCCAAAAAAACAGCGAAATACTCGAAAGAAATGAACCCACGTTTTAACATGGGCCAAACTGCATTGGTCCGATTACCTAAGTAGTGTGAACCGATTAATTCTCCGCTTCCCGAAATTCCTAGGTAGGTTCAATGCTCAACACCCAAGGAAACTGGGAGTTCTTCAAGAAAAAGAACATCTGTACTGTCCTACTAAGTTGAAGACAGCGGTACAACAAGCTGTGTGGTGGACAGAACGATCCGATTACAGCACGCCCACATCCGCAGCCCACCTCTGAGTTTTAGAGTGCGCGTTCGAAAAGGGAATAGAAAAGACTGCCTTTCCAGAAATGGATTCGAAAAATTATGCCAAATCACTTTGGCTTTTTGATATTTGATAACCATTTTTTTCAAAATATCTTCAATTGCTGCATGTAAGCTCCCAAACGAGCGGTCAACAGTCTTGATGGTGCTTCACCGGTACTACAAGCCATATCTGGACAAGCTTTTGAAGTTCCTCTGACTGCGCAGGGTACCCAAATGGGATTACTTCTTCTGAGACTCTCTTTCTAACTGGTACGGGCCGGTGTATGTAGGTTAGGTAAGTCTGACTTATACGAGACTCGACAAAAGCTGAGGGATGAATTCAGGGTTACATGAACGCCTCAACGTAGCCGATATCGAGTTTCTAAAATCCTTTTTCAGCTTTCATCGAGCCTTCTGATGCCCAGCGTTTAGGCCCTGATCAGGTTCCTCTACGGTTCATGTCAAGGTTAATGTACCTACTAATTCATCAGATGACTTAACAACATCTACCATAAAAAACGACATCCTCGGTAGGGTATGCACTTGCTAAGAGAACCCGATCGTAATCGCATCAAGAGGTGAATTACGTGGAAACTGAACGTCGGTAGCTGCCCATTAGTCATAAGGCGCCCCAAAATGGCTTTGATACAGCATCGCGCCGACGATTTCACTGACTGAACAGGGTCGAGTGCTGGTTTTGATCGGCTTGACGCATAGTCACCGTGTAATTGCTGTACTGGTCAACGTTCACGATTGACGTCTGTGGGAAAATCCGGTGTGACCGAAGGAGGAACAAGTCAGAGCTAGCTTCGTACAGAGTGGAACGTTGAGTAGAATTACGTTTAAGAATTAGCTGGCAATGGTTATCACCTGTAGCTCTACTCCGGCCCAATCCGCCCACTCCTGGACGTCTAGCTTTTCTAGAGACCTCAAGATGTACAACTATTTCGGACATGAAAAAAAGCCAGTTATTCCCGAGGCATCCGAGAATCCCCAATGTAGTACAGAACGATATAGAAAAACTAGAGTACTCAGTTCTGACCGAAACTTCCAAAATGCGCCACGCATTTGCTCACCAATCAAGTTCATGAAGACAATTGAAGGTGAGAGAGGCAGATAGGCGAAGAGGAGATAGACAAATGGCCTTATTTTTGACACCTACATACTACAATTTTGGGACCAACGGACGAAAATTTAGTAGGCCAAATCACCTTGACAGTACTCAATGCGGGGCCCAACTTCCTGACCATGAGATTAAGGACCATTCCATATTTCTCACTGCCTCAAATTAGCTTTTCAAAACACAAAAGAACTAATATGAAATAGTGAAAAATATGGAGAAAAATTGAACAAAATTATAAAAAGAACTCAGTATGGAATCGCATGTTTAAAATCAAACATAGCGAAAAATCACATAAATATAAATAATCAAAGAAAAACGAATAGACCACTGGTCAGTCATTTTCTGGAATGCGCCATGCACTTAATCGCAAATAGGATTCTGGCAAACTATGGAGCTTAACAGCATTTTTCCAGACTCTAAAATCACTATTTTCGTAGGAGCTCGAACAGGTTCCCGAACAAATCGCCCAACCAGACTACATTATCCACCTGTAAATGAAAGTTATAGGGTGGGCCATGAATATGGCCCATCCTATGGAGAAAGAAAAGCTGGAACCATTTACGCGAATGTGCTAATAACGAATAATAAAAAGCAAGCAACAGAAACCCTCCCAGCCGTCGTCGATCTGTTATGCTCACATTTGTTCCGTACAAAAATAACTTGTTTTTATTTCTTCTACGGATATTTCTTTTTTCCCGAGTCGAATAAACAATGGAATAGATTTTCCGCCCGGAATCGTGATCAGTAAGTGTAATCTGTATGCATAACAAAGGAGATTACCATAGTTGACAACAATCTATTCACTGCAGAAGCCCGAAAAGAACTCAAACACCTGACCACAGACTTTCGCAGTAGGAGCCTGTACTGAAGGAATGGGAATGACCGCTCTTGACTTCAAAACCATTTGAAAGGATCTTCTAGAGCCCACATCTACGCGTGCGCGTGAGAAAATGTGCTGGTCCTGGTACCTGCAGGTGCATTTTCCTTTCAGTTAACCATTATCGGAGTTTACATTCCGCATCTGACAAGTACCGAACTTTTTCTGTTTATTCTGTACAGTAGCGAGGGCACAGGTTAGTGGTCATCATTATCGAAAACATCTCAATACGACGGCTTGATTTTCAGTCCATCCACTCCCTGAAGGGAAGTTCAAAAAGCCTGAACTGTAACCATTTGCTGAGAACTCGGCGGAGGCTTTCCGGATGACGACGGCTGAAGAGTTTCGTAACTCAACCAACCGAATCGACTTTTGAGTCTGATCGTATTTTCCTTAGTCATGTTCCAGTGCTAGCAAGAAGAATATTCCAGCAGACGCGCCTCCTACCGATTTAAACCCAGATAAATCAAGCCTACAGTTGCTCAGAGTCGAGTAGTACCGAGCTGGTCTAGGATAATAGAAACATTGACCTGTACATGCACTGGTTGGCCCCACAAAACATTGCATAGGCCGCATACGCATTCAAACTCTACCACGATTCTGAATTGTAAACGAATGCTTGGGTCACTCGGGTCACTCGGGTCTCTCTCTGCTTGGGCCGAAGATAAGACTGATAAGCTTCGTGGATCAAAATAACTTTATCGTTTTTCATCTCTTACCCGTTTTTTCTATACTACATTGAGAGGAATTCTTCTCCTACTTACATCGTATTCATCCTGAGCGCATTAGTCTTCACGCCCCATTACTCGCTGGTCTAGCTGCTTTACAATGGCATTTGCTGCTGGAACTATTCTTAGCACTGGAACATAACCAAGGGAAAATAGGACCAGACTAAAGCATCGATTTGGTTGGTTGAGTTCTATAACTCTTCGGCCGTCATATGAAAAAAAAATCTCCTGGCCGGCTCTTAGCAGATGGGGGCAATCCGAGCCTCTCGGACTCTTCTTCAAAGAGTGGATGGACGGAAAATCAAGCATTCTCATTGAAGAAGTATTCAGTTATGGTGATATGATTGTCAGTAGTTCGGTTCAGGGTCAGACATCAATAGAAAGCTGGTCAGGACCACAGATTCCTCTATCTGCCTAGGATTGCGCCACACAATCGGCATCGATAGAAATTCTCAATACCTTCGGGACTTTGCTGCTCTCATACAGAGGTCCCAACAAGAACAATGTTCTACCCTACCTTCCTAGATACCTAATCAGACACAGTATATGTATATAACCACTGGGTACTTGAAAGACGGCGAATTTCCGATTTATTTCAGAATCCTGGCAGTCGTAAGAGTTGTCACCAGTCCCGAAACTGCTGGAAGAACAGTTTCCTGTTCTAAATTATTTATTTCCTATAAATACAACGACAACAGCGTAAAATAGCGAATATTCACTCAAATTTCAAGTAATTCTTTGAACCTTGAGTAGGGGTGATTAACGAGAACACAGTTGGAGACAGCGTGCTTGAGATGGCTGTATTATCCGAAAGAGTCGTAACGAGTTGTAGATTCGGACTTTTGAATTTTTAAAACTTCATTTTTTTAGTATAAACGCGTGTTGAGTTCTTAATACACTATTTTGGACGTCGTACAAATGCATGGCTCGTTCTTATCGTTCTTAAAAAGATGGGGAACCCTGGAAACCCTAAAAAATACGCTCCCAATTCGATTGTAACATCATAAGTTCCATTTCAAGCTTACGTTAGAAGGCATGGGTGTCTGCTCAATGATATACCGGCTCTATTTATTATTGATTATCACTAATTATCACTAATATTACGAAAGCCAAAAGAGAATTGGTATTGCAAGAGAAATATTGCTCATAAGAAATATGAAATTCAAAAAGCCAAAATAACACCACGCAGACTTGCGAAGGGAAAGAAAGGTGAAGGTGCAAGTTCATGGGAAAAATCGGGATGAATTGGGTTAGATGATGGCATAAATCAAGTGATTCAAAGTGTGAAAATACAGAAAACAAAACGAAACCATCTTGATGTGATCAGGATTTTCCTACTATCATGTTAAAGACGACCAGTAGATTGTAGGTTTTTATGAGTGAAATTGATGCAGTAAAACGATAGGCCAATAGTTGGGCCAACATTTGTCCCTTTCCGATCGCTGATGCTAGGGTAATGCTAGGAATCAACATTCAGTAGCGCTCAAAAGTATTCGGCGGAATGCTTCACTGTTAACCTGCATTTTGATCATGTTCTAAATGTCCCAAAGGGCTTGAACTCAAAATCAACTGGAAGTAGGGATGATGGTCCTTCTGGTACGTCTTTCCTTTTTGTGATGTCTTAAGTGTATGAGCGCTAATGTCAAACACAGAAGAGGAGAAACACGCAGTTAAGGTGGGGATAACTGCAGACGTCACAAACTTGCTTTCAGCACAGTCTACAAACGCCTCCCCATTAGTATGTGGATATGGCCGTTTTGCAGTCAAGTAGTGTTGGGCAGTGTAAGATATGCTTCAGCTAAACATATCAAAATTTCATGTGATTAGCTCCACTGGGGAAAAAGTTACGGCAAGTTAAAGTTGGCCGAATGCTTTTGAGCGCTACTGTATGTATCAACTGAGCTTCCTGTTCCTTTTCTGGGCTACCAGACTTCCCTCCTTGATTCTTACTGGGTGTGAAGTTAAAGCACGGGTGACAAGTGGAGTTTCAAGCAAAAAAAAATAATCAAAGAAGAAGGAAAAACGGTAGCAGAATAGCAATACATCAATATTATTGAGGCAAAATTAACATAAAGAAAATCGAATTGATCAAAAATTTCGATCAGTACTGGTCAGCAAGTTGGCCATTTCTTTGGTAATCGTGCATACAACATTGAGCCCATCCCTGAAGACACCGAATGGTAACGACAACCTACATTGCAATTCGGAATGCACGGTTATTTCTAAGAAATTCTTCAATCGACCAAATACTCGCTCAAACTTCACGGAAAAGAAGAGGCTTATGAAAGGGTTAAACAAGTTTTGAGCTACAAAACTGGTAGCTATGTAAACTTGAACGACTACATTTTTCTGCGAAAATGTGATTTCAGAAGGCATTCCGAGCAAACCACCCATTCAAACAAACATTTCTTAGCCAACAGGCATTCAATGCCCTAAACTAAAAATGTCTAGCAGCAGTTTATGGGGAATGGTGGGGAAAATGAAGAAATTCCGAAAGACCGTACGGAAATCTGCCAAGGAAGTGCTCTCCTGGAGTCACCTTCGCCACCTTGGAAGGAACCTTGGGAGGCAGCACCCCAAGCCAACTAAGAGCTGAGGTGAGTCCACAGCGTGATTACACTATACTGTTGGATTAAACATTGGCAAACAGGCTTCAAACAAAAGCCGCCTCATAGGAATAGAGTGGTGTAGGAGATTCTGAGCGTTCCTGAGCAGATAGAATCAAAGCAATTGGGATTATTCCCAAAAAAACGTTGGACATAAGCGCAGCATAGCGTAAAGTTGCAGAAGGAACAGAAATCGCTTACGATTGTATTCAAAACTGCCCACCGCTCATTCCTGTACCAGAACGGCTTTTTCAATTAGCGCCGCGTTAACCGATCCGAGAACACGATACACGATATGGACAGACTTCAAAAGATATTTGGCTAAAGAAATGAATAGGTTCGATGGGCAATCGACCAGCCAACCGATGGGCGCTAGTGGGTGACGATGGCGAGTCCCGACGAGGGGATCCACAAGCGGCGAGGGAGACTGACATGCCGCCGGCGCCACCACCTCCATCACCACGCGTGCGTGCGCCCGTCGTCCCACTATCGTCTAAGCTTATCCATCAACATTAACCGGTTCTTCGTCAAACGATAATGAAGCGAGAAACGATGCAATGACCGTCATCTGATGAACACAGCGTAACAAAAAGAGCCAGTCTCCCCAGCATGTTGGTAATAACCCTATCTTGTCCCATATCCTCGGTCAAGTCGCTTGAAAAAACTTGAGCCCAGTTGGAATTGGTGGCATGTAATACTCACTACTGGCAGTCAGCCAAAAAGCATGTCTGGCTCCCTTGCACGCCAAACACCACCAAAGAGATCGTCGAGTTTCTTCGATTACGTTTGTGGAGTCATAGAGGATCAGCCGAGCAGGATGATTGAAAAATGCTTAGAAGTAGTGAAGGGGAAAAGATTCGGGGGAAACAAAAGCTGGAACCGGAAGATTAGTCCTTAAGTAAACTGGTTACTTGCAAATTGCTTTCGTCTAGTTCTAGTAATTGGGTCAAATTTTCACCGACTACCTAAGCGGCCAGCTAATTGGAGAATATGATAAGTGGAAATTATCGAAAGCACGAAGAACAAGTTCTTTCCTTCGGACTTCTCTGGCTTCACCATTTGCAGCCAACAAAGACAGGGTAACTCGCGAAGGATTGGAAGCTAAAAGTCCAATTCCTGCGTATATTTGCCTACTGGCCTTTGTCGACGTTTGACGGCTTTAGTTGACTAAAGATGCATATATAAATAAATAAACAAGCACATAAAATAGATGATAAACAGAATAAAATAAACAACAAATAAGACTTAACTTTGGCAGAACACAGTTGAGGCAACCACTCCCGACCAACCGACCAGGCCATCAGACATTGTCAGTTAGCGAGATGGTGTTGGCATCAGGTGAGAGGATAAACATTTAAGAAGGTGGAGGAGGAAGGGGAAGGTGAGAAATTCAGTTAGCAGAGAGCACAGGCTGTCTGGAGAAGCCAATTCTGGAGAAGATATTTACTCCAATTGCCACTGCTAACATTTTTCTTACTACTGCATACACTCATTTTGTCAGCTTAAGCCTACATCTGAAGGTAGTACTACGTAAGCAGAGGCACAAATTCAATACCAGTAACTCCATTTCGGAAATGGAGAAAAGAAAGGAAAAAAAGGAGGAAAAAAACAAAATTCAAGGGATGTGAACGGAGCAGCAAAAAAAGAATCAAGCCGATTCGGATTATTCGATTGAAAATGGTCAAAAATTATCAATAATACTCCGGCAGATCTACGAGCACTGTACACACATATACATATCGCATACACACAAACATGTAAACATTTATACTTACGAATATCTATTGATATCAACTTTTATACAGTTAGGGTGGCAACTAAGTGATTGCGCATATTTTACCATTAGGAGAATATGTTTACTTTGAAAAAAAAAATATTAATTTGCTCATACATTGGCTGTAAAATTCTCAGGTTCCTGTCCTATAGACATAAATCACCTTAAAAGCAGGTAGCCTCTCCAGGGAAATCTGCCAAGGAAATCCCCCTCCCCACTCCCCATTCAGGTTAAATGTGGATTTTTTGAAAAATACTTTGTCGCTTAGTCAATCTAATAATTATGAAAATATGTGAGGCACTTATTTTATCAGTATTTCACTAATTACTACTGCAAATTTGGCTTCTAGTAGTTACTTCCAGCCACCCTTTTTACAGATATGTCTGTATGTATAGGCTTACTAGTCTAATCCCGACTGGAGGAATCCCCGAACCAGTAAGCGGAACCAGTCGGGAAACACAGAGAACAGGTATCAAAGGCAAAAGCATGATGTTGTATCTCGTATGATATGATTCAAGCGGATTACGCTTTTCGCTCCCCCCAAAGTACCCCCAATGTAAATGATAAAAGGATAAATAATAAAGTCTTAGGGCGTTAAACACTCCCATCTGGAGGGATGCGCCCCGCATTCGACTTCCATTCAGAATGGTAGTGGCGTAATGAGTGCGTATGTGGCCTATACAATGAATCGCGGTAGCCAGAAGATGTACAAGTCAGTGCTTCCATCCTCCCAGACGAGTCTGGTACCAATCAACCGACCCCGGAGGGAGTTACTTTCAGCCACTCTTTTTATGTACAGATATGTATGTATGTATATATGCTTACTGGTCTAGTCCCGATTGGAGGAATCCCCGAAGGCTTTGTTGGCCTTGGTGGATATTGCCTCGGGATTCAATCCCGTGATCACACGCGTGTAATGTGAGCCTCTTGCCACTACACTAAGTCCGCATTGCAGCTGATAAGAGACTTATATAAACGGCTCACTTCCATATGAATTTCTTGAGGGACAGGAAAGAATTCCTACAATTGCACATGTCTCTATTAGAGAACTGGCTGAAAAACGCCAAACAAAAGCCGCGACTCGGGTTTTGCAATAAGTAGGTATATTTGCGCATCGATTATGTTCATATTTACTCCCCAGTTTTTCTCTTGCAATTTCCTTTTTTTACTCTTTTTTCCTCCTAGATAGATTCACTCTAATTATTCAAGAAAACGTTAATTGAAAATCACACTAAAATCCGTTATAGTATAGCGTTTTACCAATCCCAAAAATGTTGTGAACCAGCAACGTCATTTTAGGGTCTCGCCTAAATATTTCAGTGAAAGAAAAACCGACAGGAGATCATTACAAAATTAAAATGGACTATTCGTCATCATCCGTTGTATTAAAAACAAAACGCTGTAAAATTATGAAAAATGGTTCTTTGGGTCATTTCTTCGAAAATTTGCCCCTGCAACAAATTCCAATGTGTCGAAGTATTCACCCAGTCGCTGCATAAAAAAGAGCAGGCAAGGGGATGGAAAGTGATGCCTCGTCAGATACTCAAAAGAACGAAAGACTGTTCGTCTCATGGATCTTCACTATGTAGGAGCCGTGGCATAAATGCTCACTGAACTGTGACTACTTTTGTTGATTTTTTTTTTCAAAATCAACAATAATCTGCACTAACTCGAAAAATATATGAGAAATATAGGTTTAGACAAAAAAAACCAACTAAATTTTGTTAATTGTGTGGGTTCGAAGTTATTTTGATATGTAAAGGTGCAGAAAAAAGGAGTAAATGAAGAGTTGAAGACAAATGCAGCAATGCGATAGTGATTATTGAGGGAAGTTTCAGGAAAACTGCGCAAGATCTGTATCAAAGGGTAACCTTAATGGGTTGCGCCACGTACTCGTCTCTCTGGTTGAAATGATTAATTACACATAGTTATTACAGTTTAAAAACTTTAAACTCTATCACAGAAAGCGACATCATCGAGACAGGATGAACTGAGGACGATTTTTTAGATCGACGAAGGAACAGATTGCTTCATGTAAAAAGGATTACGAGAAAATGGAATTCATATTTACTACTCCACATGTTTCCGAAAAATCGACAAATGGAAGTTTGATAGAAATTGGAAAGAAAAATGAATTTTGTGATGAATATAGACTAAACGATCTTTTAATTATAAGACAAGAGGCTAAAGTAAGAGGTTACAGCCGCCGACCATTTGGAATGTATCCTGAATGCATGTCGCACTCTGAGGGCGACTGAACATCCTCAAGCTCGCCGTTCAGCCTTTACCAGAAACCGTTCAAAATGAAAGTTTTCCGCCGTTTATTAAAATAAAGTCCGCTTTTGCAACTAAACTGTAAAACGGATGGAACGTGGTTAACGAGGAAGGCAGGTGTTGAAAATTGATGCTCTGTGATCATTCTGGACGTGGTCCGATCTGAACATATTTGCCAACCAGCTACCATCATCACCTCGATCTCCCCTCCTCCAGCCTGTCAATCGAGTCGATTGGGTGGCGAGCGATTGGTGAGGTGTATGCATGTGTGTTTGAACGATTGACGTACTATAATCCAGCTTAACGGAATGAATAAGAACCTGTTCTGGCTCTAGACATCCCTTTACCCGGAAAAAACATCCCCTCTCCACTTTATCCCCACCATGTTATCCCATAGGAAAACGTGCTGCTACATCACGTCACCCTGAGTAAATTGACTCCAGTTTTGTGCAAATACACACAGACACACCCGTAACCTGCTAATGACATCTTACTTCTCAGTGGAAGCGCTCAGCTCAAAGCTTCTCCAGACCTCTTTTTTTTTGTAGCATGAAATTGTAGGCTGTGTTGTAACAGCAGAGTTCGGGGAGTCTAGACCATTAGTCGTTTGTTTATTTTTTGTAGAGCTGCATAAGTAAGATGCAAAACGAACGTCTACAACGCGTATCATATTGTTGCAGTTGGTGTCGCTTGGGTAGGTAGGGTAAGTAAAGTTGGATTAATGAAGGTAGTTTTCTGCCCTTTTCAACCCCGTAACCTTGAACTCATCTCCCTACCACAATTTTGGAGATCCCTAATGGGGAATCAGGCTTATATATTTACCAGGGAGCCAGTCAAATGCCCATGTTGTTTGTTGTTTTTGTTCTCCCAAGTAGAACTGCATCGGGTAAATCGGGGGTGTTAATCTGGAAAGGAAAGCTCGTACCATGAAACCCGAATAATGGTTTGCGTAATTCACAATGTGCAGTTCGCAGATTGAGATGATTGCTCAGTTTCGAAGCTGACTGAGGTTGGGCGGCTATCATACGTGTGGCCTGTGGATAGCTCCTTTGATTCGACTTCCCACAGGCCAATTGAATCCGTCAACCGCGATACGGTGAGTCTGCCCCAAACTTTTCTGAGAGTGTAAAGCACTCCTCGAACCATCTCATAATGTGTCGCGCCAAATACGCAAACATACAGAAGTCGGATGCATGGCGCACTTCAGAAACTCATTAACGATAACAAGTGCAATCAATAGCAAGCCCTAAAATCTGCTGGAACCGTCCTACTCGAACTCGGTGCAAGCGGTTTTTCAGAGCTTTTCTTACGGTGTGCATTTGCAGAAGACTTAACAACGGCATTCGTGTAGTACCGGTTCCCATAATGAAAAGGCTTCTAAAGAACGTCTACTCATCAGATTTCCTTAACATCTGAATTAACGAATTCTATTCCGAACACCTACTCGTACACGTAAAAAGCAAGCTTCCAATTGCTGTTTCCGTATGAAGGAAAAAGGAAAAGACAATTCGAAGTGGAGAAGGATATTCAACAATGTCTAGCACAGATGATTTCAAACCAGTTTCAGATTTATTACCATGTCGTATCATTCACGTAGGTATCATCAATTGTCTCCTATAGGTATCACCAATTATTCATTTAAGTATCATCAATTATCTCATATAAATATCATCAAATACCATTATCATGATCAGCTTCACTTTGATATATCTAACTTTTACAAGCTTTGATATAACTTTGACTCGCAAGATGGAATGTGAATCTTCCAATAGTCATCTTAGTATGGTGAAGGACAACCATCACTACTGAAAAACTTCGGCCTCGGATGGGACTCGAACCCAAACTTGTGCTTTCCGGACACGAGCTCTTTATTCGATACACTACCGGGACATACTTTTGGGATTATATAGAACGAACAGAGGATGAAGCATTTAGTTTTTGGTGTCAATTAATCTTTATCTAGGATGCGCCGCGAATTCGGCTTCCATTCACAATCGTGGTGGCATTTTGGATGCGTATGTGGTCCATACAATCAAGGAATGACCTCCAGTGATCTCTTAATCTACAGCGCAGTGCTTTTATACTCTCGAACTGGTCTGGTACCAATTAAAGATGGAAGACGTGGTCGGAGTGGGAGGATATCAACCCGAAGTTCGATCCCCTGACCATCCCTGTGATAGTTTCCTTTGCCACTACACTGTTTCCGCCAGATAACAAGTGAGATAAAAGAAGATATATACGTATAATATGTGATCCAGTAAAATAATAACGGACCATGCGAATAATTGTCGAAAACTGTGAAACTAAAGAAAATATCGAGTTGAAGTACACCATTGCGAAACAGGGCAGTAAAAGAAGTCATAAGATGGGTAGGACGGACCTAAAATGTGTTGAAAGACGAGACGGTGCTTAGCACGCCGCCCTTCCTCCACATCGGCAACAATTACCCGTAAACGTTCGTCATACTCGCGAACGAATGCTGTTGCGAACGGCGGCGGTAGGCGATTAACCATTCGCGCTAGTAATTGCTTAAGTACACTAGAAGGGCCACGAACAAAGGTGTGAACAGTAGGGACGAGGTCATCCTTGACCATCTCCATTCATTCTATTTAACACGCAACGTGCACGGTCGTTAGAACTATTCCATAAAGAACATCTGTGGGCCGATTATAACCGGCTATGGGTACCACTACGGAATATGTTGAAATGGACTTTGTCTTTTCAGACATGCTGCTCTGCACCGGGCTAGAAGCCCTCACGAGCTTCCCACACTCTTGATTTCGGCATGACTTTGTAATTACCGTAACAAGGCAGAACCAGTTATCATGGTGACGATCCGAGAAGAAACTCTTGGAACTCTAGCTCCTAAGGAAATGTCACCGCCTGGCTCACTTTCAATGCCCAGAAAGCCTCAAAGCCCTGCCATCGTTGTCAGCGTAGGCGGGGTTAGTGAACTTTGAGCCCATTACTACTGCCTGGTTTTCTCGGCCGTTTTTTTGCCAGGACGACGTAGCATATTGACTCTTCAAGAGTCAAAGTTTCTCACCATTAAGTAATCTGCAGAACTAGTCTGATCGTAAACTGTACCTTTGAGCTGCTTGCATACGTTCGACCCTTCCCATAGGCATAGAGGGACGGTGATCAAATAACGTAAACACTGGAAATCACCCTTACTCTCAAGTGATCCCTTCTGGAAACGTTTTATGTCAAAAAAAGGTAGGCTCGCTGAATCCTTCTTTACGGTGTGACCCAAACATTCAGCGCTGAACCGGTACAAAACCCCTTTCTGCCTTTCGTCTTATGAAAGGAGCTATTGTCAGCTATTGCTCTTTCATTCGCCAAATTGGAATAGAAGGAGTGATTGTGGAAGGAAGGCTTGCAAAAGAAGGCAAAAAGGAGCTGGAAGGTAACAGATTTTAAGTAGACTCGATTTTCCCATTTTTCGAGGCTACAAGATCCATTTCAAATGAGACCATCCCTAGAAACCAACGAAAGTGGCGACAGTACAGGGAAGCTTAACAATTTGAGCGACCGATGAAGAACTCTAGCACGCTATCACGCTGGCAGGTCGTGAGGTAGCAGAAGAGAATGATATAATCGAGGCGAACAATCAAGAAGGAAAAAGAGGATGAACGATAGAAGGCGAAAAAGAAAATGAGGAGGTAACGAGTTATTATGAAGAACTGGTACTTTTCTGGCAGCAGTAATATTGCTGGCAATGTTGGATCAATAGACTTTATGAATCAGATACAGGACAATTTGAAAGTGGATCGGTACCGGTTTCTAGCCTCGACACGCTCTCGCATGTAGTGAAAAACTAAAACCCACATGCTATAATCCTTGTAATCCATGCGATATAACCTCAAGAAAACCATTTCCACCAAATGGCATGCCACGCCCCTCGCCAGTGAGAGGCGGGATTTGTGTGACTATGTAGGAAGTACGACAAAAATACTTTTTTCATGTGCTTTATCAATGTATTATTGAATCTCACCAGTTTCATCAATTTCTGCTCTATTTTCATTATAATCTTACGCTTCGAATCTACCAATTTTGTTTTCGCTATTTTAGATTTTTATTTTTTCCAATCGAATTGTTTCATTGTCATCATCACAAAGTTCGTATTACACCGTTAACATCAACGACTGCCATTATCTAATTCGCTGCCTTCGAGGTTAGACTTTTACTGGTCCGAATTTCGAATATTATTTTCCACATGGGTGATCCTTGTCAATAGTGCGGCCTCTACAACTCGGAAGAAACTCGTCCGTCTTTGGGTGTGGCGTACAGCCGAGAAGACCTCCGAGCTCTTATAACCCGAAGAGCTAAGCCTTCGACTGAACATTAATTTGGGAAAAGCGCCGGGCGGCTCGTGAGCCCCATAGCCTATAAATCAACAATTTCATTAGAGGGCTGCAAGTGGTGAGCGGCGCACAAAAAACAAAGAAAAAAACGTCGCACAGGGTTGAGCATGTCGAAAAAACTGTGATCAGATAATTAAGAATAAAAAAAAATTGCTGTGCCCAATGAAAATGTGTAGTATTTGATTTGATTGAGATGGAGTAATATTTATTATTTATTATATTTATTTTTTTAGTGATGATAACGTCAGGTAACGACATATACTCTGCATAAGTATGGAGGTCGTACTTGAGGATAAGCATAAACTTGTGTTAGAAACAAGTTTCGAAGGAAAATTATACAATATCTAAATATGCGTAACAAGTAAAGTATAACAAGAGGAATCAGGGAAGCTCGCTAAATATTATGAAAAACGTAACAAAGTGACGATAATTTAAATAAAAAAAGCGGTTCGTTTTGCCTCTTCACCAGACCAACAACTTTTCCACCTTCCCCTGAGACACATAAGTCTAGATATGAAATAAATCAGGGGATCAGAACTTTATAACCTTTGAAAGACGACATCTTAAGTCTTAAGGTGAGGAAAGGAATGATGAAACAACAGGAAACCACCCAAGGTCGTTACAAAGTTGATAGGTATCGCAGGCGTTCAGAGACATAAAGTCTTGTCTCTGCCGCTGCAACCATACATTATGCATCATACGAGAATCATTCTGTGCTTATAGCTTTGAAGCTTTGGAGAATAGTCAGAATTGATGGAACAAGATTCGACAACGAGTAATTATTACACTATCACTAAGCATCTAGTCTTGTTCACTATAGAAGAGAGCCGAGTAAGAACAGAGTCCTTTTTGTGCGTGAACATAAATTAGTATGAAAGCCTGGCCACTGGAACGATCCTCAGAAGCTGAAAAGATGCGGTTCAAACTCAGCTCTAACAATTTTGTACACCCCTCCGAAGAGGCTTTCGCTCTTCAATATCATAGAGAACTTTGTCACGTGGACTGCGCTGCAGAAGAACATATGGAGAGTATCACACCGGAGAGGGTGACCCGTCACAACTTCAGGTCTGAAGCATCAAGTTCGTGGATATTGTATCCAGTTCCGCTTTAATTCCATTGAGTTTCGTGTAAATTGCAATAAACTTCGTAGACCTCTGATTGAAATCCGTGAACCTTCCGGGCTTTTTCGTATTTACAGACCTCTTTTTGTAAACCATTCAAGATCTGTTTCATATAAGTAGCAACCATCTTGCAAAGTTTGTAATGAACCATCTAGTATCTTCTTCTTCTTCTCCGTAGCCTTAATCCCGCGAGATCGCACGGTCCGCTGTCAACCGTCTCCACTTCTGTCGATCCGCGGCATCTTCTGCCGTTATTTTAGCTTTGGCGAGGTCCTTCTTGATCACGCCCCGCCATCTCTTCTAAGGGGCTTCTCGTGGTCGCTTATCCTGAGCTTCGAAATCCATTGCCACCCTTATCTGATGATTCTGACTTCAGCTAGACTGAGGCTGTTTGCATAGCCGCCCTAACGTTTTCATTTCTGATCCGATCCTGCCGCATCCAGCAGCAGGTCCATCTGAGCACTCTCATTTCAGCGGAGTGGAGTTGTCTTTCATGGGTTTTAAGTACGAGCCAACATTCGCTGCCTCGCATCGTGGGCCGTACCACTGTCCGATACACCTTTCATTTGAGAGTCCTTGAGCACCGACGGTCGCAGAGGATACCAGAGAATTCCCTCCACTTCATCCATGCCGCGTTCATTCGGGCTTTGCCGGCTTGGTCCACGCTACCATTCACAACTAGATCACTCCCCAAGTATCCGAAAATCTGGATCTTTTCGGTTGCTTCCCGTGACCGTCGATAATTGACTCCGTACTCTCTTCGGAACTGAGGAACTTGGTCTTCTTCTCGTTGAGCCGGAGTCCATTTCTCGCCAGCACTCTCTGCCATTTTTCGAACTTGTCCTGGACTTCTTCATTGCTCTCCGCTATCAGAGCGATGTCATTAGGTAAAGGAAGGATGGTCTTCAGTGGTCCATCCATGAATTCTTCTGTGATGACGTCCACCGTGAGCAGGAAGAGGAACGGGCTCAGAGCTGATCAGTGGTGTATCCCACCGGTGACATCTTCTGCTCCTGTTTGGCCGTGTGCAGTGCGCATTTGTCATGGGACCATCGTACATGTCCTTGACCAGAGAGATCATGTCTTCTGGGACCTTTCGTTTTCGGAGAGCTCCAGAGGACTTGTCGCGGGAGCCGGTCAAGAGCATTCTCCAGATCGAGAAAGGCTAGGCAGCCGGGTCTACGTTTCTCTCGATACTTCCCGATAACTTGTCTGGCTATGTAGATGGCAACCGTTGTAGACCTTCCAGGCATGAAGCCAAACTGCTCCTGCGAGAGCGGGACCGAGTCTCTCAATCTTTAGTCAACCAGCCGCTCGTACAGTTTCATCGTATGAGCGGTCTACTTGACTCCCGGTAGTTGGAACACTCCATCGCGTCACCCTTCCGCTTGTAGATGGGAACGATAGTACTGCTCCTCCACGTCCCTGGGACTCGCCCTTTGGTAGCCACTGTGTTCAAGAATCGGACAAGCCACCTTATCCGTGCTCTCCAAGCGACTTCCATGCCTCAATTGGTACCCGATCTGGACCAGGTGCCCTTCCAGCTCTCATGTTTCCTATTGCTTAACGCACCCCATCCTCTGGCCAGAGTTCGATGGGCCAGCCGTTCCCTCTAATTAAGGGCTCATCTTACGGAAGAATTCTTTGTTTAGTAGCCTATCGAGATATTTCTTCCACCTACGCCTGACCTCAGGCTTAGGTAGAAGAAATATCCAGGCTTACTCAGGATGGCACCCTCGCTGTTCCTTACGGACTTCACTACCCCTATATCTTGAGTAGTCCGGTGACGCGCTTTCACCAGCCGGAGGGCAAAATTCTCTTCTTCTCGTTCCTCGAGTCTCTCATACAGGCGTCCTTTCCCGTAATCTTTGCCTTCGCTACAGAGCCTTAGCGACCCTCTTGGAAGTTCCAAGAGGGTCACTAAGGCTGCCGTAGCAGAGGCAATCCAATGAGCCCTCTGGTATATCCGTAATGAATCACTGGCTGTTCGTGGCACAACAGATGTGAAGCTGTTTTTTATTCGTAGCTCTGACGCTATTTGTAAGGCTGGTATTACCAGTAACGAACGGCCTCATCTCGCGCGCATAACAATGCTGAACCAAACTTCGTCCATAGTATGACATCTGTGTTTCAACATATAGCAGGTAGTTCCACGTATGAACTAGCATACTAATATCTCGTTTCAATAGTCTCTACCTTGCTGGTGAAAGGTGAATGGATTGGGTGGCGTAGGAAAATGCCATCGGTATCCTGTTGATTGAAGGCTGAGGCACATCGACGCCAAGAATAGTCAAACATTTCTTCTTTAGATTCAAAGAGTCGTAGGCTACACAGCCTGTGATGACTTGCTTCTGTTCCTCCTTAGGCTTGTGAACACTATTTTCCCAAAGCACTAAGCCAAAACATGGCAATCCTTGATGTAAATCTTGTCAATAGAGTTTACAGTCATTCGTTCGGTGTACACCGTGAAGAAGTAGACGAAGTTGATTTCAATTTTAAGAAATCGGTTGCATTGCTCACGAAATGGGGTTTAGAAATAAAGAACTGATTAAAAGACTAACGAAATAGAATTGGACAGCTGTAGAATTTGTGTCACTGTCCACAAAACCAAGACGGAAGAGTCACGAAACCGGTCGCACGTTTTACAAAATTGACTGCAACATCCCTGAATTAATTAGATAGAGCACCCCATGTCGTGATGGCCAACATCGCACATATGTACTAAATGGTACTTCGTAAGCCTCCTCAAATGTAGTGGACTGACTCGGAATTCATCTGTGAGTGGCTGCCATCCGAGTGAATCGAACCATATTCAATCGAAGATTCAGCTTGGCTGATGTCATTGTTTCGACAACATCGACGAAAAACATCCTCACGATGGGGCAAAGAAAGCAGAGGGTTCACGAACAACCGAGACGTTCTTTTCAAACCTAGCTGGTACTCCAACGTTGGATCAGATGAACTAACAACTACCAACCATGATCTGAACCTATGAAGCTATGCAGAGAAACATAAAGAAAGATCCGTACGGCTTCAAAGCAGCTGTTCTGGGTGGGTACGACTAGGACAAGGAGAGCATCCGTAATGCGCGCTGGAGCTTCACAAGTTAGAGTTAGATGAAGTTTCTTCGACGTCCAAATAGTCATTAGATTCAGAAGTGCAACAGAAAAGGTCACCCACGACTCCTATTCCGACCTTCTTAAGTCACTCCCCCGGAACACCTACTACCAACTCACTTGGGCGATCATGACTTCCTCCCGGCTCTCCCTTCCGATTTCCAACAAGTAAACGCTGTTCGTTGTGTTCAAGAGGAATTTAGTTTTTAAACTAAATCTTTATAGGGAAAGTGTAAACAGAGTGCCAGCAGATCGTCTCCGCCTGGACCAATGAGGCGCTTCGGCAGACCACCCTCTCCTCATGCCGAATGGAGGAAAAACTCCCCTCAGGACGAAAATACCAACATTTTAAGTGCAATTCCCTTCTGCGACTCGGTAGGAATTTTCCTCTGAGTTGTGAAATAAATCGTGAATATCAAATCTAAAATCCTCAAGCCTCAGAGTCACATTGAACAGAGCTGACTGATGGCACACGTCCAGTTATAACTGTATGAAAGATATTTGTAAAGGTGAGTCTCTGACAATCGCGCTAGCGCTTCTTTTGTCCAGAGCTTTTGCAAAACAGCACCATCGCGCTGATGGCACGTTGTACAATACCCACCCTAAATGTTCAAAAAGACACGCAAAAAACGCGTTTTCGCGTTTTTTTTCGTTTTTTCTCTGTAACTAGGTTGATTTACAATTTTTCTATATAGTGTGCTTATGGCTGGACTCAACTCCTCGAGCTCTATGACATGGTTTATCTTGAATTTTTGAAAGTCCGCTTTTGAAGTCCCCCATCCATCAAAGTTCCTGAGGGTACGTCATTAGCAGCGACGCCTGCTATAATTATAACCAGAGGACATTCTGTACTATTAGAAGAAGTCTGTGAAACGTGAAAAATCTACTTGTATCTATGTTGAAAATTCATTCTGATGAACAGCCTAGCTACGAAGTTATAGCGGTTGGACTAGGGTGGAGTTGATGAAGAACTGTACGGCGCCGTCCCCATCAGGATTGATTCATAACACCTGAAGAGGCGTCAAGCTATCGGCAGAATCCTGCTAGGCTGCCGAATAGCAAAGGGCCCATGACTAGGAAAACCAGCGAAATGTGTCTCTTTATAACAACGGAGATCTGGGCGATCTGCAGACCTAATTTGCCTACTGCATTCAGTCCAGATATTCATGTTAGAAGCCATCCTGAACATAGGCGTTAGAAAGCTTGATGAAGTCTGCTCAATATAACCAGAATCTCGAAATTCTGCAAAGAAGTCATTGTCAACCTGAAGACAAGGGTCCGATGAACGATACCATCTCGTAGAGTCTTTTCAATGACGCTATCAGAAATGTCACTCATTAGCTGAAATGGGTGGCAGGTCGTCTACTGGCAGTTACACTATCTTCGCTTTGAAGACAAGATCGTGCTTGTAATTCCATCGTGAAGCCGCTCTACAGACGACTTGCCTCTACAGCCGTTCACGAAAAACTATATTTTGCTATGGAGGACCCATCGAAGACGATGTTGAAACAGGCTGGTCCCTGACGAGGTCTTTTACCTTCGAACGGATAAACTACGCAACTTCGAAGGTTCCACTTGCGTCTATACGATCTGATAGTAGGATCAACACAATGAGCAGTAGATCTAAAGCTGAGAAAAAGGGACCTACCGGCATGGGAATTGTCTGAGAAGGTAGGACAGGAGTGACGAAGACAAGGAACTTCAGTGACGGCACCTTCACCCGATAGTAAGGTTTTATGGTCATGGAGATCGTAAAACATTTTTGGATACTACTACTTTGAGAATGTTCCAGGAGCGGGAGCCTCGATTTTCTCTGCAGCAAAATTTAACTACCAACAAAAATTGCAGAAAATAGGATTCAGGAGTGACCTGGAGCACGTCTTCGGTAGTTTTTCACGCGAACATTTTCAAGTGGTTCTACGAAATAATGCAATAGCGGCGAACATAAAGTGAATATTACTGTTTTACCTATGGGGAAGTAATAGGTAATTGCATGAATTTCAGGAACGGCGGAAACAACGTAAAGTTGAGGTGGAACACATGGTCGTTTCTTGACGTACTTCAACGATTTCAGTGACGTAATTCAACGACCCTTACAACTAACCAAAACCAATTATGAATTAGAAAGCGGATATTATTGAAGCCTTCTGTGAAGAAGATACACTGACAAGTATCGGTTACCACAAATGTGAAAAGAAGTACATAGCATAGGAAGCAGTGGAATGTCCGGGAGTGCGCGGCGCATTCCCAAAGGATTGTCCGAAAAAACTCGGTTCGCATCGTTTTATCAGGTTTACAGCTCCCATGATAACAAAGTCATCAACCGGATAAACGAATTATTTTAAAAATCGAGAGAAGCTAATTAAATGAACACCCTACAGTCATTATGGGCTGTTTCCAACGAAATGAGTCACGTAAGACGGGAATCCGCCTGAGCATTTCAGTTCAGTAAATATATGTACATGAATCTTTGGATGAATTTCGCTGTGTACACGACGTGTGTATGTTCCTGTAGTATCATCTATGCATATTATGTATCCACAATGAAATGATGGTGTTATAAGTCAAACATGGCCAAGCTGACTAAAACTCAGTGCTGAGAAAGTGGACGTAAAAGAGGCGGGGCGGGCAAGAAGCTGACTAAAGGGTGCTGTATTAATACTTAAACCATAGATGGATGGACAAATGAAGATGCCGTAAACTGATAAAATGCAAGAGTTTCGGATTGCAAATAAAAATTGCCAGATGAGAGAGAAAGGAACAGAGAATAAGGGCTGTCAAAAATCACCAGAAACGAGTCTTTTTCTCCAAAATTATTGTCGGAAAGGGTCTTTGAAGTAATTGGTACGACCTGTACCTGTTTTTGACTACTAAAAACTACATCCCTTCTCCTACTGTGTTCTAATAAACACTGTATTCACTGTCTTACAAATTGACTTAGTACTACCGGACCCCCAAAGAAGTCCTGCCCAGGGTCCCAAAATGTTAAGGGCTGTGCACATGGAAGATGACATACGTGTGGTGAGCGTAGTGCAATGGGAGTGATGGAAACCTGAAGAATTGGCTTTAAAACCCATTAGCCTTGTACAAACTGGGTTAAAAGCCTGTTGAGCAAAATGGCGTAGTGGCGTAGTTCTTATGGTGTATGACCCGTATCGAGCAGACGAGACACTTATGTTCACGTTTAATGATAGAACCATATCATGTGCATTAGGGCCAAAACAAGTATGAAGTATCATCGCAGAGGCATTTGACGATAGAACGACTGTATCGATCCTTCAAATGAATAATTCCAGTGGGTGGCTATTCGCAAATTCACTCTTCCCACTCCTTCCAAACAACTCTTTTTTACCCATCGTAGCATTAAAATTTGTAGGGGACAGATAGAGCAGTACCAGGAGGCGCCACCAACAGAAGTAGGTATGGTCCCGGAATCGAATTCTAATCGGTCCTTGCCCATTCCAATCGAATATTGGAACTAAAGTTATCTTGGGGCTAGAGTCGGGTGAGGATAAATGTGTTCTAATATGCTCAATGATTTAACAGCACAAGTCTATCGTATAGACCGCAACCGTCGGCAAGAACCAGAACGGAATCTGAGTGCGTGGCGTATCCGAAAATGGGGTTGACGTACGTTATTGGTATCAATGTTACTACGGTACGCCCTGAAAAAGGATCGTATTCCGACATTGAAATTTATGTAGTACAGGTAATAACTCTTGAGGGAACAACTCTTGACCCTAATCCGTCCGTAAGTGTTTTCAAAAACTTTACATCAGGGGAGTACTCTTATAGAACTCGAAAACCTTGAAGAGAAGCCATTCAAGAAAAAGGGCGGGGAGCAATGAGGTTGATGATGGGGTAAATTGAAAGGTGGCATTGTCGGCATTTGAGGGTCGATTAAAGCAAAACCGGAAATCAACAACGCCCTAACATCGCTTAAAACTGAAAACTGTCCTTCAAAAGGAGATAGCTATCTTTACGATGATTAACGCCTTTCACTTCACCTTGTACGTTGTTGATGAATAGTCGGCGACTGGCACGAGCCGGTCGGAGCCAGTAGCAGCCTATCGCCATCGTATGAATCCATCCCCTTCTTGAACGACTGCTAATTACCCATCATATTACGTCGATCTCAGATAAAGTCACTCATGGACGAGAAAGAGAAACTGGACAAAGAGGAAACTAGTTCGAAGGCAGGCCATCTGCAAAAAGAACATCGAGAACCAAAAAACCACCCATTGAAAACATAGATTCAGACATAAGGAAAACAGTGGAGAAAATGGAATCGGCCGGAAAGTAAGACTGATATTAGGATACCCCATACATTCGTCGCCCGGTCGGATTTCGGAAAATTATCAGAAGGATTTATATACAGGCGCAACTATCGATCTAGCATGTTGTAAGTAAAGAGCTTTGAACCTTCATCACTATCCAAGGCTCTGCAACTATAACGGTTTCTTCCAACAACCCTATCAACCACCAAAACCCATGCTCTACTCAGCTTTAGAACGATGGCCTCTACCCTCGCTAGAGGTTTACTACTTTTCAGCCTAATCACCTTTTCACGATCGCTTTTGCCATTTCCTCTCCGGTTCCTCTTGGAGTTTAACGCATCAGAAAAAAATGAAACAAAAGTAGATGGTACCAATTCAACGAGGCTCGAAGCAGGTGCGTTATGGGCTTAGCTTAGTAGAGGAACTGCGAGGTTGTGATAGTGCCAGCGTCTGTCCTGTAGGTCCTACAGAGAGTGTTCCCAGTCCTTGCATGAAAAACAGTTCAGATAGTTACGGTTATTTACTTAACGACATTTATGTATGCCGAATTAGATTCTTTAGAGGATCGGCTATTAAGTGTAATGGGCGCATTCCGATCCTACAGATCGTAAAAGCGATCATAGTGAGTTTGTAATCTGCACTGCCGATGAATACGATTACGGACAAAAAGTATAAGAGTGTATAGAAAGGATGACGATCGATAAACGCCAAAGAACGCAGGTGGGAGCTCCGTTCTCCATCCGACTTTTACTCAGAATCGTAGACAGAGTTTGAATGTTCGTGTGGCCTATACAATAAATGTAGTGACCAGCCATTGAGTAAGTCGGAGCTACATTCTACCCTCCCAGAAAAGTCTGGTACCAGTTAAGAGACTTGAAGGGATGCTGGATTTGTTCCCATGACCATGGGTGAGTGACAGCTTCCCGCTTGCCATTACAACGCTTTCGCCCTGATACAATCATTAGGATTCAAAAGTCACACCATTGAAGAAGCAAAGAGAGGTGACTACTGTTGTGATGCAAACTTATCGGCGTACATAAAGAAATAATGAATAAATAGATAATTGAATAAATAAATTGTAATGAAAAGTGAAAAATTTAACAAAACTTAATGGCACTACCCAATATCAACACATCTAATTTTGTCTAATATTTTCCTATGGGGTAGCCCAAGCACTCCCACCCAGTGCCCAGCAAGTGACCATAGAGATAGAGAACCACAAACACCTTCACAGAAATCTTTTCCTCCATGGATATACCGACATCATGATCTTAAAAGGGTCTACTTCTTAGCGTTTTACTAGTACTGGAAAACTGCTGAAAAGTCCCAGCATTTGAAGTTTTGCTTTTTTGTTTTAAAATAAATTTTAACTGGATTCTTCACGAAACACTGATTTATTTATTTTCATTTGATTTTATTTATTTTTTATTTTAATCTTGATGTTTCTTCGCTCCCGATAAAAACCTGCTAAAGCGTCATTAGGCTTACTCCAAGATGTCCCTTTACACAAAGATACGCACGACCTCTCTTCTCATGAATGTATGAATAAACAAGCAAGTAAATGAAACTGAAAAAGGAACAAAATCGCCGTAAAGATAGGTTGCTTTCACTACAAGAAATTGCTGTAATTAATGAAGTTTGTACTATAATAACTTCAAGCGAGTTCTACGAAAGTAGACAGATGTCGATGTCATATTACAAATCTCAAAACAAGTCTCGAACTTGGACAATGAAGAAAAAGAAGGCCCATTCACTGAATTGGGGCCTTTCCGCAAAGATGGAACCCCGGTGGGAACTATGATATATTGTAACGAATGGATGGACTTTTTGGTAGGTTCCCAATTGCGACAATTCCCGCACGGCATGGGAAATAACAGAAAACGGTTCTCATGGCCCAAGGTAAACGGTTCAGCGAACATGACAAATGCCCACAAAGCGTGAGTGTGGGTGTTCGCGTAGCGTAAGGTTATGACCTGGTCTTCCCAATACAGAGTGGGCCTTTTATGGGCCTGTAGATATGGAGGGCAGTGAAATCTGGTCATATAGGGACGACGATAGCCGTAATAACATAGCAATAAATTGTGTACATGTTCGTTAAATGAAGTGGAAGTCATTGTCCGAGTTTCAGCTCATCAAAACGGCTATTTTGGTATCAAGAACAGCGAGGTTTATTTCATACGGCCATCGCTTGCCCTGGAATGCGTACAAAATTGCACTCCCATTGTCCTACTGACCATTACACAGCAGGTTTCACCGAACTTTCATGGAATCGGAAAAAACCACATCAAAAAAGGACCGGAATCTAAAAAGCAGAAGTGAATAACGAAAAAAAGAAACTCCGGATGCAATGTGATGGAACATAACGGACATAGTTCTCGACTCACTTCACTCGGGATAAGCCATGTATCATCTCTTCAGGAGGCCACAGAGAGAGTTGGAATCGTGATTTGCTCATCGAATAACTCACTCGGCAAAAAAAACAAGGTGTCAATCGTTGTGAGAAAGTTTGAGCGGGATAGAATCACCCATTGAGAGTGAAAAGGCGAAAAGTCTAACCCGCATGTGTGCCCTCACGAGGGATGAAAGTGGTAACTTTTTCCGGACGTAAAACTTAACTTACCCCTCACAAGCACCTTTTTTCGCAGGGAAATTTTATGCTCTGAAGATGTCCATGTGCAGGAATATAATCATTTATTGCTTGTATAACTATAAATTCTATTATTATACGATCACTGACGGAAGTGGTGTAGTGGTAGGTGATGCATTATCACACACGCACGGCCAGGGGTTCGAGCTCAGAATCGATATACGCCTGTGCCAATCAAGCCTTCCATCCTTTTGGAATCAATTTATTGGTACCAGACTCGCCTGGGAGGATAAAAGCACTGACTTGTACATATGCTGGCAACCTCAAGTCATTGTATAGGCCACGTACGCACTCAATACGCCATTACGATTCTAAATTAGGGTCGGATGCAGGGCGCATATCTCAGAAAGAGATGATTCAGTAAATGCGAAGTAAACTAATTGCACTGCGACTATAAAAGGTGTCGAATGCCTGGCGCGTCCATTTCCGGCCGAACCAGCAACATAATTATTACAGTAATATTGCAATCAATAAAAATTATTATAAGATATGATTGAGCTGATGCACAGAGAAAAGCAGTGGACCAGGACAACACAAAAAGGTTACTGATAGATTCATTACATGGGAAACAATGACGGGAGAATGAAAACGATGGAACTCTTGCATTCCCTACATTTCCCCTCCCAACGAACAAAAAAAAAACACATCAACTATCTTACGAGTCATACGAGCATGAGTGAAATTGCACTTAAACTTGGTAGATTTACGTCAGATCAGGTTCTAATCGTGTTCTTCGATGAGCAGACGAATTTGTAGGGGGTAGACCGGCTGGTCGAACGATGACGACGATGACGGCTGGACAATCTCGCTTTCCCCTTTTTCCTCGCTCTACAAAAACTTACGACGATCCCGATCGATAATTGCCATATACGTTCAAGCACATAAATCGTCTACAGTCATAACAGGGAGAACACCACATTCCTCCGAACTGGAAGCTCAGTGAATAGAAACGGGCTCTTTTGAAGCGTATCGAGAAACAGGTTGGCTACTAAGAGCTAATTCTGTGTGGCTAGGAATGATACATGAGGGTGGGATGGCAACAGTAAAGCGCTTTGCATGTCGCTCTGGAATGCGCCGTGCCTTCGGAATCCAACAGAGACAATTGTGCTCTGTTCACCCATCCAGTAACCTATAGGGATTTTCCACTTATCGGGTCGTTCTTCGCATGTTCTCAGACAATTTGACACCAATTACCAAGCCCGAAGAATTGAGGGCTCAATTATGCTGAACGATGCGATCTGGCGATCACCAAAGTCCTGGTGCGAGAAGTGTTGGTGGGAAAACGGTAACTGAAGCTTTCTCGAAGATTCCTGCTTTGCTTGGAGATCCCTCGAGAAGTTTTGTTGAGAACAAAGGGAAAATTCCATCACAGTCTAGGAAAACTTTCCCTACGAGATTATCACTTTATCTTTTAGGCTCATTAGTACTGACAAAACGCGAAGGTGTTGAAGTGGCAAGTGGCGCACTATCTCGCATGGATGGTCACGGATCGATAATCGCCTAGGCCAACGAAGCCTTCCATTTCTCCGGGGTTGGATAGTTGGTAGAAGACACGTCTGGAAAAATCGAAACGCTTACTTGTACATCGGCTGGCCACCGCAAGTATATGCCATATACACATTCAGTACGCCACTACGATTCTGAATGGAAATGAATGCACGGCGAATCCCTCGGACTGGAATCCTCAGGTGATAGGACAGGATTGATTAACGCCTCGACATTTTTTTGTTCTTTACTGCTAGGAAACGATCTTCAGTAAGAAGGTGAGGGTGAGCCGGATCTGAGTACTGTACGCGATCAAGAACACAAAGCCCAGAAAGCACAACTTGCGAGTCTCGCCCAAGGACGAAGTTTTGCCCACAATTCGCCGACCTTGTGAGAAACGTTTATGTAGATACTATATCGTATATTAAGTCAACAGTTTGCTGAGCAGCCATATTAAACTTAGCATCAAAGGGGTGTTCAATGATAGAGAACAGCCAGTAAGTAATCATACATAGTAGGCAACTCGAAAAGCCAAAGTTAAAAGCCTAGAGTTCTTAGTTCTTAGATGAAACACGGTCTATAGATCAGTCGAGGTCCGAGTCCCTTCCATGGCCACACGTTTCCCCTTCTTCAACTCGGTATCGTTGTAGTAGGCTGTATCGCGTTGTTAGCCCTAACTCGAATGTTGACCTCGAACCGTGGTTTCAACTTTCGCTCAAAGCAGTCATCGGAAAGGGAACTCGTCTAGGGGTTGGCTTAGCCAATAAAAAATGCAGCAGGCTCTTCCATCCCAGAGGAGTTGGGAGCAAGCCCTACTCGATGACAATTCTCACCTCAAGCTCGCTGAATCCCACTTACTCCATTGTTTTTACTGTAATCAGTCAATTGGTACGTGAATATGTAAGTGAAAGAGATAAGGATGTAAGTGAGAGATAAAAGTGCCCAATTTCCAGCTACTCCGCTATTCCCTAACACGCCCCAGCTTCTTTTTACTGGTCGTTTGTCGGCTGTTCGATAGGGCATAGGTGAGGCTACATTAATGTTTACCCCATAACATTAGTGTTTTGTTATGCTACTTCATAAAGGCGCGATACCGACATCATTACGTATCTATATCAAAAGACTAATACTATGGGTTCGCAACCGGTATCGAGGGTGGAATGGAGGAATTGAATAGCACACTAGAAGCAGAATTAGCGGCCTATCAAAAGTCGCACTCAAAGGTGCGTTTCCGGAAATTACAAAACGAGAAAATAAATTTCTGGTGATAATCTAGACAGTTTTGGCATGATTCGATCATAAGACCGTTTTCGAAGCAATGACCCACTCGCTTCGGCTCACTTCCCCCTTGCATTGAGCATACAGGGAGTCGAATCATGTAGAACCAGACGGACTATTCGAACGGAGAGTAAGTATGCTCTGAACAATCGAAAGAGTTCGAGCGAGATTGGGGGCTTATTCTTCGCGATGATGCAGCGGTAAGGTAGCGCCAATGGGCGCACTACCACACGAATACCCACGAGTCGTACCTCCCCAGACCAACTAAGCCTCACATCTCCATGGATTGACATCATGCCCGTCAAGGAGGATATAAACACTGAGTTTAATATCAGTTGGTCCTTCGATTCAGGCTATTTATCCGATAGGTATTCAGAGGGTCACCTTATTTCTATAGAGAGTAAACTGGTAACATGGATATGAAAAATGCAAGTAATATGTGAATTTCATGTCGACAGTGCAAGCACTCACTAGCGACTGGGCAGCAATTTTTCTATGATTCCGCTACAATTAGTCATTCATGACGTTTTCGCAAACGGAAATGATAAATAGCTTCCGTTTTCCCCGATCTCAGTAGAAATGACCACATCCTTTCAATACGTCATCTTCGGCGCTTCCAGGCCATTGCCGCTCAGAAACAATCTCCACCCTTGTTTTCTGGTACCTTCCCATTCCTGTAGCGAAGATAACCGCGACAGCTTTTCCTGGATCATTCTTCCCTGCCTGGGCTGGAAGTTAGAGTGAAATGTGATTGATGGATTAGGTGCGATTACAGTGAATTCAATTTCTCCTAAGAAGCAAAAAGGAAACATAATGGACGTATGTTAGGTTTACAAAACTGTTCAAGTAGCCTAATAATTTTGTATTCTTTCTCAAAGTAATGAAGGAAAAAACGATAAGGTCCCAGACTTCAATGAATTTCGTCTGAGGATGCCCCGCATTCGTATCCGTTCAGAAGCGTACAGGCATATCGAATGCTTATGTAGCCTAGACAATGAAGTGGGACCAGCCGATGAACAAGTCAGTGCTTTTACCCTCAACGACGAGGTTGGTTCCAATTGACCGACCTCGGAGGGATGGAAGGCTTGGTTAGCCTATGCGGACATCGTCCGGGATCCGGACAGGGGCAGAGCACAGCAAAAAGCAAATGAATTTAAGTTTTTTATTATGAAAGAATGACAGCCAAGGAGCAGCATGAGGTAAAGGATACATGTTAAGTTGTTATTCGGATCTAGGAATGATTCCATGAAAAGGTCTAAGAGAAATCAAGTTCTTCTAGGAAGTAGCTAAATGGTGGGAGTTTTACGAGAACATAAAAACACCATTATCGTAGGGACGCGATTCGCGACTAGTTTTTTCAAAACGAATTATCCTAAAACCCATCCTTAATCAATAATTCTATATGTTCTTATACTCAAATGTGTTCCGATCAGGGAATAGATGGAAAATAGGTAAAAGAAGATAAATTTAGTTATTTCCAATAGAGTAGAAATCGCAATGATCAAGAGAGTTTAAATCATACATAACATTACATTACCCATCGCTGCTACGTATGGAACCTCAGCCAATGAGTCCGATTCAAATTACGGTAAATCTATTCCATGAGCAGCTTTTGTACTTGCTAGCATTACCGAAATGTGGAAGGTCTATTATCTTCAGTTACTCCACCTTGTGAGGAATTTTGATTCGATCACCAAAAATTACACAAAGGCGGGATGGATTTCTCCCGAAATGTAGATCGGAAACTATCGAAAACTACCAGATAACAAAATCAGAATGGTAACAGTGCAACTCAAAGATTTTTCATTAGAAAACACTGGTCTTTTCAATCTTCCCAGAAACATACCATTCAGGGCAAATGGAATTAATTAATGATGAGGTTCAACCTAAAGAAAGGGTCTTCGCCAGGCTAGTCAACAAAGTAGGTAGCATTGCAAATCGACGGCGAGTATTTTTCTGCCTCGTTTGAGAATAAAAGGGAAATCTGTCAAGTGGATCCATTAAGTAGCCGAAGTGATGAGGGAAATGATTCAAAACTGGACTCAATGAAAGCTACGTTTAAGTCTTCATTTAAAACGAAAGCTAAGCGAGGGCGAGGAACTCGCTATGATGTCGGCAGCGCCCTTGAAGGAGGGGGCGAGATGGATTGCTGGCTCTTCAGTTCAAGTTCACAAGTACGTCGCGAAATGGGTGCCATCTTTAAGGGCTTTGAATTTCAAGTACATGAATGCGCCGCTAAGGGTAATGTGTCATCAGTAGGCACAAAGATCATCTAGACCAAAAACTGAGTCTCATACTCATTTTTTTCTGGGAGGAAAAAAAATGCGAAGCCCTCAAGCAAATAGTTGAATATTATTATGATTATTATTTAATAATTGCTTTGCTGGGCGGACGATGGGTAGCGTTATGTATAGCACCATCACATATTTGTTGCTGTTGATGACGTTCACGATTTTACCGTGAGCAGGTAAACTTAAATTTATTTCCATCATCTTCACTCTGACTAGCCCATTTCATGAAATTTCTCTGCCATCAGGATGTAAAATATCTGCTTCCACAGGTGTCATTCCTTGGAGCCTTGGCCAAGATGCTACAAAATTCATTTGGCCTTCGTCAGAGCTTCAGATGTCCAAAATAAGGCCGTTTATCTCCGTACACATTTATTCCTGATTTTTCCAAAAAAAACCTAATTTGACTGCAAGAACATTTGCAGCAACTCTGAGAAGTTGCGGCTGTCCTATTCCAAATGTTGCTAATGTTGAACGGATAAAGCTTGGTCGCCATATAAACTAGCCGAAGAGAAAGAGCAATAAGTCTCCTCAAAATAAATACAGTTTGCTCCTCCGAAAAATTTTCTCAAGAACCGCATTCTTTTCACTTTGGTGGCGTCATAACGATTACTCGAAAACAGTACCGAAAGAACCGGAATTATGATGATTCCATTTGACATGAAAGAAACGTAATCCTACAAGCCGCCTGTATGTTCTAGAGCTGTTGTAGGTGACAGTGATCAGAGGGGCTAGATGTTTACGAGACCTGAAGCGATATCCGAAGCAGTGGTCGCAATAGGCAGTCGATTGCCTTTTTTCGATTGAGTGCGGCTAAGTAGCAGGGTAAGGTCCACCCTTTCCTCGATACTTTTTCGTCAACTTCACAACTATAATCGAGACGGCTGTTACAGACCTCTCAGATCTGGAGCGAAACAGTTCTTGTTTGTCTGGAACAAACCCCTTTAGACTCACTTCACGTGCTGTTCGCATAGTTTGATGACGTGCAAGTCGAACTGATACCACCGCAGGTGGATTACTGCAATACGTCTCCTTTTCTGTTTGAAGAGGTGAACGATAGTGTTTGTACTGCTTCGCTTCCCCGCGAATTCAAGATCATTTCTCCATTAGGTAAAGGAATCAAAAATAGGGTAAGGTTGCGAATGCCGTGCTCCAGAGCGCGCTCCATGACTCAGTCGGTACCCTATACTAACCAACCTTCTTTTCCTTATTATTCGACTCTGTTCTTTAACCGCGGATGTGCTACGTATGATTCACTTTAATAGTTGCCTTGCAATGGGGTTATTCCTTCAAGAGGCTGTAGAGGTATTGCTCATTCTTGTGCTTGGCCTCGGCTAGCTTCCTTGGGAGGACACCGACTAATACTCACGTTCTTCAATACAGCATTGAAATACGATGCTAACTTCTTCTGAAAATTTCTTCCTTCTTTTGAGAAATTAATTTCTCCGTAGAAAATGCATATTCTATTGCTCTCTTCCAGCGCTGCTTACCAAGTCTTTTACACCTTCTGCCAGCAGCTTCGGAGCCCGCACCCTTGACATCCAGCGCTCCTATACGTCCTATCACTGCTATGAAATCGTTGGACTTCCCAAACAAATGTGCCTTTTCTTTTCCGGATGCATCCCGCTTTTCACCTACCATTGTGCTTATGAACCACTGAGAGGAACTGTGAAGTTCGTCAATGGTCCCGTTTCTTTTGGACGAGTATTCAGAATCTTCGCTCAGAACCGTTCATCTCCGCTACGAATATCATCGTTTAGGGCTACAGCAAACTATTTGTTGGAGTCAATACGGAAAACCTAGAACGGAATTCCTACTGGCATTTGTGGTCCGAATGATGAGTCTTATAGGAAAGGCAGAAAATGACCGTTCCATCTGCGTACCGTACGGCAAAAGTATTGGAGCTATGACATTCCGTTACCTTTGTGATGGTGGATAGACCTGTAGGGTAGAAAGAATTCGAAACCTGAGAGAAAACTAATTTCTCGACCTTAAAGATTTACCAGCTCGTTGGTATGAAGTGGAATTCCACGATGAGGGCAAACATCAGAGCAGCAACTTCGAAGAACGAGCGTTTATTTATCGATTTTTCTTAAAGTTAATTGTTCATTACACAACTAGACGACTGAAAGGATATTTCCTCAATCTGTTGGCGAAACGAGAACCTCGTCGTGCGAACCGTCTCATTGGTTCAACTGGAGCCGACGAGAAGACTGCTTCATCTGAAGTCGTGCTCACATCTTTTCCACTCGTCGCTTCACGCGTCTGAAACTTCCGCTTATTTTTTATTGAACTCTACCATATTCTACCGTATTTCGAATCGGCATAGAGCTAGGACGTGACAATGAATACCAATGAATGTTTCAGAAATCTCGTTAATGTGACATAATTCATTTCCCCCACAGCTACTTCGAAAAATTCCAAGAAACAGTGAAAGCAAGAATTATGTACTTGAGTTTTTTTTCTTCGGCTGCTAAAATTTTCATCACTTGCAACTCAGTCTTCGCGCGGAAGAGGAAGCCAGTGGGTGTTACAGTGCACACTTCTTCCGTAAGAAATCTCATTTTTGCCACTTAGAAGTTTGCTGAAGTACTCGTTTAGCTTAGCCAGACCATTTTATGATAGGCTTATGGTAGAGGCGACGTTGGATCGCATTTTTGCTGAAATTAAGATACAAACTTACCACTTTGGGAAAAGCAGCAACCCAGGCTACGACCATTAAAAGGATGAGCAGTTTCATCTGGAATTGTATAATATGATATAATCATACCGGGTACCTACTCTCAGGGGTACATACAGTATCTTTCCCAGCGAAAGAAAAGAAGGGGTAGCTCAAAAAAAAAAAAGATCGCTACTCTCATATAAGTAAGAGAATTTTCGAAAAGGGAGTGTTCAGACGTTTATGACAACCACGTAGCCAGCCCTAATGCTGTCATGACACCTATTTTGAACTCAACGCCTCAAAACGGGTTCTACAGTCCTGGTCACCCTCCATGAACTAAAAGACATGTAAAGAGTTAAATCAAGAAAAGGGTGAAGAAAATGGCTGCTATCCACTAAACGTATCTAAGCAGTCAGCATAATAAGAAATCTATAGCACGCACTCGACAAGGTACTTGGAGACGATTACAGGCTACCGCATAGTCTGCGGCTTCAGGAAGCATTTATAGTAGCGATTACAGGGTTGATGCTCAGGACTAGCCTACATCTCCCCATCTTTCTCCGTTTTGTATTTAGTCAGCACAGTTGTTTATTTTGAGACAACATCGTACGATATGGATAACCAGCACGAACAACTCTCTTCGGCTTCTATGGAAATCAATGCGTTTTATAAGGTCCCGATGATTACTCAACCTTTTGCGTGAACGAGGCTTCCGCGAAAGAGTCACGATGAACCTTCGAAAATGCTCCAGCTTATTTAACGGTTCCAAGTGGGTGGCCGGTAAGAGAGGCTCCTGTTTTGGGATTCTTTAGTAAATCACTGAAGTCACAAATTTTGCTCGGAACCCTCATGTCCAAGTCAATGTAGAATTCAGAGGGTGCACAAGAAACTCCTGTCTGGAACTCACCCGGTTGGTTGGTTTCAATCCTTGAAGCCACGCAATTTGGCTAGAGTCTTTCTTCACTCAAGCCTCATGTAGACACCTGTTTTTCAAAAGAGGCAGTGGAGTTACTGAAATGCTACAGACTATGTACAGAATCTATTTTTACCATCTGACATAAGTGGGTGCCCTTATTGATCGTCGTGGTCGCGTGATGGTGGCTCTTAACATTGCTAACTATTCGTGCTGACCAAATACAGACCGCATGGATGTCAGTGACGTTTTCTTTGCTCAGAAGGAAGTTTCTAAGAGAAGGACACTACGAGATGAATATAAAAGAATCGCCTGTACTACAGATTGCATCGCACTAATCACATGCCTACTTCTACTTCTTCGAAGTCCACTCCACTCGTCTTTTAATCCTACAGTCTTCAAACACGTCGAACGCACGACCAGCTCTTTTTTGCCCGCTTTTCTAGAGAACGACCACTTTATATAGCCTTTTAGGATAACACGGAGGGTGATGTATACGAATCTAACGCATTTTTACAGCCTCCTCCCTATATCACTTCAACAATCGACCCTCCACCCTTCTCGGGTAACGGAACTTCTCCCCTATCGCGGCATTCTCCCTTGCGGCATGCGGCAAATGTCACTGCAATTACCGTACCCACCCCGCCTCCCGCCAATCGATAGGACGCGACATTTTTCCTTGACTGGCTTGCTTTTTCATTGGATTTTATCGTTTTTTCTTCTGTTTCTTTTTAGTTTTCATGTTTATTAGACTTGATTAATTAAAATGACTCCTCCTATATAAACGATGATCAAGACCGCATTGGAATTGAAAAGAGCGGCCGGCCAATTCAAGTAATTGAAGGGCTCGCTACCTCACAAATTGCGCGCTCCAATCTTCCATCGCAATCCTGCGATAGGCGGCGGGTGCGGCGTGTGCGACGCCGTGTTAGGGGAGAAGTTTCCGGACCCACCCTTCTCCCCAGACCCTCAGAAGGGCAAGTGTCATCAGGAGAGTAGAGAGCTGGAAAAATCACTGTATTAGTCTACTATGCCGAGGGGGGGGGGGCAGTACGAGCCTATCCTACGTTTGAACCTCATCAATGGCTGCACTGGTTGAACACCTCTGAACTCGCTTGAAATGATGAGGAACGTGGCGTAACTAAAACTTCAATCCGATTTAGTAAAACGGAAAACTTCTGTGGTTTACCTTTGACTCACTGTTGCCAGATACCATCTACAACTTTTAGAAAAAACGAGCGTCATATCAAATTTTCCTTTCAAACATGCATCCGGTCGCATTCTTCGAAATCATCGCATCTTCATTATTCTCAGAAAAGCTCACCCACTATCCCAGTAGGAAGGTGTGGTTTTGCTGGCATTCAGAGTTCCATCCTTAAGTGAATGTTTCTTCTCCGAAGAATAGGAGCTCTAAGACAAGAATGCATTATTGCTGCTGCCAATCATGCCTTTCATTTGCCATGAGCCAGTACAACAAAATTAATACGCAAAAATTCCAGATGTATATGAAACTATTCATCCTCTTATTAGTCGTGGCGTCGGTTGTTTCTTCTGCCTCAAAGGAAGTAGTAAGTTTCAATTTTTTCCACCAAAATACCCATGGTGAAAATAGAAAAAATTTTTAAATAGAGGTCAGCCAAGGTATAAGGGTGCTGCAGCAAATCGACGAAATGGAAGGTTAAGAGTCTAAGGCAAGGCTTGTGCGCATCATGGGTATCCCTTGCTATCACACCTCCACAAATGTCAACAAGTTTATTCACAAATGAGCAAACGTAATTAATGCCAAGACAACCGGTGTTTTCTCCACCGAACTTTAGGATTGTTTTTGAAAATAATGAAGGAAATTATTAACAACCTTCACAAGTATCGAGTGCCTTGACCTTCCTTTGGAGCCCAGAACAACATAAACAAATACATAATAGTGCCGTTGAAAAATATCCTTGTTAATTTCAGAAGTATGACCAAGCGGGTGGAAAAGATGTGAGCGTAACATCCGATGAAGAAGCCTTGTCTCCGTCTGAACCAATGAGGCGCTTTGGCGGACCGCCCTCTCCCTATGCCGGATGGAGAAAAAATTCTATTTGGAAGCTAGGCTAATATTGTTTTAACACAAATTTTATAACTTCCGGGAGATTTGTTCTCTAAGTAATGTAATAAAGAATATATATTAAATTTGGAAGCTCTACTTCGTGAGGCTCTTCAAATAATGTTCACTTACGGCAACGATTCCATTGTGAACATGCCATGGGAATGGCCGTGACGAAGTTGGATTGCCGGAAAATTGTCTCTCTTCGAGTTTTTCAGCCCTTTAGCTCCACAGATCCGTCCACCACCTTCTCAGCACTGGGTAGTGTGTAACGTTTTGCAGAAACTCGAAGATCCCCGATACTTCTCAAGCTTTAATCGGAGTCACCAAAGAATGAGAAGGAATATACCTTGACTGTGTCATAGCATGCCGAAGTGAATGAGTAGCTGTGAGACACTTTTTACATTTTTTCATTCCGATGGGTATACATATGTAGGGGCTGTTAAAACTCATAAGTTCCGAGACGAAAATGAGGTACATGTAGTTAAACGCGACTTCAAATGGCTTTCGACTCAAATAGAGTTGGAGTGATTGAGTCGCGGTCTTCACTCCAACCTCATGATCTGCTAGCCCCACAGAGGAACTCCGAAAGTTGCACGGTACATCATATTGATGGATTTGTTTGTAATACTCAATAATTTGCATGATAATTAATTTTAGTCGATGGCTTAAAGACATCTTAATTGCTCGCACAAATTCCGACATTCAACAGCGTAAAATATACAAGCCTCGATGCCAGCTACGAAGCTGCACCGCGTGGAACTGTGACACCTTCTACGCGCTGACGAACAGTGGCAGGTCAAGGAATACTCTCTCTTCTTGCTTAGCTGTTCCCCTTATCCACGTTGACGAGACAAAGGACATTTTCCACTGTTTGCCTACTTGGTCTTTGATTTAGCACTCATTTTTTACAGCAATTGTTGCAGTTTTCGCCCCACTCCTATGCATCATTCTTCACCTATTCGGCTCTTACGTTAAATCTTCTCAAAGTGGTAGCGTAAAGACCAGCATGCGCAAACCACTGCGGAAGATCTCGTTCACTTCACATCCACGTAGAAATTAGCAAAATAATTCATAATCCGAAGAACAGCAAAGTAGCGAAAGGTGGCAAAATTACTAGAGCTTAGGTACTTTGGCCATTATATTAGGGTGTTCGAAGAGGTTCGAGAAAATTTTGCCTATCAACTTTGAAAGCATGTTGCTCGCGAACGCGATGAAGAAGGACTCTAGCTCCAGTAGCAGGGAAAGGGGCATTGTTGATAGATCAGTACTATAACTAATAGGTGTTCGACGCGGTCGTTCGAAGTAAGTAATCCTCGAGCGAACGATTGCCATCGATACCACTACCGACGCCTTCTGCTTGTCCATTACCAAACTAACCCAAGCTTCGACATTCAGACTTAAGATATAGTGGCTAATAGGCAGCAGTGCATCCTCTCGTGTCACCTACCATAAATGGCACGATCGCTTCCTCTTAGAAGAGATTTGCTCCGACGAAGTTTGTCGATGCGAACGTTCACTGTCCTCAAATACGGACACTATCAGAGCAGGATTCTTTGCAGATATCGTCCATTTCTTGGCTGAGCAGCAGCTCGAGTCAGTGTGTACCAGAAGCTCCTCTGTCGTAACCAAACGACGACATCAACCGACTACTGTTCAGGATAAAAAGTAGATGTCATATGAAAACCCACACAGGAAATTACAATGCGTACCAACAAACGTAAGGCCGCACCCCACTATGAAGCGAGGCGCTCATGCCAAGAAAGACATGACCTTATTCTTATTCTCAATGTATTTTACTGGAGGATCCTACCAGAGGGTACTGTGATTAACGGAGTATTCTGTTACCGGCTAAGAGAGATGGTATTTCAAGCTCCCATTTCACACTGGTTACAGGGAGATTTTCGATTGTGATGGATGATGCTCGACCACCCCACACAAGGACATCGTCGGACGAGTTGGAAAGACTTGGTATAACCTGACTGCCCCGTTCCCCACATATTCACCTGACCTCAACCCATATGACTGCCTTATTTTTAGAAGCCCATAGGAACGCTCTACAAGGGAAAAATTTGCCCCTTCTGTCGAGAAGTCAAGTAGATGGTAGGTGAACGAATTGCGTCACGGCTCTCTTCATATTGGAGGGATGGCATCAATGCCCTGTCTGGTGGATGGAGAACATTGTGGCTGAGAAGATTCACCATCGTGATCACTGAGTTCACTGCCTTAGTTATTTTGTGTTGAAAAAGTCGATTAAATTTTCTCAAAACTTTTCGGACACCGTAATAGAATGCGCCCACGCATTCAATTTCCAATAGAAATCGAAGTCGCGTTTGGAAGAGAATTTGGCGTGAAGAATAACTACCAGCCAGTGTGCTGAGGGTGGCTCTTCTCCTCTCAGAAGATTTATCGAAAAAAACAATAATTAATGCCGAGGGTACGAATACTTGATTTTCCTGGAAAAAATGCTGATACTCCTGCATCATATGTGCGGTAATCAATGATAAAAAGGATCCCATAAATCGCCCCGGCTACACCGTGTAGATTCGTAGTTGGCATCGAGGTTTGCAGATTTTTACGCTGCTGAATGTCTGAATTCTTGCGCGGCGAATAGGATGTCTTCAAGCGACCGATCAAAGTTAATAATTATGCAAATATTTGAATATTATGAAAAAATACATCAATAGGACGTTCCGTGCAACCCTGAAAGTTTCTCTATAGGGACAGAGGAACATGGAGTCGGAGTGAAGACCGCGACTCAACCACTTCAACTCTGTTTGAGCCAGAAGCAATTTGAAGCTGTATGCACCTCATTTTCGTGTCTGAGGTGTGAAAACAGGTTGTCGGTGTTGTCATCTCCAAGAGAAGTTTTTCCTCCATTCGGCATGAGAAGAAAGGTAGTCCGCCGAATCGCCTCATTGTTCCTGACAGAGCCGACATGATCGCTCCATTATTGGATGTGGCGCTCGCATCTTTCCACCATACTTCTCATATTTCTAAAAATTCCAGTCACTCTCTTCTGAAAACTAACTTGTATGCTTAAATATTTTCACTAATATTTGAAGAAAGTCGAGATACAACAGATTATACCAGTAGAAATTATTAGCGGTAATGATAACTGTCTCCTCTTCAATTTTTCTGAACATCCTTAAAGTTTGTTGGAGAGAGCATCTTCGATTTCGGTGCTATTTTTATTTCTTCAAGTGCTTCTTAACTTGGTGACATCTAAATCTTTCAGCATTCCCCAGCCTTCAGGCTAACCTCTAGAAAACGAGATCGATTTTGATAGCGTAGTATTTATTCGCAGAAAATTCAAACTTACTATTAGGTTGTTAGGAAAGTTCTTGCCGTTTCTGCGTACGCGCCATATAACTTCAAATTTTGGCGGCTTCAGATCAGACCAGTCGAAGATTTGTGCTCCTTAGGTGAGCCATGAATTGCTCTTTCTGTCAGAGCACTTTTCACGGAATTCCGTTAAGCGTTTAAGATCTTCAAGAAGTTTTTTTTCAAGATGGATAGGACTGCTTTTCAAACGATTTTACTTGACCAGTTTATGCTTGGTGGAACGCGAAGGGAGCAGCCACGAACAAGAACGTCGCATGGAGAGAAGGCACTGCATCGGAGCGAAAGGTTCGTCACTGGTTTCAGAAGTTAAGAAATAATGACAAGTAACTGAAAGGCAGAGAGCGAGTTGGTCGACTATCGTTTGTTGGTCACGATGACTTGCTAACAATGAGAGCAGTTGGGGAAGATCAACGTCAACCATTGAAAGAGACTACTAAGCATATGGGCATTTCCTATACAGTCGTGTCTTACCATCTCAAACAGCTTGGAATGGCGAAGAAACTTGACAAGTGGGTGCCAAACCAACTTACGGAGCAGTAACAATTGAGACGCCTAGAAATTTCAAGTCCCAAGCTAAGAAGAAATGATATTGAGCCGTTTCTCTGTCATATTGTAACATATGATAAAAATGGATCGTATATGACATAAGAAAACGGTTTGTTCGACGGGTAGGTGTAGAGGAGCCTCCAAAAACTTCCTAAGCCAATTTCATACGTCAAGAAGACAATGATCACAGTTTGGTGATCTAGCCATGGATTGATCCACTACTCGTTTCTTCTTCCGATCAAACCGCTATCGAGTAGTCTTACTGTGACCGAATTCACGAGATGTACACAAAACTAGAGCGAATGTAGCCAGCAGGAGCTGGAATCGAAGCTCTTCTTCATCCACGCTGCTCATCGAACCTATCACCAACTGACTTCTATCCTTCAAAAATCTGGACAACCTCCTAAAAGATCAGAATTCTAAAATCGAAGAGGATTGGAACCTACCTTCTTAAATTCTAATGATCCAGACCACCGGACTTTCGCGAGAATGGAAAAGCGATTTTGTACTACATTAGAAAAGATGTGTAGAATTGAATGGGACTTATGAACGAAAATGTTCACTTTGGAATGAGTCATGATTTTTTGAAACTTATTTGTCAAAACGGCAAGAGCTTTCCTTACAACCTGATACTTTCGGTGCCACAAAAGCGGGCAACCGACGCTGTGAATATGAGAAGGATGAACAGTTTCATTTTGATCTGGAAGTAGTGCATAATAACTAATGTAATAATTGAGACTTGAGAAGCATGTAGCTGGGAAAGCTTAAGGAGTGAAGGGGAGGGCGCATGCTTCGTGGTAAGCACGCTGTGGCCTTTGGGACAACTGCAAAATTCTTCTAACAAAGTGAAAATTTCCCCAAATCGCGACACATGGGCTGCCTTTTCTTCTGTTCCTATAACTGCCGCACTATAGCATCGGAAGCCAGCCTTCGGATGCTTTTACTAAGTAGCCGGCTGGTAAAATATGATGTTATCGCACTACAGGAGACGAAAGGCATAACGGAAACCATTCGAAAAACGGACCACAACGAGCTGCTCATCATCGGGCCCAAAGCGTCAATTCGACAATCGCCCACCTTGTAGACTCGCATAACATCGTCAGTCCGCGTCTTGCTGTCCTCCGTCTGCGCACGAAAGACCGTGTTGCAATTTATATCACCAACGTATATGCATCTACCGCCGCGGCAGTAGAGGAAGAGCGAGAGGGGTTCGATAGACTTTTGGGAAAGACGATTCGAGAAGAGAAGAGCTATTATAAATATGTCGTAGGCGACTTTAACGAACTGCACTGGAGATTGGAGGTTCGGACCTCATGGCCTTGGCGACAGGACCGAAAACGGAGAACTTCTTCTAAACCTACTATATACGTGCCGCCTTTTCCATGGAAATTCTCTGTTCGAAAAGCCAGCTAAGCGACGTTGGGAATGTGAAAGTCCAAACGGCCGAAGGCATACGGGAATAGATCATGTTCTCACTAATCGACGCTGGAGTCTGCTTGACGTATCCGTGTTGCCCTCTTTTGATACCGTCTCTAACATCCATGAGAGATTGTATTTGGCCAGCACAATCAGAAATGTTTGTCCAAACCAGGCCAAGACGATCAACAATTGGACTCACTCGTGGCGCAGACATCAAAGTGAATTCACTGCATCAATCGTAAGTGACAACGATCTACTATCGTTCAGGAAGAGAAGGCCATCCAAGTATGAATAAAAAGACCGTTAAAAGGCCTCGATTGAATGAACACTTGAATAGTCGGTCAGAAGGCAAGTTCCCCCAATTTCAGTCAGTTTTTTTCTTCAGCTTCAACACCCATGTACGTGATAAACAGAGCGTTCCTGTGCACTTTCCCATACGGAGCACTTGGAGCGACTTATGAATTTACAATTTCGATTACATCGATTGGTAGCATACTGTGCAACACCCAACGGTTAGGAGGTCTCGACAAAGTGGCGCAGATCTTCTTAAATTCCTGTGCGGATGAAGGCTTCCAATAAAGAGTGCTCGTTAGGCGTCGATTTTGAGTACCAAATGAGTATTATATTTTGATTCTAGAGTTAGCAGGAAAACTCTGCGAGATTTATCATCACTCTAGCTATGAGGCATATATCCAATAAATGAAACTATTGATGCCTTCTTGCATGAGGTAGACTGACTGATTGACTACCATGAGTGCCAGTGCAAAAAACTCCTGTCGACAGTCGATATTGTATAAAGGTGTCTTCAAACATCATGAATAAAACGTATTAATTAAATATCAGTCGCAAAGATGGAGCTAGCAACGCTTCGTGTGGTATAAAAATCTCGCCAACGCTGCAGATTTTGCCTCATTATGCTTTCTTTTCTAGACGTTCTTTCGTGAGCGCCCTTACCGGCTGTTATCCAGCTGTAGTGATCGAGTTCGTTTTTTGTACATACAACTCGTTTGCCCTTTTTTTTCGAAGTCGGCCTCTTTGCATGGTCTGTTGTTAGGCACCAAGGTTAATATACTCATCAAAAGCAACTGTACCTTGATATAACGATCGTTCAGTTGTGCATGAAGGGAAGCGTTTGAACTTTCAGCTTAATTCCTTTTTAATTTACAAGAAAAATTCTGCAGTTGTCCCAAAGGCGACAGCGTCGCTACCCTGAAGCATGCACCCTCCCCTTCACTCCCAGAGCTTTCTCAGTGGCGTGCTTTCGTTTTTTCTCAAAAATTTCTTATTTTTCAAAAAAAAACGAAAGCACCTCACTGAGCGAGCTTCATAGAAGAGGCGACATGAGCTATTGCATCAAAAGCGGTCTGATTATGTACTACTTGCGGATGTTGATGAAACTGTTCATCTCCTATTGGTAGCAACGTCGGTTGTTGCTTCTGCCTCAGTGGAAGTAGTGAGTTTCAATTTTCTAAATCGAGATACTGCACTGCGAAAATAGAAGAAATCTTTTAATAGAGTTCAGCCAAGGTTTGAGCGGTTGCGACAAATCGACGAAGTGAAAGGATGACAGTCCGAGTGAGGCAAAAGTTGGGTGGTAGAGGCAGTCCTTGCTGACACACCTCTACTGTCCCACATTGAGCCACAAATGCCAACCATTTAATTAGAAGATGAGCAAATGTAAACATTGCCAAAATAATCGGTGCTTTCTCTACCGATCTTTGAGATTGCTTGTAAGAATAGCGAAGGAGATTGTTAGAAACCTTCACTAGTATTGACTGCCACGCATCGATTCTCTTTCAGGATTCTGAACAACTTGAATATGTAATTACTACTTCGGAAAATACCTTTGTTGATTTCAGAAGTACGAAAAAGCGTATGGAAAAGATGTGAGCACGACATTCAGTGAAGCAGCTCCGTCTAAATCAATGAAGCGCATCCGCAGAACACCCTATCCTTCTGTCAATAGGAGGAAAACTGCTATACTCCTTGCAGAACCCTTATAGTCACTTCTGTTAAATTTATTTTCTGAGTTATGCAATAAAGTATAATTATTAAAACTGGAAGCTCCACTTCGCATGGCTCTTCAAATAGTCATTACTTACGGCAGCAAATCCATTGTGAACGTGATATGGTAATGGCCCTGACGAAGTTGGATTGCTGGTAAATTATTCCTCGTTGAATTTTTCAGCCCTTTCACCCCACAGACCTGTCCAACTCCTCAGCGTCGAGTATGGTGTTACGCTTTGCAGAATCTCAAAGCTTCCAGATACTATTCAAGTTAAAATTAGAGTCAACAGATTAGCTATTGATAATAGGTCGCTTAAAGACATCCTACACGTTCACAAAAATTCCGACATTCAACAGCATAAAATCTGTAAACTTCGATGCCCGCTACAAAGCTGCACGGTGTATTCAAAAAGATTTATGAAATCCTTCTCATCGTTGTTTACCACACATACGATGCGGTTATTAGGAATGTCAGCATCTTTCCAGAAAAGTCAAGAACTTCACAACCTTGGTATTAATTTTTTTCAATTATTGCTCTGAGAGGATGAAAGCCACCCATAGTACATCGACTGGTCTTCAGTTATTCTTCAGATCAAGTTCTCATTCAAGCTCAAAACAGCACGCCATCCACGCCCTGACATAAATAGTTGTAGATGGCACGGTTGACGTAAAGTAGGTACCAGCACTGAGCTTGTTAATCTCATTACTCTATTGAATATCATTATGAAAGGCATTCGGACGGATTAATGGAAAAAACCAGCTACGCTGATGACATCGCTCTCGAAGTAGAGAGTAAAGAAGAACCTCAGAACAAGTTACAGAAATGACAGGGGATGCTTGCGTAGAACGCGCTCCGGCGTAACGGAGAGAAATCATTCACTTTAGCTCCAAAGATTGCGCGGCGTCAGTAGTAGAGTATCGTGGAGACTCTATTGAAAGTGCCTAAAACCTGGGTTACCTGAGAAGCAATCTAGCTGCGTGGATCAGATTATGAAAGTTCGAATCGAGGTTACGTTGATGAAAGACTTTGGAAAGGCACATTGCGACCGAGGATGCTCCGGGGTATTTACAAAGAAAGGTCTACCAGGCAGTAGAGAGGCTCGCAATGCTCCAAGCAGCGCTAGTCCATTACACGGTCAAAAATCATGAGAGACAACCTTACTTAACAGAATTGACGATGTTGACATGGGTCTGGGATTGGACGCGACTGGAACGGGGACGAATAGTCGGGTCGGTAAGGCAGACAGCCTCCGTTTAGCTGCAAATCAGGGAGCAATTCTTACCAGCACCGAAAAAATAGCCAGACTGCTAGTGTGCCCCACAAGACTACGCATCCAAACCAGCCTTCATCTTCCTGTTTCTCAACAGTGCCCACGTTGAACGTTGAACGTTTACGACATTGCTAAAATGACGCAGGTAGGGGAAAAACTCCTAAACAAGCATAAATATAGTAGAGGATGCTAGCAGAGAACAGTGTCCTGTTAAAACCATGGGAAGACGAGTTTCTTTGCTCAGAGAGAAGTGCACGCGTCGATTGTAAACTGTTCTAGAAAGTCTATCGCATGAAAATGGGACTTCTGATTCTAACTGTGTGCCTCAGCTGCTGACGAAGGAATGGTCAGGCTACAGAGGGAATCAAATGCATCATAGATGGAGTTAGAGTTCCCTCGCATCCTCTTATCGTAAAAGGAGCTATGCTTCGGGACGCTCAAAGAATGATATAACAATGAGCGATGAGGACCAATATGTCCAAGGACAGGGGCGGGGGTGCCATTGCGGCCATGCATCCCTTTCATCAGAAAGCGAGAGGACAGACTAGAGTACTACTGATTCAAGCAAACCATCGTAGGGGAGTAATAAGAACTGTATGTGAAATGCTTGTGCGACGTTGAGCAGGAATTGAATGCATGGCGCTCATCAAAATTATTGTTCAACACCAGCCAGTTTAGCAGATCACTTATTAGTTCCTAAAAACTCCCGTGTCCTTTAATTTAATGATTATCGCAGTCGGGCACACGCCGTCGACGGCTGTGGGACGTTTAACGCCAAGATGATGAATGACCGAGTGACAATTCAACGGAAAACTCCCCACTTTACACTTAGCACTCCCTTTATCCACGTCGAAAGCACAAAGGACTTCTCCCTACTGTTCATCCAGTCTGCCTTTTGTTTTGCAGCCTATGACGGCTCTTTTGCGTCGTTCCTTCATCTCTTCAGTTCTCGCGCAAATTCCCCTCACGTGCGCAAAATCCTCCGGGATACGCCATGCTTGTTACATCCACTAAGATTTTTTCGGTGTTTTTAATGTGAAATTATAGCCTGAATGATTATAAAGTGCTTACTTCAGATATAGCCTTAAATAAAAATAAATATAATAGTTTAACTACGTTTGATAATGGAATGTTTTAATTAAAAACAACAACTGTGGTCAAAGTTACAGAAGGAGACGTATTTCAGCCTCCATCAGACCGTTACAGGAATCGCTCAGTCATTCGACTTCCATTCAGAATCGCTGCGGCGTTGGAATGTGGATTTGCCTGTTGTAAGGCCGGTGACTAGAACATGGTCAAGAGAGTGTTTTTGTCTCCCCGCAGGAGTCAGTCCAGTTAGGTGAACCCCAAAGGTATAAAAGGTGAGTGGTTCCCTGTATCACTTCGACCGGAACGGCAGGAAGAGAGCCTTTTCATTCCCCAGGCTGTTCGAGCTGGCTCATGTGTATGGTCATTGGGTAGAGAAAAAGAATGCCATAATTAAACTTGAGCCACATCCCCTCATATTCAAATGTTCGAGCTTGGGCTGCTAGACTTCAGAAGAACCTATTCCTGATCCAGGTTGGCCACGTAGATGTGCGCTGTCGGGTTTCTTGTCTTGAGTTGGTCTTTTGACGACGTTCTTGAACGTCCTGTTTACACCATTGGACCAAAACCTTAAGCCTCTGATACAGTCATTCATAAATCAAAAAGACTCATTGACTACGTGATTCTTTTCAGTGTAGGCAGCTTCTCTTGGATGGTTCTGCCAAACTTTGCTTGAGCTCAGATGATTCGGGTTCATTATTCCACTGCCCTCAGCATACGTATATCCAACGTACAGTTGCTTGCGGAATCCAGCGTAGAGTTTCTTGAATTCCAAGCAACTCGTCAGCCCGGATAACAGTTTACAACATTTGTAAGAAAGGATGTCGGGACTACCACATACGACAGAAACCCTCCAAGTATTCTGACGTTCAGGACGGTAATCGCGAGCATGATACGCACGATCCACGCGTACACGAAAACTCGTACGAGTTTACGAATATGGAAGGCTCATCCCTTAGGTCTTCTAGGACTTCGAAGCAGGCTTATGGAGAACTTCTCTTTGCCCATAAGCCGCCCAGTGAGGGACAGTGAGATTTACCTGCACCCAGTCATAAGGGATGCGCAAGGCCGACCAGCTCCTACGGAAAACGCTCAGTACCTTCAATGAAAGAAGATGCTCGATCAAAGAGACCCATAACCCATAAGCGGTTAAGTGCTCATCCTTAATTCTCCAATATTGTCAAATGGATCTATTATAGAAAGCGTGTGTAGTGGCAATTGGTTCACTGTAGGATACGTATGGTCCTGGATTAAAATATGGGAGCGATTTCAGCGACCTACCAAGTGTTCTATAATCGCGAGGTCGGTTAATTGGTACCAGACTCGTCTAAGAGGGTAAGAGCACAGACTTCAGGCTTGCACAACAGCAGGCCACATCAGCAACTCTTTTTCTTTGGCCGCTTGATTGGTACCAGACATATCGAATCGCCACTGCGCTTTTGAGTGGAAATCGATTGCGAGGCACAACCCAAAAACGGGATTCATCAAAGTCAGAAACTTTGCCTTTTTATTATTATACAACGAGGTACACAATTTTGTAAATGAAATGAGGAATTCGGCTTCAATTTCGAGGAACTAAGCTCTTCTAGCACCTATGTTTTGTCTGATAGGCAACAGAAGAACTATGAAGTAAGCGTTGTCAAATGGATAAATTAGTCAAGATAAAAAAATTCTAGATATAAAGTCGTTGTATAAAAATGCCCTCTCCTCTTAATTGTAGATGGGTCCCAAAAACTTGAAAAGGACCAGCGCACACTGCTTTAAGACTTTTCTTTTGACAGACTCCTCAGCCGACTGCCAGCTGTTGCTGCAGAATGGCGACTTTATGGCATCGCAGATTTCATTAGCAAGGGTTTTATGTCTACTCAATGACTAAATGACCCACAACGACAGGAAGTTAAAACGGCAAGAGCAAATAGTATTGATACTGGCTTTTTATTGGAAAAAAACTTTTTTACTATTTCGATAAGAACAAATTTAATTGTTAGAAGGTTTCTTGCGTATGTTTCACATTTTCGGACTGAGCCGAATTCCGCAGGACTTTCCCATGGAGGGAGGGGTACTCTTATAAAGTGTGTCAGTGTGTGTTTTTGAAAAATGTCTCGGTTTTGACACAGCGACTGCCGGAGATTCATAATTTGGCATTACTCCGTTACTCTGTGAAGTTTATTTCTTACTGCTGCAATTCGCTTATATTTCCTATCATTGTTACGTAGGTGAGTTGATGCCTTACAGAGCCCTACCTCCCGTAACGTAGGAAGTAAAATTTTGGATCGGGATCGCCCATGCCGACCGAGGGTATCTTCCTTTTCGCCCTTGAGTTCATCTCGCTCAATTGCAGGGTCTACAGTACTCGTTAGTTGTCACCACTTTCTTCTATCTACTGCATCTTCTGACTCAGTGCCGGAGAGAGGTCTGTCTGGTACATTCCTCTCTCTCTTCGGGTTCCAACCAAGCCTTCCTTCCCTCCGCGTCTATACTCTTGACAGCAGGCTCGCGCAAGAGCGCAAAATCGACTGGCTGGATTGACTCGTATATGTGAGGATCTCGGTAAATCTTGGTATAGGCTGAGTAGGTATCCAACAGCCCACTTCTTCAATTTTTGACAAGACGTCAAATTGGTAGGCATATCTCATTCTGTTCCAATTCTCAGTCTTTTTTTCCATCCGCTGAAAGCTTCAATTTCGCCAGCCAACTGTTTCTGCTTCTTGTCAATAGTTTCTACAATTTGTGACATCTCTTAGTGGATTTTGCTTTTAGTCACGTTTTTCTTGATTACATCCCTCCTGCTGTTCCTTGCAACTGCTTTCAACCGACTCATTCACGTCTCAGAGAGGTGTTCTCTGGCCTAATCAGCATACGACTTTCTCGTTTCTTCAATTGAAGGAGATCTGCCTACATTACCACCCCGACATTCCCGTTTCTGATCCGGTCTTGCCGTGGCCATCTAGCGATAATTCTGACACCTCCACTTCAGCTGATCAATGCTGTCTATCAAAATAATTGCCTTCTGACAACACTGACGCTTTTGTTGACAAACAAATGATATCGAGAATCTCACTCCTTTCCGATGCACCTTCATTTCAGTGTTTCTCATTTGGTTGAAAATCTCAGTAAACCTCTTCAATATCAACCGCCATGTTCATCCCATTCTGTCTATTCCAGGCTCAGTGGTACCAACCGAAGTATTGAGGCTTAATTCACTCTTTCGTACTTTCTTTTCGACCGTTTTAGTCGATCCTGTTAAGGAACTTGAATTTCCTCATAATTAACCAAAAATCAGTAGCAATCTAGTACTGCTAGCGTTTTCTGCCAGACTTAGTGTTTGTTCCGCAGTTTTCACTAATATCCCCTATCAGAACGATATCGTACGTGTAGAGGATCATGTTTGGCAACCTCCACGAGTTCACTCATGATTACAGCCAGTGTCACAAAAGAGGAATATGCTCTGCCTCTTTCATGCTGTACCTTAACTGTGACAGCTACAGCTATTGTTATATCGTAAGGGAGAGCAAAGCTGTCTTAAAAGCTGAGCAGACGGAAATGAGCACCGTGAGGAACATTCGTCTCCATTCGACACTGCGATCCTTGCTGCTTTGAAACACGCTTCGGAGACTTGGGCTCTACGAAAGCAGGATGAACATGCTGTCAGCGTTACTCAACGCGCCTTGAAAGGAGATGCTCTGCTCGATGAAGATCAGGGATGCCGTTGCTTACGCCAGGGAATTGAAGATCAGGTGGGCTGGACACGTTACGAAATAGTATGATGACCATTAGACAAGGGCGGTTACTGACTGGATCCCCTAGGAAGTCAAACGAACAACAGGACGGCCACCAGCGCGATAGCGTCTTGACAGAAGTCTCGAACGAGAACAGTGCTATGCCCTGTGTCCCTCGAGCGAGGACTATCCACTGGACTAATCTAGCTGGCGACAGAACTGCCTGAAGACGTAACTGGTTCCTGTTCGAGAAGTTCGATCAACGGAATGACGAGTGATACAGATGACGTCTTCGAAGCTCCGTCTTCAATCTACTGCACTAGATGGTTCAACGGCTTTCCCTCAATGAATATATGAAATCCTACCAAAACACCTATCTAGCTATGCGGATAACACGCTTTGTAGGGAACATTCCTATGAGAACAAAACAAGTTCCCATGATTATGGGTCGACCAGCCTCTTGTATAGTTTCATTTGAAATTCGCCAACCCAGTCCCACGAGAATTAGAACGGTCCCCTGCGCCGTCCCCCAGAGAAGTCAGCAACCATATTAATGCTCCTATAGGCACCTACATGCTTTCTTAGAAAGTGCTCAGCAAACGGTTTTATCGACTCACCTCATCTAAACCTAACGTCTTAGCTAACCTTCCCTATTCCTCAACGAATCTCGTCAAGGTCCTTCACTACCATTAAGCCTTCATTGTGTGTATAAGTCTGATCACTACGTCTAATCAGCTGTACACAGGTTTATATCGGCTCTCATTTTTGCTCATTCACCGCAATTTTTCTGATTTCTTCCCGGAAAACGGAAGAAAGGATAAAGAAAAAACGAAAAAGGAAGGCCTATTTGGAGAATCTTTCGCTTCATGACAGTATAAGATAATACTTACCTGTGATATGGTACCTATTGCGCAAGTAATTATACTAATTCTAGATATATTTTACTACTCTTGAGTTTCAAAAAATCAGTCACAAAATAAGTATTTGTGTTTTCCCAAAGTTAATTGCTTTTTAAAACGAAGGAGGCGTTATGCACGCCAGTCTTTATCACTAACAGACGTGTCTCTGTCGTATAATGAACATGTCCACATCATAAATCATCCTCAAATGTTCAAGGAACAGTTATTTCATACTCTTAAACTTCTCGAGTCGATACACACCTTTGCGTTTTTCTCGGTTGTCATTTCTCAGTCGACAGCGGAAATCGTACACACGAGCTACTATGTGGTCACATACATACAGTAGCGTTAAAAGTTTTCGGTGAAATGGCTCTTCAGCCGTACTTTTCAGTTGTAACTCCTTTCCTTCTGGATCTAATCATGCGAAATTTCTATATTTGGAGCGTGGGTGTGTTGTGAATATTCACCACTACTAACTTGCAATCTGATCATGTTCCAGATATTCCAAAGAGCATGAACATAAAATCAACTGAAAATACAGACGATGGTCCTTCTAGAATCTCTTTCCTTTTCTGTGATGTCTAAAGTGTACGAGCGGTAATGCCGAACACAATAGATGAGAAAAACGCTCATACGGTGCGAATAAGTGGAGACGTCAACAGCTTTAGTCTTAGCACAATCTGCTACCGCAACAAACACCTTGCTCTATCTGTGGATATTGCAGCTTCGCAGTCAAATAGTGCTGGGTAGGGTGAAATATGCTCTATTTAAACATATCCAAAAGTTGCGCGATTTGGTCTACCAAGAAAAAAGTTATGAACGAAAAGCGTCAAAGCATTTCACCGAAGACTTTTGAACGCTACTGTATGTACACGCTCACTTACCTGAGGGTAGGCAAGCACGAGAGAATTGACTGAGTCTTTCCAGCATTCGAAAGAAGTTTACAATGTGAGAAACTTTGAGTTGAACTCACTGTACATTGACTCCTCCTCGGAAAAGGTATAGAGTGTGGAGCTCTTCCCAGTCATGCAGAGATGGCAGTCCGCGAAGTTCTTGGTGTTGAGATGTTTGTTTCAGATAATCGACCTAAATGACTGAAAAGTTTATGAAACCCCAAAAGATTGTGTCAGCTGGATCAAAGACGTCATATGTGAAGACTACTGGAACCTGTATTCTTTACTCGAGCACGTTAAGGAAGTTTCTGAGATTTTCATCTCGATGAAGCTATGGCTCTCGGGGATGACACATGGGACATTTTCGGGTCAAAAGACAGGGTCTAATAAGGGCTGCAAAGCCAGCATGGTCGATGTACATATTCAAAGCGGTAGTGTTACGAGGTGGTTTGGCCTTGTCAAGGCTGCACCATTCACAATAGAGCACACGTATTGAAATCTCAACCGACTATGTAGTAGTGATCCAAGGCGAGAGTAAGCGGCTTCATAGTGCGACGCTAACATCGACGTCAGCGTTAGGACGACAACGATTATTACGCTAATGTGAGAAAGCTCATACGGTTACAGACAACGATGAGTTCATGCGGAACTTACACTCAGAACGAAACGGAGCACCTTTTTTTCTTCCAAGGAAAGTTTTTATGCCAGTATGCATCTCTGGGGAAAACAAGGCCAACCCTATTGTAGTAGAAAACCGAACTTTTCAAGCCCAAGTTACCCCTTCCTATCTGTCCGCCATAAGACCCCACCATAAATCATGTGTCATCGACTAGCGTATGGATCGACTTCCAGTGTCAACTTCGGCGTCCTGACGCCGGCACTATGAATGCACCTAGTGAAAGGAAATTTTTTCAGCATTTCTAGCCTGCTGTAGCCAGCTCTTTATGCAATTGCAAACATACAAACTGACATCTCGTCCAAGTAACCCAATCATTCCATTTTTTGAACAACTTTTGTTGAAGTCTTATGTCCCTTGGAATCAGCCTGTTTTTGCACTTCCTTTCCTACCCTGGCACTACTCCGACTCGAATTATTTCTCTTCTACTAGGTACCTCGAATATCATCGTGAACCTTGACCTATTTAATCTCGTTGTCCATAGAAAAAGAAAGAAAAAAAGAAGAACGAAACTCGTTCGTTCTTGAAAACCCTAAACATTAGTTAATATTCAGAGTTGGGAGAATTTACCCCACTTCGTCCTGAAACGATTTGCGACCGAGCGCTGTTTTTTTCCACTGGTTGTATGAAATGAAATGCTGGGAGAAGTGGTTTTTTCTACCTTTTTTTCTGTACCGCCCTCGGTCTGGAGTAACATTTTTCGAGAGCTCCTTTTGAATACATCCAGGGAGATCTAGATTTGAATATAGGACACTATACAGCAACAGAGTTTCACTCTACATGTATGTTTGACCCTTAGAGCTCAGCTTCCTTTCGACAGATTAAATGCCTTCAATTCTCAGCTCTCAGTTCATGATCTTCTGTTCTATTTATTCCCAATTTTTTACTTTCAATCTATTGTAGAATATATTTGGATGGGTAAACTCAGTTCTTATAAAACGTCCGGCACTTTACCGTTAGCCCAGGCACATGCTAGATGAAGCAAAAAAGGAGTGGAAGTCACTTTCATGAGACCGGCATCCATGACTTGAGCAAAAAAAAATACCATAAGCTTTGAATTTCCAAGATCTCAGTGAGTCTTTACGGAGAGACAGGCATTCATAAAAAATAAAATAGATCTGGCAGGCACTCATAAATAACATCGATATAAATCATTTGAAAAAAATGAAAACAACCCCTACCTTTATAAAATTAGACCCAATTCAGAAACCTGTTCCTTTTTTGAACAAAAAAATTATCCGATCAATGAAAACTAACCTTTTTCAACGTTCCACTGCTTCATATATTTCCTTCAGAGTAATGTTGCGAGTAGGAGGTTCGGAAATTACCGTCCGTGGAAGTTTTTTTGAGAACATTCTATTATTTCGAGTGCTACTTCCTACGTCAAACCAGTACTGGGTTACTGTGAATATCAAGAAGAAACTGACCTGAAAGAGATTTTCACTACATACAGAATGATACGGTTAGATCCTATACTAAAAAATTGCAAACTCCGAAAAAAAAATCCAATTTTTTTGTGAAAAAAGCAAATATATCCTCACTGAGCTTTTCATGAATGAGGTATATCACAGTAGTCATCGCAATAGACAGTAGTCAAGAGGTGTGGTTCAGAGCGAAGAAAAATTGGAGCAAAAGCGATTACATCGATTTTTGGAAAGATCTTAGAAATTTCAACAAAGAGCTGACAAATCAATCATAAAACATGGGCGTCTTAGCCCCCGTCACGCCTATGACCTCCTATGGGGTGGTCATCAACCCGTTCGAAGTTCTTCTTCGGTTTCTGGAATTTTTTGAAAGCTTCCAAGATGACTCCACCAGGGGCTGGCTCTCTGAAAATGGTCCAGTAGAAGTGTGTGAAACGTCCGGATCCTTTTTTTCACAAATGAAGAACATTTGACGAAAATGCTTCATCGACAAACTTGAGTTCAGCACAGCTCATATGGTTCCACCATAGAGCTTACATTATGATGAAAAGCTTCTATTGCGGAATTCCAAGTGGCGAAAAGTGTGGGAAAAAGGGTGGAGCACTGAACAGGAAGGCCCACTTCCAAATTCGCCTAATGACTTTGCGTATGTTAGAGAGCGCAGACAAGACGACAACGTTTCACGGGCATTATTATCAATCAGGCAAAAATTAACGGATGCCCTTTGCCTTCTTTGCTAGGAAATTGATGGACGAGCCGTGTGCTAAACTTTCATTAAAAAGCCTCCGAATTCTTAAATTTTACAGGATTTCCAACTGCATGTTACATTGACTTACATAAGTACACCACGCTGCAACCTGTTGTTCGTTTTTGGGTCTTCTGACAATAATGAGCCCTAGAATCGAAGAATTCGGTTGGGGCAGACGGACCTCTTTACACCATCCACCCCTCCTTCAACACATACATGTGAATCTTTTTTATTTTTTCCAACTTTAATGAAAAATCAAAATGATAACTGTTTAAACTGCAAGTGTAAGCAATTATGCCTTTTTCGTCACTGAATACTGGGTACTTCGTTCACATGGGCTTTGCATATGAGGGAACGCTTAAAACAGTTCTTCATAGGAGATACCATATGATACAGTAACCATATCTTGGTAGGACCCCCCATAAGTTGGGTAATCCTTGAGACAGGTCATGCTTATTTACACTGAACTGTAGACCTTCTCTTTTCTACGCTTTTTAGGCAGCCCCAAGCTTCCTCTATGCAGCTGAGGTAGTGCTGCTAACCAGAGTTGCTGTCATGTTCCGGCATATTCCTCCCCTAAGTAACTTATGTATGTATGTTCTTGGGGTAATCTAGTTTTTGTAAATTTTTATTATCTGATTTTGTCTTTCATGGTTTGAATACCTCTGAGTGGGCAAACAAGTAAACAAGTATCATACGTCGAGCATGTTCTTTAATCAAACGTGTCGCTGTGAAGCCCACAGCCCGTCGTAAAATCACTATGAGGCCGTGTCCCGTTAATCTTTCGTATCCGAGCAGCATGCGTGAAGATACGTTGTAGGCAAATTATAATCGTCTGGCGATCGGGTAATTTATAAGAGCGCCGGCCAGCCAGCCAGCTAACTGGCTGTCTCCTACATTCATTACGTTCGCAATGTGCACTAGAGCATAGGAGCTATCGAAGACAAGCATGATGCTAATTACTAGATGATGAGCACCCTCCTTAGCCATCCTGACAGCCTTGTGTCCTCTCGACCATCCCTTCATGCATAATCGAGCACTCCGAGCCAGTAATATCCTTCCTTCGAAGTAGTCCAGCAGCGACCTCCTCCATATCGGACACTCAAGTCCGAGTTATTATTTACTCCATCAGGCATTTCTAGCTCTTATTCCTCAACCTGATTTCTTGAGGTGTTTTAAGGCTGTAAGGGTCGAACCCTAAGCAAACTCCCTTTCTTTCTAAGGGTTACTGGCTAATATCAGTTCCGTCAAAGAGCTATGAGCACTGACTCTCATACTAGCTACTACCAAAAGCCGTTTGCTATTACCTAAATACTCCTTTATATGGATGCAGTAATTATTCTGAATAAAGTTAACCCCCATCCGATAAAGAGATCAGTCAGACTCAAACACAGACTCCCTTAGTATTTTGGGTCAACAGAAAATAAGTAATGGTTCTTCTTGCTCGATTTATTGTTCGACTTTTATATATGACGATTACGGTATCTCTTGAGATAAAGAATTTTCAGTAACTGAATTCCAAGTAATTTTGTCGCCCAAGAAGCCATAGCCATAAAGCCGCCGAGATTGCTCGTAAGATCGTACATTGTCTTTGTAGAGGGTTTTGAAGTGGGTGTAAATATTTGTTGGTCCTTATAACTGAAGTGTGTGAAGGGCTTTCGCCATGCTCTCTCATTGTTTCATTTTTGACATCACGGATTTTGGCCCAGATGACCCACAAAATCATTAAATAGACAAACTCCGAGGAAGTCGTCTTTTTCCGCATTCTAGCTCTTGGCTTCCGTATTTTGTGCTCAATGATGTTCCGGTTTTCGATTTCCGTCGGTCATGCCTTGAATAGTATTCTGGATGATCCTGTTTCTCGTCTATTTCCAAAATTCAAACCTAATTAAGTAGTAGTTTATATTACGTACTGAATTAACTCATATTTCCATCTCTAAGCAGAAGTGGTCCCAGCCAAACACGACTCGAAGCAACAACAACCCACTCAAGGAGCGAGGTTATAGGATTTGCTAGTTCAGTAGACAGGCAGATTTACATTCCCACATACTCAGAATAACTATGCCTACGGACACATAGACCGACATAAGGACAAACAACCGATTTCCTGATTTGCATGCTGTATTTTGTAATGAAAGGAACTAGAGGATTATTAAAACTCCCAAAGGAAATAGGACGTCCGTTCCGAATCAAGAGAATCATCTTTCAATTCTTATCTACCCTATTTACTCTTCCACGAGGTTAACTGAAAAAAGTGGGCAAACATCGAGTGAACAGTTTCTTTGTAAAGGTACTACTGCCGCGTTGACAATAATGACAACACGGGAGGTTTTTCTTCGCCTTTGCGACATCCCGTTAGACCTTCAACCCCATTTCGAGACCATCTGCCACCAGTAGAGAACATCGTTCGACGATTTATGACATCGCTCGTTTTCTTTTCTTTGTACGCTCAAATTCACATCTGTACTAGACATTATTCTTCGACTCAGTCGGCAAAAGTTCAAGTTTACAATGCTGTCAACACATCTTGAAATGAATTACTTGCTTTCTTCTCTCTTGTACTCTATCGAAGAAAAGCAAGCACTCACTCCTCTCTCTCAAATACTTCACTAATGGGGCGCTTCGAGTGAATTCAGATTCTAGTGAATCTCCTTGAAAAGATATACAATTGTAAAATCTTTATTATTTGGAGTTTTCAACCGTAGATGTAGGGCGGACATGGTGTAGCGGCTAGCAGCGCACTAGCGCACCCATGGCCAGGGGAACGAATCCCGAATCGTTACGCGTTCAGGCAAACCAAGCATTCCTACCCTGCAAGGTTGGTTGGTTGGTGTCAGACTAACTTGGGAAAGTGAAAGGACCTTTTTGTACATCTGCTGGCCACTGCAGGTTTTGCATAGGCCACGTACAAGCTCCAAACGCCACAACGATTCTGAATGGAAGTCGAATGCAGGGCGTGTCTCAAAAGCGGGGTTGTTTAGAGTGGAATGACTTGGTCAAAGGCTATTCATTTGTAAATGACATGTAATCGGCTATACTCTGATCTATGTCGATTGAAAAGGCTCACTTATGCTGGCAGGAAGGAAGTTCTGAAGGCTGATCCTATAAAAAAATGAAGACAACCCGGAGTTGCTTACTTTCTCTCATCTCTTAGGGCAGGATTAAGGCCATGAGAACCATTTTTACCCATAAAGCTTGAAGATTTCCATGAAATTGAAGTTTTTTTTAAGAGATCGTAGAGCACATATGTAAATTAAGGGTAATGGGCACGATATTAATCGACATTAAAAGTTTTGGCTAAACGCCGATATTTATCGATGATCGAATCTATCGTAACTACGACGGGATTCGAAGTTTAAGTTACTTTTTGAGTAGTGACAAGCTGTCGAATCTTCGGATGAAGAATTGATGGGATAAGAAGATTTTAGAGTATCGTATTTTTAAGGGAAAGAAGATTGGGAAACGGTGGGATACCTCCCCCGTTCATTAGACAAATCTTTTTTTCCGCAGACGTGCAGATAGCATCGACACTCCCGACCCGCTTCCATAGCAGGCGCCTTTTAATCTCCTATTCCTGTCAACAATTAGCCAACGGAATTGGCTCCATCAGATTGCATCGAGCTTCCATTCAAATAGAGTTCTTTGATGAACGGCCCAACACCCTCGGCATTGAATCGCCGCTAAACTGCCTTCTGTTCTTCCATGTGAGCATCTTCAATTCCAAGTCGCTGGGATGTTCTGAGCTGCTCGACTGCATCGATAAGTGCTTCAATGATGAATGTCCTAGCGCTAGGGATAGGCCATAAACCACCACGTTCACTACAACGCCAGCCCATTACTTATTCTATTTAGTGGTTATTTTACATGGTTTACTGTCGCCTCAAACTGCAGGTATGAAATGGCTTAACCTCCGGAATCTCGTCCGGAAGCTTGCCAACGGATACTGCTTCCTTCCGAGTACAGCAAATTGGGTTACATTCTTTTTCAATGACTTTTCCATGAGAAAAAACTCTCGTAACGTTTAAAGGACTTCTTAGGATTGTTAGTGACTACATTTTCCAACCAGTTCCCTCTTTCACAGAGTCCCGGGACTTTCCTCCTTTGTTGAAAGCAAGTTTTCCTCTAATGATCATCTCGGTGCCACTTTTTCCTTCGAATGGATTTCACCCCTCATTGAACATCCCTGGTTAACTCGTCCGGAATGAGGAGTCGAATGTTTAGCAACCAACTGGCAACCCAGCTTACTCATCTCTTGACCCTACAACGTCTCGCCAGAAGGCGACGTTAATCTCATTGACGGCGGTCAATAGCTCACGAATTGAAGAAATCTCCCCGAGTCCCGTATAATTGCATATATCCTCTGGTTGTGCGTGTGTATTCAGTTAGATACTGGTAAATGCCCCGGCCCCAGGAGACATGGGGATGGACCAAGTTTTTCGATGTATTGCTGACTTATCGCTTCCATTATCGGCTCTTCAAATGTTCCGCTTTGCTTTTCGCAATTGCCTCATATTTCACAGCTTTCGTCGACAAATATAAAATTCAAATAGCTGCTGAGGCTGTTTTTTCCAAGTGAGGCGATGTAGAATACAAAAACTGCCCTTTCTCAAAGCAACATTCCGATTTCATCACTCAACTCTCTCCCTTTCCTCTTCTTGCAATCATTTTTCGGATGTCATGGTGTGATGATTCCTTCGAGGCCATGAATGCTCTCTTCAAGTTTGTTTATTTGGAAAAAGCTCGAAGAACTCGAACCATTAATCTGTTTGTTTAACACCGGCTGGTCCTCAGGCTGGGATTGTGTTCTGTAACTTTAGGACCCTCCTTTCTATTATTACTTCATCAATTTCCTTTCAAAAATTAGCCGTGCTGATTGAAAACTCAGATCAGACTTAGTTTTTTGGTGTCGAGGTTAACTGTCTTAGCAGAGCGGGTTGGGCCGGGTTTCTTGTACTGCTGCAGGAAGTACAAGCGACTTCACAATCTTCATACCTTCCATACAATAGCCAAAAGCCAAACAGCCAAGAAAATAGCTAAAAAATAGCCAGTCAAGCTCTGGCTGTTGTCCCCTTTTCTCCCTCCCCATGTCCACCCCGCCCACCACCTTCCCCTCCTGCTCCTCCGACTCGGCTACCTCCACCTACAACCAACACGGACCTTCTTGAATATCTAGGACTTTTCTACCGGGATCTGATGTTTAGAGTATTTTAAACAGCTTCTTCCACCATAGGACTTTTTTTTGAACAATTTATCTAAACATATCAGTGATGTCGAAGATTTCTTTATACCTTTAGCGCTCTGGTAGAATTCGTTGGAAGATCAATGTTATACCTTAGAATGTGAGAATCTCTTCGCAACATACTCTGCTCTAAATGAGCTGTATTAATCTCGAACATGGGGTTTTATGGAGGTACTAAACGGCAACACAGCTGCTCAAACGTGAACAAATACATTACGTCCGCTGTTCACAACTGACTCATAGCTCGACAGAAAACCCTTTGGAATTACTTTGCGGCCTGTCTATCCGTTCAAGCCTCCTTTTGATTTAGCTTTGTTCTGAAATCTTTTCCATTTCCTATTAACTGAATGCCTTTTCAGAAGTACTCCAAGCCTCCTGGAGTCATTAAGGATGAGGAATTGGCAGATAACCCTTTCATCACAATTTACTAACAGGTTCAAAAAAAGTATTTTCTGTTATAGTGAGTATTTCTCCTTGGCCTATCTCCTCTCTGCCAATGTGCCCTTAGCACCCGCATTGGCTTTCAGAGAAAAACGTCTAATCCTTTCCCAGTACCCTCTCTGTATTACTTTTAGTTAGCCCAGACCGCTGTTTCTGATTCTGATTCTGGTTGCCATACTCATTTTTTCGCTGTTGTCAATTGTAGTTACGATAAGTTCCAGCAAGCCATTCAGTTCAAACTTACTTTTTATTTTCTATGTCCATAGCATTCCATCAGCTTCCAAATTGATGGCGCGGGGAATTCATTAAGAAGTTTGAGAAGTCTAATCTCAAGCATAGTCTCTAGATTACTTCAAAAAGAAACTGCTGCCCTTACATAATAGAGCCATCCAATCATTACAATTTCCCTTAGTGTTTTGAGGTATTCTGGTTTCTTCTGCGTTTTTTGCCCACATTCTTGGCATTCAAGTGAAAAGTTGTCCCAACTGTAGCGGCCTCATTACTGTAGCTCTAATCAGTTCCACAGCATTCTACCTCATTCCACACCGGTAAGTGAATAGGCTTTCCCTCTGTAAGTTCGGACGAAGTTCTCATCACCGTTGAAGACTTGTCTTTCGAAGAAATATGATTGACAATCGGACTCTCCTCAAACTAGGGGTTCAAATCTCATTGTACTCAGATTCTTATTCTTGAGGTACAAGGGCTTGGTTTGCCTCTCTAAATGCCCTTGTTATTTTCTAATTTTATCATTGGTGGCTGTTTTGTTCAGTCTCTTTACTTTCAATTCATAGGATTCTCACACTCTGCCCAATTTGTTCTCACACTGCGTTCCCATCCCATGGGTACCAATCCGAGTCAATCATGGAGTAGCGAATGTCAGATCTTCACTGCAGTCCAATCTCACTCCACTTACATATGTCCATCCATTAATCCAAAATGCCCACAAAAAAGCCCCACAAGAACGACTTTGACATTCAATGCGAATCCAAATCAAATTGAACATCCTTTCCCCAACCATCTTATCATGGAGTCCGCGACCCAACTTCCGTATTGGAATCAACTTGTCTGTAGAAGTTTGATGCTGAGCTTCAACCCCCTCCACTTACCAGCCGTACTGGCCTAGGTGTAGTTGCCGTCGTGGGTTTGGGGATAAATCAAATGTGACAAATGGACAACGTTGGGCAAAAAGCTCCAGAGAAAGGAGCCATCGAAAGCTTGCAAAGAGGAGCCCCTATTTTTGACAACTACATACTGTTCATCAAGAGTACTGCTTCCATTGTTGTAGCCTCGATTGATGTCTTGTAGTTACTAATTACAAGCCTATGTTGCTTCGTCAATATTTCCATTAGGAGGAGCGTTCGTAGCCTAATTGCACCGATTCTAAGCCATCTCTTGCTTCGATAATGCCATATACCGCCTTCTGTCTCACCAGAACCCCAGATTCCGCCAAAGATTTTGCTATTACTTCGACCAGTACCCGAGAGGATATGGGGGGGAGGGGGGGGGAGGGGAGTTCCCATAGGATTACCGTTTTCCAGGTCATCCATCTTAAGAGGTGTTCCTCATATTTTAATGACGTCGTCCTACTAGTTTACAACCTTGTTGAACGACTTCTATACGATGAAATAGCATTTGGACTAGTAGGTTGTGGAATGACTTTTTGCGTCTACAAATTCTAGATGAAGGCAATAAACCGGATTGTTGTGGTTTCGAGCCTCTAGGGATGCTGGCTGAATCACCGCTCAAGTCTGCATTGATAGGGAATTCCCTGGAAGGTTGAACATGGACATTTTGCTCAGCCCATTTGGGAGAGCTGCTTACCATGGAATAGAACCTCGAACAAACTCTCCACGGTCAGCTTTTTCCTATAATCACCGATACCCGACTCGGGCTATAAAAAGCCGTTACATCAGTGAAAGTGGTCATAATATGGTGGAATCTGACTCCACAACTTTTTGAGCAAATTTGATTGATCATCGTTCGTTATCTTCGCTGTTGTTGCAATATCAGCTATGATAATAGACGATAATTTGTTGTGATATCATGGACTATCGTGATAGACCAACAAGAAGCCCTATCTGCAAATCCTGGCCCTCTTCTCTCGCCAATGCATACATCAATACTTCAGTAACATTCATGCCACTACTGCTGGCAATAGGTCACCAGCTGCTGTAGCTTAAACAAACAAAGCGCGTCTGTTCAATATCGAAAGTTTTTTTCTGTCCGAGATTTTTGTTTTTCACCCGGTTATAAGGAGAAATATGGTACGTCAAGAGTTTGCCTGTGGCTCGTCGCGTAGTTCTTGACGTATGATATCGAGAAGCGTTGCAATGTGCTTTTAATTTGGCCCACCCTATCTCATGAACTCCCGCATGCCACCATCGCACCTGTCGTTCCATCGTCGTCACCAGTGAGAGCATTTCTCCCTTGAGATTTTCTCAAAACTCCTGAGAGCTCAGGTGTGGACGACACTGAGTGGGCGGTCTACAACTTTTCAACAGACGTTATTTTCAAGCTAAAAAGTTCATTTCACATTTTCTGAATTCCAGATTGACCCAAACGATGAGCTGAAACTAACTGTTTACGTTCATTTCACTATAACATTGCTTTTCCCCTTAGATATCCCTTTTCACCCTGCCACGCTTAGAATTCGAAATCTAATGGATTGAAAGGCCATGCATGATGTTCTTTTTCAGGACTTTCTCGGGGGAGTAGAGAGGGAAGGAGAGTGAGGCTGGAAAGGAGGATCGGAAACAGGAACGAATATGAGGAAGGTGTCGAACTGTTAGGGCCCTGCACACAGCTTCTCTAGAAAGGTGCAAATGTCCCTTCTTATAAATAAATCACGAATCTATTCCTCTCGAATTCATCTAGGTGACCATGAAAGAGGTAGTGAGAAGGGAGATGTCCCTGTACCATGAGATCTCTTTGAAATACTTAAGAACCGAACCGATACAGTTGCCTGTTTTCTGAATAAGACCCATGTCCTCTGCAGTTTGCGTTGAACGGATATCCTTTTCGCTCTCCTCTCCTTATTCCTTTTATTTTATTTCTTAAAACTGACGATTTCAATCATTTTCACCTAGACTGGATATCCAGGGCGCTCATCCCCGATCCATCAAAGTGGTTGTGGCGCCCCTTACAACTTTCCCTCATCAGCTTTTCGTCCCCGATCAGGATTTCTTCAGAAAACGGTAGGGAAACATCGCAACAACTCCAAATCAATGGAATGTGTCGTTCTGAAGTCGTCATTCAATTATTTTTTTACTTTTCTAATGTTGATCGCAGATGGAAAAACGCTGTGCTTGGTGCATCGAATGTCTAATTCAAACAGCATGTGGACACCACCCCTGCAGTGTTTTCTTAGAATGTGTCCCATGCTTTTTTCAATAGATATTTTGACCTCATCGTCTTCGTAATATGACCCCTGTCACGGATGAAATTCGATCTTCTGTTCTTCAGCTTCCGATAATGTTTCTAAGATAAGCTGTCGTCAGGTTCAGCTCCCCTCTCCTCTGACAGGTGTCGTCGTCGTTCCGAACCGACAAAACCTATGCCGAAGCACGTTTTGTATCTACAAAAACAACGTTCTTACAGGAAAGCCACGGTCATTGGAACACGGAATTACGCTGCGATCGCTTCAATGAACGTGAATCCGTTTCATAGTCAGCAACAGCCGACGCCAACCGACGGACCTGCGACAATCGGCGACAAATTGGCCAGTCTTCATAGTGAGATGGCATCGTTACGATTGGAATGCGATCGATTAATCAACAAACATCTAATGGTCGAAAAAACGCTCAGTGAGGTAATGACAAAACTTTTTTCCTTTTTCTGATTACGGTATCTATGTTGATTGATGCAGTATTGGAATATGTGGGGTCTTCCCACATTGACTACCTTTCAATCTACCGCCGGGAGTTTTTTTTTTCAATGACATTGAAATGAATTTTGGAAGCTCCAGAACTTCGTTTTCCGCTTGTAAATGAAATTCGTATTCTTCCCTCTTTCAAAAAAGACTTAAGGGTTCGTAAGTGTGCTGCGGAAGAATTTTGCGCTATCTCTCAGATGACGGAAAACGTTTGCCCAGCTTTCAGTGGGCAAAAACGTTCCAAGGGTAGAATTTCAGCCGTTCCGAATTCTTTTCCTGGAGCAGTTTCAGGGTTCACGTTTCCTCCCTCGCGTTACACAGGGTCCTGGCTGAAACTGTTTTTAGTTTCTGACTCCGAAATGGATTGAAGTAACTTGGGACGTGAAATGTTTTGTCTTAGCTGTCCCTACAAGGCCAAGGTGTGTGGGAGAAATCGGGGCCATAAAATTTGGAAAGTTTGAAATCTGACAGGTCAATGAACACCTAATTTTCCCCTTGGTTACTGAAATACTGTCCTGCCTCTCGAACGAAGTTTATGTTATCGTTTTTGGGCTGGCATTTCAAAAAGTAAAGCCACAGAATCCGAGTAAAAGAGTTTCTGGCTGGGTATGGGAACTGGAATAGGAAAGAATTTTTTTTCTCTCCAGACTCTAAGGCTAAGCTATCTCAGGATCTCGACTTTCCGCACCATTGCCTTTTATCCTTTCTTTTTTTCTTCAATTTAATAGAACCTCTAAAAGTCGTTAATGCAGTTATCGGAAAAATTACGGTACTTTTGATTGCAATCGTGCAGCACTTGCAAAAGGCTTTCACGGCCAATATATTATATAACTGACTATAAAATCGAATGCATGCTGAATTGCAGAAGCAAAAAAAAGAAATAAAAATGAGCCTTTTAGTACAGCTGCACTCATAGGCCGGAATAGACCTGTTTATAGTACATCAGTGGCCACCTATAGGCCACAAAAAGCTCAAGAACCCCAGACCGCTAGTATGCTTCCTTCCCCAGTGCTTGAACTGGATTTTCTGGAAAATTGCGAAATTTGGCGTGAAGTTCATTTTTCAAAGACTGTTTTAGTACCGTTTGGCACGCGATATGCTTAATGATCCGAAATCCGGGTAGTGGCGAAAGCTTAATGCGAGTTCGTCTATTTGGTTGTTCTCAATGCCACATTGAACCCCAAAGGGAACAGAATGAGCGTCCAGAACTTTTTTCTGGGATGTTCCCAGACAGCCATCCCGAAATTTGAACCTCAAGTTCATGAAGTTCAAGAACAATTAAATACAAAAGTGAGGCAAGATAGGTTCAGTCGCACTCTGTCAATCATGAAGTCATGCGGCCTTCAGGGACAACTGACAAAAAGTTTCAATACATAAATCTTTAATATATGTATAGTTATATAGACATATTTTTTCCATGGATACAGCTTTCACTTAAAGCCTTTGACTTCATCGACCCAAGAAAATAGAATGATTATCCCGGAAAAGTTGAGAAGGATGTAATGACGGTGAAGCCTTCGTGTCCTTCCGATTCTTTCCATAATTGTAGACAAACACGTATCCGAACTGGCGTTTTCATTCCTATAGACCGCTTTGATCCTAGAAGAGTGTTTCGGAGCCAGCCTGGATTGATACTAACAGGCTAGCATTCCCCAGTATCACGGAGCACCTGCCCTATGCATGCATCCCTAATGTGATGTCCTACTGTGGAGCTGTTAAGTATGAGAGTAGGATGGCGGATAGTTCGAGGATCTCGTTAGAAAGACTCAGCCAAGGCCTACAGATACGATCAATCAGAGCTGGAATCCGTGTCGACCTTAGTGCACAGTAATTCATCAGCCAGCGCTTACTCCCCCAGGTGTGAGGTCTTCACGGTTTGCTTTCTCTTATGTGATGGATTCACCAATCTATGCCCCCCTGACCGGGAGCAGAATCATTCTATCATCAACAGCACACGAGAGACTTCAGCTTTGCTAGAATAAAGTGATGTGAAGTGAAACTGACAACGAACAGCCGCCCCTCTTTGCGCAAGTGCCACGATCGAGACTCATGAGGATTTTGATGGTTCATCGTTGACACCGACGGCATCCTTCCACACTCTCTCATGCACACAGCTCTGTTTTTCAAAGTCGTATAGGCAGAGGATTCTCACGATCGCTATAGTATGAATAGAGTGAGAGAGTGGATTGAAGATAGAATGGAAATGTTGCTACATAGGAGCAGGCTTTTCTGGGGAGATTTGGGCACTGGTAAACTGGTAAATGTATCTCACGGCATCCACAGGGACGTGAGAGAGGGGGAGGGATAATTTCAATTTCTTGAATACATCACAAAAGTGTTTTGCTGCCCATGGTGAGGCGACTGGACTGCCGATATGGTTGGTATCCACCTGCGAACTTTTAATCTGTTTGAAATGATCCGAGACTCGAAATGGGTCTGAAAAGGTGAACCCCATACATAGTAACCCTTCAATTCATAGAATAATCCTAGCCTCTCTAGTACACCAATTTTTTCGGACATCCTGCCGGCCCACTACACTACGTAGCCTGGCACCACTATCGAGAAAAATCTTCGATAACCAGAAAATTGATAGCCTAAAGCCAGATTCAGATAAAAACCCATCAGAAAAAGGATTTTATGAGTCTTGAAAGGCTTCATTGCTTTTAGCGACTCACAGATCGCTTTCATATACATACGTCTCTATCTTTCCTACACCGAACAGAAAGCGTAACTTGTCAAATCGTTTCTACGCTATCAATCTTTCTCTGCGAGTGTTTGCACAAGCGCTCACTGTGAGAATTTGGTACTTAGCTTGATTTCGAAGACAATTTTCAGGCCTACAACTATCCTTCACTGTCAAGTTCCTGCTAGTCATAGGGTTTAGTGGCGCATCCTAGCAGAGAGCAATCACACTCAGTGTTTTCTTGGCTGGTATTGGTAACCATGATGGCTTTCTTGCGGGAATAAAGCAGGATTCTTCGTGCTCGATCCTTCCCGGAAAACTAGCGATTACACCTTCGGTACCAATAACCACCGGGCTCGTGAATGCGTTCAAAATCATCTAATCGAAACATATGGGTCCCCAAGCCCTCCTTTGTGGCTCTCCCAAAAAGCTGGTCAAAGTCCGTTTAGACTTTCTCAGGCCATGCCGCTGAAGTAAGATTTTTTTGTTGTCATAACAATGTATACTTTTTACCACTATTTCATGTTACTACAACGGAATACCTTAACTATCCCTTTGGGACCGAAGCTACCAAGGAAGACCATGCTGGTGGAAGATGGTGGATCAGAGCTTTCTGAGTTACTATTATCGTTTCCGTCCAATTCTATTTGATTTGTCCTCTATTTTGATTTCTTCTCTGTAATCTTCATGATTCCTTCACTAAAGCGAGAGCATAAATCAGCAAATAAGCAAGTGAATAAGTAAATAACTAGTTAAAGCCCTAGCATGCTATTTTAGATAGCCTTTCTTTTTAGCCGGAAAAAGTCTACGAGCCAGATCTCACTAGCCATTACAACTTTAACAGTTCCATGACATCTGTGAAATGGAGGAGTGATGAGCTAAGGGGAAGGGAGCACATTGGAACCATGTGTGTGGTCCGATGGGTTCGAATAACCTATGGGAACTGGTACATTGTATATAAAGTGTAGTGACAGCCGTAGTGGAGGCGGAAACACTCTGTCTCATAGCTCATTCATTACGTTGGACGATGGCGTTCTAGTGGTGTGTTGTGCGATGAGCAATTAATCGTCTCGTATTTTGTAAACAAAGCGATAAAGCGAGAAGCCTACGGCTTTTCCAAATGCCGACGCCAATGGCACCTCCTATGCTTACGTCCGGCTTCACACCTCATTTCAACAACACCTGCGGACTGATGGTAAGTGCATACGTCCCTACGCTCCCTTCCATCTCCAGCTTTTCATACTTTTTGCTGCATTCCGGACACTTTTTTCATATCAACGCACTTATTTTTATCTGGTTAATGAAGGAGTTGTTCATTTTGGTGGTTAATGACCCCGTAGTAGAAGCCTAGGAGAGGTAGCAGATTTTCAAATTCGAGCGGATGCACGGCGCAACCCGGCAGCATTGGACTTTTTGGCCCACTTTTGACCAACTCGCGACCGAATTCGTAATGAAACCATTTTAAATTCCGAATGCATGGCGCAACCGCTCAGTACTGCCCAACCAGGCCATTTGTAACCTCTTTCTCAGTGCTCGAGTAGGAATCCAAGCTTAAGTTATGGTTTTAGGGATCGATAAGCGAATACTTTGTACTTGTTGTTTTCTCTTGATACAGCTGTTGTTTACTGGTAAACAGAAATCTTCTGAGTAAACGGAACTTATTTTAGGGCTGTATATTGTGCCCAAATCCGGACACATCCAGTGCCTACAACACCGGTGGCGAAAGTTGTCGTTCAAATTCAATAACACCTGATGGAACTGTAAAACCTTCACCACCACAACTGACAGCTCCGTAAGTGATTCCGCTCTCGACATTTATTCTTTAGTCCGCCATAAAACTACGGTACTACACCGTAAAACTTTTTTCTCTCAGAATACCTGCAGTGGAGCCGGTTGTGATGCCAGTCGGTGTGCCGCCCCGTTCACCTCGGCAACTGCATCGTTCAAAGAATATGCCGGTCTCACCGACGACGGACGATCAGCAAGCTAATGCGAGCGCCGTACGAACACCTGCATTGAGGCGGAACAACAGGCATCGTAAGTCGGTTTCGGGTGGCCGTTTTTATAGGACCATAAAAACAAATGCAGCTAAGCTCAATCCCTTGCTCCCTGCTTAAAGTAGCTCCCTATGGAACGCTATATAATTTCCCACATTGATCAGGGGGATTAAGGGGAAGCTGCACCAATTTCATTACCATGAGAAGCAATTTACTGGGATTGTGCTCATGCCTATTATTAGCAGAGACTCCAGGGCCTCCGCCAGAGGTACTCCATGCCAAGGTACACCAACCACAACTACAGCAACCTATATTAGGCGGACAGCATGGTGACTCAGGCAGAGCCTCATCAAAAAATAAGTAAACAAACAAAATTAGTAGGACGACTATGCGGTTTTTGAGGAGCTCAACACTATTTTCCTACGAACTCTGCGTATTTACTACTGACCCTCAGAAAAAAGCTCGGTAGGATCGATTTTACGCTTTATCTCCCTTCAGTTCAGCGTGTCGCCTTCACTCCCACTTAATTAATCACCAGAAGCCGCACTGATCGATCACTCTTCTAATCCGCATAAATCCACGTCAAGCCTAGAGTCTGTTCGTCAAAGAATTCTGGAATTTCAGCAACACAAGAGATTGTGGTGGACTTCCCAAATCGTCTACACACACCTGGATATGCGGACGAGATACCGAATTCAACGGCTGTCAACACTCCCGTGTCGACACGTCGACGTTTTTCTCCGCTGAAGATTTTGGAAACAAAGGACAGCTTGGAATGCGCCAAACGGTTTAGGTATGTTATAAAGATCCAGGTTTCTGACCGAAGAGGTCGTACTGTAGGCTTTGGGTCAGTTGAGTTGTTAGGGTTTGTTCCCAAAAAAGCTCGGATTCGAGCGGTTTCTCGCTGAGTTGCACGATCCATGAAAAAAGACCATGGCATCTTTTCTAATGGAAAACTGTTGAAACTGAAGGGCTGAAGGACCTGCGCCCTGGAAACATAGCCTCATGAAACTCAGGCAAGAGGCTGTGCCTCTATTGAGTCACGCTCCCATATTGAGGCATCTGTCAAAAATTGGGATCACATCACTTATGAGAGTGGGCGACCTCAAAATCTGAAGTTTACTGTTAGAAAGAGATTCCCGTTTCCACAACGTTTTCCCACAGGTTTTAGGCAATTTCATCCTAATCGCAAATGTAAAACTCTAAAAAGTACAGTTAGCTCCAATAAGGAGGGGCGAGGTAGGTGTATTGAGTGGGAAAGTGTAGATGGCATAATAAGGAGTTCAGACCAGTACTGGGTGTGAAGAATTGCCTCATTACAGTATCCTTTCCTATGCAAGAAACATTTCAGGATACCCTCATTGTCAATAGTTATGCGTGATCAAAACAAACAAAATAATGGAACAGACATGTCTGTACAGCAGAAGTTTCCAATGCCCAAGTGAGTTTCACAGTGCCTCTGAGGTTCTTATTCTATTTTTTTGATTTCTATACTAGGTTTTTTCAAATGAAGTGCGCTCATCAATTGACTTCTCTACTTCCATCCTTTTTACTTTTTTCCTTTTTTTCCTCACGTGGGAATGTTACGTTGGCTGCCATTTCAGCAAAGACCTATCCACTCCATAAGCATTTCAGATATTTCCGGAGTATACAAACGAAGGACAAGTTGTATATAATTGAGAAACCAGTAGAAGAAGCGAATGAAATTAGTGACGATCATGGAATTGCTGCCGGGCCTTCGGAAAAAAATCCCGAACAGCCTTGTCAGACAAACGACACCATCGTGTATAAGTGGAAGGTAAGCGCAGTAGTCGTTCAATAGTAGCATATGGTTGGTGACCCGTACGGAACAAAGGAAAGCGCCGGAATTCGTTCTGAAAACATTAGGTTTTTTCACTTCAGTCGAAAAAAACCACTAAAATATCAGGCGATGTATGTCATGGGGTTGCTCTTGGGTTGTTCTGCTGAAGTTATGTCTTGTGTTTCATCATGTAGTATTGTACCGAACAACCTTTTCGCTTGGGCCTAAATCAGACGGATGAACGAAGGGGAACTGGATTCCTCTGCGAAATGGAAATTTGAGCTCAAATATGTAGCACCTAGCAGATCAATCAGTAATTCATTCCAGGTTAAGCGGCGATGTGACGGTTCACGTTATGTCGTAAAACGGCCAGCTCGAAGTCAGATTCTGAAGAAACGGGCAGCACAGCTTATCCGAGAACGAACAGGCATCAGCACCGATGATGACGCAATGAGCGAGCTGAAAGTATGTTTGACATCCGTAAAGACGCAGCACTAAATTAAGGCTAAAAATTGGTGGTAGAGAGGTTCGGACATCGAAATATACATTTTTCGTATTGAAAAGGATAACAGTTGGATGAACCGTAGGTGTTAAGCTGTCCAGGTCGACAGAGCATTACCTTGGTTGGTCTCAATGGCGCTAAATTACAGGCAAAGGGTTCTATCCTCGCTGGGGTTTTAACTACGGAGCACCTTGTCCTTATTCATTGGAATAATAATTCACATTTCTATTTTTATGTTGATCTCTTTCCATATGATCTGTTGCTTTCTATTTTTTTTATATTTCTTACGTAAATACGGGGAAAGATGAGCGTCACAACCAGTGATGAGCCCTGGAACGATTTTTTTTTGACGCAAATAGTGTACACTTTTTGACGTACGTTTTCTTTAGCTCGGACACTTTCACACACGTGAGGAACGAAAAAAGCATTTGGAAGAAGAACGAAGGAGAAAAATTCGTAATCAACAGAAACTCATCGAGTCAAAGATCTCACCTGCCGATCAGGTTCGTTTTCAACACCCAAACTGTGTACTTCCGAATCCTGGTGATCGCATGAACACAAAAAAAGGCATAAAAAGAGAGCCAGCCTTTATGTAGAAAGCTTCCCTACACTTGTTAGCAATGCTGATAATCGCGGTGTCGGCAGTCATAGCGTTTATACTCACTCGCCGAGTGGATTACTCTCAGCTGTGGTATACAGGGTGACCCACATGAAGTGTGACGCAGAAAACTAGCATCAAAATTATACAGATCAAACCAAATAAGCAACTATTACTCCTACACAATCATCACAAAATTGTAAACAACATATCACATCTCGCATGCAGAACGACCATCTTTCGCTTCAATGCAAGCATCCAACCTCTTTCGGAAGTTTTCAAGAATGCGCGCAGTCTTTTTCATCCCCCGCTTCTACAAGAGAACTTTCTTTTAGAGGTCCCTAAAACATGTCTTTGAAAGCGCAGGCTTTTTGCTCCAGAATCGACCATACACTAAAATCCAAGGATTGAGATCGGGGAGCTTGATGGTCAAAAGTGCTTCGCCCCAAAAACCCGGAAGCGTGGTTTCACAAAATTGCAGCATCTTCTTTACGCTGAGGGCTGGTGCTCAATCCTGTGGAAGGTTCAGCTGACTTTCATCGCGTTCCTTTCCGCTCAAGCGATCACCGCTTCCCTCAGCCCAGAAGCCCATAAGTTGAATTTTTTATTGCCCGTCACACTTCATGTGGGTCACCCTGTAATCGACAATGGGAAGAAAAACTCCGGAGAATGCATCCTAGAGTCTTGAATAGAGTTCAAAAAGCAGATTGAACGTATTTATCAGGAAACGAGCAACCGATTTTGCCGCCACTCAAAGGCACTATTCACAAAGAAGTTAGGGTACCCTTTTTTGACGGGAATTGATAGAACTACTCTAGAATAAAGCGATAACAACCAAAAAAGCGCAAAAAACGATGAACAAAAAGAATTACAAAGGGTCAAAAAAAGAGCTGGAAGGGGGGGGGGGGGGTAGGACGAAATTCACATTGAAAAACTGCGGTTAGGGAGTGTTCGAGCGAGAATGCACGAAGGCGGCGCAATGTCTGCAATACAGGCAACACATCGAAATTAACGGAGTTTCTAAAATAAAAAAAACATTTGCATGCTATAATCTACACAAAATATGTTAAAATCTTCAATAAACTTGCGAGAATAGTTAAAGAATGCTACGTAAAAAATTAATAACAAAAAAAAACAAACGATACGCGAATAAAAGAAATAACAGCCGAATACTAGCTCCTGTACGAGGCGGTCGAACAGCTGGTCATTCCTGGCAATTTGCCAATCTGCGTATCGATTTTTCACCAACTTCGCTCCAGTGCGATTGTGTTGAAGGACAACTTGAACTCGTAGTCAACCTAGCGAGGGCGGAGGCATCCCGTCCCCCAAAGTTCCTGCCCTTATTGTGCCCTATCCAGCCGTTTTCCGACCTAATTCCTGGACAAATGGTATCAGAGGGGGCTTCGAACTCAAACCATGTGCAAATCTCCGAAACCATTTTTTCGTGAACAGTGCCTTTAAGTAAATTAAGTGAAGTTATATCTGACAGAGAGAGGCGAACGGCACTGGATGCGTGCGTAAGCGTCGCGTTGCATACTCGCTTGACACACTTTTTGGCTTCTCACTAATTATTTCCTTAATAAAGGGCAAAACCTACACAAGAAGAGACATTAAAGGCAATAATGAATTTGATTTTCAGATGATCGTACAACTTTCTCAACGAAAAATGCAACGTCGTAAAGAGAAAATGCTGTTGGATGGTTTCGTTACCACACAAGAAGTACTGAGTCAACGAAATCCCGATACCACAGCCAAACATGGAATTCTCTCAGTTACCACCGTCTAGAGAACATTATCACATCGAGATTATCTTGATTACCTGGGTAAACACTGTGATCAGAGGCATACTGCATACAGCGAAGTACACAACACATTGAAATGCTGTCTGGTGTTATGATGACCCTTGAAGAACTTTTGACAGTTATGAGCAAAATAAATATATTACCTTACATGTGTATCTCGAATTTCCACAATTAAAATTGAAAAGAACTCTGAACAGTTCATATTATCTTCATATGAATGGCCTAGACTTATATGGGCTGAAATGGTATGAGTCCCTTCCGAGCCATCCAAGTGCTCACCCTGCTGTGGAGGTTGTTCAAAGTGGCAGCCGCTCGGGACGCTAAAATGCTGACGTTTATTAGATCACGACCGCTTGCCCATCTCTGTGATATCACATGGATAAGACACTGTTGTTATTTTTGGTAAGCTTTGAAGGTTCAGGTGTGGGCGGTATGACTCATTTACGCACGGTCTGATGCCTGAAGAAGTCAAAGCAGATGAGGTGAGTCCATCTTCATTCCAGAATAGAACAGCTGTTGACGGATTCCACTCAAGTGTCGAACCATGAAGTTCAGTATGTTCTAGAACTATCGGTAGTAGTAGATCCGAGATAGTTGTCAAGTTCGAGCTAGATGATTGTTTGCGCATTACTGTTTGGATTCATTTCCTCCATTAGTTAGAGCGAAGCCGATTCTTGTTCCTTAACCCTATGAACGAGAAACGTAGTAGACAGCAGCTCGAAAACCTTTTTATTAGGGTTTTTGCCAGAGGGGTTTGCTCGAAATATGAAGTCCCTCACATAGAATTACGAGCCAGACTCTTTTGCGTAGGTCCAGGGTAGGAATGATGAACTTGAAAGTCATCCGTACCCCTCTATTTACCGTCCCTTGACAGACCGACGCTGAAGTAGAGTCTAGAAGAAATGTCGGCATAGAACTTGTATCATTATCAACTGTGGATAGGCTATCTACACAACAACAACTGTATCAGTCCTAGTTTCGCTGTAGCAAAGAGGCTAGCAGTTCACAAAATCTCGTCCGAAACCTTCATACTCGAAACTTGAATGGGACCTAAAATCTACGCCATTAGGAGATATGGGGGTGTGCGAACGAATTTTCGATCGCACCTAATCAAGCTCACCTCGCACCTAGGCGCGAAGTGACCTTAACTAGGTGCGAAGACCACGCTATAATTATGCTGCCCGCCCTCGCTACTAATCGAGTTATAACTTCTCAACTGAAGAGGATCATGACAATTTAAAAAAATGGAGTTTCTCTTTAAAAAATAAGTGTTTTGGAGGGAAAAATTCCGATATCAATTTCAACGGCTTTGAGAGTTTTATTTACACGCATAATAAATAAGTTCAATATATCTCTATTCAAGCTCCTGGAAATGGGTAAAACAGATTAGTTCACTTGTTTTTTTGGTATTTTCGCTTATTTGCGATATCAAACAACCTTTACAGAAGCGTAGTTCTCTAGAGTTGTTTAGTATTGAGAGTACTCCTCATTGGGAGGTCATTGAGCGCCCTACGGCTCACCACGCTGGCCATTTCACAGTTTTCACGGCATTTAGCAAGTCTTCAAGTTAAATTCAATACCTCGAGGAGAGGTCATCGAGGACTATTTAGCTAATTGCCTTAGTCCTTCAACTACCACTGCTTACTTTATAAGATACTACCATGTATTCTGAAGACACACTGTACTGTTCCGATGAGCTTACGGGTGTCCGCCCGCTCCAAACTATTTAGGAGTGTGCGGTCCATGTGGCCCATTTCCTCCACTTTCCGAGCTTTTCACTTGTGCTCCGGAAGCCCTAGCACTACAAATCAATTTCTTTGGAAGTTCTGCGTCTACGCACCCTCCTCCGATGCAGCTGAATTCCGTACCTACACGTTTCCTGCACCCCCACATCCTTCTCCAGATTCGTAACAAACAAAATTATCTAAGTTTTTTTTTTACTTATAAATTCTTATTACGATTGAACTGAACCGTTTTCTTCCATATCACACAAACTTTATTCATAAAATATATTGAATTCATTTATTGTGCGTGTAAATAAAACCCTCAAAACTGTTGAAACTGATACTGGAACTTTTTTTCTGGAAAAATAACATTTTTGACAGAATCTCCATTTTTCACACTGTCATTATCCTCCTTAGTTGACAAGTTTTAACTCGATTGGTAGCGAGTGCGGGCAGCGTAATTACCGCGAAGTCTTTGCACCTAATTAAGGTCACTTCGCGCCTAGGTGCGAGGCGAGCTTGATTAGGTGCGATCGAAAATTCGTTCCCGTACCCGGAGATATGGCTGTCGATAAGTATACTGAGGTTTCTTGATTGGCAATGGATTCCGTTTATCAAAACTCCGACACTGGAATTGGCTATTCTTAGCGACTCCTTGTTCCGAAAATTTCCATATGGTGCGTTCGAATGCGTTAAAAAATTTAAGAATCCAATTAACAGCGTGACGGATTCAGAAAAAAGGTTATCAACTTTCATTTACTTTTTTGTTTAGGTAGGTGATTACAATAAAAAGTCATCAGATGTTCAAAACAAAAGTACTCTATGTATGTCTTTTGGTGTTTTTGGTACTTGCTAGTTAGCTTTATGTAGGGACTGTTTTTACTTTGAAAACATTTAGCTAATGAACCACTCAAGAAAACGCCGTCAGCGGAGTTGGCGCAAAAGTTTAACAGTTATCGGAATAAGCCGGTATGAGTTGAAATCTGAGATTCCAAACCTTTCAATGTACATACTTTATCATCGTGTGGGTGAGATTAGAATAGTTCAGTTAGTCTTGGGAATAGTAGGCAGGGTAGTAGCTACGATTTTGATGAGAACAAACTTCAGAACCCGCCAGAAATCCGCAAAGTCACACCAGACATGCGCATTAAGGCAAAGGTAATCAGGTTTAGATTTTGGAATTGTCCCTTCTTGATCATGACTCTACTTATTTTAGAGCGTCAAGGTCGTACGATTGCCCCGGGTATCTTCAATGGTAAGTTCATTTACATTTTTGGCTTATAAAAATGGTGCAGGTGAATCCTTGCCCATATAACATATAGCGTACATTAACCTGGCAGTACATTCGGTCGGCTGGTGTAACTTAATGGCATGCGGATCTGTTTATCCCCAGACCCCCTGATACTATGGTAAGGAGAGTAAAAAACCCATCCCCGACTGAGGTAATTTTATCATCGGCAAAGATCATTTTGCAAAAAAAAATTGTTGAATCTTTCACTCACCACTAACGGTAAGGACTAGGGAAGTACGTGCTCACCAGGGAATTCAGGCTCGTGTCTGAGTGAAGTAGACACGAAACGTTGTTTCGAAATGCTAGACTTCTTGGGTTAGTCACCGGGGTGGCTAGGATAGGATTTTGAGAGTCCTTCGACCTTGTGGGAAAAATGCACTTTCTGGTGGGGCGCAACGGTTGCACGCAATCCGCCCATTTCTTAATTTAGGAATATCGGCGAAGCAAATGACTGTTTAGGGATGAATAAGCAACGATATATGACCAAAACCGCTTAATTATAGGGAAAGTCTATGCGAAGAAAATCGAACCGTGGAAAGAAACTTGGCGTGAGCATGCGTTCATCATTTGTTTTTGAAATCATGAATCGTTATTTCAACCGCCATCAATTTCACAGAAAATGAAAAGCGAAGATCCATCTGATGTTATAACGCAAGATGTTATGGAAGACTCCCCACCCACAAAACCACCTGAGAAAGGAAAAAAAGAATCTGGCACTGATGGCAAAAACAGCCTCTCACAAGAAAAAACAGTAACCCAAGCGAAAAGCTCTTCAGCAGAAGGTAGCAGATCGCTAGAAGGAAAAGTACAAAAATCGAGCAACGAAACGATCAAAGAATTTTCACTCACTGACAATCGATATGTTTGGTCTCAGAATATCCTGCAAACAATGGTTTGTTAGCACTTTCTATACAGAAATTTTTTAAGAGCGACTATCAATATAATCAAAAAAGAAGAGGAAAAATTCGATGGTATATGTAATGAGAGGAGGCTTGAAAATACATCAGTCCACCTACAAATCGCGCCCACTCGCCATGAGACACGCCCTCAAGCTGTCAAAAGGGAGGCGATGAAGTTTTGCCTTTCAACAACAACACAACTGTAAATATTGGCAAAAAAGTGCATAGTAACACACTGTCTCCCACGAAAAGCTCTTCATTTAAGCAGGAAAAAATTCCCCAAGGATTTTCGTACCCAGAGGTGGTAGCAGATGTTTTAGTAGGCTTTGAAAACGGGTCGGGAGACGTACGGAAATCGATATCATTAGAATAGTCACATTCACATCAGTCTTGCTAGCACTATCTGTTAACATCTTCCGCCATGTCCAAGACGGAGAACTTCCGTTGCGCGCGTCCGTCGAAAGTAGGTCACCCCGAATACTTCGCGCGTGGCGCACCCCACTCAGGTCTCGATATGACATTACAGTATCATCAAGTGTCAGTGGAGCGAATGATTGAATCTGTCCGTGTCTTCTCTTTGGCTGACTGCCGGGTACCAAGCGCAAGTCTTTTGCCCCACTGACAGCTGCGACATCTGTCAAGTATCGCGGGCTGACCCGCCGCATGCGACGGCTGCGGCATGACTTAGTTCTGACTGACGCGCGCAACGAAGCGCACCCCGTCCAAGACAGGGATCACACAAACAATATTTCTCTGGACTTTTCAAACGTGGGTAATTAATCTAGCCAATATGCTGCATGTTAATAATGCCAGAACTACAAAAATGTTGCGACACTGCAAGAAAATAAATTATCAGGAGAGCTTGTGCGTTATGATACGGTTAAAGATTTGGGTAAGGCTGATGTTGGATAACTGAGATAAAGGACAAAACAAGAACAGCATATGAGAACGTGTCAAAAATATACGAGGCCAAGCACCTTCGTATCATTGAAAACAAAAGCAGAGAGTGAGAGTGATGAAAGCGACCGTCTCGGATAGGATGGACTATCACTCTGGTGGGAACCCGATGGTGGGATACTCTATGGAACGACCGTTGCTTGCGGGTCTTTCGAAACTCAATGTCCGCACAGAAAGATCGTTGAAATCGTGTTTGTGTCGCCTTATTGCCACGCGGATTTTCGATATGGATATCACGACAGTCAAAACACAGCGATTTATTCACCTCAAACTTGGGTGATTAAACCAAATACAAATATATGAGCAAAATAACTGTTAATAAAAGAACTACCAACAAATGAGAAAAGGGATGTGGAAGCCATCTGTCTTGGGTGCCTTTTATACCCTCTTTTCCCGCCAAATCCGTCTTCCCGCCAAATCCTGCAGTAGTCTATCGGGCCATCCGAGTCGCCTTTGAATTTGAAATGAAATAGTATACGAAACATCCAATACGAATAGAAGAGGTGTTCATCTTCAGTGTGAGTTCAATAGTAAGAATGAGGATGAGAAAAAGAGAACTGATGCAAATTGATGGGGGCAAACTTGAATGATCCCCTCAATCCCACTCAGCAGTAGATCGTGGAGTGGGCCATCCACGACAGTGTTTGCGATAGAAAAAATTCAGCCGACTCGTCCCTCACTTCCCAGCTTTCCGATTGCTTTCTGAAGAGCATTGCTTTTAGTAGATCTGAATAAATGAATTTTATTCTAAATTTCAGAATACAATAACGATCAGGAAGGAGTTCATCCAGAATAAGAATTACAAGCCTCCTGAATACACCTGCGAACACTTCAAACGTAACATTTCCAAAAACAGGTTGCTCCTACAAAGTTTATCTTATTAGTCTGAGTTGGCTTAATACGAATCATACAATTCCTCCACGCAAAAGTAAGGGATATATAGTCCGGTGCACATCTATTATCTACATGCTGATCAATTAAACGATTGCGTAACGTTCCAGGCAGGTCTCCTCAATACTCATCGCTCTGGCCGAGCCTGAAAATGGTAGTTTTACATGGTATAGGGGCATGACCCTAAATGGCCTTCTGAATGCCGAAAAAGTAGTGAAAATGATTTTGTCCGAAATTGCCGTTTTAACCCACTATGCGTCGTTGGTTTCATTCATGGCGTCGACTGTCCGCACAGTAGAAGGCGCCACTGGACTGCGCATTGGCTTTTCCGGGGCTTTGCCATTTGCGTTTTATGCTGCCACCTCCAGTTTGGCACCATATTGCACCTATTCCAAAGCAAGTGCCTCAGTGGTCATGGCCGTGACCACCCATAACCTCTACAATTCATTAGAATTTGATGTGTGAAGCACTACCAATGGAGGAGCTTCCAGGCTTCACACTCCCAGGAACTCCCCTTTCCCCTCCCTCTCAACTTCCTCACGTAGTGTTTTCATCAGTTTTGCTGTTTTTGCATCCTTCACATCGAGTTTATTCAGTTGGTGAAATGTAGGTATAATTCCATTTTAGTAGTCAGAAAACTCGATATCATATTATCTGGTCTTCGGACATTGTATTAACATTGCACAGTTCACACAATTCTTTGAATGATTTGGACAGTCATGGTTTGATTGTTGCTTTATTTCGACCAAATTCCTTCAAAACTGATGAGAGGCGCATCTCATTTCGATGACTCCACCATTTCTTACCGTAGCGTTGATTTCGCGCCGTTGAAGAGGTTTTGTCCGCTGATCTGGTTAGTCATCTCCTTTCCCTTCTCTCCTCGCGTTCAGTATCTTCTGCAGTCACCTCGGCTTCAGGAATGTCCTTCTTGATCGCGTCCTGCCAGCCCTTCATAGCGGGACGCGGAGTTAGGGGATCGTATGTTGCGTACGGGTATCGCCCAAACCTTTCATCCAGTCATTAATCTAGTAATCTGGCACCTGAAAGCTCAGTTCTGGCTTTGCATAAATAGGGTGCTATATCTGGCTGGCTACACTGTTTCTGGGGTCGCTCTAAGGTGGAGACAGTAATCAAAGGAAGGGGCCATATCTATTAATGAAAGTAAACAAATTGTATAAAATTATGTGAGTATTTATTGGTATATTTTGTACAGGTATGAAGACGTATTGTGCATAGACTCTACTCGCGTTGTATTGAAAGAGAGAACACCAGATACTGACTATATTCATGCAAGTTGGGTGGATATGCCCGATGGACAAAGATACATCAGCACACAGGCGGGTCGCAAAATTACTGAAGGAAACTTAATTTTTTCAAGTTCGAGGCTAGGATTGTTACTCATCAACCCTATTTCGGGACGCGCTTTGGTAGTTAGGCTTATAGTGCGCTTCTTTCCCTTCCCGATGAACTTGGTGCATTGAAGCCACTCCAGAGAGATGAAGAGTTAGCTACCCACAAACCTACTGAACGAGGAATTCCATTCCCAAACCATTCATCTGGTAGTAAGTCATGATACTATTTCACCCATGCCTGTACATGTTTCATCGATAGTCCCGGTGCACAGCTCATATGAAAATCACTCCTCTTCGTGGGAATTGTTATCATGGTGATGGGTAGGAAAAGAATGGTTTCCGTATCGAATCTAGCTTCAACCCTTGGCTGAAAAACTCTCGAAACCACAAAAACCATTCAACTATAACTATAACGTAAGAATAAACAACTAACCAGCTTCATCTGACAGAGCACTCCTAAAATTTTCAGGGACCATTACAGGAGACCCTTGAGGATTTTTGGCACATGGTTTATACAGAGAAGTCGTATGTAATTGTTATGTTATGTTGTTTGCGGGAAGGTGAGTTTATGCACTTTGAAAAAACTTTTTTTTCGAGAAAAAAGCAGTGAACCACACTGCAAACCTTATCGCTGATGTGTTACGATTAGGAGTATTGGATTGGGAGCCTACCCGGGGAAGGCTCACTAGCAAATAGCGATAGAGCAAGTGCATTGAATGCATAGTGAATATGTGGAAAAGCTACTTTGCAGTTGATCCTAAGTTATACAGTTTTTGTGGTACGCGATGCCTACGCTCAGCTGAAGGAATTTCTCCAAGTGCTCCACTTATGGTAGGACATCTAGCCAAGCGACCCAATGATGACTGCGGCACATCTGCTTCAGATCTATTGGACTTCCCCAGTCTGAGCGGGAAAAGTTCCCGGCACAGTTAAGAAAAGGGAAGACGCAAAAGTTCAACAAAATAGAGGTGGATAGGAGAAAGTCGCAGGTTTTCATCATAGTGGAGGGGAATATCAGAAATCCGCAGAAGTTCGCTACGGTAGAGGTTAACTCGGAAAATCTGGAGGGTCTGGGAACGGTTTTTAGGTTCACCCTGCAACTGCTTAAAAGTGTTAGCAAGGATGAAGTGAAATAGGGACCCACGATGTTTACGTGCAATTTTCATGCGGAAAGGAAGGCAGCCAATGGTAAAAGGGATGTACCCTACCTACGCAGTTCTCTCAGACAGTCGCTCAGAGGTCATTTTTAAAATGCCAGGATTGCTTTGAAAGTTACTTTGACTATGTTACTGTTTTTGGAACTTACAACGAGAGCTTCAACCCTCCCAGTCTAGAAACTTTTGTTCAGGTAACAACGAAAAATGTTTTTTATATTTTCCAAGGAATAGTGACGAATGTGGCAAGTATGGTAACTACAAAGTATATTTCAAAGAAATTGTACCGAATAACTTCTCAAGTGTAAAACATCACATTCTCACAGTGAAAAATGTCCGCCGGAAGTGGGTTTTGCTCTTTTTAGCTACTTACTTTTGCTAGTTTCTACCCGCCACCGAAGTGCCTATAGTCATGGATGTGACAGGACCGAGTAGCGTGCTGCTCTTGGTGCAAAATCGCGTCGCGCAAGTAGCACCTGACGGCGCGCGTTCCGCGCTATGCAGGAAGAGGCTTGGTTCACAGTGAAGGATACAGTAGTCACCAAGGAACACTGCCGCTTGTCGAGGGAATTCGGGAGAGGTACCGCCACCCGGCTAAACCCCCTTGAAACAGTTTGTACAACTGTCTTTCATTTCTTTTCACAGGAACAAACACAATTGGCTTTCATTTTATAGAGTTTCATAGAGTTGGTAGTCATAAGAAAAAGCGCCTTTCAATCGCCCTCGGATTAGCACTCAGATCTCCCATGAATTCGATTGCAATCATTCATTGAGCCCGATTTCAGAGACTCATATGATGTGCACCATATTTCATATAGTGAATGGCCGGATTATACTGCTCCCCTTGATCCGACTCCCACTATTGGCTTACTTAAGCTCGTACGAAATCTCTCCAGAAGTAATCCTATAGTCGTTCACTGTTCTGGAGGAATTGGGCGCTCCGTGTGCTTCATTGGTAGGTTGCACGCAAGTATTCAAATATTCGGCATTCAGAAATACAATTCACAAATTAGTTGACTTCTATCTCCGATGCACATCCTGCATGAGCTTGTTGTTTACCGTTACCTTGCACAGAGTCTACTCAGAGTATTCAAGTAGTGGCGATTTCCATCAGTACGTTAGCACCTACTTGCCGAGCTTCATAGTCAAAAGCCAGATGCCGAGCCTCATAGCCACAGATGTCGAGCGTCAAAATCACCTTCACCTGTTCATCTCGTGAATTAGTAATGTAGTGGCCAGTAGTAGAATGAACAGAGAAACGGTTCATTTGTCACCTGATGATAGAAAGTACTTCGTACTATAGTATTAGGTGTTTCAGAAAGTTCTGTCGTTTTGGATGATCTTCTTTTAGACGCTCTTTTCTAAGTTATTTTTTGTTGTTCTGCTGTAGTGTAGTACACCATTTGGAAGTGAATTCCTCGCTCTTTCTGCATATTGTGTCATCTTGCCTCATAGTGACTTCCTAGCTTTTGCATAAGCCTGGAAGCAACATGGACAAACGACAGATTCGCACCATCTTCCTTTTCTAATCCAAACAAGGCAGGAATGCGGCGGACACGGCTCGAGATATCAACGTAGCGTTTGGTCCTGAAACAACAAATGAATGTATTGCACCAGCGATGGTTCAAGAAATTCCGTAACGGCGACGAGAGTCTCGAAGATGATCGCCGTGGTGGTAGGCCATCGGATGTTGATAACGATGAATTGAAAGTTGAAAGCAATGGTCGAAGCGAATCCTCGTACGTTCCTGATGGATATCTTTTCTGAACTGAATGTATCGATTGGAACGGTTTCCAGCAATATGCGAGAGATTGGGAACTCGAAGAAGCTCGATGAGTGGGTGTCGCATGAATTGAGTAACGAGCAAAAGAACCGCCGTTCTAGTTCTCGTCTGTTCTCCTTCTTCGCAACAAAAACGACCCTTTCTTGGATCATATTGTAACTTGTGACGAGAGGTGGATCCTATATCGGCGTCGTTCTGGGCAGTGGTTGGACGAGGGTCAAGCTCCGCAACATTCTCCGAACTTGAAGCAGCAGTCAAAGAAGGTGATGGCGGTAGTTTGGTGGTAAGCGGTTAATCCACCACAGCTTTTTGGATCCGGGAGAGACCATCACAGCTGAAAGACACACGAAAGACGAAATGCACCGGAAGCTACAGCTTGTAAGCCCTGAATTGGTGAACAGGAAAGGGCTGATCCTTCTCCACGACAACGCGCGCCCTGCCCTCTGTCACACGCAGCGTACTCACCTGACCTCGCTCCAACCGACTACCACTTTTTCAAGCATCTCGACAACTTCCTCCGAGAGAAACGCTTCACCAATCGACACGATGTCGGATCGATCTTCCTCGAATTCATCGCATCCAAGTCTCCAGAGTTCTGTGCAACCGGGGATAGGCAACTTGTTACTCGTTGGCAAAAGTATGTAGATAACAATGGTTCTTATTTCGATTAATTTGTTTGTTTGTTTGAGCCGAGATATGTGCATTGAAAGTTAAGCGTTGAAAAACGACAGAACTTTCTGAAACGCTAATACAAAGTACCGTAGCACAAAGTTTGCACAAAAGAGGTGGAAATAAGGTGCAGTTATACCGATATGATCGCCTCGTAACGAGAGCGACGTCGCGTAGGAAGGGATAGCGGAAAGAAGCAGTGCAGCGAGTAATGAATACAGAAACAAAAAAGTGTTAATAGAATCAATTCGAAGTTAATAATAGCATAACGATCAAGCATTATGAAGAATGCTAAAACTGCCATGACGAGACAACCATGTAGTCCGTGACCGCCGCGTGCGACGAATCGATTACACATAACCGATTCAACAGCCCGTCTCCTGTGTGGTGGTACCAAACAACATCTACATGGCATCTATTATATTTTCCAGTGCATTTTTGGATATAATTGAATGTAACGCACCGGCTGAATTTTTAGGAGTCGATTACATTGCTCAGAAGGTAAAAGGGGATAGCAATGCGAAAATGATTGATATGTTGAAAGACCTCAGGAATCGAAGGTTTCAAGGCGTCCAGGGCATCATTCAGTACACTTATCTTCACGTGTGTGTGCTAGAACTGTTTGTTCAGGTGAGCATTTTTGACGGCCTTCAGGCTGAGAGAACGTTGCATTATATTGAAGGCAATCTTCACAGTAGTTTCTCGGCATCTAGTTATAGACGAATAATGGACGTATTGATACAGAATGGAGCAAAAGCGACGAAAGAGACGCAAAGATATCTTGAGAAATAAAATGCTCCAAAAAAGTGATAGAACTAGGGGGCGGATGAGAAAGCTACAGTTCCAAGGAAGTGGTAATGAATGAGCAAACAAACGTATGTGTCACTGCGTGCATCGGCCATAGTAAGCGAGAAATGTCCAAAATTGTCTTACAAATCAGTTGATAACCCTGACGTAGGTGCTTTTAATTTAGTACTGCTCTTTCGGAACAGTTATTCAGGCTGCTCCAAACCGTTCCAAGTGGTGCATGACCGAGTTTTTCATATCCTGTCCATCGATGCGTGTAGGATACAACCGGTACAATTGCTGAGGCCCTTATAACGCCCTATGTATGCCGTTTTCCGTACGGTTTCATATCATAGCTTGGGGCAGAGACATCCTGTGCGAATACCTCAAAAACCATTTTTATCATGAACTGAGCCTTTGATGATGGATATCCGATCGTATGAGTAATTGGAAGAGACACGAAAACAGAAGGATCTGCGTCAAAAAAATAGGATAGATTTCCCTTCACCTTGTTTGGAGTATTGCTTACGAATGTTGTTGACAAACAAACAAGCCATACGTGGTAACTGTTCCAGCCAGGAATTAAAATCTTCAGAGTAGTACTTGTGTGACGAAACCTTATTATCTAGTTGGCAAAAAGACGTCTAAAGACTGGTGACAAATGTAGTACGTTTTTCTTCTGAAACAAATTTAGGAGGGCGTTCTTCCTCGCGAAGGAAAATATACAGAATTCCTTAACGCTTATGTGAACATGCTCACACGATACAATCGACGGATGGCTGAGTTGGCAACGAGAGAAGAGGAAAAGGATGAAAAAAAGTCGAAAATCAAAAAAGTTACTCGTTAGAGCAGGAGGATTTCTTGTATCGTCGTTCTTTCTGGAAAGATACTATATTACACATCAACATAGGATTTGCAAACGGTTATACATTGGAAATTACGTACATTCACCATTAAAATGTCTTCTCATCATTAACTTCTTTCATTGAAGATGTTTGAATGAGTACTAGTAAACTGTTTCCAAAACTTCTGTGCTTCATGTGAACAAGTGTACTCATCATTGTTGTGCCATACTTGCGACTTTCATTCGCAATGGCAGAAGAATTCAAACTGCGCAGAGAAGGAAGAGTAGCTGAGTTCGTGATGGTCACTAGAAACATTTCATGGCTTTTTAGGCTTTTTAGCTACAACTGCGAATTTTTTACCTAAGCCTGAGAAGTGAAGAAGCTACGGGGTGAGTGTTCAACGTGGATGTTCAACTCTTATCTCATCCCGGCTTTTTGCACAAGATAATCATCTCACACACCCCAGAGCTCCTCCCTTTCTTAAAGTTAGGCGAGAACCATATTCCTTTTTTGAAACCATCTCTAAGAACAGATAAGGTAGGCTACCCCTCCTTCTCTGCCTTCTAGCCTTCAATGACTCGAAAGCGCGCTGCTTACCCCCCCCCCCCCCCCCCCCCATCACCTACCACCCTTCCTAACTACATTTTCACCCAAACATTCAGGTGAGAGGGAACATACAATGAAAGAAGAAACTCTTTCACCTGGTGTATAGTTTACAAACAGTGCTCTTGCTAATCCGTAAGACATGACCGTACTGAAGGCTAGCCTCACAACTGTTTAACTAAGCTCTTCCTTGAGTAGGATTAATGGGAATTAGTCAGCAGTTCGTCGACAGAAAGGAGGAAGCTGCACTCCAGTCAGTGCCGTAACAAAATGACCCGTGATTGCTAGCGGGTCAAAATAAATACATAGTATCGGTAGGCTTCCTATTTCATAACTGCCTTCTCCCGCGCGACGTGACATTTCACGGCTCCTCGTCGCGCTTACGCGACTTTTTGCATACTGACACACAAACCGACATACAAATGAGAAACAAGGTACCGAAACAAAGTTAGCACTTTATATGGGAAGAGATAAGGTCACCCAAAAACGCTACCTCATGGCGTGTTGCGAATATGTTCCAAACGCGTTAGCTAAGACTCCCTGCGTGATACGTTCGTTTCCATTTCACTAAATCATGCTTCCATTGCTGTGATCATGCGCTAGCACACCGCACCGTAGGTCGTGTTTGAACTTACGGCGGTCCTGTAAATCTTTAAATCAAGGGGCAAACGTACTTCCTTGTCGCAAGGAACGCCAGTCATGGAGCGCAACTTAGACCACCTATGCGGTCACAATGCATGTACTCCAGTTTTCAGACTGTCGTGAGGTGCAATACCAGGATATCCGGAGATGTCCACAGATGGCTCGTGGTCGTCAGTCTTAATAGTGCCTTGCTCATTGGACTTCAAGTTTAATTAAGGATAAACCATAAAGTCTTGAGACATTGAAAAATCTAGTCTGAAAGATGCGCCCAAGCATTCAACTTCCATTTGAAACCGCAGTGGCGCATTGAATGCATATGTGACCTATACAATGACTTGCGGTGGCCAGCCGATGTACAGTTTAATGTCATTATTTTTCTATAGAGTCTGGTACTAATTAACCGACTCCGGAGGGGTCAAAGACTTGGTGGTCTTGTGTGATTGATGATGTCGTTGCGGGATTTGAATCCGTGACCATACGTGTGAGCTAGTGAGCCCTTTGCTAGTACACCACCTCCGCCCCTTCAAGGTTAATATTTTTTACTGATGGCATTATACCCACCATTATACCCACCAGGAAAGTGAAAAAGCGGAAGATTAGAACAAGGGAGTAATGCTAGATTGATTGACATTGATGTGTCCCGGCATGAAGATCTCGCTAGGCTCTATGGCAACTGAAGTGGGCAGTCTAGCTATTGTTGTGTTTAAAATTGATAGGGTCTGTTGATATGAACTTGCTTGATAGCATATTCTAGCTATAAAAGCTTCGACATCACCCTGGTGAATCTCATTTTTAGCTATGTCGAGGACTAGTAGTCAGGCACTGCCGAAGACTAGTAGTAGTCAGGTTCTTCCTCAGGTTAGACAGCACTCGGTCTACTTGCATCAAATGTCCGCCCCTATGAAGATGTTTCAGAGGAAAGAAACAAGCAAAGTATGGATTAGCAAACAAAAACATGAAGTTGAAGATATAATGAAAGGTAAGTTCAGAACAGCACAACGAAATCTCACCCATTGTTATGTGACAAACCGTAGCGGAGCGCAACAGTTTTCCGAGGTGCCGCTGCCCACATAGAAGCGTTAGTATGGTCACCCGAAGAGGTAAGGTACCCATTCGGCACAACCGCTGTGCAACAAAGCCCGAGGTGACTTCATGGTCGGTACGTGAACACGGCGCATACGCAGTAAATGCGAGGCTGCCGAGTTCATAAAACAACAAATCGAGGTCCCAGGATAAAGAGGTCTTGGCATTAGTAATGTAATAGAACCGGTATTCAATGTGTGATGACCTTAAAACGGCGTTAACGGCAACGGAACCTCCATCTGTTGCTTTCTACCTCTATAATGATCGCACATTGAGCTCCTAACTTTCCTTTCTTCTAGGGCTGCAGGGGTCGCGCTTTTTGTTTAAATGAGCAACCTTCTTGATCGATGAAAACGTTAAATGATACCCACCAAGAGCTTCAGTTGATGATAACATCATTATCATCAGCAGTTAACCATGATCTTTCTTATCTTCATGGATTAAACCACTGGTTGCGATTCCTAGATGGTTTGTGGCTGGGCTTCACTGTTACTACGAAATAATGAAATGATTCAGTGGTACCTGCATCCATTACCAGTCCTTCTCATAGATATCAGGCCTATTTCACCTACTGTCCACACCATCCCAACACAGCCAACACTTCCAATCAAAGTACCACTATTCCATTGTTGACCAGGAAGCCGCTCAAACTGTTCTCCTTATGGCTTCTTATCAGCACTTATCCATCGTTATCACTACTCAGGGCGGAGGTGGTGAGCTGGCAAGTAACGCACTACCACACACGCATGATTCCGATCCCGGATCAAGATCCGCCTGAGGCAATCAGGCCTTCTATCCCCTCGGAGTCGGCTATTTGGTTCCAGAGTCGTCCGAAAGGATAAAAGTGCCGACTTGGGTCATTGTATAAAGCACTCATGCATTCAATAGGTCACTATGATTCTGAGCGGAAGTCGAATGCGGGGCGTATTTCTCAGACGATCAACTCAACTTGATCAACTAGCAGGCACACCGAATGATTTACGGAAGAATTTCAATCGACCGAACTCTCTAATTTATGGCGAAGGGATAGTGGCCAATTCCATACAGTGTGATTCTATATATACAGCAGCATAGCCATCTAGCCAGAATCGACGGATTAGAGAACGTAAGGGGTAGCCCTAAAAGTCACTCGGCTAGCCGGAACTAATGATAAGTAGTCTGCTATGAGCGGAAACACACTTTTCATACTGCAAATGTCGGTCGGTTGAAGGTTGCATAGAGTTGCAGAACCTGGAGGCCATAGTTACATAATCAGGGTTTTAAGAAATTCAAACTTTTTGAAATGATTCTGACTTGCCGTTGGAAGTTCACTCCTTATATTGCCATAGATTTGGCATACATGTATCAGCGAAACTGCTTGCTCAGAACCGACTTTTACGGGGACCTCAATAGTTGAGTAGCTGTAGTCGACGCTCCAAAATACAGCTGCTCACAATTCAATTGAACTCATTTAGAGCTGCCTCTGCATGTGCGAGAAGGTCCTTCAAAAACTGGCAGCAAGGTTCGATGTCTCATCTTGGAACTTTGAATTACAAATCATAACAAGCAAAAAAAAAAACAAATTCAAAAATTCTAGTTTCTAGAATTAGGGAGTTTGCCTAGTGAGAATCATTGTTTTTATTGCAGATGATACCACTAAAAAGTGCTGTCAGTGAAGCCAGCTTAAAGACATCAGTGGTGAGTGAAGCAGGCTTATACCGTTCGGTAGCTCCTACATACCAGAAACTTGTTGCCTGTCCATTATGAATTAACAGCCGACAACAAGCTTACCAAGTGTAGGAGCAGTCAAGAGCTTTCTCAAGCAGCATTTATCAGATATACCTGTGAAACTATTCAGGACTTTGTAGTAGAAGACAATCGATACATATGGAGTAACAGGCTTATGACGAGATCGGTCAGTGAATTCATCTTTAAACTAATTGATGTAGTGTGAAAGAATCCTTACTATATATAAACCACATCCTTGGTGTGTCTGTATGTTTGTCTGTTTGTTTGTCTGTTTGTCTGTTTGTCGTCGCAAATTTCAGTATCATCTGACGAAGCAACTGTAGAGATCGGGTCAAGTTTGGAATGGGTCGAGCATAGGGCAGGACCAACAGAGCACACGTGAGCTCAGCGGAGCTCCGCCCCCAAGGGCGGGGCGTGCGCAGGAATTGGGCGGGGTCATGGGCGAATTCTTCCAATTCGGTCTCATAACATTCCAGACACTGGAAAAAATGTGCAAAGGTGAGGGATTGGTCAAAAATTAAAATAAAGGAAATTTACCGGCGGTGGGCGGAGCGTTCTCGCAGTGGGCGGTACTTTCCACAGAGATTCATAACTCGATTCAACGAAGGCGTCGAGCCCAGGAAAAAAATAAAAAGAGTGAGCAAGACCTTATGCGTGCTGGGCATGCGTAAGTACAGCGAAGCCCCGCCCACGAGGGGCGGGGCGTGCGTTGAGGTGAAAGCTACTTTTCAAAAATTAGTGTAACTCCGTTCGGAAACGTTCTAGAATGCGGGAAAAAAGTGGTTGGAGGTAATGGAACAAATGTGGTCAAATTCTCGAAGTGGGCGGGGTTGGCACTAAAGTGGGCGGGGCTTAGATCAAAAATTCATAACTTTATCAGAAACGTTTTGGGGTGCGGCAAAAAGGTATTAAGGTGAAAAAGAACAAATGTGGTCAAATCCCAGAAGTGGGCGGGGCTGGCACTAAAGTGGGCAGGGCTGGCACTAAAGTGGGCGGGGCTTAGATCAAAAATTTATAACTCTATACAGAAAAGTTCCGGGATGCGGCAAAAAGGTAGTAGGGTGCAAAAGAACAAATGTGGTCGAACCCCAGAAGTAGGCGGGGTTGGCACTAAAGTGGGCGGGGCTTAGATCAAAAATTTATAACTCTATACAGAAAAGTTCCGGGATGCGGCAAAAAGGTAGTAGGGTGCAAAAGAACAAATGTGGTCGAACCCCAGAAGTAGGCGGGGTTGGCACTAAAGTAGGCGGGGCTTAGATAGAAAATTTATAACTCTATTCAGAAACGTTCTGGGATGCGGCAAAAAGGTAGCAAGGGGTAAAATAACAAATGTGGTCAAATCCCAGAAGTGGGCGGGGTTGGCACTAAAGTGGGCGGGGCTCAGATAGAAAATTTATAACTCTATTCAGAAACGTTCTGGGATGTGGCAAAAAGGTAGTAAGGTGTAAAAGAACAAATGTGGTCAAATCCCAGAAGTGTGCGGGGCTGGCGGTAAAGTGGGCGGGGCTTAGATAGAAAATTTATAACTCTATTCAGAAACGTTCTGGGATGCGGCAAAAAGGTAGCAAGGTGTAAAATAACAAATGTGGTCAAATCCCAGAAGTGGGCGGGGTTGGCACTAAAGTGGGCGGGGCTTAGATAGAAAATTTATAACCATATTCAGAAACGTTCTGGGATGCGGCAAAAAGGTATTAAGGTGTAAAAGAACAAATGTGGTCAAACCCCAGAAGTAGGCAGGTTGGCACTGAAGTGGGCGGGGCTTAGATCAAAAATTTATAACTCTATTCAGAAATATGGCGTAAAAGAACAAATGAGGCCAGAAGGCGCAAGTGGGCGGGATTGGCACAAGAGAGCGGGGTTTACATCAAAATTTTTAAGTCTTTTCAGATGCGTTTTAGAACGCGGGCAAAAGGTGTCTGGAGGTAATAAAAGTAATGTGATTCGAAGCTTGAAGTGGGTGAGGTTTGCAAAGAGTGGAGGGGGGCTGAGATCAAAAAATTTATACATCTTTCCTTCCCACTAACCCTGACCACATAGGTGTACAATTAGGAGATACCATTAAACTCTTTCAAAAATTGGGCTGAAAATTTTCTGAAAGTTAGTATCCATGATTCCACACACAGTAGTCCCTTCTACCCAAGAGCAAATGCGTGTAAATGTGAATGTGAAAACGTCTAAATCCCTACAACTGCCCAAAGAGGCTTTCCTTTCAAAGTTAGTGTTCATGGCCACACACAGCCCAAATTACACAGGGTTTCTTCGACTACATGGACTGCATAGGTATTTGATTTGGATACATCGGTGTACTCTTCATGGCCACACACAGCCCCATTTCACATCCCAAAAAGAGATGGCCGCTACAGAAGTGTCCTGGAAGAGGCTCAGATGATAAAGTCTATAATGAAAATCAGAAGCTCACGTGGCTCCTTCCCTCATGGCTAGAGCCCCGAGCGCACGCAATAGCGTGCGTGGCCGCCTGGTAGAACAGAAAGGGAGTACCGCGGCATTCCTGATTTGCTCTACGATCATAGCAGGATGACCCCTGGGCAGTTGTCTTGCCGTATTGTTGCTGAAAGTTGGCAATATCACCCATAGCCTGTATGGGAATCGTTTCGTACCACGAAAACGTTCCTGCTCATATCACTGCAATCATACGTACCTGGAAGCCTAGATTGCTCTTTTGGAGGGGTAACAGGCCCTGCTTCCAAACGGCTTCGACATCGGCAGCGTCCGACACGTGTTCGGGTAGAGGTAAACTTTGAATTTTCAATGGAAGTTCATGTATATACATTCCTTCGCGCACGACGCCCCTCTCACCGCGACGCGACCATTTCGTTCCTAATGCACCACACCCCATGGTAACTGCCGCCAAGCCACTGCCGCTTGTGTGCCTGTGACCGTGGAAACCATGGTACAATGTCCGGCACCCTTCAAAACAGAGTCGGAGATCATCATTCGGATAGCAGAAGCATAGGGCGATTTAGAGCAGCCAAAGATGTTTGGCTGATATTAAAGTCTTTGTCTCCCACTAGTCAGCAGTTCCTCATATTCGAACGAGTAGCCGACAACCATTCACCGGAGATTACGGAGATTTGTTTTTCCTGTATTGTAACACTCTTTGTTCAGAATACCACAGCTCTGAGGAAAGAATTCATGAAACACAAAAAGTACAAGCCTCCCGATTATACATATGATGCTTGTAAGAAACATGAAGAAAAAAACAGGCATGTGCGCTCATTGTATCCTTAAATAGTCAAATTATGATGACTTCCAGATATGATGATGTTATTTGTATCGATGCTACTCGAGTAATACTCAAAGACAGACCTCCTGATGATGACTACATTCATGCGAACTGGATGATTATGCCGGATAACCAAAAATACATATGCACACAGGTATGCCTGCTTTTAGGAGACTTAGTATCGCTGTGCCTCTTCTACGTTCCCTTCAACCTGGGAAGTTCAATTTACTAGAGGAAAGGAAAGGCATGGCCCGCATAGGCCGAAAACCCAACCACTCATCTCACACACTCATATGTATTATACATATAAAGTTCCCAGAGGCAAATTGAAAAATCACCTTTCACGTTTAGGGCCCAATTCAGGAGACCTTGGAGGATTTTTGGCATATGACCTTCACAGAGAAAGCAACTGTCATTGTTATGTTATGCGCCTTCAAGGAAGGTAGAATTGCCGCAATTTCTTCTACAGTGCCAACCAAAAAAGGAGGGCGAGGCTTGATCATTTGCCAATGAATTTCTATCTATTAAATTCAGGAAAAAACGAAAAATGTGCTTTGTATCATCCGAAAACGAAGAACGAATGTGGAAAATTCGGACCGTACAGAGTTTATCTGAAGGAAACCCGGCCAAATATCTCTGTTTCAGTCAAGCACTTAGTGTTGAGCGTGAAAAAGGACCGAAAGTAAATACCATCCTTTATTTATTTATTTATTTATTTATTCACGTGTGCCACTCCCCGCGCCTCAACCAGTAGAAAAAAAAGAAAATCATAAGTGGCAATTAATCCTACAAGTTTTGTTGAGCAGCACATTCTTTAGGTATTCTCTGGACGTTCATCACCTATCATGTACAGAATGGCCTGATCATACGGCTCCTTTTGATGCTAGCCCCATAGTACATATGATGAAAATGGCTAGGCTACTTGCCAAAGGAAATCCGATTATTGTTCATTGTTCAGCAGGAATAGGGCGCTCAGCTACATTTATTGGTACGTACAGTAGAACAATTCCAATCAACTTTTTCTGTCGCACTCTTGCAAAAAAGGTAGCTCAAATATCCGAATCTGGCCGATTTACATGGCAATACTATGCCTCTGCAATCATTTCTTTAGGTTGGAGTTGTGCTCAAAGGCGAATTTTAGGTATTGACTATGCAATGCAGAAAATTAAAGAGGATTCTAATACTAGTATGGTGGAAGTAATGAAAGATCTTCGTAATCAACGTTTTCAAAGTATTCAAGGCATTATCCAATATATATTTTTGCATATTTGTGTACTCGAAGCATTTGCAGATGTAAGTTTTGATGAAAGCACAGGGATAATACAGGACGAGGTACATAAGCGTGGGTGAGGTACTTGCCTCGTCGCGCTCGCTGCACCCAGTCGCGCGCTATTAAGGGGAATCTTGAATTCCTAAAAGAAAAGTACGGTATCCACAACCGAACCACTGGCTGCTTTCATAGTCCACGATTTGGGGATCGATCGATCGCGGAACCAGTCGCGCAACCAGTCGCTTGCGGGTGTGGTGCGATTCACGCGCCGATATAATGAGGTCATCGGACAAAACACGCTAAAACATCATTCTTACCATCATAACGGAAGTTATAAGAACTTATAAGTAGAATAAGTAAAGAAATGACCAACTATGCACGTTTACAGATGAATTGCGTTTACTAGGATCGAAAAAATTAAAGTTATTCTTATTTTGAACGTTTGACTGGTAAATTGTTGACCTATGAGGTGAATTCTCAGTCTCGAAGGGGCTTCTTTTTGCCATAGTAAAGAGATTTGCTCTATTTATGGTGAAGCCGTGAACTACTACAAATTTATTTGGTCCATCTCAACGGGAAGGTACTGAAACGGTGCTGCGTGCGCGATGACCTCATTATATTGGCGCGTGAATCGCGCGCCCCCCGTCGCTTGCCGAATCGTGGACTATGAAAGCAGCCACTGGCGCTTGTCGTGGATTACAGTTAGAAGTACCGACATCCCCAGTCATTGGCTTACACGAAGCAGATACAAATACTGTCTAGCTAAGCTGGGACGTCCTACTCGTCCCTTCTCTATCAGGATTAGAGCAGCTATCCTCTAGCAGGTTAGAGCAGACTCGAGGATGAAACCTGCCTGGTTTGGTAAACAAACGATCCTGCTTCAAAAATTTCGCAACATTCCACTATGTAATCATATCCCTCTACAACTGGGGCTGGAGGTTGGGCATGGGGGGAGGGCGTTTTGAAGGGTTCGTTGGTTAATGAACAGCTAACCTTCACATCTTTTACAGTCCCTAAAAACGAGTATACAAACCTACCGCAATACGAAAAATGAAAAAGGCTAGAATAGAAGGCAAAGTATTCGCAAACTGTGGGGGATTCCTCTAGCATAACCCCAGAGCTCAGGCTATCTCAACATTCATTCTCATGTGTGCTCTTACGTCAAGGTGCAACTTAGCAGTTCGGCATTACCACTCCTCAAACCCAGTTGAGGCTCACCGCAGGCTACTTCGCCCCCAACACATACCCACATAGCCACTGATTTCTTCACCCATCCAAGCTACTTATACTACTGAGCCAAAAGCCTTTCAATCAGCTTTCCCTGTCAAAAAGTATTCGAAAGTAAAGCTTAAGTTTACAGGAAGGAATTATAGAACGTAAAGGCAAATATAAGAAATACATGGCCGATTACAACCGTATGCTGACATTATTCAACAAAAAAGTAGCAGCAAAAATGAAACAGCAAGAAGAAAAGAAATGAAAAACGGCAGCTGACTTATCCAAATTCCTCTCTTTCTTCAATCAGCTCAAACATTATACTTTTATTAAATCGTATCTAGTACAATGCGCTGAAGCGTTTCTTTTCGCATTCGTTTTGTAAATAATAAAGGCCAATACTGTACTCGTAGATTAATTATGCTTTACAAGTCAACTAAATGTAAGGAATGCCTATGTATAGACTTCATGCTTCTCTCAAATTGATCATGTTCAATTATGACTAATTAACAATTAATAAAAGTATTCGCATTTATTCAACTGTCTGTAAGCTTTCGGAAGTAAGTTGGATGACAATCGAGCTTGACAAAAACGTTTTGTTCATTTGAGGTGTGGGCGTCATGGGCTTTTCCATGACTTAGAAAGGTGGAGACCCTTCTGGGAATAACTCGTCCAACCACTGTTCGAACCAGCAACGGTGGTTAAGCACAGATACAAATCGGAGTAACGATATACGTAGAAATACAACGAATTAAAAGGCTTCGGTTGGAAAACAAAGGCGCTGAGTTCCCCGCATCCCATTCAAGAAAACGTCAGACTTACCTCAAGTATTATGAGCGCAAAGATGTCAACGAGAACGCAACTAACCTCAGGTTACGCCATTTGTTATACATAGCCCTTGACTGGCCTTGGAACAGGATCGAAATTGGCCATGATCCTTTTAGACAAGGTCCCTTTTGTATTCTATCCTTGCACGTTGCAATTTCTCATATTCATTTCACCGAGGATAGTAAAAAGGTAATAAAAGACAATACAGCCAGCCTCAGGCATCCACGGCGATTCGCCTTACATTGGTAGGTTCAGGTTGTGGTGCTTGAGGATGACCGTATGAATGAATGTTATCTATGCCTGATCCCATAAGGAATCGCCTTGGAAGCTATAAAATCGGAACCTAATACTGATTCCGTGAGCATGAAAACGATGTTCATTTCGGAGTAGAAGTGTTGCCTCATGGCGGAAGTATTGAATCGTGTTGCCCGCTTGAGTCGGTATCCTGTAGACTTGTTCACCCATCCTTACAGTATTCGAGGTACGATGCGGAAACTTCTTCTACAAATCGAATACAATCATTTGCACACAGATGATTCGTACGTTTCTTAGAATCTCTTGAATCATCATATCAAATAGAATTTACAGAGATCATATGAAGTAAAATCGTAAGTTCATTTTTTCATTTGCGACGACGAACGAGGTATCGCAGCTGTCAAAGCCATCAGAAGAAGAGAGCAAATGATGATGAGGGTGAAACCAGCAGAAACTACCAGCACCTGATAGGTCAGACAGACCCGTTTCACTGAGGCGGTGGGAGTTGGGTAGTTCTGAAAATAGCATCTTTATCGTTCACTGTTAAATTTTATCTTGGATGTGCCTGTGACTCCTAGGAACAGAAACTGGATTCCAATACCTAAAATCTTCAAAATTATCCAATCAGGAGCACTAATCACGGAGCAGTTCCATTGCCGTTCTTAAAGGAGACGGAGGGATCGCTACGCTGGAGACTTACTACCTATCGTTCGATATACGGAATGTATACGGCTTCATACCATCGAAAAGGATGGTTGATCTCTCTCACTACAGATTGTTGAATAGGCTCAAGTGTCGCGAACAGAGATCTGCCTAGATTTAACACGATAGTAATGCATGTCCAGCAGAATCTCTGTGATAAATAGACTATTCTCCCTACCTTCCTGAGAACGTCCGTTGCGTCTACTTCACTTTCGAAATTGCCCTTCCGAAACGGTAAAACACCCGCATGGGCCATTACCGTAGCAATGGCCCAATGCGGGCGTTCTACCTACGTTCCCGAGTGCCGTAGAATGAGTTGTAGAAAAGGGTCGCGGTAAAACAGATTCAAAGAAAAATTACACAAGTTCTCGTATTTACCATTTCGTCGATATCCAACGCCTTCATTTCAGCTCGAACATCCAAGGTGAATGGCCTATCCGTGAAGAAACTGAAACGTTACTATATAGTTGAAGAGCAAGAAAAACAAACAAGTAACGAGGTTTTTCAATGATTGTGAAGTTCTAAAGTTTCTGCTGAGTGTTTGAGTGAGTTTTACTTTGCCATTACCTTTTACTGCGACGTCTTCGCAACAAGCGCGTGTCGACGACAGCAGAAGGTTCAACCTTGTAGATAGGTCCAGGACTGAACACCTGCAGTGGAGGCCCCGACGGATATCCTGAGAATATTGTATTTGGTGCGCTTTTCCTTTTCACTTCGCCTTTTATAATGGAAGAAGTAGTTCACGGTATTTGCGCTCTACAGATCACAATAGTAAAGTTCTCGGGTGTATCAGTCTCATTTGAGAGATGCGGCACCGTACCGACTTATATTCAGAATCGCAGTGGCGTATGGTACCAATTAAGCGTCCCCGAGGGATGAAAAGCTTGGATGACCTAGGGAAAATGTGCCCAGAATTGATGGGAATGACGCTGTTGCCGCTGACTGTAGATCCCGAAGAACTTTCAAACCCATTTTGGATAGGATAACATGAGTTCTTCCCACTAAAGCATTCGTTTTTCTCACCCGCTCTCCCTGGACGGATAGTAGCACCAATATGAAAAGCTAGAGACTCTACAGTGTTCAAGGTGAGTAAGTATTTGAGTGAACTGTGAATCTGAGCAGAAGTCAAACGCATGGCACATCTTCGCTGCAAAGCGATCTCTCCTTTGCTTGAGTTGCTTCAATGAATTCAGTGGAGAGGTGCAGTGAACAACCTCCAACATACATATAGCCACTTACCATCTTCATGAATTGATGGGGGCGCCTCATATGGATTAGCTGTTGTGAAAGCGTATGAACCACTTACTGGTATTGACGCATATGAAGGCCCTGAACATTTCCCATCCAGATTTGAGCATTATATAAGACCTACGAACTAACATCAGGTTATTAAAGCCGAGCATCACCTTGTCGATAGTTGCTGAACACTCTCTTCGATGACGAGCTCAATAAATCGGGACAGGCAGGTCTCTGGCATTCCTGCAAACTCTTTTTCATGGGGAAGAGAGCCTTTGCACTCTAGACGGCACTTACCGCTGTTTCTTTGACTTGAATAGATATTTGACACTGGTAGAAGAGAGAGTCCCTGTCAGCGTATTTGTAGACGTGGGCTTCCTGAAATGGAGCAGATAACAACAGAAAACTTAGCGATGGGAGACCAGGACACTTCACAAAAAGTTGGTAAAAAGTTACGCCACGCTAAGCTGATTGCCTAATCAATCAAGATTTTCGTCCCAGGTACATATGTGTAGCTATTCACTGTTTGAAAAAAAGTTGAGAAATGAATCGTACCTGTCCGGCTACTAAGTCTTCTGGATATTCAATATTATTGAGCACGTATCGATCGATAGCACAGCCATTTGTATCCAAAATATTTACCTGAAAATTGTCTGGGCTTTTAATTTTATTATTTCACTTTAGAATTTTTACAAAGGCGACTGCCAGATTCTTGAGAGCAGAAGCTTTGCTGGCTTTGCCAGTAGAATCTCAACCTTGAGATGTATAAGAGACTACCCACCCGATCTCCTTTGCCGTCATCCACAGTACAGCTATGGACAAGCATGCAGAAAGTGTTGACTTAAAAATCGATAAAATTCAAATGAATTAATTCTGCGATTACAGAAAATTGCTTAGGAATCGATAAAAAGTAATACTTGTTTGGCTGGTGCAGGTCCATTGGTGATAGACTTGTTGTCCGATTTTGCCAAACTGTACAGGGCTTCCGCGTACACCTCCTTCCAATATCTAAGGCAGAACTATCTTGGTGAGTAGCTAACACAGACGATGATACAATTATAAACATGATAGAGTTTCAATTTTTAAACAATTGGCTCCCTTACTAATATTGGGCTCTATGTGGGATTATATCTATCCAGCGGCTATTAATGTTATCGAAAGTTTCCATTCCCCAAATCTCATTAGTATTTCAGGAGCGGCAATAGCATCGAAACCAAGAGAGCCAGGTATAGATCACTATCAGACACAAAGTCTCTGGTAGGAGTCCAGTCTGTCCAGAAAAGGTTCTACAATCGTTCGGAGCCAATCGAATGGTGGTAGGATAGTCCGACAGGATGAGAACATTGAGAAACTTCACTAAAGTTAGCCAGAGTTACTAGCAAACGATCAAGCACGTCCCTGGTTGCCACTAGGATTGTGAATAACACTCAAATTGATTGAATCGATCGAGTAGTCGAAGCAGTTCCAATTGAAATGGTGGGGCCAACTTGCTTGTCTTAGAGATGCAGCCCCGGAGAACTATACAGTCGCTGAACCGATTCTCCACTTTGAAGTCCTAGGCTTTACTCACATCATATCGACATACAGGCATCGGTACCAATCCAGTAACGCTGGCTGTTGTGAGTTCTGCAACGTCAATATTGGAACGGACATCTTTAGTGGCTTCCATATAAAAGCATGAGACTCGATACGCGCGATCGACTTTGGTGAGGAATCGTGGCTGAAACATAAGCTTCTTCTATCTGCCGTTCCTACTGCTCTAACAAAGGCAGATCTGGAAGCACATCGTCTAAAAGACTCCCGAGAGAGTGTGATAAGAGAGAACTCGTAGAATTACTTACGTGAAAGGAGATTACTACTGTCGTAAGCACAAAAATTCCTTTGGGATTGAGGGATCGAGTTCGATGCGAACCGCAACCATCGAAGGGCACAATGATGCCAGCCACTTGCCGACCGCCATCGTCGGAACGACACCGCTTGTCGGAATAGAAACCATAAAATTACTATATTTGTGGCAAATTTGGATTTATTGATTGATCTGTTTATGTATACAAACCTTCACGTAAACATGTCCTTCAAATGGATTCCTGGTGTTGAAATTTACAGTTATCGTAGTCGAACCGCATTCGATTTCCGGCTCTCCTTCAACGCCGTTATCGACCGGTATTGATTGAGCAGTAGGGAATAAAATAAATGGCAGTAAGACAGTGGCCAGAAGCATTTCGCACTTGAGACGACTCAAAAGCCTAACCAAAAGGTGTTATGCTTGTGAGCGAGGTTTGTTTTCTTCGGATCAGACTTCAGCCACTCCGGTTACTAATCCGCGTAGGCTGACGAACATTATGTCTTACATGAGAAGCATAATTGCCCGCAATTCAACAAAAGGCTTGATGTGGAGGGTCGGGAACTTACCAGAGCGAAGTCCTTAAGATAGTGACTTTCTGAGGCTGTTTTTTTGTCACGATGGGCGAGGCAAAAGTCTCATGAGAGTCACGAGCCAGAATGACAATCTCCTAATATGGGTAACTCATTATAAAAAAACCTTTCGGTTTTTTCGAAATTTTATTAGTTTTATGAGAGCCCGCCCCTGTGTTTTGTAACTCCTGAACTCGCTGATTAGAGTATTTAATTTTCCTAGTCTAAGGAGAGTTTTCCACAATTGCATTAAGATCCTGAAACGAATTTCACCGTAGGAATGAAAACACTGTTAAGAATGGCAGCTTCGTCCAGCTAACTGCGTATATACCAATTAAAGCATTCCTCGAGTGGGAGTCAAACGCATGGCGCGGCCAGAACTGATCATAATTAAACATATGTGCTTTCGAGTGGAAATAAGTTTTGTGTTTGGTAAAATATACGATAGCCACAAAAATGCGACGTTTATGTGAAGTTTATGATACGTTGAAGGTAAAAAATTTTCCGAGTAATTCGAAGTAGAGCGATATTGTCAACAAGATCCCCAGTGATTTCAGACCAGAGTCGAATGCAAGTCTCCAACAGCGTATACCATGTCCATTTGTACTTTAGGAATGGCGAATGAACTGCATGTCTGAAAAAATACAGTAGGAATGCGTATTTTGCCAAGGGGAGGTGGGGAAGGCGCTTTTCAAAGTGTCCATAATGAGGAGATGTTCAGCTCACGCTCATACGGTCGACAGTGTCACTTTTCAGCTGGGAGAACCCTTAATCTATTCATAGACAGCACCTCCAACTTCATGTGTGGTGGTAGGAGGATCATCTTTTATTAGTAAGTGGCCTCCCGCAAATCCCTTGCCTTAGCTCCTTCTACTTTCGAAACATCACTAATAGGGCACTGAGCTTTTAAACACCACTATTGTACTCAAATGTCTGCTGTACAGTGTACTGGGCAACCATAATAAAAAGCAATCTCAGAGAGAGCAATGTGGAGAAGCTTCAAATAAGAGAGCGAGAATGTTCGAAGGTGAATGAGGGATGAGGGATCAAGGTTAGCGGACATTTCGAGGTGTCAGACCCATAGCCGAAGGGAGAAGAAGCAAAGAAGACAAAAGCTCACCTGGTACCACATCCGTTCTTGCGTCAATTTGCCTTCAGTTCCATTCAGTTTTTTGATCACAGGTATCAGCTTCTCATGAGCTGGCAATATGAACTCAACGGTCCGCCGATAGATTGCGAACACATCCGGATCAAAATCGTAGTCTTCATCAGGGTTCTGTCAATTGAATATTCATTTATTAATTAAATGTTCCCTGGCGAATTTTTGTTTTCGTCATTTTCTCACATAGTATTTCCTTAGAAGAGTTCGAAGAATCAGTTCGGCAACGTCGTCGTTTACTGCGTATAGAGGCCCAACCAGCAGGCGTTTCACGAAATCTCGTCCTGCTAATTCTCTCAACGTCCCGTATCCGAGACATTTGCCCTGAACCTATAGAGCTTATGATATGTATAATATGTTTCAAAAAGTAGCAATGTAGAATATTACAGATTTGGAGTAATTCTGGAGAAAGAGTACCGAAAGGGGAGCTTTCAAAAGGCTTCACAGAACTGTCTAGCCAAGGCTGTGGCATTGGAAGACGGAACTTTACCTATGACAGGGAGAAGATGAGCATGCTCAAGGCCCTGAATGAAAACTTGAGGTTGATCAGTTGCTCAAAGGTCGATTCAAAGGATGGGAAAGTTTTGACAATCCTATAGAAACCCGACTTGGATCAAAAACTGACTTTCATTCCAGTTGAGTAGACACTGTTATCGAGGAAAGTGATGCTTTTACGGAAGACTGGTTCTCGAAGGCAGTGTGAATTAGAGATCAGGATGTTGCGAGCAAGAGAAAGAGAAATTTGCCTCCAACCAAGCATACTCGAACAAGCAAAAAGCGGCCGCAACTTTCGCCTTCACTATGGTCCAGTTCTCGAACTTTCTATGAGTGGATGGAGAGGAAGTAAATGACGAGAGGTAAATGAAGAGCACTGACGGAATGCTAATGGGACTAGTTTTCAATAGAGCTAACTAAGCTTTCACCCGTTCGGAAATACTTTTTGAGCAACAGATTTGCGACAATGATTTCAGAAACTGGGCCGTTTTTTTGGCTTTCTACATATGTCTCTACGATAGACTATTCATTCTGATTATCCTGAACAAGATCGCGAAAAGATTAGGAACGGTTCACTCAGAGAATAGAAGGGAGTTTCTCAAACGTGGGTAGTTGAAGCGGATATAGTAGCAACTGTCTTTTCCTCGTGACAACCGGTTTTAAGCGTCGTGAACTTTGCTTGCTCCAGAAAATCAGTAATAATGGTCGTTTTCGATAAGACCAAAGGTTTAACACTAAAATAGCCAATCCTTCGTGTTCTTTCGCCTCCCCTTCCACATTGCTCCTCACCTCATGACTCTATTGAGAAAAAGAAACGAACAAGTCTTTGGAACCCCATTTCATAAGATTCACCCTGAATTTTCACAAGTTTGTCCCTAGCAATGGGTCTCACTTGAAATGTGTATGACTTGCTTCTTAGGCAAATTCCCTATGTAGCCACCTTGGGTGTACCCATGCTTTTTACTAAACTCGGCACTCTTATCAACACTCACACTTAAGTATAAATTATGACACCTCGTTATCGTAGACGGCTCCAGTCCTGACGTTTTCCAATTCGGAAAGTTCTCGACTTGACCTCGCCTCTCCGCTAACCGTTTCATCAAATTCCGAAACTGGATCCCATTTGAAGGGATCACCCTCGTCGCTCAAGATAGCGTGGCAGTTCACTAGACTCCCCTAAACAAATCTAAGAGTTGTTATCCTATCTGTATTGCCATAGTAATTATCAATGAAAAATAACAAAATAATGGGTCCTCCACTCAGGTGAGCATTAAAAACCCACAAAACAGTAAATAAAAATTGTTGTGATCAATAAGATAAAAATAAAAGAATCTATTTAATGCAGTAGACATCCTCTCCATTTTTTTGGGAAATAAAGTTTATTTGCTCTGGAATTTGTACCGTTAGATAAATATTACCTCCGACTTATTGATCCAGCTGACAAAAATCCCAGAAAATTTGGGTATCTCAAAACCTTTCAAGTTTATGGTCTGCGTTATGTAGTGGCAAGTTGTTTCTCGAACGCGAAATCATATCTCACAAAATTCCAAGAAAGTGGAAACCTACAATCAAATCAGGGAAACCGTTTGGACAGTCGATTTTCACATGAATAAATCGTCGACCAAATTGTTTAAGCAGTCCAAAAGTGGATAATGTTGGTAGCAGATGATGCACTGAATGGAAAGAATTGAGTACCGTATCGCGAATCTTTCACAATCCTACTCGTTATGAAATCGATGTGCTTGTACAGCTCCAAACTGTAGGTAATTTTCACATGTACAGCTTCTCTCTATCGAGCCATGCCCCCAATTTTTAAAAAAATCGAAATTTCTAAATTTTCTAGTTATCGAACCATCTTCTTTTTTCTTCTTTTACTGCAAGTACATTTAATTGGAAGCTGAAAATGATTTCCCGGTACTCCACTGTTGAGATAGGGTCTTTACTCATTTTCAGCTGCTCTGTTTAGACCGATGAGAACAACCTCCTCAACGGTCAAAACAAGGAAAATAGCAGTGTAGCTCTCTCATGCGATTGTATTACCTAGTATTTGAGCCCCAAGAAGATGAAAAAAGCTACACCGACTAGGAATGGCAAAATTGGGCCCCCAACATTTTTAGCATCAAACCTTGGTAGTCATTGCTCAATCTATGGCCGCTGTTTTAACTTACTTGCTTGAAATGCCACACGACCAGTTCTTTCGGTGACTTCTTTGAAGAGTTTTGATCCAATACCAGAATGACGGTATTCCTCTTTCACAAAATAGGTGCCAATCTGCGTGTAGTCCTTTTTCTTGATAGCCACGATACCTCCCATTATTTCGTTCTCTGAGAAAGATCATTGTGCTAGTATAAAAGCTGAACACTTAGAGCAACGCACTCAGGTTTTTTGCACTGATAATCCGGATATTTTCTGTTCCGTACGCTTTTTGCCAAGCTAGAAAACAGTCGTAGTTTAGCATATACTTGTCCTGCTCAGTGGATATAGCAACTAGCTGTAACGATATGGATTAGAGAAGGTAGCACGTTATATAAAGCCTTCCAGATCAAACTATACAGTACCTCATCGAAGTCAGCCTTCCCACCTGTGTGAAATTTGTACCAGAACCCATGCTTTGAATACGCTCCACGCCATGGATCTCCAGCAGATTTTGGTAGAGTGCTTTGGAAAACCTGAGAAACAAAAATGAACATTTTTGAGACAGATACGCAGACACATAGATTGACAGGCAGTTCAGTTATTTGAATGAATCTGAAATTGCATTAGCTTTTAAGAGCATGTTGGGCTCATACAACGAAACTATCAAAGACAGTAAATATACAGCTCTAGTTTTTGCAGTCCCAAGCAAACGTTGTGCCTTCCGGAGAGGAATTATTGGAGGTTAGACTGGCTCCAGGAAGAGTCGATACTCTATCTGGAGCCAGTCTAACCTGCAATAATCCCTCTCCGGAAGGCATAGCGTTTCCCGTTCGGACAGGTTTCCCAACTGTATAAGTCTGGAAAACGAAGAGCACGAAGCTCTACCATAGTGTAAAGGGTGGTCGGAGTGAAAAGACCATGGGTTCAACCTTATGTGGCCATTCGGCTAAGAGGCTGAGTGGAATAAAAAGTTCAAATAATTGCTTGAAGGTATAAGAAAGGCTGAATCAGTAGTTATGCCCGTGTCACAAACTCTACTTGCACCAATGCCCTTACCAAGCCATCCTCCAAATATACTACAAGGCCCCCTGATAGACAAACAAACTCTGCAAGGCTTGATAATTTGATAGAAATCAGCTGAAGCAAGCAATAGAAGGAAATAACCAACTTTCATTTCGTACGGGTGCCCTGGAATTTCTGGTTTTTGGCCTTTTAACACTTCTTTGAAGGGTGATGGAATACGTTCCGGGCGAATGTTGTCCATTGGGCAGCACTGTCAGTCGACTGAGTCGGACCACTCTATTTCTCGATAGTGGGCAAGGGACGGCATCAAAGTAGCCGCGATTGAGGGCACTTCGGTCTGGACCCACGTTGGACTCCCTACAGTAGTGTTCTTCCGACGACGGTGATACGACCAGTGGAAGGACAAGGGCTCTAAGTGTTTACTACTTGACCATGGAAACGTACAACATTCTGAAGTGAGACTGCAGGTGTCAGTTCTTATTGTTAGGCAGATGAGAAGATAGCAGAAGAACTCATTGGAAAGCGGACTAAACCGGTAGGAATGAGATCAATGTTACTGTAACCTCTTTCAACAGAATCGAGGACGGAGCGATCAATGGGTGATCAGATGACTTCTTGCTCTTTGATATCTAATCGTATTCAAAAGGCTCAAGGTCTTTTGTCTGTCAGTGCCCATTCCTTTGTCGTAACTCCTTCTATTTTATTAACTTGTTGTCATGTTCCCATTTGCATACGATAGCGGTCAGCGAGTAGTATTATTGCCATCGTTTTGCGGTCTAATTAGGTCGTGTCTGACGCCTTCTGTCTGGAATTCGTCAAAATTGGAAGAGGAATTCAAGATCTAAGCATGTGCCAGAACATTAGCAGTGTAAAGGTAGGGGCATCTTGAGATCCAGTGTTGACTGTCTCGTTTTTGGGATTCCCTACGCATTCTGCTCCCAGTAGAGCTGCTATGGTTCTTGAATGAGTATGTAACCTAAACGAAGTGTCGCGATGGCCACCTTAGAAAAAGTCTAAGCATTTGTCTTCCCAAACGACTGTGGGGCCAACGAAGCGGCCATGTAACGATAAAAGATGTACTTTATCGAGGGTTGTGTGGATCAAGACTTAGTTCTAGGACTACACGTGTATTAGAGGGCTACTTTGAAGGTTCAATCAAAAGTTGAGCATATAAAGGGAATATGCGAGTCGTTTCTGATACATGTTCCCGACCAAAGGTGTGCTAATTGGATTACAGTGACTAGTACGGAGATATAAATTAGTTTCGATTGCGTTCCGTCTCGCGAGATGTAAATTGGGTCATATTTACATAAAACTTGTCAGTAATACTGTAAAATGGGAAAACGAACCAGCCGGAATAGGAAACTGAGTCTCAAAAAGAATTTGAGTAGTCATGAAACTTGATAGAACTCATTTCTGTCTTTACAGAGAAAGGTAATGATGTGGGAAGAAACGATAAAAATGAATAAAAAGTCTAAACAAGCCTTGGAAGTTGCTGGTCGCATCGGCGTCATCGTATAGAACGCGCCATGCATTTGCAATTTTGCTCAATATTTTGCACTGGTTCAAGAGAGCGCATAGCCTTACTGGATAAATTTTAACCGATCCGTCTATGGTAACTCTAGTACATGATTACTTTTCTTTTAAACTCAGAGCTGACCTCATCCACATCAGTGGTGAGTATAGGGAGGAAATTGTCCGAAACGGGGAGCTACTAGGATACACTAGTTAAACTTCCTCTGGAAACCCATGAATTATCTCCCAGGAAACATCCAGCGAAGAGGGGGTCGAGTAACTTGCTAAAGATTCAGCCGTGTAGTTCACTATTACGGAATTTGAAATGATATTTTTCTTTACATTTATAAAATATATGTGCTTATAACTGACTATACTCTGTGTATGTGACTGAATTCCAGTAGTAATCCACGTCAGACTCTCACTTTGCTGGGAACCAGTTCTCATCACTACTCTTATAGTCTGCTCAATGTGATAGACGGTTTTTTCTATCGTGGGATCCAATTATGAATTTCACCGCATACGAAAGTAGGTCGGGGTCGCCAAGCTCGTTTTTATAGGGGTTTATGGGTGTTCGTGCAAAGCGCGACTGGTCACAGAAAACTTAAGAGAATCGGAATGCGCCTCTGTTAACAACTAGTACAGTATAAATAGCCAGTAGTTCGTCATAATAGTATTCTAACACGCTGTCATCTATTTCTTCCAAGTAATACAAAAACAGTTCTTTCGTTTACCCGCTTTTTAAGTCAAACAATTGTACTTTCTTCAATGTTCACCGTTCATAAATCTCTACTGAAGTGTACTTTATCAACGTTTAAAGTGTATTGCTTTGCAGATGCGCTGTCTCATTCTTCTGGTGGTGGTTGGCGCGGTGTTGGCTCAGTATGAGTCTCAGAACTCAGGCTACGAGAATGCGGAAGTTGAGCAACCTCCTCCTCCTAGCCCTATGTCAGCTGATGGCAACGATCAGCAAGGATATAACAGTGATGGTAGACCACCACCACCGGGAGGCAACGAAATAGACGACCAAAGTGGTCCTCGACCTGGAGGCGGTGGAGGAGGACGACCTCGACCACAACCTTCCGGACCACCACCACCACCTCCGGCACCGGCACCTCCACAACCGAGACCAGCACCGTCACCACTACCACAACCAACCCCTCTGCGACCTGCTCCTCCACCGCCACAACCAGTCCCTTCATTACCAGCTCCACCACCTCCAGTTCAACCACCAACTGGAGGTTACTACGAGGGAGGATCACCATCTGGGCCTTCATCGGGAGGCAGTAGTGGAGGAGGATCTGGAAGTTATGCCGGGGATGGAACACCATCTGGGCCTTCATCGGGAGGTAGTACAGGAGGAGGATCTGGAAGTTATGCCGGGGATGCAACACCAACTGGGCCTTCATCTGGAGGTGATGCAGGAGTAGGACCAGGAAGTTATGCTGGGGATGGCGGAAGCGGAACACCCTCACAGCCATCCGGAGGATACTCTGGCGAAGGAGCACCACCCCCACCACCCTCGGGCGGCAGCACCGGCGTAGGACCTGGGCCTTCTCCCGGCGGCTATGATGGAGAAGGAACTCCATCTCAACCTTCTCCTGGAGGTAGTTCAGGCGGTGAATCTGGACCAGGCGGTTATGCTGGAGACGATAATGCACCACCTCCTCCAGGACCAGGACCAAGACCTGGACCGGGGCCTAGACCAGGACCAGTACCAAGTTCGGGATCAGGACAAAGTTCAGGATCAGGACCGAGACCAGGACCAGGACCGAGACCAGGACCTGGACCTAGACCCAGTCCAGGGCCAAGACCAGCACCAGCAGGACCAAGGATTCCTCCACCACCACCTCCACCTCCTGTAGGAGGAGAAGATGACATGGTGAGCTTATGACAATTTGCTTTTCAAAATCTATTTTCAAAAAGTCTCTTTTTACAGCAGTACCAATCGAACGCCAACTACCAACAGAATGAAGCCATGAATCCACCTCCATCAATCAGTGCCAGTGGTAACGATGGTCTCGCCTACAGTAATCCTGTTCGTGCTCGCCGTTGAGCGTTTAACGGTGTCAATGCCCGAACCTTCCATTATTATCACATAGGCCGGGTATAATAAAGCATTTTCTGATCTGGCATTGAATAATCACTGGTATTACAACGAACGAAGATTACTCGAAACTTGTTTCCGGTGCCACTGTCGTAAGACCGCTACCATGAACCGAAGTCTTTTCGAGGGCTCCTTCTACCGACCATCATTAAAGTGCATCATATTGTTCTATTCAAGAGATAAAACCTTTTTAGTAACGTTACTGGGGTTTGGTTTTGTTCAGTCTGAACGTCACGTCACCGGTGGCCTGAACTCATTCCTATCACAATCACAGCATTGGTCCCGGTCAATCCAGTCGCCCTGAACCTTTTTGCGACTAAATCGTTCCTCAAAGGATTCATTCGTGTATCTCAGGCTACGCCGTGCAATACGAAACCGTTGGTAATTTTCCATACGACCCTCACGTCATTTAAGCGACAGGGATAACCTTTCTTCGTTTGAAAGGACTGCTGCGATAGGGGCGAAATTTATCGTCAAAGGATCAACTAGGGCGCGAGGTCCAGTCACCTACTCCCCACAGTGTACTCGAACCCAAGTAAATTAGCACACTCTCGGAGCACCTCACTCATAAGGCCTCGATAGACTTCCATTCGCAGCCCAACTACAGCGATTTCCACTTGAACTTCATATCGTCGTAATCAGCTATGAAAGTGGTCACATTCAGGAGCTGTTAGCAATCTTTTATATGTTTCTTTCTCTAAGAGCCTATTAGGGCGTCTATGCTTTCATTTCTGACAATGAGCCCCGCTGAAAGCATAATGTGTCATGGATTACTTCCATGACCTCACGTATTTGCTACGTACTGTGTAGAGAACTTTACAGTGCTTTATAAAAAGCTAGATTTCTGAGGTAGCGTGGACAATTCGGCTAGGATACGGTAAGGGGAGGGGACCGAATTATATGTAGATATCGCATAAGGGTAATAAATATGAGTGAGCTACTATAATGCTAAGTAACGATGTCTGAGTGTGTTGTGTGAATTGTAGACATGCTTGAAGGCATAATTCACGATAATTTTGGGGTATCCGGTTTTCGACGGATGGTGGAAGCAATAATCCAGAATAGTGCAAAGATGACGAGGAAAAAATAGGAAAGGAAATATACAAAAATACAAGGCTTCAAAAAAGATTAAAATAGGGGGTGGAACGAGGTTGTGATGGCTTTAGGTTTTGGGCGAGCTGTTTGCAGCGTCTGCCACTGCGTACAGCTTATTTGAACAGCGATGATAAATCGGATTTAAGGTTCTCTTACTATTCTTCTGCACTGTGGACATTCTGATGCATCTAAGCATCCAATGGATCCGAAAGAAAATATTTTCCACCTATTCACCTTGATATCCCCTCACCACTCGGCGATCAGCTTATTGGGTGCTGAACGTGGTCCTGGCGGGAATGGCGCAACTTGTATCACCTCTCCTGACATGTCATTGGTCGATGGGCGTGGACGTCGTTGAATCCGGTAATGGAGCGCCTATTACTTCGACACTGCCGTTTCCACTGAAATATTTGGAAAACGAATCAGCCCACCGAGTTGGCGGACGTCTTGATGGTTTTGTTTTATTTCTCGGAATTCACTCTGTGACTCGGAGACTCTATCTGTCATCCGTTCGACGAAGTAGTGACCGGCTCAGCGGTGCTTCGAATGTGCCACGTATTGAAGCGGATCTTTCAAACGCGATCTTTCCTTCAGGTCTGGACTTGCTGCCACTGTAGGTTTCGACTGTTTTTCAGAAAACTTCTTTCCAACGCTTGATGAGAAGTTCTTATGGCTTTGACAATTGTTTTGTTGTCAGACCACGTTTCAGTCGCATAACACATAATGAGGCGCTGAATATTAATGCCTTGAGGTTGGGATCGCTGACCTGATCCGTCACTTCACGGATTAAACCAAAAGCTGCCCATGCAGCACGTCTTCTCCGGTTTAGTTACGGAGTGATATTGTTCATCATGTTCAGCTCTCTTCCCAGATACACGTGGGATTCAACTCTCTGCAGAGCTTTTCACTCTGATCTTACTGTTCCCGTATCGCACCACTTGTTAACCATTAATTGTGTTTTGGACATATTCATCTCCAAGCCCATCCGCCGGCTTACCGCCTTGAGTTCGTTCACCATCTTTTCTACCTCTTTGGCTCCCGATCTTCCCAGTTCTGGGAAAAAGGAATTGATGTCCTGTCCGTAAGATGGAACAATGTTATAACTAGCATATTGTTAATTAACTTGTATTGTTTGCTGAGTTACAAAATAAAACAAGGAATCTCAACCCTATCAAAACTTTTCGACCAAGCTAATATTTTATCAGAATAACCTTTGTTTTGCGACGAGACTCTGGCGAAGAAACTTATTTTCGCTCAGTGGCGGTGTGCGCTGACTGCATAATTGAAGCCGTATGGTGGCTAGCCAGACAGTCGCAGTGGCGACAACGTAACTGCGCAAAGGTCCAAGCCTAGCCGGTGCTCCGTCATTCAAAGCCCAGCATAAACTCTTCCTGTTGGATAGTGAGGTCAAATATAAACAAGCCCTGGAGGCAGTTCACTTCAGATCTCTAAGCATTCAGGTCACTGAGTGGAACAGAAGGAACAAGACATATTGCCAGTGCTTTGGAAGTTGTGGTACGCAGTGACGTTGGAGGTATTCTGTCATTAGGGTGCTATGGTACAAAAAGATTTTACTCGGTCATCTAGAGCTTAGGGCATCCCAGTGCGGTACATGCGGAGGACGAGTAAGCGCAGAGAAAATTTTCAGGAAGGTTAGCAACTTGTGCCAAATCTGTCCACTTCCTACAAGCGGCGGTACTGTTTTGTCAATTCCTCAAGCTGTTGCAGGTTGATAAGGTCCTCTCCTGTGAGTGTGAACGAGTGATCGCTCGTTTCATATCTTGCGACAAAACTACCGACTCTCTCCCATTTGTCATCACTCTGAACTTTATAGCCTCAGCACCTGAAAGTTGTTTCAGCTCCCTTAAACCTCTTCTTTGAGCCAAAGTCAGTTTCATTATCGTCGGTGTCGCGATATTAGCACGGCACTCTAAAAAGCGAGTTGGAATCTACCTCATGATCAGGCTGTGTGATCCGGGATACCTAGAGGGGAAGTATGGAGGCGGTATGTCAGAGCTGCTCGCATTATTGCAAGCCCCCAGTCATCTGCTGTCTTTCACCCTATATCGCAAGAGATCATGCAATGATTGCAGTTACCCACAATTTTGCGTGATATGGTGTAGATTAGAGAATGGCTTGGGGAAAAGCTGGGACCCAGATCCAAAGCAGATGGCATTGTTGGAAAAACAGATATTGTAAAGCACCGTAACCCTTGGGCCCTCGTTATTTTCACATCCGCAAGCTGTAGGGCTGCTCCCGAAAATTTCACAGATTGTGTGAGTAATCGGCGACTTTGCTGTTCATCCACTAACCCGTTGAACTTTCCCAGCAATCAACTTTCCTGTTTCGAATAAGTACTTTGAAGTGAGATATATTTCTAGTGAGTTAGACAGTTTTTAGTGCTTTACTTGTGGACCCGACAACTGTTAAAAGACTATGTAATAAAGAGTCATCTACAAATGACGACGGAAACGAAGAGAATTGCTGTATGCGAGGCCGTCATTACCTCCCGCGCTTATTACTGGTGGTGGATTCTGTGCTTCGGCTTCATCATACTTGGCATTCGATTGAACCTGCTGAAATGATTTTGCTGTTGAAATGTATGTTCGCTTGAGATAGATGAAAAAAGCACATACCACGTCGCCTGTCGCTGGTGGTGGTGGCGGTGGTGGAGGAGGTGGTGGTGGAGCAGCTGCCGCTGGTGGTGGTGGCGGTGGTGGAGGAGGTGGTGGTGGAGCAGCTGCCGCCGGTGGTGGTGGCGGTGGTGGAGGAGGTGGTGGTGGAGCAGCTGCCGCTGGTGGTGGTGGCGGTGGTGGTGGCGGTGGTGGTGGAGCAGCTGCCGCTGGTGGTGCCTGAGCTGGAGCTGGTGGTGGTGGAGCTTCATCCACTGTTGGTGTTGGAACCGGTTGTTGTGAGTAGCTTTCTGATCCAGGCCGCACTGGTGAAGTCGCTGCAGGAGACGATGGAGCTGGAGCTGGTGGTGGTGGCGGTGGTGCTTGAGCTGGAGGTGGTGGTGGTGGAGGAGGAGGTGGTGGTGGAGCAGCCGCCGCCGGTGGTGGTGGCGGTGGTGGAGGAGGTGGTGGTGGAGCAGCTGCCGCCGGTGGTGGTGGCGGTGGTGGAGGAGGTGGTGGTGGAGCAGCTGCCGCTGGTGGTGGTGGCGGTGGTGGAGGAGGTGGTGCTGGAGCAGCTGCCGCTGGTGGTGGTGGCGGTGGTGGAGGAGGTGGTGGTGGAGCAGCTGCCGCTGGTGGTGCCTGAGCTGGAGCTGGTGGTGGTGGAGCTTCGTCCACTGTTGGTGTTGGAACCGGTTGTTGTGAGTAGCTTTCTGATCCAGGCCGCACTGGTGAAGTCGCTGCAGTAGACGATGGAGCTGGAGCTGGTGGTGGTGGCGGTGGTGCTTGAGCTGGAGGTGGTGGTGGTGGAGGAGGAGGTGGTGGTGGAGCAGCTGCCGCTGGTGGTGGTGGCGGTGGTGGAGGAGGTGGTGGTGGAGCAGCTGCCGCTGGTGGTGGTGGCGGTGGTGGAGGAGGTGGTGGTGGAGCAGCTGCCGCTGGTGGTGGTGGCGGTGGTGGAGGAGGTGGTGGTGGAGCAGCTGCCGCTGGTGGTGCCTGAGCTGGAGCTGGTGGTGGTGGAGCTTCGTCCACTGTTGGTGTTGGAACCGGTTGTTGTGAGTAGCTTTCTGATCCAGGCCGCAACTGGTGAAGTCGCTGCAGGAGACGATGGAGCTGGAGCTGGTGGTGGTGGCGGTGGTGGAGGAGGTGGTGGTGGAGCAGCTGCCGCTGGTGGTGGTGGCGGTGGTGGAGGAGGTGGTGGTGGAGCAGCTGTCGCTGGTGGTGGTGGCGGTGGTGGAGGAGGTGGTGGTGGAGCAGCTGCCGCTGGTGGTGGTGGCGGTGGTGGAGGAGGTGGTGGTGGAGCAGCTGCCGCTGGTGGTGGTGGCGGTGGTGGAGGAGGTGGTGGTGGAGCAGCTGCCGCTGGTGGTGGTGGCGGTGGTGGAGGAGGTGGTGGTGGAGCAGCTGCCGCTGGTGGTGCTTGAGCTGGAGGTGGTGGAGGTTCGACAGCTACACCTTCGTTGTTGTATCCTTGCTGGTCACCTCCGTCAGACGAAATTGGTGCTACAGGAACAGGTTGCACCTTTTCGGCATCTTCGTATCCTGAGCTTTGTGAGCCACTCTGGGCCATCACAGAAGCCGCCGCTACCAAAAGGATAAGGTAGCGCATCTGTAATGATAAAAATTTTGCTGATTTCAAGGAAGCAAGAGCTTAGAGACAAGTAAAGTCGCTTGTTAGGCACTATATGAAGTAGAAAGTTGAGTTTAGGAACTATTGTCAAGGTTCACGCAGAACTCAAGTGAGATGCAGTTGCGAGTCGTATGGCAGTATTTATACACTCCGCTTTACACCCATAATTCTTTTCGATTCTCAAAGTTTTCCGCGACGATTCGCGCATGGCACGGGGAAAGTAAGACTGCCCTAACTGCCTTGAGGTAGACAAAAATTGAGAGGCTGAAGGTTGACCCATCACCATGAATAATTAATTTCATGCTCATCTTTCGCAATACAGGCTATTCTCAACGTTCCTATGGTCTCCACTGTTGTTTGCAGCAAGGTTGACTTGGACCAGTCTCTAATGAAGGACGGGCGTATGTGTAATGAATGGTAGGCTTCTAGCCCCGATACAAGTAATATGTAGTTCTAGCCTGCCCATTTTTGACGATGATTGGATAAAAGTACTCAGTTACTCGTGGTTGGCGGTTTGTGCAAGAGCCGCATTGATTCAAAAGGCCATCAATCAGTTTTGAATTAAAAATCCATATACTCCTTACATCCTGATGTTCGAGGATAAAATCATTCCGAAAACTTTGGTGAAACTTAGGAAATGTATGGGTGAATTGATCATCCCGAAGCCTCGCACCAGTGATATTCACCCTATTTTCTACGAACGTTGAGACTTGACATATAAAAGTACAGTACAGAATTACTGAATGAAGTAGATCCGGTGTTTCTGATACTCTCGACTCTCCAGGGCTTGCCAGATGAAGGTTACGTTTGAACTCCAAACTTACTAACCTTTTTTCTGGTTGGTTTGGGTTAAAGGGCCCAATTCTACATTGATTTCTCATAAGCTAGTGTCTCTCAAAGCTTATCTGGGGATTCATAAATTGTCGATTTCCTCCGGAGACTTCCTCATAAAGTTCAATTTCCTCATAAATTGTCGATTTCCTACTTATTTTCTCATCAAGGATGTGTAAATGTAGTGTAACTATTGTATTAGATGTTATCATTAGCTAATACAATACCCTCCCTAATTATTCAAAAAAAGGCGAAAAAGACGCGGATTCGCGTCTTTTTCGTCTTTTCTCTATAACTAGGTGAGTTTACACTTTTTTCATGTATGATGTTATATAGTTCGGCTCAGCTCGTCGAGGTCTATAAAATGGTGAGTTCAAAATTTGGAAAAACTTTGATTTTTAAGTCCTCGGTCCACCGAAGTTCCTTGGGGTACGTCGTTAGCGACGACGCTCGCCATAATTATAACCAGAAGGCATTCTCCTCAATTGAAAGTATTCAGTGAGTTGTAGGGCAGCTGTCATATTTGAAAACTAAGCAGAAAGTAGACCATTGCATTATTTATGCTTTTCTGATCATTTTGGTATCATTTTCTTCCGAAATGGACGAATTCAGTCGTGCACCATTCTTGAACGATAGCGAATTTTTAATTTGAGAAATAGCAAATATGAGTTGATTCTCAATGCTAGTAAATGATCTACCTACACTTCAGAAATAGTGGTTCCCTACAGTATGCATATTGTATGCACGAGTTCAATAGTAACAGAGTTTTTATCGTCCAAATTCCGGTTTGCGGCATATTTTCGCACAAAACACACGTTTTCTTGCGTTTTCAAGTAGGATTTTCGATGTTCATGAGGAAGTTACGCCTATCATCGAAAGTGTTCATACTAAACTTTTTGTGAACAACCACGGATATGAGTAATAGTTACTTGTTTGGATCCTCAGGCTTCATAAATAGCTTCCGATCTCAGCCCAAAGCACAGGAGACTGAAACACATATTTTTTAATTTGAAGTAAACGTATGAAATCCTACACCGTTAAAATCCATTTCCAAAAAGCTATTCAGCGGTATAAAAATCACTTACCCCTTACCACATGCCTAATTGAGTGGCCGAGTGGCGGAGTAGAATGGAATTATGGTGCTAAAGGTGTTAATTCGAAGTGTGATTCGTTAAGTGATTTTTATACCGCTGAATAGCTTTTTGGAAATGGATTTTAACGGTGTAGGATTTCATACGTTTACTTCAAATAAAAAAATATGTGTTTCAGTCTCCTGTGCTTTGGGCTGAGATCGGAAGCTATTTATGAAGCCTGAGGATCCAAACAAGTAACTATTACTCATATCCGTGGTTGTTCACAAAAAGTTTAGTATGAACACTTTCGATGGATAGGCGTAACTTCCTCATGAACATCGAAAATCCTACTTGAAAACGCAAGAAAACGTGTTTTGTGCGAAAATATGCCGCAAACCGGAATTTGGACGATAAAAACTCTGTTACTATTGAACTCGTGCATACAATATGCATACTGTAGGGAACCACTATTTCTGAAGTGTAGGTAGATCATTTACTAGCATTGAGAATCAACTCATATTTGCTATTTCTCAAATTAAAAATTCGCTATCGTTCAAGAATGGTGCACGACTGAATTCGTCCATTTCGGAAGAAAATGATACCAAAATGATCAGAAAAGCATAAATAATGCAATGGTCTACTTTCTGCTTAGTTTTCAAATATGACAGCTGCTCTACAACTCACTGAATACTTTCAATTGAGGAGAATGCCTTCTGGTTATAATTATGGCGAGCGTCGCCGCTAATGACGTACCCCAAGGAACTTCGGTGGACCGAGGACTTAAAAATCAAAGTTTTCCAAATTTTGAACTCTCCATTTTATAGACCTCGACGAGCTGAGCCGAACTATATAACATCATACATGAAAAAAGTGTAAACTCACCTAGTTATAGAGAAAAGACGAAAAAGACGCGAATCCGCGTCTTTTTCGCCTTTTTTTGAAGAATTAGGGAGGGTATTGTAGGTCTCGGCACTGATACGAATCAAACTTGGCCGACGCCTTTGTTTCATTTGTCCCGTTCTTACGTAGTTTTCTCCTGTGATTCCAAGGTCAGGAAATGGCTGGGTACGTTCTGTCTAAACCAGTATTGGCGTTTTGAAGTCTCGCCATCTATCAACCATGTGATCATTGAACACCTAAATGATACATGGCAGAAAGATCCCGAATGATACAGTAACAGTCTAACATTTTGACTGTTATGCGAAGAAAAAGTCAGTTCATGTATGCATTGGGCTGTTGTGGAAGTTCGCGAGAAGGATTTCCCTTGTTTGGCCTGGACCGATGGAGGCTGAGTTGTTTTTGGACCTTAGATGACTATAATCTGTCGGTGTCGGATCTATAAGTATCGAAACAGACAAGTTTTTTTTTCACACGAAGATGTTTATCTGTGAAAAACAGCATAAATCCCTCGGCATCATCTTGGCCAATGGGGCAGATACTAACTTCTGCGATTTCAGGAATATAGGGCTCGATTGACTTATTTTTTCAGTATCTCAAGTATAAACGTAGGTAATCGACATCAGATACGCTGAATCTTTCCGCTCATGCTTTGGCTACCGATGGAGTTCGTCTTGAATTTGTTACAAATAGTGGTCATAATTGTCGACATATTTTTTCACTTCAAAGTAATATTTTTATGATTATTGATGATTCCCCATACATTTTTTGTTTGTTGCGAATAGGGTACCTAGTCAGTAGACAAGAGAATTGATAAAATGATTACTCATTACCCATTTATTTATTCACTACTCAACAAATATGAGCTTGACTACGCTAGTCTTCTAGTTTACTTTCTCGCCTAAGACTATTACTTCCCAGAAAGGTGCCTGTCCGTTCAGGAATTTACAAGCGCATGCCGACGATTCCCATCGCAACACTTAACTCGCGCGTAATGTGGTAATTCGGTGATTTGCTTTTTGATGGGTCAAAGATCTTCTTCTCTGTGACGTATTGAAAATACGCGAATTCGATTTTGTTTAGGGCATTATCTACTCGCATTTCGTCATAGTCCAGTCTTCGACTACTACTACGTTACTGATCCTTCACACACGGTTGGGTATTTTTCTAGTACTCCCACCGAACTATAAGAAAAATAGTAAATTCGGGAAGACGGGCCACCATTGCTGTTTAATGGGAAATACAGATTTTCTCTGTTCACTGCCTGCTAAAACTAAAAAAAATTAGGGTTCGACTAGGTTAAGAGACTTGGACCACCGGAATATGTAGCTCAGTGGGAAGTACTGTATTCAGGGAACGGCAGGTGTTGGAATTTTCCTGAAATTGAATTTAAGTCGTTCAGATTGGGAAGTTCTCTTAGATCACTGGTGTAAATGGACTAGAGGCTCTACCAGGAAGGTAAGAACTACAATGGAGTGGTTTAGGAAGGGAAGGGTGGGGTTTGACGGCTCTAATCGAGCTCTTCCACTTCTTAAGCCCCTATACCAGCAAGGATGGTATACTGATACTCGTCATCTCATTTCCTCCGCAGTGAGGGTTGGAATGGACCACTACGACTGGTTAACGGGAAATGAAGATTTATTTCAGTCCTCCTGATTCCTGGAAGTAATAAAAATAGGTTGATTCAGGTAAAGAGACCTTGACCACCGGAATAGCTCCTTGGGAGGTACCGTCTCAGGGAACGGTGAGTGTTTGAAATCTATTGACGTCGAACTGAGGTTCTCCAGATTGGTAAATTCTGTAAGATCACTGAAATAAGTGGGCTAGAAGCTCCGCCAGGAAGGCGAGAATCATAATGGGCTGGTCTAGGGAGTAAAGGTCGCGGTCTAATGGTTTAACCGAGCTCTCCTACACTCTGAAGCATTCCGGTACCAGTGTGGGGGTAATACTCGGAATCTCATTTCATTTGCACTGAAAGTAGTCTCCACACCTTTCACCGTTTATAATCCTTTCTTTATGAAGATTCAGGAATTTGCAGCCGGAGCACCATGTTTGAAATCAACTGATCGATCGTTACAGATCCTTCACATACGGGTGGGATTTTTTTAAGGCAAACACCAGAATATAGTAGAAATGGCAATTTCGAAAGGATGGATCACCACTGCTAATTAATAGGAAATACAGATTTCCTCGTACCACTGCCTCGTAGAGCTAAAAAGACTGGTTTCATCCAGGACAGGGAACTGTGACCAGCCACTGTGAGATGTACTGTATTCAGGGGACCACTGGTGTTCGAATTATCCTGACGTTGAATTAAAGTCGTCCGAAATGGGAAATTCTCCAAGATCCTTGAGGGACATTCACTAAGAACTCTACCAGGAAAGTAAGAATCGCAATAATGTGGTTTAGGACGGGAATGTTTTGGTTCAGTTGCTCTTACTACCCTGCCCTTCTTAAGCATTCCTGCACCTGTACGGGTTGTATGGTATAGTGCTTTAGAATGTTTTGAACAGCTGCACTACACACAGAAGTTTACTTTTTCCAGATCCTTCCATGTTTGTCACGTTATGTGAAGGTATGGCAGGCGTGGCTTAATAATTTTGCGACTTTGCTTTTTGGGCGTTTCTGATCTAAACAAATAGAAATTCTCTGCACTTTTGAAAAAGCACGCATCGCATAATGTTAATGAACAGCTGATGTCGGGTGGGATTTGTATGAATTAAAAAATCACGACTATGACACGCTGGGACTGAAAGGTCTTAACAAAAATCTACAACAAGTATTACAAAAACAACGTTTGAGTATCATTGCAAGTTGCCCTCAGTATTCATCAATAGCCAATATTGGGCTACAACACTATAAAAAGCGAATGCTTGTAGGGTTACAGATCGGTACTATTATCACAGATATGTTTCATGAGGAGCGAAAGACAAGGCCTTGTTCGCAACGAGAAGCTAGGCTAGCACTAATGTTTACTTATTTGTTTGATGTAGAAAAAATCAAATTCAAAACAATCCTTCCACAAGCCCAGTCCACGTTCCTATTTGCCCCGTATCCACAGAACAAAGCCGAGACAGTTTTATTTAAGCTTCGAAAATAGCGTCATCAACAGCAGATGAACATACAAAGCACCAAAACAACCACTTTCCGAAGAGTTCATGATGGGTGGCAAGATAGTTGCACTTTTTACCTCAATTCAGCCCCGCTACGCAGATCAGCACTAAAACAACGAATATAAGCGAGGCAGAGAACAGTTTAACACACTCCTTCCATTCTTCTCTAGATAAGAGCCCCTTTTTCTCATGAATCATAAGGCACTCTTCTCGTAAACTTCTTTTTACTCATGAGTGATTTTCAGAATGAAAATTCTCATTTTTCTCCTAATGGCTGTTACGGCGGCCCATCCTGGCTTGATTTGGATGGAGCCTTTTCATCCACCATTTCTGATGGAAGTCAGCTGGCAAGCTCAACAAGACTATCATAAAATCGTCTATAACCAAGACCTGACAATTGCTCAACAAAAGAAGGAAGTGATGCTCTGGGCAAAGAAATACAATCTTGCAGTATGTGTGGATGCCACTGTTGACAAGCAGATACTCAGATGAGCTGAGGTCAATTTGTTCCAGAGGGAAGTGGTGAGCTTCTTCGGAAAAATCGAAGAACGCATGAACGAAATTAACCAGAATCTGGCCAAACTGGTTGGAGAATTACCAAAAGCTCTTAAAACTCTCACAAACATAATGAAGAATGAGAAGCAGACAGTGCCGAATATGAAGAGGGCTATGGACAAATTAAAATTGGATCACCCACAGGTGAGTTGACCGGATATTTTTGATTTTCAGATCTCTGCGCCGAAATTGAGTTAAGTTTTGCAGGAAACATTTAAAATGCTGACTTTTTACAGGCATTCCATGTGTTGATGGCTGGTGTGATGGAAATCATGCGCAAGCATGGTCCACATGGGCCTTACCCACATGGCGGATCTCTCCCATTAGATGGACCTAATGCTGGGAACCGGAAGCGAAAAAACTCTCAGGAAAAGTCTCGGAGCAGAAGATATGATCGTGGACATTATGGTGGCTGGCCAAATATCATGCCAGAAGAAACACCTTTCCCATTTGGCCAAGAACTTCGCTAAAAAAGAGCAGGACGGCTAGATGAATCATTTGATAGTTTAAAATCTTCGATGAGTTTCGAAGAAATGCCATGATTCTCTTTCTAGATGAACATGGGTATTTTAATAAACTGTTTATTTTATTTTTTTATCTTTATGAAATCGTCCAGCATAAGGCAACTGGTCGTTCTAAACAAGATTCTACTAAGTGAATGATGCTAAGAAAGTTTCTCGAAAAGAAAGGTGCTCACAAAAATCAAAGCGAGTTTCAATTCCTGACGGAATAAAGCAGCTCGTTAGAGCTTCAAGTCTCAATCGCGTTATTTTCTTGAAGGCAATTGGTATTCTCCTTTCTGTGCAACTGTCAACTTGAGGAGAATATGTCGTATCAATGTTGCTGTCGTGTGATTCGCGTTTTCCGAACCGTTTGCCTAAACAAGGTAGTGGATCAGTAAGCGATGATAAATTTAAACTGCTTGGCGTCAATAAATCTTGTAAGACTTTTAATAAAACCTGCCACCAAGATGATAAACAAACTCTCATTCGATTTACGTTTCGAGTTTATCGCTTTCTTCAAAGTTTGGAAACTTAAAGATAATTGTAGTAAATCTAAATATCAATAAATCGATATTATAAAGTCAAACTTGGGTACTAATGTTCGGCGTCAATTCACAGAATTTTCGGGATACGCCCCACATTCAACTTCGATCACGAATGTGTGAAATTGCACAACTTGCCACTACTCACTTCAGCCTCTTGATGGGTCTGAATTACGTGATTCATATGAATAAAGGAGTACAAAAATGAATCATTGAACAAATAAATGAATAACCCATTTGAAAAACATAAAAATCGACCATGTCGGTCTGATTTCTATCATGAGTAGCCAGGAGATTCTTTGCTTTGGTAGTTTCTCAGCAAATATTGTCTATTCCTATTGCAATGCATCGTCATAATTTACTAACTGGCCTCATCATTGTGACTTCTTAGGATTGTGTAAATTCCGTCGCGATGACCTAGCTCTCTACTTGGCTAATCTCCTTAAGCCGTATGAGGTTGATTCAATCGCTTGTGGGGCTTGCATTCCACTGATAAAGCTTGAACAGGTCGAAGTTGATAATGTGTTTGCAAAAAGTTGTTTTTCTTGCAGCTTCGTCGCTCTCGCTCGCGTCGCTTGTCATCGCTCATACAAAAGTAGGTGCTGTGAGTTATTCTGCAGAAACACTTTCCACAGAAATTTATCAAAACTTGTTGTTCACAAAAAAAACTTCCTGGTTCTCAATCAGAATGTAGCAACGTATTTCGAAAGCACTGTTTCGAGGCAGTTTTGCACATACGTTTTTCTTTACGCAAATACATTTCAATCATCTAAGGAAGGCTATAGGCAAAATACAGGCACGTCTGGTTTCACATGAATTGAGGACCCTTTAAAACTTCTGACTGTCATCCGATAATTTTGAGATCATTACACTATTACTAGCAAATTCATGTCATTCAGGCTGCTTTTCTATTGGGAACAAAAGCATTAGTAAAGTACTAGCCATAGTAGCTAGTGTAGTATAGTAGTGTATTATTAGGTTGTCGGAAAAGTATTTGCGCCTTTTGCAATTCTTTTTTGAATTTATTTTTTTCCTTCACAATAACAAACAATTAACTAATATATGCACCATCATTATCGACAAGGTATTGCCATTCACCAGACAACTTGTGGTTCCTGCTTGCATAGAATTCCTGAGGTTTCGAGGAGGAAAACTCGTCAATGTGAGTCTGGAGTTGATTCACATAATCGAACTTCTCATTTTTCGGATGATCCGACAGCGACAGGAGCAGATGATAATCCGTCGGAGTTAGGTCTCGTGAATTCGGTGGGTGGGCCATAAGATGCCATCTCAGGCTTCGAAGCTTCTTCTGGGTCTCCTTCGAAAAGTGTGGGTGAGCACTGTCATGGAGAAAATAGACTTTCCCGAGTTTCTCTCTTGAAGCTGCAGCAATCCGGTCCACAGAGCACACTGGGCTTCTGTGCTGACAGCGGAGTTCGGTGGTAAAAAGTCCCAGTGAATGATCCTATTGAATGGCTACAAACGCTTGGCATTGCCTTCTGAGGTAGGAATTCGGGATTGGAGGTCGGGATTCCATGCTCTACGCATCTAAGCCACTGGCGCTTCCTCGTGTGGTTTAAGTAGAGAACACACTTTTCGTCGCCAGTGATTAAGTCTTCCAGCCGTGCGAAGGTGCGTCGGAAAGTCATCAAGTTTAGACATGAATCCCTCTTCATTTGGAGATCATGACCACCCAGATCAAAACTTATCCATATCTCCGAATCTCCATGTCTTCCCAAGGCGATGCAAATGGACAGCTGTTGTGTCGTGATGGCAATGAGCTCTTGTTTCAGCTGATGGGTACTAAACCTAGAATCTCTTCAACCAGCTTCAGGAGATAGTCAAAACTGAGCTCAGCTAGTCTCCTAAATCGTGGTTCTTCGGTCCAGTCAAAGTGGCCATTTTTGAACTCCTTGTACCAACTTCTTGATGTGATATTAGAGAAAATGAATGGTCCCATCGCTTCGCATATTCCCTCTGTCGCTCAATTGGGATTAACGTTTTTTTCTGAACTTATGATGAAAAGATAGTCTGACTAGCTTTGAGTCGAGAGCGATTCTTGCAGCCATAACCGTTGCGAAATGCTACGGCAGATATGGTATGGAGAGCCAATGACCTGCACTTACACATATTCCGCAGTGAAGGCTCTAGAGCAATCCCCAAAGATTTCACAACATGGAAACCAAAATGCGCAAATACTTATCCGACAACCTAATACATAATAAAATACTTTTGAGCCTCAATAATCTCTTTTAAGTTAGAGCACGATCCCGCATACCTCTATGTAGAGCCCTGGCAGGAACACCCACGCTCAATAATCAATCCTTACTCTCCATAACAGTAGCGATCTTATTAAATATGTCTAATATTCGCTATGAACTAATAAAAAACTCCTCGAAGACTTATCGAATGCTTCCTTTCAACTTAGACTTACAATGACAGCAACTGCCTCAGTGACACTAAGAATCATGGAGTCCTTTTCCTGTCTCTCTTCCACGTTTCGCCTCACCATCTAGGGCTGAACAGAAATGCGAAGTTACTGATCTCAGAAAAAAATCGTGTAAGGGCTACTTCAGGAAATTAAATTTTTGCCAACTAAAGATCTTGTTCACGGGTGCTCCGACTAATGAGTGCAAATAAATGCAAAACCCTGCACTTGAACTCAAAAAGCATGGAATTCAAAGAAAAAACCTTGACCTATTTGTTTTGATTCGATGTTTTGCTAACTGCTGTTATATCGCCGTACTTCGCTTGCGAAGGTCCCACAAGGTTGGCATTGCAGGGCAAGCGGGCTCTCGGTAATGTAAGGGATGGAGCACGGTGCCTGGGAAGCACACAGGTACGGGTTCGAGTGCCGTCCAAGGCTGAAGTATTGTCCATAAATCGCCAACTTTTAGAGACTTGACCTACTGTTTACGCGATTTAAACAATACGCATCCTACTTATATAATCGGCTACGTGTGTCTGTTGGTGTGTTTGTGTGTGTGTGTGTGTGTGTGTGTGTGTGTGTGTGTGTGTATGTGTGTGTGTGTGTGTGTATGTGTGTGTGTGTATGTGTGTGTGTATGTGTGTGTGTGTGTGTATGTGTGTGTGTATGTGTGTGTGTGTGTGTATGTGTGTGTGTGTGTATGTGTGTGTGTATGTGTGTGTGTGTGTGTGTGTGTGTAATGTGTGTGTATGTGTGTGTGTGTGTATGTGTGTGTGTGCGTATGTGTGTGTGTGTGTATGTGTGTTGTGTATGTGTGTGTGTATGTAAGTGTGTGTGTGTGTGTGTGTGTATGTGTGTGTGTATGTGTGTGTGTGTATGTGTGTGTGTATGTGTGTGTATGTGTGTGTGTGTGTGTATGTGTGTGTATGTGTGTGTGTATGTGTGTGTGTGTGTACGTATGTGTATGTGTGTGTGTGTGTATGTGTGTGTGTATGTGTGTGTGTATGTGTGTGTGTATGTGTGTGTGTGGTATGTGTGTGTGTGTATGTGTGTGTGTATGTGTGTGTGTATGTGTGTGGTGTATGTGTGTGTATGTGTGTGTATGTGTGTGTGTGTGTGTGTGTATGTGTGTGTGTGTGTGTGTCAGTATGTGTGTGTGTTTGTCTGACCGGAAATTCATAACTCCTGTCCCACTTAACCTAGAACGTTCAAATTTGGAGGAGAGATAGACATCAGGATGGGAACACTGATGGTAGGGGGTAGGAGGTGACAACAACTGTTATGAAGTGATAAGGAGCTTTAAAAAGGCAAACGCCACAACGCCAACGCCACCCATATTTCCCTTTGTATTACGATGAAATCTTGACATTTGGTAGGTGTCGAGGATGTGAAGGGACCGTAAATGATTGATAACAGGGAATGATAGCAGGTGATAGGGACTGATAAGAAACCATAGAAGGCGAGAACCACTAGATCTGCAACGCACTTTCTGTTAACACGTTGGAGCCCGCGCAGGTTTCGGCAACTGAGGCCGCGAGGGACCGCGGCGCTCGCTTGAACGCAGCAACTGCAGTCCATATGTGGGCTTCACGGGCTCTCGTGGCATGTTTCTTGAGAAGCGGGCTATTTTGGCGGGTTTTTCGAAAATACTCACTCCTGCTGTGGGACTATGTCAGGAGATCGATTAGTCAGGCTACTACTCCACTCACTCAGGTCTTCAGAAGAGGGGCGAGCTGGTGCACTCCGTCATACGAGAAGGGTGAATACGCGGTGCAGCAATTGCAAATCATTTTTCTGTGTAGAGTGCTTCAATAGGTTTCATAGGCTGTGTAGTTGATAGGAGTTATACGAGTTTCAAAATGTTTCAGCATTCAATGACAATTCACTTGAAGAAGAACCAATATACATATAATCACTATTTTCCTTATAAATTTGTTTGTAGGGGTTTTATTTTTGAACCACTCCGTTTGTTGATTCATCAAGTTTGTGTCTATCATTTACATTTTGAGAGAGAAGATATAAACAAAAAACCAAACAAAAAAATTGAATTACATGGTGTAGCCCATATGTGGGCTGCAAGGTCCCTCGTGGCCGACAAGGTGCAGCCCACATATGGGCTGCACGGTTGTCAAAGTGTTAATAATGGAAGCTTGGAATTTTGACAGGTTATGTAAGATGTAACAGGATCGTAGGTACTCGGTGACGGATTCGAGAATGGTTGGTGCCAGGCCAGTGGCTAATAAAACTAACAAGGCTTAATGAAAATCCTACAAAGCGTAGAGCCGCTATAATGATGGCATTAATAGTGGAGCCTTGACAGTTTGGCATGTGTTGTGGAGTATGGCGGGATCGTAGACGACCGATGATAGGGACTGATAACAGCTGATAACGACTGATAAGAGCCCTTATCAACTAAATTCAACTTCTGTGGTATTTACGATGTATTTATGATTACGACTAGATTACGACCGCTACCCAGGTTTTGTAACTGGGTGGAAGATCAAGGTTCTTTATGTTCTGATATCATTTACGACAAAGCTCATCCGACCGTCAACAGTTTGAGATTTTCAACTTATGATGTACCCGTGGAGGGAAGAAGGTCCAGTGGTAACATTTGATAATGGTGGGCATGTGGTGCACGCATTAGCGTGCGTAGCCCAACTGGTGAAATAATAAGGCATTTTGGAAAACCATGAACTTGTGATGAGCTCAGTGATGATCCCTTTTGTTCACTGTGAGCAACTTGGTAGAAACAAAAGTGGTAATGATGGAATTTCCGGAAACAACCCCTTCAACATGCATTCGAACAAGATTTCATTTCTATTCGAAGTTATGTATACTGCAGTGCTGGCGACAAGTGTGATTGGAAATACACTTATCGTATACGCGACAGTACTATCAAGGTAAGTCAGAGCTTTATTTACACAGTTTCAAAATACTTAACAATATGGCACATTTGGTACATTTCCGGTCACTTGAACTCTAAAAAATTCCAGTCATATTTGAAAAGCCCGTAGGGTTAAATTGCATCTACTAGAGGTATGATTGAGAACAATCCTGCTGCCTCATTCACGTTTTCCTTGTGGCCTCCGATCAAGCCACCTAAAATTTCAGAAGGCGATTCATCTGAAAAGTTTGTCGTGAATAGGATTGCTACCAATTCTGAGGCTGAGGTTGTATTCATGGCTTCTTTCTTCATAAGCCTTGCTATTTACAAGATGTTAGTTTTCGATTTTTTGTCATTACTTGATTACACATGCACTTTGATGAATGGCGCCAATGAAAGACATCACAACTGGGGCCTATGGCTTATGGAGAAGCAACTGCGACACGGGTATGGGTACATCCACCCAGAACTGGATGGACACGGCAAAATTCGTGGTGACTAAAATGGCTTTGGCGCCAATCACTTGGGCCCAAATTTGAAATAGAGTCGGTTAGTACGATCATCCGACCATACTAATGTACTCCACTTCATGTTTGCGCCCCAATATGTAAGCCAAAAGTCGTCTTAAATGCCTGGAAAACGCCGCGTCATTTGCCGCGTCCATCCAGTTCTGGATGAATGTTCCCCCCCCCCCCCCCCCCCCCCCCTGCGACACCAATATCATCGTAGAACCTAGCGAGTCTCACATATGACTTAAAACATTACACACTAAACATTACATTACGCATTTCCCATGTAACAATGTGATAATATTATTATGTACAATATCACCTCAAAAACTGAGACCTCTGAACTTGATTAGATGCTTCCAGTCAGGCACGATGACCACCGAATTTGGCAAGATCACTGCGTTTACCTCCAAATTATTCCCACCTTTTGTCAGTGTCTTCCAGCCATGATTCCTGTCAACTTGCCATTAGGTCCTGGCCTATACGGTTCCGATAAGGTGGGTCTAGCGTTTTCCCGAAAGGAGTTATGAGCTCTTTAGGCAAAGTCGAAGTTCGTGTGAAAAAATTGAATCAGAATCTAGTCGAGCTGGTTTTAGAATTACCGAAAGTTCTTAAAAATCTCACAAACATAAATGTGAGTGAGGAGCAGGCAATGCCGACGATGATGAAGGCTATGGAAACATTAAAATGGGAGCACCCACAGGTCAGGTGATAAATATGATTGATGTATACGGTTTTCAGATACTGCGCTGAAGAGAGTTAAGTTTCGAAGGAAAATAAATATTTTTAAGACTTACCTTCACAGGCTTTCCATGTGTTAATAATTAGTATGATGGAAATCATGCGTAAACGTGGTCATCATGGGCCTGATACACGGTGGTATGACGGACCTTTCCCATTTTATGGTCCTCATCCTCCTCATCCTCGGAAACAGCAGCGAGAGGGCCCTCAGGAGAAGCCTTGGAACATAAGATATTATCGTGCACATTTTGGTAGCTGGCTGAATAACGTACCAGAAGAGGTACCTTCTCCATTCGGTCAAGAACATCGCTAGAAGAGAGCAGAACGGCTAGATGAACTTTTTTAGATCATCGATGAGCTTCGGAAAAATGCCATGATTCTGATTTTAGACGGGAAGTAGGTGTGGCAATAGGCTGCTTCGATGACGAGGCATTATGTTTACAGTCAATCAACCAGTGTGCATATAAGAAGTGCAGAGTGGCTCATGGCTCAACCGGTTCTTACTGCAACTTCATGAACTATTTGAGGGTGTGTTCCATTTTCCAGTGATAATGAAAATATCTTGACCTTATTAAGAGGTTTTCGAACTCTGAGTATGTAGCTCATAAAGACCACTAGATACAGACTTCTATGCTTTCAGAGAACACTATGCTGCTGTTGCTTCACAAAATATACTTTGGTTCTTGAGCCTCCTTCAATAGTCGGTAGCAAGGCACGGTAACACGAGAGTTTGCTGGGAATAACAGTTACACGATGAATACAGATAGCATGCTGACGACGACGAGACGGCTTGTTCAACAGGAGGCAAATTGTGATTCATTGGCTGAGCGGCGGCTGCGACGGCGAGTTTCTTGTCGACGTCTGTCCAGGCATTTTATACGGAGTTCGCTGAGGCTTACAATTTAGTGCAAGAAAGCATTTCTTGAAGTTGGGAATCTAATAGAATCCTTCCTAATACATAAAAATGTCAAAATATTTTATTTGTACAAAATCCTCCTGAATGAGCAACCGATACTACTAGACCTCACGTGATGAATTGAGCTGATAGAGCTTTCTTGATAGAAAAGGGAGGATCCAAGGCCGTTTATTTATTCAATTTGTTCAAGAACATTAAGGCAACTGAAACTCGAACCATAACAAGCTGCTTTATTCCTGACGGAATAAAGCAGCTTGTTATGGTTCGAGTTTCAGTTGCCTTAATGTTCTTGAAGGCAATGAGGATTCTCTTTCATGTGCAACTGTACACTCAAGGGCACTAGGTATGTAGTGTGAATGTTGCTCTTGTGTTATTTACGTTTTCTGAATGGTTTGCGTATCCAAGGTATTGCATTAGTGAGGGGTAATAAATTTAAACTGCTTGGCGTCCCTAAATCAGGTAAGACTTTAGAGGAAACCTGCGACTAAATTGATAAACAAGCTCGTTCTCGAGTTACGTTTCGGCTTTAGCTCCAATGTTATCAGATTTCCTCTTAGCGATATTAATATTTCTATCACCAACAAAGCATCTGTGATATACACAGAAACGTTGAGAATTGCCAACTCGTGTTCTAGGTCGAAACGATCAATAAAAAGTTAGAGGCAATGACGGGCATTCTGTGAGAAATGGATATAATGAAGAATTCATAATTACTATTCAGTACAGTTAGTTATGTATTTGTAGAAATAAACGTATTTCTTACAAGTATTCTCCAAAGGATAATCTCAATAACATCTCTGAATTGGTTGAAAGAATGAAAATTCACCAGAAGTTATCAATAGCTATCAATCGTATAACTAATTTTTCATATGTGTACTTTGATTGACTGTATTGAACAACGCATTTCACCCATTCCTTTGTCCACTAACCCCAAACACCACTGATGAGCTTCATAGGGAGAGCCATCTTTTACTTCTTTTCATTTATTCATTTATTTATTTATTTATTTATGCGCTCTATGACGCGCCAGGTACACCAGACGAGGTAGGACTGACAACGAGACTCAGAAGAATAATAATTGAAGTAATAAGTGATAGCTATAATGAACGGCAAATAAAACAGTTGTAAGTTAACAAAACCAGGAAAAAAAGAAAGAATGAAGGTAAAATAAACCAAAGCGAAGAATTGTTGAGTGAAGAGAATAAGAAAAAGATTGCTCAAGCGAGCTGCTTCCCTCGGCGAGAGCAGGACAAAAAGGGGGGGGGGTCTCACCTTGTCTCGTGTCTACGCAAAAAATGATGTCACACGAAGCAATGGCACCCTAAGCCTGGGGTACTTGGAATTCGCATTGCTGTTCAAGCAAGCAACAGTCGGCCATGGTGCCCTTTCGCCACTTGAGGGGTCATGGGAGAATACCGGAGCTTCGAGACACGGGTATGCCGACCGCCCACGTGGAACCGGCAAACTTGACAGGAACCGCAACGCATCCTTTCAATTCCCCAGGCTAGAGTAGTCATAGCCGCGTTTCAACGTTCTGAGGGACACCATTAACAGCGAGGGATTTATTGCCACTTTATAACGTTTTTCACATTATTTCATTTTACATTTTTCACAATCCACTGATCCCAATTTGTTATAATCCTTTTAATGGATCTCGACTGGTAATAGTTGGACCACGAAAGAGACATTCGTAGACATTCCTCGTACATTCCTTATACTTGTTCTAGTTATTTTCGTGTGTATTGAGAATAAGTAATTATATCTATTTACTTTCAACAATCTTTTGTTAGTAAAATAAATAACTTTAGTTGCGCACCCATGCGTAGTACTCGTTCATTAGATATGCAAAATGTTTACTGCTCTTACACAATATGCAGATGCACACCTGGATATCCACTATAGCCTCGCGCATTTTCTGTTTTCTTCTGATTCATTTTCTTGCTTTCGTGAGCAATCGTTATCCCATACTTATACTCAATCGATAATTTATTTGAGAAGGCCATACCTTTTTTCTAAAAATATGGTTTAGCGCTGATGGAGTTATGCAAGTCAAAGTGGTAAGAAAAGTCCATTTTTGCCTCCTCTGGCGCTAGTCTTTCCACTTCGAGCACAGTGAGAGCCCCATCTCCTGGCAGCAGTCCTACCAGACCTTCCGGAAGATCCCTCTCTGCTTATGGGTTGGACCGCTCGTACGCTTACATGTAAGGTCAAAAAATGTCCAAAATGCTTCTAGTCACTACAAAAAAAAATTTCAAAAGGTAAGGGGTGAGGGTGAAAGAAAAATTTCTTTCAAAGTTTCTTTTGTTGAGCTCCATGTAACTCTAAGAGACTGATTTACCCCTTTGTTCATGCGCTTCAGAATTCACGTGAAAATCCAGTGAAAGTCCGATTCATAAGGGGTGTTCATAACAGTATATCAAACCTTTAGTTCAAGAATTACATATAATCTTTAGGTTTCTCAGCGAACACTTCTTCACATACATTAAAGTAGAAAGAGCAGGAACAGAAAAAACCGTCTCAGGCATAGAGCTACCTGCGAGCTGCTGTTTTTCCTTACCTTAGTAACTCCCCATTAGTTTAGTGTTAAATATTTAGAATGACTGAGCTCCCTCATCCTTACAAATCTGCTAAAACAAGTTTCTCCCAACATGAACAACTCACTGAAAACGAGAATAGACATGAAGAATTTTTTAAGAAACGACCTACACTTCATGTATCCGGACATGGATTCAATTCTCCTCCAAGTTATTTATATTGTAGTGCCAACACTAAGTCTCATTAGAAATGCACTTATCGTGTACGCGACTGTGGTATCGAGGTCAGTCAGAGCTTAATCTTAGCTTTTAGGTGCATAAAAAGCCGCCTAGCACATTTTCTACCATTTAAGCTTTGGACAAAATTGACTGAAAGTTTGATGGGAGTTGAAAATGTCTACCGCTGAAGAAAGGACCCCAACCATATTCCAAAGACCCGCAGGAATGATTGAGAATGATGTGCATGAATTGTAGATTTGAAAAGTACTGGTACCTAGTGTGCATCAAGTTTTGCTCACTGTGGTGCCTGCCGGCCGGGCTGTCTGGAAATTTGTTGTAGGCCAAATGCCTTAACCATATATTCTGTTAGGAGAATCGCATCTCATACGACGAAGCCCCTTACCGGCCTCTTTGAGTACAATGTTCATCAAGTAAAAAACATTGTTAGCTCACCTTCCTGTTTGGGAAGCTATGATAAGTTAGTGTCATTTTTGATGTCAAACGAGTGAAGCGTAGGAATCTACTCTGAGTATTCTTCTTCGGGAAGTTACGGAATCCCTGCAATATTTTTATCGCCCTAATCGCTCTGGGAGACGTTATGTTTATGTTTTCTTTCTTTATAAGTGCTGCTACATACAACAGGTGAGTTTTCAATGTCTTTCATTACATCTTCACTAGTGGGTGTTGACGGTATCGATTAAAAGTCGTCTCAACTAAGGCTTATTGGGAACCAGTTAACTTTAGCAAAGTCATTTCTCATTTAATTGAAAACATTAAACATTGCGGAATCGCTTGACCAATCTTTGACTTAATAAAACTTTTTCAGGTACAATGACCATCAAATCCCGCAAGATATTTGCGTTTACCTTTATATTGTTCCTATCTTCGGCCAGTGTTTTTCAGCGATGCTTCTTCTCAACTTGGCTATAGACAGACTTCTATCGCTGACAGCTTCATGGCAAGTTTATTGAAATCCTTTCCATTTCTTGTTTCCTGAGCTAGATCAATGCTGATGCATAACAAATTTGGTTGGAAATACCTTAACGAAAACGGCAAAAATTTCAAAATTGAAATTTTATTACGGCATCAATTCGTGTTCCAATGTCGTATCATGCCTTGCCTCAATTCTTCATTTTTTGAACTACACAAGATTTGCCCGATCTTCTTCGTTGAAACGTCAACGAGTGAAGAGATGTCCTCGTCTACTCCGTTTTACGTAGTCATACGGAATCCATGTCGTTATCTTTGCTTTCGTCCATTTCACGAGTTTTTCGACCCTTTCTGATGGCAAGGTGTAGCTTACATCCTTCTTTACCCTTGACTCTGTCACCCCATGTATCTGGACTCGCAAATAGCGCTTCCCAGCTCAAGTTGACGTGCAGTAAATATGTTCTTCCCGTAGAAAGCTAATTTTTGACCCTATTTGAATAGAACTGTCCCTCTTGCTGTGTATACGAACATGCCTTTCATATTCAAATGCGGTCGTCTGTTCGCGGCAAGAAACTCTAGGCAACTAGAAGAAGCTGATCTTCTTAACGAAGGCAATGAATGCGAACCAGTAATCATGTGAACTTTGCGGAAAGAAAAAGGCGAGTGTTATCGGAAAATGTTGAGCTCGCGGCTAAGAAGTTCAGCACAAGGGGCGTTGTCAAGTCGAAAAACGGCTCAGACGGTTCGTAATAAGGGCCTCAACACTGACATAGTTGATACTCAAATTCAGAGGCAGACGAGTTTTCACGGCGTTATAGAGGTCGTAGGGGTACATTGTTCAAACCCAGACGCACACGCTGCGCGCATGCGGGAGACGGGCATAGGAACGATTTGGGGTTATCGATTTGCCGCACGCGGCTACGCGGCTGTCGCGGACCACTCATCGTTCGCCGCTATTACAGCTCTAGCGCTCTTCATACAGCTCAGTTGGTATGCGATCATTATTTTATGCATAATTCTACTATTAGGCCTTTTGTGCCTGTATTTCTTACCTACTGCTGCATCCTGCTGCATTCCTTCGCGCGCGAAGCCCCTCTCACCGCGACGCGACCATTTCTTTCCTAACGCACTACACCCCGCGCATGCAGCTTACTGTAAACAGTTGTGCGCAACGGCACGCATACTCTCACGTATCGTTAAAGTATTACCCCCAATCTTTTCTAATCTCGCACTTTTTCGGACCATCACCTCCATTACTCGTCTTAGACCAGATACCTCAAAATTATTGTGAACTGCGCCTTCAGGTCATAAGGCAGATTCTATACCAACCACGGGACTTTCACTGTATATCTTCGACAAATATTAGTGCTGCCCTACATTCTCACAATTTAGCAATAATCTGATCAATCAATATGCCAAGGTGTACATAACTGTGCAAGTTCTGCCAGCGTGCATATTCGGAGGCATAGTAAATGTATTGGCGATTCTTGTGAGGGATCCTGACAAGTAAGCTACCTTTGGTTCACTTTGTGAGTGAATGAACCCTGAACAACTGATCTTGACTTTAAGAAACGTCATCTGCACAATGGTAGCGCCTCTGCTTCCCTCTATTGGTGGTGCGTGTGTTAAAATTGTCACTACAGTATGCATACTGTTAATTATTTGCTACAGTTTGTTTGGACTTCTCGTGCGGAACCTGAGGATGAGTATGTTTTGTACTCCCCCTACATTCTTTTTATTTCATTTGTCGCCAGTTTTAAATGTATGAGAAAAGATGGTGGTGTCTTGTTGAGCAGACATTGGTGCCTTTTTCATAATCTTAACAGTGAGGAAACGTGGCTTATCATTCTTTTCGTTCATAGCTCTCGTGAACAAGTCTGATCATAGAGATGACGGGTGTCCTGATGTTCGTTTACCATCCCGAAAGGTCCAGTCAGAAGCCTCTCCAGTTCAACAAACATCACAGCATCACACAGCATAATGGATTCATTTGACACTCAGTTGCTTGGCTTGAGCGGCAGGGTCTCTGATCCTCATTCGTTGACGCAGCTCGGGACACTGGATCTCTTTCTGCAGTTGCCTATGTTCGAAAATTTCGCGGGTGCCCTTCTCACGGCGCTTTAGATGACGCTGACGGCATGCTCATACTACGTAGTCGTGTGCGTGGGATTCTAATGTCTCAGGCTTAAGTTAAGGCATCAAAGAACATAGGATCGCAACTGAGGTCAAGATGCTGGTGAGGTCTACGGTGGACAAGTCCAGGCATGCGAAGAAAATTTTTTTGAAAACGTTCATCAGTCTGTGACGCGGAAAGATTGGTGAGGCTAGAGTTCGTCTCCGCCTGAGTTTCCCTACAAAAAGCATTGTTCTGCTGAGTTTCTCTAGGTAATCGTCATCTGCTTTTGATGGCTAAATGTAAACGAAGGAGGAAGGGGTAAAATAACTTTCTTCTGATTTAATAGATACGAAAGTCCGCTTTCAGATACCGAAAGCATGAGGGCTGTTTATCGATCGCTGGTTGTAATCACCGTCTCCATTGTTTTCGGGAATTTCTGCGCAATGGGCTTTGCAATGACGGATGATTTCGATAATCCGTCAATCTTTCATATACAACTAACGGGACTCTTTATGAGTTTCGGAACCTCGGTCAATTTTTTCGCCTACTACTAGTTAAGGTTGGTACCTTTTGTTTTTTATCCTGAAGCAGTACTTTTACAACGGAAAAAGCTGCGTTTTTGAAAAAAATACATCTCTTACAGTCTCAGCTGATAGCTCACCCTAGCACTCTATTCCTTATAAGATTCTTCATATGTATGTGGTCGGACTTGTCTGGTTCACTTCTACCTATTTCCTAGAGCTGCGCTTCCCATCGCTCACGTGTGCTTGAGTTCTTTTGCTATCTTCTCAAATTAGGCCCACCTTCAACCATCGCTCCCGGAAGTAATATCCATCTACTAGGACATCTTCCTTTGCCTAGAGACCCATTTTCAACAATAACCACGCAGCGCAACATCCTCTTTCCCACTGCGAACCTGCGCAGCTGGATCAATGTCCATGCAAGAACGGAATGTTTTGCTCACCGCACTGTGAACGCTTTTTTTTCTATCACTTTTGTAGATTAATACCTTCACTGCACTCACGGACGAACAATAAGTTGCACAGTAGTTGCAACTTTGGCCCATTCTTAATAACAAAAAATCGTCTCCTCGCCCTCTCTCCCCAACAGCAAATATTGGTCTACAAGGAGAGTTAAAGTTTGAAATCATGCGTGACCTACTACATTATGCTTGACCACTATTTAATATCATTACGACTAGAGTGGTTGACTCTTCTTTTTTCAGCGCTCAGTACCGTGAAGTTTTCAACCGAGTGCTTGGAATCGGTCAACTAAAAAACATTGTTCTTTCAAAGAACAATCCGGGGGTTCAACAAACATCAAATCTCTCGACTGTGTTTGCTAGGCGGTAACTTTTCTCGACCGTGTTCGCTAAACTGTGATTATGGTTATGTTTTCCACCTTATCCAAGCATTTCTTGGCATCGCAGTTCCTCTCTCATTATATTTTCGCACGTTGATCCCACTGGATTTCTTTTTATAGTCAACATCACTGCAGCTGATTAGATTTATGAAAGGGGTGTGCGGAAAATCTTGAGTTTTGGAAAAAATTGTGAGAAAAGTTTTATGTAACATTTTCAAATATATATCAACACCTACGGAAGCAGCCTGCAGCTCACGGTCACAATGGGTTTCCACGGATGCCATCAGAAACACAATGATGCCATCATTCAATATATGATGACTTGTATAATGTCGTTGAAAAATTATTGAAGGGGAGGCGGGCTGAATAAAACAAATACTCTTCGAAGCCACACGAAAACTAATAAAAGATCGTCACATGCGGCTCATCGATTACGGGCATTGGGAGAGAAGTTCCGGTACTCTCAGGGAGGCACAAAACTCCGCTAAGGTTTAAATTCTGGATATCACGGACCAAGAAAGGAGTACTCGATAGCGATAGGTTTTTTAGGTGCGTAGCCATAATGAAGGTATACATTAATTAAACTCCTCAGAAGCCCTATTGAGCTGCTTTATTCCTTTAGGAATGGAAACTCGCTTTGATTTTTGTAGGCAGCTTTCCTATCAAAAAAGCTTTATCACCATAATTGATTTAGTAGGATATTGTAGCAAGCGGTCCTCCTTGTGCTGTGTGAGGTTGATTTAATCGCCTGTGGAGCTTGCATTTCATTGATAAAACTTGAACAACTCGTAGCTGATGTGTTTGCAAAAATTAGTTTTTCTCGCAGATTGTCACTGCTCATACAAAACCAGTATTGGGTTGTCCCAAAAATCCTGCGACACTTGGAATTTGAGGATCGCTAGTTATTCGAAAGCGAATAGCTCCCAATTTTGATCCACGGTAAGGTAAACGAGACCTAGCGGGTGTTGCGAAATATTATAAAAAGTATAAATCGCCAACCTTGTGAGATTATAAAAAGGCTTCTTCTCTCACGGAAAAACAGTTATGGATCCTACAAATCTGAGCATTCTTCGAAATATCGTGTATCATGAATTTCCACAAGGGCATTCTGCAAGAGAAAGCAGCTGATAACATCTGCGCTGCATCCAAGAAGGATGTGGTACACCATTCCACTGTCACTCGCTGGTATCACCGCTTCGAGACCGGAGATATTTCTATCGAAGGACAGAACCGTCTTGGACGCCCGTCAACTCTTCATGATGATGATTTGCGCAGCGCTTTGATTTCAAAATCGAACATAACCACTTGGCAATTAGCAACGGCACTCGGATGCAGCAAATTAACCGTCAACAATCGATGCAATCCTTCACAATTATCCAAAACGCCTGGAACCTATCTCCTGCACGACAACGCTTGCCCCCACGTGGCAACGGTGACGCGTCCGAAAACTCAGGAGCTAGGTTAGGGACTACCACTTCATCCACCGTACTCTCCTGATCTAGCCCCTTCCGACTATCACTTGTTCCGAGCCTTGAAGCGGCACTTACGAGATAAGAATTTCGATAATCCTCCTTCCGAGACTTGGAGTCTCCGCTGACTTCACCTCTCTATCGGAAAGTATGTTCTGACATTGATCGTCATTTGAAGAAATTTCTATCTGCTTTCGAAAACCGCCTCGGAAAACAAATCTCTATGAAACGCCTTCACCTCTACCTCCGCAGCAAACTAAATTCTAAGTCATCCCTGCCTATCCTAGTAGACCAGAATGGCATTAAGCTTTATAGTGATCACGCTAAGGCGGAATCTTTCGGAAGATATTTTGCTAGTATTTTCTTAGAATCTCATTCATCCGTTAGCCAGATGGAGTATTGTCCAATCCATATCCGAAGCAACATCCCAGATATCATTTTTTCCACCTCTGACGTCCGCTCTGTGCTGAAAAATCTAAAAACATCTGCTAGTGAGCCCTTCGACGGAATCCCTCAAATTCTTTTCAAGAAGTGTTACAATTCTCTATGCAAACCTCTTGCCCATTTGTTCAACATATCGTTTCTTTTAGGAGAGGTACCCCAGCTTTGGAAGAATGCCATTGTTACTGCCATTCCCAAACAATCTAAAGCCACTAAAGTTAGCGAGTATAGGCCTATCAGCCTCACCCCCTCTGCTGCCAAAGTGATGGAGAAGTTGATTTATGATAAACTTTCATCATGGTTTGATAAATTTCATCTGATTCCCGTTGAGCAGCATGGTTTCCTCCCTGGTTCTTCTACCTGTACTAATCTCCTTGATACTTGGTACGATGTTTGCCGGGCAGTCAACAATGGCAAGTCAGTGGATGTTATCCATCTGGACCTCTCGAAGGCTTTTGATAAAGTTTGCTACCCGAAGTTGATCAGTAAATTGGAGCGATATGGTATTACGCGAAGAACCATTCCTTAGTGTTCAATAATCTTTTCAATCGTTGTGCCAGATGGTTCGAGCTTCTGCCGCCCCAAGTACTTCAAGCGCCAAACAGTGAGATATTCAAGAGTAGACTGAGGAAGCTCGACCTCTTGTGCACCTTAGGTATTTCAGAAGTTGTCTAGGCCTTGTCATATTTCCTTTTGACATTTCAGTTACATCTAGCGATTACCGTCCTACTGTTCCATGTGCGACGTTCACATGCATATCTCTGGAACGATTCATCAGGATCGATTCTCAGTTACGCCCTACTCGAGCATTTGCTTTTCGTTTGTCGTATCTCTTATCTTTCCATATTGTTTCTTCCTTAGATTCTTTCAGTTTGTATTGCTAATTGCATTTCTTTCTTTATTTTAATACTTCTTTCTATTTTTTGTCTCTCTCTCCAGAGCAAGAAGTCGGTTGATTGATGTAGGCTTCCGATGACACTGTGGCCTCATCTATATGTGTTCCAGCTGTTTGAGGAGCCTGTGAGACGATGAATCCCCCCCCCCCCCGCTCAAGGTTCTCCTTGGACTTGTCGCCTTTAGCCCCTGATGCATTTTCAGGCATTTGTGGGACTGAGTTGCTAGCAAGCCTTGAGGCTTCTCCCCTTATGTGTCTTCATACCGTGGATCACTAGCTTGTTGAGATACCTCTTTTTCACAGAGGAGAGCAGTCTGCGTTCACACATGGGAGAGGTCCCTGTGTGATTCTAGCAATGTTCCTTCAGGCGATATTCTTGCTCTGTTTTCTTCGTTCCTCATTTTCGTAGTCAGATGTTCTCATTCATAACCTCAGGCTTTGTCTTGAGGCTCCCTTACTTTTCTTCCCTCTAGGCTTTCTCTTCTTCTTCTTCTTTTTTGTTGTTGTTGACATAAGAATTGCTTCAGAGTCCATGCCCTCATGTTGTATGGCACACCATTGGGTGTATTCAAATAAATAAATAAATAAATAAATAAATAAATAAATAATCAGAAGCAACTCCAAATGGAGGTGGCAACGTCTTCAGCACACAATCCGCTGATTTCTGGAGAAGTGGGATCGACAAACTGCCAGTGAAATAGATGAAGGTCATCGATAATAACGGCGACTATATCACTGATTGAACTTGTCTTTATTGTATAAAAAACGATGTAAAATTTGTGTTGTTAGTGTCGCATTATTTTCTGGACAACCATATATGTTACTCTTCATAATCAGTCCCTACAAAAATTTTACGGAACATTTCAATTTACTGCACTTTGTTTGTTTTCCTAGTTTCAAGCAGAATGTAGCAACGTGTTTTTTGTACATATGTTCTTCTTTAAGTAAAAACATTTCGATCTTCCAAAGAGGCTATAGGCAAAATACAGGTACGTCTTGCTTCAGAGTTACGTCAATGAACTAAGATAGAGACTCTGATCTTAGACTCGGAACATTGGTTTTCTTTGCGCACTTGCGTGTGTCGCAAAACTCTGTGCAAGGATGTTCCCACACAGCACTTTGAACGACGCTGTCCGCATGCTCACACTGGGTGGGTAGAGTCCACATCTTTCAGGTATTAGTCAAGGCAGTAGAGACTTCAAATGCCTCTCTTCTGCTCAGTTTTGTAGTTTGGCCATCATATAGACTTCTTACACTAGGCTCACGACCCTTAGACAACTGTAAGACTCATACCAAGCTGTGAAGGGTGAATGGAACAAAAAGAATCAACCTCTTTTCAAGAGAAACGTCATCATAAAATATTTCAGTTGCGAGCCCAGCATTCCACATGCGTTGTGAAGCTCGGCCAACAGTTGTTCCGGCGGCCTTGTGTTCGGTGTCGCAGGCGTTGATAAAACCGAGTTGGTGCCTTTCCTGGCTGTCAACTTTCACTTCCATGTCTTTACTCCCTTCAAATCAATGAACGCAAGGGACTTACGGCATCTTGTTCTCCCGAGACAGGCGATTAGGTGTCATTTCTTTGATTGTCTTCAGAGAACATCTAAACGGCACCAAAGTTAAATGCGTGGGCGTGACGCCCTGAACAAATAGAAGACTCAAAAGTAGGGAGAGGATTCCGGCAATCCGAGCAGGCAATCTTAACAGGCAATTTTAACACATCAATATCTTGGCAGGATCTCGTTAGAGACGTCAAAACGCGAAAACTATTATAGAACATAAGTACAAAGGCGGCATTAACAACAGAAAGACATCGCAGTGCAAAGGTCAAGATATGGTGAGATACAGAAAAGGAAGAGCCCACACATATTAATTGTAAATGAGAACTTCTCGAAGACCTTTTTTATCGAGTCTGTGATACGAATGATACGAAAATGAGGGGTGCCGTGACAGATAGGAGTTCGTCTCTGTTTTTTGAATTTTCTCACAAGAGCATTACTCCGTATCATCTGCTTTCTAACAAGTGTAGGATGTCGAAGTGACCCTTAGAAGTCAGACTTGTACTGCTACACGTATTTCCGGGTGCTGATTTCGAATCGGCTATCCGAATTTGCCTAAACAAAATTATGATGGATGAAGCCTAACGCGAACAAGCTACTTGACGTTGATTGAAACTCAATAACGTTGAAATCTTTTTTGCTTTTAAGTCCGTAAACCTCAACCAAAGCTGCCGACAACGAAAAAGGTGCTGTGGCTAACAAGTTCTGTGGATGCTTTCCGAAGATCACAAAAATAAAGACTTCGTCCCATTCACACGTAAGTATGATGATGAGTCTGCGGCTTGATTTACATATCATTTTGGTGCAATTTTGGTATAAGTAGGGTGTCTGGCTGATTCCTCCTTACCTTTACTTTGCGGTGTGCATATCCTTCCTGTTATGTGGCATCTGCTTCATTAGACCAAATAGGCTGCCCACATCAGCGCCGATCTTTTCATGAGTTTTGGGATCAATTTTCTACTGGTTATGGTCAATACATTTCGTTTCTTTCTTCGAGCAGTACTTCCATTACAGAAATTGGTTGCATTTTTTTCTTCAAAAAATAACCTCCTACAGTCTCACTCATGGCCGGTCTACCTTCAACCATCGCTCCTGGCAGAAATGTTCATCTAGGAAGACATTTTCGTTTGTCTAGAAATCCATTTTCAGCAGTAACTAGGGCAACACCCCTTTTTCCAGTGGGTAGATGCGCAGTTAAATCAATGCCTACCCAAGAAATGTTTTGCACACCGAACTGTAAACGCTTTCTTTTTCTATCGCTTTTGCAGGTCCTTATCTTCACTGCCACGCACTTACGAAAAATAAAGTTCAGAATAGGGCAACTTTGGTTCATTCTAAATGTCGAAAATTCCTGCCTTCTTTCCTTCCTCCACAGCAATTATTGTTCTACAGTAAGAGTTAAAGTTTGCATCATTACGACTAGAGCGATCAACTGATCTTTTTTGAGCGCTCAGTATCGTGAAGTCTTCGACAGCGCACTTGGAATCGGTCGACTGAAAAACGTAGTTTTGCTGATCAGATGAAAGCGTACGCCTAAGATTTTGAGTTCTGAAACACATTTGGGGCAATCTTTTCAAATATTAGGTGTGTGCATTAATTTCCGCCGCGTCTTCAAAGGGTCGTTGCGCGAACCATGCTAGAGGTTCACCTGTGAATCCTGTCATATTCTGTACGATAGGGTATTAGCTACCTTTTTAAGAGCAGACAGGTCAAATTTTCCCCAAAATCCCGTTGCTCCCAGACTGATTCGTCATGGAGCATGATAGACCGTTTTCCCGGGGGACCCTTCTCCTGCTGTTTGTTTTCAAGAAAGCTGGCATTGAAGCCCACCCGATGCTTTTTGATACTTATGGAGGACAAGCTCTATCTGAATAAACCTCCTGAGATGGTTTCTCTTTACTCGAGAGTTTGCAAGGAAAGCGGAAAGCAAAAAGAAAGGCTGTTTGTGCATTTGGTGGTGGGATTAAAAGGATGTTGTGTACTGTGAGTTGCTGAGCCCGAAGGAAACTGTTACTGCTGACCGCTACGATCCCAACTTGACAGTTTGTAGGATGCTCTCACTTAAAAGAGGCCGTTAATCGCAAGAAAATATCATGAGGTGCTGTTCCACCACGAACATGCCAGACTCCATGTTGCCAAGAATGTCCTTAAAAAAATTGCAGCTGTTGGATGGGATCAGCTTGTTCAGCCCGCATACTCTCCGTAACTTGCTCTTTCTGATTACCACCTATTCCGGTTCATGCGAGTCAGTTTGGCAGATGTACTCTTCCGGAATGCCGATGAAGTGCGAAAATGCGTGGATGACTGAACTGCCTCGAAAGATGAAGACTTTTTTAGACCCGAAGTCAACAAGATACCAGAAAGATGGCAAGAAGTTGTAGCTAACGATGGGCAATATATTGGTTAATGTACATTTGGATTTAATTTTGTAATAAATATGTTTTTGCACGCAAAAAACGGCGGAAATTAATGCACACACCTAATACATACGACTACCTGCGGCGGCAGCTTGCAGCTCACGGTCTTGGTACAGTAGGTTTCTACGGACGTCATCTGAAACACAATGCCACCATCATCTAACATACTATGACATGTATAACGTCTTTGACAAATGATTGAAGGGAAGGAGGACCGAGTAAGATAAATGAAGTTTGAAGCCACGAGACAGCTAATAAAGATTTGCCGCATGCAGCCTAGCGAACACGGGCATTGGGAGAGAAGTTCTGCCACCCTACAGCTTCGCACAAAGCTCCGGTTAGGTTTCATTCCTGGAAATCAAACATTAAGAAAAGAAGTACTTAATAGCAGAAGGTCCCTTGAAGTAGCCATCACGAATATACATATGTACAAATACTTTAGACAATTTAGACCCGCCTGAATTTAGACATTGTTAATTGCACATCAGAGATGTATGAGGAACAGTTAGCACAGCTGTGAGTTCTACTTACTGATCTGTGCATTCATTTTACAATGCGGCGCTTTCGCAGAGCCCATCATGGGCACTACTTTGAAATGTACCGCTTGACTATGAGTCAGCGGTGAGTTTGATGATGCCTGATGTCAAGCGTAACCAACCGATACCAGTGTAAAGGTCTTCCCCTCCGTCCCTTACCCCTCTGCCTCCTCCCTCTTTTGGAGGCTTGATTGCCTTGAAAAATAACCAAGTGATGCCCATGCTAATGCAAAAAAGGGGATTTATGAATTAAGTGAACGACATCACAAAGTGATCCTGAATGGAGTGTTAATATAAGCAGAATATACCGACTTCCTTTTTCATAATGCCTTCTTCCCCGCGCTCACGTGACGTTTCACATTCCTCATCAAGTCTACTTGACTTTTTGTTGACTGACACACAAACGATATACAAACAGACACACAGGGTTAGCTTCAAATATATAGAGGATCATGCAAATATACATCCATCGGTTGGCAAGATTGAGCTGAATACTTGCAAGTTTTAAATATGTGAGAAACAATCAGGCCGCACTGTCACCACGGAAGCTTTGCAGGAACAGCGACAAACACATCCTTGGTCGAAGCGAGGCCCTGGGAAGCTAATTAATAATAATATTATTAACTAACCTTTTTTTTCATATGTTAGCACAGGGAGCTATCTGTAATTCGTGGTGCATCATAGAGTTCAAACACTTCTTACATACCTACACTGAATAGATTCGATAACAACATCTTATAGGATGGACTTCTGAATGGTCTTGAAGTTCAACAATCAGAGAATATTTAAATAGAATAGCCAAGAGGCAGGGGAATACGCAAGAAATTACTAATCGCGTCTCTTATATCCTGCCGGCCGAGTGACTTATAAGTAACTTTGCTGCAGCGACATTCGAATCGTGTCGAGAGTCGAGTTTGAGTGATAACAGAACAGATCGAAATACAGGTCGCCTTCACCCTAAGCCCGAATGAGGGATCATCAAACGCGAAGCAACGCACAATTCAGGTATGGGAAATTCAAGCCCTTGTGAAGTTTACAGTTTTCCGATAAAACTTGACAAAGTGAAAGTGCTCTTTCAAGGAATGTTCACTTTTCGTCACTTGTTAAGGATCATACAACACTACGTACTGTTATTATTCATTAGAATCAGTTCCTACAAAAAAGCGTTAGTGGACCTTTTGTCTGAAAAGCAGTCTGCTTGTCTTCCCAGTTTTCAAGAAGAATGTAGCGCCATATTCCGAAAACAACACAATAATGTGGTGATTGGTTAGTCAATACGTGCTTTGAAAACACTGGTCTGAGATGGTTTTGTACTCGAGTTTTTCATCATATGAATACATCCCAATCTTACAATAAAGCTGTAGACGAAACACACAGGTACGTCTTGTTGCCCATTTATGAGAATACTTTAAATCTTTTGACTGGTACCCCTATATATTGATGTGCCGTATACTGATATCATACAAAGTCATATCATCCACGCTGCCTTCCCATTGGAAATGAATGTATAATAACCCTAATTAAGGGTGGAGCTAACCAGATTATTGTACAGCATAATCAACCATGTAGCTTTGAGCCTCATTGAGTCTTTCTTGAACCAAAGTAAAAACCTGCATACTTCCAAGCAGAGTTCTGGCAGAAACTGGGCATTCCCACTTGTCGTTTCTGACTCTTCCTACCAATAAGTTCCCATTATACTTCATAATTGCCATGAACCTAGAAAAAATATTCGCAAACAATCTGCATGCTTCCTTTCAACTCAGGCTTACGATTACGGTACCTGCCTTCATGGTTTCGAGAGCCATACAGTGCTCTTCCTTTTTGCACTCTACATTTCTCCATATAGTGTAGGGGGAAACAGGAATATTAAGTCGCTGATGCCAGAAAAAGGCCATATAAGGCAAAGAGTCACCCACAGGGTACCTCATTTTCAAGTGGCATGGTGATTCAGGAAATCACTAAGTATATGATTTTGCTTCTCTAATCGAAATGCAAGAATCCCAAAAAACTTGACTCATTGATTATTTGACCACAGGGATAGCAAGCATGAGATGATGAAACCCTTCGTAAAATCCATAATTTTTTTCCAATAAGCTTAGTGTTAGATAGAATATGATCTAGAATGATGGAATGATTACATCTGTAAAGAACTGCTACAGTGGGTTTTTCTTAAGGTAGACATCTTTTTGAAAACAAAAGTAGACATGGAGAAGTTTTCAGAAACGATTGCTGTGTCATGTATCCGGACAAGGCTCCAACTTTCCTCCACGTTATTTATATTGTAGTGCCAACGATAAGTCTGATTGGAAATGCACTTATCGTATATGCGACAATGGTATCGAGGTTAGTCAAAGCTGATTCATAGCTTTTAGGTGTATTAATGTGTTTCTTATCAAACTCACATCGCTGAGCTTTGAAAAAAAACTGGCCGAAGGATTGATTTGGGCTAATAGACAATAGGACCATCTATTAGCTGTGCAGGAACTCCGAACGCATTTCAAAACCCGCAGAATACTGTAGAGCAGTAATGGTTGAAAACGATTCACACAACTTGTAGACTTGGGATTTTCTGCTTCTTGTTATGCATCAAAATTTGTCTGCATTGTTTATGTTCTCAATGAGTGAATGTCGGCCAAGCCACCCAAAGTTTCTTGTAAGCAATAGAGAGGATACATAGAAAGCTTCATACAAGAGAAGAAACAATATCGTTTCGTTTTGCGTCTGAATCATACGGACAACGGAAGCCATCACACGAGGCTCTTCAGCGGTTGAGGAATATGTAATTTATGAGTGCTGATAACGTTTGTAGTCAGGGATAGTAATAAAGATTAAGAGCCAGTATATGATGATTACTAATATGAGACTATTAAGATGAAAGATTAATGAATACCAACAAGGTGTTAATGGTGCTACCAATACCAACAAGGTGTTAATGGTGCTATGAAGGATGGGTAGGCTAGTAAACAAATAAGCATGAGTAAGGTGGTTTCCAGCTCAAATCACATTGAAGGGGAATCGCGAAAGTTTTCATGCGATTTAAGCCCACATCGGTCTCTTTAAGTGGAAAGTCCCAAAAATAGAAAGGCTTTACTGTTGGTTGACCTCTTTGTTTGGAAGGCTGTTGAATTTACTCTAAATATTCCTTTTTAGGAAGTTACGGAATCCCTGCAACATTTTCATCGCATCAATTGCTTTGGGAGACGTTATGTTTATGTTTTCTTTCTTCATAAGTGCTGCTACATACAACATGTAAGTCATCAATGTTTGTCATTGTCCCTTCCCATGAGTATTTCGACAGGCCCGATTGAAAGTCATCACAACTAAGACTTATTGGAAACCAACTTCAGTTCAACATGATCCCTATATTTTCTTAAAGCATTATATCCTGTTGAGAAGGTTACACCTGGGATTGCTAGACCAATCATTAACACATTCCTCCAAACCAGTAATGATATCATGCAATCACTTCCAAAAATGAACCCTCTATGTACAGTTGAGGTTTTCAGGTATGATGACCATCATATCCCGCAAGATATTTGCGTCTATCTTCATATTGTTCCTACCTTTGGCCAGTCTTTTTCATTTATGCTCCTTCTCAACTTGGCTATAAACAGACTTCTATCGCTGACAACTTCATAGCAAGTTTCTTGCAATACTTTTCCTTTCTTATTTCTTTTTGTACTTTCTGAGCACTAAGTAAGGCTAATGCAGATGCATAGCATGTTTGGCGGAAGGTATGAAAACGCTGCCGATTGGACGTCTCAAGTCTGTTGTTTCTAGCAATGTTCTGACCAACTATTATACCAAAATGTATATAACTGTGCAACTTCTGCCAGGGTGCATATATGGAGGTGGTATAACTGTAATGGCATTTCTCATGCGGGTAGCTGACCGGTAAGTTATTAGTGGTTCATTTTATAAATGAATAAACAATGAACTACCCATTTTTATTTGTAGAAACGTCATCTGCACAATGGCTGCACCACTACGTCCACCACTAGTTGGAATTTGTGCCCAGATTGGCACTATCTTATGCGTACTATTGATCATTTGCTATAGTTTGTTTGGATTTTATATAAGGAAACTGCGGCTTAGTATGTTTCATACCTTTTCCATATACTTTTCTTTTCATATGTCTCCAGTTTCGAAATAAATGAGAGAGGATGGTGATGCCACTTTGAGCAAGAGATTTTGCATTTTCCATGACCTTTATGGACTGTGTATGTATGCATACCCTGGTAAACGCCTCGGTCCCTGGTAAATATAGTCCAGTGGATCCCTATCGCTTAATGGACCACTCTACTGCACTTACTACGGATCGAGGCGATCAGAGGTAGAGAATGTGATTGGAAATACATCGGCGACGTGAACAGATAGAAGGCTGGGCAGCTGCAGCATAAGGTAATCGGGAGACAGTTTTGGAATGTAAGCAGAGGATTCCGGCACTCCGAGCAGGCAAGTATTAGGTTCATGCATAATTATTGCAGATTTTTTCAACAAGTTCATTTAACGGAACGATAAAGAACTGAGCAAAAAACTGAGCAAAAACATTTTGGAATAATTACTCCGGAACTCATCCACCATCTACGTCATACACTGCTTCCCATTGGCTGGATAGTCGGATTCCGGAAGCGAAAAGTTTTCATCCTCGGGAGCGATCCCATCCTTGAAATGGGCCATCAGTCATCCAAATCGACGGACGCTCTAGATCCCAGAAATTTTTTCAGCGAACGGTTGACGAGATAATCCATAGGAGTTTCTGCTGGTGAGTTCGGTAGACTTACCAGGGAGGGGTACTCTACTTATCTTGGAACTTTGAATTCAGACCCAGATAAATCGATAGAGTTCTGAATGCTGTTTACGAAAATGGAAATCAAGACTGCAAAATGGTTCTCCTTAAAAAGTTATGGGGGCCCGAATTTTGCTCGACAGTAGTATCAATTGTCTAAAGAAATGTCAGAAAACGCTTAGAGAGCCTTTGATAAAATGAAAAAACACTTCGCAAAAGTGCGGACAATGGCGGGGCGGAACCCCTCATTTTACACCCACGAAGCGAGACCACTACCACTAGGTCACGTATGCGTTTGACATGTTCGCATTTCTAATTGATACTACTTTCGAGAGAAATTCGGGCCCCCATAACTTTTTAAGGAGAACCATTTTGCAGTCTTGATTTCCATTTTCGTGAACAGCATTCAGAACTCTATCGATTTATCTGAGTCTGAATTCAAAGTTCCAAGATAAGTAGACTACCCCTCCCTGGTTAGGGGCAGATACCATTCCTTGGTTGGCTTTGGCTGATTGTTCCAGCGCCTCTGCCACCTTCCAACCTTTCTTGAAGTAGTAAAGCCTGATTTCGCGAATATGCGGATGGTTTTCTAAGTACATTTCTAAAGAGAAAACAAGCAGATCTCTTGTAACAAAAACCCCCGAACTCAATATTCAAATTCTATCGAGAGAAAAAGAAAAAGAAAAATCCGCAATAATCATGCATCAACCTAATATAAGAGGTTCCTTCTCCGTTGAATTTCATTCGAGGCTTCAAAACGAGAGAATATGATTAAAAATACAGCGTCGGCATGCGCAATACCAGGAGCTCGTAGTGCTGGGCTTAAGATTTGGTGGTATATAAAGAAGGAAAAGATCAGGAATATCAAATGTAAAGAAAGTTTTCTTAGAAACCTTTCATTGCTTCGTCAAACCTGTGGAGCGGAGAGAGGGTGCCGTAAAGGCAGGAGCTCGTGTTTGTCTGAGCTCTTGCACAGAAGCATTGTTCCCTTGAATTTCTTCCCGTATCATCTGCTCGCGATGATCTTCAAGGGAAAAAAATAGTTAATAAACATTACATATCAGAGTCAATTGTGTACAAGCATCAGTTCGCATTCAGGTACCGAAAGCATGAAGAACGTTTATCGTTCTCTTCTTGTAATCACTATCTCAATCATTTTCGGATATTTCGGCGCGATGGCCATTGCAATGACAGATGACCTTACCAATCCTTCAGTATTTCCTATACAACTAGCCGGGCTCTGTATGAGTTTTGGAACATCGGTCAATTTTTTTGCTTACAACTGGCTAAGGTTAGTACCCTCCATTCCTTTTCTCGAGCAGCACTTTTATTAGAGAAATAGGCTGCGTTTATTTTTTCGAAAGATACGTTTTTGCAGTCTCAATCGCAGCTAACCCTAGCATTCAACTTTACTAAGGATTCTTTCTATGTGACCAGACAGTCCTCCTAACCATTCTCTAAAGCGATCCCCCTTCCCTCGTTCTAATGTGTCTGAAATTTTCACTATCCTCGCAGAGTCCTCAGTGCCTTCAATCATCGTTCCAGGAGTAATGTTCATCTACGAAGACCTAAAACATGCGCAGCTGGTTTAATACTACGCAAGAAATGGATGCTTGGCCCTGTGAAGGCTTTCTTTTCCTATCACTCTTGCAGAGCCCCCTCCTTTGTAATATCACTGGCAAAAAATAAGTTTTAGAATAGTTGCGACATTGGTCCATTCGACGGTCCGTGACGAAAATTCCCCCCCCCCCCCCCCCACCTCCTCCTTACAGCAGCAGTATACTCTTGTATAATAAGAGTTGAAGTTTGAAAACCTTTGCGTAACTCCTGTAGTCTGCTCGATAACTATTTAATATCAGTGCGACTAAAACGACTAACTCTTCTTTTTACAGCGCTCCATATCGTGATGTTTTCGACACCGTTCTTGGAATTGGTCGTCTGAAGAGCATGGTCCTTCCAAAAAACAGTTCGAGGGTTCAACATACAACAACTCGTCTTTCGACTGTTTTCCGTGAACTGTAAATATGTATAATATGTATGTGAACTGTATATTTCTAGCTCATCCTAGCAATCGCAAGCATTGATGTTCCTCCCTCAAGTTTAGTTCCGTATGTTGATCCGCCGCTTGGACCCCCTTTTCATAGAAAACACCATTTCTGCTGATCGGATCTATGAGAGTGCATGCGTAAGATTTTGAGTTTTGAAAAAATATTTCCAGTAAATTTGAGTTCATGTGTTTATATTCATAGCAGCACCGAAGTTGCCTCTGACGGTTGATTTCTTCAAAAAATGCTTGAAATATCTCGACAGTATCCTCCGAATTAGAGCCGAGAAGGGAGATCCGAAAAGTTCGATCGGCACTATTAGTGATTTTGCTGCTAGCCTGTTTCAGATACATAGTCGACATGAACCCGTTTTGTAACGATTTTGTAAAACTCATTAAAAATAATACTAGAAATCATAAGTTATGGATGAACACATTCAGCTACCTTTTTAATAAAGATCGAATGAACAGAAGTCGTTGGAAATCGGTGAGGTTAGAGCCACACCCCGCGTTTGTCCGTAGTTATTTATTAGGATTTGAGGAAAGAATCTACTGGAACCCACTGCAAATCTGTGAAGCGTTCAAACTTGGAGCTTCTTCCAGGCGATTAATACACATCTCGATGAAAGGATTCATAACCTGGAACAAAAAGGTCTGAAATGAACCTTACTTCGGGCAACCGATAGCGATATTGGGCTTCTTTTAGATCTTTTCTTGATGGTGATCAAGCGCTCCGCCGTCAATTTGGCCATCCGGCAATGTAAAATTTTTGCACGATAATGCGAAAGCACAAACCATGGAAAATCAAAGTGGGTTTTGCCTCCGAACCATATAGCTCAAATCTGCACGACTATCATTTGTTCAAAACCATGCAGCCCTCCTTGGCAGGAATTTCAACTACAGCACGGGCATCAAAATTTGGGTGTCCAATTTCTTCGAGAGTTCTCCAAAGCGAGCATTCATACTTCGCGTACTAAATGGAGATTATTCGTTGATAATGAAGGCAAATATGTTTAGGTTTGATGTGCTTAAACTTCTTTCGCTTATGAAATGAATTGTTGATCGAAAGCGACATTCTAATCTTGCGAATGCATACAAGATTATAGTCCTCAGTACGTCTGTGGGAGCTCCCAGAAAAACTAAAGCTAACTATTGTTGAGTTTTTTGCGGGTATGTACTTCCCGATCAACCTATTGTCTTAGGCGAAATCATTGTAAAGGTGAAATACTTTCGATTTCGAGAATTGTTCAATGAAAATCTGGCAAGCAATAGCGAATATTGGAAAAAGACAAGTTTTGCGATACTTTTTTCCTTCAAACGCTGTCGACTGCATCTTGCTGCCGACAACAAAAACGCTGATTTGTTTATTCAGTTCTGAAGATGTTCTCCAGTCTTAATTGAAAAGAAACAATTCGTTCTGTTCATACAAACAGTTAATCGTACGATTTTTTTTGGTCTGTCATATCACTGTACTTATCATGCTATTATCAATTTGTCATGAAGAGCAGGTGAGTAGTTCATTTTTCAGCTAGCTAGTTTGACATAGGTAGGTTGATTATTGACTTCCCTCTATATATTTACTATTTATTTTATCGAGTATTTTTTCCTTTCCTCCCAAGATTTAGGTAAAAAAATGTCTATATCTCCAGATAAAAACTTTTCTGAGTACCATATGGGGTTGCAAAGTCGCTACACCTTTTTGCATTAGTGTTCGCAGTTCCGCGGAGGTAGTGTGATGGCAAATGGCGCACTATCTCACAGGCACGGGCAGCGGTTCGAATCCCGGATCGATACCCGCCTAGGCCAACCAGGCCTTCCATCCCTCCGGGGTCTGTGAATTGGTACCAGGCTCGTGTGGGAGGATAAAGCACTGACTCGTACATCGGCTGGCCACCGCAAGTCATTGTATAGGCCACATACGCACTCATTCGCCACTACGATTCTGAACGGAAATTGAGTGCGGGAGCGCATTCCTCAGACGGGATTGATTAACGCTAAAACCTTTATCCTTTATCCTTTTATCCAATCTGCCTTCCCTCTCCTTTTCAGGGGCAGCTTCGATGTACAGGGAGCCGTACTATGCCTCTCCTGTAGCACACTATGATCCTTATTATGACTATCCAAGTGGATATCCTCATCCTTACTACCCTCCGTCGCCATACTATCCCTCTCCGTATATCTGTCAATTGCCGATGTACGAAGCTAATAACAGGTAATCTTCAGAGCTTCAAACGTTTTCCGTGGTGCATCCTACATTATTCTGCGTAAACATTCCTTCAGGAATGGCTTTATGGACAGTTTTCTCGGAGCCTGTCTAGGATGCTGTGCAGCAAACTTGCTTTGCTGCTGCCTGACACCAAATTATGGAGACTGTTACTGCTAGATGCCATTGAAAAAATCATCGAAATAGAAGAGTTCAAGTTTATTGAAGATGTTCATGTGTTGACAAATAAAATTAAGGGCACAGTATAAATCCGCATGCGATATATACTGTCTTGAACCTGGTTGTGCCACCTGTTTGGAGAGTAAAAATGCGTGTCAACACGTATGTAACATATCCAGGCTTTATTATAAAAATAAAAAGTAACGTCAGCAGAAATTTGGAGATAGGGATAATAGGGACATTAGGGATAATACTTCGCGGAATTTTTTTGTTGGCTCAAGCAACATAATCACGGATTGGTGCTGTTAGTGAGAGTCGCGGTGTCGGATTGATATTTGTTGAACACTTGTTAGCTTCTTCGCTTGGAAGATTTTCTTCAAGCGACCAATTCCAAGAACATTGTCGAACACTTCACGATACTGAGAGCTGAAACGATGAAAAATTATTTCTTTCAACAGCAGCAATGCAAGGCTTGGGAAAATCGCTATCCGAAGCTTTGGAAAGGAATCACGTCTTATTCCCATACCGGGTGGGTTCTCTTCTATCAGAAACCACTAAAGGAATGTACTAAAAAAATTGCAAAGTGTTTGGAGATAAATTGGCTGCGACGTGTCAAGTGAAAACATAGAGCAGCCATGACATAGGTTGACAGAACCGTGTGGAAGAAGCTCACAACAATCATGGATGGGAACTTTTTAGATCATCACCATTGCTGAGAGTGCAAGAAATTGGTTGCAAAAGGACAGGATGCATCTGTGGGTGTGTCTTGCTCAACAGTCAAGCTCAACGTGATGGAGCGGGTGTTGTCAGGCTTAGTTGCCTAGCACTACTGAAGCTCTTGAAAGTACAGCTCACTACAATTCTGAGATATCCAGTCCCAGACGAATGAGGTCAGTGAGAGTCCGGAATACTGCAAAAGTGACGAAAAATATGCGAAAATAGACTTCCTATAGGGATTATAAGACTTTAAAAAAGTACTACAGTTAGGGGTTGGACGAGAATAAGAGGAAATTTTTATGGGAGGGTATTTAAATGAGATGTCCAAGCGAATGTGAGGCTAACTACAAACTGCGTGCGTACAACGTGTGCGCGCCTTTGCAAACAATGCAACATCTAAAGTCTACATTACCGTGAAAACTCGTCCGCCTTTGGGTGTGTGCGTCGGACAAGCCGGTTTTAGGGCCTCCAAGTGCTCTAATTTCCTAGCCCAAAGTGCCCTTTCCTATCCTAGGGAAACCATTTTTATCGTGAACGTGATATCAGGCAGTGTTAGGTCACTGTATAGGGATATTGTAGTCAGGCCTGAAACAAAGCAGCCTGTATCCCGCTTCAGAACTTCCTTTCACAATTGAATCGGAACCAAAGTTTTGTCAAGCATACACTGCTAGAAGCTTGAAGGTAGTAAGTTTGGTCATTTATGAAGAAGAATTTCTGGTTGAAATAAGAGTATTCTCAATGCGAGAGTGTAAATGGAAAGTTGTTGAATTGGGGCAGAGCTTAGAAGCACCATCCACAGAGGAAAACACGAACCTCAACGAGTAATAAGCAAAAAAGTTGACTGTAGTTCCGAAGTTCATGAGGAGTCCTGCCAGTAATATCGGAGTGATCGAAGGATTGTTAAGATCATCTGTCAGTGCTACGGCCATTGCTCCGAAATTCCCAAAAACGATTGTTAGACTAATAACAATCAAGGATCGATAGACGCTTTTCATATTTTCGGTGCCTGAAAAAGCAATTCTCAGTTATTAGTAAAGCATGGATGCAACAGTAGCTGGTACATAGGTCATGCTATTTTCAATTTTTATTGAGTTTTTTCTCGCAAAAAGTGATTTCAATGGCTGCTTTTCTAAGTAATTTTCATTGCCTTAATATCCGGAATACCGGGTTTTTCTTTCAAACGGCTGTCCATCGATTCAACCACGGCCCGAAGTTTTTGTCAATTCTGGTGGTCTGTTTATGCCATGCTTCCCGCATTCGTATAGCAAAATAACGGAGTCAGGAAGAAAGACCACATGTCAGGAAATTTGCCTCATAATTAAAACCTTACTGATTGAGGTAAATATTCCCTCTCTGTCCTGCATTGACTCTCAAAATGTAACTTTGGAAAAAAAATACGTAAATGGTGAGAAATGCCAATAAAAACGTACTCATTTGCAACTTTTTCAAAAATAGACCAAACACACTATAGCAAATTATCAATAGGATAGATACTATAGCAATCGTTCTGACGTAAAGTTCATTGATAGGTGGACGTAACGGCATTGCCAGAGTGCATACGACTTTTCTGCAAGTGAATTTACATATAGAACATTTTCAATCTATCCATATACTCTGTGTACTCATAGTGGCTTACTCTTCTGCCGTACGGTTAATAATTATCAGAACGTCTACGATAACCGCAAATATGCAACCTGGTAGAAGCTGTGCCGCTATGTAGAACTTGACGTAAGAAGTGGTTAGGACTTCGCTAAATGTTAAGGGTATAAATTTACAGGAAAAATTCCCTAGAGAGACGATTAGATCAGAGTGTTTGTTCTTTATTCTGAAACAACAAGTATCTTACTAGAAAGCTGTCAGCGATAGAATTCTGTCTATGGCCAGATTGAGAAGGAGCATTGCTGAAAAGCACGAGCCGAAGATAGGGGCTATATGGAGATAAACGCAAACATCTTGTGGGATTTGGTGATCGTTGTATCTGAAAACGTCTGCTTTAAACAATAAGAAACAGTTACCAATCGGCTGATGGCCTCTAATGTTGGGTACAGCACAGGGATTCGAGTTGACTAACTTATGTGTGGATCAGCGGTCTAACGACTAGTTTTCAAACGGATATAGTACGATGTCTTTACTGGAGTTATCAGCACAGTATGGAAAAAACGTGGTTTGTTGGTAATGGAATTGTGTAGTGGTTGGTTTGACAGAGGCTTTTCAAGCGCCCTTTTCTGGAAAGCTCTTCATGATGGTCCAGTGATAAGATCATGGAGCAGTGTGCAAACTTTATTAACAAAAAGATTTAGAGAAATTTTGAAAACCTACATTTTATAGGTAAAAACAGTTGTGTAGAAGGAAAACATCAGCATAATATCGCCCAGAGCGATCAAAGCGATGAATATGTTGCAAGGATTCCGCAACTTCCTAAAGGAAAATAATCGTGGTAGATGAAAGGTTGTGATCAGGGAGCACTGAGTTGGTTTGAGTTGGTTTGAGCAAGCATGTCATCAAGAATTCATCTATTACTCTGAACTTACATACACACACATACACATATGCTGGGAGGAAGGTTAGCTGTAATGGTCAGTTCCTACCATGTTAAATGGATACTATTGTCGTTTAGATGACTCCTTCTTAGAGTGCCTTTACACAAAAAGTGAATCGCTTCATTCAGCAGCCACTTGAGGGTTCATAAAAAAAAGTAGCTGAATCTGAGGTGTAATCAACAAGCAGAAACATCCAGTTGTTTTCATCGTTCTCACAGACCCATTAATTGATGACCTTGCCTGACTGCTTTTCAAAAAGTCTTCCATTCTCTTTCAATATGTTAGTTTCAAGAATAGGAAAGGAGCAGAACCAATTCGTCCTGAGGTGTGAGTTGAAGCTTGCAGGTGTACATAAAACTAGCTAAAAGACATTTTGAACAAAATTGCTTACCTCGATAATACTGTGGCATAAACGATGAAGGTATTTCCAATTACACTTATTGTTGGTACTACAATATATAGAACTTGATAAGTAATTGATACCGTGTTCATAAACATGTGGAAAGGATCTTTCTGAAGAATGCATCGTGATTAATACGAAAATATCGCTGGCCGCAGAACAAGAAGTAGCTGGATTTGTGAAAATTCTTCCACAAGACATTGAGACATAAGGAAATCAGTACCGTATCTGAGAGACAAAATTTTCCGAAAAGTGCTTTTGCTCGGTTCTCCTCGAATTGTGATTAATAAAGGTTCAAACAACACTGCAAGGAAATGATTCAAACGAGAATCTCTCCAATTAACGGCATTTTTGCCACAGTGTTGTTTTCAATTTTGTTCTTTTAAGTGCTTTCGTAGGAGGGGGTGGTAAAGGGAAGTGGCGGGCTATCTCACACGCATTGTCACGGGTTCGAACCCGGATCGATATCCCCCGCACAAGTGTTATTGAGTGAGTGTGATTTTTTCAATGTAATCCCAACATTTGAAAAAAAGCCAGCTAGCTGATGTAAGAGCTATGGCGGACCTACCGTAGACACGAAGTTCCAAGTGGAGATGAAGCAGCAACCTATTCAGTAACGAATAAAGTTGCCTCATTCTACGAAAAAATGCGTAATTGTTTTGAAACTCGGCGAGTAGCAGTGTTTTTGAGCAACTGTTACTGAGGAAGGATATGAGCGCAGGCCAAAATATTCATTTGTATTGGAGACTATTATAGCGGAATGATTTACGCATTAAGCTATCAAGCAAAAATTCTGTGAAAAAACAATCCGCCACGAATGAGAAGAGAGCATAGCTTCACCAATATTTATTGAATAGAGTTGTAACTAATGAAATTGTCTTAGAAAAAATTCAAACTCTGAGCTCTGTTCCAGTTCTTTCGTCCGAAAGGCACCCTTTAAAAGCTAGCAATTTAGAAACTCTGGTGACGTAACCAAGTTCATACACTCCCGAGACTCTACAAATTTTGGAGAACAAAGCTTTCTAGTAAGTTTTCTACAGCACTAGAAAGCCGCTAGACCATCCCCCACTAACCAGATGATCCAAAAGCAAAAAGGTTTTCTCGAAGCTTTTAAAGAACCGATAAAATGCGCTTCAGCTTTATGAAGACTGTCCATGAGATTTACAAACGAAAAATATCCGTCAGCCATACAATAACCATAAAATATTCAGGCCCATGGTCAACAAATACAAATCCTTTTGAGAAGAAGTAATCATCCTACATATAAATTTGATGCTTGAAATACCTGGACAACTACTCAGTTATTTCATTGCAAGCCCAGTAGTCTACCCTTAGACTTGTTCCATCCCTATAGTTTCTGTTTACACCAATTTTATGATGAACTAGATGATCTATGTAACTATAAAAATTTGTTTTTATGTGAATCGTCATATATACAAAAAAGAGCCAAAGAGCAGGGTAATTATTGAAGCCAGTCAGGTAAGAAGAGACCGTAGATCTGTAAAAGTAACAACAGAGCTGATAGTGCTCAACTCAATAGTTTCCTCGAATAACCCCTCTGTAAGAGAATTCTGTTTCAGCGAAACGTGAAAGCCCTCATTCAACTTTCCACATTACTTGATTCTCCAAAGTTTGGGATGAAAAAGCGGGTTGAATTGGCTTTATAATGAGATGGATCTCAAGCATCGAGCCCTGAAACAGAAAAGATAAGGAAAATTAAGAGATTGGTAGGGACTATAATTGCCTCGGAAGTACAACAGCAATGGATGCCACCGAGCTAAGCCGCCTGAGGCTCCAATTGGCAGACTAAATAGTAGGGGAAAGACGTCAAGACATTGTACTCTAGCTACTATAGATATCTAATAACTCTAAAATAACCATCTGCAAATAGCTATTATAGGGTTATTAGCTATCTATAAGTAGCTGAACTACAGGCTAGATTCTTACCTGTTTTGGCCAACAATTATGGTGACAAACATGGTCATGCAGTCCTTTTCGAACATAATGAATCAAGTTACATTCGGCTGGCTGCTTCCGACATGGGCCATTCACAGAACAGTATGGTTTTTAAGTTGTTAGAATCCTTCTGCCGTACGAGGTTTTTAGGTGGAACATTTATTAACTTAACGGCCTAACGTTTTGACGTAACCGTCGTCTTCAGAGGCCACTCCACCGTCAAAGCAGAAAAAATCCGCTGTCTCCACAGGCGACTGTCAGTAGCGAATTTTGTTAGAACTTTATTATTCTAGGTGTAACACACTATATTTTTGATCAGTAATGGAGCAAAAGATTTAAGAAAAACAATCTTATGTACAAAAAACAACATTCGTAACTACATCCAAAACGGATAAATAACAGTACAGAAGTGGAACAGACCGAAAGAACAAAGTCATGCTTCAGCGAGGGGCAGCCCAAATATCGGTTATACAGTGAACTGGCGTGAGTTTTCCCGGAAAAACTGCATTCTTAAGACGGCCGATTCCAAGTACTTTGTCAAATACTTCCCGATCCTGACTGCTGAAACGATCAAATTATTAGCGTCATCGTAGAAGTTCTGGCGACAGTTAGAAATTGTTTAGAAGGGGAAAAGAATTTGGATAGATATAGTGCATCCAAAGATAGTAAAATAAGGGATTGGACGAGAATGTGGCTTGTAAGTTGCACGGAAGGGGTATTAGGACAAGGTGTCCAAATGTGTGTGCCATGCGTACAGTTGGCTACAGTAAGCTGCGTGGAAAGGGCTTTTATGGGTGAAATGAGATAAAGGCTGAGAGAGCAATAGGCTAACAAATTACAAGTGGAGAGGAATGGGCTAGTCGCAAAAATAGTGCAACCTCGCCTTTCTCGCTATCATCGTACAAAAAAGTAGGGAAAAACTTTAACCTCAAAAAGTAGTAAGAAAAAAAGTTGACGGCAGTTCCGACGTTGATGAAGATCCCGACTAGTAATATTGAAGAGATTGATGGATTATGAAGATCATCTGTCATCGCAACAATCGCTCCGCCGAACGTTCCACATAGTATTGTCATACTATTTACGATCAACGATTGATACACGGTTTTCGTAACTTCGTTTCCTGGAAAGCGGTTTTGATTTTCTGAATATTTGAACGAAGTCAAGGGAGAATACCACTATATATAGTATGTACGCTTAGTCTATTTGTCTCTACTGGTTTATCTGGGTGTGCGTGTGCGTGTGCTTAATCGGAAATTCATAACTACCGTAGACCTAGACGATTCAAGTTTGGTAGGAATACTGAGGGCAGAATGGGCACACTGATGATATGTCTCAAGTCCAGACTTCACCCTCACGGGGCGGAGCGTGCGCAAAAATTGTAAATTTGGTCTAGAGCGTTCAAATTTGGTAGGACAGGCGGCGACTGGTTCAGAACATAAGAAACGTTCGGAAAGTCGAGAACGCAGCTAGGTGGAAACAACCAAATCCTCTACTTAGCCAATTTTTTGATTATATTGCTCCTTCTAAAATTTCTCACTTTTTTATGAGAGGCTAATTTTCAATTTTTTTTTTCAGACCACAGCAGCTCCATGCAAGTTCTTATAGATTCCACTTCTGTCCTGTCGCACTCAGGAAGTGTGCTCTAATGAAATCAAGCTAAACGTAACATATTATAACTTACTTATATTCACTCTCCTCAAAAAAAGTGCGAAGAAACTGTAGCAAAAGACGATCAAGACGCATATTATGAAAATTGCCCTGATGAAGTATTCGTTAAAAGGCTGGAGCAGCGGCGCAGATATAGTACACAATACATCTCTGCAAACCAGTAAGGAGCATTTTCAGCTTCTTCATTCAAATATCTTCCAGTGATCGCTTACTTATCCTTCTTCCGGCTTATAATCATCAATACGTCTACAGTTACACCAAATATGCACCCTGGCAGGACTTGTACCGCTATGTAGAGCTTGGCATATGTACAGAAAACGAGACGGCTAAAGTCAGATTTGAATTAATTGAATGCTGTGAATGTTTCTGTGTTATAGTTGACTTTGGATTTTGCTATCCTTTGTTTAGGTGCTACAAAAGGTTTATCTCAATTCTGCCAGTGCCAATGTTAATGCTAGAGCGGCGAAAATGATTATATTTAGCTGTGGTAATGTATCCTGGACGAAACCCTAGAAACGTCAAAAAACAGTTCCACTGCCCTGAACCTCACAGAGAAAGCACTGGAAAACTTACTATAAAGATTTAGCGATAGAAGTCTATCCACAGCCAAGTTGAGAAGGAGCATGATCGACAAACACGAGCCGAAGAAAGGAACAATATTAAAGTAAACGCAAACTTCATGTAGGATAACGTGATCTTTATACCTGAAAACACCTGCTTAGAACAGTAGGGAACAGTTTTTGAATAGACTGCTAAGTAGAGTTCCAGAGACTCACAGCTTGTATGTGGCAAGTTGTATAGAAGGAAAACATTAGCATAATATCGCTCACAGCCATCAATGCGATAAAAATATTGCAAGGATTTCGTAGCTCTCTTAACAAAAATAATCGTAGGAGACATTGTCACAAAGACCCATAGACGGAAGTTTGTCCTCGTAAAGGACACTAACACAAAGGCAGTTCAACATTTGGCAAGGTTCATCTTCAACTTATTGAAGGTTGTGTTCAGAAAATACCAATTTATTCTTCCTCTCGTTCAATTCCGCAGAATTAGTGTTAGAATGCCCTTCCTGGTCCCACTCGAAAGATTCCTGTACTTTGGATGTCTGGCGGTTTGGCAGGAATGGCAGGGATCGAGAAAACTGTTACGTGGTGAATTGGCCAGGCATCTAAACTGGCCTCATCATCATACTACCGGCTTCGTTCATCTCAATTGCCGATATCACGCCGTCTGACATCTTTGGCTCCGAACTTCGACGTACTATTTAGTACTTGTTACAGGCTCCCTTTCCATATCATTATCACACCTGTGTCCTGTCGCTGTACGCTCCTGAATTACCTCTGATCGCTTTCATCGGGGAGGGACGCATGGATTTAAGACAGCGCAATCATCGCTGAGCCATCATCATCATCATCGTGCTACCACAAAAGTTACAGAATGATTCTCGTAGGAGATAATCCTAGACATGGCGCGACGAGTTTTAGGATATACGCACTGGCGACACCCAACACCCGATGGATCTACGAAGCAGAGTAAGTGAGTATGCCATCGCAACTGCAGAATCTCACTGCCGTCGCCGCCAGCCCCTGGCTAGCGACCACACAGAATCTGGCGGAAGAGGTCGCATACGGTGTGTGGGCAAGTAACGTGTTCCTGATAGGAACATTTGCTCATTTTATGAAAATTATTATAATTACTGCATTTATGACTAGCTATAGTCAGACGCTGAACTCCGACCTACCTTGATAACACTGTCGCACATATGATGAGCGCATTTCCGAGTATACTTATTGTTGGAAATACAATGTATAGGACTTGATAGGGAACCGAAATCGTGTTGGTGGGCATTCAGAAGTGACTGCTCTGTAAAAATCCACAACTTTGTTATTAGACGAATTCTTATCGAATGCTCATCATAATATTTTCATTATGTAGACGATGTGAGTATATGATTGTGAGTCGCATCGGATTCAAATTAATGGTCTAAAAAGGAAGGTACATGAGCTATCAGCTGCTGTCTTGGCAGAAGGGTTTAATTCTCACTGTATTCTCATGGCTCTAACTATTAGGTTGATGCATAATTATTGCGGATCTTTTCGCCCCTTTTTTCTGTCGATAGTATTCTAACATTGAATTCGATTTTTCTCTGGAAATGATCTACTTGATCTCCTCTACAAGAATCTACTCGAAAAACCATCCACATATTCGCAAAATTAGGCTTAACTACTTCGAGAAAGATTGGAAGGTGGCACAGTCATGTCCGCGATCACTCAGTAACTTTTCAGCGATCGGACAATCAGCCAGAGCCAACCAAGAAATGGGATCTGCCCCTAAATCTGCCATAGTCACCAGCAGGAACGTTTATGAATTATCTCGTCAACCGTTGCCAACCGTTCATCGAAAAAATGGCTAGAGAATAGAAGTGACGTTAATTTGGATGACTTGATGGCCGATGTCAAGGCGTGGATCGCCCGTAAGGATCGAAACTTCTTCGCTTCTGGGATCCGACTAACTAATCAATGGGAAGCAGTGCTTGACGTAGATGGTGAATAAGTTCCGGAGTAATTATTTGAATATGTCTTTGCTTAGTATTTCTATAGTTTCTTTAAGTAAAATTTGCTGGAAAAAATCCGCAATAATTATGCATCAACCTAATATATAGGAGCAGGAAGAATGCAGGGGAAATAGAAAATATCGAAGTAATCGTGTTTAGACCGACAGGAAGTCATGTGTACTTTCACTAGATCACCTAATGTACGATCGCTGAAAAGTTACTGAGATCGCGGAATAACTGTGCCACCTTCCAATCTTTCTCGAAGTAGTAAAGCCTAATTTCGCGAATATGCGGATGGTTTTTTGAGTATATTCTTGTAGATGAAATCAAGTAGATCATTTCTAGAGAAAACCCGAACTCAATATTCAAATTCTATCGAGAGAAAAAAAGCTGCCAAAAAATCCGCAATAATTATGCATCAACCTACATAATACATACTTCCATGATCAGTTTCTTCGTTTTGTCTTTTTTTCTTTGGCAGATGAAAACCGTTTTTCATGGGATCAATTCGATCCCAAAAACACAAGAATTGTGCAGAGGAACTCATCCAGGCAACACAAATTTCACTGGGATTGTTTGTTCCGAGAGAACTTGGAAGACATGATAGCATCCTCTTAAATCTCCAGAACTCGATGCATCGTTGAATTCAGATTAGTCTGTCTCTTTCATTAGAAAACAACTTTCAACAAAAAGTTTCAATATAGAAGTTACAAAGCTGCGAAATACAGAACGAGGGCTATCAACATTTTATGGGCATGTGGTGGAAATTCATAAGAACAATTGGCCGCATGAGGTTATCCCACAACAGCCTTATAGTACTCAGATCACATTTCTATTCAAGAGAAACTGAGCATATCATAACAGGAAAAACACACTATTTGTTATTACTGGCCGGAAAATACGATAATTAGTGATGGAAACTGTTTTGTAATAGTCATCACATTAAAAGACTGTGCTCACTAAACCGAAAATTGCTTTTCAATAATTCTTATGGAGGATGTATACTGTAGCAGGTTGAACAAAATCTTCCACAACATTACCATCCTTGAGCACCGCGACTAATTATTTTTCAAGCGACACTAGGAAGTGCACAAATTTTGTTTGAGGTTATCTTGTTGGACACATGATTACATCAGGTGAAAGGTCCATTATTTCTGTTCACTAATAGGGTTAGAGATTTATGAAATTCAAAAATTTATGTACACAAAGAATAACATCCGAAACTAAATACATCCAAAAAGGAGAAAATAACGGGATGAAAGAGCAAAGTCATTTCTTAAATATGCGAGGAGCAGCCACAGAACGGGTTGATATATAGTGAACTGTCGTGAGCTTATTAGAAAAAACAGCATTCTTAAGACGGTCGATTCCAATTACGTCGTCAAATACTTTCCGATACTGACTGCTGAAACGATCAAATTATTAGCGTCATTCGTAGAGGTTTTGGCAACAGTTAGAGAAGATTTAGAAGCGGAAAAGAATTTGGATAGATACAGTGCATCCAAAGATAGTAAAATAAGGGATTGGACGAGAACGTGGCTTGTAAGTTGCACGAAAGGGGTATTAGGATCAGGTGTCCAAATGTGTGCGTCACTGCGTACAGTTGGCCACAGTAAGCTGCGTCCAAAGGGCTCCTAATGAGTGGAATGGGATCAAGGTTGAGATAGCAATGGAATAACAAATTAGAAATGGTAGAGAGAAAAGAGGGTAGTCGCAAAAAGTGCAACCTATTGTTGTCTTTTTTACCACCATCGTACAGAAATGAAGAGGAAAACATCAACCTCAAGAAGTAGTAAGCAAAAAAGTTGACTGCAGTCCCGACGTTGATGAAAATTCCGACTAATAATATTGGAGAGATTGATGGATTATGAGCATCGTCTGTCATCGCAACCATCGCTCCGCCGAACATTCCACAGACCATTGTCATACTAATTACAATCAAAGATCGATATACGTTTTTCGTAATCTCGTTACCTGGAAAGCACTTCTGATTTTCTAAATAGTTAGACGATATCAAGGAAGAATCCTACTGTATATAACGAGCTATGTGTGTCTAGTGCCTTGTCTGTGTGTGTTTGACCGGAAACTCAAAACTCCTGCCCGTAGACCTAGAAGGCTCATACTTGATAAGAGTACAGGCGCGCAGGACGAAGATATGTCTCAGGACCAGACCCGCCTACAAGGAAAGGGGCGTGCGCGAAAGTTGTCAATTTGGATCGAGATCGTTCAAATTTTGTACGAACGACTGGTTCAGAACATAATAAACTTTCAGGGTAGTTGAGTATGAAGCTAGATGAATACAACCGAGCCTTCTACCCAGCCATTTTTTCAAAAGTAGTGTTCCTTTTGAAAGGTTAGGTTTCTTCAGGAGGCTAATTATCAGATTTTTTCAGACACCACCACCTTCCGGAAAAGATTCCATTTTGTCCTGCAGTTCTCCCGAAGCGTGCTTCTAATGAGATCAAATCAATCAATCTAATGACAACGAGGAATTCCATTATAACGTACTTATCTTCACTATTTTCAAAAAAAGTTCGAAAAAACTGTAGCAAAGGACGATCAACACATATATTATGAACATTGTCCTGATGAAGTGCTCATTAGTAGACGGGAGCAGCGGTGCAGATATAGTACACAGGACATCCCTGCAAACCAATGAGGAATGTTTACAACTTGGCCATCCAAATACGTTCCAATAGTCACTTACTTCTCCTTCTTCCGGTTTATAATCATCGATACGTCTACAATTACACCAAAGATGCACCCTGGCAGGAGTTGTACAGCTATGTAGAGCTTGGCATATGTACGGGAAACGAGACGGCTAAAGTCAAATACAGATCATGTGATCGCTGTGAATGCTTCTATTGTTTGGATAGCTGTGAGTTCGGCTATCCTTTACTAACGTGCTTTATTGCTTTTCTGGAAAAGGTTTATCTCAATGATCTGCCAATGCTTAAATACCAAATCGGCGGGAATGATTAACAATACTTATCTTTAGTACTCTATTCTGGACGGAATCCCTGGAATACACAGAGGAAGCCTTGAAAAACTTACTATGAAGATGTTAGCGATAGAAGTCTATCCACAGCCAAAGTGAGTAGAAGCATTGTCGAAAAACACGAGCCGAAGAAAGGAACAATATTAGAGTAAACGCAAATATCATGAGGGATAACGCGATCATCATACCTGAAAACACCTGCTCAAGACTGTAGGAAACCGTTGCTGAATTGACTATCAAATAAGGTGACATCACTGAAATGGCCCTAATGCCTGTAGCTGGCTAATGCCCTGTAGCCTGGATGAAACATAATAAGAGGAAGGTCTTAAAGAAGTTCCAAAGACCCACAGCTTGTGTGCGACGACAGTTGTGTAGAAGGAGAACATTAGCATAATATCGCCCACAGCGATCAATGCGATGAATATATTGCAAGGATTTCGTAGCTCTCTTAAAAAGAATAACCGTAAAAAATATTATCGCGACGTTAAGACCCACAGTCGGATGTTTGTCTTCGAGAAGGACCTTAGCACAGTAATCTTTTGACTGGTGCCCGTATGTTTTGATGGGCCGTATACTGATATCATACAAATTCATATCATCCACGCTGCCTTCCCATTGGAACCGAAAGTATAATAAACTGGGAGACAGTTAACCAGAGTATTTTACTGCATAATCAACTAGCTTTGAACCTCATTGAGTCTTTTCGAAATCAGAATACCAATCTACTTACTTCTATGTAGAGTTCTGGCAAAAACTGGGCAATCCCACCTGTCAATCCTAACTCTTCATTCCAATGAAGTCTCATTATATTTCATACCTACTGAACTGAACTTACTTTACGATGAACTTAAAAAAATTCCTCGCAAACAAATTGCATGCTTCCTTTCAACTCAGGCTCACGATTAACTGCCTTCATCATTTCGGAATGCACACGGTTTTTTCCTCTTTGCCCTTTACATTTCGTCATACAGTCATACAGTGCAGGGGGAAACAGAAATGTGAAGTCACTGATGCCAGAAAAAAGGCTAGATGAGGCAAATTGTAACCCACGGGCTACCTCTCTTTCGAAGGACATGGTGGTTCAGGGAATCAGTAAGTATAGGTTTTTCTTTCGTAATCGAAATGCAAGAATCCCAGAAAAACTTGACTCATTGATTATTTGACCACTTGGATTGCAAGCACGAGATGATGAAGCCCTTCGTAAAATCCATAATTTTTTCAATGAGCCTAGTCTTAAGTAGAATGATCTAGAATGATAAAATGATTGCATCTGTACAGAGCTGCTACAGTGAGTTTTTCTTAAGGTAGACTGTTTTTTGAAAACAAAAGTAGACATGGAGAAATTTTCAGAAACGGCTGCTTTGTATGTATCCAGACAAGGCTCCAGTTCTCCTCCAAGTTATTTATATTGTAGTGCCAACGATAAGTCTTATTGGAAATGCACTTATCGTATACGCGACAATGGTATCGAGGTTAGTCAGAGCTGATTCATAGCTTTTAGGTGTATAGTAATTTGTTTTTTCACATCACTAAGATTTTAAAAAAATGGCTAGAGGATTGATTCGAGATAACACACAATAGGACTATCTATCAGTGATGGAGGAACTCCGAACTGCATTTCAAAACCCGCAGAATACTGTAGAGCAGGAATGATTAAGAACGATTCACATAATTTGTGGATTTGGGATTTTATGCTTCCTGTTGTGCATCAAAATTCTTCTGCATTGTTTATGTTCTCAATGGGTGACTGTCGGCAGAGCCACCCAAAGTTTCTTGTAAGTAATAGAGAGGATACATAGTAAGCTTTCACAAGAGTAGAAACAATATCGGAATTCAATATCGGAATAACGAATTCTGGTGCAACATTTATGTTCTCTTCGGTGGTAGCCGACCGTTGTAGGTAAAAAGAGAGCAAAATAAGCACATGGGCACTACTGGCAGCCGCTTCTCCTTCGATGGACATATTCGGTTCACTGTACTCGTTCTAGCTGCAAGTTTTTGCTACTGGCTTATCATGCATGAGCACTTCAACAAACTTTTAGTCAGAGAGGAATCGAAAAACTTCATGCGACGTAAACCCATATCGTTCGTTTTGAGTGCAAAATTTGATAACTGCCTTATTGTGTTTTGAGTGCAAAAGCCTTATTGTTGGTCCAGCTCTCTGTTCGGAACGTTGTGACAAGTTAGTGTCATTTTTGATGTCAAACGAGTGGAGCGTAAAAATCTACTCTGAATATTCTTCTTCAGGAAGTTGCGGAATCCCTGCAACATTTTTATCGCATCAGTCGCTGTGGGAGACATTATGTTTATGTGTTCTTTTTTCATAAGTGCTGCTACATACAATACGTAAGTCTTCAATGTTTGTCACTATCCCTTTACTTATGCATTTTAGCAGGCCCTTTTTGTAAAACTTCGCCGAAGGCTTACATCTGGTTGAAAACATTACACACGGAATTGCTCGATGATCACGAACACGTTTTCCACAAAATCGTAGTAATATCATGCATGCAATTACTTCAAAAACCGAATTCTCTGAGTTTAGTTGAACATTTCGGGTATGATGACCACCATATACGGCAAGATATTTGCGTCTATCTTCATATTATTCCAACCTTTAGCCAGTCTTTTTCATTCATGCTTCTACTCAACTTGGCTATAGACAGGCTTCTATCGCTGACAACTTCTTAGCAAGTTTCTTCAATACTTTTTCTCACTTGTTTATACTTGTGCCTCCTGAACACCGAGAAAGATGACTGCTGATGCGTAGCATATTTGGTGGAAGGTATGAAAGCGCTGACAAAAAGGAACTAACTCGTTTGTTTTCAGCAGTGTTCTGACCAAGTATTATACCAAAATGTACATAACTGTGCAACTTCTGCCAGGGTGCATATATGGAGGTGGTATAACTGTAATGGCATTTCTCATGCGGGTAGCTGACCGGTAAGTTATTAGTGGTTCATTTTATAAATGAATAAACAATGAACTACCCATTTTTATTTGTAGAAACGTCATCTGCACAATGGCTGCACCACTACGTCCACCACTAGTTGGAATTTGTGCCCAGATTGGCACCACCTTATGCGTATTATTGATCATTTGCTACAGTTTGTTTGGAATACTCATACGAAAACTGCGGATGAGTATGTTCTATACTTCTTCTATATTCTTTTCATTTCATTTGTTTCCAGTTCTGAAATGCATGACAAAGAATGATGTTGCCGCTTTGAGCAAGAACTTATGCCTTTTCCATAACCTTTATGAACTGTGTATGCACATATATAACCTAAGGCCCCGCGAATCATCGACTTCTGTAAATGTAGTCCAGTGGTTCCTTATTGCTTAATGATCCACTGAACTACATTCACCACGGATCGAGGTGTCCAGAGATAGAGAATATGATTGGAAATACATCGGCGACGTGACAGATAGAAGGCTGGGCAGCTGCGGCCTAAGGTCCAAAGACAACTGTGGAATGTAAGCAGAGGATTCCGGCATTCCAAGCAGGCAAGTGTAAGAGGTTATTTCCCCATAGAATTTCATTCAAGGCTTCAAAACAAGAGAATATGATTAGAAATACAGCGACAGCATGAGCAATACCAGCAGCTCGCAGTGCTGAGCTTAAGACATGGTGGTATCAAATGTGAAGAAAGTTTTCTCAGAAACCTTTCATTGTATCGTCAAACCTGTGGTGCGGAAAGAGGGTGCCGTAAAGACAGGAGCTGGTGTTTGCCCGAGTTTTTGTACAGAAGCAATGTTCCCTTAACTTCTTTCCGTATCATCTGCTCGCGATGATCTTCAAAGGAAAAAAACAGAATTAATAAACATTACATATCAAAATCAATTCTGTAAACGCATCACTTTGTATTCAGGTACCGAAAGCATAAAGAACGTTTATCGTTCGCTACTTGTAATCACTATCTCAATCATTTTCGGATATTTTGGCGCGATGGCCATTGCTATGACAGATGATCTTTCCATTCCTTCAGTATTTCCGATACAACTAGCCGGACTCTGTATGAGTTTTGGGACATCGGTCAATTTTTTCGCTTACTACTGGTTAAGGTTAGTGCCTTTCGTTTCTTTTCTCGAGCAATACTTCATTATAAAAAATAGGCTTTTTTTCGAAAATCAAGTTTTTACAGTCTTCTTCGCAGTTTACCCTAGCATTCAATTGTATAAAGGATTCTTTCTATGTAATCAGACAGTCCTCCTAACCATTCTCTGAAGCGCTGCACCTCTCCTCGCTCTAGTGTGCCTGAAATGTTTTACTATCTTCTCAGAGTCGGTCCACCTTCAACGATCGCTTTTGAAGTAATGTTCATCTACGGAGACCTGCAGACACGCGCAGCTGGGCCTACGCAGGATGTTTTGCACATCGCACTCTGAACGCTTTCTTTTTCTATCACTTTTGCAGATCTCCACTGCAACATCACTGACTAAAAATAAGTTTCAGAATAGTTGCAACATTGATCCATTCTCAATTACGGAAAATCCCCCCCCCCTCCCCCTCCTTACAGCATCTCTTGTTCTATGATAAGAGCTAAAATTTGTAAGCCTTGGGTGCCCTACTACATTCTGCTCGATAAGTACCTTACATCATTACGAAGAACGATTAACTTTTCTTTGGAGGTCTCTCTGAAGCCACGACCAAGATGATACAATGTTTTATTCTGATAACGTTTCGGCCAGAAGCCTTCGTCAGAGCCTTAGATGTAAAAAGAGGACCGTTGTTGATCCCATCAAACTTTCATGATAGTCGAACATGGTTGCTGCTGAAAGACGTACCAGCTAACTCTTCTTTTTTCAGTGCTCCGTATCGTGAAGTTTTCGACAGCGTACTTAGAATCGGTCGACTAAAAAGTATTGTTCTTCCAAAAAACAATTCGAGGGTTCAACATACAACAACTCGTCTCTCAACTGTGTTTCGTGAACTGTAACTATGGCTATGTTTTCTAGCTCATCTTAGCACTTGCTGGCATCGCTGTTCTTCTCTCACTATATATCCGCATGTTGATCCCACCGAACTTCTTTTTTATAGTTAGCACCATTGTTGCTTATTATTATATATCTATGAAAGCGTATGCATAAAATTTAGAATTTTCAAAAAAAATATAAGCAAAATTTCTATATTTCTTTTCAACGTCTTTAATTACACATCAACACCTGCGGATTCAATACACGATGACATGTATAATGATTTGGAAAAAAGATCGAAGGGGGGGGGCGGTCAAAAAAAGTTACTTGCAATTTGAAGCCGCGAGACAACTAATAAAGGTTCGCAGCATGCGGCTCAGCGAAGGAGTATTAAACATCAGAAAGTTCTTTAAGTGCGTAGCCATCATAAATATATACATTCAAAATTACGCCTGAATTTATACGTTGGAAGTTGCACATCAAAGATGAGTGTGAAACAGTCAGCAGAGATGTGAGTTCTACTCACTGAGCTGGGCAACTAAAATTTTATCAACACTTAATTTATATTACATTACGGCGCTTTCGCCTTCCTGAAGGAATGGAGAGAGGAGGTAAGGGGGACGTGAAATACATACGAAGTCAGTAGTGGTTATACTTAAGCACCTTCATTATAGTCGACTCATTCGGAGAGTCGAACTTGGGTACTAATTCAGATGTACCAGTCGACTTGAGCCAGCAGGGTGTTTGATGATGCCTGACACCTTACCTCCACCCTTTTGTGAAAGTTTGATCCTTGGAAAAGAACCAAGTGAGGTCCATCCTAGACAAAAAGAAGAGAAAGAATATAGCGAACGTATTTACAAAACCATCAGGATTAGGGTGTTCATGTAAACAACATTGGCCGACTTTTTATTTCATCATACCACTGTTTGCTGACTGCCTCTTAAAACGATATGCAAAAGGCACACAGGGCTAATTTCAAATACGCAAAGGATCTTGGTAATAGTTCATCGGCTGCTAAGTTTGAGCTCAACCATTGCAAATATTGAGTACATGAGAAACAACCAGATCGGCACTGTCACCACAGAAGCTTTCCAGGAACAGCGACAGACAGATCCTGGGCTACGAAAAACGTTTACTAACCATCTTGTTTTTTCCATATATTAGCACGGGAAGCTATTTATGATTCGTGGTGCATTGTAGAGTTCAAACATTTTATACAGAGACACTTTGAATGGATTCTAAAATAGCATATTTTGGGTTAGATTAACCAAATAGCAGGCCCTTACTTAAGGAATCGTAACTTATGAGCAACTTTGCTCAGCGGCATTCGGATCAAGTCGAAAGTGGAGTTTGAGTGATAATAGAACAGACCTGCACCCACGTTCCAAAAGGAGGATCGTCAAACGCATAACGACGTAAAATTCAGTGTAAGAGAGATTCATTCCTTTGTGAATCTTGCAATTCCACTGATAAATCTTGCTGTTTCCTGGAATATTTGTTTTTCTCTCAATTTGTTAATGCTCGTACAGCGCTACGTATTATTATTATTATTATTCTATAGAAGCAGTTTCTACAAAAAACGCTACAAAACGTTATGTTAAGTCTGTTTGTTTTCCTGGGTGTTGCGCCATGATTTGAAAACAACGCTATAATATGGTTTTGTACTTGCGTTTTTCTTCATGGAAATACATTTCAATCTTCCGAAGAGGCTGTAGACGAAATACAGGCACGTCTTGTATTCTGTAAATTGAGAACCTTCCAAGTCTTTTGGCTTTCACCCGTATATTTTGATTTTAGGGTTCCGTATACTGACATTATACAGTCTCATATCATCCAGGCTGTTTTCCCAGGGAAACAAAAGTATAACAACCCTAATTGGGCGACAGTCAACTGGAGTAATGTATTCCATAACAATAAAATTTTGAGTCTGTTTGTCTCATCAAGTTTGTCTGAGTTTTAATTCTCATCAAGCCGTTTTTTTATCTCAGAGTACCGGCCCGCACACTTCCATGAAGAGCTTTATCATAAACGTCAATGACAGATTTTCATTCGTTAATCTTCATAAAAACAGCGATCTCATCATATTTTATACATGTTTGCCATGGACCTGTGAGAAAAATAAACTTCGCCCAAATAAACGCTTCCTTTCAATTCAAGCTTACGATTACAGTAATTGCCTCAGCTGTTCCGAGAAGCATATTCTCCACGTTCTGCCATACAATGTAGTGGTAAACAGAAAAGTGAAGTTACTGATGCCAGAAACCCACGGGCTACTGTTTTTTTCTGGCATGAGCAATTCCTTCCAAGCTCAGTTTTAGATAAGAGTGATTTAGCTCTTCCATGTGTACAGATCTGCTGTAGCGAGTTCTTCTTAATGTGAACAACTCACTGAAAACAAAAGTGGAGAGGTAGAAATTTTCAGTAACGACCCATTCGCCATGTATCCGGACAAGGCTCCAATTTTTCTCCATGTTATTTATATTGTTGTGCCAACGATAAGTCTGATTGGAAATACACTTATCGTATACGCGACAGTGGTATCGAGGTCATTCGGAACTTATTCTTAGCTTTTAAGTGCTTAATAAATTCTTCAAGCTGGTTTTCTATAACTTGAACTTCAAAAAAAAACTGAAAGAAAGTTTGATGTGAACTCACGGAAATCAGAAATGCCTACCAGGGATGACGGAGCTCCAACCATACTCCAAACGCCCGCAGGAATGATGTGCATGAACTGTGGACTTTGGAGGTTTTGCTTCCTGATATTTATCCGTTTCCGCTGCATCATTTATGCTCTCTTTGGTGACTGTCGGCCGAGCAACCCAAAAATTGCTGTAGGTAAAGTACACGAGCAAAAGAAGGGGCACGAGCCTCAATATTGGCTGCAAAACACGAGGCTCCTGTCTTGCTTCGTTCAACTCGTTTAAGCTGCAGTTTTTCGCTAATGGCTTATCAAGTAGGAGCACTTCAACAAACTTTGAGTCAGAGGGCAAGCGCAAAAGACTTCGTGCAATGTAAACCCACCTTGATCTCCGAAGCTTGAAGTTCATTAAATAAAAGAGCCTATTGTCAATTGGCCTCCCTATCTGAGAGACTGTGGCATGTTGATGTCATTTTTGATGTTAAACGGATGAAGCGTAGAAATCTACGCTGAATATTCTTTTTCAGGAAGCTGCGTAATCCCTGCAACATTTTTATTGCCCTAATCGCTCTGGGAGACGTTATGTTTATGTTTTCATTCTTCATAAGTGATGCTACATACAACATGTAAGTCTTCAATATTTTTCATTACTTCTCCACTTATGCGTGTTGATGTCGTCAAAACTGAGGATTTACAGTCGTCAAAACTGAGACTTACTGGTAATCAACTCAACGCGATAACAACGTCATCGCAAAACTTGAGCATAGTCATCTCACATCTCATTGAAAACATTACATACGGGATCGCTTCATTAAGTATGAACACATCCCAATAACCTTCATAGAAACAAAGAAACAATATTATCGTAAAACTTACAAAAGCATCACATCTGATCGAAAAGATTACACATAGAATTGCTGAACCGATCATTAACACATTTCTCATAACCTCGCAATAATTTCATGCACGAAATCAAATTGAAAACTGGATTTTCGAATTAATCAAACAATTTCAGGTATGATGACCACCATATACGGCAAGATCTTTGTGTCTATCTTCAAATTGTGCCTTGCTTTGGACAGTGTTTTTCAGCGATGCTCCTTCTCAACTTGGCTGTAGACAGACTTCTATCGCTGACAGCTTCATAGCGAGTTTCTTGAAATTCTTTTCCTTCTTAATTCTTAACCGCTCTGAGTGAGATCAGTGCTGATGCATTACATGTTTGGGTGGGAATAGTTTTTGAAAACGCTGACAAAATGATGTCATCACAAATTTGCTCTTTCCTTCGAAAGCGAAGTACAGGGTGGGCCAAAATTATGATTACACAGAAATCACATCGCAGAAAACGAATAGAAAGCCAATAGAGCGAACCAATTTCATTAAGGGTTTGTCACAAATTTCTTAACAAAACTATACACTGAGACTGGGATCTGTTGCTTTCTGCTTTCACCCAACCCCAAAGACGTCGATGGACGGGATTGACGGTGGCACGCAGCTAGGGTGATCGAAATGGTCCCGGTTTTTTGCTAAGCATTTTCGAGATTATTTCTTCTCTTGTTTGGGCTAAAGGATGCTTTCATCTCAGAGGCTGACCACATTGAGACATTCATGGAATTTAGGTCAGGGCTCCAGAGTGGTCACTGATCGAAGGTTATGAAGTCAAAGAACTCCTCTCACGAAATTTCTAGACAATTTCTGTTCTGCGGTCAGGAGCTTCATCTTGACAATATGACCGGTTCGAATCACCAAAGTGTCCTATTGCGCACGAAGAGATCAGACAGGCCTCCAAACCAACTTTCACTCCATAATTTACAAGAATAATCGGTGTCTTTGCCTCGGCGGTGATGCTAGCACAGGCCATAACAGAAAGTTAGTGAGCCAGACGCTGTATCACTTTCATTTCTTTAAGCTTCATATAAATGTTATTGCTCTACTTATTGAGCACCTATTTCACTGTGAATCTCTTTTCGTCGGTGAACAGGAATTCCGCAGGACAATTTTTTTGGATGCGACAGGCAGCTTTTGTTTGCCAAACTTTCTCTTCTATTTGACTGCTCTCTGGGAAAATCACTTTCTGATTGTATAAGGGTCTCGTTGTGCAGGTGATGCTGCACGATTTCACGCAGAAAATTTCGTGAAATGTCCATTCATTTAGCCTTTTTGGACTCAGAATGAATTTTGCTTCTACGTAGACCTTTGACCTGTTTCCTCAACACTTCCCCTAAATGTAACCACAGCTCTCCTAGGTTCACCACTCCTATCTGCAATTGTTCCCAACTCTCGAGTGCGTCTTATGGTTGAATGCAATACCTGCCTTGTTTCGCTAGTTCGTCTGTAGATGCAACGTGCCAAAAGTGCTTGTAAATGCAAAGCGACGTTTAATTCACGGACTAGTTACGCCTATATTATGTTAAAAATCAACCGAATGTTTAGTATCATTAGAAAGGTAATAACGTAAGCAACTTTGTGAAATTGAAGAAATTCAATGAATTGTTATGAACTCAGAAAAAATTTGCAATGAACGTCAGCGCGCTGTAATCATAATTTTGGCCCTGTATAGTAATACTCATGCCATAATAAAATGCTGCTCCTTCTGTGTAAGTGGACATGGCTTTCAAATTCAAGTGAAAACCGGTCTCTCGGACGGCTAGAAATGCTAGAAATCCAAACCACTGACTGTGTGAGCTCCGCGAGAAAAAGAAGGCAATTACTTTTGAGAAACGTTGAGTTTCACCATATCCCAAGAACCAAAGGCACGATTTTCTTAGAATAGTTGTTTCTTCCTGCGATGAACGTGTGCCTACCAGAGATAGCACGAGGGACGCTTTTGAGTCAAGTAATGACCTAGATGCTGCGTAATAAGGGCCTCAGAAACCGGCCTAGCCGACCCACACCCGAAGGAAGGCCTGTCAGCGTGGTGTAGGCTGTGTAGGTCCCATCGTTCACACGGGAACGCACATGCTGCAACTTACTGTAGCCAGCTGTACGCATGTCTTATACATTTAAATAGCTCGTCAAAATATCCTTTCCATGGAGCATTTGTCGTTACATTCTCTCCCGACCTCCAATCTTTGTACTATTGGAAGCCCGATGTTTCTCTGAGCACGCCAATTTCCGCATTTTCTTTCCTACTTTGCTCTTTCCGGATTATCAACTCCATTATTCGTCTGAAACCAAAATTATTCCAAACTGTGCCCTTAAGCCATAGAGCGTACTCTATAGCGATTGCGAAACCTTCAGTGCACGGCATCAGGAAATTGCGATGTCTTACATCCTCAAATTCAGCAATGTTCATAATCAATCACTACGGTAAGGCGTATGTAATTGTGCAACTTCTGCCAGCCTGCATATTCGGAAGCATTGTGGATATATTGGCGATTCTTGTGAGGGTAGCTGACGAGTAAGTTACTTTTAGTTCGTTTTGTGATTGAATAGGCTGTGCACCACCCATTTTGCTTCAAGGAACGTCATCTGCACAATGGTAACGCCGCTGCGTCCACCTATTAGTGAAACGTGTGTCAAAATTGTCGCTACAGTATGCATACTACTAATCATTTGCTACAGTTTGTTTGGAATCCTCATACGAAAACTGCGGATGAGTATGTTTTGAACCTCTTTTATATTCTTTTCATTTCATTTGTTTCCAGTTTTGAAATGTAAGAGAAAGGATGATGGTGCCACTTTGAGCGGAAATTGATGCCTTTTCCATCACCTAGACTATATAACATATTTCTCATCGACTTCCGTTTAACGGGTATCAAAATTTTTTTGCTGAACGCCTCTGTCCCTAGTGAATGTAGTCCGCTGGATCCTCATCGCTCGAGAACTCGTAGGTTTTCATTGTTTCGTTCAGAGGTCTCGTAAACAAACCAGACCGTTGAGATGGCTGCGGTCCTGATATCCGTTTGATGTCCTCAAAAATCCAGTCTGTCGCGTCATTTGAACCGTCCCGAGGCCGTTCCATCGATGGTTGTTCAACAGGACGAGCCCAGCGGCGTGAGCCAGGTGACCGGGGTTTACTGCGCGCTCGCTATGCTTGTGTCCAACTGCCACACGGACTTGGTAGGTCAGTGCTGCACCAGCCCCATTGCGCCCTCCTACGGACTGCTACTGCCTCCGCAGGGGTTGCTCGCCCAGCGCCGAGCTCCCTTAAAGCGCTGGGCGCGTGGTACCACCGGGGCCATCTCGAGAGCCTTGCGATATACATGGATTTTACCACGCTTAACATACGAAGCACACATTATGGATTATACTATTTTATGATAAACTTGTAAGAAAGGAAATATGAGGTTAAATGCGGATAAATGGGGAAACTACGATACGAATAATACTGTGAAAAAGGAATACGTTTGAAAATATAGGTAAACATGAAAGCCACACTCAACCTACGGAGAGGGTACGATCCTGCTTAGTTTTCATCCAGGGCCATCCAAGTCCTCCCAGTCTCGTTTTGGCATTGCTGCTCCACGGTCCTCCCATGGCTGCGCGCCATGCCAGGCCGACCTTCAAGTCGTCCGAGCGGCACGACACAGTCAATCAGTCAATACTGCCTTGGTCCTACGTCACCACAGAATCACGTGGCGTTATGAACGCACGTGTATCAGAACTTCCGGGCATACCCTTTTCACAGAGCCTTGAAGGAAGCCGACTGCATGTCCATAGTATGTACGTAAAGTCTTAATGTCTCAGGCTTGAGTCGAGGCAGTAAGGACTCCGAACACTTTTCTTCCGCTCGATTTTGGAGTTAGGCCATCATGTTGACTTCTCGGACCCGGCACACAAACCAATCATTCACTCATTAACATCAATGCGTTCTCAAACATGGCCAACAATTGTACCGACCGCTTGATACTCGGTGTTATAGCGTTCGCGAAGCAGGAGTGGTACCTTTTCTAGCCGTCGGCTTTCACTTCTTCCTATGATCAAGCATTTTGTTCCCGAAAGCGCTTTTGGAAGGGTGAACTCTGGGGGTGAGCTTCTGGGTGAACTCCTATGGCCTCACTAATCCTCTTATTCCAGGTGAAAGATGACTTCCTTGTAGTATAGCTCACAAGTACCCTTTTGCTTTGAATAGCTTCACCCAACCACCGGAGGCTTGAATTCACTCTTCTGTCTCCACAGTATCAAAGCCATTCCTTCCTCCAAATGACATCTTGTCCACTCTCGACAAAAGCGTTAGATCTGGAGGCATTCACTTTGACATTTTCCTGATCTCCCTGGACACAGCTGGATTGCACAAAAATCCAAAGCGTGCAAGTGACGACGTGAACAGATAGAAGGTTGGCCAGCAGCGGCATAAGGCAATCGAAAGGCGGTTGTCAAATGTGAGCAGAGGATTCCGGGACTTCAACCAGGCAAGTATGACAAGTACCTGGTTTTCCGTAAGAATTCAAAGAAGGGAAATTAGAGCAGAAGTACCATTTCCGCACACAGTACCATTAGCTCGTAATGCTGAGGTCAAGATTCGGTGGAATGCAGAAAAGAAGAGCCCAGGCATATCAAATGCAAAGAAAGTTTTCTTGAAGACCTTCCATCGAATTTGTGATGTGAAAAGAGGGGTGTCAAGACAGATAAGAAGTCGTCTCTGCCTGAGTTCTATTAAGAAAAGCATTGTTCCGTTGAAATTTCCCAGGAAATCATCATCTGCTTTGGATGAGCGCTTAATGAAGAAGAAGGAGGAAGGAACAAAACAACTTTCTAACGATTCGGTACAAACGACAGTCCGCTTTCAGGTACCGAAGGCATGAGGAATGTTTATCGATCGCTAGTTCTAATCACTATTTCAATCGTTTTCGGGAATTTCTGCGCTATGGGCATTGCATTGACGGATGACCTCGATAATCCGTCAATCTTCCCGATACAACTAGCCGGACTCTTTATGAGTTTCGGTACATCGGTCAACTTTTTTGCCTACTATTGGTTAAGGTTAGTACCTTCTGTTTCTTTTATAGAGTAGAACTTTTATCACAGTAATCGAATGGCTGCTTTCATAGTCCGCCGGCCGGCCGGCGAGCCAGCCGAGATAGTGCTAGGGGAGGGGAGGGAGGCAGACAGTCGGTCGAAGGGCTGAAAACAAAAAAGAGCAAGAGGGGGCACAACAAGGGGCTTGTACAAATAGCTTTTGATCTTGTCTCTCTTTGCTTACAGCTCTTCGAAGGAGCTTGGGCGCGGAGCGACCGCGTCGACCGACGGTCTACCTCCCTCCTCCCCCTAGCGCTGCCTCGGCTGACACGCCGGCCGGTCGACCGGCCGGCACGCCGGCGGACTATGAAAGCAGCTACCGCGTTTCTTCCCAAAAATGTAACACTTATTGTTTCATTCATAGGTTTCATTCAAAGCTTATCCTGCAACCCGATGCAACAACGGTTTTTTCACATGCGATCAAACCAGTCTGTTTACGGGCCCCACTCCTTTTCTAAAACTGCACCTCCTCGAGCTCTAGTGTGCCTGAATTGCTTTTCTATATTCTCAGATTCGGTCCACCTTCAACCGTCGCTCCTGCCAGTAATGTTCATCTACAGAGACCTTTTGCTTTGTTTAGAGATCCGTTTTCAACAATAACTGCACAGCACGACACCCTTTTCCTTGAGCGCGCACCTCGAACAGTACCTTCCGACAGCAGTAACAGTACGCGAGTGTGAATACTGGACGTTTTGCATACCGTGAACGGAGAAAAGAGAACTCTTTTTCTCCACCAATTTGCATTTTGAGTTTTGCAGGCCTTTGTTTGATCTAGAGCAACAACTACTCAACACCGTTACGAATAAGATAATCAACTCTTTTTCCAGCTCTCAGTATCGTGAAGTTTTTGACGACGTTCTTGGAATCGGTCGACTGAAAAAATATCGTCCATTCGAGAAACCACCCGCGGGTTCAACAAGCATCTAATCGTCTTTCGACTATGTTCCGTAAAGTGTAACAATGTTTTAGGTATTATGTTGTTTTCTACCTCACACTAGCATTTGCAGGTATCGCTGTTTCTCTCTCAAGTATAGTTCCGTGTGTTGCTCCAACTGAACTTCTTTTCTATAGTAAACATCATTCTAGCCAGTGATTTTTTAAAGCGTATGCGTAGTATTTTGAGTTGTTGATAAATCATTCTGAACAGAATTTTGATTACTTGTGGTAATACTCATACCAGCTCCAAAATTTGCTTGCTGGGACTGCCTACACTTCACAATCTTGGCGCAGTGGGCTTCTACACATATCATGAAAAGCGCCATGCTACCATCATTCATTATACGATCTGACAGTTAATTTCGTTGGAAAATGATCGAAATACCTCAACTGTGTCTTCTGAATTACAGCCGAGAAGGGAGTCTCGAAAAAAGTTTGGCTGATACTATTAGCTATAGAATTTGCCGCTGGCATGCTTCTGATAGCTGACATGAACCGTTTTGCAACGATTCTTTAAAACTCAACAAACGTAAAACTAGAAATTACAAGTGATGGATGGAATCACTGAATTGTTTTTGATAAAGATCGAATGAATAAACGTCGTGGGAACTCGGTGAGATTAAAGCTACACCCCACGTTTGTCCGTAATTGTTTATTAGGTTATAAGGAGAGAAATAGTTTTGCGATGTCCTGATTGGAAGCTTTAATAAGGTTCTCGTTCAAGGACACTACATACTTGTACGCACGTATAACGTAGATGCTTTGTTGTGAGTTGAAATCCGGCCCTTCCTTTGCTGGAAGCCATTGAAACCAATCTGGCAAGCAACCAACCTCGAAGCTTGTTTTATGCGATTTGTGCACATCTCGTTGGAAGGATTCACAGTTTAATATAAAAAGGTCGAAAGTGAACCTCTATTCGGGCAACCGATTGCGATATTGGAGTGCGGCTTATTTTTAGATCTTTTCTTGGCGGTGAACAAGCGCTCCTTTGTCAAGGTGTCCATCCAGCCAATGTAGAATTTTTGCATGGTAATGCAAAACCACAAACTGTAGAAAATCAAAGTGGGTTTCGCCTCACGAGCCATATAGCTCAAATCTGTACTTCTATCATTTGTACGAATCCACGCAGCCCTCTTTAGCAGGAAAAAATCATCATTCAAATAAATAAATAAAAACTACAGCAAGGGCGTCAGAATTTAGATGTGCAACTTCTTCGAAGGAGAGCATTCATACTTTGCGTACTGAATAGAGGTTAGTCGTTGATAACGAGGAAAAATATTTACCGAAGAAGTCAACAACCTTCTTTCATCCTTTGAGCCAATCACTGATGCCATCTCTTTGGAGTGAGGGAGCTGTGACTCGAAGAAGTAATTGAGTGCCGTTTTTGCATCACTTTAAGTTACCAATTTCTTTTCCACAACGGGATGCTCGAAAAGCCGGAGCACATGGTAGTTAAAAGAGGGAACACTCCGGGAGTACGGCTGATGAGTAACCTGGAACCAAGCGGGATCGGTGAACTTCTGACTTGGGTCTAAAGCGAATTTTCGACGTGCGTTGTCCCTCTGTAGGGACCTGATTTATGGTGTGATCGTCCTTCTTTAATCCCGTTGGCCAAATAAAGGGGATCATAGGAGCAAGCGATAGCTATGTCCATCTAGTCTGCGTTTAGCAACTCATAGTGGATGAATTCCTTCAAATTCCATTAAATTAAGGGATGATCCGTGCGTTACTCCGAAGGCTAGTATCTCCTGCAGGTAAGCGATCCAACCGATTATTGACCGTTGATCGGTGAGCAGTGCTAGCATCGAATAGATTGTTGATATTTCGAGCCGCTACAGCCGCGTTTTTTCCTTGGCGTACTTAATAGATCGTGATGATACGAATCGGGTGTTGTCCATTCATTGACCGTAATGCTGCGAAAGCCCACAAGCGTGCCCTTATTTACCCATGTGTTGTTCCCCCGGGGAACGTCCTACAAGTTTATCACCCTTGCTACCGTGTTCACACTGTTGATACAAACTTTCAACGCTTCTAATTTTTTGTCGCAGGACTTATTTGCCAACCTAATAGAAAGAACGAGCAATTGATCACCGTCGCTCCTGGAGTAATGTTCATCTACGGAGACCTGCACACATGCGCAACTGGACTAATGCCTACGGAAGAAGTGGATGCTTTGCAAGCGGCACTGTGGACGCTTTCTTTTTCTATCACTTTTGCAGAGCCCCACCTCCACTGTGATATCACTGACGAAAAATATATTTTAGAATAGTTGCAACGTTGGTCCTTCTCGTTGACGTAAATGCCCCCGGTCCTTCTCGTTGACGGAAATGCCCCCCCCCCTTCCTCTTCCTTGCAGCAACTATTGTTCTATAATAAGAGTAAAATCTGTTGACCTCTGCATGACCTACTACATTCTGCTCAATAACTATTTAACATCGTTACGAATAGAACGACTAACCCTTCTTTTATAGCGCTCCGTATCGTGAAGTTCTCGACAGCGTACTTGGAATCGGTCGACTAAAAAGCATCGTTTCTTCAAATAGCAATTCAAGGGTTCAACATACAATAACTCGTCTCTCGACTGTGTTCCGTGAACTATAACTATGGCTGTTTTCTAGCTCATCCTAGTCTTCGCAAGCATCGCTGTTCCTCTCTCAAGTATAGTTCCGTATGTTGATCCAGTAGAACTTACACTTCATAGAAAACACCATTTTTGCTGATCAGTTCTATGAAAGCGTATGCGTAAGATTTTGAGTTTTGAAAAAACATCGTGAGCAAAAGTTCGATTTCATGTGTTTATATTCACCAGCCGATTTCGTACGTGTTTCCATGTGACGTTACAGTACCTCTGCAATAGGCCAAACGAATTTGTGCAAGTCCATGACATGGCCATTGACTGATACCAGGACCAAAATTTGCTTGCTCGTGCTGCCTGCAGCTCACGGTAATGATACGAGGCTTCTAAAATGCCATCAGAGCGCCATTTCATCATCATTTGATATAAGATTTGACGGGTGATGTCTTCAAAAAGTGATTGAAATATCTCGACAGTGTTCTCCGGATTACAGCCGAGATGGAGACTGGGAAAAAGTTGGACTGGCACTGTTAGCTAGCGAATTTGCTGTTGTTTCTGATAGCCGACAAGAGCCGTTTTGTAACGATTCTATAATAAAAACAAAACTAGGAATCACAAGTGATGGATGAACTCATTCAGCTATGTCTTTGGTTTTGCAAATGCCCTGATTTCCCCTACGATCTTTTGGTAGCTTTAATGAGGTTCTAATGCAAGGACTGCAAGGACACTACATATGCATAGAAGGTAGATGCCCTCTTGTGGGTTCAAATCCGGCCCCTCCTTTGCTGGAACTCATTGAAACAAATCTGTCAAGCATTCAATCTTAAAGCTTCTTTTAGGCAGTTTGTGCACATCTCGATCAGAGGATTCACAGCCTGAAACAAAAAGGTCGAAAATGAGCCTCTATTAGAGCAACCATTGGAACGTCGCTTAACGCTCAACGCCCACAAAGCATGGAAAATCGAAGAGTTGGGCTAGGATGTTCTGCTTCATGAGCCATATAGCCCAAAACTGTACGACTCTCATTTACAAACTCATGTAGCACTGCTTAGCAGGAAAAAAATTCGACTACAACAAGGGCGTCAGAATTCGGGTATTCAACTTTTCGGGTCAAACCAAGAGAGCTCTCCAAAAAGTATTTATCCTTTATGTACTAAATGGCGATTAGTCGTTGATATTGATTCCTTTGCATAAAAAAATGAATTGTTGAACGAAAGCGACATTTTAGTCTCGCAATTGCATACAGGTTTAAAGTCCTTATAGCACGTCTATGTGAGCTCCCAGAAACCTCATATCTTTGGTCAAATGATTGTAAAGATGAAATGCTTTCAGTTCCAAAGTTTTTTCTAGAAAATCTGGCAAGCTATAGCAAATGTCGGAAAAAGCAATTTTTTTAATACTCTGAAGGGTTTTCCCTTCAAAAGCTGGTGACTCTAGCTGCCAAAAACAAGAATGCTAAATTGGTTGTTCAGTTTTGAAGATGATCTCCAGTCTTAGTTGAAAGGAAACAATTCTTTCTGTTCACACAAGCAGTCAATCGTACCATATGCTTGATCTGTCATATCAAAATACTCATCATGCTATTATCAATTTGTCATGAAGAGCAGCTGAGCTGAGTTTACTATTTATTTTAATGAACAGGTTTTTCTTCCCTCCCAAGATCTAGGTAGGAAAAAAACCTGTTTCTTCAGCCGAAAAACTTTTTTGAGTACCATGGGCTCGCAAAGTCGCTATACCTTTTTAGTGTTGAATGTTGGAAGAAAGCGGTCCCCCTCCCCCCTGCATGCTACCCAAATACATACAAATACATCTTCATCGATATCCAAACTGGCTTCACTCTTCCTTTCAGAGGCAGCCTCACTGTATGGTGAGCGTTACTACATACTCCTCTCCTGTAGCACACTAGTCGTTATTATGACTATCGAAGTGAATATCCTCAGCCTTACTAGTCTCCGTTTCCATACTATCCCCCTCCGTACACGTGTCACTCGCCGATGTATGATGCCAATCACAGGTAATCTTCAAATTTCCAAAAGATTTCTCCGATGCATCCTACATTATTCTGCATGAATATTCCTTCTCTGTAGAATTCGGCTTCGTAGAAAGTTTTCTTGGAGCTTTCTAGGATTCTGTGCTGCGAACTTGTTTTTCTGTTATCCGAGACCAACGTATGGAGACTGTTACTGCTAAAATTTATTGAAAAAAATCGTGGAAATAAAGAGATCAAAGCAACTGAGGATGTTCAAGTGTTGACAAATAAAATAAATATACATTAGAAAGCTGCATGCAACAAATTTTCAGAACATGGTTATGCCCCTTATTCAGTGGATTTAGTAAGGATCTGATTATCTATTACTAAATTAAAGACACCACTTTTCAGATGAGAAAGTTAGTAAAATGCTCCACGAAGTCAGTAGTCGTTAGATCAACTTGCCTTTGGGATAGTCGACCGGGGAGGTCCAAATATCACTGTAGGCCAGAAAAATGCCGAGATTCATTGAGAGTCGAACTTGGGCACTAGTTCGACATGAAAGAAGGAGGATGAGATGAAGCATTCGATGATTGCAGGCCTCAGAGGAGTGTCGGAGGTACGCCACAATTCTCGTTTCAGACCTAACATAGACATGGCAATGAAATGCTTCAATATTCAAGCATTTTGCTTACAGTCTTTCAACTACTAAGCATAAAACTAGTGCAGAATTAGGGTTGGAACTGATACGCATGGCTCAACGAATTCTTGCTATTTTTTGTTGAACTATTCAAGGGTGGGTTCTATCTTCCAAGGGTTATGAAAACCCCTCAGCCTGAGCCAGCAGTTTTAGCACTCTGGACAATTCATAATGGCTCTCATATGGCGTACATACAGGCCCGCATAAACTCGGTAAAAATTATGATGCGACAACTTCTTAATGCTGTGCACAGGTGCATGAAAGTACTTTGAACTAAACGAAAACTAATTAAATTTTTTCATACACGAAATTAAATACGTTATCAGCAGGAAATCCTTTTGGATGAGGCAATTGATTGCTGCAAGACCTTACTGAATAAATTATGCTGATACTCCTGATAGGAAAGGAGCTAAAAACCCTTTCATATAGAGAATATCAGCATAATTTATTCAAAAATTTATGTATATAAAAAAATCAACTTACGTTCCAGACGGGACAAACCAGTTACTTAGGGCTCCAAGTTTCTATTGCTTCGACGTTCGTGGACACAATGGGGGTTTGCTTTTCTGTGCTACTGCCCAATTGAGAAGAATATGTACGTAGTGTGGATGTGTTATTTTCGTTTTCCGAAGTGTTTGCCGTATGCAAAGTATTAGATCAGCGAAGGGTATGTAATAGGGATGAGATCTCTGGCGTCCCTTTATACCACTTTTGTGATGCACCCCGCAATCAACTTCGATTTCCGGGTAACTGTGCATAACTCGCAACTACCCATTTGAAGTACATAATTGAAGTGAATAATGTAAATCAACAAGTAAATAAATAAGTCGAGTGACAAGCATAAAACTAAAGCATAAGACCATAATACTAAATCGGTCTGATTTCTGTCATTAATAGTTAGGTGACTCTCTTCTTTGGTGGTTTCTTTAGCAAATAGACAGACAATTCGTATTGCAACGCATAATTCTTCTAATATTCTTCCCAGGAATTTGTGAATTCGGTTGCGTTGAGCAGGTCCTTCACTTGGCTAATCCTCCTTGTGAAATGAGATAGAGACTCAATCCCTTATGGAGCTTGCAATTCCACTGATAAAACTTGATCAAATTGCAAGTGCTGTTTCCAGGTATATTTGTTTTTTTCGCATCTTGTTAATGCTCGTACAGTAGCGCGTATTGTATGTTATCCTACAAAACCACTTCCTACAAAAAAAGGTTACAAAACTCTCTGTTTGAAAAAACCTTGTGTCTTTACCTGGTTCTGATGCAGAATGTAGCACAATGTTTTGGAAACAGTGCCATGAGTTGATTAGTACAAGCGTTTTTCATCACAGAAATAATTTCAGCCTTCCAAAAAGGCCGTAGAAGAAATACAGGTACGTTGTGCTTTCCATAAATTAAGAGGCTTTTGAATATTTTTACTGTCACTCGTAAATTTCGACGCTCTCCATACTACTATCAGACAGAATCATATCATCGAGGCTGCTTCCCTATTGGAAGCGAAAATATATAATAACAACCCTCATTAAGTGATGGCTAGCCAGAGTAGCGTATGGCATAATAAAATACTTTTTAGCCCACATATTTCTGTGTAGAGTTCTGGCAAAGACGTCAACGCCAGACTGCTAATCCTTACTCATCATAACAATGGCGATCTCATTATATTTCATATTTGCCATGGAACTATAAAAAATTTCTTGCAAACAAATTACATGCTTTCTTACAATTCAGGCTACGATTACAGTAAATGCCTCAGTAGTTCCGATGAATAAATAGATCTTTTCTGTCTATATTCTACGTCCTGCTATACAAGGCAGTGCTTAGCAAGATTGTAAAGTTACTCATGTGAAAAAATTACTCATGAGAAAAAAATGGTATCATACAAATAGCTACCCACTGGCTGCATCACTTGCTTAGTGATAGATAAATGATTTAGCTCTTTTATCGGTACAGGTTGCATAGCAAGATTTTCTTAAATGTAATCAACTCACTGAAATCAAAACCGGACATATAGAAATTTTTAGAAACAATCCTTCGTCATGTATCCCGACAATGCTTCTATTCTCCTCGAAGTTATTTATATTGTGGTGCCAACAATAAGTCTAATTGGAAATGCGCTCATCGTGTACGCAACAGTGGCATCGAGGTTAGTCAAAACTTATTCTTTGCTTTCTTGTACATAATAATTGTTTGTCATGTTTTCTATCTCTTGTAACTTCGAAAAAAACTTTGTGAAAGTTTGATTTGAACTTATAGGAAACAGAAATGTGTACCAGTAATTGATGAACTCTAACCATATTTCATGTGAAGCGACTGAAGCTTCGAATTCTACTGTGAACATACTTTTTAAGCGAGTTGCGGAATCCCTGCAACATTTTTATCGCTCTAATCGCTCTAGGAGACGTCCTGTTTATGTTTTCCTTCTTCATAAGTGCTGCTACATACAACATGTAAGTCTTCATTGTCTGCCATTACTTTTTCACTTATCTACTTATTAAAATACACCTCAAGTGTGGACCATTATGTCATCTCACATTAGATTGAAAATATCCAACCCAATATGGCTAGACTAGTCATGAACACATTCCCCATAACCTTGTGATAATGTCATGCGTGGAACCACTTCAAAACAGAATCATTGAAACTTAATTAATGGTTTTCAGGTACGATGACCACCAAATACCGCAAGATATTTGCGTCTATCTTCATATTCTTCCTATCTTTGGCCATTTTTTCTCAGCTATGCTCCTTCTCAACTTGGCTATAGACAGACTTTTATCGCTTACAACTTTATAGCGAGTTTCTTGCAAGATTTGTCCTTTGTTATACTCTCTGTGCTTCCCGAGCGAGATCTTATGGTTTGTAGAGGTGTAAAGATTACATCATTAGCACTGGAATGCCCGCAGGCAGCTTACTATAGCAAGCTCTGCCCAATCGATGGTCTGCACTTTTGGACATGTCGTCCAAATGAGCCTTCCAGACGTCTTTAGTCGCTACATTTTCGTCCAACTTCAAATCTTACTACTTTTTGGGAACTTAGTATTACTTTAGACACGCCGTCTTTTACCTTTTCTTCGTCAATTTTGCACATTTCTGGACTATTGCTACCCCATCGTTCGCGTGGAAGTAGACACCTTAGAATTATCGTAAATTGGGCCTGCAAGCCGTAAAGTGGGTTCCATTGTGATCTCGGAACTTTCAGTGTGTGGTTTCGGGTAATAATAGCGATGTCTTAGATGCTCAAAATTTAGTAATGCTCTGAGCAATCATTGTGCCAAGTTGTATATAACTGTGCAACTTCTACCAGGGTGCATATTTGGAATCATTGTTGATGTGTTGGCAATTCTTATGAGGGTTACTGACAAGTAAGTTTTTTTGGTCTATTTTGTGGATGAATACAAGAAGGCCTCCTCATTTTTACTTGTAGAAAAGTCATCTGCACAATGGTGACGCCGATGCGCCCACCTGTCAGTGAAACTTGCGTCAAAATTGTCACCACAGTGTGCATACTATTAATCATCTGCTATAGTTTGTTTGGAATTCTTCTACGGAAACTGCAGATGAGTATGTTTTGTACTTCCCCCTTGCATGTTTTCATTTCATTTATTGTCAATTTTGAGATATACAAGAGAGAGGATGATGGTGGTTATATGAGCGAAAATTGATGCGCTTTCCATCACCTCTACAATCTATACCTATGAACTATGAACCGCTGCTTATCGGTTGCTACTGAGCGGGTACAAAAAGTGGCTCTGACTCTGTCCCGAGCCGATTTAATCCACTGGATCCTCATCGCTTGAGAACACGAGGCTTATCATCATCGGCTTATGCTCAGGGCTCTCGTGAGCAAACACAGCACCGAGATGGCGGCCATCCTGATGTATGTTCGTTTGGCATCCCGAAAGACCCGATCAGTAACCGCCCTGGTTTAACAGACATCACAGCATCACATGACGTGACGGACTCACCTGATATCTTATTGTTAAGGGCGTAGGTGGTTAAGTGGCAAGTGGTGCACTATCTCACACGCACTATCTCCGGGGTCCGAATCCCTTATCGGTGCCCGCCTAGGCCAACCGCACCTTCCATCCCTCCAGGGTCGGCTCATTGGTACCAGACTCGTCTGGGAGGAGAAGGCACTGACTTGCTAATCGGCTGGCCACCGCAAGTCATTGTATAGGCCACATACGCACTCATTACGACACTGCGAATCTGAATGGAAGTCAAGTGCGGGGGCGCATCCCTCAGACGGGATTGATTAACGCCAAAAACTTTATCCTTTATCTTTTTATGCTATTGCTTAGCGTGAGTGAGAGCGTCTTTGAACTTTGTTCGTTGTTGCAGCTAGGGAGCCTTGATCCTTTGCGTGTACCACAGGACTATAAGGAATGTCCTTCTCATGGCGCTTCGCACGGCGCTGACTGCATGCCCATAGGTAATGCGTGGGGTCCAAATGTCTCAGCTTAAGTTGAGGCATTAAGCAATATCATCTTGCAGTACTGAGATCAAGTTACGGTGGTCTCTGCTCAAATCCGCTTACAAAAGGCATTGTTCCATTGAAGATCTTCAAGTAAAAATCATTCGCTTCCGATGAGCGTTGAATGAAAAAGATAAACGAAGAAACAAAATGACTCCCTATCGATTGAATATTCACAACAGTCCGCTTTCAGGTATCGAAAACATGAGGAGTGTTTATCGATCGCTAGTTGCAATCACCATTTCAATCGTTTTCGGAAATTTTTGTGCAATGGGTGTTGCCTTGGCAGATGATCTCGACAATCCATCAATCTTTCTGATAGAACTAGCTGGTCTTTTCATGAGTTTCGGGACATCTGTCAATTTTTTTGCTTACTACTTCTTAAGGTTAGTATCTTTTGTTTCTTTTCTGGGGCAGAACTTTTACTGATTTGACTCGTCTGTTTCTCTCCAAAAATGTAAACCTTACAGTCTCATTCATTGCTAATCTTCCCATTCGATTCCAAGAAGGATTCTTAACATTTGATCAAACTAGTCTTTACGATCCTCCTAATCATTTTCTAAAACTGTTATTGCCATTCATCTCGGTCTCACTCCAACCATCGCTTTCGGCAGTAATGTTCATCCACAAGTGTTTTTCTCTTCGTTTTTCAAAACCCGTTTTCAACAATAACTGCTTAGCACGACATCCTTTGCGTACTGCTAATAACCAGATCGAACAATGTCTTGTGGACAAAAATAAAAGTATGCAAGTTTGAGAACTGGATGTTTTGCACGCCGTGCATAACATGAACGCTTGCGTTTACCATCAATCTAACATATTACATTTTAATATTTCACAATTCTTCGCCGCACAGGTTTGTTATGATGGAACCGTTTGTTTGGTCGACGTTTCGACTAGCCCGTCGTCTTCAGGAACCTGACAGTAGTTCAGAGCTCAGGTTCCAAGAAGATCGGACGTGGAAGTTATTACATTTTATTTATTTATAATACAAGAAAAATGAATTTAACTAATCACAACTCAAGTTACAAACAGATCCTATATAAACTAGTGCTCACTGAAACGCAACAATTCCAACTTACTTAGGCGCTTGAACAGTCGGAAGGCAGGAGACCCTACCACCACTGTAGCTTTAAGAGACGTGAATTCAGATCCTGCACGACAAGGGAAGCTATGCCGCTCAATTTTATTCTGAAGGCTATTGTGTGACCTATAGTCAACAACATTTCAACACCGTTACAAATGAAAACGAATAACCCCTCTTTTTCAGCTCTCAGTATCGTGAAGTTTTCGACAGCGTACTTGGAATTGGTCAACTAAAAAAAGTTGTTATTCTAAAGACCACCAGGAGAGTTCAACATACATCAAATCGTCTCTCGACTGTACTCCGTAGATCGTAACTATGTTCATGTTTTTCACGTTATTCTAGCTTTTGCTCAAGTAGCTCTATATGTTGACTCAATTGAATATCTCTTCCTAGTAAAAATCATTGCTGTTAATCAGATCTATGAAAGCGTGTGCGTAAGATTTTGAGTATGTGTAGAATCATTCCAAACAGATTTCGATGTTTATATTTAAAGTCATAGCTCTCCAATGTTTGCTTGCTGGGGCTGGCTGCACTCACGGTCTTGTTACAGTCTGGCAACTTCTCCCCGGACGGCGTGTCGCGCTCGCCGCATGCGATTGTGCACTATGAGGGAAAAAATCGAGTTTGCAATGGAAGGATACGAAGAGTCGCCGCGGAACCACTGCCGCAGGCCGTGGGGATTCGGAGAAAAGTTCCGTCACCCCTTGTTGCAGTAGGCCTCTACAGATGACTTTAAAAGCGCCATGCCACCATCATTCAGGTTAGACCCGATGCCTTTGGTAATGACAGGAAAGCCTCAACTGTTTTCTCCAACCTATTGCCGTAAAGGGGAACTCGGAGAAAGTCCGACTGGCATTACCAGCGCATTTGCTGCTCGTCTATCTCTAATAGCCGACATAAACCGTGTTGTAAGATTTTGTAAAACTCAAGGAAGATAATAATATAAATGATGGATGAACTTTTCCATTTTCTTTTCTTTTCTTTCACTTTTCTATAATCTTCCGTCTCGAACGGTAGTAGTTTGTCGGCTCTCCGTTTTTAATCGATCCGCCCGTTTTTGACTGGTTATTTATTATCTATTTGACAATACTGGCATCATCTTATCGTTGGAGAATATATAATCGAGATTCCTTGTGGCGGGAATCGAAATTTCCTATTCCGTAGCCACAAGTACAGGTGAATTGTTTGAACTTTATTTCTATTTCTTGTGCTTGGTTTTTCCAATTTGTCTGAGCGGATCCTCATTCATCAATGGTAACACCTAGAACTCTTCCTGTTTCAACGGCTCAGAGAAAAAATGCTGAATGCTGTTCCTCGGACAAGGACGATCAGTTGTTGAAAATAATCAATTCGGATAGGAAACTTCCTGAGTATGTCAAAATAATCCTAGCGGTGCCCAAGGACACTAGAGATCAGTTGTTGGCGGTCAATGAATGGTCTAGCAAATTATCAGAAGAGAACGAAAAACTTAGGAAGGAAAACGCTGAGCTTAAGAAACTCTTAGAAAGTAGGGAATCTCAATCTAACTCTAGAGAACTACCTCCATCCTCTTTGCCTCGTAATTCCGACTCGGAACCTGTTGAGAACGAATTAGAAAGATCTCGTTCCATCGCCATTTCGGGAATACCTGAGTTTTCTTCAACATCATCAGCTGATAGGGCTTATCGTGATTTAACGCAGTTAATACGATACTGAAACCTCTTGATGTTCAATGCATCCCCGTTACTGTGTATCGCCTTGGTAAACATGAAAATACTAGATCACGACTTGTAAAGGTAGTTCTACCTATTTCTAAGCTTCAGAATATTGTTCTTAAGCGTGCTTCTCGGTTACGTTCGTTCTTTCATAAAGGGGTCTTCATCCGCCCCTCCCTCACTCAGGAAGAAAGAATGCGTACCCGGGAAACGCGCTTGGCCAACCCGAACTTGAATAGTTCTGCTCACCTTTCTAGGCATGTTGGCGAGCTTACCCAGATAGATTCTCCTAGTTCATTGTCTAATGGTGATATCTCGGTAAACGCATAAAATTTCCTCGGCCGTGTAGGATTTTCTTGAACTGTTTCTATTCCAATATCCGTTCATTGTTAAAAAACGCAGATGCTTTGACGGCTTACCTCTGTAAGGAAAACTGTGACCTCGTCACTCTTGCTGAAACGTGGTTGAATTCTAAGCATGAGATTGCCTCGCTATTAGGTATTGCTGCTTCACATTATACATGTTTCAGAACTGATAGAAAGTTCAAAAAGGGAGGTGGAGTCGCCATACTAGTAAAACCTCAGCATTCTACGACTGTTATTCTGACTGAATCTATTCAAAACTCTTATGAAATTCTGGCTTGTGACATAGCATTCTACTTTGAGGAGATAAGGTTAATTGCTGTTTACAGAGCACCTAATTGCTCCTCTTTTCACAGCAATTTCTTCTTTTCAGCTTCTTGAGGCCCTTAGCGATATATGTTCTTCCAATAAACCCTATGTGATTGCTGGAGACTTCATTCTGCCACAAATTAGTTGGTTTCCTCGAGTTAAAAGCTACGATTACCTAGGAACTAAGTACACGGATTGCTTTGCTGCTCATAGTTTTACTCAATTTATCTCATTCCCGACTAGATTTGATTCATTTCTCGATTTATTACTATGCAACAATTCGTCATTACTGCACTCCATTTCTAAGTCTCTCCTATTGGAAGCAGTGATCACTCTAGTATAAAATTTTTCTTATCATTTTCTAAACACTCCCCTGTACATAGGTTGTGTAGAGACTTTAGTAGAGCTGATTCTATGCGTAGTCATCTAAGTAATGTTGGTTGGTTAGGTTCCTTTAGGAGTGCGAATGGAGTGGACGCTAAATATGAAATGTTTCTCGCGATCATACACCATGCGATGGAACCATTCATACCTTTAAAAAGGCTCTCTCCATCAGTGTCCAAGTTACCCTCTTATCTTGTATCAATGTGGAATAGAAGGGAACAGCTTTGGAATTCAGCCGTGACTACGCAACAGCCTTCGGAATGGAAAAGATATAAACTATTAGATAAGAAGTACACTAAGAAACTGAGTAAATACTACGCCTATGTTGAGGCCAGAATGTTGTCCAAGGGTGGAGTAAGAGGTCTTTATTCAATCTTGAATTCGAGGCTTTCAGATAAGCCACGCATTGCTACTTTATACATAGATTCAATAAGGGCAGTAACTGATGAGAATAAAGCTGAGATGTTAGCCGATACTTTTGAAAAGGCTTTTGCTTCATCTTGCCCTGTATTGAAACCTCTGTTGTATCCTAATATTGATTGCACTGACCCTGCTCCTTGGTTTTATAAAGAGGATATTGCGAGGATTCTGCTTGAGTGGGCTTCATCAGCCTTCAAATAACCCTGATGGACTACCATACTTAGTTATCAAGCACTGCATTCATGAAATCACTGGCCCTCTTGAGTTCCTATTTATTCTTAGTTTCATGAACAGTGAAGTGCGTAGATGGAAACATGCTATTGTCATTCGCTGCCCAAAAAAGACCCGCTGTCTGATCCTGGAAATTATAGGCCTGTAAGCTTGACCTCTATTTTTGCCAGAGTTTTTGAAAAAATTCTCAGGAAATACATGGTTTCTCATATTGATAAGTTTAGAATAATTTCAAATTCCCTTCATGGTTTTTGTAAAGGTAGATCTATTGAGACTTCTTTACTGGATTGTCTCAGTGACTGGACAACCTCTTTGGATCGGGGCAAAAATATAGATGTGGTTTATTTTGATTTCCAAAAAGCATTTGACATGGTTTCCCATGAGTTATTGATTCAAAAGCTGGAACATCTTGGTTTTCATCCTCTGGTGAGGAGTTGGATAAAAGAGTTTCTGTATAATAGAGCATTTCAAGTTTCAGTGAAGGACTCTTTCTCATCAGTTCGTACCGTAAAATCAGGAGTACCTCAAGGTGGGGTACTTTCACCGGTTTTGTTCAACATATCTACATCAGACTTTCCCTGGTTTCTTAAGGATCTTGGCATTGTTTGCAACCTTTATGCAGATGACATAAAAATCTATAAAGAGGTCTTCGGAGTTGGGTCTGACATAAATCTCCAAAAAGCAATTTATAAAGTAGCTGAATGGTCTGAAAGGAATCATATTCCTCTTTCCATTGAGAAAACTCAAATGCTGTGCTTGGGCAAACATGCTCGAAATAATTCATATCGTTTGGGCGGCTCAACACTTAAAGTGGTATCAGAAGTCCGCGACCTGGGATTTCATTATGACAGAACTCTTAACTTTTCTAATCATTATAAAGTATTAGTTTCAAAAGCCCTCCGTCGAAGTTTCAATGTTTTCAAGGTGCTTCGCACTAATGAATCTAAAACTCTGCTTAGGGCTTTCAAGGTCTACGTCCGTCCCATTTTGGAATGTGGATCTACTGTTTTCACACCCTATAAGAAAAAAGATATTTATGCTTTGGAAGGAGTTCAGAATAGTTTCACTCGAAAACTTATGATGCGAAGTCATCGTTTAAATTATAACGAAATGCCTAGTGGAAGTGAGCGTAGTAAGATACTTGGTCTAAAGTCTCTTGAATGGAGAAGAAAGAAATGTGACATACTTATGGCATATAAAATTTTAAATGGCATAATCCCCGTGGATGTATCTAAGTTCTTCACAATCGTGTCTTCAAACACGCGAGGCTCCTCCGCTAAGATTTCAACCATGCCAGCAAGAACTCGAATCAAAGCACAGTTTTTCAGTAACAGAGTTAGATCTAGCTTCAATTCGCTTTTACGTCGTAATCTCGTCCTTCCAAATTATTGTACTTTCAAGAAATCCATTGACAAGTTCATTTCACTTAGTTTATTATAAGATCCTATTGTTTGTTTTATTTCCTTTTTCCTCGGTTGTGTTATTTTCCTCATTTCACATGTTTACAACATGTCCGTTAAATAAATAAATAAACCTATTCAGCTGTGTTTTTTATACGACAAATAAATTTACGTTGTTGGAATTCGGTGATGTTGAAACGAAAACCCACATTTGTCCATAATTTTTTATAAGTTGAAGAGGAAAGTGCATGTCAATGATTTTGCAAGTCTTCTGATCTCTCCAGGGTCTTTCGGAAGGTTTGGGGGGTTGGACATGGAAGAATATCAAATACGCGTACTCCTTTCATGCGGTTGTGCTCGGAAGGATGGCTAACCTGCAACAATATAGCAAATATGAACTTCATTGGGGGAATGTCATGAAATCTGTAAATTAAGCCTGGCAAGGTTGAATTGTGGATTTCTTTTGGGTCTCAGTATCTTGCCTATGACCAAACGCTCCGTCGTCAAAGGGTCGATCCGGCTTTTTCATAAACATTTCTGATGGAAGTCAACTGGCAAGCTCATCAAGGCTATCATAAAATCGTCTGCAATCTTGATAAGACGATTGTTCAGCAAAGTAGGAAATCATGGTCAGAGCAAAGAAATACAATGTTACGGTATGTGGAATGCCAACGAGTAAATACCATTCTAATGAGGTGAGGTCAAAGTTCTCCAGAAAGAAGTAATGAGCTTCTTTGGAAAATTAGAAGAGCACTGGAAGATCGTGTCGAGAGTCGAGTTAAGGTGACAGCACAACAGAGCTTCACCCAAATCCCGAATGAAAGATCATCAAACGCATAGCAACCTACACCTCAGGTAAGGAAATTGGATTCCTTGTGAAGCTTATAGTTTCCTGATGGAACTCGAGCGAAGTGATACTGCTCTTTCAAGGATTGTTTGTTTTTTCGCTACTCATTAGTGATCGTACAACACTACGTACTGTTATTATTCTATAGAATCAGTTTCCACAAAAACGTTACAAGAACGTTTGTTTGAAAAGCAACTTGTTTGTCTTCCCAATTCTCAAGCAGAATGTAGCGCCATTTCTCGAAAACAACGCTATAATATGGTGTTTTGTTAATTACTACATGCTTTGAAAACATTGCTTTAAGATGGTTTTGTTCATGAGTTTTTCATTATGGAAATACATTCCAATCTTTCAAAGAGGCTGTAGACGAAACACAGGTACGTCTTGTTTTCCATCAATAAGAACCCTTCAGAGCTTCTGTTACCCGTATATTTTGATGCTCCATATACTGATATTATACAAATTCATATCCTCCGCGCTGCTTCTCTATTGGAAACAAAAGAATAATAGTCCTAATGGAGCAACAGCTAACCAGAGTATTGTACTGCATAGTCAACTAGTCTTGAGCCTCATTAAGTCTTTTTTTAGGGCAGAGTACCAAACTGCATACTTCTATGTAAAGTTTCGGCAGAAACGTCAATTTCACTTGTCAATCCTCTCTTCATACCACTAGGATCTCATTATAATTCATATTTGCTGTGAACCTAGAAAAATTCCTTGCAAACAAATTGCATGCTTCCTTTTAACTCAGGCTTGCGATTACGGTAACTGCCTTCATGGTTTCGAGAAGCACTCATCATATATGTACATACTGGTTCCCTGGGGGTTCAGAAAATCAGTATGTGTACGATTTTCCTCTTCTAATCGAAATGCAAGAATTCCAAAAAAACTTAACTCATTGATTAGTCGAACACGTGGATTGCATGCACGAAATGATGAAGCCCTTCGTAAAATATAATTTTTTTAATAGGCTTAGTGTTAGATGGAATGATCTAGCTCTTTTATCTGTACAGATCCGCTACAGTAAGTTTTCCTTAAGGTAAACAACTCTACGAGAAAAAAAGTAGACATGGAGACATTTTCAGAAACGATCCCTTTGTCATGTATCCAGACCACGCTCCTACTCTCCTCCGAGTAATTTATGTTGTAGTCCCAACGATAAGTCTGATTGGAAATACACTTATCGTATATGCGACAATGGCATCGAGGTTAGTCAGAGCTTATTCTTAGCTTTTAGGTAGATAATTTATTTCCTCTCGAACTCACATCACTGTACTTTGGAAAACTGACTGGAAGTTTGATTAGGACTAATGGATAATTAGATTATCCATCAGTGATGGAAGAACTCCAACCACATTTCAAAAACCCGCAGAATAATGTAGTGCAGGAATGATTGAGAATGATGTTTGAAATCTGTGAAATTGAACTTTTCTGCCTCCTGGGGTGCATCAAAACTGTTCAGCATTGTTTATGTTCTCATTGGGACAGTTTGTTGTGTATAATAGGGAGGATACGTAGTAGGCTCTGTACAAGAAAAGAAACAATATCGGTTCGTTGTTAGAATTCTTCTGCCGTACGAGCTTTTCAGGTGGAACACTATTAATTAACGGCCTAACGTTTCGACGTAATCGTCGTCTTCAGAGGCCTAAACGCAATTCGAGAAGTTTTGCAATATCCGATAGCGTGTCGTCCTGTTTCACCGATATAGGTTGAAGCACATGCCTGACATTCTAGCTGGTAGATCACGCCCATAAGTGCGCAATCACCTGCTTTCCAGTAGGGACATATTGTACAGTCGTTTGTCAAGCACTGTTTATCGTAGAGCCGGTTTCGAACCAACTGTTGCTTGATGTTGCTGTTGGGTATATTCACCAATTGGACTACATCTTGCAGGTCAGCTCTGGAAATGCTCCGTCAAAGACAAAGGGGTAGTATCGTAACGCACGAAGACCATTGCGTATTGGTGCGGCGCTTTCCACAACTCTGTGTTACCGTATAGCCATTCGCAGCAGCTATCTTTCAAGCTAAACTTCGTGACTCGTGAAGCTCAAGTTCACCCGTGCAGATACTTGTTGCCGTTCTTAGCATGTTGTTGACAACTGCACGTTTGACGGCTTGTGGATGAGCTGATGTAGCGTGACACTTTGACTTGTGTGTTAAGATAAGGGAGCCAACCGTTATGTGGTATCTCTCGTGTGAGTTTAATGTACTGTGACTGCTCCTTCATAAGTCGAAAACATTCGTCCATTTCGAACTGTGTAGACGTCACGATGAAGCAGTCGTCGATATATCTGCAGTACATTAAAGGATGACGTTCCAAATATCGGTTCGCTTCGCCTCTGAATCATACGAACCAGCGCAAGCCGTCACACGCTGATAACGTAGTCAGGGATAATAATAAAGATTAAGAGCCATCATATGACAATTACTGATATGAGAATATTAAGATGAAATATGAATGAATATCAACAAGGTACTATTGGAGAGCTATGAAGGACGGATAGGCTAGTAAACCAATGAGTATGAGTAGGGTGGTTTCCCGCTTACACCACACCAAAGGGGGATTTCAAAAATTTTCATGCGACGTGAACCCACATCGATCTTTTTGAGTACAAAGTTCATCAAGTAAAAACATCGTTAGCTCACCTTCCTGTTTGGGAAGCTGTGATAAGTTGGTGTCATTTTTGATGTCAAACGAGTGAAGCGTAGGAATCTACTCTGAGTATTCTTCTTCAGGAAGTTACGGAATCCCTGCAACATTTTCATCGCATCGGTTGCTCTAGGAGACGTTATGTTTATGTTTTCTTTCTTTATAAGTGCTGCTACATACAACATGTAAGTCTTCAATATTTGTCATTATCCCTTTACTTATGCATTTTAGCAGGCCCGATTGAAAGTCACCACAACTAAGACATACTGGAAACCAACTCAGTTCAACAAGTGGTGGTATAGCTGTTTTGTCGATACTCATGCGAGAAGTTGACAGGTATGTTACCAGTGGTTCATTTTGTGAATGAATGAATAGTGATCTACCCATTTTTATTTATAGAAACGTCATCTGCACAATGACTGCGCCACTACGTCCACCACTAGTTGAAATTTGTACCCTAATTGGCACTACCTTATGCGTACTATTGATCATTTGCTATAGTTTGTTTGGATTTTTCATAAGGAAGCTGCGGTTGAGTATGATTTACACCTCTTCCACATTCTTTTCATTTCATTTGTTTCCAGTTTTAGAATGTATGAGAAAGGATGATGGTGCCATTTTGAGCAAGAACATTTGCCTTTTCCATCACCTTTATGAACCATGTAACCTATGGCCCGTTAATCATCGACTTCCGTTCAACGGGTACCGAAAATATCCCTGATCGCCTCGGTCTCTGGTAAATGTAGTCCAGTAGGTCCTCCTTGCTTCAGAACTTATGGCTTCTCATAATTTCTTTCAGAGCTCTCGTAAACGAATCTGACCATCGAGGTAGCGGTGTCCCGATGACCGTTTAACATCCCAATGGATCCAGTTAGTAAGCACCCTGGACCGAAGTCATCACAGAATAGCACAGTGTCATAAAATCGCCTGATATTTGATTGGTTGGCGTAAGCGACATCGTCTCTTATCTTCGCTCGTTGACGCAGCTCGAAACTCTGGATTTCTTGCACCGGAAAACTCTTTTCCCCTCGCTTTGGATATGCATACAGTTCGAGTGTCTGAGGCTCAAGTCAGATCAGTGAGGATTCAAAGAATTCTCTCCTGCTTCATTTTGGAGTCAGACCATCATGCTGACTCCTCGATTCCGGCACACAGACGTGCGAATCGTAGGATTCATGCCACACCGTGATGGATGAAGGAAACTACAGGAGCCAGTCCTATTTCCGAACATCGAACCGTTGTCCGATTCGCTCAACAGTGTCCGACCGCTTGATATTCGATGTTATAAGCTTCAATCTGGAAGGACTCAGTTTGACATTTTTCTGTTATTCTTATGGATACAATTGAACTGCACAAGAATTCAAAGCGTGGGAGCGACGACGTGAACAGATAGAAGGTTGGGCAGCTGCAGCACAAGGTAGTCGGGAGATAGTTGTCGAACGTAGGCGGAGGATTCTGGCTGTCTAGACCAAGGAGCTCCTCGTCCTGAGAAATTGTTCCATTTAATTTTCTCCGTGTCATCTGCTCGCGATGCTGGCCAAAGAAAAGAAAGGACTTAACAAACAACACGTATTCCTGCTATTTTTTGAACACCTCAGTTTGTATTCAGGTACCGAAAGCATGAAGAACGTTTATCGCTCGCTACTTGTAATCACCATATCAATTATATTTGGGTATTTCGGCGCGATGGCCATTGCAATGACAGAGGATCTTACCAATCCTTCAGTATTTCCGATACAACTAGCCGGACTCTGCATGAGTTTCGCGACATCGGTCAATTTTTTTGCTTACTACTGGCTAAGGTTAGTACCTCTCGTTTATTTTCTCGAGCAGTACTTTTATTACAGAAATAGGCTGCGTTTTTTTTCCGAGAAATACAGTTTCTACAGTCTCATTCGCAGCTTTCCCTAGCATTCAGTTGTATAAAGAACTCTTTCTATAAGATCAGGCAGTCCTCCTATCCATTGTCTAAAGCTTCACCTCGCGTCCCTCTAGTGTGCCTGAACAGTTTAACTATCTTCTCATAGTCGGTTTGCCTTCAACCGTCGCTCCCGGAGTAACGTTCATCTACGTGCAGACATGCGCAGCTGAGCCTACGCAAGAAATGGATGTTTTGCACATCGCACTGTAAACGCTTTCTTTTTCTATCACCTGTGCAGAGCCCTAACTCCACTGTAATATCACTGACGAAAAATATATTTCAGATTAGTTGCAACGTTGGACCTTCTCATTGACGAAAATACCCCCCCCCTCCTCTTCCTTGCATGTAAACCTTTGCGTGACCTACTACATTTCGCTCAATAACTATTTAACATCGTTACGAATAGAACGACTAACCCCTCTTTTATAGCGCTCCGTATCGTGAAGTTTTCGACAGCGTACTCGGAATCGGTCGACTAAAAAGCATCGTTTCCTCAAATAGCAATTCAATGGTTCAACATACAACAACTCGTCTCTCTACTGTGTTTCGTGAGCTGTAACTATGGCTGTTTTCTAGCTCACCCTAGTCTTCGCAAGCATCGCTGTTCCTTTCTCAAGTATAGTTCCATATGTTGATCCAGTAGAACTTACATTTCATAGAAAACACCATTTTTGCTGAACAGATCTATGAAAGCGTATGCGTAAGATTTTGAGTTTTGAAAAAACATTGTGAGCAAAAAATCGATTTCATGTGTTTATATTCACCAGCCGATTTCGTACGTGTTTCCATGTGGCGTTACAGTACCTCTGCAATGGGCCAAACGAATTTGTGCAAGTCCATGACACGGCCATTGACTGATACCAGGACCAAAATTTGCTTGCTCGTGCTGCCTGCAGCTCACGGTAATGATACGAGGCTTCTAAAAATGCCATCGGAGCTCCATTTCATCATCATTTGATGTTTTCAAAAAGTGATTGAAATATCTAGACAGTGTCCTCCGGGTTACAGCCGAGATGGAGACTGGGAAAAAGTTGGACTGGCACTGTTAGCTGGCGAATTTGCTGTTGTTTCTGATAGCCGATAAGAGCCGTTTTGTAACGATTCTATAATAAAAAACAAAACTAGAAATCACAAGTGGTGGATGAATTCATTCAGCTATGTCTTTGGTTTTGCAAATGCACTGATTTCCCCTACGATCTTTTGGTAGCTTTAATGAGGTTCTAATGCAAGGATTGCAAAGACACTACATATGCGTATAAGGTAGATGCCCTCTTGTGGGTTTAAATCCGGCCCCTCCTTCGCTGAAACCTATTGAAACAGATCTGTCGAGCATTCGACCTTGGAGCTTCTTTTAGGCGATTTGTGCGCATCTCGTTGGAAGGATTCTCAGCCTGGAACAAGATGGTCGAAAATGAACCTCAATTCTGGCAACCGATTGCGATATCAGAATGTCGCTTACTTTAGATCTTTTCTTGGCGGTGATCAAGCGTCAAGGTGTCCATTCGGAAAATGTAAAATTCTTGCACGATAATGAAAAAACCACAAACCTATGGAAAATCGAAGAGTTGGGCTGAGAGGTTTTGCCTCACGAGCCATATACCCAAATCTGTAGGACTATCATTTGTTCAAATTCATGCAGCACTCCTCAGCAGGAAAAGCGTCAGCCTGCAGTGAGGGCGTCAGAATTTGTGTGCCCAACTTCTTCGAGAGCTCTCCAAGGAGAGTATTCATACCTTACGTATTAAATGGAGATTAGTCGTTGATAATGAAGGCAAATATATTTGAGATTGATGTGCTTTAATTTCCTTCGCATGATAAAATAAATTGTTGACCAAAAGCGACATCTTAATCTTGCCAATGCATACAAGATTAGAGTCCTTATAGTAAGTCTATGGGAGCTCCCAGAAAAACTTGGGAGAAAGCTAGACTATTATTGAAATTTTGGCGGATATGTACTTTCCACCAACCTCGTATTTTTGGTCAAATGATTGTAAAGATGAAATGCTTTCAGTGAATGTCGGAAAAAAGACAATTTTTGCAGAACTCTGTTTGTTTCCTTCAGTGCTGCGGACTCCATCTGGCTGCCGACAACAAGAATGCTTATTTGGTTGTTCAGTTCTGAAGACGTTCTTTGTCTTAGTTGAAAGGAAACAACTTCTGTTCATGAAAGCAGTTAATCATATCCTTTGCTTGATCTGTCATTTCAAAACTCTTATCATACTATTATCAATTTCTCATGAAGAGCAGTTGAGTACGTTCATTTTTCAGCTAGCTAGTTTGACATAGGTAGGTTGATTATTTACTTCACTATATATTTACTATTTATTTTAACGAGTAGGTTTTCCTTTCCTTTCAAGGTCCAGGTAGAAAAAATCTCTGTTTCCTCAGCTAAAAAACTCTCCTGAGTACCATGTAGGCTCGCAAAGTCGCTAAACCTTTTGCCTTAGTGTTCAATGTTTGAAGAAAGAGGTCCCCCGCCTGCTACCCAAATACATTTTCGCCGATATCTGAACTGACATCACTCTCCTTTTCAGAGGTACCCTCAATGTATAGGGAGCGCTACTATGCCTCTCCTGTAGCGCACTATGATCCTTATTATGACTATCCGAGTGAATACCCTCAGCCTTACTATCCTCCGTCGTCATACTATCCCTCACCGTATACCAGTCAATCGCCAATGTACGAAGCTAATAACAGGTAATTTCTAGAGCTTCAAACGATTTCCGTGTTGGATCCTACATTATTCTGCAGGAACACTTCTTCAGGAACGTCTTCATGGACAGTTGTCTCGGAGCCTGCCTAGGATCCTGTGTTGCAAACTTACTTTGTTGCTGCTTGACACCAAACTATGGAGACTGTTACTGCTAGATGTCATTGAAAAAATCATCGAAATAGAAGAGTTCAAGGTTATTGAAGATGTTCATGTGTTGACAAATAAAATTAAGGATGCAGTACAAAACCGCATGCAGCATATACTCTGTCTTGAACCTGGTTGTGCCATCTGTTTGGAGTGTAGAAATGAGTGTCAACACGTATGTAACATATCCAGGCTTTATTATAAAAATAAAAAGTAACGTCAGCAGAAATTTGGAGATGGGGATAATAGGGACATTAGGGATAATACTCCGCAGAATTTTTTTTGATGGCTCAAGCAACATAATCACGGATTGGTGCTGTCAGTGAGAGTCGCGGTGCGGATTGATATTTGTTGAACAGTAGTTAACTTCTTTGATAGAAAGAAATTTTTCAAGCGACCAATTCCAAGAACATTGTCGAACACTTCACGATACTGAGAGCTGAAACGATGTTTTTATTTCCTTCAACACCGGTAATGCAGTGCTAGGTAAGATGGTTGGTCACAGAAGCTCTGGAAAGAATCACGTCTCATCCTCGGGAGGGTTCTCTTCTATCAGAAACCGCTAAAGGGATGTACTCAAAAAATTGCAAAGTGGTTGACGATAAATTGACTGCGACTAGGTGTCAATTGAAAACATGGAGCAGCCATGACATAGGTTGACAGAACCGTCTGAAAAAAGCTCACAACAAGCATGATGAGAACTCATCAGATTATCATCTTTACTGAGAGTGCAAGAAACTGGTTGCAAAAGGATCGTATGCATCTGTGTGTGTGTCTTGCTCAACAGTCAAGCTCAACGTGATGCAGCGGGTGTTGTCAGGCTTAGTTGCCTAGCACTACTGAAGCTCTTGAAAGTACAGCTCACTACAATTCTGAGATATCCAGTCCCAGACGAATGAGGTCAGTGAGAGTCCGGAATACTGCAAAAGTGACGAAAAATATGCGAAAATAGACTTCCTATAGGGATTATAAGACTTTAAAAAAGTACTACAGTTAGGGGTTGGACGAGAATAAGAGGAAAGTTTCATGGAAGGGTATTTAAATGAGCTGTCCAAATGCGAGTGTATCATTGCAGAGGTGCGTACAACGTGTGCGCGCCTTTGTGAACAATGCAACATCTAAAATCTACATTGCCGTGAAAACTCGTCCGCCTTTGGGTGTGTGCGTCGGACAAGCCGGTTTTAGGGCCTCCAAGTGCTCTAATTTCCTAGCCCAAAGTGCCCTTTCCTATCCTAGGGAAACCATTTTTATCGTGAACGTGATATCAGGCAGTGTTAGGTCACTGTATAGGGATATTGTAGTCAGGCCTGAAACAAAGCAGCCTGTATCCCGCTTCAGAACTTCCTTTCACAATTGAATCGGAACCAAAGTTTTGTCAAGCATACACTGCTAGAAGCTTGAAGGTAGTAAGTTTGGTCATTTATGAAGAAGAATTTCTGGTTGAAATAAGAGTATTCTCAATGCGAGAGTGTAAATGGAAAGTTGTTGAATTGGGGCAGAGCTTAGAAGCACCATCCACAGAGGAAAACACGAACCTCAACGAGTAATAAGCAAAAAAGTTGACTGTAGTTCCGAAGTTCATGAGGAGTCCTGCCAGTAATATCGGAGAGATCGAAGGATTGTTAAGATCATCTGTCAGTGCTACGGCCATTGCTCCGAAATTCCCAAAAACGATTGTTAGACTAATAACAATCAAGGATCGATAGACGCTTTTCATATTTTCGGTGCCTGAAAAAGCAATTCTCAGTTATTAGTAAAGCATGGATGCAACAGTAGCTGGTACATAGGTCATGCTATTTTCAATTTTTATTGAGTTTTTTCTCGCAAAAAGTGATTTCAATGGCTGCTTTTCTAAGTAATTTTCATTGCCTTAATATCCGGAATACCGGGTTTTTCTTTCAAACGGCTGTCCATCGATTCAACCACGGCCCGAAGTTTTTGTCAATTCTGGTGGTCTGTTTATGCCATGCTTCCCGCATTCGTATAGCAAAATAACGGAGTCAGGAAGAAAGACCACATGTCAGGAAATTTGCCTCATAATTAAAACCTTACTGATTGAGGTAAATATTCCCTCTCTGTCCTGCATTGACTCTCAAAATGTGATTTTTGGAAAAAAAAATACGTAAATGGTGAGAAATGCCAATAAAAACGTACTCATTTGCAACTTTTTCAAAAATAGACCAAACACACTATAGCAAATTATCAATAGGATAGATACTATAGCAATCGTTTTGACGTAAAGTTCATTGATAGGTGGACGTAACGGCATTGCCAGAGTGCATACGACTTTTCTGCAAGTGAATTTACATATAGAACATTTTCAATCTATCCATATACTCTGTGTACTCATAGTGGCTTACTCTTCTGCCGTACGGTTAATAATTATCAGAACGTCTACGATAACCGCAAATATGCAACCTGGTAGAAGCTGTGCCGCTATGTAGAACTTGACGTAAGAAGTGGTTAGGACTTCGCTAAATGTTAAGGGTATAAATTTACAGGAAAAATTCCCTAGAGAGACGATTAGATCAGAGTGTTTGTTCTTTATTCTGAAACAACAAGTATCTTACTAGAAAGCTGTCAGCGATAGAATTCTGTCTATGGCCAGATTGAGAAGGAGCATTGCTGAAAAGCACGAGCCGAAGATAGGGGCTATATGGAGATAAACGCAAACATCTTGTGGGATTTGGTGATCGTTGTATCTGAAAACGTCTGCTTTAAATAATAAGAAATAGTTACCAATCGGCTGATGGGCCTCTAATGTTGGGTACAGCACAGGGATTCGAGTTGACTAACTTATGTGTGGATCAGCGGTCTAACGACTAGTTTTTAAACGGATATAGTACGATGTCTTTACTGGAGTTATCAGCACAGTATGGAAAAAACGTGGTTTGTTGGTAATGGAATTGTGTAGTGGTTGGTTTGACAGAGGCTTTTCAAGCGTCCTTCTCTGGAAAGCTCTTCATGATGGTCCAGTGATAAGATCATGGAGCAGTGTGCAAACTTTATTAACAAAAAGATTTAGAGAAATTTTGAAAACCTACATTTTATAGGTAAAAACAGTTGTGTAGAAGGAAAACATCAGCATAATATCGCCCAGAGCGATCAAAGCGATGAATATGTTGCAAGGATTCCGCAACTTCCTAAAGGAAAATAATCGTGGTAGATGAAAGGTTGTGATCAGGGAGCACTGAGTTGGTTTGAGTTGGTTTGAGCAAGCATGTCATCAAGAATTCATCTATTACTCTGAACTTACATACACACACATACACATATGCTGGGAGGAAGGTTAGCTGTAATGGTCAGTTCCTACCATGTTAAATGGATAGTATTGTCGTTTAGATGACTCCTTCTTAGAGTGCCTTTACACAAAAAGTGAATCGCTTCATTCAGCAGCCACTTGAGGGTTCATAAAAAAAAGTAGCTGAATCTGAGGTGTAATTAACAAGCAGAAACATCCAGTTGTTTTCATCGTTCTCACAGACCCATTAATTGATGACCTTGCCTGACTGCTTTTCAAAAAGTCTTCCATTCTCTTTCAATATGTTAGTTTCAAGAATAGGAAAGGAGCAGAACCAATTCGTCCTGAGGTGTGAGTTAAAGCTTCCAGGTGTACATAAAACTAGCTAAAAGACATTTTGAACAAAATCGCTTACCTCGATAATACTGTGGCATATACGATGAAGGTATTTCCAATTACACTTATTGTTGGTACTACAATATATAGAACTTGATAAGTAATTGATACCGTGTTCATAAACATGTGGGAAGGATCTTTCTGAAGAATGCATCGTGATTAATACGAAAATATCGCTGGCCGTAGCACGAAAAGTAGCTGGATTTGTGAAAATTCTTCCAGAAGACATTGAGACATAAGGAAATCAGTACCGTATCTGAGAGACAGTTTTCCGAAAAGTGCTTTTGCTCGGTTCTCCTCGAATTGTGATTAATAAAGGTTCAAACAACACTGCAAGGAAATGATTCAAACGAGAATCTCTCCAATTAACGGCATTTTTGCCACAGTGTTGTTTTCAATTTTGTTCTTTTAAGTGCTTTCGTAGGAGGGGGTGGTAAAGGGAAGTGGCGGGCTATCTCACACGCATTGCCACGGGTTCGAACCCGGATCGATATCCCCCGCACAAGTGTGATTGAGTGAGTGTGATTTTTTCAATGTAATCCCAACATTTGAAAAAAAGCCAGCTAGCTGATGTAAGAGCTATGGCGGACCTACCGTAGACACGAAGTTCCAAGTGGAGATGAAGCAGCAACCTGTTCGGTAACAAATAAAGTTGCCTCATTCCACGAAAAAAAAAAAAAACGTAATTGTTTTGAAATTCGGCGGATAGCAGTGTTTTCGAGGAACTGTTAGTGAGGACGGATATGAGCGCCGGCCAAAATATTCATTTGTTTCGGAGACTATTATAGCGGAATGATTTACGCATTAAGCTATCAAGCAAAAATTCTGTGAAAAAACAATCCGCCACGAATGAGAAGAGAGCATAGCGTTACTAATAATTCATTGAATAGAGTTGTAACTAATGAAATGTCTTAGAAAAAATTCAAACTCTGAGCTCTAGTCCAGTTCTTTCGTCCGAAAGACGCCCTTTAAAAGCTATCAATGTAGAAACTCTGGTGACAGTAACCAAGTTCATACACTCCCAAGACTCTACAATTTTTGAAGAAGAGAGCTTTCTAGTAAGTTTTCTATAGTACTGAAAAACCGCTTAGACCATACCCTACTAAGCAGATGATCCAAGAGCAAAAAGGTTTACTCGAAGCTTTCAAAGAACCGGTAATATGCGCTTCAGATTTATGAAGACTGTCCATGAGATATCATCGCTCTCATTTCCCCAGCAAATATTTGATCGTGGAAAACCCGCTGAACTTCAAATTCGCTGATTTGCCTTGAAGTCGGTACTGGACCAAATCCAAGCAAAAGTTTTGGTACCTACCACCCTGTTAGGCTACCGTTCTACTACATATTTAGTAGCAGTAGGGTAGCTCAACATCCATTCGGTGCGAGTTTCAAAAACATCAACTACTGGGTTGGTAACTAAGAACTATCTATCTCAACTTTACTTAACTTCTATCTCAACTTTACTTATAAGTTGAGATAGAAGAACTTATAAGTTCTTCTATCTCAACTTATAAGTAAAGTTGAGATAGAAGAACTACGATTTTACAAACGAGAAAAATATTTATCAGCCATACAATAACCATAAAATATTCAGGCCCATGGTCAACAAATACAAATCCTTTTGAGAAGAAGTAATCATCCTACATATAAATTTGATGCTTGAAATACCTAGACAACTACTCAGTTATTTCATTGCAAGCCCAGTAGTCTACCCTTAGACTTGTTCCATCCCTATAGTTTCTGTTTACACCAATTTTATGATGAACTAGATGATCTATGTAACTATAAAAATTTGTTTTTATGTGAATCGTCATATATACAAAAAAGAGCCAAAGATCAGGGTAATTATTGAAGCCAGTCAGGTAAGAAGAGACCGTAGATCTGTAAAAGTAACAACAGAGCTGATAGTTCAATTCAATAATTTCCTCTAATAACCTCTCTGTAAGAGGATACTGCTTCAGCGAAACGCGAAAGCCCTCATTCAACTTTCCACATTACTTGATTCTCCAAAGTTTGGGAAGAAAAAGGGGGTTGAATTGGATTTATAATGAGATGGATCTCAAGCATCGAGACCTGAGACCGAAAAGTTAAGGAAGACTAAGAGATGGGTAGGGACTCTCTTTGCCTCGGAAGCACAACAGCAATGGATGCCACCAAGCTGGGCCCCCAGAGGCTCCATTTGGCATACTAAATAGTAGGGGAAAGACGTCAAGACATTGTACTCTAGCTACTATAGATATCTAATAACTCTAGAATAACCATCTGCAAATAGCTATTATAGGGTTATTAGCCATCTATAAGTAGCTGAACTACAGGCTAGATTCTTAACTGTTTTGGCCAACAATTATGGTGACAAACATGGTCATGCAGTCCTTTTCGAACATAATGAATCAAGTTACATTCGGCTGGCTGCTTCCGACATGGGCCATTCACAGAACAGTATGGTTTTTAAGTTGTTAGAATCCTTCTGCCGTACGAGGTTTTTAGGTGGAACATTTATTAACTTAACGGCCTAACGTTTTGACGTAACCGTCGTCTTCAGAGGCCACTCCACCGTCAAAGCAGAAAAAATCCGCTGTCTCCACAGGCGACTGTCAGTAGCGAATTTTGTTGGACACACTATATTTTTGATCAGTAATGGAGCAAAAGATTTAAGAAAAACAATCTTATGTACAAAAAACAACATTCGTAACTACATCCAAAACGGATAAATAACAGTACAGAAGTGGAACAGACCGAAAGAACAAAGTCATGCTTCAGCGAGGGGCAGCCCAAATATCGGTTATACAGTGAACTGGCGTGAGTTTTCCCGGAAAAATTGCATTCTTAAGACGGCCGATTCCAAGTACTTTGTCAAATACTTCCCGATACTGACTGCTGAAACGATCAAATTATTAGCGTCATCGTAGAAGCTCTGGCGACAGTTAGAAATGTTTTGGAAGCGAAAAAGAATTTGGATAGATATAATGCATCCAAAGATAGTAAAATAAGGGATTGGACGAGAATGTGGCTTGTAAGTTGCACGGAAGGGGTATTAGGACAAGGTGTCCAAATGTGTGTGCCATGCGTACAGTTGGCTACAGTAAGCTGCGTGGAAAGGGCTTTTATGGGTGAAATGAGATAAAGGCTGAGAGAGCAATAGGCTAACAAATTACAAGTGGAGAGGAATGGGCTAGTCGCAAAAATAGTGCAACCTCGCCTTTCTTGCTATCATCGTACAAAAAAGAAGGGAAAAACTTTAACCTCAAAAAGTAGTAAGAAAAAAAGTTGACGGCAGTTCCGACGTTGATGAAGATCCCGACTAGTAATATTGAAGAGATTGATGGATTATGAAGATCATCTGTCATCGCAACAATCGCTCCGCCGAACGTTCCACATAGCATTGTCATACTATTTACGATCAACGATTGATACACGGTTTTCGTAACCTCGTTTCCTGGAAAGCGGTTTTGATTTTCTGAATATTTGAACGAAGTTAAGGGAGAATACCACTATATATAGTATGTACGCTTAGTCTATTTGTCTCTACTGGTTTATCTGGGTGTGCGTGTGAGTGTGCTTAATCGGAAATTCATAACTACCGTAGACCTAGACGATTCAATTTTGGTAGGAATACTGAGGGCAGAATGGGTACACTGATGATATGTCTCAAGTCCAGACTTCGCCCTCACGGGGCGGAGCGTGCGCAAAAATTGTAAATTTGGGTCTAGGGCGTTCAAATTTGGTAGGACAGGCGGCGACTGGTTCAGAACATAAGAAACAATCGGGTAGTCGAGAACGCAGCTAGGTGGAAACAACCAAATCCTCTACTTAGCCAATTTTTTGATTATATTGCTCCTTCTAAAATTTCTCACTTTTTTATGAGAGGCTAATTTTCAATTTTTTTTTTCAGACCACAGCAGCTCCATGCAATTTCTCACAGGTAAAGATTCCACTTCTGTCCTGTCGCACTCAGGAAGTGTGCTCTAATGAAAACAAGCTAAACGTAAAGTATTATAACTTACTTATATTCACTCTTCTCAAAAAAAGTGCGAAGAAACTGTAGCAAAAGACGATCAAGACGCATATTATGAAAATTGCCCTGATGAAGTATTCGTTAAAAGGCGGGAGCAGCGGCGCAGATATAGTACACAATACATCTCTGCAAACCAGTAAGGAGCATTTTCAGCTTCTTCATTCAAATATCTTCCAGTGATCGCTTACTTATCCTTCTTCCGGCTTATAATCATCAATACGTCTACAGTTACACCAAATATGCACCCTGGCAGGACTTGTACCGCTATGTAGAGCTTGGCATATGTACAGAAAACGAGACGGCTAAAGTCAGATTTGAATTAATTGAATGCTGTGAATGTTTCTGTGTTATAGTTGACTTTGGATTTTGCTATCCTTTGTTTAGGTGCTACAAAAGGTTTATCTCAATTCTGCCAGTGCCAATGTTAATGCTAGAGCGGCGAAAATGATTATATTTAGCTGTGGTAATGTATCCTGGACGAAACCCTAGAAACGTCAAAAAACAGTTCCACTGCCCTGAACCTCACAGAGAAAGCACTGGAAAACTTACTATAAAGATTTAGCGATAGAAGTCTATCCACAGCCAAGTTGAGAAGGAGCATGATCGACAAACATGAGCAGAAGAAAGGAACAATATTAAAGTAAACGCAAACTTCATGTAGGATAACGTGATCTTTATACCTGAAAACACCTGCTTAGAACAGTAGGGAACAGTTTTTGAATAGACTGTTAAGTAGAGTTCCAGAGACTCACAGCTTGTATGTGGCAACAGTTGTATAGAAGGAAAACATTAGCATAATATCGCTCACAGCCATCAATGCGATAAAAATATTGCAAGGATTTCGTAGCTCTCTTAACAAAAATAATCGTAGGAGACATTGTCACAAAGACCCATAGACGGAAGTTTGTCCTCGTAAAGGACACTAACTGGCAAGGTTCATCTCCAACTTATTGAAAGTTGTGTTCAGAAAATACCAATTTATTCTTCCTCTCGTTCAATTCCGCAGAATTAGTGTTAGAATGCCCTTCCTGGTCCCACTCGAAAGATTCCTGTACTTTGGATGTCTGGCGGTTTGGCAGGAATGGCAGGGATCGAGAAAACTGTTACGTGGTGAATTGGCCAGGCATCTAAACTGGCCTCATCATCATACTACCGGCTTCGTTCATCTCAATTGCCGATATCACGCCGTCTGACATCTTTGGCTCCGAACTTCGACGTACTATTTAGTACTTGTTACAGGCTCCCTTTCCATATCATTATCACACCTGTGTCCTGTCGCTGTACGCTCCTGAATTACCTCCAGTCGCTTTCATCTGGGAGGGATGCATGGATTTAAGACAGCGCAATCATCGCTGAGCCATCATCATCATCATCGTGCTACCACAAAAGTTACAGAATGATTCTCGTGGGAGATAATCCTAAACATGGTGCGACGAGTTTTAGGATATACGCACTGGCGACACTCAACACCCGATGGATCTACGAAGCAGAGTAAGTGAGTATGCCATCGCAACTGCAGAATCTCACTGCCGTCGCCGCCAGCCCCTGGCTAGCGACCACACAGAATCTGGCGGAAGAGGTCGAAACGGTGTGTTGGCAAGTAACGTGTTCCTGATAGGAACATTTGCTCATTTTATGAAAATTATTATTATTACTGCATTTATGACTAACTATAGTCAGACGCTGAGCTCCGACCTACCTTGATAACACTGTCGCACATATGATGAGCGTATTTGCGAGTATACTTATTGTTGGAAATACAATGTATAGGACTTGATAGGGAACCGAAATCGTGTTGGTGGGCATTCAGAAGTGACTGCTCTGTAAAAATCCACAACTTTGTTATTAGACGAGTTTTTATCAAATGCTCATCATGATATTTTCATTACGTAGACGATGTGAGTATATGATTGTGAGTCGCATCGGATTCAAATTAATGGCCTAAAAAGGAAGGTACATGAGCTATCAGCTGCTGTCTTGGCAGAAGGGTTTAATTCTCATTGTATACTCATGGTTCTAAGTATTAGGTTGATGCATAGTTATTGCGGGTCTTTTCGCCCCTTTTTTCTGTCGATAGTATTCTAACATTGAATTCGAGTTTTCTCTAGAAATCATCTACTTGATCTCCTCTACAAGAATCTACTCGAAAAACCAACCACATATTCGCAAAATTAGGCTTAACTACTTCGAGAAAGATTGGAAGGTGGCACAGTCATTCCGCGATCTCAGTAACTTTTCAGCGATCGGACAATCAGCCAGAGCCAACCAAGAAATGGGATCTGCCCCTAAATCTGCCATAGTTACCAGCAGGAACTTTTATGAATTATCTCGTCAACCGTTGCCAACCGTTCATCGAAAAAATGGCTAGAGAATAGAAGTGACGTTAATTTGGATGACTTGATGGCCGATGTCAAGGCGTGGATCGCCCGTAAGGATCGAAACTTCTTCGCTTTTGGGATCCGACTAACTAATCAATGGGAAGCAGTGCTTGACGTGGATGGTGAATGAGTTCCGGAGTAAATATTTGAATATGTCTTTGCTTAGTATTTCTATAGTTTCTTTAAGTAAAATTTGCTGGAAAAAATCCGCAATAATTATGCATCAACCTAATATATAGGGGCAGGAAAAATGCAGGGGAAATAGAAAATATCAAAGTAATCGTGTTTAGACCGACAGGAAGTCATGTCTACTTTCACTAGATCACCTAATGTACGATCGCTGAAAAGTTACTGAGATCGCGGAATGACTGTGCCACCTTCCAATCTTTTTCGACGTAGTCAAGCCTAATTTCGCGAATATGCGGATGGTTTTTTGAGTATATTCTTGTAGATGAAATCAAGTAGATCATTTCTAGAGAAAACCTGAACTCAATATTCAAATTCTATCGAGAGAAAAAAAGCTGCCAAAAAATCCGCAATAATTATGCATCAACCTACATAATACATACTTCCATGATCAGTTTCTTCGTTTTGTCTTTTTTTCTTTGGCAGATGAAAACCGTTTTTCATGGGATCAATTCGATCCCAAAAACACAAGAATTGTGCAGAGGAACTCATCCAGGCAACACAAATTTCACTGGGATTGTTTGTTCCGAGAGAACTTGGAAGACATGATAGCATCCTCTTAAATCTCCAGAACTCGATGCATCGTTGAATTCAGATTAGTCTGTCTCTTTCATTAGAAAACAACTTTCAACAAAAAGTTTCAATATAGAAGTTACAAAGCTGCGAAATACAGAATGAGGGCTATCAACATTTTATGGGCACGTGGTGGAAATGGATAAGAACAATTGGTCGCATGAGGTTATCCCACAACAACATTATAGTACTCAGATCACATTTGTATTCAAGAGAAACTGAGCATATCATAACAGGAAAAACACACTATTTGTTATCACTGGCCGGAAAATACGATAATTAGTGATGGAAACTGTTTTGTAATAGTCACCAAATTAAAAGACTGTGCTCACTGAACCGAAAATTGCTTTTCAATAATTCTTATGGAGGATATATACTGTAGCAGGTCGAACAAAATCTTCCACAACATTACCATCCTTGAGCACCGCGACTAATTATTTTTCAAGCGACACTAGGAAGTGCACAAATTTTGTTTGAGGTTATCTTGCTGGACACATGATTACATCAGGTGAAAGGCTCATTATTTCTGTTCACTAATAGGGTTAGAGATTTGTGAAATTCAAAAATTTATGTACACAAAGAATAACATCCGAAACTAAATACATCCAAAACGGAGAAAATAACGGGATGAAAGAGCAAAGTCATTTCTTAAATATGCGAGGAGCAGCCACAGAACGGGTTGATATATAGTGAACTGTCGTGAGCTTATTAGAAAAAACAGCATTCTTAAGACGGTCGATTCCAATTACGTCGTCAAATACTTTCCGATACTGACTGCTGAAACGATCAAATTATTAGCGTCATCGTAGAAGTTCTGGCGACAGTTAGAGAAGATTTAGAAGAGGAAAAGAATTTGGATAGATATAGTGCATCCAAAGATAGTAGAATAAGGGATTGGACGAGAACGTGGCTTGTAAGTTGCACGAAAGGGGTATTAGGATCAGGTGTCCAAATGTGTGCGTCACTGCGTACAGTTGGCCACAGTAAGCTGTGTCCAAAGGGCTCCTAATGAGTGGAATGGGATCAAGGTTGAGATAGCAGTGGGATAACAAATTAGAAATGGTAGAGAGAAAAGAGGGTAGTCGCAAAAAGTGCAACCTATTGTTGTCTTTTTTACCACCATCGTACAGAAATGAAGAGAAAAACATGAACCTCAAGAAGTAGTAAGCAAAAAAGTTGACTGCAGTCCCAACGTTGATGAAAATTCCGACTAATAATATTGAAGAGATTGATGGATTATGAGGGTCGTCTGTCATCGCAACAATCGCTCCGCCGAACATCCCACAGACCATTGTTATACTAATTGCAATCAAAGATCGATACACGTTTTTCGTAATCTCGTTACCTGGAAAGCACTTCTGATTTTCTAAATAGTTAGATGATATCAAGGAAGAATCCTACTGTATATAACGAGCTATGTGTGTCTAGTGGTTTGTCTGTATGTGTTTGACCGGAAACTCAAAACTCCTGCCCGTAGACCTAGAAGGCTCATACTTGGTAGGAGTACAGGTGCGCAGGATGAAGATACACATGTCTCAGGACCAGACCCGCCCACAAGGGACGGGGCGTGCGCGAAAGTTGTCAATTTGGATCGAGATCGTTCAAATTTTGTACGAACGACTGGTTCAGAACATAATAAACTTTCAGGGTAGTTGAGTATGAAGCTATTACAGATGAATACAACCAAGTCTTCTACCCAGCCATTTTTTCAAAAGTAGTGTTCCTTTTGAAAGGTTAGGTTTCTTCAGGAGGCTAATTATCAGACTTTTTCAGACACCACCACCTCCCGGAAAAGATTCCATTTTGTCCTGCACTTTTCCCGAAGCGTGCTTCTAATGAGATCAAATCAATCAATCTAATGACAACGAGGAATTCCATTATAACGTACTTATCTTCACTATTTTCAACAAAAGTGCAAATAAACTGTAGCAAAGGACGATCAAGACACATATTATGAACATTGTCCTGATAAAGTACTCAGTAGAAGATGGGAGCAGCGGTGCAGATATAGTACACAGGACATCCCTGCAAACCAATGAGGAACGTTTACAGCTTAGCCATCCAAATATGTTCAAACAGTCACTTACTTCTCCTTCGTTCGGTTTACAATCATCGATACGTCTACAATTAAACCAAAGATGCACCCTGGCAGGAGTTGTACCGCTATGTAGAGCTTGCCATATGTACGGGAAACGAGACGGCTGAAGAAGTCAAATACAGATCATGTGATCGCTGTGGATGCTTCTATTCTTTAGATAGCTTTGAGTTTGCCTATCCTTTGTTACGTGCTTTATTGCTCTCCTAGAAAAGGTTTATCTCACTGATCTGCCAGTGCCCAAATACCAAAGCGGCATAGATGATTAACAATATTTATCTTTACTTCTCTATTCTGGGCGGAACCTCGGAAAAATCAACAGTCCCACAGCTCTGGAACCCACAGAGAAAGCCTTGAAATACTTACTATAAAGATGTTAGGGATAGGAGTCTATCCACAGCCAGAGTGAGTAGAAGCATTGTCGAAAAACACGAGCCGAAGAAAGGAACAATATTAAAGAAAACGCAGATATCATGAGGAATAAGGTGATCTTCATACCTGGAAATACCTGCTCGAAATAGTAGGAAACAGTTGCTGGTACTATTCTACTATTACACCCCCAGAACTCCTCTACTGTTACACCCCCAAAAACTCAAAATTTTAATTTTCGATGAAACTTCGCCTATAGGGGTAATCCGATGCCCTGATAACGAATATGACCTTCATTTTTGGCGTTGGCGCCATCTGGCTCCAATTGGCGCCAATTTGGCGCCAAATTGGCGCCAATTGGAGCCAAATGGCGCCAGCTCCAAAAATGAATGTTATATTCGTTATCAGGACCACAAATAACCCCTAAACGCAAGTTTTCAGCAAATTTGGTGAAAACACCCTTGGCGCCAAATTGGCGCCAATTGGCGCCAAATGGCGCCAGCGCCAAAAATGAAGGTCATATTCGTTATCAGGGCATCGGATTACCTCTATAGGCGAAGTTTCATCGAAAATTAAAATTTTAAGTTTTTGGGGGTGTAATAGTAGAATAGTACCCAGTTGCTGAAACGACTATCAAATAAGGTGACATCACTGAGATGGCGCTGGCGCACTGTAGCATGGGTAAAACATAATAAATGGAAAGTCTTAAAGAAGTTCCAAAGACTCACAGCATGTATGCGACGACAGTTGTGTAGAAGGAGAACATTAGCATAATATCGCCCACAGCGATCAATGCGATGAATATATTGCAAGGATTTCGTAGCTCTCTTAAAAAGAATAACCGTAAAAAATATTATCACGACGATTAAGACCCATAGTCGAATGTTTGTCTTCGAAAAGGACCCTAGCACATGGATAAATCATCATTTAGCAAGGTTCATCTCCAACTCAAAGAACGCTATGTTTAGAAACTACTAATTTATTCTTTTTTCGCTCGTTTTCGATTTCAATTTCAGAGGGTTAGTGTTATAGAGCGCTTCGTGACCCCACGTAGACTCCGTACGCTGGGTGGCCGGCAGCTTGGCAGAGATTGAGAAAACTGTTACATGGGGAATTTATCAGGCATCTAGTCGGGCATCGTCATCAAACTAAGGGCTTTATTCGCCGCCACTGTCGATATCACGCTCCGATATCTTTGGCTCCAACTCCAACCTTCGACGTACTACTCTTGTTATAGGCTCCATTTCCATATCACTATCCCATCTGTGTCCTGTCGCCGCATGCTCCCTGGCCACCCATTTTATTCGCTCCCATGTGTGAAAGATTTGAGGATCGCTTTGCAGCATGCGGCAAATCTCTTTCAGCTGTCTCGCGGCTCAAACTGCAAATACCGTACTCAGCCCGCCTTCCCGCCTATCGATAGGACACCATATTTTTTTGTGACTGCCTTTCTTTTTTGACTGGTTTTAACTGTTTTTTCTGTATCATCTTCGTTTTTATTTCTACTAGGCTTGATTATTCTGAATGAATCCCCTTCTATGATCGACGATCGGAACCGCATCGGAGTTGAAGGGAGCGGCCAGAAAATTGAGATAATCAATGAACTCTCTAACTTAAAGATTGCGCGTTCCAATCTTCCATCGCCTTTTTATGGGTGCAGCGAGCGCGATGCAGTAATCGGGGAGAAGATACAGGTTCCATGGGAAACGTTCGTTGCGCGCGTCCGTCGAAAGTAGGTCACCCCGCCCACTTCGCGCGCGGTGCACCCCACTGAGGTCTCAAGATGACATTACGGTACCACCAAGTGCCAGTGGAGCGAACGATTTTCATTTGTCCGCGTTATCTTCTCTTTGGCTGACTGCCGTGGACCAAGCGCGAATCGTACGCCCCACTGAAAACTGCGACGGCTGTCAAGTATCGCAGGCTGACCCTGCGCAGGTGACGGCTGCGACGTGACCTAGTTTCGACGGACGCGCGCAACGGAGCGCTTCCCCCTCCCCCCGGTTCCATAGATCGAAGACAGCGCCATCATAGGGTACCGACACCCCGAGAGTCTAAGAGAAAAGGTTACAGAATGAGGTTTTCATGGGAGATCCTGCTAATCGTGGCCAGTTGTAATCTACCAGAACGTAGTCACATATGAAACACGCGTATATATTGAGGGGTCACACTAATGCGAAGAGATTCGAAGATTGGCCGTAGGTAAGGTAGGAGCCGTCGGTCCTGCAAAGGAATTGGCATGCGTCGACTTTTGGGATATACGCCTGAAGGTCGCCCAACGTCCAATTCCCACGAAGCAGAGAAAAAGTATGCCAACGCGACTAGCAGCTACCTCCAGCTGGCCACCGGTGCATAGAAGCCGATGAAGGAGGTCGTAGACTATGTGCATGCAAGTAACCGGCGACGCTTGCTTGGCCCGTTATTGAAAATCCATGATAGGGACACTTGCTTCCTCCATAAAAGTTATTATAATTACTGCATTTATGATTAGCTATAGCTAGAGGCTGAGAGGTAATTTACCTTGATAACACTGTCGCATATACGATGAGCGTATTCCCAAGTATACTTATTGTTGGAAGAACAATGTATAGGACTTGATAGGGAACTGAAATCATGTCGGTGGGCATTCAAAAGTGATTGATCTGAAAAAATCCACAACTTTGGTATCAGGATTAGAATTTTCTTATCGAATGCTCATCACAATAAATATTTTCATTACGACGAATACAATATTTTCATTATAGACGAAGTAAGCACAAGTTTGTGAATCATATCGAATTTTCATAAATGGCCCAAAAAGAAAGGCCTATGAGAAGATCAGCTGCCGTCGTGTCAGAGAAGTTTAATACGCGCTGTTTACTCATGATTCTAACATTATATTTCTATGGTGAATTTTTTGCACCTAACAGATGAAAAATCGCTCTTTTTACAGAGCCAATTCGATCCCAAAGGCACAAAAAGCGTGCAGAGAAACTTATCCGGGCAACATTAAACTCATTGGGATTGTTTTATGTGAGAGAACTTCGACGACATGACAATACCATCTTATGTACCCCGCTCCGGAGCTTAAAGCATCGGTGAATTCGTTCTAACCTGTCCCTTTTCACTGAAGAATGACTTTCGTAAAGTTCAAAATATAGTAGTTACAATACTGCAAAATGCAGAATGAGCGCTATCAACATTTTAGTCCTCAAAACGTATTTCTACTCAGAGAGAAACTGAGCACCATAACAGAAAAAACACATATTGTTATCACTGAACGGAAAATATGATAACTGGTGGTTGAAATTGTTTTGTGGTAGCCACCGTATTACAGGAGTGCGCTTACTGAACCGAAAATTTGCTTTACAATAATTGTTACGTAATATAAACTGAAGACTGCCAAACTAAGTCTCAAACAACATTTCAACATACCGCGACTGATTTTTTTCAAGATTCATTGACCAAAGTCATAAAAAATTCCAAAATAATTAATCTATTTGACTCCAGACTGATGTTTTGAAACTAAGCCTTCGACTAGCAGCTTTGTTGCTCTGTTTGACTCTCTGATACCCACCTGCTCTTTTCAATGACCATCAGCCTAGGAGAGGGAAGTGATTTGATACTTATATTCTTAGGCGATTGAGTAGGGAAGATGTTGGAGGTATTAAACTAGCACTTGCTCCGTCGTATCAGCATTCGTAACTGTTGCTCTGGCCTACTCTCTCTAGCCGGAGGATCAAAGGCAAGACTCGAGGTCTGCTAGAGCCTTTACATTCGCGAACTACCCAAAGATTGATACTCGCTTCTTTTTTTTACAGAAAAAAAGCTGACCGTTTACCGGCTACGGACCAACATTGCCGGAGTCTAGGCAGTAAAGTGTAGCTGTGATATCTAGGCCTTGCCATCATCAATATGTAGAGCTTAATCAGGTGACACGGCTTATGCTCGGATTTGAAGTACAGGATACCTTAAAAACGAATCTCTCGCTGCAATAAAAACTTCTGATGGTCAATTCATCAGCGTACTGAACCGTCAACCTTACTGGAAACGAACTTCCTTGTCCCAGAACATCCCTATACCCAATTCCCTTTGGTCCCTATCCTGACCCACCTCTTAGGTGAGGGATAAGATGTTCTAACAATCGTCTAGGTCGCGATTTGTTTACCGTAACCATTTGTTATTCATGTGTGCCGCTATCTATCCAAACATGAGCAAGCGATTAACGCCATGCATGATTCAAGGCGGCGAAGCGTCAAGATGGAGCAAAATGGTAGTGGCTACTATAGCATTGAAGATTGTCCCATGCAACAAGTTTGGTTAATCAGCATAATGTGGGAAGGGTTCGTATGCATGTTCATCAAAATTTAGAAAGCTATGAACCTCCAGTTTTTTGCAGTAACGTTGTCCCAGTATGAGCAGCTGTATGTAGCGATGTCGTGGAACAGAGCGGAAGTGACCTGTAGTCCTTTCTGAGTTGTTAGATAGTAGTCAATTCCGTTGAGAAGAATGTCCAGTAGGGGAGACCCCGTGTGCTGTTAACCATGGGTTATGATGGCGTCGAGCCATTACCTGGGGGTTTCTTTATTATTAAACAAGAACTCCGAACCATTTGTTAAGGTCTCAGAAGCCTCTGTGTCAGTAGCTACGATCCAGACTGTACGGCGTCTGTAGCTCAGTAACAGCGGGTCTTAAGAGGGTTTCAATAAGGGTAAGTTAGACTAAGTAATCCTGACAAATACCGGAACTATGATCGAATTTCGCTTGTTCCCAAGTTGTTTTGGGCAAATTCTCATTTCAATCCTGTCAGGGGCTTCTTATCAGTACAAATAGAATATGTGTATGCAGGATCGTCAGGTACCCCATAGATGGGCCCTCAACATTCACATCGATTGACTCCCTCAGGCTATCATGCACAGCTTCTTCCGTGATCTCGTGGTGAACTGGTAGTGCTCGCTTCCCCTTCTGGGGTGAGCCTTCCTACTTCACGATTCTCCGAGCGAACAAGACAGAAGAAATTTTTCTCGAGTGGTCCTACTCCTACATAGACAAGAAGTAAGAAGTATACTGAAAATGCTTTATTTTTAATCTCAAATTATTTCATTTGAGTCGGTATGATCGAATGTTTGACCTACGACATCGATAAAATAAGCGTAGGCTTCATGTCGAAATATTAGGACAAATGAGGAGGGCGCAGATTTCCAATATGGGACTGTCGGCATGGACGACAAATCAACGCTACCGACGCTAACTTACCATTAGACAGTAATGGTCATGAGCATAACAAAATCAGTGAAAGAACTTCGGTAGAGGTCAGATTCATTGCTGTGGCCACTACTGTGCTGATCTCAAAAATGCAGTTCGGCAAGGGCAGTTTTAGCCCAAATTCCAGATGTACAGCGTCAGTTCGAGCGAATTGCTTGAACTGGACTCGGATAGCAGCTCTCGTCGCTATCTCAGCATGGCCCAGGGCCAGAGACTGTCAGGAGGTCTTCATTGAATACACTTTGAGGGGTAAAATATCCTTGTAAGGAAGGCATAAGAAGTCTTGAAAGCGTTGACATCACAGATCTGGTGAGCTTTTTTCCCCTTGTGATTAAGATGATTCATGGAAATATCCTGGTTTGTGCAAACAATAGAGGAAAGCGAAGCGAAAGGTTGCACGTGACTCAATTCCTACGTAAAAGTGCGGTATGGGGGCTTTTCGGGACTGGTTGGCCCATGATATGTACGAGCACTGATAGTACCTCCATGGTGTCTTTAACAGAGTGAATCGCTTTGAAGAAGTAATTATATGGGATTGGAGTTCAGATGCTCGGTTCCAGCAATTTTTTGAAATGCGCTATGCATTCAAACTGCACCTACTTTAGATGAGGTATTGATTGCGAAAAAGTCCTTTCTAACGAGCTTAGAGATCTCGCCGATTTTGTGACAATGTTTTCATTAGCGCTGCCTTAGAAAAGTCAAATCTTGCCGTTCCCCTTGCAGGTGCTCGATCTTCTGTTAAGACGGTTTCTACAATGAGGCTCAATTGAATTCTTTGTTGGCCATTCCATTGCTTTACCCTAGGGTGGACACTTGCCAAAAAGGATCCTTTCATTTCGTCACCTTTTCAGTTTCAAACAGATGTCGCTTCTCCCAAGTAACCGGTTCGGCCGGTTCCCTATTTGTCTATTTGCAGAGCAGTTTGGGCCAGTTCAACGTTTACCGATGTTGACCAATGCCTTACTTTTTGATGTGAATACGTCAAGCTCTGTTTCCACGTTTTCCTCAGTTTCTCGGCGATTTGCGTCGGTGGGTGGAGGTTGTCGGTTCGCTTTGGCATGCCATGAAGGCAATGCTTCCTACCTAATCAGCGGCTCCGCATAGCATTTTTACTGATAACGAGACGTATGTACATTTGTCGATCATTTCGCTGTCCCAAACTATCAGTTCCATGCACTTCAATAGAATGTTGTTAAGATGTCCTCAAAAGAAGCGGAAATGTGTGAGGTAGCGAACTGTTTATTGACATTTGTCCTTATACTCATATTATTACGCTGTCCGTATTCGATCTCGATATGATATTCTATGCCCATTGGCTGAACATGTGAAGCTGTTACGAATTTATCAAGTGTTCTTCCGGAAAAATGGCTTCTCTCTTTATCAGAGATGAAGCTGTGGATATTTTTGTGCTGACCGTCTATTTCCTCTATTCTGCGTTTTCGCTAATCAAATAAGAAGATTAGTCCGTTGTAGCGTTTACGATAACTGAGAGTAAAGTTTGTGTAAACGCACGACGTTCGTACTTCTGGATGCTTTCGTAGTGCACACGAGTATCTGGCATCGCTCCAACGAACCAAGGTCCTCTGTTAGAGTGTTGGAAGAGTATCTGTTAGAAATTTCACAAAAGTCCTGATTTTTCTTAAATAATCCGGAAGTTTCCAGCTGAATATTGTGGAAGCATATTACTCATCTTCATGCCCATCAGTTTTCTGGGGTCTGTACGCTGGTCGACTCACCAGATAGAGGTTCGGCTCAGCTTTCGCCTTACTTGTTTCCGGTTTTGGAACGTTGGAACTAGGCGTGCCCACAATCACTTTGAAAGTCTAAATTTTCAACCGTTTCACCATAACAGGATACATTAAGCAAGCAAGAGGTAGTCAGATCTGCTATGCGCATACATTAACTTAGTGTCCTTATTTAGTATGATAGTTCCATGAAAACTTCCAGAACTCAAATGCCTTACCAAACTTTCCCTACCTATAAACCTATGGCTGCCCACTACATTCCCTACGATTCATTCTTGTCGAGCCTTTGTCCATTTTTTTTTGTTTTCGCCATGCATTCTGTACTTATTTTCGCTTATATTCTATTTTTGTTTTTCGGTTGGCTGTGCTTGCCACCGCCATGCTCGTTTGCTCACACCTTCCAATCGCTACCGCTTCCTCCTTCAGAAGTCGCATCATTGCACGCCCAATATTGTCCACGAAATTCCCTGTGGTCGAGAATTCTAAGCACTGTCGTTTGGCTTTGTTGTTCCTACCTTACCTTTCTGGAGGAAGTTAGAAAATGATGAAAATAGTTATTTTTCCCTAGAGCTTCTGTACACTGATCCTTGAGAAATTCTTGCCAGTGATCCAATTGCAGTACTTCTTCTTCAGCTGTTAGCTGGTCTTCCAGTTTGTTTTATATGCATTCCCTTTAAGATCCCAGTAATGGAAACTGAACCTGCTGAGGTACCATGAATGGAAGATTTTAAAATTTTGTCTTCCAAGAAGGGTGATTGACCAGACACCTCGTAAAATAGCATTATTCTGGTGAAAAAGATGATGTTTAATATCCAAGTTGGTAGTATTCCGCACACAAATCTCCAACAACCGTCATGAGCTTCGATCCATGCTTTGTTCCCAACGGAATCGATTCGATGGGGGGAAAGCAAACAGCGCATCAAAGACCCAGGATGATTCACGCGATGGCTGGTATGCTAATGCCCCGTCCAACGAGCAACGTCTTCTGGCTACGTTGTACGATTTCTCATCTACCGATTCTCTCACATTGCCATCAGGTGTAGATCTCTCACCACCTTTTCAAGCCGGTTGTCTGACGACGTTCTCTATGATTTGACGTGCGCAGTCTACGTACTTCTACCTGTATAGAGGTTCAGGAAATCAACATATCGAACACTCCTCGAGCTTTTAGAAATGATGCATGCGCACGCTATTCCACCGCACACCATCCGCCCTGTGCAGCTTGACATAGTTCTGTGATATGAATGACACTGTCGGATATTTGGCTTTTTATGTCCATGGAATAATCCTACAAATGGGAGCAGGCAGTGCCCGCTGTATAAATGCTTCAGCAAAATCAAGCACCTCTTGCTGCAATCTGTTCTTACCTGGTTTGGTGGAAAGTAAAACCTTGATTCTCAGTGATTCTTCTTGATCCCCCTCCCCGCATGCGAGCTTTTAGCAATGGGATTCTCCGCGGGGCATGGGAAAGTCTGTCGTGGCGAATTTTGCGGATGGTTTGCTTTCGTTCTTTAGATTGGTGTCAGGTTGAATCCTACCGAAGGCACTGACCTGCTAGATTTCAGAGACTATTGATTTAATCAAAAGACAGCAAATTCATAGCGGTCCCTTCGTCATTTTGTACACAGAGGGGGGATGGAGCCTTCACAACATATGCAACACTTTCATGTGGGTGACGTTTCGGCCTCTTCCCTTTTTTCAGAGCTCTTCAGCTTTCTCCCTCTTTAATCTGTCGCCGTTGACATATGGGGTTCAACCCTGATAAGACTCTGTCCTGACTGTGCTGATACTTCAGTCACCTATACTCTTCTTTCTACGTCCTTTTTGCTCCTCTATTTTACTATTCTGTTATTGTTTCACCTTCAAAAACAACAAGCCCTGTCAAACACTAACTTCTTTCCGCTCTAATCTACCGCTGCTGACAGATGAAAGATTCAGTTCTGATAAGACTTTTCCTGACTTTGCTGATTCTTCGATCTTACTCTCAAAGGTCAGTAAACCGGGTCGCTTGAGAAAAAATGCTTCAGAACGGAAAGTGTTCATTCAAGAGCAAGCTCTTCCGCATAGGAGTAACGCGCAGCAGCTTTCCCCGTGTTTTAAGGCTTCTACATCCTTCGAAATTAATTTCTTTACTTGAACTCAACTAATCATTATTGAGGCGTACCATGTACCCATATGGTCCATTGTACAATTTTTTCCTAGTCTGTTCCTACTTGCTTCCCGGGGAGACCTAAGAAAATGGCATTCTGAGGGCTTGCTGCCTTCTTATGTCTTACATTTCGGACCGCAAGCCGCAGGAATTTATCAATCAGAAAATCAATGAGTCGGACCACCCATATCAGACCAAATCAAATTGCTCAGATGATAAAAAGGTCGAATTGACAGTGATCTGTTCATTTATCTGGTACAAATGATCGAATCGCAATTGAACATTCCATTTCTATCGATCGATTGCATAATTCAATCAATATGTAGATTTTTTGTTGTACAAAAGCACTTTCCCTTCTACTTCTTGGAAACAAATGTACAATTTCCTGGCTATCCCCTCTTGTTAGTCATCTAAACGTCACAGTTCCCGGCAAGAAACTGCACATATTTAAGTATTTTCTCAGCTAAACCGAGGTTTATTTTTTGACAACGTCACGATTTAATCAATAGATAGGTTCAACGTTGCAAGCTTATTTGATTTCCGATGGAAATTCTTCAAAATCAGTGACGGCTAAGTGACAAGGAAATGTTACGTGTGTACTTTTCGCTATGTTGACATAGTTATCTATGAACCCTATAGCACTTCTTTACAGATTACCGTAGCATTAGGGCGGAGGTGGTGTAGTGGCACACTTCACGCACGCATGGTCACAGGTTCGAATCCCGGATCGATATCCGCCTAGGCTAGCCAAGCCTTCCTTCTCTCCGAGGTCGGAGATTTGATTGGTATTAGACTTCATCCTTTTATCCTCGAACTGTAGCATTCTCTTATGGTAAAAGTGCAAATCCCGTAATTAGTCCTAGAACACGCGTTCCAAAACAATTTCTCGTGAGATCTTCAGGAACGAGTCAGATTGTCTTGTTCGAAAACAATAAAACGGTCTGCTGATTCATGAAGTGAACTATTTATGGAAGGTGATAGCGTCAAGTACCCATAAAAGGCGAGAAGTTATTACTGGCCATTAACTGCATTGGGCTATTTCCGTGAATTCGGCGTACACCTTCCAGAATTCAGACAAATATATCTGTCTTGAAAAAAGGACTTCTCGCACCTAGGTCAATTCTGGGATGCTCCAGCGAAATTTTCATTAAAATTTCTCCATTTCCGTTGTAATCTTATATAAAAATTCAGTCTCACCCAATCTCTGCATCTATTTTCCAAGAGAATTTGCTATTCCAATAGATTCTGTGGAAGGCTTCCCCATATTTCCAAATATTAGCTCCTCTGTTCAATAGTCGCTGTCTCACTCCTACGTCACAGTAATTTTCGATGAGAGTGGAGGGTTGGACTTAAAAGACTCGACATCGCGATCGCGACAACTCGCATTCACGCACGACTAGTCTTTGTTAGGTGCCTCGCCCGAGTATCCACGGACGTGAGAACCCATTCCTAACATTCACTGAGACCGCGTCCAATTATCCAAATCAAGCACGTACATTACGCTTTTCAATCACCTATTGATTTTCTTCTGATAGGATATCTTCCAGCCAAACGGCGTGCCGCCGAACCCGCCACACCCGAACTCGCGAAGTTGGCGCGCTGTGAAGGAGACGATTCGAATTTCCTCGGAGAGGGATATGGCGTTCGCCGTGCTGGTTTGCCACACACGGCAGGTGCGGCGAGCAGGGCGCGCTGCTACAACCGAGCATGGATTTTCCATATCCACATTCAAGCGGATAACGGAGGGGCTCGCCGTCCTCTCCGATGAGTTCGGCGTCTATGGGTAGAGACTGGCGCGTACCAAAGGATGGAAAGCTAGGTTGGGTGGAGCAATAAGTATGTCCAAAAGGATAGAATGAAGTAGAGTAACCCACTAAAACTGAATTCTATCTTGACGATAGGTGAGGCTGTAAAATCGAGTAAATAAACTAGAAGTACTCACTCGTATCAAAATTCAGAGCTGCTTATAAACTCTTGAGATAGGCAGCTGACCAATTTTACGTTTCCTCAGTTTAATCTGATACCAACGGATTGATCAGCGGGGAATGGGTGCTCTACAGGTTCGGTGAGAAACTGATGCAACATTTGTTCTATCAACTACGTGTCCATTGTGGTCTGCACCAAAGAGTGTAGGTATGGATGGACGCTAGCTGAAAGGCTGAAGGTTCCGATCAATACGGAATCATGTCAAACTATGAAATGATAGTTTTGCTCAGTCGAGAGGTTGTGCGGTACTCCAAGGTCGATGAATTCTTGAATGGCCGCAAAAAAGTGATATTGAGGAGAATTCCATTGACTTCCAGGATAATATCTCAGTGGAGGGTCCAAAAAAGGGAAGCTGAGTAGCTCCTATAATCAATTCATAGAATGATTTAAAGTGAACATTAAAGACTTTGAAACACAGGTAGAGCCTACACCCATACATAAAAACCAGTGATGTCGATTTCATGTTACTGTTCTTTCGTTCAATTTCTGATCCAGTACCGCTCTGGATTTACTGGACAAGGCCGAAATATGCTCCGCTTGAAATGCAGATGGAGAATACACCTGTATTCCAAGCGGAGCAGATTTCGGCCCTGCCCAGTAAATCCAGAGCGCAGAAGATTCGAATTTCCTCGGTGAAAGGATAAAGCGGCTGCCTTGCAGGTCTGCCACACACTGCAGGTGCGGCGAGCAAGGCACGTCGCTCGCAGAGAGACATAAATTCTTTCCTATCCATACCCAATCGGATGAAGGGGCTTCCATCCTCTCCGATGGGCTCGGTGCCTATGGCAGCTGACCAGTTGTGTACCGTACTGGGTTTACTGGGCAGGGCCGGAATCTGCGCCGCTTGCCATTCGAACGGTTTGTGTGATTCTATCGACAGGACTCTTACTCCTTTGCATTCTTATCGACATAGACCACTTTTTTCGTTTTATTCACGCTTTTTATTCCTGCCTTTTCTCATTCATTTGGAATAACTAATTATTTTTTGGATTTTCGGGCATATTCAATTCAATTTTCCGGGAAAAATCCTGTACGGTTCGCCATTCCTTATATAACTCCCTCCCTTGACCCGATTTTTCGTCGTAATTGAGTATGTTATATTTGACTTTCGGCTGTTTTTATATGCTCTATTTCAGTAACTTAAGCGAGGGTGGTTCATATGAGAACTAGCACTTTAGGTTCGAAAATGAAAAATTTGAACAGTTCTATTGATCGTACAGTTGCGGTAGGGGGGACTTCAGAATGCTTTTTTAGGATAGGCCAGACTTCCCCCTACTCCAGGTCCGTATACCACAAGCTTTTTATCGTCGGAAAACAACAAGTTCAGAACTACGTCGTAGCCTGAATGGCACTGGCTCAATCATCGCCAAATCTACGGTACTTGCTCTATACTGCCAGAACTCAAACAATTTGAAGATACCTGAAGAGAATCAGTCTTATCCTTTCTCTTTACCAATTATGCGTTACAAACACTGAAATAAGAAGGTATTCCAAGAAATTCAAGAGGGAAATGTTGCTTTATTGCAGTTTATGATGAAAATGGAGAGCTCGACCTAAAATACCCCGATAACTTGCGCTCACGAGTCTTTATTAGCTGCTTCGGACGAGCTCCCAGGGATGTACGTAGCCACACTTAACATCTATTGAAACCGTGTGCCACACTTAACATCTATCGAAACCGTGTATGGGTGCATAAGTGCGACCGAGGATGCGCGCACGCGGAAAAATGCGCGGCAAAGTTCGTGGCAATTTGAACAATTTTAGCGTCTATTATTGGGGCCCATGCTTGAAGTTAGGGAGATTATCAGCATCAGATGATCTTGCTAATCTACTCTACTTCGAATTCGGGCTTCATTCATAGGCGCTAAAGTTGTTCAAATCGCCACGAACTTCGCCGCGCAATTTGCCGCACGCATCTTCGGACGCACGTAAGTTCCGTCCCCAATTGAAACCAGGTCTGACCCACGCACAAATCTAACCCGTAATAAACGCTTCAGTAATTTATTGATTTTCCCCTGATAGGATATCTTCCAGCCGAACGGCGTGCCGCCGAGCCCGCCACATTCGACCACGGAAGGGAAGATTTGAATTTCCACGGTGATAGGATACAGCGATTGCCGTGCAGGTCTGCCACCCACAGCAGGCTCGGCAAGCAAGGCACGCTGCTCACAATCAAGCAAGGAATCTCCCCTCTCCAGATCCAAACGGATAGTGGAGGGCTCTCCATCCTTGACGATGAGCTCCATTCGTCTCTCTGCTTAAGGACTGGCGCGCAGCCAAGGCTGGAAAGCTGTTTCGGGTGAAGCAGTGGGTACGTACAGAAGGGTAGAGTGAAATGGGAGGAACTAGTAGGGATCCGTGTTCTCGGAGAGACAGGTGGAGCCGCGAATCAAGCAGACTCGTTCACAGAAGCTTCTATTCGAGATTGAATTTAACTTTAATAACTTTCCTCAGACTAACCTTATACCAGCGAGCTGATCCACAGGAAATGGGACCACTTGCTAGATTGGAGTAGTAGTAGTATTTATTCTATTGGCCAGCTTCCATCAGCACGAATGACTGCGGCTACGGATGGAAGCAGGCTGGAGGGATGTAAGCCTTAATTGGTGCGAAATATGATTCTGGGCTATGGAACCGACTTTTTTGCTTGAGTCTAAGGTTTTGATGAGCTTCAGAGCGAGTGAATTCCTGCATGATTGCAAGATGTTAGAATGAGGTTGAATTGCCCATTAGGATACTATCTCAGTGAGAGGGCATAGAACACGGCGCAGAATCGGTAGCCCTTAATCTCCTTTTTTAATAATTTGAGCCTCACAGAATTCAATCGAAAACACTCTGAACCCTGTGCACGAGGAAGTCAATGTTAATTTCATTCTAGCGTTCTTTCATAAATTTCCGATTACTGTGTTCCAAGTTCTAAACTTGCTGTGCTTGGCGGTCTGTGTACGTCGTTTGCCCTTCCAAGGGTTCTCTATCGACGAGCTGCTATTTCCTTTTCTTTAAAAACATTCTGAGCACCATATTCACCCTTTAAATCTTCCTAATTCTCATTCGTCAGTTTTTCATTAGACTGACCAATCAGTTTTCGGGTTTTATGTCATGCACTTATGCTATTCCTTAGCATACAGTAGTAGCCTGAATATCCAGACAAATACGTCATACTTGCCCTGATTTGGAAGTTTTCGCGAGTTCTATGACGCAGTAGTCCAGTTTGAGGATCTTTTTGGGAGCACCTGGTTACCGCAGTGAAGGCTTACCATCTTATCTCGTAAGCTTTACCTCCCTCCAAGTTCGGCATGTTTGTCCTTGAGTTTGCGTTGGCCAATCACAGCTTTAAAAAAATCGATACTGATAATTTGGAGGTGACGCTGGGAGGGAAGGCACCTCATGATCAGCAACATGGACACGTAGGCTTGAAAGACGGGAACCCAACTTATATGTCCCGATGAAACGAGTAATATTTAAATGGACCTTCTTGTCCGGAGCTGAAGGAAGGGAGGTAAGTCTTAAGGTGGATGAAGGTCGAGAAATTTCAAACTGCGTGGCTGTCGTAGGATACTATTTCGATGGGAGCGCGTGGGATTCAACGGTAATTTGCAGTCTCATTGTCCATTTTTCAACTCACATTGTATGTTGTATTGTAGAAAAATATTGCTAAACAAACGTGGCTGATTGAAACGTGTCTTGAGCGGTCATAGGAGAGTTCAACAGTATCAGGACTAGGCAAGAATCGACTTCGGAGAGTTTCCTCTCCGAATGGGTGTAAAATTGCTTCAAACTTCAAGCCCACTTGAATGTTCTTCGAAATCCGCGTTATGAGATTTTGTAGAGAAAAATTTAGCAAGAAACTTATGCCCCCTATAAATAGTTGGTGTTGACATCCGAAACCCCATTCATAATGAAAACACAGTTCTTACGATTTCTCCCAGAAAATTCCTAAGTGAAAAAGATTCCCAGGTGGACTCATAACTGAATAAAGCAGTACGTACCCACAGAAGGACACATATAAGTATCCTTTTGATGGGTACATATAGGCTGTTTGCTATTCGCATGCGTTACAAATTCGTTCGCACTCGTTGCCTTTGAGACCCTCCCATTCTCCATCTCTCTCTGTTTGTTTTAGTCTTCCGGGCAGGTTGGCGCACCTTCGTTGCCAATTGTTTTCAAGCAGATTGGAGTGCTGATTCCTGTAATTGTTTTTAATACCGTTTCCACGTTATTTGCAATTCCATTCTTTGCTTCCTACCTGTTTACAGTAACCATGCTGTACCGGATAATTTTTCTTATATTCAAAACAGGTAGGTATGGAGTAGTTTAAGTAGTTCACAGCGTTACCTACTGCATTGGCAGAGTATCAGATTATTCTACCAAAAACTCCACACCCAGAAATGATTATGTGCCTGGATTTGTCCAATGAACATCCGATCCAAAATTTGTCACCCTAGCTCTATCCCGGATTTGCTTTGTGCCACAGCCACCCAGCTCTAAACACATTTTCAATGGATTCTTCTGTTCGACCCAAAATTCTCATCCTGTCGTTGTAGTAGTACAGGCTCAAAGAACAAGCTGATCAGTCGGAAGCTGACCCTACTAGTTTGAGCCGTGTAGGTTGATTTCCCAATCAGCAAACTCCATCTGAGATTCTGCCTAACCATCTGTGTCAAATCTTTCCAGCCGAATCAAGCTTTGTTTTGAATCGATATTTGGCCATACCTGAGCAATCACGACAGTCACTATTATGCATGATTCATTGTTGCTTTTAGAATTCCACCCCCTCCTCCTTCTCCTCTTCTGTACGTCGTGTCATAAACCTTGGCCCCGTGCCAAGGGTTCCGAGCATTTCAACGTGGAATGTCACGTAGGTCTCCATGTGTGGAAAGCAAATAAAGGTGTCACCCGCCATTCATGCTAATCCGCGATCGTTCCGCCGTTCCCATGCAGCAATGGGCAAGGCAGCCATTCAAACTTCTTCCTGTATGATGACTTTCTCAGGGCGGTGGGGACAAGTTGAAGGAGCTGCACTTGAACTGCTAAAATCTGGTAAGGAAATGGGCACCACCACTACCTCCTACATATCCAATTTCTATCGGGAATCGACGAAGGGGGAGGGGCAGGTATGAGAGGGCGGTGTACAGAGGATCACTATGGCAGTTGGAAAGAAAATAAAAACTCTAAGCGTTTGTCGCATCATCATCTAATACGACCCCTATACCTACCTGAACTTTATCTCATCAGTCAGGTACAACCCCATCTGATTGATTCTCCATAACTGATCCTGTCAAGCAAACTTGAACCTTTTGAAGAAATACCCAAAAAAAATGTGACCGTTCGCATAGTTTCTGTTGTTTTTGTAAGTGATAAGCTCGATTTCTTGTAATATCTCTTCAAAGCCTTATTCATTTACGTACTGTTCGACTTATTTTGTTTTGAAAAAGCTGTTTTTGTTGAAAAATCGAAGCCATTGTTGCTTAATTATTTGCCTATTGCCTTCTGTTTTCCTTTTTTATCGTTAATCGAACCTCAGCTAATACAACTTTTCTTTTGTCGTCTGTCTATGGATCATATTTAACGAGACCTTTCCCGTTCTTTCACAAAACGCACCGAATTCATTTTTTCCTAATGGAAATACAATCCTTTTACTGAATGGGCCTTCCTTCACAATATTTATTTATCTTCAATTTATTTTACCTCTCTTCTAATAAACTGACTTCTTAAACCAGTTTCTCTAATGTTCTTTCCGGTGGATTAGTGTTTTCTGGGTTTCCTGGTCGATTTCGGGACGATTTTCGTTTACTCAGTGCTCTCTCATGACCCGAAACTCCTAGCTTACCATCCAAAGATCAGTGCCGATGCTACTGAGATTCGTATCAGTCGAATGCGCGGCGCATTCCTCACAGAGACAATTCGGTCATCTTCTGCTCTATTTCCCCAAATATGCTTGTTTAATTTATAAAAAAACCAAAGAGATCTGCTGGAGAATTTGCAATGCTGCAATCTCGCGGCGTTCAGTTCTCTGCTTTGGGAGTTTGTTAACCTATTACTGTTTTGTAGTTCAATTGAGGTTCTATTGTTCAAAGGTCGAAAATTGTTGATGTCCAGTGTACCTCCACATCCCGTCCACTCATGATTCATCCAAGGAATGTGTTATCGTCTGACGTATGTATGCTATGCGCGTGGAGATGGAAAGTAGTGGACAGTCGAAGACAAGCACTTCAATCGGGTCCTCATTGTTTCTTGAGAAACGTACATCAAATCAGCCCTCTTCGGGGTCAGATGGAGACAGGTCACGTTACATACTTTGGGTGTAGGTGTGGGGGATGAGTCAAGACATCGTGAGTTGATCGTCGCACTTACCGCGCGGCTCGCCGCACGCGTCAAACGCGAGCTCCTGGCTCACCGTTACGGGTCTGGGTGCGACACTGCGGTCACTCCGGCGAAATTAAGTAGCCGATGCTTTCTGCAACACTCATCAACCTGGGACTCTCGCCTACTTGGGATATCAAACCCCTGCAAGCAGATTCTTGCAGCCATTGAGGTCCAGTCGACGAGCTTTTGCGAGCTTGAGCATGTGGACCCATTCGTCATGGCTGGGGTAGTGTGACAAAAGTAACTGATTCTTCCCATTCGCTCATGGCCTACAATCCGCCTATCGGTACAAACCCTTGCAGTACTTCAGCGATTACAACTTAATACAGTGATTTACGATCCACCTTCGTTTTATCATAATTCGAAAGTTTAATTTTCCTACTGTACAAAGAGGGATGGGATGCATGAAGCTAGAAAAGAGTAGTGATGATGTGGAAATAGCCTTCAATTTGATGATTGTGAATGTGCCCAAAGACGGGGAGGAGTTCAGGTACACGTTGGGCGAGCCGGTTGGAGGTATTGATCGAGCGTGATATGAGCTAACGAAAGAACGGGGGTATAAGGTAGGGGCGGATTCTGGATTTGCTTAAAAAATTGATAGTATTTGATCGACGATCTCTAGAGTGGTAACATGTAAGGAGGATTGAAATAAACTAGACTTCGGGGCATCAAAGTGGTATGAGATTCCTTCACTTTTTCTCAAGAGTTTCCAGGAATCAACCTATCTCTAGAGTCATTGTACTTTGATACTGAACTTTGGATGGCAATGCAAAACTTTCTGGCCCCAAACAGGTGCTATAAAAACGGAAACCTTCCTGGAGTCAACAAATTCAGAAACCCTAATCCACCAACAATCGGGGGCAAAAATCACCTAGGAAGGCAAACAATTTCACATGGATGAATTCATCAGAAAATCCTTTTGGGGTCGAAAAGGCAGATAGAGGGGGTTGTATTTCGGTGAAGAATTTAGGTAGATGATGAACCACATTTTGTTGGGAGGGGAGCAGACCGGTCGGAGTCGGGATCCTCTCCCTCCCCGATTCCCACCTTGCATAGCGTCTAGAATTGAATTTTCTATGAGCGATTCAGTCACATGGGCTCCATGTATGGATTCCATCGTTATGAACAGTTTCTGAAATGCAAAATCGTGGGGCATTCCCAGAAGCACTCCTTACTGATGCATTTTCCCCCTACGTGGCTTCTTTGCCATTCTTTTTCTTCAATTTTTGGATGGCAACCTCACGCAAAAAACCCGATTTGACAACATTGAGATTTACAACTTCCTAAGGAGAGTTCATGTGGACGACCTGTGACATTCCACTTTTCACCAATAGTTTATCTCTTTCTGGCTGTAGCTCCTTATCAATGCTCCCACCAGAATTGTTATGAAGGTAGGAAGACGCGGTTTTTCTATTTGCATTTGTGTTCATTCTCAACTGTACATCCAGTCATTGTTTAACACACTGATAGTCTTACGCTGCAAGTTGATCGGACCAATCCGTATCGATCCTATTGATCGATCGTTCGGATACGCCTAAATCATTTTTGTTCCATGTTTTTTTATTCCTTTTCTTTTCTCGTTTTATGGAATCGCATAATTTTCATTTCTGGCTAAATCGGCACGCATTCACATCGTGAAGACGGTGTTCTCCTAGGAATTTGACATCAAGACACATCATTCCAATCAATACATATTCCACCGTTCGGCTGGTTACAGTCGCGTCTAATTGCAAGTATAAGTGTGGATCCTAATTTGATGGGGGCTCATTTTACCTCTAAATCTAAATTTTTCATTAGCCCTTTTCAACTGCTTCCCTACTTCGACGCCTTCCGGAGCGCTCCGATCCTTTGACTAGTGGACGCGGTTACTTGCCTACCGCTCATTTGCTCCATCTCTGAGGTTCCGCTCTCTCTCTTTCTGTGGGTTACGGCAAGGTTCACAACTGGCAAATTCACTGCCAGCGCCACCGATCTCACCTCTCACTGTAACCGTAAAGCCCGGGTGTACTGGTGCAAGTGTGATAGGTGATAGGTCTATGGGGAGGAAATCCAAGCCTGGTATTGATTCTCAAGGGCCATACATTTCACACACTGCGGTTTTCTCGCAGCTGGAAAGAACTAACATTCTCGTGATTGATATGCACACATTTCATAGACGAGGACCATCCTTTAAATATGCGCCAGTGAACCACCATCCTGTGAGTTCTGTCCATCGGGACAGGGTCAAGCTGCAACAGAGTGAATCGGACCTGTGGTAGAGATAGTGTCGTATCGAAGAAGAGGTCCATGTACCTTATTAGTCAGCAACAAAAATAAATCCTGACTTTTTGCGCTCTATCGCCCGATGGACTTCCTGCGCTTTCCGCAAGATCTCCCTATATCCAGCTCGCTTATTTTCGTTCGTTTCATGGTTACGAGCACCCTGTTCTTCTAAGGATTTTCGCTGTACTGACAGCCATTCTTCGAGGCCCCTTCACTTGAATGTCTCTTCTGTCCGTGCGATACTGTTAAGTTTATACATTCGATAAACGATACAAAATGTTTTATGCAATCATCGCCGGCGTGTTCAGATATGTTTACCAGACAAGTCGTACCATTCGTATGTCGTAATCAGAATTCTTTTCCCCTTACGTTACCGCCTCTTTTCGATTTCTCTCGTACCTCTGGGTCGAATCTCGAAATCTGCGGATCTTATAATACAGTAACCAGGCTGTAAATTCGGGGAGCTTATAGCACAACAACTTGTCCGTGACCTTTACTCTTACGTTCTTCAAATGGTAGAGTCACTGATTTTCTAGTGAATCTCGATCTCATTGTATGTGCTTACCGTATCCCTGCAGTCTGTTGAATTCGCCTTTCCTCGATAACATTTTCGCTAACTTACCCTTCATGCGATCCTTATTTCAGCAGTGTATGTGGCGAGGGCGCGACCGATGGGGTCGCTGGGTGTTGGTGATATGCAGTTTGTTGCCTACGGCTCTACCACAAATTCAATCACAACAATCCGGTAGCATCAATCAGAATCTTGGAAATCCCGAAGCCGGTACTCTATTCACAGGCACCGGAAGTAATGTCTACTATGGAGGTAAGCTGAAGGTCACGACAGTTGCGACACTCAGTAATTACCAAGTAATCTCACGCTTCAAAAGTTCCTTTTTCTCGCTTCATTCATTAGGAAGGCTTCTAATCCAATCCTCCTTGTTATGTTTTTGAATGTAAGTCATCTCGTTCTCACTCTGTTTCCCCTTGGTAAGCTCACGTCGCTCCAGATTGAATGAGTGGATGAAGGTAATTCATTTGACCAGGAACGAGAAGAAAAAATGCGATAGTACTGATTTGTTCAGTGATAAAAGTACGGTCGTAACTGTAGTACATATAGTACATCTATGATAAGATTCCACTCACTAGGTAAAGGTATTTGTAAAGTCCAATACTTGATCAGTGAGATGGAAGTGCATAATAATTCACAATAAATAAATAAATAGATAAATAAATAAGTGGGGGCTCTGATTTTTCACATTTCCAGTAAACTTGGTTCCGTTCGGACCGGAAGTCGGTGATGAAGAGGTAATACCTGGTATGTTGACGTCTGGGCAAACAATCGATCTCCATATGTATTTCCCCTTCTATGGTGGACTTTACAATTATACAACGGTGAGTTTCTTTTTGTCTCCTTCAAAAGGATACTGAATGCCTTGAACCCGAATTCGAACCGATTTTGGTAGACTGAGCTTTCATAATAAAAAAAGCCCTCATTTCTTTCAATGGATGAGGCTCACTGAGAACCTCCACTGACTGCGATAAGGTAGGGCTTGTAGTTACCGTGATGGACCGTAAAATTTTGACCTTCACTACGGTAAACAGTATTAAAAGCCAAACCAAGGTCTTTCAAAGGGCATCTTCTATCTTCTGATTGAACAAGATAGTGGTAGCCAGCACTATACAGCTTCTCAATGGACCTCGGAGAAAATGTAGGGGAAAGTGAATGTCCTCTGGAAAGCCAGGTTGAAAGAAAATCGACAAATCTGGAAAAATCCTCTTCGGTCAAAATTTTCTCCTGATTGACGATGCAGTTTTGCAGATATCTGTAAATGGATACATCGGATTTGCCACGGTACTGGATCAAGGGCCCACTATCAACATCGGTCCTGAGTCTACCGATTGGCCTAAGCACCAGGATCCAGCAATGATTGCTCCATATCTCTGTAAACAGCAAGTGAGCTACATACCATACCTCAAGGGTCGGAATAAGACCTTCATTCTGATATGGTCTTAAAACATTACACTTTTTTAGATTCCGCAAGAGATGAATCCAGGGATGCGATCGGGCGTATTCTTCCGTTTGATGATGAGGCAGTCCTTGTTCGGTCGAGGATCTGGAAGTAATATGAACCTAGGTGGTTCGTATCAGAGCAGTTTCTTCGGACAGTCGGCAATGCAGGTGGGTAATGAACAGGAAAAGGCTTTGCGTAACTTTCCTGCTTCTACTTCTCAAATCATAGCTGCATTCAACCAATATTTCCACCATAAGCTTTATTTTCAGGCCTGTCAAGGAACATCAGGAGGTTATGTGCATTGTGATGTCAACAGTGACTACTTTATTGATGAAATGATGCGTTGGTTACAAGGTCAGTTCGATGGAATACCTTTTTCCTAAGTTATGACCAGAACAGCAGCCGTACACCATTTTATGGAGTTTGCCTCGCGTCCGCCATTTCTATGAATCCAGAATTAGAGCGCATTGTGAGGGCTGAAAGCTTTTATCGAAGATGTAAATATGTTCAATCAAAACTGCTATTGTGTCTTAAGTGGTATGTCGTCACGTAGACGTTTTTCACATCGCGAAACCTTTGTTGGCTATTTGATACTTAATATTTACCCTTGCATCATCTGGACTTTCGAGAGCCGCAGTGTGTAGTTTATGAGTGGTTCCAAAATAGCATGGTGCGATTCTGCAGAAAGACCCCATGGACAGTTGAAGTCCTTCTCGGGGTATGTGTTTTGTTTGGGAGTGAGGGACTATTCGATAAATTACAAAATTCCTCATTTGGACGCAGTCTGGCCACAATTTCCTATATTTCTTGGATTTACTACGACACGTTGTGCACGTTGCCTCTCACCAAATGGAAATGCTCCACATGTTCGTTTTAGGAGAAACTGCTCTAATAGGTTCATAACACTTGTCCTAATCTTCCTTTCGTATCATTTCTGTCCCCATTCATTATATTATGAATAAGTAGAGAAGGACATGAACGATATGATTTTTCTGCAGAAGGAGTCGCTGGAGCAGCAGCTTTCCGAGCTGATGCAGCTTTGGTCGTCACCTGGTACAACACAGCCTCAGCAATTTCCGGAAGAAGCGATATGGACGCTGGCCAGCTTGCCACTTATCAACTCATTTGGCTCACTGATCAGGTAAGTATTTTTCTTAGCACCGGATGGTTTTCTTTATGATCCACAAAACAGATTTTCATTAGACATCAACGGTTTGTTACCAATTTCTTTTTATAGAAACTCATTAAGGGAGGCCTGCAAATGACATTTAGGCTGCAAGGCTTAGCTACGTGATTCTTAATTACGACAAACTCGGTTTTGATGCTGCAGATTTCCGAGCGAACTCAAGGAGTGGAAGGTGTCAGGTAGGTTTTCTCCCCTGACTTCCTTTCCAGTTCTTGATTTTTCCAATTTTGTAAGTCACCCACATGCTTTCGAGTCTACCTTTTTCCCTCCCGAAGGTAGTAACTCTCACTTCTCACTCCTATTATGCATGTGTTTACTCGGTAATGTCAAAAATACTATACTTGCACATCTGTTCTCCGAATTTTCCATTTGATCGGATTAATTGCATCTAGCAATAATGACGTACCCCAATGTATGGCGTATCCCAAGATTCGAATCAATGCCGAGAGATTTGCATTTCTTCCCATATTCAAAGTCTGAGTCATGCTGAGACCAGCTGTACCTGGTGTACGTTGAGTGAGTGCGGGAATTCGACTCCTCGTATATTTGCATACCACTGCCGCAGACCGCATGATCGAACACTATGTCAATAGAAAACAATCACCGCCACCTATGAGTAGTCAGGAGAAAGTACAGAAGACCATCGGATACTTTAAATGAGTCACGTAGATGTTTTGGTGCTAGGAATGGAACCGTATCGGGAAGTTATATTTAGGATTGAATGAGTCATTGTGTGGGAGGAGGGGAGAATGGAAGGTGGAAAGATGGGAAGGTGAGAGACGTGCGGAATTGATCGAGAATCGCTCGAAGAGTTTTATCCGGGTGCTTGAGGTGCATGCTTATAATTAAAAATAAAATTGTATTTTTCTACTCTGAAGGAGGATCAGAGGCACTTCATCTACATTGGGTCAATCCCGAATCTTCCTGTAAGGTTGACTTTGGTAGGCAAAAGTACTATTTAGAGAAGTGAAATTGTAGATTTCTGCTCAATCTTAGGAGTAATACGCCATGCTCTTTGCCTACTTCCAGAAACAACAAGACTCTAATGGACATTCTGAATAAGCAATAACTTTGGTGAATAGACGATAAACACTCAGTAATCTTGCTTGTTGCTTACTGTTTACGGCCACCACTCGACAACCTTTTCATCTCATCCATCCTCTCGTGGACCTCCATTCAGAATAGCCCTCGTAGTTTCTTGCCTTTTACTTGGTTGTCTGTATATATAGGAGTTATTTTCTAGTTATTAGATGTATAATTATAACAAAACTTGCTCTTTGCCAACTTTTATGAAACCAATTTCTAGGCTGTCTTCAATGGAGGAAACCACACCGGACTTGTACCCGTTGATCCAACACAAGCTTTCAAGAACACTCCAAAGGTTCGTGCGAAGTCCATACGTTTTGATCACTGTGACTGCCTCTCGTTCTTTATTGTTTTCAAATTTTCTGAAGCCCGGTCTATCGTTCAGGTGCTTTCACAACGCTCTGGTGTCCCTCACATGGTACGTGGCCGTTATATGTTCCGAGTCGACGATGTTGTCCGACCAGCTGGTTGCAGTAATAAGACCGGAGGAACATGTACGATATTTTCAAAAAAAAAGCCTAAAATTTTGATTCCGTCTCGATATCAATCCATCCAATACTAATGATAACTTTTATGTTCACTGAATATTCGAGTGTGTCAAAAATGTCCCCCAGGAAGTAGTCTATACGTGTAGTAATAATATATGTATATAATATTTAATAAATAATATATGTATATAATATTTTTATCTGAATTTGTAAATGGGACGTATGCTCTTTTCTAGACCCCATGCTGATTTATCCGAATATCGTGAACATGATGGGTGAGATGACGGTCGATGTGAACGCAATCTGTCTGGACCGATCTCAAACCTACATCTTGATGATTGAGCAGCGTCAGGTACGGTCTTTAGTTCATGAATAATCTTATATTGGTGGGAAAAGGTATTATTTTAAACCTTCGAGTCCGTCAGATAGGTCCTGAGCTATGAGTTAAACGCATAGCTCAGCCCTTCATAAAAAAAGTAATTCTTCTACCCAGTGGGAATTCCAACAGAGGGATGAAGCCCGTTGTATGGGAGAACTGGTCTGAACCATGAGTCATGGCTGATTGGAAGTGAACTCAAATGTATCCTCCAAAGAACAGCTACAGCTACCATCTGCCTAACTACGAAGGGAGGGCTAGCTCAGACAGCCGCATCAGAATTTTCTCCTCTTTGTGGTCATTATCGGAGCCAGTTTCATTGTATAATGATAACAACTTAATTTTAGTTACTTGCAGACTGCCACCTGCACAGTGTTGAACCCAGCAATAGCCCGATGCCATCTACCGAAAATCTACGATTGGGGCACAAAAACCGTGTATTTCCAGCCTCAAAGTGGAGGCGCAAACGATGAAAAAGCCTTTGTTGGTTATATCTATTTTGGTAAGGTTATAATCACTTCCCAAGTATTTTTTACTAATACTTCTTATTTTCTTTTTCTTCTTACAATACTTGGTTCTTTTCCAATTTTTTAAATGTGAACTAACCTTCCAGTGCCGCCCACCCTTGATCCGATGCGGCTTGATATTGGAAACATCTATGACTGGTTCAAAAATCCTGTGCCTTACCCGGTCAGTGCTTTCGCATCTCTCTGAAGGAGCTGAAGATTTGTCATAGTATTTTGGGTGAAAATTCCATTTTCAGGTCATGCCTCTGATCTGGTATCCGAGAAATTTCACGAATCCAGATTTAGCCACACACATGGAAACCGTTAGGATTAGTGACGACGCGATGTACAGCGTTCAGCTTGGACTCTATGTTATCGGCTACAGGGAGTATAAAGATGATGGGGTCCGTCAGTATTCTTTTTTCACCTTTTCCTCAAGCTTTCACTTTCATCGATATAATCTATATTATACGGTGTCTTATTAAGTTCTCCGTTGGCTAGCGTTGGTGGCTCATGAATACCTATGCTGATGTTTTCACTTAATCTATTTTCGCCTGACACTCTGAGCAGACAGAATACCTTGACTGGCCGCATTCTAACCCCTTTTTGGCCAATGAAATTTTCTAAAAAGGTCTTAAACAATAAAAGTAGCCCTAATCTCAGCATCGGGAGTATTGATGAAGTACAGTAGCACATATTTACATTCATAGTAGAGATTATTCCATATTTCCTTCCAGATCAAGAAATTCCGACCGGAACACAGGATCATCTGTCGACTGGCTACATATTCCAACCGTAACACCTACGAATATCGATGGAAGCCTCAAGAGGAACGGATCAATATCTATCAGGTACATTCTGGTCACGTTGCTGAACAAGGCGCCATGGCGTGGTTGCTTCATTCTGGAGTCATCCTAACAAAGCTGTGATATCTTGCTTTTTCTCTGCTCCTTTTACCCTTATTTCCTTTTCTTCTGGAAGGATCTCGAAAAAATCATGTTTAGGTTGAGCAGTGGTATATGGACGAATGGCAACGAACTCATGAATTGTACAATTACCGTTTTGGTTATCTGAAATTGGCGCCGCTCAAGCCAAATCAGAATGAGCTCAATCCAACATTCCTTCTATCGGGGTATGGTTTTCTAGTGCTCACTTAGGAGGCTTCTGAATGTGAAAATCGGCTTACGAAATCACCAGTGTATTTTCTTCTGTTTAGCCTCGTATCAGCTCCGATTTCGTTGCATTGGCTATGGACCACAAATAATCCAGAATTCTCCACAACTACTTTCTCCCAAGGCGACGAAACCGCTAGGGTGGAGTTTGTAAAACAGAAAGCCCTGGAAATGTGCCATGACTGGTGAAGCTTCTTTATTTTTGTGGTATTGATTTTTGATTTATCTTTCCGACTTCTCATCTGAATCCTTTTAAAGGTATGACGAAGACGGGGCTCAGTGGAATTTCATCCGTGATACGGAAACAAATTCATCATGCCCATGTATTGAACGGCAAGCAATGGCCGACCTTGGTCGATTCATGCCGCATCCTAGATGCTCTCAGGTGAGAATTCTTTCTTTCAATCGCTTTTTCTCTTCCCCTAGATAGAGGCAGGGACTTGTACAACTGGATCGGAGGGTAAGGCGGTACTTTCAACCTTCCGAGGTTCTGCCCGATCACCATAGTGTGGATAGATAAAAGTGGGTCACCACTTCCGGATAAGCGTGGGCTAGTTTCTCGGTGTAATGAGATCTAATATTCACTCCATTGCTCAGCTTCCCATCAGCACCAGAAGATGGAGCTCGGACTGTAAAGCCTGATAATCGCTTGTTGGATCGTTTCAAAGTCTTTTTCTACCTAAAGTTGTAGATTACATCTGGCCTTGGTTATGCACCTTCTTGGATTCATTTTCAGTATCTTGAGGAATCAGATGGTGTTTGATGCTGAGGGAAGCTATTTTCAGTAATTCCAGGCATTCCGTGATATCACCTGCACAGTAGCTATTGGAGCACGGAACTGTTATATGTCAGCGCAGAATATCTACGGTTCTTATGCTGGAAGTGGACAAGGATATGAAAGCGAAAATACTGCGTAAGTGATAAATCCTAAGAGTACTATTGCTACACTGAGTTGAGGGGAACATGTTTAACATATGAGGAGGTCCACTTTCGGAAATCGATATGCTCTATCTGTTTGGTTTAACTGGTAATGTACACGAAAGCTCCCATTTCAGACGCTTCCCTACACACTACGGTCAGGTGTGTTGTTATGATGATGCCGGCCATTTAATGCAGACCAGCTACCAACCAGTAATCAAAGTTACACCTGATGTACCGTATAATCCCGGTTTTCCAATGAGAGCCTATGAATTCGGTACAGCTCCCTATATGGGGCAGTATGAAGTGAGTTGATATTTCGCTTGGAGCCGGTTATAGGACTAAAAATAATTGCTGTTATATTCCTGTACGTTCCGCCTTTTTGATTTTTCATGATTGATCATCCCTAAATCCAACTGATTTCTTTTCAGGTTCCTGGTCTCTCCGCTTTTCACAACGATTATATGCCGTACTTCTTGTGCTGTAAATTCGCCGACTTCCGTTGCCAGATGTTCTATTGGAGGCGACCTTCCAGTGGATGTCAAGAGTACCAACCACCTGCATACGGTAGCTTCCGTTGTGATTACTCATACCCCTTTAGTAATATGAATATCACATTCAGTCTCTGTTATGTTTTTGTAGAGAAAGATTGAAATAACCATGATTTTTTGTAATTTCTGATCGAATTCGAGCATTTCGGATGAGACTTTTGCCCAGATGGGGAAGTAAGCCTGTGATTATTCAGGAGAAGGCATGGGCGCTGGCACATTCAACACAATCGACAACGACAAATTCATTTTCAATGAGCCCGGTGTCTTCAATGTGCTCTACATACCTCAGACACTCAAAACACCGGAAGTAAAAATTCAATTGAGACTGGAACGTTATCCAGATCGGCGAGTGGATTTCAGTGAGTCTACATATTTAATAGTGATTTTGAGACTCTTTTACCTTCGATATCAATCTTTTCTATGATGAAATGGTTACTTGGCTGTGATTTTCAAGGTCTTCTTGGTCGTGGAATGGCTCAACAAGACCTTGTCCAGCCGACGAACGTGACAGTCATCACCGGCGTCGCGTTGGAGGCTACTGGTACCGACAGAGTACACGTAGTCACACGAAAGGACACCAGAAGGTTCCGCTATCGAACCAGCATCATCGTGGGGAATATTATGCGTTATTTCGATACCATGAGACTTCAGCGATTCAAAGGTTAGAGATCTTTGAGAAGCTCCCGATTAGGAATAGATTGATCGGAATTTTAGAAGCATACTAAACTAGCAGGTCTGGAAGCAGTAGTCTTTCTGAGTCAGTTAGATTTACATGCAAAATTGGAGAAAAAGTTGCAAAAAAGAAGATTGTTGCAGAAAGCCTTGGTGCCAGCTGCAGGGGCTGCTCTGACGGTTCTACTGCTGAATCCATAGTTTTGGTTCTTCAGGTGTGCTAGTCTACGTGAACAACGTGGAACGAGGTCAACCGGAAATCTACATCGTTCTTGAAGAAGCCCAGATAGGAGTTCGTATACGGGAATCTTATGCGATCGACGTTGACCGTTACTCGAATTATCAGGAGAGTATGGGAATGCTCAACGTTGCGCTCAGTGTACCACCGCAGTATGGAGTGGTGAGAATTGTTTTTTCCCCTTTCAAATAAGCGAACATTCACTTTTTAAAGAGGTGTTGAAAAAATTAGACTTTCATTGACTTGCCATCAGTCTACTATCAATCGGATATTTGTAAGTTACATTCTTTTTTCAGCGTCCGGATGGTGACAAAACACGGGAGGCAGAGATGCGTCAGCGGTACAATCTTCCTAGGGTAGCCGGACTGATGAGACCGTTCCCAGATCAGACGTCAGCCAGTTTTATGCAGACATTGACTTTGAATGATGTCAATTCAGAAACTTATAGGCAACAAATAATCAATATGTGTGAGTTTTTTTTGAGAAGGACAGAGTAATGGATGATTGAAGAAAAATACGTCTCTTCTATCACTGCCCACTGAGGCTTCATTGAAGAGCCTTTTAAAAAAAGTCTAATACGCTTAATGAGCTCTTGGGAATTCTCCCTTATAACATCATAAGCGAGAAGTTGACGGTCATCACTTTCAGATCGAGTACAGGGATCTGGTGAGCCCGGATCAGAGCAATCACTGTCGTCGCAGAATCAGGCTGGCATGCCAACAGAAAATATGTTTACCACCAGTAAGGACGAAGACAAGAAGTTCGAGGTTAGCAAGCACTTTGAAATAGACTGGCGACTTGAGGTAGATAGGACATGCTTTACTCGGATAAAAATGGTTGTACTAGTTTAGTACAAGGGTTCAAGGAGTTTGTTAAGGGGTGTACCTTGGGTGTGTAGTAAACCCTCACTCTGCTGAAATGCCTAGAATTATTCTATTCACCCTAGTTACATATTCCAAATACTTCTATAAGGCATGTAAAAGCCGGATGCATGGCGCAACCCTTCCTCGTTCGTCATATTCGTCGTAGTCTTTAGAGCGGAATTATACTGCTTCCATTTTCGAAGTTGGTGCTTGATAAAATATGCCCTCTTTAAGGTATTCCCAGAAGCGGCTATGAAGAGTGGTCCTATTTACAGAACAGCTCCGAAATACGAAGCGTAAGTTAATTTTTTTTTCATGAATTCTTCACTTAATCAACTTCTTATTATTTGATTCCTTACTTGTTTATGAATATTTTTATTGCTGTTCTTTTTGACAAGCAAATTTGCCCCCTGCCGCACATCAATGAGTAGCAGTATTACTCTCCACTGTTTTTGATAAACTGAATACAGTAATCTTGAAGTAAGATTACCCTTGGATCGCACATTTGTTTGGCTCGTTCTATTAAGTTTTCAAGTCGCGAGCCTATAAAACGATACTAATGCTACACGGCTTCTTTTCAGTGGTGCCTATCGATTCCATGCGATTACTGGCCAAGTTCTCCACCAACGGCTTCAGACTTGTCGAGATTTACAACAGCAAAATATCAGTACGTACAACTTTTTACTGCCAATGTAAAATTAATTAGTGATGACTGGTCATTTGTTCAAATTTTCTTTCTACTGGATTGAGTAGGGACAGGACGAGTTTTCAACTACGTTACATCCTTAGTATAATAATTTCAGTCAATCTCCAGCCCTTACAATCACAACTCACCGAAGCTTATGGACTCAGTCAGTGTCCTGATAATCCAGCAGCGATTATATCTGAATGTGGTGACTCTGTACCATGCCAGTATGACTACACCACACTCAACGCAAAGGTAAAATCGTTCATGTTAATTTTGGAACCCTGTGGTTACCCGTAAAGAAGAAGTGCCTTGGACCTCCTGGTACACTCTTTACGTTGCCCTAGAAGTAGGGGCTTTTTACATCTCTAGACAGCTAATAGGACCTATAGTCACTGGTGTGACGTGGAATTGACTTCAGTTATCACTTTTGTGGTGTAACCCACAATCCATGAGAGATCAGCATTGCTCAGAAAACCGCTAATGACCAAACCTGACCATATTAGACGTGGATGTTGTTTTCGTTGCTTATACTATCCAATCTTCATTTTGAAGGTGATGGGTGTGAAGATCAAGGAAGAATGGAACGTGTTCACCACAGAGCGGATCGACGCGACAAGATTCTGTAAGTATAAACAGCCTTTGTTTGATGTCACCTCATTTAACTTATACAGTGGTCTCACGCTCAGGGTAAATAGCAAGAATAGTAATTTCCGGGCTCTTATCGATGAGCTTAACGATTTGCCCACTCAATTTTCCAACCTCTTCAGCCCTGAACCGCTCTGCATTACTTATTTTTAGAATGATTTTATGTTTATGTGTTTATGTTTATTAAGCTGCTAAGGCAGTAAAATATAGCCTTCTAAAATCAACATAATAAAACATGCGAAACAGAAGTTAAAGCAGTAGACAAGCGAGCAAACTAAGACGAAAACCATTTAACACATATTGCAACATCAACCCAGATATTAGACAAAGCCACAAGTGTGGAACCAATTGATCAGTCTCAGAAAACTAGGAAAGCTCATGTTTGGTTAGAGCCACTGGGATGAGGCGATTCCAGCGGAATTTTATCTTGGTCAAGACTAGGAACTGAGCGGACTTCTATTTAGTCACATACCCCTTAGCTGATCATTGCCCAATAGCCACTTTTTCAGATAACAGTTGCGGTCCGATAAATATTGAATATCCAGAATACTTAACGAAGACGTCGTCAATGTATTCGGCTTACATGCAAGGAGACGTGGCACGATTTGAATGTGTTCAATCGCATTGGATCAAAGGTGTTAACGAATACAAATGTGAGCTTTGACATCACAAGAATAGTTCCCGAAAATTCGGACCCCCTACCCGTTAAAAAGAAGCATTGGTTTCCAGTAGTTCCTAAGCACCTGGTTTCAGGCGGAATCGTCGTTGACTACAATCGTCCGAATGAGTATCGCTTTGAATGGAACAAAGGAGAACAACCATGGTGTCGATCACGTGAAAAAGAAAACTTCTTCATTTGGCTTAGTGCCATCTTAGGAACTATTGCTATAATTATGGTGAGTGTTTGGAAACTATGGAAAAGTGGAATGGTACGAGAGAGGTCTCCAAAAACTACACTCGGCTTTGGGGATGGATGTACCGGTTGAATGCCTCGAATATGTACAGCAACTTGTCCAGAATAGCATAGAATTCGAGTGATTTGGTAATCATACCTTTTTATAGGCCATCATTTTCATCTTTCTATGTTGCTGGTGCGTAAAACAACAGAGGATCGAGGAAAAACGAGGTACCGTCTACGGTAATGGAAACAGCAGATCGACATCGTTTACGCGTAGGAAGTTCGGCCCTCCGGTTTGTGTCGCTCATGATTGTTTATTTACCACAAAATTTGTTATACTTCGAAAGGATAATTAGATACCAGTTGAGATAACTATGAATATTCCAGTCTTTCGAGTCGGAACCTTTGCAAGAAAAGCCTCGGTACACTGATGTGCTGGGGAGGGAGAGCAGTTCCTATCGTGAGAGTTCTCCGCTTGTTAAGACGAGCTACAGGTACTGTAACCTATCCCTGATTCCTCTATTCATTTTCCGACTTGTTTTGCTTTCATCCTACTTCTCCTCTGCATCTTGCCTCGGAGATGTAGCTATTCATACCTGCCATCTATACTGATCGGAAAACGAATGCATGGCGTAATTCCAATCGCCCATTTCATTTCTTTATATTTTTGTGTTTATTTGAGTGTATATTTTTTTGCAGGATAGAAGAGCCTCTGCCGATGCCGTCACATATGTCAACGCCGGAATCTGCAGTCCTACGACCGGGCAGTAATTTACAGGGCTACAACACCTCGGTCTAGCCAAACGTCAAGCATCTTCGTGCCTTCTTTCTTCTCGTTCTGCCATTCGTCGATAATCTCCTCAATTCTGTGTCTTTTCTTGTTGTCATTTTGCATTTTCATTATCGTTATTTCTTCATCGTCAGTTCCACGTTTATACCTCAGATACTCTGGTTTCAACCATAAATGCATCGCTTCTTTTGGCGGTGAGCCATCTATTGATTGGTAATTTAACGGCGCTTAACTCTAATGGATTTCACACACAGGGTGTATGAAAGTTTTTACTTCGGCCGCTAACTTGGAAAGAAATTGCGCCGCAGAAGTTTTTGAGTTTGCTATGTCTGCCAGTTTCATTTCTACTTATCCTATCTCTTTCACTTTTTGTACATTTCATGACCGATGACTATGACATTTTGTGATAAAATTTTGTTGGTTATATGTATACGATAAACTTGTTCAGAGAAAGTTTGTGAGTTTGATAGGAAGTGGGCGTACGGTGCAGTGGCAAGTGGCGCTCTCAGATGTTCTAGAGATCGGATCCCAGATCGACAAGGTCATCCATGCCGCCAACCCCTCTTGAATCGATTAACTGGTTTCGTATTCGTTTGGTAGGATACAAACTTGGACTTGTATATTGGCTCACTATGACTAGTCATTGTATAGGCCTCGTTCGCCCATGCCGCCATTGCGATTCCGAAGGGAAATAGATTGCGGGGCGCATTCCAAGATTAAGGCTCCAGGCATCATTGATTCTTATCATAACGGATTCTTTTCATTATAAACATAGCTGAAAAATGAGTCGAATTTGCGCGTCATATAGAGGAACAACGGGTATCTGGGGAACCCCACCCATTGCTGCGTACCACGCCCACGATAAGAGAGCGCGTCTTCCCATAAATATTCAGCAGTTACCAGATTAGGTATTGACATAGGTATCTGTTATTTTAGCTACAGATCTCATGTTTTGAGGGGCAAGCGAAACTAATGAACTGTTTGTTGTGAATTGTTGCAAATGAATTGTTTTACGGCTAGAGCAATGGATATGGATTAAGCTGTTTTTACTGGGACGATTGGGGCTACCCATAGACGCTTGCGCGAGACAAATATATTGTCTGGTCGTGAAAAGAACATCGATTAAAGTAGTTCTGACTTAGTAGATAAAATGTAGAAATGGCGCTGTGCTCCTTCCCGGGACATAGTTCTACAGTTACCCCCTAACTATTGGACATTTCAGTGAGGGGAATAGAGAAAGAACTCATTTACCACTTGGGGTTTGACGAGCCTTACCTATCACCCTAAGAGCATATGAGTAACGTGGTGACATAGTGAATAACCTCAATGAACCGTAACGAAAGTGAGAGGGCGGCGGCTGTCGTGAATTCAATACGGAACACCGCAATCGTTTGCCCTAATTGCGAGAGGATTTGGGTTCATGGCTTTCGTCGGTGTGGACGACTGCTGATCTCTGGTAGTTTCGTTTGTTTCGTCATTTGTCATATTCGCTCAGCGTCGGAAAAATCATTCAAAATTTCCTTAACATTTCCAGATTTTCTCGTTCTCTAATCAATATGATGTTTCTGGAGGTATTCTGTAATGTCGTCGAACTACTGCATATTGCATACGTCTACGTAATCGATGGCGAAGATGATATTCAACCGACATTCCATAAACGTTATTATAATTCTGGTACAATAAAAGGACATTTCTATCAGAGTATTGATCCATTGACTGACCTTACAAACTCGTCAGAGCTTTTCAAAACAAGCTCTGAATGATAAGAAGAGTTTAGAAGACGGTGTTATTACTACCGCTTGGCTATTCATATGCCGCCATCTTCGCCTGCTCGATTTCCAAGAATGAAAATTTTTAAAGAAAAGCACGGTTTTTGGCTCTATGCTTCAACCGAGAACGAGCCCAACACGACCCTCTGGGTATCAGGAACACAGCTTTCCCTATTAAATAAATTAGTGTCCGCTTGACATCGTTATAAATGACTCCCTGTACCGAGCTTTCACGATATTGCTCCCTCATACACTACCTTCTTCAACCATAGAGCTTCGACAAACTTAGCGGATTACCAGAGCAGGTGAAGAGGACGAGTGAAAGCAACATATGGTGGGGAGTAAGATTCATTGAGCTCCCCATTTCACAAGCACGATCAATCTGTCTCAGACATTTCGACACACCCCGAATATCGTTTATGGACCCATTTAGCCCTTTCGACTGCTACTTGTTTTTAGTGCAAATCATGCACTGAGTCATTGTGATCATCATGATCATGATCTGTATGCTACCTACCCAGTAGATATGCTAATGGAAAGTAAATCTGAGGGAAGTGAGGAAGTCGGCGACAACGAGAAGCGGTATGCCAATGTGCTACGAGTTTGGGACATCCTCTGCCTTTTTTTTCCTTTCCGCTTCCCTAGTCACTGTAGTGATGTAGAAATGCCGCTCCTCTGGGCTCCCTCTCAGTAGTGTCTTTTGACCATAAGAAACTCAATAAATAAATATAAATAATAATAAATAATAAATAAATAAATAAGAATTCAAATGAAATTCAAAACATCAAGGGATCGCCTTTACAATTGCCCTACATTCGAATTACTCGTGTACAAGAAGAGTGAAACCTTTATTACTCCTCGTATGTTTAAGTAGACATTAAAGCACATTCCTTTTCAAATACATTGCTGAGTTATTGCATATGTGATACCTGATGACAAACCGTAACCGACTTTAGATTACAACCACTCAAATCACTGGATTCTCAGACAGTTCGGGGAAGAACTGGGCCACAACGTCCCTATTGAACATCGGTGTTAATCGCACACCATCAGCCCAATCCCCCGATAAAGGTCGGTTGAGAATTGTGGAATCCTCGTTCATTCCTGGAGGACGAAGCATATCTTCGATTGATTTCGTCATTGTCAACGGCAATTTCGCTGAGAATCCCAACGTCTGAGGTCTCACCGGTTGGTTGGGGATAGTGAACTGATGGTTACAACCGATACTATTGATGCTATCAGTGGTGGGCGCATTCGAGTAGGCTATCAGGTCAGTGGTGGTGTTGGACAACGAAAATGTGCTGGTGAGTTCCGGAGGATTAGTGATCCGCCGATTTGACATTGTTACCAACAGATCGAATACTTCGGGATTCACGATATCGGTAAGGATTTTGTGATAAGGTAACGGTTTGATGGCGTCGCGAGGGAAGGACCGTCGCAATGTCGGTAGCACAGCGGACGAGATAGCCTGAAAATATTAAATAAAGCCATTGAAAAGCAATGCTGAATAAATAATCAATTAAATAGTGAATTTAATGATGTTGGGATTCAAAAATGAAAGTGGCTATGACAATATGAACATAGTGATATTTGATATTTATTTTGATATTTGATAGTTATTAGAATTGAGTCAGTCAGTGATCAAATAAGTAGTCTTGCACTAGGCATTATGTGGAACTGACTGTCCCTATTTTCTGAGATATGTACTGGGAGTTCTTCGTACAGCTGGAGCGAAATGCATTTGGGATTTCTTGTGGGATGAACCTTCTTTGTAAACAAGAGACTCTATTTTGCAGGGTGAACGGAAAGGAGACGACTATCGGAAAGCCTGTGACTTACTTTTGCTTCATACACTTGGGAAATAAGATTTGCCATTATATTGGCAGCAGAAGCCGAGGATTTTGCCCTTGAGAGTTTGATGACTCGGAACAGCAGCTCTTGTAATGAATCATGCATAGCAGAAAGATGTGCACTGAAGCCATTCGAAAGTGTTCCACGATCTGAAAAACAACCGAGTATTCACTAATAAACCGTGGAAAATGAAATCACTAATTCTTGAAGTTAACCAATCACTTCTGAAGTGTGCCATGCTCACGACCACCGCAAAATCACAGGAGCACCTGAGTGCGCATTTGGCTTACGTGACAGTCGGCAGTGGTCTAAGTAATGTACAAGTCAGTGATCTGAGCAGTTTTGAGTCTCGGTTTTCCCAGCCTGCTTCCGAAACGGGCTTTGATTCTGGACCAAATAAATGGGAAGTAGAAAGCGACAACATGGCACGACCTGCCTCCGGTTACCTTTAATGCATGAGTAGAAAAGGCAGAAAGACTAGCTTAGTGTGGTGTCGATCTGAGACTAGGCTCAAGCCCGAGCTAATACTGAAGTGTACTGCCCTCAAACCATTCCCAGAACCCGTGAGTGAGGCCCTGGTGAAAGAGATGTACATAAACGGTCAAGGTGCACCTATAGGCTTCATTTCGCCTCGAACGTTTGGTAAACTTGCTTTGAAAGTAGCCTAGTAGAATAGAGGTCACCTGGAGTGGCGATAGTCAATGCTCGTACAATGGAGTATTCCATCGGAGAAGGAGACAACCGTTTGAATCGCTCACAAAGTGATGCAAATTCCGAAATCGTCCTAGAGTCACTGAAATCGTGAACAGTTAAAGGTACTGACTGGTGGTGCAAAATGAAGTAATGAGAAGTAACTGCTCACATTTGAAAGTTTTCCAGTGACCTCGTGAACTCCTCTGTGTAGAACGTCGAGTCTTTGCTGATAGAACGTGCTGCTTGATCCAGGATGTTCAATGGGAGGAAAACAGAGCTGATTAGGGAGCACTGGAAATCAAAACGCTTTTCCATGCCTTCGACACTGGGAATACATACAGTAGCTATTACCTTATCTTCAACCGTAGTCTTTCGCGATGATTCCTTCTCGATGACACCGATGAGACCGTCAATGAAGTCTGTGACATTGACGATCCTTTGAATTGAAAGCAAACTGGGATTGTGTTCAAGCTTCACTGGTGTTGTATTTCGGGCCTCAACAAAACGAAAATTGGCAGCAGATGCACCTCTTTCAATAACCAGTGGTGCACTAGCAGGGTTTTACTCCAAACTTATGAGTGAAGTTGCTGTGACGATTGATCAGTTATATCAAATCAGGTGCTCCGACTGCAAACTCCTTAATCTTCGTAGAGGCAAGATCCATAAAGGTGGAGACCACAGTTGCAGCGGAGGAGATGAGATGATAAGTATGAGCTTACTACTCGAACTGGTACATTAATGCTCCAGAAGATGGAATAGTTCGCTGGAGCCCTTGAACCGCAACATCCCCTTCCAAGACCACCCCCCCCACCTCCCATCGTGGTTTTACCTTTCCCGGGGGAGCTTCTAGTCTATTTACGACCCTGATCTCGGAGAGTTTTCCATTATATACAATAACTCAACGAGAAGAGTTTTCAAACACCCGGAGTTCCCTGAGACAGTACCTCATACAAGTCGCAGTCTGTTAAACTGTTTGAACCTATTTTCTAGTTCCAGGAGACGGTGACTGGAGCGATTCGGTATTTTCCATTAACCAGCCATGGTGGTCCAGTTCCCCAAAAAATTGTTTTCCTAATAATTCCACGGGAATTGTAAGAATTCCCGTGTTTGAGAGAAATACAGAAAATTTGGCTTTTTTTCGAAAAAATTGGCACGCTTACCCAATTACCTCCTCCCTCGATTCGTTACTTTTGTCAGTATCAAAAAGAATATTTGATCATCCTCTTTTAGAAACAGCGGAACAGCAGTGGTTCAGAAAATTGACCGCGGCTCTATCCAATCTTATCTTCACAAGAAACTAGTCAAGACAGAACATTTTGTTTTGAGCGCATTTTCATGTACATTTTGGCTGATTACGTTTGGTTAGCAGAAAAAATAGGATCTTTCGAAGTGAATAAGTGGAACGTATATGAAGTCTCTGCACAAATAATAGAAGAAAACCCTGTGAATATCCGAAATGAAAAGTCAAACCGTGCTCTTTCTGGCAAGGGTCCGATCAGCGATAAGGCTTTTCAGCGAGAAATCCGCTATGGCCTCATAACCTCCAACAGCTAGAGACATTACGTCATTTTCCAAGGCGTTCAGGTCACACAGCAATTTTCTGAATGTTTAAATTTAAAAAAAATGTACTCAATCATGATTTTTCTGGAATTTCAGTGAATGCTTGTCTTCTTTTGCAAATATACACACAAAATAGTTTGTTTCAAAATTGGTCCTAAATTTATCCATTTTCTACACTCAAAGGCGCTGCAGGTAAAGGAAAGGCGAAAACTGTGCAAAAAATGGAGCCAATAGTAAGTCAATAAATAAATAATAAGTAAATAAACAAGTACGGTAATAAAGCCACACAAGCAAGATATGCGAACAAATGAAGCTATAGTGATCGCAGAAGAAAGAAACAAACCTGGAGTTAGAAGGCAGCTGAAGCGTCCAGTCGCCATCTGCGTCGACCTTGTTCGACAAGGATCGTCCGATGCTCTTCTTCTTTGCCAAGAGCGACTTCTGACTTCGCAACTTTTCGCGGGCTTCCTCTCGATCGGGCCGAACAACTAAAACACTCCTTTGTAATTAAGATATATGTACGGCCTTAAATTACAAAATTTCGAACATCGAAGGCCGGAGTTGTACCGAGTAAGAGGTTTGAGCTGGAATAGTCGGAATAGATCATCTATCGGACCCTCGTTAATGCTTACATCGTTTGGTAGGTAAACAAGGATAACTATCCAGCAGCGCTGAAAATTTCGCCGAGGCCCGAGTACTTTACTATGGAAGCCCCTTTCTTCAGAACCCGAGCAGAAGGCTGGTTCCAAAATCCACTGTAGCACTTTGAGTATGGAACTGGAAGATTGGGTTACAAGGTTCATGTTGTGGACATGTCCTAAGCGGAGTGCTGACAGATTTGAACAACGTGAACATTATTTGCTGAACAGGACCTTTTTATATACAAAAATAATAAATAAGTTAGGAAAACGAAAACTCACAATCAGGGTTCATTCCAACGAGCAAACATTTCCGAAATCGACAGTATCGACACGCATTCCGTTCAACTTAATCAAGGGGAATTGATGAGCAGGATACAAGTCTTGTAGTGTTAGTTTTTCTATTTACGGAAATTCTTGTTTCCAAATGATTCAGGCTACTACATAGGTAAATTCAGGAGAGATTAACGAGAGAATAAGTGAGTTTATGAGTTGTTTCTTCGCTTCTTCTAACATCAAAATTGTGAAGGAACTCGAAGGAAAAAAGTTTTTGGTGTTCTGGCGGCATTTGTTACGGTATTGATCAATACGTACACTTTTTTGGCGCCTCAGCTGAAGGAAACCATGCTGAACGGACGGAACTGACATCAACGGACACTCACATTTATTGACTTCGCAATTCTTCTCAAATCGGCAAACGTATTTATTTCGACCATCTTTCACTGCTCGTCGGAAGAATCCCTTGCACCCGAAGCAAGCAAGTACTCCATAATGAACCTTAAGAAACAACCTCTTCGAAATTCTAGAACTTGTCAGCACAACGATGGAATTTCCTGACTTTAGCCGGTGAATCTCCACAGACAGCACACTTCCTCTGGCTTTTGGTAGTTATCATGAGAGGGTTTCCCTGAGAATAAAAAGATTCGCATAAATGTGAGGGAAAATCAATGCAACTCGTGATTAGCACAGTAAAAATCGATAGAAAACAGTCAGAGGTCGATCAAACAACAATTCGGCGAAGCACTGAGAGGTAAAAGAGTGAGGTAAGCATGAGGGCGTTGGATGGCAAAGTGGTTTGCCGGGGTCGGGAACTATTCAGAGTTGAATTTCACGTGCATGTGCACTTCATAAATCCTTTCTGATCGTACTGAGCTTTTGGAGGGAAACAGTTAAGCTAACCTTTGGTCTGAAGGTAAATTCCAATAATCTTCCAGGGTTGTGTTTCGGTGGGGTTTGCTGTTGGCTCCCTGGAAGTATTTTTTGACATCCTCTTAGTAATACTATGAATTTTATAAAATTAATAAGGGATGCAGAGTTTGAAGTACTTCAGGCTCCAGAAAAGCCTTTGGTGTGACTTTCGGATGCCCCAACAAGTCTACAGGCGATCCAAACCCAACAGCCTTCAGAGATGTTATAGATATTAGATATTAAAATTAATAAATTGATATTAGACCTCCTAGAGCACTGCCTCCTGTGCCGGCCAGTTCCAGCACTTATAGGGCTTATAGGGGCACAAAGAACGTTCTAGATTCAGAATGAAAGTCGAAGGCGTTTCCCAGATCCCAGAGCGAAACTGTACAAACCTAATAAATTTCATTCGTTATCCTCACAGATGGGTCTCTAGAAGTTTTCAGAGGAGTTGTTAGTGAGGATTGCGAATGAACGTATGGATAGGGGCGTTGGGTGCCCTAGAGAACTTTGATTGGACAATTGATATAAATCTTACGGCTACCAGAAGTGAAAGATTTCAATAAGCTAAATCAATATGTCAATAGCCACACCTGGTACAGCGTCACCATCACCTTATGCTCTGAAAACGTTCGGAAAGTGACGGAGTTTTTTTCTAGCAGCTCTTGAGAGTTTGACAACTCGTCTACTGAATTCTATTGATGTACAGGTACCCAGCATGTGAGGTACCGTATGACACCCTTGGTGTCAGGTATCAAAGGATGTTTGATGCGCACTGTGACGAGCTGTTGAAAGCAAACACAGAGAATGTTAGCCAGATTCTTGCTTGGAACCTTCTTCTACTGAGATTTATTTTAGGAGTTCGAGCAGCGCTTTGGAAATTTGGCAGTAAGTCTCCCATAAAGAAGGCTCAGTGTTGGACATAACCTGAAGGCGTTGAAGACAAGCCGGATACAGGAAATTTAAATAGTTGCGATAACCTATGATAGGAATTCTCAATATAACCTGTGTTGAGCCATTTCGTTTCGCCTCAAACGAGCCTATACATCTAACAAGTTGTTTTGAACAGTAACTAAATGGCTTGGTTCCATATATAAGTCAAAGACGTTCTTAATCGCCCAAATGCATGCAACAGGGATCTGGGGTATGAGGGGTGCGATTCCTAATAAACTATTAATTTCCAAGGTCACACTCCCATTTAATTTTGTAAGCAGGTCAATCAGGTGAAGGAATGAGTTTCACAGTGAGGAATGGAGCGGTTGAGAGAAATGGAGTGAGTGGCTGTGTGCCGAGAGGATTATTTGCACGCATTGATGTGCAACCTGTTGTACGTGTCGAAAAAACCGCTCACCTCCACATCGTTATTAACTATCAATTCGACAATTACAGTCGATTAACATTTCAATAGCGTTTAGTGGACTCTATTGTATAGTTAGGATCAGTCCACAAATAAAAGATCAGTTGAATTGTTCAGAACTAGCCTGCAATCCTGAGAAACAGTTTCGAAATTTCACTGATAGCTCAACCTGCATAGCTCTTTCCGACTAAAGAATATTCTTGTTCCTTATTCCGTCTTACGGGCATCTGATTCCATCTGCCATCTTACGGGCAAAAAATAACACTTCCGGGAGAACCTGGGAAATGACGTCGCTGTTTTCTTCACCTCGAATTTGCAAGCCTTCTAAAGCCGAGGCATCCTATCTTTGCTTACAATTACTCGGTAGTGACAAGTGGATGGATGTACTGCCCACTCGTATTCGGGAGAGGTTAGACATTGTACATCTGGTATACCTTGGGAATTGTCTACGATCTCGTGCATACCTACTAGGTGTGTGGAGGAGAGATCATTATTTTGAGACTCTGGCGTCTATTTATGGTAGTCTGAATATTTAATTGTCATTCAGATGTCTCCTCAACTAACTGATTGTGAGAGCCTTTTCATTGATGTATATACGGAGCCTTGCCAATGGAAGGTAAAATATGTAATAAATAGTAACTTCTTTGACGAAAAAAACCTGTTTGACAGATTGTAGCAATGCGCGGATTATCTGTGTATCAAGGTTGTTGGGCAGAAGAAATAAGCACAATTCGATACTGTAGGAATTTTATGCGACAATCTAGCAATCTCTATTGAGAAACGATGAAAGGTCTTTAGCAGAATACGATAAGTTGTCCCTTAGCTTTGCTGGCCCCATCGAGCTATTGTAATGCAGTTGATTATGTGTTATTGAATGATAGTAAATAATAGCTCGCCTCATTGTCAGTCCTATTCCCCAGGCCGCAGAAGTGTTTAAACGGCCTCACTTGAGAGGGTGTGGTGAATCATCTTTTTCAGATGAGAGACATAGAAGTAGCTCCTATTCGGGCACTGCCACTCATCATGTCAACATGACTCGAGTTTTTAACCCCAAGTAATCACAGCAACCGCAGCAGCGCTGACTCACTAATGTTTTCTCAACAAAAGTAACTTCTGTTGTAGGCTTCTCACTTCCCACAAACCCGAGTGTTCAAGCAATAAAATCGGGGCCATCCATCCCTCTCTGAACAGAATATAAGAAGATCCGATTAACTACATGAACATTGCTTTACTCAATGTATTGGTAACTGATGTTATTCCACCTCAGTACGCGATGAGAAAATCTCCCAAGGTTAGCGAGACACACTTTGACCTCGGACCCATACTTGTGCTATCCAAGCCCCCACCCTCTTTATGCTACCAAGAACCCGCTCACCCTCGCTTTATCCACAGTTTGCCATAGAAATCGCCCAGACCATTTCGGCAGATCCGCCAGTTAGCGAAGTATTTTCGCCATTCTATATAACATTTTGTTTCCAAAGACCGACAACCAACTGAAAGCAAAGTTCAGAGCCTCAATACAATTCTGTAACAAAAAGTTCCTTGAAACTACGAACAGTGTCGGCTGACTGCCCAGTCACTTCGATTTTCGGACCCACATAGCAGCCAGTTTATTGAAAAAATGAAGAAATCATTTGATTTGTGTCAATAAAATGTGCAACGACTGCAGGGGGATCTCTACATCACATCATTGCTGCCGTTTTCTGCTTTTGGAGTTCCTGTACAAGAAAAATAAGGCTATATCAACATTCACATCATTCTATTTACGTAGTTGAGTCGTTCATAACGGAAACTTTTTGGTAGATCCGCTAGTGAGCAAAGTTTTTCACCCACTAAATCACTGATTAATGCTCGGGTAATTTCGATGACAAAATCTAAATTTATTTGGACACCGTCAAAGAAGATTCCCTTCTAAGAATTACACTGATAATGATTTGGATCCAATTTATTGAGTTTTCTAGTGGTGTGTGTATATGATCGGAAATGTATAACTCTTAATGGCGTTGTAAAGTAGTGGACCGGTGGTGATGGTCATATCTGGCTGTGTTACAGGCTGCAGGATGGGAAAACGAGTATACTGCTCAAACGAGGGACTGGATATGCACGAAATTTTTTTCCCAGACATGAACTGTTCTAGTACGATGGGGATACAGGCTGGAGCATCGTGGCACTTGTTATAACTCTGGAGGCACCACATCGGTATGGTTGCGAGACTCAGCCATCGAACGATGGCATTAGGAGAAGCCGCATGCATCCTCCTGCAATTTGTGATAGTGCTGAGAAAACTCGAAGCAGAAATATTTCCTGCAGTTGTTAATTTCTATTTACCAGCATTTTAGTTATTTAGACCTAACTTTGAACCTTTCTTGTTCATCCTAAGTGGTTTTTTTTTGGGGGGGGGGGGGGGGGGGAGGGGGGAAGGAGGTCATCTTTCAACTATCTGGTTCCTTCCTTCTAGATGTAGATGTGATGTTTGAGATGGGCAGTAACCTAGGGTCTTTGTTTGAATTTTGAGTAGAAATTTCACAGTCCATTCCACTGTCGGACCATCACGAAACCATCACTTGCCACTCGAAGGACGTGTGGGGTAATCTGTCATGTGTTATGGAGATTTCATATGAAGTGCAAGAAAGGTATGAAATTGCCTTATGTCTTCTTCGATTTTCGGAGATCTTCCAGTCTAAATAGAAGCGAACGCTTTAGAGGCGCGTTCCTCTCGAGAATACGTCTTTAGTGGTGTTGTATAGGTTAGATTATGCAAAAATATTTATTACTGCCATTTCATAACATCATCACAGCTCTACAATGTGAAGCTTTTTTACTGTAGTTAGTCGAAGGAGGTTGACGCCCTCTCAGTGCAATCTTTGAAGATTGCTTAGCGAGAAGTAACGTGAAATGGACCACCATCACTGACTACCTGCCCCGAGCCATTGGTGACAGTTGTCTTACCATTAATGGTAGTATAAACGTAAGTTTGATTGTTGACAGTGATCGTGAACACATCTACAACCTGCCCATTGGGGTTTTTGTAGGTCCCGCTGACGGTTGAGATCGAAAGGTTGGTCCCTGGAAACGTAGCCGTGTAGTTTTCCCCATTGATTGTCACCAATATCACTGTCTGTCCGTCTGCTGTAGTGACAGTTGCATTATGGTTGCCATTTCTCCAGTTGGGATCAAATACTCCACCCTGAAAGAGGTATTCACTTGAAAACTTTAGGAAGTGAATAAAAATTGTAGGAAGTATTGACTCCTTGAGCCAAATTGAACTCACTCGAAAAGTGCCAGGCCAAATTGAGTTCCCTCGAAAAGTGCCAGGCGGTATGGGATTAAACTTGTTCCCGAGTGGATCCCACTGAAAATAATCCACATCAATCACTTACAGAGCTCTGATTTGAGTAGTGTTGTTGACAAACCTGAGCATTAACATAAGCAAAAAGTAGCAGTACTAGAGAAGGTACAGTAGCGCAAGCCATTCTAGGTGCTGATGGTGAGATATGCCGCTGACAGGGCTTTTAAATAACTCTTTTGTACCGTAAACACCTTTGTTAGGGTAATCCGACCGATTAATAAAAAGAGACTGCGATATCTAGGCAAGTGCAGGCACCAAACATCAATCTGTGCATGTGAATCACCGATGTCGTGATTACTCACTCTGATGTCATCACTTTGATATTACAGTCGATCAGCTTTCATTATTGAAATCGCTAAGCAGGAGCCTTTCACACATCGATTTAAGCCACTAACTTTATCCTCCCCTGCCATCCCCAAGTGCCGTTCGTCCATGCACAATACAAAAGAAGTGGGAGTTTGGGAGGAGCCTAAGAAATTGTATTGAGAGGGATAGAGGTCATTCGATACTGAATTTTGAGAGTATGAAAAGCCGCAAAAGTGGGAGATTTTCGTGGAGTTTCACTTAATCCTAATTGAGGTTAAGGTATGGCAAAAGGCAAAATTGGTCATGTGAAAATGGATTACACTTAAACCCATATTCCGAACTCAAGGGAGCTGAAGTGGCTTCCAAAAGGAATATTGAAAGAAATCATAGATCTATGCTCTTCTCGAGTAAATCTGAATAAACTGCTATTTAGAAACCCGAAAGGCTGCAATCGAGGGCCGGGAAAGAGCGGGGTTTCTACGATGCCAACGCCCTCTTGGGTGCTGTTTTTAGTTGAAATTTTATCTGTTTATTCGCTTCGAAGAGGATGAGAAACTCAGTGCAAGTAAATCTTCTTTATATAAGTTACATTTTATTTGTTCTCAAACTTCCTCCTCCATTCTGACCGTTTCTTCGATTCACATATTAAACTAACCAGTCGAAATCGCAGGCTCCAAGATGAAAAAAGGCTTCCTACGCCAGAGCCTGTCATTCTTCTGATGAAAACATCAGTTTTTTCAACTACCCAGCCCTTTCGTGATAATTTTTGTGATGACCCCATACAAACTGTTGCTCATTCGCATTTTTCAAAAACTCCATTTTGACATATTCGTAACTGTTTCCAATGACGTTTACTTCATTGCAAAACTTTCTGACCTCTCATAGTGGCATGAGTAGTCAGTCGGCTGAACAAATATTAGAGCTATAGTAAACGAATAATTTGCAGAAATCGTTCTGGAAATCTAAAATCAACCACCTTGATGTCAAGGGCACTGAATGTTTGTCAATGAACATTGCTCATGAATCAGTTTTTGCCTTTTTGTGGTGCCCGGAGTTTATAGTCTCTTTTTGAAAACTGTTATGTTAGGAATGACCGAGCACGGTCGAATAATGAAAAAGGCTCGTTTTTGAATTTCTGCCTTTAGTATACTCCCATGAAAAGTTCCCCCCCCCCCCCCCTTGTATACTCGCGAGGAGTAGCACCTAAAAGTTACAACGATTGTTGTCATAAAGAGCAGTGAACTTTGAGCAAAATTGCTAATCTTAAAACCCCAAGAGGCTCCTGCTCTTGTAGGCAGCGCGAGTACACTCGCATAGGTGGATCATACTTATAGTCACTCAGTGGTGAGCCTTTTACTACTACTCGGTGCTCTTGTAATTAGCCATCTTTTTCGGATTCTCAGATTTTAGACAAACTACTCTTCGACCACAAACCAGTCTGTTGTGTTTCCCTCTAATTTCAGAGGATGTTCAGTTCACTGCAAAATGGGCTTTCCACTATGGAGCAATTTCTCACCTTTCACATTATTCATAGCCTATACAAAGTGGGTTATCGAACGACAATCTCAATACCAAGACCCACTACACATATTCGTATCTGTCCTTCGGAAAGTCACTGATAAATTAGTTGTTTTGGAAGAAAGTAATTTCGAAGTCTAGTCATTTTTCACTTGGGATCGGAGGAAATCTGCAGTGGCGATGCCCTTGAGCTTACCTTAGAAAATCTCTGATTGATTTCTAACCAATAAGAGATGTGTAGACATTTAAAAGAGCTGTCATGGTCTGAGATGAAACTAAAGGACAAGGCCGAACGAAATCATAGCTACAATATTTACTGCTGCTGATTCTGTTGAAATTGTAGACGGATACATAAGTTGTTGAGAATGGGAATTAGGATATGGTAGACATCAACGAAAGGGCCCTAAATATGCCTATGAAATATGCTGAATATGCATATACTGTATGTTAACATTGCATGTTCTCGAATCAATGTGCAATTTAAAAAAAGTTCACAATGCGCACAAACTTGTGGGACATCCTTATATAATAATGTCCCACACGACGATTCCAAATGGATGTATCGCTGAATCGTACAGTGAAAGACGTCTCGTGCATAGCTTCCGACACTTTCTTGGAATCATTTTGAGACTACATATGTTGCCCAGTTATGGTAGTTTTATTACACTATTTTTCTCATTTAGATGTTTCCTCCACTATTTGAAGATCCTCTCATGAATTTGGCCACTGTGGCCGCTGCGTGCAACAAGATCTATGATGGGAAGAGAAAATATAACTGAATATCTCCAGGTCGTAGTATACGGGGGCCTCGGAAATGGAAGGAAAAATATGTAATAAACAACAAATTTTATGTCAAAAATCCTGTCTCAAAGATTTTACATAGCAGTGAGGGATCCATCTAGCAAAGTTGTTGGACAGAAGAAATCAACACAATACGAAAGTGTAGGAGTTTTACGCGACAATCTAGCAAGTTCTATTGAGAAACGATGAAGGGTCCTTAGCAGCATACGCTAAGTTGTCTTTTGGCGTTGCTAGTCCCATCAGGCTTCTGTAACGCAGATGATTGTTGAATAGTAGTAAATTATTGCCTGACTCAGTGTCAGACCCCTTTGCCGTTCAATAGAAAAGTTAAAACGCTTTCAGTGGAATGGGTGGAATGTGTTCCTCCCTTCACCATATCTTTTCTTTCAATGGTTCCTTTTCTCCATAAATCTGGAAACGAGGGTGAATCATAATTTTTAGATGAGGAACCCAGAAGTGACTCCTATTCGCACTCTCTCACTCACCATGTCAATATTACAGAAGTTTTGTGTCAAAAAAGCCTGGCAGCCTTAGCAGTGCTTAATGACTAATGTTTTCTCAGCGGCAGGTAACTTTTGAAGCTTCCAACTTTCTAAGCAAAATACATGCAAGCGATGAAATGAGCGCTTCTCGAGACCCCTTTCCCTTTCCACACTCCCCACCGCACGCTCCTCCCTCCTTAAACAAAGTGGAACCTCCAGTTAACTTATGAACGCTTCTATTTCAAGAGACCGACAACCAAGTGGGAATGGCGTTCAGAGACATTTTCCCTTAGTCGTGTTCTTAAATATATTCTTCAAGAAAAAGGTATCTGAGATCATAAACATCACCGGATGACTGCCAAGCCATTTGTTGAACCTCTCAGAAACTTTGTTGAAACGAGAAATTTTAAAAATCAATTGAACTATGTGGGGAACGCTTGCAGGGACGGTTATCTCCATCACATCATTGTTGCAGATTTTTTCTTTTGGAGCTCCTGAGCGAGAAAAATAAGTCTAAACCAACATTCACATCATTCTATTTACGTAGCGTGAGTCACTCATAATGGAAACATTTTTGGTAGATCCGCTAATGAGCCAGTTTTTTCATTTTCCTTGATCAACGATCAGTGCCTGGGTTGTTCCTATGCAAAACCTAATTTATCCAGGCGAGGCACTGTCAAAACGGAACTCCCTTCCAAGAATTGGATTGATGATGCTTTGGCTTCAATTTATAGAATCTCCTGAGGATGTGCGTGTTTGATCGAAAATTTGTATTTCTAGTAATGACCGTAGAGCAGAACATCGGTGGACTTAGTATTCAGGCAGGCGTTGTGGTGTGATTCGACAGAATGGGAACACTGATGGTTAGTGGTGGAGCGGACTAATTTCGACGGGCCTGGCGTACGCAGAAATCTGTTTCCTTAGAATTAAAGTGTTCAAATTAGGTCGGGATACAGGCGCTAGATTAGCTAGATTTCTCCCAGGAAGCAAGGGGAAATTACAGTATTTTCACAAGTTGCAGAACATTAAGGGAAAGTCCCGGACTGTATGACGGGAATGATAGCAGTAGAAAGCTAACCTATAAAATACGTGCTCTAATTTTCCACTGGCGACCCCTTTTCTGGGTGTGTTGGCTATTTTCTTGCTAGTCCGCAGCCCAATTTACAGTAATCCGTATTAACGAAATCTGTGGGCTGATGACGATAGAGCATAAGTGCAGAACTAGTCCACTCCATGAATCATTCATCAAAAAAACTGTTTTAGGCAGAAGGCGGTCTTTGATCGGATTTATTCGAGTAGGGCTCTCACAATCCCGCCCGCGATCCGATCAGTACGAATTCCACTTTCTTCCCTTACTTCCCTCACAAAAAAAAGCTGGATAATCTCACGGAGATGATTGAGTCTCCATACAAGTGCAAGGAAAAACTGCGAAAGCGTTTCACTCAAGAATATGCCTTTAGAGCTGTTGTGTAGACAGGATCAAGGGAAAATATTTATTACGGCCATATTCACAACATCACCACATTTTTACAAGGTTAAGCACTTTTTTGCAATTAATCGACGGAGGTTCACTCCGGTTTAGTACATTTTCTGAAGATTTTTAGCGGGAGGTAACATGGAATGGACCACCATCACTGACCGCCTGCCCCGAGCCGTTGGTCACAGTCGTCTTACCGTTAGTCGTGGTATAAACGTAGGTTTGACCGTTGACAGTGATCGTAAATACATCCACAGTTTGTCCGCTTAAGGTGTAAGTCCCGCTGCTGGTAAAGATCGAAAGATTGGTCCCTGGGAACGTGGCCGTGTAGGATTTCCCACCGATTGTCGCCTTCACCACTGTCTGTCCGTTTTCTGTAGAGATAACTGCATTATTGTTGCCATTGCCGAGTTGTTGCATGCTGTTTTGGATTTGTTGCTGAATCTGCTGTTGTAGTGGATTTCCCCAGTTGGGATTTAATGTTATACCCTAAATGAGGTATTCACTTGAAAACTATAGAAAAATGGATAAAAATTTTAGGAAGTATTGACTCCTTGAGCCAAATTCAACTCACTTGAAGAGGGCCTGGCGGTATCAGAGTAAAGCTGTTCCCCAGTGGATTCCACTGAAAATAATCAAAATCAGGAGAACCATATTATAGAGCTCTGATTTAGGCAGTGTTGTTGACAAACCTGAGCATGCACACAAGTGAAAATTATGAATACGAGAGAAAGCTCAGTAGCTGAACGCATTTTAGCTGCTAATGGTAAGCTATGCCGTTGAAAGCGCTTTTAAATAATTCTCTTGTACCACGAACACCCTTTGGTAGGGTAATTCCACAGTTTAATAAAGCGAGACTGCGTTATCCAGTCAAGTGCAAACCCCGAACACCAATTTGTGAACATGAATTTCCCATGGGATATATCGTTCACCCAGATGGCGTCACTTTGATGTCATAGTCGATTAGTTGTCAATATGAAAATTGTTAAGCATTTGGCAGCGCTGGTCTTTTCTCAACTTCGTCCCTGGCCTTCCCTTCTCCGCACTCTTGACGTTCATCGCGGCTCGCTGCACAAAACAAAGCTGACAGAAGTGGAAGTTCGAAATGGGGGTTTGAGAAAGTGTACTGGCAGGAAGGAGGGGATGGGGTTCAGACCGATACTCAGTCGTTCTCCTGTTGGAATTTCGCAATAGTGAGCAATCCCCATCGAGCTACGGTTGATCCTGGTTGCTGTTAGGGTATGACAAAAGGCAAAAGTGGACAGTCTGGCGTTGTTTTCAAGAAAGAATCGCAAGCCGGCATAGGTTTCTAAATTTGAAATCGCAGGAATTTTCAAAAAGGAATCATTAAGGAGTTCACAGATTTACGATTCTTTCGGGCAAATCTGAATGTGTTGGTGCTCCGGATTTGAAGAGCCACAGTTACAGAAGAGGTACAGAAAGGTTGGAATAATGTTTTAGGCAGGGGAAATGCTGTTATGTTAGACACGCTTTCAGATGCTCTTCTTCATAATCGAAACCATAATCGAGACTTCTAAGGACAAGTTTACTTAAAAGAAAGAGAAAAGGCGATGGCAAGCATTCTGTGGAGCCGTTCATTTCAACCGTTGGTTTTATATCTTAGTAACTTTCTTCACGAGAAGTTGTAGACTTCGAGTAGAGAGATGATTTCGGCGAAGGAACCTTCGATTTTTCAAAAACCCCTGTTTTTCCAACTGCTCAGCCCCCTCGTAATATTTTTTTGATGGTTCCATGCTGACAATTCTCATTCATTCACGCTTTTTCATAACTTCGAACTGAAACATTTGCCTCTGTTTTCATATGCCGTTTACTTCATTGTAGAACGTCCTGAACTCTCCACAGGAACATGAGTAGTCGGCTGAACAAATATTAGGGCTCTAGTGAACGAATAATTTGCAGAAATCGTTCTGGAAATCTGAAATCAACCTCTTCATGTTAAGGGCACGTGATGTTTGTCATTGAACATTGCTCATAAATCAGCTTTTGCCTTTTTTGTGGTGCCTAGCGTTTATAGTCTCATTTGAGAAATCGATTGTATTACTCCAAATAAAGGAATGTTTTCAGTCAAGATTAGCTATATAAAAGCACATCTGAGTGATCAGCAAACCACCATAGACGGAAATGCCCTACACTACCGTACTTCCTCTCATCTCTCTGTTCTTCACTTATGTGGAGGCCCAGGTTTGATAGTACCATCGCGTACCATTGAGGCTGATCAGATGCCTTTGTACTGTGGGCATCACCTTAATTTTTTTCAGTACAGTGGTTACAATCCGTGGAATCCATATGGTCCAAACTACAACCCAGTCCCACATAACCCTTATCAGGTGGGTTGCCAAGAATGCAAAGATTACTCATGGTCAAAGCCTTCTGCATCTGATATTACAACAACTCTTTTCATATAATTTATTCCGTGCTAGTTCTTTTTCCAATCGGGCAGCTCAGTGGAATTGATAACTCCAGTATGATTTGCAAATCTTAAGAACATTGTCGTGAAAGACGGTCAGCGATTGAGAATCTGATCTGAAAATTGCCCAAACATCGAGAATTCGGGGCTATTTTGCACCTAAGACATGCCGCTACAGTTACTACTCCTCTGTCTGGGCACTGCCCAACATAATTAACACGTTCAAACTTACTCTATGATGATATACTCAACCAACCATGTCGGGTTCGTGTACCTTCCACAACGTTCAGCAACAATTCAAGGAGCGGTACTCAAACCGCAGTCCTCTCAGTTCTGCGCTTTGCTGGTTGCTTGTTATCAGTGGTGGTAGATGACTGTTGGTGCAGTACCTTACCTTATTCACTTTCAGTACAACGGCTACAATCGTTGGAATCCTCTTGGTCCTGACTTTAATCCAATTCCACCGAACACTTTTCAAGTGAGTTCAAATCTATTTAAGGAAGAAGTACGCCAAGTGCTTTACGTTCATGGTACTTCGTATTTTCAGTCTCTTTCAACTCAAAGGAAGATCGTTTTCAGGGTGGAGTGTTCAGCCCCGACTGGGGTAAGAGGCTAAAAGAAAGGATAGAGCAGCAAATCAAGAACAATATGGCCAATTCCGGCACAGGCAATGGCTACGGCAATGGAAGCGGTACCGGCAATATTGGTGTCATTATCAATAGAGGAAATGGACAGACAGAGGTTATTACAACGATTGGTGGAAAACAGTACACCGCCACGTTCCCAGGGGACGTTTCGATCAGCACTATCAGGAGGACTTACAACAACAGCGACGGAAAACTCGTAAATGAGTTCCAAATCACTGTGAACGGTCAAACCTACATTTATACGACGATCGACGGCCAGACTACTGTCACCAACGGTCAGGGACAGCCTGTCAGTGGACCATTTAAGGTTACTTCGCGCTAACCGAAGTCAACCTTCACACAAGTGGTCTTCTCACAAGTTTGTTTGACCGCAGAAAACATTTTGCATCGTAAAGGCAGTGTTATCGCAAATATTGCCAAAATAAATTCTTTGCATGATTTGATCAGTGCAGGACCAATGATTACTAAGCTTTGAATGAGATGTGGTGTTTTTCTACAGCAGTCCTCAGTCAAGTGACATCGAAGGTATTTTGAGAAAAGGAAATAATGATTTCCTAAACCACAAATAGGCTACACATATTGTTGACACCTTGCGAAAACCGCTAGAACAGAAAGCTTCCTTCCTTGTTCCTTTTGCACTCAGTTAGGCTTATATGTATAGTAAATGAATCTGTTATCTTACACTGAAAGCGAATGCGAGAATGTGCGTTAGAGTACGGTATGGTTACAGATGCTTCCCATATCATACAGTCGAAGCTGTGCTTCTTCGCCACCAGTCTCCAGAACGCCCGTTTTTTGAGGGCAATTCAGGTAGCAGATACAAAAAGTTTCTAGAAGGCTTGATTACCTTTCCAGGGTAGATGTCTAAAAGAAACCCTTTCGCGTGGAATTGATCCCATCTATCCTTACTATATATAAAGCGCTCGCGTCTGTCTGTCTGTCTGTCTGTCTGTCTGTCTGTCTGTCTGTCTGTCTGTCTGTCTGTCTGTCTGTCTGTCTGTCTGTCTGTCTGTCTGTCTGTCTGTCTGTCTGTCTGTCTGTCTGTCTGTCTGTCTGTCTGTCTGTCTGTCTGTCTGTCTGTCTGTCTGTCTGTCTGTCACGAAATTCGATACTACATGAAGGAACACCTGGAGAGGTCGGGTCAAGTTTGGAATGGGTTGAGCATAGGGCAAGACCAACAGAGCACACGTGAGCCCAGCGGAGCTCCGCCCCCAAGGGGCGGGGCATGCGTCGGAATTGGGCGGGGTCATGGGCAAATTCTTCTAATTCGGTCTCATAACATTCCAGACACCGGGAAAAAATGTGCAAAGGTGAGGTACGGGTCAACAATCAAAATAAAGGAAACTTACCTGCGGTGGGCGGAGCGTTCTCGCAGTGGGCGGTACTTACCACAGAGATTCATAACTCGATTCAACGAAGGCGTCGAGGCCAGGAAATAAAATAAAAAGAGTGAGCAAGGCATCTTGCGTGCTTGGCATACGTAAGCTTAGCGAAGCTCCGCCCGCGAGGGGCGGGGCGTGCGTTGAGGTGAAAGCTATTTTTCAAAAATGAGTGTAACTTCGTTCGGAAAAGTTATAGAATGCGGAAAAAAGTGGTTAGAGGTATTGGGAAAAATGTGGTCAAATCCCGAAAGTGGGCGGGGTTAGCACCGAAGTGGGCGGGTCTTAGATCAAAAATTATAACTCTGTTCAGAAACGTTCTGGGATGCGGCAAAAAGGTGTCAAGGTGTAAAAGAACAAATGTGGTCAAATCCCGAAAGTGGGCGGGGCTAACACCAAAGTGGGCGGGGCTAACACCAAAGTGGGCGGGGCTTAGATCAAAAATTATAACTCTGTTCAGAAACGTTCTGGGATGCGGCAAAAAGGGGTCAAGGTGCAAAAGAACAAATGTGGTCAAATCTTGAAAGTGGGCGTGGTTGGCACCGAAGTGGGCGGGGCTTGGATCAAAATTTCATAACCCTGTTCAGAAACGTTCTAGCTCAGAAACGCTGAACTGCTGATAGCATCACGCTCGATATATTTGAGCACAGTTATTAGTGGTTCTAGAACCACTAATAACTGTGCTCAAATATATCGAGCGTGATGCTATCAGCAGTTCAGCGTTCGAATCCAAGAGAACTATCTTATTCTGATTATCCAACATTCCGCTGAATGACTCCATCGCGGATAAGTGGCCGTCGACATATACTGCGCGCGTTAGCGTACATAGCCAAACTGGTGACATATAACTGAAATCTCCATTAGAACATTTGAATATTGTGAACATTAAATAGAAATGTGCTGTATATGAAAAATAACTGAGTGCGGTTATTCATTTTGAGAAACACGGTTGAAAAACATTTCGAGTACATTTGAAGAAGTGAATATTGAGCAAAACCCATCATCCCTAATGAAAGTCGGTTTCTAAGTTTGATATGAAAGCAAAGAATTTGACCTAACAGCATAATGGCTCTAAAACATTATCGCTGCTGATATGAAGCTGAAGGGCGACGGACATCAGTGAACGGAAAGAGCTGTCGAAAACTCCTGTCTGATTCTGGTAGGTGCAAAGCCTACGGCTGAATATTTTGACACCTGATGAGGCATATTTAGTTTCTTACCAAATTTTCACTGAATTTCAGACAAAATTGAATCTACTGACTGTCGATGTAAATGGGCACGCACTGATCATCACACAAATTCAAGTAAACCTGTTCATCAAAAGCTGTTTTCATTAAGCATAAATTTTCACTGAAAGAACCCACACTGGTATCAACTAAGATGAAAATGGACGAAAAAGGCATCACGGTGTTGCAGAAGTCTCGTATCCCACTACTTTCATCTTTCTCCCTTAACTTAGCTACACTGTCATTCGCCGGCTGACGACATATGTAAGTCAAAAGATAAATGACGGTCGTGGGGACTGTAGTGGGAGTCGGCTCAGAGGTAGCCGAGAAGAAGACGGTGCTGAAACCCCATTCAAGTAGGTGTAAGGCTGCATTTGTTAGGAACGTTCACCATACCCTAGCCGTAGTTACGGCTAAGATATTACGAAAGGCAAGGTGAGTATAGCTTTTAGGTGACGAATCGCCCTAAGTAAACCTGAACACAGAGGTATTCATGAGTTTGGCATGCTGCATCCAAAAGATCCTCATGAAAGGTTAGAACTCACGGTACTTTAACATCCGCATACGATTTTTAGATTTCGTAACTTCCTTCTGCTATCTTGTCCATAATAGATTTGAAAATCTGAAATCAAAGCAAAATCTTCATATTTTATTGCTACGATCATGAGGAAGTCCGATTTACTCTCATTCTTTTAATACATTTCATTCTGATTGATTTGATTTCCCCCATTACAAGTGCTGGTATAGTTTCAAGCCATTTTGATCAAACGGAATTGCAGAATTGATGACACAGTGATGATTTGCGATGGAAAAATTGGCCATAAATACTTGGCTGAACAAATATTAAGACCAATATTGGAGGAATAATTTGCAGAAATCGTCACTTTAAACATAAAAACCAATCCATCCTGATGTTTAATTGATGTGATGTTTGTAATGAAACATCCTCGTTCACAAATAGATATGTCCTTTTTTTCGAGGGTTCATATCAATTCATAGTTTCTCTTCGAAAATCGATTGATTGCCCTTTGCAGAGGGACGTTTTTAATCGAGATTAGTTTCATATATAAATGCATATGCAGCAGTACTACACGTCGTCACCAGTGGCAAAAATGTTCTACGCTTTCGTACTTCCTCTCGTCTTCCCGTTCTTCACCTATGTGGAAGCTCAGGTTTGACGATACTATCGCATATCACAGTCTAAGGCTGTCGGATGCCTTTATACTGTAATATATACTATCAGCTTTTTCCAGTACGGTGCTTATAACCCGTGGAATCCATATGGTCCAAACTACAATCCATCTCAACAGAACCCTTATCAGGTCGGTTTTGATGACCATTTATGGAAAAGCCTTTAACTTTTGATATTATTAGAACACTTTCAAATAAAGTCTACATGGGGTAAGCTCTATTTCAAAGCCAAATAGATTAGACCATTCTTATAGGAATGGAAAAATAGCAGCTATAGATGCAGCTGTCGGATGTATAGTCAGTTTTTCACAGCAACTTCATTTTGAACGGGTTTACCAGGTGGTGTGATTGGCAAACTATCAGGAACATGACGGTCAGAGAAGGGAGAACCATTCTATAAGTTGCCCAGTTAACAAGAATTTGGGACAGTTCTGCCTACAAGGCATGCCAGCAACAGTTACTTCTTTGTTTGGGCACAAGCCAAGCCGAGTATGTCTAGTTCGTATCCCGTCCACAACGTTCGGCAACAAAACAAAGAGCGGTGCTCAGCATTCCGTAGTCTCTCAACTTTGCACATTGATAGTCGTATAGTACCGATGGAAACAGATGACGCTGGTGCAACCTGGTTCATTTCAGTATAACGACTACAATCGATGGAATCCGTTCAGCCCTAACTTCAATCCAATTCCACCCGGCACTTTCCAAGTGAGTTCGGATTGATCCAAAGATCACGCATTTTTCTTTCTCAGCTACTTTCAGATATTACTTATAGAAGAAACATCTGTTCAGGGTGGAGTGTTCAGTCCCGACTGGGGTAAGAAACTACAAGAGAGGATAGAGCAGGAAGTCAAGAGCAGCCTGGAACACTCAGGCGTAGGCAATGGCAATGGCAATATTGGAGTTATCAACAACAATGGTGGCTTAGTTATAACAACAGAGAATGGTCAGACGGTGGTGAAGGCGACGATTGGCGGAAAATCCTACACGGCTACGTTCCCGGGGACCAACACCTCGATCTCCACTTTTACGACCACCAACTACAACAATGGGCAGCTTGAACACATATTCAAGATCACTGTAAACAACGAAACTTACACTTATACGACAATCAACGGCAAGACGACTGTAACCAATGGTCAAGGACAGCCGGTCAGTGACGGTGGACCATTCAAGGTCACTTTGAACTGAGCAATCTTCACATATCGCTAGACTTCACATATCGCTAGAAGTGAAGTCAACCTTTTATAAATGGTCTTCTCCAAGCTTGAATGACCGCAAAAATCAATTTGCCTTGTAATGCAGTTATGTCGCAAATATGACCGGAATAAATTTTTTTTTGCATGATTCAAGCAACATAAAACTATCGCTCCGAGAGTGAGAAAATGAAAGTAATAGCTAATAGTAATAGTAATAGTAATAGTAGTAGTAATAGTAATATATTGTTGACAGCAGTCAGAAGGGACAATGAGAGAACAGTTTAAACTGAAATCCATTATTCCCCGTCAATTCTCTTAAACTCAGAAGACTAATGTATGACAATGCAAAGTTTACAGTAAGTCGACATCCAAAGAGGCATATCTAGTGTTTAACACAATCTCGTTAGAATCAAAAGCTTAAATTTAAATGAAGGACTGTTGATAGAAATCGGCACTGTATGCACGTTACTATCACAGGAAATTTAAAAATTCAGCTCATCAAAAATCTGTCTCGGTAAGTGTAAGTTTTACTGAATAGAACACGCATGTATTCAAACTGCGATGAAAAATCACGGAAGGAGGCGTTACGGCGTAATCTCTCATCCATCTCCCTCCACCTTGCTGCATACTCTGTCGTTTATCGTCGTAAAATAAAGATCGCACTGGCACGACACTCCATCTAAGAAGTTGCTGTATTGGGTCGGAATGTCCACTAGGTCATACCAGGCTCTGATTACGGCCAAAATATCAGAAAAGACAACAGGGAATAGAGTTTTTCGGTGAGTAAAAACAAGAGAATAAAGTTCTGTACATTGGTATTTATGAAATTAACATATGTACTCCATCAAAAAATCCTCATGAAGTTACAGTTCATGATACTTCGACGTTCTCACATACAATTTCTGGTAAAGAAAAGATCGTGCGAAAGCTCGATTTACTCTCATCACTTGATATATTTCCTTTCTCATTCCCGCTCATTAGAAATTCTGGAATAATTTTACAGCCATTTTGATTAAACGGAATTGGAAAATTGAAGACAGAATGATGATTTGCGATGGAAAAATTAGTCATAAATACTTGGCTGAACAAGTATGTATTAGGACAAATATTAGAGGTATCATTTGCAGAAATCGTTGTTGCGTTAAGTATAAAAATTATTCCAGCCTGAGTTTGAAATCATGTGATGCTTGTTATCAAACATCCTCGTTCATGGATGGACATTTCCTTTTTTAAGGTTTATCTCAATGCATAGTTTTTCTTTGTAAATCGAATAAATGCATATGCAACAGTACAGGATGTCATCACCAGTGGTAAAAATGTTCTACACTCTCGTACTTCCTCTCATCTTCCTGTTCTTCACCTATGTGGAAGCTCAGGTTTGATGATACTATCGTTTATCACAGGCTAACGCTGATCAGATGCTTTTGTACTGTAGTGCATCCTATCGACTTTTTCCAGAACGGCGATTTCAACCCGAATCCCCCAAATCATAATCCAGTTCCACGTAGCCCTAATCAGGTAGGTTTGGAATACTATTCGAAGGAAAATTTTCAGAGTTTAGTTTACCGTAATTTTGAAGTATCCTCGAGAAACGTAAGTATTGATTGGACATACTGCATCGATGGTGATACTATAGCTTCTGCTTCTTCTTCTCCCCAGCGTTAGTCCCACACCGTCGCACGGTTCGCTGTTCCTGTCAGCCGTCTCCATTTCATTCTATCTACGGCATCTTCTGCCATCACCTTGGCTACGGCCAGGTCCTCCTTGTTCACGTCCCACCATCCCTTCTTTGGGGTTCCTCGTAGTCGCTTACCTCAAGCCTCGAACTCCATTGCTTCCCTTACCGGATGGCTCTGTGGCCTTCTTAGTACATGCCCGAACCACCGCAGGCGCTGCTCTCTCATCTTCAGTTGAATCTTGAGTCTCAATCTTGAGTCGACCAGCCGCTCGTAAAGTTTCATCGTGTGAGCAGTCAACCAGATACCCTGGTAGTTAAGAAACTTCTGCATAAAATCAGAACGATAGTGCTTCTCCTTTACGCATCTGGGATCCTTCCTTTAGGGGTGACAGTGTTCAGGAATCGGGTGAGCCACTTTATCCCGTGCTCTCCGAGCGCTTTCCATGCCTCGATCGGTACTCCATCCGGACCAGTTGCCTTTCCAATCTCATCTTCCCCATTGCTCTACGCACCTCATTCTCTGTCCAGAGATTGATGGGGCCAGCCGTTGCATCTAATTGGGAGCTGTTCTTACAGGTGAATTCTTCGTTAAGGAGCCCGTCGAAGTATTCCTTCCACCAACACCTGACCTAGCTCTTCCTAAGGATTGCATTCTCGCTGCTCCTGACGGACTTCAATACCCCGATGTCCCGAGTGGCGCTGTGACGCGCCTCCGCCAGGGGGAAGACGAACTTCTCTCCCTCTCGACTGTCGAGTTCCTCATACAGGGCGTCCATTTCCATGTTCTTCGCCTACGCGACAGCAGCCTTGGCGAGCCTCTCGGAAGTTCTGTAGGCAGCTAGGTCCTCTCTAGCTCGTGCCCTTTGCCAGCGCATGTTAGCCGAACTCTTTTGCCTCACAACACATTTAACTTCATCATTCCAGAAACATGCTTCCTTGTCCCCTCGGAAACCACGTCGAGTTTCCCCCGGCGTTTCCTTTGCACATCGCAGGATGACCTTCACAGCGTTGCTCCAAGTCTGCTGGATCGGCCCTCCGGGATTTGGAAGTCCAGCCTCCAGCACCTTCTCGTTGAGATGTTCTCTTTCGAATTGGCGCATGTTCCACCACCGGATCCTCCGTTCCTTTCTTGTCCTTGACTTCTTAGAAAGATTGATGGCTATGTCTGCTAGAAGAGGTCTGTGCTAAGGAGACAAATGTTCTCCGGGCAGTACCTTGATGTCTTTTACAGTTTTGAGGGAAGATCTCCTTACTAGCCCGTGATCTAATTCCGTTTCTTTCCTTGTAGGTTACCTGTGCTTAACTGTTGCTGTAGGTTTCCTTCTGGGCCTTCCTTTTCGCGAAGAGGGTGTTACAAACTGCCAAGTCGTGGGCAATGGCCAGGGCAAGGACCCTCTCTCCTTCTTCGTTTCTGACTCCTACACCCCTACCTCCAACAACCGTTGCCATTCCCCTCCTTTCACTACCGATGTGCCCATTCAGATCACCTGCTATGGTGAGGTAGTCCCCCTCTGGAACCAATCGGATGGTCTCGTCAAGTTTCAGATAGAACTCACCCTTTTTATAGACGAGGCAGCCGGCTTGAGGTGCGTGCTCTGATATTATTGACCAGTTTACCTCCTTCGTGTCTATCCTCACAGCCATGATTCGACTGCTGACCCTGTTGACGGTGGAGACAGGGTCTTTCAGGGACTCTGCCACTGTTATGGCCACACCATTACGTTTGGTGTCTTCTCCGTTGTAGAAGAGTTTGACACCTTCTCCGATTTCTCTGGCATTTGCTTCCTTCCAGCGGTTCTCCTGAGTAGGTAAGAGTGTAGGCTCACGTCTGCACTTAGAGGGAGTGCGAGTTCGATTTCTGCCGAGGCAACTCCATGCCTTGCAAAAATTGCAAAATGGTAACGGTAGCGTCATGTTCATGTTGACAGGACGGCTGACGGATAAATCAGTCACAACGAATATGACTAAAGTCTCGAAGAGTATCAGTGATAAAGCTAGGACGTCACCCGGAAGTGGCGCACAGGACCCCTCCAGAATTCTGTGGACAGTATGCGAGGAGTACACCGAGAAGTGAACGACCTCGACCGAAGAAGTTAGTTCGAATAGGGACTCTAAATGGGGGATCGCTTACTGGGAAGTCCGGGGGGATCGTAGACCTTATGAAGTGCAGGAACATCCAAGTCCTATGCCTTCAGGAGAACCGCTGGAAGGAAGCAAATGCCAGAGAAATTGGAGAAGGTGTCAAACTCTTCTACAACGGAGAAGACTCCAAACGTAATAGTGTGGCCATAACAGTGGCAGAGTCCCTGAAAGACTCTGTCTCCACCGTCAACAGGGTCAGCAGTCGAATCACGGCTGTGAGGATAGACACGAAGGAGGTAAACTGGTCAATAATATCAGTGCACGCACCTCAAGCCGGCTGTCCCGTCTATAAAAAGGGTGAGTTCTATTTGAAACTTGACGAGACCATCCGATTGTTTCCAGAGGAGGACTACCTCACCATAGCAGGTGATCTGAATGGGCACATCGGTAGTGAAAGGAGGGGAATGGCAACGGTTGTTGGAGGTAGGGGTGTAGGAGTCAGAAACGAAGAAGGAGAGAGGGTCCTTGCCCTGGCCATTGCCCACGACTTGGCAGTCTGCAGCACCCTCTTCGCGAAAAAGAAGACCCAGAAGGTAACCTACAGCAACAGGTAAGCACAGGTAACCTACAAGGAAAGAAACGGAATTAGATCACGGGCTAGTAAGGAGATCTTCCCTCAAAACTGTAAAAGACATCAAGGTACTGCCCGGAGAACATTTGTCTCCTTAGCACAGACCTCTTCTAGCAGACATAGCCATCAATCTTTCTAAGAAGTCAAGGACAAGAAAGGAACGGAGGATCCGGTGGTGGAACATGCGCCAATTCGAAAGAGAACATCTCAACGAGAAGGTGCTGGAGGCTGGACTTCCAAATCCCGGAGGGCCGATCCAGCAGACTTGGAGCAACGCTGTGAAGGTCATCCTGCGATGTGCAAAGGAAACGCTGGGGGAAACTCGATGTGGTTTTCGAGGTGACAAGGAAGCATGGTTCTGGAATGATGCGGTTTACCATAATTTTGAAGTATTCTCGAATAACGTAAGTAATGATTGGTCATCCTGCATCGATGGCGATACTATCACTTATCACAGGCTAGGGCTGGTCAGATGCTTTTGCACTGTAGAGTATCCTTTCAACTTTTTTTCCAGAACGGCGATCAGAATCCGAATCCTCCAAACTATAATCCAGTTCCACGTAGCTCTAATCAGGTAGGTTTGGAATACTAATTGAGGGAGGAATTCTTTAGAGCGCGGTTTACCATAATTTTGAAGTATTCTCGAATAACGTAAGTAATGATTGGTCATCCTGCATCGATGGCGATACTATCACTTATCACAGGCTAGGGCTGGTCAGATGCTTCTGCACTGTAACGTATCCTATCAACTTTTTTTCCAGAACGGCGATCAGAATCCGAATCCTCCAAACTATAATCCAGTTCCACGTAGCTCTAATCAGGTAGGTTTGGAATACTATTTGATTGAGGAATTTTTTAGAGCGCTGTTTACCATAATTTTGAAGTATTCTCGAATAACGTAAGTAATGATTGGGCATACTGCATCGATGGTGATACTATCACTTATCACAGGCTAGGGCTCCTCAGACGCTTTTGCACTGTAGAGTATCCTTTCAACTTTTTTTTCCAGAACGGCGATCAGAATCCGAATCCTCCAAACTATAATCCAGTTCCACGTAGCTCTAATCAGGTAGGTTTGGAATACTAATTGAGGGAGGAATTTTTTAGGGCGCGGTTTACCATAATTTTGAAGTATTCTCGAATAACGTAAGTAATGATTGGTCATCCTGCATCGATGGCGAAGGAAACGAGAAAATTAGTCGACTCTGCAAAAAGTAAGGCTTCCTAAAAGTAGTGAGAGTCTGGGTTGTATGAGATTACCTTGACGGAAATGACATGAAAGGGATATTCAAACGAGCTGAAAAGCTGATCAGGTCAGGACAAAAATATCCGAATCTCCCCTCCACTGTAGCCATGAGTCACGACTGATTGTTTGAAATTCCTACATGGGTCCCCTTGCGAATGCCATTAGAACTCGTCCGCACATACATGTGGGGAAATCTTTGAGCTTCTATATCGTATTGTCTAGGCTGATTTCTGACCTGACAAGAAGACTCAGTTCCATCCTACCGGTATATTCCATGGGCCATTTTTGTCGTGAACTGTGCTTTTAAGCTGTGCAGTTGGTTTTTCACAGTAGCATTTTTCACAGCATTTTGAGTGGGTTACCAGGTTGCATTTGCGATTTGCAAGCCATCAAAGCCGTGACTTTCATAGAGGGGAACCTGCTCTATAACTTGCCCAGTTGACGAGAATTCGGGACAGTTTTGCCTATAAGACATGCCAACTATAGACTTCTTTGCCTGGACACTGTCCAATGCAGATTAAACATTCAAGCTATTTTATGATCTACCGAGGTCCAATTCGTATCCGTTCTTAATTTTCCTACTAGTATAGAGTTAAGTTCAGCAACAAAACAAGCAGCGGTGCTCAGTAAACAACAGTAGTCCCAACTTTGCGCATTGATAGTCGTTTAGTACCAATGGTAGCAGATGACTCTGGTTCAGTACATTACCTAGTTCACTTCCAGAATAATGGTGACAATCAATGGAATTCGTTTGCTCCTGGCTCCAATCCACTTCCACCTGGCACTTTTAAAGTGAGTTCGAATCTGTTCAAAGGAAACACACTTTTCCTTATCAGTTTCTCTTAGCTATTGCTTATGGAAGGAACATTTTTTCTCCAGGATGGAGTGTACATTCCCGGCCGGGGTAAGAAACCAAAAGAGAGGGTAGCGCAGGAAGTCAAGGACAGCCCAGAACACTCAGACGTAGGCAATGGTAATGGCAAAATTCGAGTCAATAACAACAATGGTTGCCTAGGAATAACAACAGAGAATGGTCAGACGGTGGTGAAGGCGACGATTGGCGGAAAATCCTACACGGCTACGTTCCCGGGGACCAACACTTCGATCTCCACTTCTACGACCACCAACTACAACAAAGGGCAGCTTGAACACATATTCAAGATCACTGTAAACAACGAAACTTACGTCTACACGACAGTCAACGGCAAGACGACTGTAACCAAGTGCCAGAAACAGCCGGTCAATGACGGTGGACCATTCAAGGTTACTTTGTAGTTGGCGGTCTTTATATTGCGTATGCTTGAATAAAAAGATATTGGCTCTGTTTGGAGAACAGCAAACATGATAATCTATATTGCAAAGTCTTTAACATCGCAAATATAGCCGAAGTGAATTATTTCTTGATTTCTTTAACACCATCAAAGACACAACAGAAGCGTTTAGTCCGTAGTAACACAGATGTGTTGGAAATGCTCCGCAGCATCAATATTCAGAAAAGATGCCTCGGAGAGTTCTTGCCGCTGACGCCTCATACATACCTCTCACAGTACATACGTCCGACCCCCTCCACTTTCCCCTCAAACAAGATTTACTGAGCAATCACGAATCTTCCCGTATGAGCTAATCGCCCCTTCATGGCTTTCGGGTAACACCAAGCAATAGGCGATCGGACTGGAGTTAGTAATTCACCTAACAAGACCTTGATTGAAATTCACTTTTAGGCGGTAGCCCATCCAGGGCTTCCAATGTAAAATCAATTGGGCTAGAAAACAAGATCATGCTCAATTGGTATCCTCGAGAATTACATCCTAATCTGAGGGCACAGGCACGTGAAATCTCACCTTTAGGCTGAAGTGTTGTAGAATTTTTCCAAAAACGGTAACAAAGTGATCAGAATAGCATGAACTTTCTGTTTACGCTGATATTGATGAATTCCTTATTGTGGAACTGAAACCCTGTCCGAAAACTGTAAATTTGGAGTAAAAGTGGATCATCAATCTCATAGTTAAAACATCAAGCACTTGGTGAGTGGATCTCCGTTTGCTACTTTGGTGAAGCTAAATGAGCAGAAATAGTGAAATCACCTGTATCACCTGTCGTCCCGCTGATCGCGTTATACAATGATTCCATTTTTTCTGCTTATTCAGCTTCATCAGAGTAGAAAAAATGAAATATTATAGTATATGGCATAGACCTGGATTTTCGATAGGCAAAGCTATGCAGTCGTCTGAGTCGAAGCTGCTTGGAGAATTTTGAAATTGGCCTCTGACAGATAGGCAGAAGGTGGACAAGAAATGCCGAAGACTCCTATATTGCCTAGGATCGCCTATTATCTTGAAATATCCTATTGTTGGACATTGAAATAGAACAAGAAACTTGTCACACTTGATGTACCTGAACGTTGCTACCAACGATCCGTACTGGATCTGTTTCGCGCATATCTTCACAGGAAGTACACACTCTTGGAGACATCTTCTCCATTTATGATCACTTTTTATGAGAAAGCGAAGCGGAGCAGAAGCTAACTCACAACGGAAAGGACATTAGAAGAACTGAATAAAAAATAAATAAATTTATTGTAGCTCAATTTTGACTTAGCTTGAGCTTATACCAAATGCGATTATTGCTGCAGAAGAGGCACTAACTTAAATCACCGAACTTAATACTGTTCGAAGTTTTCCTTATTTAAATATCTAGTTCAGCATCTGGAGACCGATAGCTTGCCACGATGACCTGGTCTGATACTGTAGCTGATAATCGAAACTTTCCCATGCTGCTGGTTCCCTGAAGATGGACAGAAAGAATACAATGAAAAATAAAACTTGAATACTAAAGCGAGATCGATTCAGCAAGTCCAGTTTGCCCTTTTCATTTTCATACACAATTGTTCGTTCATTCAAAGCGCTGGTCCGATATGTTAGCCATTTTGGCAAGACAAAATTGCAGATGCTTCGGTAAAGGTATGATTTATGACGGAATAATTTGCCATGAACAGTCAGCTAAACAAACATTTAGCACCACAAAGCACTTTTCAGGTGTGTAGAGGCAAAATTTGCAGAAATTGCTCCAAAAAATGAAAGGCATGTCCTGATTATGAGATGACGTGGCGTCTGGTGCTGAATATTCTCGTTCACTAACGGATGTTTGCTTTCCACGTGTATTATATCAGCTCATTGTCTGTTTCCAAAAATCACCCGGTAACTTTCATGAAAGGACACATTTTTATCTGAGTTTAGCCATATAAAAGCATATCTGGCAGGGCAGTATGTCACCACTGGCGGAAATGTTCTACGCTACTGTATTTCCACTCGTTTCACTGCTCTTTGCATATGTGGAAGCTCAGGTTGGATGAGACCATCGCTCATACCAGGGCTGATCGGATGCCCACACGAACTGCAACGTATCACCATGAATTTTTCAGTACGGTGGTTACAACCCGTGGAATTCATATGGTCCAGGCTACAATCCAGCTCCACAGAACCCTTATCAGGTGGGCCCGAAGAATTTTCATGATGTATCACAGCATCTTTGTGTTATCCAATAGTGCGTAACTTTTTTTTCCAAAGCGTGGCGCTCTGTCCATCTAATAGTAGGAAGAAATTCTGAATGAAATGTTTCCGGTCAGTAACCACCAGATAGCAAGAGGGAATCCGCCACGAATCCTTTGAGTGCAGTATATTACCTACGTATATTGATTTAAGTATAATGGCTACAATCGATGGAATCCACTTGGTCCTAACTTCAATCCAGTTCCACAAAGCACTTTTCAAGTAAGTTCAGTTTAGTCTGGGAAGTATACTTTGCTGAGTTACCTTATTTTCAGGGAGGCGTGTTCAGTCCCGACTGGGGAAAGAGACTACAAGAGAAGATAGAGCAACAAATCAAGAACAGCCTAAAACATTCCGACAATGGAAATGACAATAATGGCAACATATCAATCAATAACAACGGTGGTAATATAGAAATCAATACAGAAAATGGTCAGACAGTGGTGAAAGCGACGATTGGCGGAAAACTGTACATGGCCACGTTCCAAGGGACCAACAACTCGATCTCCACCTCCTCGAACACCAACTACAGTAGTGGGCAGCTTGAACATATATTCAAGATCACTGTAAACAACGAAACCTACATTTATACGACAATCAACGGCCAGACGACTGTCACCAACAGTCAGGGACAGCCTGTCGGTGGACCTTTCCACGTTATTTCGAACTGAGCAATCTTCATAGATTGCACCGAACCGTAGTCAAAACTTTAGATACTGGTCGCATTCGATTGGCGACAATATAGCCATTTTTCATTACTTTTAATGAATGATATGATAGTAATAAACTTTTTGTTCGAACCAATTCTTATCACACCACAAAATACAGTTTTTATATGTAGTACTGCAATTATGTTTGGGTTTTTATTCAAGACCACATCTGAACGGGGTTGATCTAAAAAACTCTCGAAAGTGGAAATAAAAAGTGCTAAAACAAGGTGATTATATAGCTGACACTGGCATGGAGTTCAGATTACCAGTGTAGAGAACCCTGCAGTGCAGTCGAAACTGTCCTTTCTGATCACTCTAGCAGGACCGTACCTCGGAAGTCGTTGATGCAGCAACATCATGATTCATGGATACGATCCCACCATCTCAACATCACTTACACACCTTGGAAACGGATTGTTTCGATTGCCTTTCCATAGAGACTGAAGTGCAGTTTGAGAACTGGAACAGGTTACGTTAAATGATGCGAATGCTACAAAAAAAATACTTCAGCAGTTGATTGCTTGCCTGTGTGGACTGGCATCATTCTTATTTACAGTGTCTACTGACTACTTGAGTTGTCTGCTATCGATTTCACTTTCAAAGTAGCCGTATATAGGCGCCTACCGATTCATCTACTCATCGGTTAGGAAGATGAACGCTGCAATTCTCCCTATTGTTCTTCTATTCACTGCTCAAATCCATGCTCAGGTTTGCATTTGGTTTCTTTACTCATCAAGAGTCTGAGATTCATTGATTTACCCACAGCAAAGAATGCAACTTCTATTTTGTTGACTCGGGTATAAATATGTATATGTAGAGAAACCCTTGGCCAGAGAGCATCTGCCATAAAATTCGCATTGGTTCAGCATTTTCTCTTAAATGTTTTTGAAGTTTCCATATATGGCTGTTGAAGGACACCATCCACTTGCATGTGCATGACTTATCCTTCCTTGTTTGTTCGACCCTGTAGTGGCTGAAATTTCTCCACATTGGACGTTACGAGTTACGATTACGACATGCATTCCTTTACGAGTTGGAATCCAGTCACTCTGACGCTGAAGCCTGTCGAAACTCGTGTCAAGTGCCTGGCCTTGAAGCTCCTCTTGAGGGGTTCTATTCGCGCCTCGTTCCAACCTCTCAAAGCGGAAACAAGAAGCTCGAATATAAGCTTTGATGTGTTGCCCATACATGTGAAGAGTCTTTTTATAGTATTTCAACGGAAGTTTACTGAACATCCACAAAGATAACTGTACTTGTGTAAAATTTCCGGCAGATACTCTCCAAACCCCTTGAAATTGAACGGAATGCTGGCTACAGGTGTACAGGCCAGAACGACTACTTTCGAACAAATGAAACAGAACGATTTCGCTCGAAATGCAAGTTGGCTAAGTGTAAGGGAGTCCAAATCCAAGAATAGCACCCAGCTTGAGATATATGTGCAGTAGACAGTTAACATATGCAGCTATTACCTTACATACTATTATTCAGTATATGGGAGTTCTTCATATACAATAGGTGCTCGCCAATTCCGAAAGAAAGTAATTTCTGAGGGCTCGAGAGGACCATGTATGGGAGAAATTGGGGAGTGTAGCAGTTTGGAAGTCATTGCTATGTTACCTGATAAAAGTTAGAAACCGATCATTCACTCCCAAAGTTGTCTAGTGGGCCATAACTGATCAGGAATCTGAGCACTGTTAGCATTATTGCTTACTTCTTTACATGCCACTAATTTCAGGAAGTTGAGCTGGTACAGGTTCCAGTTCCAGTCCCAGTACCTAGTCCTGTGGCTGTTCCGGTACCCACTCTGTCATTGGCTGCCGAACCCGGCTCAGGATCGGTGGCCGTATCCAGTTCGGTTTCGTCCAGTTCAGTTTCGAGTTCTGCATCCAGTCCGGCAATGGGAGCTGTACCAAGCCCCGAGCTGATCGCACTTCCACCGGAACCTATACTAGTGAGTCGAATATATGAATCCAACATATCCCTTCTTTTTTTAATTTGCGAGTCATTTAACAATTCGTAACGCGTGCCTTTCAGGCTATGACACCCGGTGGTTCTGGACCGGTCATCACTACAAAAGACGGTAATACTTTAGTTACTGCCACAATTGGTGGGAAACGTTATACTGCCCAATTTCCTGGTGAAACCAATTCGATCTCCACCTCTTCATCAATGGAGGATGTCAATGGAAGATCTGCATCAGTGTTTACAATAACAGTCAACGGCAAAACATACATCTACAAGACAGTCGACGGTAACACAACTGCCACTGATGGTCAAGGGAATACCCTCAGCAATGGAGGTCCATTTGGTGTCATTTCCGGTTAACCTTGTCACCTTTTGTGTAGGCAGATGATATGATATTTTCAGCATTTTAACAAGTGTTACGAACATCATTAAACTGAGTTTTATTATATTTTGTACATTCAAACTACTTTTTGATGAACATGTTATAAATGACGTTTATCAACAATAAAAGTCATGGCCCTGTTTGATCGCGAACTTGGCAGTAAAAGGAACTGTATGAGAGAGGGGTTTGAAGAAAGATGACAAATGAGATTCGATTAATGGATCGTTACAGAATGCTATCGAACGCTTTACAGCGAAGAGCAAATTTATCGCTTTTGAAAACGGAATAGGTTCAGAGCCTCGAATATTTCGCAACGCATTTACAATAGTAATTGCAAGAGAAGGAATGAAAACTCAACAGAATCGATCAATTAGTAGTTTATGGAGTTCGGCAACGCGTAAAAAAACAAATCCAATCTAGTTCGAAATGAAGGTAGAAAACAGGATTTATGAAGCCGAAAGAAATGTTCCAATTGAGACATGACAATAGTTGGGAACTCCTACTTCGAAAAAATTGATTTTCAAAAACACAAACATTTCAAGAAAGAGGTGCGAATGTACGACGTTCGAGATGCTGTAATAGAATGCTGCCCACATACATAGATCTAACTGCTACTTGAAACGACCGGAGGTGGTATAGTGGCAAGTGGGGCAATATCATACACGCATGGCCATAGGTTTAAATCCCGCATCAGTAATCGAAAGGCCAACGGAGCCATGCATCCCTCCGGGGTTGTTGAAGTAGTACCAGACTCGACTGGGAGGATGCAAACATTGACTTGTAAACTGGCTGGCCACACCAAGTCATAGGCTACAGAAACATTCAATGCGCCACCACGAGCCTAAATAGAAGTTGGATGCAGGACGCATCCTTCGTACTGGACTTACTGAGAAACATACCCTTTATTCTCCAATACTCCATTAAAACGGAGTCAAGTGTGCTGCTTTCCTTGAGCATCTGCATAATCTGTATCCGTCTTGTCTTCGCAAACTTCGCCATTCACGCAAGTCGACTTCGAGTCATCCGTTCAGGTCCTGCGCACGTCGTCTCCATTGTTGGCCAAGCATATTCACCATAGGATCGGCCCACCTCCATTTAGGCCATCCTGGCACCCGCTTGTAGACCAATTGAAACCAATTCGTTAGCCGGAGGGTCCATCGGTTGTCTTTCAATCGTGCCACATGACCGGTCCACTCTCGTTTACGGTTATGCATTTCCTGAACAACATTAACAAGGCCACTTCGTCTTCGCATCACTGTGTTTGTAATATGTTCACGAAGAGACACCTTGCATATCCTGCGTTCCATTGATCTTTGCATCACAGCAAGTTTCTCTTCGTCTTCCTTCATAGACGACCAGCATTCTGAGCCGTGCAACAGCCAGGGTATCACCGTCGAGCAAGGACGCTTTCACTTTCATTGGGAGGTCTTCGTCCAGTAATGACAGAATTTTCTTGAATCCAGACCATTTCGCTTTCCTTCACCTGCTGTACTCTCCGGTGCTGCCTTCTGTGAAGCTGAGCTGCTGTCCGAGGTTCTTGAAGCTTTCTACTCCTTAGATGGTTTCGCCATTTTTTTTTTGACAGTCGCCGACTGAACTCGTTGTGCTCCGCTCGTTTTGGACAAATTCATTTCAAATTCGATTCCACTCGATTTCATCTGTAGTTGTACATGTCCTCCTGGAGCTCTAGAGCATCATGTGCAAAAATGACGCAATCTTCAGCAAAGAGCAGATGGGTCAGGTGTTCCCCATCAATCTCCATACGTCCGGTCCAGTCATTATCATTTAACAGGGCTTCCAAAGTTAGTGCAAACATTTTCGAAGAAATCGTAACTCCCAAATTCTTGCGAAATGTATTGTGTAGTCGACAAACGCCACGGATAAGGGAATACAATACTCTCCACATTTTTCGGTAAGCAGAAGTACAACGAGAAGATGGTCAAGTGAGGGATACTCACTTCGAAATCCCGTTTGCTCTCGGCTCATTGTCATGTCCAGGCCTCCGACCATGCGATCTAGGATTATTCTGATGGAGGTCATATAGAATTGAGACAGCAATGTGATGGTTCCGTAATTGTGCAAACTCTCGGGATCGCCTTTTTTCATTAGCTGTATCGTACGTCATTTCTTCCATGCTGCCGGAATGCTCTTCTCACTGCAGTATCTGCTAAGACGCTCTGACAGCGGCTTTGAAGGAAGGAATTCCATATAACAACATACGTCCCAAACACCTGCTTTTAGGTGTTTGGGACGGGCTTTTCCCCCCTTAATCTGTTTTAATCTGTTTTACTGCATACTCCACTTCTTCCCACATGATATCTGTTATTGACTTTTCTGCAGTGGTTTGAACCGCTCTTGCGACTACCGCCTTCGAGAAGAACAAGTCGTTAAAGAACTTAGCCCATATTTCGGTCATCCGAAGACGGTTAGTTGTACTAAAACCTATATGCTCCTTAGAGCAGATGGAATGTGATGCCTGAAGCAAATATCCCTCCCTCGACATTCAGACTAACCTTTCTCTTAGCTGCTTCGTGAAGTTTCTTTTGCTTATAGCCTTTACAGTTACGCTTAATCTTTTCCTATCGCTCCGCAGAGTTCACTGTGATTCGCGATTTGCGCTCGTCCTTCGGCTTTCACGCGCTCTCTCTTCTTCATCATTTGCACTGCTTCTGGCGATATACGCCGTCGCCTTATTGGTTCTGCTGCTGTGCTCGATGCCTTCACAGCCTGCGTTATTTTTTCCACTAGATATTCGCAGTCAGCATCGATGCTACTACCAGTATTCATCTGTGGGCATGACGACGCAATCATGGTTGCATACATGTCGCCATTGAAAGTGTATGAGTGTTTTTGGAAAGTAAAACTCGACGAAAAGAATTTCTTTCTATGATTGCCTGCTGATACAAGACAGATTTTATTGCTCTGCTATGATCTTCGAGTTGATTAGTTTATGGTTTGGAATACGTCTTTCATGGAAATACTTCAGTAAACGAAAAGCCCATGGTGTGATTATTCCTCAGTGAAATGAAAGGGTGTGAAAGAGAACATCTTACAATCAAGAAATTAGTGACTGAAAGTTCGACATAGTCCATTCTTACATAGAATACTTCTCTAGTTGTAGGTTGTTTTAAATGGAATTGGATAGTTCAAGTAGAGCAGAGCAGGTTCAAATCTTCATTTTATCTATTGGATAGTTCAAGTAGAGCAGAGCAGGTTCAAATCTTCATTTTATCTATTTCAGAGCCAGAGAAGGGATCATCAAGTGCTACCAAAGTTGCTCATTTTAAGTTAGCCGATTAGGGTACAGTTTTTGATGAAATTTATTTGGGTTCTTGTTGAAAACTACTTAGAAATCAGAGAGGACAGTTTGATACCGATCGCAAAAGAAGATAACTAGATGACAGCTCACGATAAAAAATGGTTTCTTGAATTGCTCTCAGGATCACTCAGTGGTTCCCAAGAGTAACAGAAAGGATACAGTCGGGCTCAAAAACTCAAGAGCTTGGCATAATAGGAGTCTCATTACCGAATCGGTCGGATGCCACGAACATGTTTTGCTAATAGATACGGGCTAGGATGATAGATAGGTTGAATTCCATGACAAGCTTTTCCCTATAACAACGACGGACAAAATCCCACTGAAAAACTCACTCTCAAGATTGGAATGCTTGGAGTGAAAGGCGTTCCCACCACGGGAAGTGCCAGGTTCATTGTTGGTTTGGGTGCCTGCTGAATAGTTTTATAAGGAAAAAAGTCATATAAACTTCAACTAAGAGTCTTGCCTCCCCACCCTCTGGGAAGGCAAAAAATTACAAGCCTTCGCACATACCACAGCAGTGGCGAAGATGGCTAGAACGAGTAGACAAATTCTGAACATTTTCGCTAATGATCTGCAAGTAATATTGAATACACCCTGAACAGCTAATTCGAGGTGAGAGTTGAAGAAATGTGGTTCATAAATTTACCAGATGAGCCAAATATGAAGCAAATAATAGGCTTTTATATCCGTGCAGACCATTTCAAGTCCATACCTTTCGTATCTTCAACAAGTCCATTACCTTTCGTATCTTCAAGCAGTTACAAAAGGCATGACAGATCAAGAATTTCAAAAGGCGATCATCGCAATGGAATCACAACATTTCCATATCGAAAATAAAGAGATCTCTTTTTGGCTACATGGTGAATACAAAATGGAGCTTAAGCTTATGATAGTGAAAATGATGTTATCTCTCCTAAAAGCCAGCAAAATAAAAATTTCCCCACCAACCGTACACAATAATGAGTTCTGTATACCCCTCCTATTTCTGAACGGGGTGAATTAGGGGTAGGAGCCCAGTAAAAAGACGAGAAGTTGCAGTATTGATGGGACATTGTTTACCTATTAGCAGCTCGATAGGCTCCAAAATAGCTTCTGAGAAGACTTCGAGGGAGCCCTATGCTGAAGTAAAAAAAGAAGGCTCATTCAGGAGAGGCTTCCCGAATCGCCATAAAAGTAACTCACCGCTTGTACGAATACATGCTTTTGGCTCAGTGAACTGAACAAAATCACATTCGGCATAGAAGCTCTCTATACAGGTATGCATGAATACACCTAGGAGGAGAAGATACTGATCAAGCCAACACAATAGAAAACGATCTCCATCGCGTAAGTCAATCGAAATATCCGAGCTTCCATATACTTTATATCCACGATCTCCCCACCCTTCAAGTTGTCGTTTGGCAACGCGTCACCGCCACTGGGTTGCTGAGGATTTTTTATAAAGAAAGCCCCCCCCCCCCCAAAAAAAAAGATTATCATTCAGACAGCTATGTATTTAGAACTTGCTGTTAATTGTGGGGCACCTCCATGCACTTTCGACTGAGTTGACCAGAGCGCTTCTGCAAAAAATGCTCAACCTCAACTTTTAGGTCAGAACCGTGGTAAACTTTAGTTTTTGAAAATATTGTCAAAACAAAGGATGAGCACTCCACGTACACATGGAGTAATCCAATGATTGTCGAAGAGCCCTTCGTAGAGATAAACGAAGTGATGCGACAAGACAAAGTGAGACCGCACGGCCCAGTTATTTTCTACGAATGGCTTGCTCTGTGGGTGCAATTGATGAAGTATTCCACTTGCTCTGAACATGTCTTCTATGAAGTTCACCTTATGAAGTACAGCGCTATTGGGGGGCAAGGCCGTCGTACAACAGATTGCCATATTCACTGTTGCCATAACTTCTTCATTCAAACTCTCGCAAATCTCCAATGGGTACAGATTGATCAGAATCGGTAGAAAAATGAATGATAAAAGATTCTTGGGATTCATGGGTGAAACCATGAAATTGGAGACTTCTCTCCATTCTTGAAGACCTCAATATTCATGAAGAAGAACGACGAAGTTTCGCTTCGCGATGTACAATTGTAGGCCCTTCACTATAACCAGGTAATTAGAGGAGGTCATTGTGATCCTTGTGCGTCGTTCAGAGGCTTCACAGTCAGTGATGAAATTGTTCTTTATAGCATCGCGTGATATCACGAAGAGGGTTTATCACAATTCGTTTTTCCTGCCTGGTATTCACGTTATGTTCGCACCAACGCCTGGCAAAGCAATTCGCTTGTAAAATGCAACTTTTTTGCAAACTTTTTACAACATTAAATAGCCCAAAAAATGAATTAGTGTATTGCTGCAATCCTTGCGTAGTTCCACCCCTGAGCGGCGCTTCTCGCGAAATGATCACTCATTGGAGGAGAAAGGAATAATTCTAATGTTAGTATGTTTTGGATTTTCGTCATTTACTCCTGTCGTGACCAATTGCCACGATACTGAAAAAGGGGCAATCCGTGAAGGAATCTCAAAACGCAGTTTGTGTAGGACGGGTCCTAAACGAAAATTTAACTTCTTGCGCTCGCAGGTAGGAAGTCTTCTAGTAACATTTTATGTGCCCTTCATTGTGGCAGTCGTTTCCGTTGTTATATTCGCTATATAGCAAATAGAGTGGGACTGGGATAGGAAGTTGAGGTGATGTATTAAACAGTTAAGGGTCTGCAAATCGGGTCCTTCAGTGGAAGTCGTTCAAGCCTTGTTCACAAATATAAAACTCGACTGAGTGGGGAAATTCTGAACAATATGAGTGCTGAAAATTCCTTGCCAGATGTTGAGGCATAATGGATTTCACTTCTATAGTATTTTTCACATCAGGATTTAGGATATTACAATGAGCTCTCCTAGCACTCCTTTAGAATTGGAAAAACCAATGATGCAATTAAAGACAATTTCTCAGTAGAATGAACCTGTTTATTTTTATCTAATGAAGGTCACTAAATGAATTACACTTCGCAATGCTAACATTTTGACGAACTGGTTTCAAATTCCTTTATTGAGAGCGACCGGTCTGTTTTAGGTTGTTTGATGGCTTGAGTTTTTACCCAGCAACGCCCTAAAAATAGATAGAAAAATGTTGGAACGTATAAAGGCACATCTTACAATCAAGAAATCATCGGACGGAAATTTTCATTTTTCATTCTCACAAAGAATATATTTCCCCGGCTGCAGTTTGTACTGGGTAGAACTGTCTGGCCGGCCACCTAATGAAATATTCGGGAACACAGGATTCGATCGCCATTCTATTCTTTCTCAGGTACAAAGATGGGAATAGCAGATGCTACCAAAGTTCATATTTCCGAAGTCGGGTCGCTATTAGGTTACAGCCCTTGATTAGGTTCATTTTGGAATCAAAAAGAATAATTTGATTCTGCTCTCAAAAGCAGGTAACTTAGCAGCTTTCTAAGTGGGATGTCTGGCGAACTTATCTAAAATGCGAAACCGCTGAAAGATACGGGTAAGAATGAGAGGTTGAATCGAACAAAAAGTTGTCCCTAGAAGAACGATTGAAAAGCGAAATCACATTGGAACTCACTGATATGATTGGAATACTCAAACTGAAAGGCATTCCAGCTTTAGCCGGCATAGGGATTCCCAGGTTCACCATTGATGGTGGTGCAGCTCCTTTCTAAGGAAACAAATTACATCTTCTTCAATCCTAAATTTTGCTTCCCCACCCGACAGAAGGGTAAAAAAGGTTACAAACCTTCGCACAAACCCCGATAAAGGCAAAGATGACCAGAATAAGTACTGTAGTCCTGAATATTCCCGCTGATAATCTGCGAGCCATACCTGAAAACACCGTGACCAGCTGATTCGAAGTGAAAATCGCTGGAAGGCGACTCACGGAGTTAAGAAATCATCAGATACATAATGAATGATAAGCTTTTATACCTGTACAGATCATTGTAAATCCATTACCTTCCTTATCTTTTAGCGATTACAAATGGCATGACACATCAAGAATTTCAAAAGGCGATCATCGCAATGGAATAACAACATTTCCATATCGAAAATGATGAGATCTCTTTTTCGGCTACATGGTGAATACAAAATGAAACTTAAGCTTATGATATTGAAAGCCATTTTATTTCTATTAGAAACCAGCAAGATCAAAATTTCTCCCCAACTGTACAAAACAATAAGTTCTGTAGAGCTCTGCTATCTCTGAATTTCGTCTGGCTTTGAACTGTGAACATCTGTAAGTTTCTAGAATGTGTTCTTTTCTACATTTCTTCTGTAGCGTTGCACTGGATGAAAAAGTGATTTGAGTTTCGTAGAAAAAGGAATAAGTTGCAGATATTGATGTGTTACCTATGAGCAGCTCGACAGGCACTGAATTAGCTCCTGGGTAGACTCCAAGCAGGTAAGGCGGATATGCCGAAGTAGAACAGGGGCTGATTCAAGGGAGGCTTTCCGATTCGCCATAGAATGATGCTTACCGCTCGAACGAATGTATGAAAAAGAAAATATCTCTCTACTAGGTAGTTGGGTACGTCTCATTATTTACCTATGGGCAGCTTAGCGGGTTCTCCCGGTAGATAACGAGCAGCATCAACCACACCCGCAAACTCTCCACGCATGGAAAGTTGCATGCATGCACATGCATAACTTGCATGTGCAGATATGCCTACGTGAAGGCAGGAAATCTTCATCGGCTAGGAAGTCCTCCCCTTGAATTCTTCCTGATCTCCGAGCAGGTATGTTACGGTAATTCTCTCTCCACTATTATCCCGACCTCCAATCCGGCGTCTGGCACTAAGCTACTGGGGTGTTCTTCATCACGAGAGGTGGGACGAATCTGCGGATTTCATATGGAAAGTACAGCCTACTGTAAGCAGTATCTACCTTCCGTGTGTGTGTTCCCTTCGTTTCATTTTTTGACCCTTTTTTACTCACCTCGATTCATTTTCACTGTGTGTGGAAATTCTTGAGACCGAGATAAAATCTGTTGGGATCTTCTAATGCAATGTGTTTTCCTCTTTTTATGTGGAACTCTTCATTTCTGATAAGTAATGACGAGTTCACGAGTAGGAACAAAAGCGACTACGGTTTTATCACGTTTTCGATCAGAGTTTTCGACCTTATTGTCACCTTCATGAACGCTGACTAGCTCTTCCTTCCACAGCCTTCAACCACTTTTCCCCTTGATGAAGGATTGTTTCGAACAAGGTAATAGGTGTTCAATATGTTCCAGGCTCAAGAGCGTTATCGAACAAAGTTATGAATACTTTGTAAATGCGCCTTATTTTCAAGAGCACCCTGCCCATCGTTGTTGGAAATTTCAGCACTTGCATGAATAGCGCAATTCCGACCTTGATTATGTCTTCTATACTTTTCGGCCTCCAGGCTTTCGTCGAGCCAGATTTAAATTCATGTGGAACGTTTGGGCTTTTCAGAAATCGTAATAAAACGTCCTGCCTGTGACGTTGTCCATTCCCATGCATGCTTCGATCACCGTTGGTGGAGCTTTCTTGAGCACAAATGCTCTGGAACGCTGCAGTTTCTGAGGAAGTGGGTGGGAATTATGTAGGTATTGCAAAATCTATATGAATGCTTATCTAGTATTGTCTAGTATAGTATTATAGTTACGTTCTTGATAGACGATAGCTCTCAGACTGCTTCGGGTGACAGCTGAAGGTTGAAGTTATATTTGCGAAGCCCTTGCAAGGGAATGCTTACACATCCCCCTAAAGTACTGGTAAGGGATCGGTCAACTATAACTCATTACGGAGCTTTTCCGAGCGGTCCTGCGAAAAAAGTTTTGAAAAGGATAAGGAGTTGATCAAAACTTTTTACTCGACCTAATATTTGTATATATCCCAACTGCATTGTCTTACATAACTTGTTACTCACTTAATTTTACTGTAATTCATTACTGGTAACTGGGTAAATATCCAGCACCTCTCCTCACCAGAGAAGGACTGTCGGAAGTTTTCGGGCGCTGATCTCAAATCTGCTTTCCAGATCTCTGAAACGACTCTGTGAACAAAGTTACAAAATTGCATCCCCTCCACTAGATCATTCGGCATGGATAACCGAACAGGGTAGCAACCCTGCTATGCGCCGGTGTCACAGTCGATACGGTGGTGGGTATAAGACATGAGGGCGAGACATGGAACCTTTGGTTCATACGTTGCTTTTAATTGCATTGGTTACATCGGCTTGTCATAAAAAGTCACATGAGCCTTTGCGCAACCCTTTTGAGCTTTATTTGGACCATTTACGGTCTTTCCTTTTTTTTCAAAAGCAATGGAAATGATGGTGCAAGAAGAATTTTTGTTCGTTTTGCATATCCATCTTTGCGATAGCTTCTTTATTCAACTTTATTCTCTAGTTCCCAAAGCTAACACTTCAGTCTTATCATTTTGAACCACCTAAAAGTAGTCTCACTTAAAAGCCCGCGGTCTTTCCAAGGTATTGTCCTCACCGCGAGTAATATTTCGTCGTGATAAAGCTCGTTTTCCTTGCACGAACGAGTGTTTTTTCGGCACTCGAATGATAGACGGCCAAAAACTCTTCTAACCCGTAGCCGTTCACCAAAGTCAAAGCAAACTTCTGGCAGAGAACTGTGATGGTAATATGTTAGAGCGGACGATTTGAGACTTTTTCCGATCGAAAGAGTGGAGGAGTCAGTCATCTATGGCTCCTCGCTCTACCAGCAACACTAGCGCTGTACAGAACAGAAGCGTGGCGGTTCGGTTATCCGTGAGACAAAGGTTTCACAAAGGAAAAATTGCTCATTACCTCTGCCTCTAGGATCGCTTCTCACAGTTAGAACATAGATTAATCAGCGTGTGGAAGCACGTGCCGCGATATCAATCCCATCTTGAGGATCATATGTCTTTCCCTTGAAGGCACCGTTCGCAATGAATTTAGGGTACTCTGTGTTGTCATGTGCATTGTCAAATGAGTGGTGAGGCGATACAGAGTGCAATATTTGCGCTAAGACCTACACGTTCAGCACGCACCCAGCTGATCGCCGAGGGATGAGATGATGTTTTCTATGTACTATTCTGTTACTCTCTGTCATTCTTCTTGCTGTAACGGTCCTTTATCTAATTTCCTACTTTACGAGCGTAAAAAGGGTAGGATATGTTAATAGTGTTCTTGTTTGATTGTGCTCATGAGTGGATGAATTTCAAAGGAGATTTTTGCTTACTGTAGTCAGTTATTCGCATCAAGACCCACACCATACCAATTCATTCTCCGCTATAATCTGGATAGTCCCAAATAATCGTGAACTTGCATCGTGAGCTTTTGAAGGAGGAAGCCTGGCGAACTCATTGCTTTTATTTGGGACCCATTGAATGTTTTGCTAACAGATACAAGCTATGATGATAGATAGATTGAATTCCATGGCAAGCTTCTCCCTATAACAACGACTGAAAAAATCCCACAGAAAAACTCACTCTCAAGATTGGAATGCTTGGAGTGAAAGGCGTTCCCACCAAGGGAAGTGTCAGGTTCATTGTTGTTTTGGGTGCCTGCTGAATAGGTCATATCAACTTCAATTAAGAGTCTTGCCTCCCCACCCTGTGGGAGGGCAAAAAAATTACAAACCTTCGCACATACCACAGCAGTGGCGAAGATGGCCAGAACGAGTAGACAAATCCTGAACATTTCCGCTAATGATCTGCAAGTAATATTGAATACACCTTGAACAGCTAATTCGAGGTGAGAGTTGAAGAAATGTGGTTCATAAATTTACCAGATGAGCCAAATATGAAGCGAATGACAAGCTTGTATATCCGTGCAGGCCATTCCATGTCCATTACCTTTCGTACATATCTTCAAGCGATTACAAAATGCACGACAAATCAAGAATTCTAAAAAGCGGTCATCGCAATGGAATCACAACATTTCCCCATCAAAAATGAGGAGATCTCTATTTGGTTACATGGTGAATACAAAATGGAGCTTAAGCCGATGATAGTGAAAATGATTTTATCTCTCCTAAAAGCCAGCAAAATCAAAAATTTCCACCCAACCGTACACAACAATGAGTTCTGTATACCCCTGCTATTTCTGAACGGGATGAATTAGGGGTAGGAGCCTAGTAGAAAAGACGAGAAGTTGCAGATATCGATGGGACATTGTTTACCTATTAGCAGCTCGATAGGCTCCGAAATAACTGCTGAGAAGACTCCGAGGGAGTCCTATGCCGAAGTAAAAAAAGAGGGCATTCAGGAGAGGCTTCCCGAATCGCCATAAAAGAAACTTACCGCTTGTACGAATACATGCTCTTGGCTCAGTGAACGCAACAAAATCATATTCGGCATAAAAGCTCTCTGTACAGGTACGCATGAATACACCTAGGAGGAGAAGATACTGATCAAGCGAACACAATAGAAAACGATCTCCATCGCGTAAGTCTATCGAAATATCCGAGCTTCCATATACTTTATATCCACGATCTCCCTATGTACCTTCAAGTTGTCGTTTGGCAACGAGTCACCGCCACTGAGTTGCTGAGGATTCTTTATAAAGAAAGGGCCCTCAAAAAAAAAGAGATCATTATTCAGACAGCCAGAACCTACTGTTCATTGTGGGGCACCTCCATGCACTTTCGACTGAGTTGACCAGGGCGCTTCTGCGAAAAATGCTCAACCTCAACTTTCAAGTCAGAAACGCCTCGGTAAACTTTCGTTTTTGAAAAATTCTGCTAAAACAAAGGATGAGCACTTCACGTACACATGGAGTAATCCAATAATTGTCGAAGAGCCCTTCGTAGAGATAAACGAAGTGATGCGACAAGACACAGTGAGACCGCACGGCTCAGTCATTTTCTACGAATGGCTTGCTCTGTGGGTGCAATTGATGAAGTATTCCACTTGCTCTGAACATGTCTTCTATGAAGTTCACCTTTTGAAGTACAGCGCTATTGGGGGGCAAGGCTGTCGTACAATAGATTGCCATATTCACTGTTGCCATAACTTCTTCATTCAAACTCTCGCTAACCTCCAATGGGTACAGATTGATCAGGATCGGTAGAAAAATGAATGGTAAAAGATTCTTGGAGTTCATGGGTGAAACCATGAAATTGGAGACTTCTCTCCATTCTTGAAGACCTCAATATTCATGAAGAAGAACGACGGAGTTTCGCTTCGCGATGTACAATTGTAAGCCCTTCATTATCACCAGGTAATTAGAGGAGGCCATTGTGATCCTTGTGCGTCGTTAAGAGGCTTCACAGTCAGTGATGAAATTGTTCTCTATAGCATCGCGTGATATCACGAAGAGGGTTTATCACAATTCGTTTTTTCCTGCATGGTATTCACGTTATGTTCGCACCAACGCCTGGCAAAGCAATTCGCTTGTGAAATGCAACTTTTTTTGCAAACTTTTTACAACATTAAATAGCCCAAAAAATGAATTAGTGTATTGCTGCAATCCTTGCGTAGTTCCACCCCTGAGCGGCGCTTCTCGCGAAATGATCACTCATTGGTGGAGAAAGGAATAATTCTAATGTTAGTATGTTTTGGATTTTCTTCATTCACTCCTGTCGTGAACAATTGCCACGATACTGAAAAAGGGGCAATCCGTGAAGGAATCTCAAAACGCAGTTTGTGTAGGACGGGTCCTAAACGAGAATTTAGAATTTAACTTCTTGCGCTTGCAGGTAGGAAGTCTTCTAGTAACATTTTATGTGCCCTTCATTGTGGCAGTCCTTTCCGTTGTTATATTAGCTATATAGCAAATAGAGTGGGACTGGGATAGGAAGTTGAGGTGATGTATTAAACAGTTAAGGGTCTGCAAATCGGGTCCTTCAGTGGAAGTCGTTCAAGCCTTGTTCACAAATATACAAACTCGACTGAGTGGGGAAATTCTGAACAATATGAGTGCTGAGAATTCTTTGCCAGATGTTGAGGCATAACGGATTTCACTGCTTTCGTATTTTTCACATCAGGATTTAGGATATCACAATGAGCTCTCATAGCACTCCTTTAGAGTTGGAAGAACCCATGATGCAATTAAAGACGATTTCTCAGTAGAATGAACCTGTTTTATTTTTATCTAATGAAGGTCACTAAATGAATTACACTTCGCAATGCTAACATTTTGATGAACTGGTTTCAAATTCCTTTATTGAGAGCAACTCGACTGTTTTAGGTTGTGTGATGGTTTGAGCTTTTATCCGGCAATGCCCTAAAAATAGATAGAAAAATGTTGGAACGTATCAAAGGTATTATAAAGGCACATCTTACAATCAAGAAACCATCGGACGGAAATTTTCATTTTTCATTCTCACAAAGAATATATCTCCCCGGCTGCAGTTTGTACTGGGTAGAACTGTCTGGCCGGCCACCTAATGAAATATTCGGGAACACAGGATTCGATCGCCATTCTATCTTTCTCAGGTACAAAGATGGGAATAGCAGATGCTACCAAAGTTCATATTTAAGAAGTCGGGTCGCTATTAGGTTACAGTCCTTCTTCTTCTTCTTATTCTTTAGCGTTTGTCCCGCTTGTAAGCGGGGTCCGCTTTTCTGATATGTTGACGCCACTTCTCCCGATTGAACGCTTGATCGGGGTGGACGTTAACCGCTTTAAGATCTTCGTGCAACGTATCGAGCCACCGCTGCTTTGGACGTCCTCTAGGCCGCTTTCCGGGCACATCAAGGTTGAGACTGATCTTACGGACACTGTCGTTCTTTGCGCGAAGGGTATGACCATACCATCGTAGACGAGCTTCGCGCATTTTATCGACAATGGGCGCAACACCGAATCGCTCCCTGACGGCATCATTACTTATACGGTCTAAGCGTGTTACTCCGGCTGTCCAGCGCAGCATTTTGTCTCCATCACGCTGAGACGGGCTTCAACCTCTTTGGTTGCAGGCCAGCATTCAGCGCCATATCGCGACCCGCCCGATGACGGTTCTGTAGATCTTGGACTTAAGACGCTCAGGGATGTTCTTATCGCAGAGTACGCCAGTCATTGAGCGCCACTTCAACCACGCTGCATTCACGCGAGAATTCGTTTCAAAACCCAGGCTGCCGTCAGACGCAATTGCCGATCCAAGGTACTTGAAGGTTGTTGTCCGTGTGAGCTCAGTGCCATTGATCTTGATAGAGCCTGGCTCGCTCGAATCAGTGGTCAAGTACTCAGTCTTTTTGACGTTTAACCTGAGCCCGAACATAGCCAGACGGTCGGACCAGGTCTGCACCTGTGACTCGAGCTCGCTTTTGTCTTCGCTGGCGAGCATCACATCATCGGCATAAAGAAGCGTCCACGGAGCCGGCTTCTGGAGGTCCTTTGTGATGGTATCCATGACGACAACAAAAAGTAGTGGGGATAACGCAGAACCTTGGTGTACTCCGACGGAAATGGGAAATTCCGCCGATGTGCCCGCTGCCGTTTGCACTCGGCTCTTTGGGCTAGTGTAAAGGATGCGCACCCACTCAATGAGCTCTTCGGGTACGCCATGCTGTCGTAAGGCATACCATATAACGTCACGTGGAACGCGGTCGAAAGCCTTCTCTAAGTCTAGAAAGGCAAGATGTACCGGTCTACGTTTCTCGCGATGCTTTTCTAGGAGGAGGCGAGCGGCGTGTATGGCGTCGATGGTGCTACAAGCAGCTACAAAACCACACTGATTAGTGGTCAGCTTGACGATATCCTGGATACGACTGTCTACAATCCGCTCAAAGATTTTCATGCTGTGCGAGAGCAAGCGAATCGGACGGTAGCAAGTGCAGTCCCCAAGGCTGCCCTTTTTCTTACAGATAGGAATCGTCGTGCTCTGTTGCCAGCTCTCAGGCACCTTCTTCTCTGCAACGACCTGGTTGAAGAATTCCGTCAACCATCCTGCAGGATTCCAGCCTTTCGATTTCTACAAGTCCGCTGCGACGTCGTCAGGACCACTTGCTTTGCCTGACTTCATCTTCTTCAAAGCCGTAATGGTCTCATTCACGGTTATTCTCTGAACGGGACCGTGTACTGGCGGAGCGCAGGGGATGGCGGGATGAGCGAATTCGACTGTTGAGATGTTTGCGAAGTACTCTCGCCATCGTTTCAGTACTTGCCTGCGATCCGTTAAGAGGCGCCCGTTCTCGTCATTTATGCCGAAGAACTTTTCTATATCCTCGGTCTGGCGGTTGCGGGTCTTTGCGAGTCGGTAAACGTACCGCTCACCATCCCGAGACTCGAGTTTCTTATTAAGATCGGCATAATGAGCTGCCTTCTGAGAAGCAACAGCCTTCTTCGCCTCTTTCTTCGCTATCTGATAGCGTTGCCAGTTGTCCGCCGTCTTTTCGATAAGAAATGCGTGGTACTGCTTTTTCTTCTCACGGACTTTATCCCTGACATGGTCGGTCCACAGCCATGTTTGCTTATCGAGCTTCCGCCGTCCAGGCTTGGTCACGCCGAGCTTCGACCGTGCGACCCGGGTTATCGCTTCCGCAGCTCCCTTCCAAGTTTCGTCGACAGTCGTTACCGCTGGTAACAGAATGCTGGAAACGACGGCCTCTTCTTTCTCCTTCAGTCGCCACCACTTGATTCTCGCAGGCCCGCACCTTTCTGCTAATTTCGATTTCGGCGGGGCGATCTTGAACGTACAAATCAGTGGTCGGTGTTGTGTTGCGACCGTTTCATAGGGAACTGTCTTTGCGTCTGTTACGAGCCCCTGATCGCGGTGCCTGACAAGGACAAAATCAATTTGCGTTCTGTTCTCACCGCTATAGAAGGTGATGAGATGAGAGTCACGTTTGCGAAATCTCGTGTTTACAATGGCGAGATTATGCGAGTCTGCATATTCGAGAATTCGCTCGCCATCAGTGTTACGTGACCATTATCCGAAACCCCCGTGGCAGCTATAACCGTCTTTCGTAGCGCCCACGTGACCGTTGAGGTCACCTGCGACAACTATGGCTTCTTGTAACGGTACTTCAGCTGTCTTCTCATCTAGCAGGTTCCAGAACTTGTCCTTGGACTGCTCGGAGCATCCAGTCTGCGGAGCATAAGCTGAGAAGAGATGGTATTTTTGGTGTTCGATGAGTACCACGATCTTCATTAGGCGGTCATCGAAGCGTTCCACGCTTACTATCGAGTCACGGAACCGTTCAGAGACTATTATCCCGACGCCGTTGGTGGTTTTTGAGCCACCACAAAGAACGGCTTTGAAGCCGAGGCCAATGTCCCTGGACTTGCAGCAGGACCACCTCGTTTCCTGCACGGCACAGAAATCAATTCGTCGACGCTCTAGAGCTTCTGCTAACTCGTACAAGCGTCCCGTTAATGTGCCAACATTTAAGGTCGCAACGCGGGTCTTCCATACGTTGCGTAGCTTTCGGACTAGCTTAGTTGCCCCCCGATGCCGTCCTTGCACCGGAGACCCTCGCATACTTTTCACACTCACCGGGCCTTGCGAGTGCGCGTCGGCTCCCGCGGACGCCGTAGCATTACATCGAACTTCTTTAAGTGACATTAACATTTTTGATGTGACTGGGGTGTTCGTAGGCCGGCCTGTCACGGGGCCTGTCGCCTGCATTCGAATGTCCGTGGTCAGCTCAGCCCACAGAGTGAGCAGTTTCCAGTGGCACCCCTAGGAGGAACGGACTTCGCCACCTATTAGGTTACAGTCCTTGATGAGGTCTATTTTGGAATCAAAAAGAATAATTTGATTCTGCTCCCAAAAGGCAGGTAACTTAGCAGCTTTCTAAGTGGGATGTCTGTCGAACTTATCTAAAATGCGAAACCGCTGAAAGATACAGGTAAGAATGAGAGGTTGAATCGAACAAAAAGTTGTCCCTAGAAGAACGATTGAAAAGCGAAATCACATTGGAACTCACTGATATGATTGGAATACTCAAACTGAAAGGCGTTCCAGCTTTAACTGGCACAGGGATTCCCAGGTTCACCATTGATGTAGGTGCAGCTCCTTTCTAGGGTAACAAATTACATCCTCTTCAACCCTAAATTTTGCTTCCCCACCCGACAGAAGGGTAAAAAAGGTTACAAACCTTCGCACAAACCCCGATAAAGGCAAAGATGACCAGAATAAGTACTGTAGTCCTGAATATTCCTGCTGATAGTCTGCGAGCCATACCTGAAAACACCGTGACCAGCTGATTCGAAGTGAAAATCGCTGGAAGGCGACTCACGGAGTTAAGAAATCATCAGATACATAATGAATGATAAGCTTTTATATCTGTACAGATCATTGTAAATCCATTATCTTCCGTATCTTTAAGCGATTACAAATGGCATAACATATCAAGAATTTTAAAAGGCGATCATCGCAATGGAATAACAACATTTCCATATCGAAAATGATGAGATCTCTTTTTCGGCCACATGGTGAATACAAAATGGAGCTTAAGCTTATGATATTGAAAGCCGTTTGAATTCCATTAAAAGCCAGCAAAATCAAACATTTCTCCCCAACTGTACACAACAACGAGTTCTGTAGAGCTCTGTTATTTCTGAATTTTGACTGGCTTTGAACTGCGAACATCTGTAAGTTACTAGAATGTGTTCTTTTCTACATTTCTTCTGTAGCGTTGCACTTTATGAAAAAGTGGTTTGAGTTTCGCAGAAAAAGGAATAAGGTGCAGATATCGATGTGTTACCTAAGAGCAGCTCGACAGGCTCTGAATTAGCTCCTGGGTAGACTCCAAGCAGGTAAGGCGGATATGCCGAAGTAGAACAGGGGCTGATTCAAGAGAGACTTCCCGATTCGCCATAGAATAATGCTTAAGAATAGAATAACCGCTCGAACGAATGTACGAAAATCAAAATATCTTTCTACTTGGTAGTTAGGTACGTCTCATTGTTAACCTATGGGTAGCTTAGCGGGTTCTCCCGATAGATAACGAGCAGCATCAACCACACCCGCAAACTCTCCACCCATAGAAAGTTGCATGTAAGCACATGCATAACCTGCATGTGCGGATATGCCTACGTGGAGTTAAAAATTCTTTATCAGCAAGGAAGTCCTCCCCTTGAATTCTTCCTGATCTCCGAGCAGGTATGTTACGATAGTTCTCTCTCCACTATTATCCCGACCTCCAATCGGGCGTCTGACCCTGAGCTAGTGGGGGTTCTTCATCCCGAGAGGTGGGGACGAATCTGCGGATTTCATATGGAAAGTACAGCCTACTGTGAGCAGTATCTACCTTCCGTGTGTGTGTTCCCTTCGTTTCATTTTTTGACCCTTTTTTACTCACCTCGATTCATTTTCACTGTGTGTGGAAATTCTTGAGACCAAGATAAAATCTGTTGGGATCTTCTAATGCTATGTGTTTTCCTCTTTTTATGTGGAACTCTTCATTTCTGATAAGTAATGACGAGTTTACCAGTAGGAACAAAAGCGACTACGGTTTTATCACGTTTTCGATCAGAGTTTTCGACCTTATTGTCACCTTCATGAACGCTGACCAGCTCTTCCTTCCACAGCCTTCGACCACTTTTCCCCTTGATGAAGGATTGTTCCGAACAAGGTAATAGGTGTTTAATATCTTCCAGGCTCAAGAGCGTTATCGAACAAAGTTATGAATACTTTGTAAATGCGCCTTATTTTCAAGAGCACCCTGCCCATCGTTGTTGGAAATTTCAGCATATGCATGACTAGCGTAATTCCAACCTTAACTATGTCTTCTATACTTTTCCGCCTCCAGGCTTTCGTCGAGCCAGATTAAAAATTCATGTGGAACGTACCGCCCCCCTCGACGCTCCTCCCACCGCGAATGGGTCTCTTGACCCATTCCTATCCTTGGCCCAGTTTTGTTCCTGTGTTTGGGCTTTTCAGAAATCAAAATAAAACGTCCTGCCTGTGACGTTGTCCATTCCCATGCATGCTTCGATCACCGTTGGTGGAGCTTTCTTGAGCACAAATGCTCTGAAACGCTGCAGTTTCTGAGGAAGTGAGTGAGAATTACGTACCTCTTGCAAAATCTATATAAATGCTTATCTAATATTGTCTAGAATAGTATCATAGTTGCAGCAGTTCGTGATAGACGATAGGCTCAGACTGCTTCGGGTGACAGCTAAATGTTGAAGTAATATTTGCGAAGCCCTTGCAAGGGAATACTTACACATCCCCCTAAGGTGCAGGTTAGGGATCGATCAACCATAACTCATTACGGAGTCTTTCCGAGCGGTCCAGCGAGAAAAAAAATTTTGAAAAGGATAAGGAGTCGATAAGAACTTTATACTCAACCTAATATTTGTATATATCCCAACTGCATTGTCTTACATAACTTGTTACTCACTTAGTTTTACTGTAATTCATTACTGGTAACTGGGTAAATATCCAGCACCTCTCCTCACCAGAGAAGGATCGTCGGAAGTTTTTCGGGCGCTGATCTCAAATCTGCTTTCCAGATCTCTGAAACGACTCTGTGAACAAAGTTACAAAATTGCATCCCCTCCACTAGATCATTCGGCATGGATAACCGAACAGGGTAGCAACCCTGCTATGCGCCGGTGTCACAGTCGATACGGTGGTGGGTATAAGACATGAGGGCGAGACATGGAACCTTTGGTTCATACGCTCCTTTTAATTGCATTGGTTACATCGGCTTTTCATAAAAAGTCTCATGAGCCTTTGCGCATCCTTTTGAGCTTTATTTGGACCATTTACGGTCTTTCCTTACTTTTCAAAAGCAATGGAAATGATGGTGCAAGAAGAATTTTTGTTCGTTTTGCATATCCATCTTTGCGATAGCTTCTTTATTCAACTTCTTTATTCAACTTTATTCTCTAATTCCCAAAGCTAACACTTCAATCTTATCATTTTGGCCCTGTGCAGAACCACCTAAAAGGAGACTCACTTAAAACCCACGGTCTTTCCAAGGTATTGTCCTCACCGCGATAGAGCTTGATAAAGCTTGTTTTCCTCGCACGAACGAGTGTTTTTTCGGCACTCGAATGATAGACGGCCAAGGGCTCTGCTAGCCCCTAGCCGTTCTTATCATTATGTGATCAATGAGGACCACTGTGATTCCCTCTCGGTGCTCAGATTATGTAGTGTACCAAAGTCGAAGCCAACTTCTGGCAGAGCATTCTGATGGTAATAGGTTCGTACCGCTCCCCTCGACGCTCCTCCCACCGCGAATGGGGTCTCTTGACTCATTCCTATCCTTGGCCCAGTCTTGTTCCTGTGGTACTGACACAGCATTCTGATGGTAATATGTTAGAGCGGACGATTTGAGACTTTTTCCGATCGAAAGAGTGGAGGAGTCAGTCATCTATGGCTCCTCGCTCTACCAGCAACACTAGCGCTGTACAGAACAGAAGCGTGGCGGTTCGGTTATCCGTGAGAGAAAGGTTTCACAAAGGAAAAATGCTCATTACCTCTGCCTCTAGGATCGTTTCTCAGGGTTAGAACATAGATTAATCAGTGTGTGGAAGCACATGCGGCGATATAAATCCATCTTGAGGGGTCATATGTCTTTGCCTTAAGGGATGTTTGAATTGTGAAACTCTAGTATATTGGGAAAAACTGCGAAATCACAAAAAATCCTTCACGATTTATCAAATAGCCCAGTAAAGCAGTTCGAGTGTTGTTGCATTCCTTGTGTACCTCCAACGCTGGAGGACGCTTTTTGCAAATTTACTGCTCATTTAAAGGCACACCTCCCGATAAAAATGACTTTTGAGATGCCCTGCTAGAATGAATTTGAAGGGCCCCCGTATGCCTTATGTGGCGCTGTCATATCTGAAAACAGCTTAGATGGGTCGTTATAAAGGCTCAAAAATTGTATCGTGTGTATCCTCGGACGACTTTCACCGACATTGTAGAGACCGGACCAGTCGCAAGGAAGCCAATGTAGGGAGATCAAACAACTTGTTATGACCAATAGCGACAGTGAAAGGCAGCTTGGTACAGTTCTTGCTTGATGAAGTCAGCTTTTTGTGCATTTGCAACAAGTGAAATCTCGTCCGAATGCCCCTCCCATGTTATTTCTGTCATGTTAACCTCATTCAACCTTTATTGTCCGCATTTTTGAGGGGCCTTATTTTTCTCAAAATCAGTGAATTTTCTCCCTTTCTTTATTACCGATGAACTATTCCCAACCTGTACTTCGCTTGTCGACTAAAAAGCGGTACCTCAGAATTATCGTGAACTGTGTTTCTAAGGAGAAAGAGAAATTTTTTCGTTAGTATTTTTGACCTCACTCCTACTTATTTGACTAGTGCCACGAAAACTGAAAATGTGGCAATCTGAGTACAACTCGTATTGGGAGAAAAAACCCGGAACTGCAGGTAGGAATTCTTCTACTGACATTTCATGTGCTCTTCATTGTGGCAGTCGTTTTGGTGGTTATATATTATTAGGTTGAGTCATAAGTCCTCGAACAAAGTGATAGTAATGAGTTCTAGAGATCAAGACTCGTGAATGAGGTGACGAAAATGGACGCCAGTGGCACTGTTAGATAGAGTATGAAGAGCTCTTCGAAATGCATGCTAAGCATAAGAAACACATCTGTTTTCTTCCCTGCAACCACGCCCCATGATTTCAAGCCGTCGCAACTCCAGCTCCGCAACACCATCCTATTTCTTTTTTTATCTGACCAAGAACCCGCGGAAATCGATAGACGTATGAGGGAAGTTCACAAAAAGGTTTCTCCTACTAATGCACAGCTCACAAGTGGCACTCGAAGTCAACGGCGGACGACTATTCCATCGAAGATGTAAACCGTCCGGGACGCTCAATGGAGTTGGATTTGAACGTGCTGCGGAGCCAGGTGGAAGCCAATCTGTACCAAACTACCCGTGAACTGGCAATCACTCTTGGGGAATCAGTCCACAGTTATTCGTGGATTGAAATCAATCGACAAGGTGCGAAAGCTCAGTCGATGGGTGCATCATGCTTTGAAGCAGTATGACATGGACTGCCGCACCGACATGCCACTTTCTGTCCTCACGCTTAAGCGAAGCGCAGGACGGTCAGGTGTACTCGTCGGTATGTTTTCAGAAGAGCTTTTTATACTCTATCTAACGATGCCTCGCGCGTTCATTTTCGTCTCCTCTTTCCCGAGTTATGATCTCAAGAAGTCATCACCATCACATTGTCCGAGGGAGTAGGAAGCTAGAGGTGATGTTGTGAGAATTTGAAGATATGCAGCTCGGATTCCGAGTCGCATCCCTCGCATACCAAAATAGAATTCAGCTGTATGGGCAAATTCTGAATGGTACCGATGAATGCTAAGAAATCCTTTCATATCGGTTGCCGGATGTTGAGGCATAAACGGTTCCACTGCTTAGCTATCATCTTCTATTTGCCTATGCAGTTTAGGTTTGAAAAATATTTCGATAGGCTCTTATATAGTAATCCTTCAAGCATTAAAAAACTAATAATGTAAATAATGATGTGTTTTCAATGAATGAATTTTTTTACTTTTTTCTAATGAATGCTACTAAATGGGTTACACATTGCAATGATATCATTGTGATGAACTGCAACCGGTTTCAAACTCATTTATAGAGGCAGTTTTGCGTATAGTAGTTAGCTTGACTCTTTCAGGCTCTTTACTGGCTCAAGATTTCATCCAGCAACGCCCTGAAAATAGATCGAACCATGTTGAAACCTATGAAGGGACACCTTGCAATCGAGGAATCATTGGCTGGAACATTGGTATAGCCCGTTATTACATGAAGAATACGTCCCGAGTTGCAGGTTCATTGGATAGAATTGGTTGGTTCAAGTAAAGAGACCTTCAGGAAGGCAAGATTGGGTCGTCACTTCACCTATCTTACAGAAGAAGACGACAATATCAGGTTACCAAATACGCTCAGAGTACCGAAGTAAAGTCACTGTAATGGTATACTACTTGTTAAGAAGGAGAGTATCCCCTCTGGTTGCGAATCAGAGAGAAAGTATAGGCTGGGTTTACAAAACTAAGCTTTTTTTATCAGTTTCCAAGAGCAAAAGAGAGGCGAGTCCATCGCCCTCGTAACGTTACCCGGCCGATGTTCCGCTAACAGATACAGGTAAGAATAACAGATTGGTTTGAGTGTCAAAGTTGGCCCTCTATGGAAGGAATGAAAAAATCTCATTGAAACTCACACTTATGATTGGAATGCTCAAACTGAACGGCACTCCTGTTTTAGTAGGCATGGGAATTTGCAGCTTTACTTGGGAAGCAGATACCTGTTGAGCAGTCAAAAACGAACTAGAAATCACATCATCTTCAGTCGAAAATTTAGCGTTCTCTCCCTAAGGGAGATTAAAGAAAAATTACAAACCTTCGCAAAAACCTCAACAGTGGCGAGGATGACCAGGATAAGTAGTATACTCCCGAACATATCCGTGTATAATCTTCAAGTAACACGTGAAGACACCCTAAACAGTCAATTTGAGGTGGGAATCGATGAAAGGTGGTTTCCAAATTTACGAAAAACTGACTATTCAGTGAATAATGAGCTTTTATATCTGTACAGGGCATTGCAACCCATTAAACTCCATCAAACTAAGCGATTGTAAGTGGTATAACGTATCACAGGAATCGGTGTTGAATTTCAAAAGGCGATGATCACCAGTCATCATCAGTCAACATTTCCATACAAAAATGAAAATACCCTTTTATTGGTTACATGGTGAATATTAATTGAAAATCAAGATCGTGAAAATAGAAAGATATTTTTATCTCTATTGAGAACTTTTTTTTATTAAAATTTGCAAAACTAAGAAATTTCCAGTTACATGTAACAAGTTCTGTATTGCTCTGCCATTTTAGAACTCCATCTCACTTCGTAATGCGAATTTTCCGTAGATCTCCGGCAGTAGATCTTCACTAGTCCTTTACTTCGGCAGCATCAAACCACGTGAAGGAGCGTTGGACATGTGAAAGAGCTACCGAATGTTGATGTGTTTAGTAGATGTACTTATGAGCAGCTTGACAGACCCTAGCGTAGGGTCCGTCAAGGTCACGTAGGAAGTTCAAACAACTTTTCATGACCCATAGGACAGTGGAAGGCAGTTTTTTACAGCTCTGGCTTGATGTAGTCAGCTGTTTGCGGCGACGACTGAAATTTCGACTGAAATCCAAATACCTTTTCCATTTTACTTCCGTCATGGCAATCTCGTACAAGCTCTACATTCTGTTTTCTTGGAAGCCAGTTTTTTTCGAAGTAGGTGAATTTACTCACTTTTCCACTACCGATGATTAATCATTACTTTAAAAGCGATGAGGAGTTGCCTCTCACCGATAAGCGTCTTTTCCGAGATAACCTGGTTAGCTGCTCGTAGCCTACTCAGACCCTACGCCAGGGTCTGTCAAGCTGCTCATAAGTACATCTACTAAACACATCAACATTCGGTAGCTCTTTCACATGTCCAACGCTCCTTCACGTGGTTTGATGCTGCCGAAGTAAAGGACTAGTGAAGATCTACTGCCGGAGATCTACGGAAAATTCGCATTACGAAGTGAGATGGAGTTCTAAAATGGCAGAGCATTACAGAACTTGTTACATGTAGCTGGAAATTTCTTAGTTTTGCAAATTTTAATAAAAAAAGTTTTCAATAGAGATAAAAATGTCTTTCTATTTTCACGATCTTGATTTCCAATTATTATTCACCATGTAACCAATAAAAGGGTATTTTCATTTTTGTATGGAAATGTTGACTGATGATGACTGGTGATCATCGCCTTTTGAAATTCAACACCGATTCCTGTGATACGTTATACCACTTACAATCGCTTAGTTTAATGGAGCTTAATGGGTTGCAATACCCTGTTCAGATATAAAAGCTCATCATTCACTGAATAGTCAGTTTTTCGTAAATTTGGAAACCACCTTTCATCGATTCCCACCTCAAACTGACTGTTTAGGGTGTCTTCACGTGTTACTTGAAGATTATACACGGATATGTTCAGGAGTATACTACTTATCCTGGTCATCCTCGCCACTGTTGACGTTTTTGCGAAGGTTTGTAATTTTTCTTTAACTTCCCTTAGAGTGAGAACGCTAAATTTTCGACTGAAGATGATGTGATTTCTAGTTCGTTTTTGACTGCTCAACAGGTATCTGCTTCCCAAGTAAAGCTGCAAATTCCCATGCCTACTAAAACAGGAGTGCCGTTCAGTTTGAGCATTCCAATCATAAGTGTGAGTTTCAATGAGATTTTTTCATTTCTTCCATAGAGGGCCAACTTTGACACTCAAACCAATCTGTTATTCTTACCTGTATCTGTTAGCGGAACATCGGCCTGGTAACGTTACGAGGGCGATGGACTCGCCTCTCTTTTGCTCTTGGAAACTGATAAAAAAAGCTTAGTTTGGTAAACCCAGCCTGTACTTTCTCTCTGATTCGCAACCAGAGGGGATACTCTCCTTCTTAACAAGTAGTATACCACTACAGTGACTTTAACTTCGGTACTCTGAGCGTATTTGGTAACACCTTATATTGTCGTCTTCTTCTGTAAGATAGGTGAAGTGACGACCCAATCTTGCCTCCCTGAAGGTCTCGTTACTTGAACCAACCAATTCTATTCAATGAACCTGCAACTAGGGACGTATTTTTCATGTAACATCGGGCTATACCAATAATCCAGCCAATGATTCCTCGATTGCAAGGTGTCCCTTCTTAGGTTTCAACATGGTTCGATCTATTTTCAGGGCGTTGCTGGATGAAATCTCGAGCCAGTAAAGAGCCTGAAAGAGTCAAGCTGACTACTATACGCAAAACTGCCTCTATAAATGAATTTGAATTCGGTTGCAGTTCATGACAATGATATCATTGCAAAGTGTAATCCATTTAGTAGCCTCCATAAGAAAAAAGTAAAAAAGTTCATTCATTGAAAACACATCATTATTTACATTATTAGTTTTTTAATGCCCGAAGGATTATTATATAAGAGCCTATCGAAATATTTCTCAAACCTAAACTGCATAGGCAAATAGAAGATGATAGCTAAGCAGTGGAACCGTTTATGCCTCAACATCCGGCAACCAATATGAATTCAGCACTCATCGTTATCATTCGGAATTTGCCCATACAGCTGGATTCTATTTTGGTAAACGAGGGATACGACTCGGAATCCGAGCTGCTTATCTTCAAATTCTCACAACATCACCTCTAGCTTCCTACTCCCTCGGACAAGGTGATAATGATGACTTCTGGAGATCATAACTCGGGAAAGAGGAGACGAAAATGAACGCGCGAGACATCGTTAGAATTTGTTCCACATGAATTTTAATCTGGCTCGACGAAAGCCTGGTGGCCGAAAAGTATAGAAGACATAACCAAGGTCGGGATGACGCTATTCATGCATGTGCTGAAATTTCCAACAACAATGGGCAGGGGACTCTTGAAAATCTTGAAAATAAGGTGCATTTACAAAGTATTCATAACTTTGTCCGAAAACGCTGTTGAGCCTGGAAGAGATTAAACACCCATTACCTTGTTCGGAACAATCCTTCATCAAGGGGAAAAGTGGTCGAAGGCTGTGGAAGGAAGAGCTGGTCAGCGTTCATGAAGGTGACAATAAGGTCGAAAACTCTGATCGAAAACGTGATAAAACCGTAGTCGCTTTTGTTCCTACTGGTAAACTCGTCATTACTTATCAGAAATGAAGAGTTCCACATAAAAAGAGGAAAACACATTGCATTAGAAGATCCCAACAGATTTTATCTCGGTCTCAAGAATTTCCACACACAGTGAAAATGAATCGAGGTGAGTAAAAAAGGGTCAAAAAATGAAACGAAGGGAACACACACACGGAAGGTAGATACTGCTTACAGTAGGCTGTACTTTCCATATGAAATCCGCAGATTCGTCCCCACCTCTTGGGATGAAGAACCCCCAGTAGCTTAGTGCCAGACGCCGGATTGGAGGCCGGGATAATAGTGGAGAGAGAATTACCGTAACATACCTACTCGGAGATCAGGAAGAATTCAAGGGGAGAACTTCCTTGCTGACAAAGAATTTTTAACTCCACGTAGGCATATCCAAGTTATGCATGTGCTTACATGCAACTTTCTATGAGTGGAGAGTTTGCGCGTGTGGTTGATGCTGCTCGTTATCTATCGGGAGAACCCGCTAAGCTACCCATAGGTTAACAATGAGACGTACCTAACTACCAAGTAGAAAGATATTTTGATTTTCATACATTCGTTCGAGCGGTTATTCTATTCTTAAGCATTATTCTATGGCGAATCGGGAAGTCTCTCTTGAATCAGCCCCTGTTCTACTTCGGCATATCCGCCTTACCTGCTTGGAGTCTACTCAGGGGCTAATTCAGTGCCTGTCGAGCTGCTCATAGGTAACACATCAATATCTGCAACTTATTCCTTTTTCTACGAGATTCAAACCACTTTTTCATCCAGTGCAACGCTACAGATAGAAAAAAAGGAATAAATGGCTTTCAACCTTCTGAGCTGTTATTCCAATTTGTATTCAGCTTGTGTGGCCGTTTTATTCTTGTTATGCAAATGTCGTAACTTTATAGCCATTATCGTTCCTTGGAATTTAAAAGTGATTGCCTATCTGTTATGCCATTTATTTGTCATGCCATCTAAAAGATTTATAGGTGCAGTAGGTCTGCAATTGAATGAACTGCTCAGATATAAAAGCTCATCATTAATATTCGGCTCCTGCCCGTTCAGCTCGCGGATCACGTTTCATCGCTTTCCATCTCGAACAAGCTGTGTAGGGCATATTTAAGTTTTACTTGCAGATCGTCAACGGAAATGTTCAGGACTATACTAGTTGTTCTGGCCATCTTCGCTACTGCTGTGGTTTGCACACAGGTTTGTGAATTCTCTGCAGAGAAACGCGACTTTTGGATTAAATAATCGATTTAATTGTGAAACTGTTCAACAGGTACCTAAAGCACCTCAACTAGGAGGACTGAACCTGCAAATTCCCACAGGCAAAGGAACGCCTTTCAGTTTGCAAATCCCTTTCCTAGGCGTAAGTTTCGATGTGATTCTTTCAATCGTTCATCTAGAGACAACCTCGGGATTAGAGTAAAAATATCATGCTTACTTGTATCTGTTAGCGGGACTATGCACTGATAGCATAGTGAGGGCAACGATTCCGCCAGACTTCCTTCGTGAAGAGCAGGTAGGTGCACCAGTTTCGTGACCCCAACCGAGTTGAGTCTCTGATTCAAGTTCTCTGGTTTCCTGAAGGTTTAATAACTCGAACCAGCCAGTTCTATCCAATACAACCTGCATTTAGGGAAGGTTTTTTCTATAATTATAATGATGGACTATGCCAAATTTTCACTTAAAGGGAGGGGTAGTCTACTTATCTTGGAACTTTGAATTCAGACCCAGATAAATAGATAGAGTTCTGAATGCTGTTTACGAAAGTGGAAATTAAAACTGCAAAATGGTTTTCCTTAAAAAGTTATGGGGGATCGAATTTTGCTCGATAGCAGTATCAATTGGGAATGCGAACTCGTCGCCTCCATACCAAACGCCCACGTGGCCTAGTGGTAGTGGTCTCGCTTCGAGGGCACAAGATGAGGGGTCCCTCCCCGCCATTGTCCGCACTTTTGCAAAGTGTCTTTTTCATTTTATCAAAGGCTCTCTAAACGTTTTCTGACATTTCTTTAGACAATTGATACTACTGTCGAGCAAAATTCGAGCCCCCATAACTTTCAAAGGAGAATCATTTTGCAGTTTTAATTTCCATTTTCATGAGCAGCATTCAAAACTCTATCGATTTATCTGGGTCTGAATTCGAAGTTCCAAGATAAGTAGACTAACCCTCCCTGGTTAGTGATTTCCTGATTATTAGGCGTACATTTATACCTTTCAACATTTTTCAATCAATTTTCAGTGAGTCAGATTGGCTAATAAGCTAAAAGCTCACTGATTTCTCGATTTTAAGGTATTCTTCCACATTTTTTAAAATTTTTCCATCATTTTTCAGGGTTTGGGTCGTTAAAATCTCCATCCAGTGAATAGCTGACTACTACACACCAAACTGCTCTCTATGACGAGATTCAAAACCGGTCATCAAAAAGATAACATTGCAATTTGTAACTCTGTTAGTAGTTATTATCAGTCAACAGTAAATCGTTTCAACTCTGATGAGAAATTTTCGCTGATTACATCACTGGTCTAATACTTACTGGAGCAGTGTTATGAAGGCATATTGAAATATTTTCCAAATCGTCAACTAGATAACTCGCAGGTGATAGCAAAATGATGTGGTACAACATACGCCTTGCCTTAGCAGGCTGCCAAAAAGGATGGAAACTCCATCACTAAACAATATTGTTCCAAATTGCCCATTCAATCAAGATTTATGTTTGTGAAAAAGGTCCGAGCGACTCTCATTGAGGCATCCGATCAACGGATCCAGCATTTTCGGTGCACCACCTCATCCTTCCTAGTCCCAGCCCATTGAACTAGTTATATAATTGATACGACAAAAGGAACGCCGCTATCAAGGGCCCATAATACGACATTTCTAATTTCTTCCTGCAGAACGGAGATCTCACTTCGCAGAATTTACCAAATTGCTTGAGAAAAAGAAGTTTTTTCTACAGACAAGAACATTTTTCACAGACCGCCACTATGATGTTGTTCCTGTAGCAGGTAGCATGGTCATCAAAGACGAGTTTTATACATCCGCGAGGGCTGATCGGTCCGTGTTTCGAACGTGAGGAACGATATAGGGACAAACAGATGAAGCCTTCTCTTTTTGCATCACCTGTAACGCACGGATTGACTGCCACGCTTCTGTGTAGCAGTGGCGTTGTTGATAAGAAGATGAGGCTATAGATGAAAGATCACTTCAACAAGCAAGCTTCGAAATGCTTCGCTAGAGCCTAGGATCCTGCTATAACGTGAGCACCATGAGGGATCAATGGATTGTGATAGATGTTACCGTGATACCGGCAGTGCTAGAGACAACACCTTCGTTACCGACTGTGAAGCAGATTAGGCCGCGAACGGTGAACGAGTATCACAATGGCTTCTCTAGTTATCAGATGATGGCGGCGACGAAGGGCTCAGAAAATCGCAAGATGGAAAGTCGTACCTCGAAAACAGGAAACACTCTCGTGAAATCCGAAGGATCTTCAAAGTGTGATCTGAAGGATTGCTGCAAATTAGCTCTAATGCGTGCAATCCAAATTTTTAAGGGTCTTGCTAGCGCTAATAGCCGGCTCTCATCCGAACATACAAAACATATGTACGGCCTCTAGTTGAATGTGGAGCCATCGTGTTCAGTCGAGCGAAGAAAAAGGATGTAGCTGCATTGGAAGAGATCTAAAATAATTACACACCCAGAACTCTTGATCGATGTGAGAGTTTTCTCAACTCCAGAGATCTGAAAGCATGATTCAGAAACAGGTACTTCGACCTTGCAACTCTCCAATCTCGGCGCATGGTATTTGAAGCGTGCGTGGTTTATAAGCTCGCAAACCAATCCGCGGGGCTCGGTCCTACTGATTTTCCTGAAGTCATACTATCATGTACATACTGGAGGTGGACAGGCCAAATACACTTGACTTGTCCGAGGACTAGCGTGTAGGCCAAAAGCTTTTTGTTCTAGCCACAAGCGCCTATAAAAGCTGACAAACAGTGTTTTGCCCGGTATGTGAAGCTGTTTAGAAGACAGATAGCGCTAAACTATTGAGCTGTGTAGTCTCGTGGTCGTTCGAGATTAATTGGTGAGTTCCCTCGTGCTTGTTGCAGCCTTTACAGTGCCAGTGTAACTTGCTCGGGGATACACATGATGAAATCTTCGAGCCTTCATAACGCTCTATCTATACCGTTTTCCAGCCAGACAGCGCCCAACATGATGTCGAGTAACTCAAAAATATCTTAGGGGATAATATGCCGCCCTTGAATGCACTCATCTCTTTACCTTGACTCCCGTCATGTACATCCTCCGTCATTAATCTCTTACAAGCCCCTATTCTCACTACTTTATACGATATATGTATATTATATGTTCATTGCGCGTATAAGGCGGAGGTAAGAAAACAAAAATCGAACCATTTCAGCAGAAAGGAATACTCAACTGACGGAATACACACGACTTAGTTAGGATATCATTACCAAACTGAAAAATTCAGAATAAAGGAAATAAACGAAACAAGCACCGTGTAAAAGGCAATTAATCTCGAACGACTACGAGACTACACAGCTCAATAGTTTAGCGCTATCTGTCTTCTAAACAGCTTCACATACCGGGCAAAACACTGTTTGTCAGCTTTTATAGGCGCTTGTGGCTAGAACAAAAAACTTTTGACCTACACGCTAGTCCTCGGACAAGTCAAGTGTATTTTGGCTTGTCCACCTCCAGTATGTACATGATAGTATGACTTCAGGAAAGTCAGTAGGACCGAGCCCCGCGGATTGGTTTGTGAGCTTATAAACCACGCACGCTTCAAATACCATGCGCTGAGATTGGAGAGTTGCAAGGTCGAAGTACCTGTTTCTGAATCACGCTTTCAGATCTCTGGAGTTGAGAAAACTCTCACATCGATCAAGAGTTCTAGGTGTGTAATTATTTTAGATCTCTTCCAATGCAGCTACATCCTTTTTTTTCGCTCGACTGAACACGACGGCTCCACATTCAACTAGAGGCCGTACATATGTTTTGTATGTTCGGATTAGAGCCGGCTTATTAACGCTAGCAAGACCCTTAAAAATTTGGACTGCACGCATTAGAGCTAATTTGCAGCTATCCTTCAGATCACACTTTGAAGATCCTTCGGATTTCACGAGAGTGTTTCCTGTTTTCGAGGTACGACTTTCCATCTTGCGATTTTCTGAGCCCTTCGTCGCCGCCATCATCTGATACACCGTTCGCGGCCTAATCTGCTTCACAGTCGGTAACGAAGGTGTTGTCTTGAGCACTGCCGGTATCACGGTAACATCTATCACAATCCATTGATCCCTCATGGTGCTCACGTTATAGCAGGAACCAAGGCTATAGCGAAGCATTTCAAGCTTACTTGTTGAAGTGATCTTTCATCTATAGCCTCATCTTCTTACCAACAACGCCACTGCTGCACAGAAGCGTGGCAGTCAATCCGTACGTTACAAGTGATGCAAAAAGAGAAGGCTTCATCTGTTTGTCCCTATAATCGTTCCTCACGTTCGGAACACGGGCCGATCAGCCCTCGCGGATGTATAAAACTCGTCTTTGATGACCATGCTACCTGCTACAGGAACTACATCATAGTGGCGGTCTGTGAAAAATGTTCTTGTCTGTAGAAAAAACTTCTTTTTCTCAAGCAATTTGGTAAATTCTGCGAAGTGAGATCTCCGTTCTGCAGGAAGAAATTAGAAATGTCGTATTATGGGCCCTTGATAGCGGCGTTCCTTTTGTCGTATCAATTATATAACTAGTTCTATGGGCTGGGACTAGGAAGGATGAGGTGGTGCACCGAAAATGCTGGATCGGATGCCTCAATGAGAGTCGCTCGGACCTTTTTCACAAACATAAATCTTGACTGAATGGGCATTTTGGAACAATATTGTTTAGTGATGGAATTTCCCTCCAATTGGCAGCCTGCTGAGGCAAGATGTACCACATCATTTTGCTATCACCTTCGAGTTATTAGTTTACGATTTGGAAAATATTTCAATATGCCTTCATAACACTGCTCCAGTAAGTATTAGACCAGTGATGTAATCAGCGAAAATTTCTCATCAGAGTTGAAACGATTTACTGTTGACTAATAAAAACTACTAAGTGAGTTACAAATTGCAATGTTATCTTTTTGATGACCGGTTTCGAATCTTGTCATGGAGAGCGATTTGGTGTATAGTAGTCAGCTATTCACTGGATGGAGATTTTAGCGACCCAAACCCTGAAAATTGATGGAAGAATGTGAATAGGTGTGGAAGAACACCTTACATATTAGCCAGTCTAACTCACTGAAAATTGATTGAAAAATGTTGAAAGGTATAAATGTACGCCTAATAATTAGGAAATCACAAAGTGAAAATCTGGCAAGGTTCATTACTATAAGTATGGAAAAACCTTCCCTAAATGCAGGTTGTACTGGATAGAACTGGCTGGTTCAAGTTATGAAACCTTCAGAATACCAGAGAACGTGAATCAGAGAATCAGAGACTCAGCTCGATTGGGGTCACGAAACTGGTGTTACCCACCTGCTCTCCAAGAAGGAAGTCTGGCGAAATCATTGCCCTCACTATGCTATCAGTGCGTTGTTCCGCTAACAGATACAAATAAGGATGATATTTTTACTCTAATCCCGAGGTTGTCTCTAGATGAACGATTGAAAGAATCACATAGAAACTTACACCTAAGAAAGGGATATGCAAACTGAAAGGCGTTCCTGTGCCTATGGGGATTTGCAAGTTCAGTCCTCCTAGTTGAGGTGCTTTAGGTACCTGTTAAACAGTTTCACAATTAAATCGATCATTTAATACAAAAGCCGTGCTTCTCCATCCTGCAAAAAATTCACAAACCTGTGTACAGACCACAGCAGTAGAGAAGATGGCCAGAACAACTAGTATAGTCCTGAACATTTCCGCTGACGATCTGCAAGTAAAACTTAAAGATGCCCTACACAGCTTGTTCGAGATGGAAAGCGATGAAACGTGATTCGTGAGCTGAACGGATGGGAGCCGAATATTAATGATGAGCTTTTATATCTGAGCAGTCCATTCAATCGCAGACCTACTGCACCTATGAATCTTTCAGATGGCATGATAAATAAGTGGCATAACAGATGGGCAATCACTTTTAAATTCCAAAGGACGATAATGGCCATAAAATTACGACATTTGCATAACAAGAATAAAACGGCCACACAAACTGAATACAAATTGGAATAACAGCTCAGAAGGTTGAAAGCCATTTTATTCCTTTGTTTCTATTTGAATACAGCGGGATCATATAACTTTTTAGCTATATGTTATGAGCCAGCAACAAGTCCTGTAAAGTACACTTGAACTTCATCCGACATCGTATTGCGAATTTTCTTCGCAAAAGCATGAAAGTATACTTTCAATGGCTCTCATCGGTTTCGGCGACTCGACACTGAGCAAATAAGTATCGGACGTGCCAGTAGATAGTAAAAGAAAAAGGTTTCTCAAATAGATTCAGATATGTTTCAGAGCTTTGCTGCTTTTTTCCACGCATTGAAGAGCAGAATATGGTGGTTCAGAGCTTCGGAACTACAACTGCTTAACTCAATCGAACCTTCTGATCGGTGTTCATGTGATGTACAGTAACGCTCAAAAGTTCTTCGGTGAAATGCTTCTTCAGTCATACTTTTCAGTCGTAACTCCTTTAGTACTGGATCTAATAATGCGAAATTTCTATATTTTGAGCGTGGGTGTATTGTGAATATTTACCACTATTAACCTGCAATCTCCTCATGTTCCAGATATTCCGAAGGGCTTGGATTCAAAATGAACTGGAAATACAAACATTGGTCATTTTAGGACTTCTTTCCTTTTCGTCATGTCCAAAGTGTACGAGCGCTAATGTCGAACATGGTGGGTTAGAAAAACGCACTCAAAGTTTTAATAGATGCAGGCGTCAATAACTTGGCTTTTAGCAAAATCTGCTGCCGCATAAAGATCTTATTCTAATTATGTGGATATTGCAGATTTGCAGCCAAATAGTGTTGGATAGTGTGAAATATGCCTTAGTTAAACATATGAAAACTTAGCGCGATTTGCTCCACTAAGCAAAAATTTATGAACGAAAAAGCGCGATAGCGTTTGACCGAACACTTTTGAGCGCTACTGTATGTAGATCATTACGGGACTGTCTACAAGGTGTCTACGGGGTTCTTCATGGAAGAAAAGGCCTCTGGCTCTGTGAATAAGCATGGACGGTGGTTTGGCGGCAAGATAAGCTCAGGTAGCTACATCCCGTTTTTTTTTCATTCTGCTTCATGAGTTTCGAATTCAAGTTCTTAGGCTATTTTGCTGAAGCTATTCCTTAGCTTTGACGACTTCGGAGAAAGCATTGTCCCTTTTTGAAAGTTTTCCAAGTTTATATGAGACGCTTACAGTTCTCTCCTACATAGCCTTGTGTTGGAGCGTAGGCAACGAGTGATGTTCAAGCTGAGCTAAGGAATATCTTCGCAATCACACACGATCGACTCGAGTTGTCAAGCTTCCGTACGAATCGATATTCATTGCCATGTTTGTGTTAACGAAGACGAAGAACCGCTGACTCCGCTGTCGGATACTCATCTTCTTCAATCTTGGAAACGGCGTGCAGCTGACGTTGTTCCTAGCACGCGTCATAAGCCTTCAGCATGCGTTACCAAAGCAATTATCGTGTTCTGTGGAAAAAACTGGTATCGAAAAGCTTGAGCTATAGTGTTCACGCGGACGATGCTAGCAAATAAGCTCTTAGATTAGCCAATCTCTTATTAAGAGACATTTACTGTGCGTTGTTGACATGAAAATCAGACTCTTCAAAACATATGTTCTTCCCATTGTCAAATACTGCAACCCAATTTGGAGCCCACACCTAGTCAAAGACATTCAAGAGCTTGGAAGAGTTGAGAAAACTGCTACTAGGATCTTGTATTACAATGCATTGGCTGCTTTCATAGTCCGCAGGCAGGCGCGCTGGCGCGCTGGCGCGCAGGCAGGCAGGCGCGCTGGCGCGCGCGCAGGCAGGCGCTCAGGCAGTGCTAGGGGGGAGGAGGGAGGCAGACAGTGTAAGGCAAACAGTCCACGCCCCTTCGAAGGTTGTTTGTTTTCAACCCCTCGAAGGGGCGTGGACTGTTTGCCTTACACTGTCTGCCTCCCTCCTCCCCCCTAGCACTGCCTGCGCGCCTGCCTGCGCGCGCGCCAGCGCGCCAGCGCGCCTGCCTGCCTGCGCGCCAGCGCGCCAGCGCGCCTGCCTGCGCGCCAGCGCGCCTGCCTGCGGACTATGAAAGCAGCCATTCCCCAGTACGAGTCATTTTGGCACATGGCCAGCCTAAGGAACTCGTCTCCGGACTTGCATTCAAGATACTCGAGGGAGAAATGCGACTTCGGCCATCGATGTGTTGGGTATTTCGACCCTCAAAGGGACGGCGAGAAGGGTTTCAATTTTTCGACCATAAAATGGGCAAAATCCAGCTAGCTACAACAGTTTTTTTACGTAACACTCGCTGGTCGCTATTGCTCTCTTCACAGCTCAAGCATTAAACAAAGTCAAGTTGTTGGGCGCTCTCGGCTTGGAAGAAGTGTCGTACTTCTCTCTGATACTGTGCCTGTACTGTTGCTCCTTTCAGTTGCCCAAGTAGTGTAGCTTCCCTACCAGTTCTTTTTTTTGAGTCAGTTCTCAATACAGCGCGTCATGGAACGCATGAAAAAATATAAAAAAAAAAGTATACAAATAAACAAATAACCATCATTGTCGATCTTTTTCTGAACAGCCTATTGAAGCCTAAGATTTCGAGAGTCTCTTCCAAGTGTTCGGATAAATCGCTGTCTTATTGTAGGCTCAATCATTTTCAGAGGAAACATTACCATCCTGTTACATCCAGGAGAGTGAAACAGGATGGTAATTTTGCCTTTAAGCGGAATGTCGTTTTACGCTAGGTCTCAGTAGGGGAGGAGCAGCAGGGTGGGGGCGGGATGATGACCTCGTGCAAAAAGCTAAGATGGGGTACGAGCTGAATATTCAGTTGACTCACCCCTTCGCTCGATACACCTTCCCTCCTTAAGGCCAGATCAAGAAACTGTATGTTCTGGGTTAAGAAATGTTAATTAGCAGAATTGTGGCCAACCTCGTTATGTTGAAATGAAGATTAGGTTTCCTAACTACATTATCACCTCTGTGAAGACATACATAGCTAGAGAGCGGAATCATAGTTTTGAATTATCACTCCACATCACTCTCTCAACTCCGCATTACTCACTCTGCTCCATCAATCTGTCTTACCCACCAAGTTACTATCTTATATTAAGAAGGAGGTTTAGAATAGAGCAAGCAATTCTCCATATCACTACTTTCATCGCAATCATAAGTTCTGCTGACGGACAGACCGCAAAACTTATGATTGTGTCAGAACTTATGATTAGTCGATGTGCCGGTGTATCGGTGTGTCGGTGTGGCATTGTGTCGGTTTGACCAATGACACACCGACACACCGGTACACCGGTACATCGACTAACTCAAAACCGACTCACCAAGTTGTTTCTCAAATGAGTGAGATACTCCAGAGCACTAAACATTATATAATATTAATCAGTCATTTCGCCCGGCTAACGCCGGGCTTCCCATTTTCTTTGACGAAGTTGCAGTAATGGGCTAACTCTCCACTCCTTTTTGAAACAAAAAATAGTTCCCTGTACACGAAATTTACACAGGACAAACAGCACAGTGCAACTGGTATTCAATGAAACTCGGTGCTTACGCCTTTGAGTGGAAGTGTCCATTTTCTGCTCTTTTCCGCAAAAAGAGATATCATCAAAAATCCAACTGCTAGACTACCAAAGAGGATGCAGTGGAGATGTTCTGAGTGAAGATAGCACCATCATCTGATGCTTTCATCGACGGACCCTCTTCTTTACAGAGGTGTTATTAGTTAAGAATTTGGATAGTTTTAATTTGTCGCAAATGATATCAAGCGAAGAGGTTCCTTCATTGAATCACAAAGATTGCTGGGTAGCGGTCGTAATCTAGCGGCAAGAAATGAACCAAATCCTCATCTGCTCAACGTATTGCCGCTAATGGGTCTCTGTCACTGCATTTACCACCCATTTTTGTCGCCCTACTCTACCATCCCGCCTTATCTAATGAAACATACTGAACAGCCTAAGCTACAACGTGAATACCGAAGGGTTAGAATTTCGATCGGTAGGTGGCTCTTGCTCTTTTGGGTCCCTTACCTTCTCTTATCAGTTATGTTTACTTCCTGTTACCGAGCAATTACGATCTCATCATACCCTAACATTACTTATTAAAATGCTGAGATTCTACTGTTAATGCAAAAATAGTAATCCTATAAAGTTTGAACGCCCGAGGTTCACTGGAACAGAAGTTATAAACTTGCGGTCGAAAATTTCTAAGCGCACGCCGCCCCCTCTTGAAGTGGAGTCCGCTCATGCCACCTACCATAAGTGTCCTCATCCAGCCTCCTGTACTCCTACCAAGTTTGAACGCTCTAGGTCTACTGGAATTATGAATTTCCGGTCAGACACACACACCGACATACACACACACACCGACAAACTAACAGACACACTTAGCGAATTATACCGCAGCGCTCAAAAGTATTCGGCCAAGCTTTTTCGGCCGTAATATTTTTCTCAGTGGAGCATGTCGCATAAAATTAAGATATGTTCAGCATAGCATATTTCACACTCTCTCTTAACTGCAAAGCAGCCATATCCACATACTAATGGGAAGGCGTTTGTAGACTATGCTGAGAGCAAGTATGTGACGTCTGCAGTCATTCGAGCCTCATTTACATTTTTCTTCTTTTCCGGGTTTGGCATTAGCGCTCGTACACATTAGACATGGCAAAAAGGAAAGAAATTCCAGAAGACTACACTCGTCTCCCCAGTTGATTTTTCGTCCAAGCCCTTTGGGATATCTAGAACATGATCAGATTGCAGTGGTAAATATTCACAATACACCCATGGCACACATATTGAAATTTCGCATGATCAGATCCAGTAGGAAAGGAGTTACGACTAAAAAGTTCGACCGAATAAGCATTTGGCCGAGTACTTTTGAGCGCTACTGTATATAGAGGGATAACTTGTAACCAGCGCTTAATTCTCCGATGATTATTCATCAAGATACGGAAGTTTCTGAATGGAATTCTTTATTTCTGTAAGTTTATAATCTCAACAAGTAACGGATGATGCCCAACGATAGCAATATTCGCAAAACTCTGATTTCGGATGAATTCTGGTTAGGATGAAAAGAACATTCAGCTCAAGTAGCCGTTTTCTTTACCTGCATTCATCATGTTCTGATGAAGATGATTTCGTGCTTGAAAATGGAAAAATCGGTGGCAGGAATCGTCTGTCAATATCGAAGTAAGAGCTATAATGCGATTCGTTTTCGCTCAAAGACTAAGTGCCCCAAAAGGTTTCGAGAAGTTTACTCGTGTACATAAGCTCAATGATCTATTAACTGCTGTTATATCGCCGCGGTACGCGATGCAAAAGTCTCATAAGGTGACGAATCATGGACAAACTTCATCTCAGACGGGACTTGAACCCGTGCTGTGCTCTTCGGGCCATGGTTGCGAAGTTTTGTCCATAAGTCGTCGTCCTTGTGAGACTCTGGCATCACGTACCGCGGCAATATAAGAGCAGTTAACAAAACATCAAGTCAAAACGAATCATAACTAGTGAAGCTTTCGCTGTAACGGTTCAGCGCTGATATCGCCCGACCGGCTCAACACGTTGTAAGTGCTGATAAGCTATGGCTATAGACTATATAAGCTCACCTTTGATAAAGATAACCACTAGCTACAGAACCAGCTTCACAGCTGTTTGGTTAATCATTTGCAGCCATTTGCAGTTTACGGAAGGAAATGTTCCATGCTATAATACTTGCTCTTCTAGCAACTGCGGTTTATGCACAGTTTTGTGCTTTTCTATTCATCTAAGAGCTGTGGAACATGCTAAACTCATTTCGGTATGTCGATATGTCGGTCTGTCCGTCCGCAAAACTTTGTGATTACGATGAAGGTAGTGATATGGAAAACCCAGCTCTATCCCACATTTCATTCTTACATGTGAAGCAGACAAGTGGTGGGTGGGTTAATCGAGTAGAGTGAGTGAGATGAGTGATGTGGAGTCAAGTGAGTAATTCAGACTGTGATTCCGATCTGTACTGGAACCGTGCTATGTGTGTCTATACAAAAATGGAGGTGATAATGTAGTTAGGAAACCTTCGCTACTTTCTCAACATTGAGCGTTAGAGGTAGGTGAAGAAGGCTCATAATAATTGGGCTCATTAACATTTCTTAGCCGAGAACATATAGCTTTTGACCTGAGCCTCAGGAGTGATGGAGCACCGGGGTGGCTGTGTCAATTGAAAATTCAACTCATACCCCATCGTGGCGTTTTGCACGAGGTAATCATCTCACCCCTACCCCTTCTTAGGCTTGGATTAAAGCCACATTCTTTCGCCTACAACCCTTTCTAAGTACAGGTAAGGTCGGCTGCCCATCCTCTTCACTGTAGCCTTAAGTGTTGGATCGAATCGAAGTTATGCCCCCTGACTACATTTTTTAGCCGAGCGACCCAACTGGTTAACTACAAAGCAGAAACTAGGTGTGTTGGTTCGTAAGACTGTCGGTTTGTCGGTGTGTCGGTGTGTCGGTCTGTCAGTCCGAAAACTTATGATTACGATAAAGATAGTGATATGGAAAACCTAGCTCTATCTACACTTCCTTTTTATATATTGTGCAGTAGTTTGGTGGGTAGCTTGATGGAGTAGAGTGAGTACTGCTGAGTGAAGTGAGTGAGTGGAGTGAAGTGGGTACTTCAAAATTGTGATTTCGATGTGCTATGTATGTCTGAGCTCTACGAGGGAAGGGGTATCGAGTCGAAGTAGGTGAGTCAAGTGAATATTCAACTCATACCCCATCCTAACTTTTTGCAGGAGGTAATCATCCCGCCCCCACCCCAACCTCCCCCCCCCCCTTCCTCCCTACGGACCTAGCTTGAAATCACATTCTTCAGCCTGGTACCGTTTTTAAGTAGGTCAGGGCCCGAGGCCCGGCGTAAGCCGGGCGACCCGACTAGTACATATATAGTTTCCTAAGTATGTCTGTTGATTTGTCGGTGTTTGTGTGTGGTAGTCTGTGTGCTTGACCGCAAGTTCATAACTCCTATTCCCGTGGACCAAGAGAGCTCAAATTTGGTAGGAGTACAGGGGTAAAGTGGAAATACTTATGGCATGTAGAAGGGCCAGACTCCGCCTGTAGGGGGCATGGTTTGCACCAGGGCATGGCTTGCACGAAGTGAATGTCTGAGCGGAAACTCGTAGCTCCTGTTCCTCTGGACATAGTCAAAATTGGTGAGAGTACAGGCGGCGATATTGAAACACTTTTGGTGGGTTGCAAGACTCCGCCCACCCGAGGCGGGCTTTGCGCGGAATGAATGGTTGAGCGAGAATTCATAACTCCTCCTCCGTGAATCTAACCAGTTCAAACTTGATAGGAAACCAGCTTTTCGTACAAACAATGGAGCCTCAGCATTTTGACAGGTGGTGTGGGATATGACGGGGATCATAGGAGCTCGGTGACAGGAACCGATAATAGTTGATAATGAGAGAGTATGAGGGGCCTAGGGGAGAGAGAGCCATTGGCCTTGTGATTCGGCAGAGAAGTTCGTATAGTATTGCAACGGCAACTGTCTCGGTAGAGACGTTGCTACCACCCATCTGTTCCAGCAACAGCTACGGAACTTGAAAAAATCATCGATAGGCGGAATAAAATTCTCAAAAACTATGTATTCGCATTAGGGTCTTTTGCATGGTTTTCAACTTGAGAGGTAAATATATTCATACGATCCTGGATCTGCTATCTCCAACAATCTAAGGACTGGTACGAGTTCTACATGGGCAAAGTAAGGCCCACTAATCAGGTGTCAGTCTAGACTAAACTTTAAAAAGGATCTTGTTTCTTGATTATTGGATATTTTCCATACCGCCACCTTTCCTTTTCGATTATTTTTCAGATTGATCGGTACTCCAGATATCGGCGACCTTATCCTCAGCCGGCGTATTCTAGCTACGATGTTCGGCCTTGTTTCTTCGTTGCTGCTTATTTTTTATGGGTGCTGTTCTTTTCCAAACAATTTTCAGGAAGAGTTTGACATATTGCAAGATGAACTTCTTCGTAACTTTGACAGGGGACATTTCAGGGACAAGGTTTGGTCTGGTTTCTTCATTGCTGAACTTTTTTCATATATGCAATTTTTTTTTCAAACAATTTTCAGGTTGGATCTGCCAAAATGAAAGAGGACCTTCTTCGTTTCTTTGATAGAAGACGTTTCAACGACCGTCCTGAGCCGGAGCATTTCAACGACGAGGTTCGGTCTCGTTTCTTCATTGCCGAGCGTTTTTCATATATGCCAATCGCTTTTCAAACATTTTTCAGGAGTTACTTGACAAAGTGCAAAGGCAGCTTGAACAACTCGCAGAGTGGGAACGTATGAACAATCGCCGACGTTTTCTAAGAAAAGTCTAAAGTCCCGCCGGATGACCTACGCTTTGTGGTTTCTCGCTAGAGAGAGGCCAACTCAGCTACAGTTCACCAGCTTAATAAAAATAAATATTGTGAACGATATGGCAGCTTTAGGCAGCTTTAGTACTACATCACCACTACTTCCCTTCTTCCAAAGCTCCAGCTTTGGAAGAAGGGAAGTAGTGGTGATGAACAGCTATAAAATAAAGAAATATCCAAATTCACATTCCTGAGCCTCTACACTCATTTGTAAGCAGGGAGCGGTCTTTTCGTTCCAAGCTTCTCTCTTAGGGGCCCAAGTGTCGATTAGATTCATCGGAAGTCATGGGTTCTGAATATATGCCATGAGTTACTTGAAGCCTTACCTAATGCTGCAGATTTCAATTCATTTATCGATTTTCAAAAAACTATCATAGAATCGTGGGGGCTACTGCTCGAGCGACCCTTTTTTTTTGTCCCCGCATTACTAATTCACCTACACCTCACCCAAAGTTTTGTGTCATTCAAACTGTAATCAAAAACAAAAGTAGATGAGCTTATCAATACGCTGGAATATTCTGAGGACTCTTTATGTCTCATGAGAGCCTTACACTTCAGAATGCTGGACGAATTTGAAAAGAGAAGCGGCTCGAAGAAAGGGAGATAAAAGCGATGCCTCCCCCCCCCCCCCCCCTCTGACGAATTTTTCAATTACTTGTAGAAATAAGGAGTGAAGGCCGGTGACCCTAATGAAATGTTTATGTAAGACTACTCTGATTTGTTCAACAGAACTTACCGATCGCTCAAACTTAAGCTTTTAGCTGATTGAGAGCGGACATTTATGATACCGATACACGCCCACAAGCTCTTCACGCAAGCACGCGTAGCTACGCCTGCGAGGAGAGAGAAGATATCAATCAGACTAACGCATCATAAAAAGAATTCCTCTTTTCAAAGGTATCAGCTAACTACGAATACCAATCGCCCAGATCGGATACCAATCTTTCTGTCGCTGTCTTCGACGGAAAGAATGATAAATTTCCATTTAGAGATGCTCGCAATCATCGTAGCTATTGTACTCCAATTTCTTTGCTACATGTGGGCGTACTTTGTTGTGAAGCAGCGAAACTTCTCCCATAGGAGGCTGAAGCTTTTTAGCTCCGCAGCGACTTTGTGCAGTGCGTGTACAATTTAGCGAGTTAGTGTTCGTCGAGTAGAACGCAGTGATCCGGGCTGCGACGTGAGTAGTTTAAGTAATGAGTTCTTAGAAGGGTTCGAATCATCATCCTTTCATTTCATCCACTTCAAAGACGAAGATGCTATTTTCAAGTGTTGCCGAAATCGCCGATCTATTCGAAAGTTCAATTCTGGATTAGCCCTTTTTCGAAATCTGGTTAAGGATTGAAAGCTGTTCTTATTCCTATTAGTGACTAGCAAAATCATCAAGATGTCCAATGATTAAATCTCTGCGAGTTGCTGATTTTTTTAAGTTTCAACCGACACCTCTTCAGAGTATAGAAGCAATTTTTCGTAGGTCTTGGAAACATATCCAGAGTATTAAAGCTTCTGCAATACTACTGGCAATATGCTTCTCTTCGACGCATTGAAGTATCGAATGTGGTGTGAGGATATGAGGGTCTGATCCTGTGGAAACTTTGGAACAAAAGCAACTTTATTTAGGGGAAATACGATCAATGGTGGTGTAGGACAATCCATTATGGAACTGTCTACATGATAACCGCGAGGTTCATCGCTCAACACAATACTAAGCTCAACAGTCTTGCACCCCGTCTATTCCATTTTGTTTGTAAGGACCGGATTTGACCTCTTCAGCCCCTCTACTAAAGCCATTCCTTAGCTTTGGTAGCAAACGACGACTTTACAGATAGCATTATCTTTGCTCCGAAGCTTTCTAGGTCCACATGGAACACTTCCAATCCTCTCCTACATAGCTCGGTGTTGGTGCTTAGGCAATGAGTGATGATCGTGCTGAGCTGAGCTAAGGAATATCCTCGCAATCACACACTTCCAATTCATGTTGTCAAGCTTTTGTACTAATCGGAATTCATGGGCAGCCAAGTCAGCCCGATGACTTCGTCCTTGATCTTCCTAGCACGCGTCAAAAACCTTCAACATGTCGTCCCGATGCAATTACTCGTATTTCATGAGAAAGAGATCACCAACTAAGTCGTTCGCTTTTTGGCTAGGCTGTCGAAGCCTCTATGAGAGCTTCTTCCAGGTGGGCATATTCGTTGCTGCCGTGATGTAGGCTCCCTCGAATTCAGGGGAAAGAGACAACATATGCCTTTTCGGATGCACTTAGCAGACCGACCAACTGTGTACTTTTCCATTGCTGCATATATACTCCAGAGCACTAAACATTGCACAACATTGATGACCAATTGCTACGGTGTTTGACTTTCCGCTTACTAATTACTCCATCAAAATAAGGGAACTCTTTGATAGGATACCGTAATTTCAATAGCTTACGAACTCAACAAATATCGTATGAACTCAATTATCGCAGCATTTCGCATATCTCCCAATTTTGCAGATGTTTGATTGGAATGGAGACAGCTTTCAGCTGTGATGAACCGTAATCTCAGCTTACATTTACCACGTCTTCGATAACGATGATTTCGTGTTTTGAAATGGAACTGTCGGTGGCAGAAATCGTTTGTCAATGTCGAAGTAATTGTCTAATGCATTTGGTTTTGAAAGGTTTGCTCATGTATATAAACTCACTTTATATAATTGTGACAGCTAACTTCAAAAGCCATCGTTTTCTGATTTGTTCGCCTACTTTACAGCTCCTTGTGTGATCATTCCCAACTATTTGCAGTGTACAAATGGAAATGTTCCATGCTACAATACTCGCTCTAGCTTTTCTAACCACTGCTGTTCATGCGCAGGTTTGTGCTTTTCTATTCATCGAAAGGCTTTAAAAGTTACTGAATTCAAATATTCAGCGGAAGCGGCAGCTCTAGATAGAAACTTTCAGAAACATAATTTTTACCATCATCCTTCCATGGCCCTGATAGCTAGCCTCGCTTGTATTGCTCCCGAGTTTGTTACCTTTCTTTGACCAGGTATGATACTCATTGATATAAACCACTCCTGATTCATTTCCGTCTGAACTATCCGAGTTAAGAGGTTGGTTTAAGTAGTGCATCAGCTGCTCTTAGCACGGCAGCGTCTTAATAGCGACCCAATGGGTAATAAGCAAGGTTATACTGACTTTCTCAGCAGCGCTCAACTGCTCGAGTGCTTTCTAGTCCCCTTTGTGCAAAACGCACAGCGAAGGCATATTCGTCAACTGAGCCATATCAGGCTTTTCTTCTTAGTTAGAGTTCTAAGATCAGAATGCTTCTTGTCTCAATTCAAGAACGATCGTTCCTTGGTACAGACGCTTTTAGACGGTTGACTGGAGAGCAGACTGAGCGTCTATCTGAACTGAATCTATACAAGCTAGGTGGGAGTTTACGAAAACGGATCCTATAGGATCTTCGAAGAAATGATCTTTATGTTGGAACCCACACTCTCATAATTGAAAGTTGGCTGAAAGACTAGGCGATCGTGTGATGATATATACGGCACCATCTCAAGCCTGTCCGTCGTAATGTGATGCAATAGGATCGAAATTGTCGCGTCGCAGCGAGAGAGGCGCCGCGCGAGGAGGAATGTAGCAGAATGGAGCAGCAAGTAAGAATTACAGGAGCAAAAAAACTAGTATTTGAATGATACCATAATTAATAATCGCTTATAGATAGAGCTGAACAGCGAACGCTAGAACTGTAATAACGAGGCGGATGGTCCGCGACTGCTGCGCGTCGACCGTGATCGGGTGTGGATGCTTGTCTGGCTCTGTCAAACGAATGGCTGGACATCCCATCATTTGTAGTGAAAAGCGGATCTGCTACAAAATTTTCCACAGGAAGGCACAATGAGCCGAGGCAGGAGAAATGTCGAAGGAGGTTTCACACATGTGAACTCTATGAGGGTGCGTTTGTGGATCCTCAGGGAATTTCGCACACTAGCACAATGGCAACTGATGCATAACGAACGTACTGTCAAAGCCAACCCCTTCACGCAAGTCATCGCATAGTGAAATGAAACACCCAAAAAGTCCGTATTCTTAATCGAGAGTGTCTTCTGCGTGGTTTTCAGTTTGCGAAAGAAATATAATGTATATTCATATGGCCTCTGCTATCTCCAGCAATCTAAGGATTGGTATGAGTCTAGCATGGACAATAAGGTCAAAAACTTGAGCTAAACCTTATAAAAGATCCTGTTTCTCGATTGTCGGATGTTCTTCCATACAGGCCACTTTTTTGACTTTTTTCTGCTCGCCCCGCCGAAGACTTTCAACACAGTGTATGGTCCCTTTCAATCATTACGTCGTGTTTTTTTTCATGCACGCCATAATTTTTCGAACAGTTCTCAGAAAGAACTTGCTAGAATGCAGAAGCAAATTTGTCAACCATTAGAGAAGGAAGGAGCGGGTTCCGTTCCTTCTTTGCCGAACTTTTTTCATATATACCATACTTTTTCGAACTATTTCAGAGAGGACATGACGAAGGGCTAGAGAGCTTCCGTCGTTTTTTAGAAAGGGAGCGTTCGAACCCCTCTTATTTCAAGAGCAAGGTTCGATTTCCTTCAATCATTGCCAGACGTTTTTCATATATGCCATACTTTTTCGAACAATTTTCAGCAAGAACTGCAAAAAAACTTCGGCATTTCTTTTAGAAAAAACGATCCCGCGCTCATCCTCATCCGGAGCATTTCAACGACTTGATTACCTACTTGGTTCGCTTCCGTTTCTTCATTGCCGAACATTTATCATGCATGCCACACTTTTTCGAACTATTTTCAGAAAGAACTTGGCAGATTGGATAAGAGCCTCACTCGTTTCTCTGAACATGCCAAGGACAAGGTTCGGTCTATTCTCTTCACAGCCAAATGTTTTTCATATCTTCTATCCTTTCTTCGAACAATTTTCAGCAAACGGCTGGCAGACTACGAGAAAACCTTCGTCGCTACTTTGATAAAGAGTTTGAAAGAATGAGAAGTTTCAACGAACAGTTTTATGAGAAAATAGGAAGTCCCAACGCTCGGCGAACAGGAAGTCCCAACGCCCAGGATTATAAAAAAGGGGTTCGGTCTCGTTTCTGCATTGCTGAACCTTTTTTATGGTTGCCATTTTATCCAAACTTTCAACTTTTCAGGAAGCCAGAGTGCGAGCCTTCGCCAAAAACTTTCGTAAGCTACAAAAGCTTCTGGCAAAAGCTAGGCAACGTTCAAAGAGGTTCAGCGACAGGGTATTTCGTTGTCTATTGATTTCCAGAAGCCTTTTTCATGCATACAGTACATTTTTTGAACTATCATATTTTGAGTAGGAGTTTTTTAGAGTGCAAAAGAATCTTCGTTGACGCTCACCAAAAAAGGTATGGCTGCTTCTGCCAGTTCTGAAATCAATATCTCTACAGCCAACGACGTCACTATAGTAATTGCTGGGAAACGTTATACAGCCACCTTTTCCAAAGGAAACAACAGCATATTTACCGCTATTTTTCTATTGAAAAATAAGGAAAAGCCGTAGAGGATTTTAGGTTTTCATTCATCGGTGACAGTTACATTTACAGGACGGAGAACGGCGAGACAACCATCACTAATGGCCGCGGAAACCCCGCCAGTGGAAGTGGTCCATTCCACGTAAAGGTTTAAGCGGGGTAACCTGCGCCAAATGCTCTCTCACCAGAGAGATGCCAACTCAGCCACAATTCATCAGCATAATAAAAATAAACGTTGTAAACGATATGGCATCTTTAGCACTACATCATCAATCCATCCCTTTTCCATAACCTCTTGAAGTAGTCATAAAGAAAGAAACCATCAAAACTCATATTCTAGAACTATTACGCTCATTTGTAAGCAGTGAGAGGTTCATTCCACTTCCAGGCTTCCCTTTGGGGAGCCCAGGATTTGGATTTGATTTTTTCTTGAGATTCAGGTTTTCTGACACTATGTGATGAAACGTTAAGAACCACTCTTATCACTACAGATTTTATCGAATTCATATACTTATAAAAACTATTCTAGAGACGTGAAGGCTATTGCTCGAGATCCTTTTGGTGATTTTCGCTCCACAGATTCACCTACAATATAAACTTTGCGGCGTTACGAATTTTTTTTTGGAAACCAAAAGAAAGTGAATTAATCAATCCCATAGGATATTCTGGGGACACTCTATGTGTCATGAGAGCTTTACACTGCAGAATGCTGAAACAATTTGTGAAGAGAAGGGGCGCCGAAGAAAGGAACATGAAAACGATGCCTCTCCCTTCCCCGCCCCTCTAACCAAACTCTACAACTAGTAGAAATAAGGAATGTAGGCCGGCGTAGGCCGGCGACCCTACTGGGATGTATATAAGAGACTACTCTGATTTGCTCAACAGAGCTTACCGATTACTCAAACGTAAGCTTTTAGCTGATTGAGAGCGGACATGTATGATACTGACACACGTCCACAAACTCTTCACGCTCGCATGCGTAGCAACGCCTGCGAGGAGGAAGAAGATGCCAATCAGACTGACGCAGCATAGAAAGAAATTTCACTTGGGGAAACTATCGGTTAACTACGGATACCAATCTGCCAGAACGGAAGACAATCTGCCAGAACTCTGCTGTCTTCGACAAGATGAATGATAAATTTCCATTTAAAAATGCTCGAAATCATCGTGGCTATTGTAAACCAATTTTTTTGCGACATGTGGGCGTACCTTGTTGTGAAGCAGGGAAACATCACTTATAGGAGGCTGAAGCTTCTTGAGCTCCGCCGCGACTCTGTGCAGCTGCACACAGGTTGGGTCACGTTAGCGAGTTAGTGTCGTCCAGTAGATCGCAGTGATCCGAGCTGCGACGTGAGTACTTTAAGTAATGAGTCTCACAAGGATGGCGATTTATGGACAAAACTTCAGTCTCTTACGTGACTCAAACCCGCACTTGTCCTTTCCGGGGACCGTGCTCTTATCCCTTACACTACCGAGAACACAAAATCAGCTGGAAATAGGGATGATGGTCCTTCTGGAACTTCTTTCCTTTTTGCGATGTCTTAAGCGTACGAGCGCTAATGTCAAACATAGAAGAGGAGAAATACGCAAATAATGCGGGGATAACTGCAGACGTCACAAACTTGCGTTCAGCACAGTCCACAAACGCCTCCCCATTAGTATGTGGATATGGCTGTTTTGCAGTCAAGTACATAGTGTTGGACAGTGTATATTATGCTTCAGCTAAACATATCAAAATTTCATGTGATTTCCACTTCTGGGGAAAAAGTTACCGCAAATTAAAATTGGCCGAATACTTTTGAGCGCTACTGTAGATAGAGATGTAAAGCTTACAGCTTATTGGTTCTGTGATGATATTGGCCGACCGGCTCAACACGTTGTACGTGTGAGTGCTGATAAGCTATGGCATATAAGCCATTAAGAAGGCGAGAGCAAGCGGGGTCTCGGTAGCGTAAGAGATAAGAGCACGGTTCCCGAAAGGATAAGTGCGGGTTCGAGTCCCGCTCGAGACTGGAGTTTTGCCCACAAATCGCCAACCTTGTGAGACTCTCGCTTTGCGCACTGCGGCGTTAAAACAGCAGTTAACAAAACATCAAGTCAAAATAAGTAATGAGTTCCTGGAAGGGTTTGAATTATTATCCCCTCATTTCATCCACTTCAAAGACGAAGGTGCTATTCTCTATTGTTGCCGAAATCGCTGATCTCTTCGGAGGTTCAGTTCTACGCTAGCGCTTTTTCGAAATCCTGTTTTATGTAGTTGGAATGTGGTTCTGTTACTCGAGTTCATTTGCGCAGAAAAATGCAAACCTGAAGAAGATCATACAAATAGAAGAGCTCTGAATATAGTCTGTAAGTAGTACTCAAGAAAATTTGAGCAGCTCATTCTGTGCGAAACCAGACCAACTGTGCACTTTTCCATTTCTGCATATATACTCCAGAGCACTGAATATGCATAACATAACTCAACCGTTGAGGTTGTCTGACACGGTCGCCTTTCTGCCGTCTGTTCGAGAGTTTTTATTCTATTAATTGTTTTTTCCGAAAATACATTTTCTTTACGACCTCTAGATCCTTTCTAGTCTTTCTAACTTTTCATTCGTAGCTTATTCTAGCAGCTTTTGCCTGGTTTTTCTCAGTAGTTTTTCTCTACAGTGTTTTTTCAACCTTCCCTAGTTGCCTGCTACTTGTAAATATTGACTCAGTGGACTCAATGTCAGGTAGATCAAAGGACAAGAAAGATGCCATCAAAACAGCAGCGCTCTAAGAAAGCTTCTTTGAGCAGTTCTCAGCCACCATCAAGCTCGACTAGCAAAGGAGACACACAGACCGCCAATCTTGGGCGGAGAATTTCCAAAATATGTAGGCGATGGAGCTTTTAAAAAGCATAATCGAACTCAACCACGATCCAGCTATAGAAAATATGCTTATTGCCCTTTAGGAGAATATTCCAATAGAATTTTTAGATGCCCTTGAGAGCGACAAACGGGAATGTGGCATAGTTATTTCAGGGTTTGGAGGAAGAGCAGGGTAGTCAGTAGCCCCGGCCATCTTGAAGACTACATGGTGCGCCATAAATATGGTAACAACTTTTCGGATGTGCGTAATTTCCTTGTTTGACGAGTTTCTCCAAAATTGTACCTCCCCTTATGTTCATGATATACCTTAGCCAACATATGTACTTTGTTACCCCCGCCTCGTCAAATTCCGAAAAATGGTGGAGCCTCGCAGACAACCACCGACCGTTCCGCTTTTGCGCGCATTTGGTGAATCCTTCCCCGGGATCGTTCCTCAATTCAACATTTCCCACATGACAGCCTCTTGAATCGTGTAGCGTAGACAGGTTAAAAACAAATCTCGAAATGGTCGTCTTCTCTCTTATACGACCCTTTTTCCGAAGACATTTTCTTGGAAAGGAGTATGATGCAGAACATGCAGAAACACGTGAAAAATGACAGCTGATTTGTTTGTATGTTCTTCTCAGAGGATAGACTCTACCCTGAGTAAATACAATTGTATCCAAACAGGATTCGAAAGCCTTATAAACATTTTGACGAGAGAAAGTTGAAAAGAAAGAACATTTGTTACGCGCCACTTGCGCGTGGCACGCGCTTAGACAGACTTTTTTCTCACTAAAGAGTGATTAGCGTGGAAGAAATGTTGAGATCTCAAAGTACACGTATAGTTCCCACTACGAGTGCTGAAGCCGATGAGAAGAGTCAGATCGCCTCTCATAGCCATTTTCTCTCTTTTATGATAGTTTGGGCTAGAATCCCTACCATCACAGCGATATCGCAATTTTTGTTCGAGAAAAGTACAAAGCTTAATCCGACCCTCTTAAGAAGGGTTCTTCTGGAAGGATGCAGCTGAGGGTCAAAGATTTTTCTAATGGTACGACTTGAAAACTGCATCGCACTTGCTCACGAATGGGAAAAGACCAAGACTGGTGGTGAGGGAATGTTCGCGACTTAATCCCAGCCTGCAATCTTCCTACGAATTTCCCGGACCACAATGTGATGGATCGCCGGATATAGTCCATGCTAGAGAGGAAAGCCTGCGCTTCAAAATGCACCACTGCTGCTGCTCCTAAGAGATCACTGAAAAAAGCCTGGGCTGGAATTTTCCAAGAAACTCTGCGTGCCACTGTCGATGAGTAGCCGGAGAATCTTTGAGCTATAATTAGTATAGGAAATAGTTATATAAGATGGCGGTGTGTTCGTTTTGTAGATGTGATGCACAGTAAATAATACACCAAAATTGGTTATGTTTCAACATAAACTACGGTTTCTAGAGGCCAATATTTTTGTTACCATATTTATGGCGCACCCTGTAAGTTCTCAGGGTTTTGGACGTCACACAGACGTTCAGGAAACCACTAATGCTGCTTGGTAATTCTGTGCTTTCGTGTCAATCAGTGAACGACCGTAGTCTTCGTAATAAAATGGATAACCTACATGTCCTTATAACCCAAAAACGTCCCGATTTGCTTTTTGTAACTGAGACATGGCTCACTTCGAGCATTCTCGATTCCGAGGTTGTAGCCGCGTTTCCGTATTTGTTATACAGATTGGATGGGAAAGTTGGTAGAGGAGGTGGGGTGTGCCGCTTAGCCAAGGGTAACCTTCATAGTCATCCCATTGCAATACGTTCTACGGAAGCTGAAGTCTTTTCACTTGAACTCCCTTCACCTACGAATGTTGTGCGAGTTCGCTTTACACTCGTGTACAGACCACCGAATCCAAACAGAAAGAAGGACGATGAGTTGATCGAACTGCTTCGTGAACTTGTCTCGACTGTGATCAACTGCGTTATTCTGGGCGATTTCAGTTTAGCGATAGATTGGATGAACCTGCGTGCTTTTGATTCAGCTCATCCAGTTTTTTGGAGTTTTTTTTCCAAGGGGTTGGCTCAAAGCAAATCTTCTTTGCACCTACCTATGGCCATAATACTCTTGATTTGATCTTACCCACGGTTTTCAACATACGTAACGTCTCGATTACATCGCCTGATCATGCCTCGGTTAGCTTCAACGTGATGTAGGAGTTCGGAGTGCCTAATAATCTCCCCTTCTCTGATTTTGTGGGCGTTGACTATAAAGCCCTTGATGAGTATCTCTAGGGACTTGGCTGGCTGATGCTTTTCGACAGGTAGAGTTCCGACGATGTGTACCCGAGGTTCTGCACGGCAGTTTATGACGCTCTTGCAAAATATGTTCCGAGTAAATTTTCTAAGTCCCGACTAATCCAATACCCAACACATATTAAAAACTTGCTAACACAGAAGGGAAGACTATTCCGAGATTTGGACTATCCGCTGAAATCCCCTATCTATCGAAAGGTCTGCTCTGACTTTGACCGCCATCTGAAGAAGTTCCTGTCTCGTTTCGAACGGTGCTTCGGGAACCAAACTTCACTGAAGCGTCTCCACCTCTTTCTTCGCAGGAAATCCAGATCAAAATCGGGCTTAAGTGTTCTAGAAGATCAGAACGGTACCAGGCTCTATAGTGATAATGCTAAAGCGGAGTCCCTGGGAAGGTATTTTGCGAGTGTTTTTTTGGGACCCAGTTCATCCCCAAGTCTGATGATTATAGTTTAATTAATCTTTGAACTAGCATTCCTGATATCTTTTTCAACCCATCTGGTGTTCGTGCTGTATTTAAAAAAACTTAAACTTTTCTTTAGTGAGCCTTTCGATGGTATACCTCAAATTCTTTTTGAGAAGTGCTATAATTCTTTATGCAACCCGCTTGCTCTCTTGTTCAACATATCGCTTCTTCTAGGAGAGGTTCTCAGGCTTTGGAAAAGTGCCATTGTGAGTGCCATCCCCAAAGAATTAGAAGCCTCTAGAGTTAATTACGTTAATGACCTCAGTCCTATCAGCCCCACTTCCACAGCTGCTAAGGTGACGGAGAAGATGATGTTTGATAAGCTTTTCGCGTGGTTCAAAAAATTCTACCTCGTTCCTGAAGAGCAGCACGGTTTCCTTCCTGGGGCCTCTACCTGTACTAATCTACTCGATACATTTTATGATGGTTGTCGGGCTATCAACTATGGTAAATCTGTAGATGTCATCCACCTTGACCTTTCAAAAGTTCTCGATGAATTTTGTTATCCCAAGCTGATCAGTAAGTTGGAACGCTACGGTATTCGAGGTAGCGCAATCAAGTGGATGATGTCATATCTTTCTGAGAGGAGTTTCACTGTTCGTGTCGGCATAGTTTCTCTGGTAGCTACGCTTGTATCAGTAGCGTTCCGCAAGGCGGATTTCTGTCTCCACCGCTCATTTTGGTTTACGCAATTGAAGTGCCTCAGCTTCTCAGAACTTGTGGAGAGGTTCATGTCCAAATTTTATGCCGATGAAATCAAAGTATATGCTGCTTATGATGATATGAGTGCTGGAGTAGTGCAGCAAGCGCTTAGACTTACTGTGGTGAGAATAAATGAATGGGCTTCCTTATGGGATATTCCTTTGAGCCTCAATAAATGTTTAGTTATGCACTTCAGCAGTAGTGAATGGCATAACCCTTCCAAGAACGAGTTCCATTTAAGACCCGGGGTTCATTTATGATACTAGCTTGATGTTTCCTAGCCACATTGACAGTGCCGTTAAGAAAGCTTTTGCTGCTCCATTTCTGATAATGAGAAATATGAGATGTGCCGATTCATCTATACTGCTGCCTCTCAACAAAGCATATGTGCTGCCTCACTTAGAGTATTGCTCGCAAGTATGGTGCCCTTCTCCCAAAAAAAAATATTTAAAAGCTTGAACAAGTTCGACACGTGTTTACTCGACTGCTGTGGTACAGGGCCCGGCTGCAAGCATTCTGCCGCGATGTGATCGATTGAAATTGCTATCTCTTGATTCATTTCAGTATCGACGAGTAATGTCTGATTTAGTGTTCTGTTTTCGCGTCTTCGGGAAGAGGTGAGATTGTCAGCAAGTAAGTACTGGATTTTCAGACCTGCTTATGAAAGAACAGGTGCATTTAATTTACACTACCCGCCCATTCAATCCAAGAGCTATACTTTAATGTTCAATAATCATTTTAATCGTTGCGCTAGATGGCTCGAGCTTCTTCCGCCCCACGTTGTTCAAACATCGAACAGTAAGATATTCAAAAGTAGGCTGAGCAAGCTCGATCTCTTGCGTGTCTTAGGTATTCCAGAACATACTTGACGGTTGCATTGACTTCCCGGCATTTCGATTTCCTCTGCGGCTGCCTTCTTTATGATACATGTCTCCGACGTCTCACGTCTAGTTCTGGAGCTAGATTACCAATGCCCATTTCTCTATTTGCCTCTCTGGATATATTTCGTGTTGCTTATACTGATTCGTGGAGCGTCCATCGTCCAATTTCCCTACTAGCTTTTTCATGCTCTTAGCAGCATTTTCGTATGTAACAGCTGTTATTTTCCCAGTTTGTTTCAGATAGCTTGTTTTATTTCATTACTTCGCCACGGTTTTACTGTTTTCCTTTCTCTTGCTCCGAGACAAGAAGCCGGCTCGGTGGAGTATGCTTTTGATGATGATGATGTTGAGGCTTTGATTTTTATAGCTATCTGTACATATTAGAAAGGTCTTGCTTCCTTCTTTCTCTCGCAGTCATCCCCCTTTCCTCTAGTAGGGCATGTATCACGTTCCAACTCTGGCTTTATCCTCAATTTTTCTGAAGTTGATGTTTTTTTCTTTTTTTTCGTTTTGTTTTTAGAGGACCATCACCTTGCAGTCCCTAATTTTGTGTTGTATGGCACACCTTTTGGCGCATCAAATAAATGAATAAGCACCAGTGATAGCCAGTTACTAGCTGCTCAGCTCTCCGCTTAGGGTTTACTTGACCAAAATACGGAAGATCTTTGATAGAATACCAAATTTTTAGAGGCTTACGAACTCAACTATGATCGTATGATGCTCAGTGATCGCAGCATTGGGCATATCTCCCAAACTTGCAGATCTTTGATTGGAATGGAAACGGCTTTCAGCAGTGATGAGCCGTAATCTCAGCTTACATTCACCTCGTCTACGATAACGATGATTTCGTGTTCTAAAATGGAACTGTCGGTGGCAGGAATCCTTTGCCAATGTCGAAGTAAGTGTCCAATGCATTACACTTTCGCTAAAAGATTGAGTGTTAATGGTTTTGAAAGGTTTGCTCATGTATATAAGCTCACTTTCCATCATGGTGACAGCTAATTTCATAATCAATCGTTTTCTGCCTTGTTCGCCCACTTTACAGCTTCTTGTGTGATCATTCGCAACAATTTGCAGTGTACAAATGGAAGTGTTCCATGCTACGATACTCGCTCTAGCTTTTCTAACCGCTGCTGTTCATGCGCAGGTTTGTGCTTTTCTATTCATCGAAGGGCTGTGAAAGTTGCTGAAGTCAAATATTTAGCGGAAGCGGCAGCTCTAGATGAGAACTTTCAGTAACGCAGTTTTCACCATCATCCTTCAATGGCCCTGATAGCCAGCCTCACTTATATTGCTCCGAAACTTGTTTTTTCAAGTATGATAGTCGTTGATATAAACCGCCCTTGATTCCTTTCTGTCTGAACTAGCCAAATAATGAGCCTGATTTAAGAATTGGATTAGCTGCTTTTAGCACGGCTCTAGCTCAATTGCTAGATTGCTTCTGAGCGTCTATCTTATTGAATCTGAGCAAGTTAAACGAGAGTTTACCGAGAACGAATTCTATCGGATCTTCGAAGATATGATCATTATGTTGGAACCCACACTCTCATAATTGAAAGTTGGCTGAAAGTCTAGGCGAACGTGTGATGATATATACACCATCACCATCTCAAGCTTGTCCATCGGGATGTGGTGCAATAGGATCGAAATTGTCGCATCGCAGAGAGAGAGACGCCGTGCGAGAAGGAACGTGGCAGAATGGAGCAGCAATTGAAAATTACAGGAGCAAAGAAACTAATATTTGAATTATGCCATAATTAATAATCGCATATCGATAGAGCTGTACAGCGAACGTTAGAACTGTAAAAACGAGGCGGATGGTCCGCGACTGCTGCGCGTCGATCGTGATCGGGATGTGGATGCTTGTCTGGCTCTGTCAAACGATTGGCTGGAACATCCCATCATTTGTTGTGAAGAGAGGATCCACTACAAAAGGTTACACAGGAAGTCACAATGAGCCGAGGCAGGAAGGAGGTTTCGCACATGTGAACTCCATGAAGGTGCCTTTGTGGATCCTCAAGGATGTTCGCACGCTAGCAGAATGGCAACTGATACGTAACGACCGTGCTGTCACTGCCAATCCCTTCACGCGACAGCTACGAAATATGACACAGGTCAACACATAGTGCAATGGAACACCCGAGAAATCCGTATTCGCAATCGATAGTGTCCTCTGCGTGATTTTCCATTTGCGAAAGAAATCTGCTATGTTCATACGGTCTCTGCGTTTTCCATCAATCTGAGGATTGGTATGAGTTCAGCATGGACAAATAAGGTCGAAAACCTGAGACAAACCGTATAAAAGATCCTGTTTCTCGATTGTCGGATGTTCTTCCATACAGGCCACTTTTTTGACTTTTTTCTGCTCGCCCGCCGAAGACTTTCAACACAGTGTATGGTCCCTTTCAATCATTACGTCGTGTTTTTTTTCATGCACGCCATAATTTTTTGAACAGTTCTCAGAAAGAACTTGCTAGAATGCAGAAGCAAATTTGTCAACCATTAGAGAAGGAAGGAGCGGGTTCCGTTCCTTCTTTGCCGAACTTTTTTCATATATACCATACTTTTTCGAACTATTTCAGAGAGGACATGACGAAGGGCTAGAGAGCTTCCGTCGTTTTTTAGAAAGGGAACGTTCGAACCCCTCTTATTTCAAGAGCAAGGTTCGATTTCCTTCCATCATTGCCAGACGTTTTTCATATATGCCATACTTTTTCGAACAATTTTCAGCAAGATCTGCATAAAAAACTTTGGCATTTCTTGGAGAAGGAACGATTACACGCTTATCGTCATCTGGACCATGTCAACGAGTTGCTTAACTACTTGGTCCGCTTTCGTTTCTCCATTGCCGAACATTTATCATGCATGCCACACTTTTTCGAACGATTTTCAGAAAGAACTTGGCAGATTGGATAAGAGCCTCACTCGTCTTTCTGATCATGCCAAGGACAGGGTTCGGTCTATTCTCTTCACAGCCGAACATTTTTCATATCTTCTATCCTTTTCCGAATAATTTTCAGAAAACGGTTGAAAGAATACGAGAGAACCTTCGTCATTACTTCGACAGAGAATTTGAGAAAAGAGAAGTTTCAACGAAGAATTTGATCGGCGATACTCCAAAGTAAGGTCTCAAGTTTGGTAACCTGCGCCAAATGGTTTCTCATCAGAGTGATGCCAACTCAGCCACAGTTCATCAGCATACTAAAAATAAACCTTGTAAACAATATGGCAGCTTTGACACTACATCATCACGCCATCCCTTTTTCAGAACCTTTTAAAGTAGTTATAAAGAATGAAACGAACAAAATTCATATTCTAGAAATATTACGTTCGTTTAGTCCCACTACCAAGCTTCTCTTTGGGAAGCTCGGGTTTGGGATTTAATTTTTTCTTGGAATTATGATTTTCTGACACTATGTGATGAAACGTTTAAAACCACTCCTACCACTGCGGATTTATATCGAATTCATAGATTTTTAAAAACTATCTGAGAAACGTGAAGGCTATTGCTCAATCTTATCCTTATGGTGGTCTTCGATCTACTAATTCACTTACAACATGAAGTTTTGTAGTGGTAAAAATTTTACTAGGATGAGTCATAAGCCCTCGGACAAAATGATAGCGATGGCTTCTAGAGATCATAACTCGGGAAAGAGGGGGAGAAAATAAACACGCGTAACATTGTCAGATAGAGTATGAAAAGCTCTTCGAAATACATACTAAAGAACACACCTAACTATTTCCTTTCTTGCAACCATGCCCCATAATTTTAAGCCGTCGCAATTCTACCTCCGCAACACCATCCTATTTCTTTTTTTTATCTGGTTGAGAACCCGCAGAGATCGATAGTGTTTGAAGGAAGTTCACAAGAGGCCTGCTCCTGTTAGATGCCCAATTTACAAGTTGCACAAAAAAATCACGTCGGACGACTATTCCAGCGAAAATGAAGACCATCCGGGACGCTCAATGGAGTTGGATTTGGAGGTGCTGCGAAGTCAGGTGGAAGCCGATCCGTATCTAACTACTCGAAAACTGGCTGTCACCCCTGGGGAGTCAGTCCACAATATTCGTGGATTGAAGTCAAACGACAAGGTGCGAAAGCTTGGTCGATGGGTGCATCATGCTTTGAAGCAGTATGACATGGACTGCCGCACCGACATGACACTTTCTCTCCTCACGCTCAGGCGAAGCGCAGGACGGTCAGCTGTACTCGTTAGCATATATTCAAAAGAGCTTTTATACTCTATCTAACGATGCTTCGCGCATCCATTTTCGTCACCTCTCCCCCAAGTTATGATCTCTAGAAGTCATCGTTATCACATTGTTCGAGGACTTATATGACTCAACCTTATATTAGAGAACAAAAGTAGATCAACTGATCAATCCGATAAAATATTTTGGAGAAACTCTATGTGCCATGAAAGCTCTACACTCTGAAACCTGAAACAATTCGTAAAGAGAAGGGGCGCCGAAGAAAGGGAGATAAAAGCGATTCCTCCTCTACCCCCCCCCCCTCTAACCGAACTTTTCAATCACTTGTAGAAATAAGGAATGAAGGCTGCATGGTACGGCGACCTTTCTGGAATGTTTATAAAAGGCTACTCTGATTCCTCTGATTCACTCCACAGAACTAACCGGTCACTCGAACCCAAGCTCCTGGCTGATTGAGACCGACGTTTCAAGCATGCGAAGCTACGCCTGCGAGGAGAAAGAAGATGTCAACAGACTAACGCAACATAAAAAAGAATTTTTCCCCTAAATAGTCATGTAGGGAACTCTAAGCAAAAAGCAGTGCAATTTGGACCACGATTTACTTCTATCGTCCACCTAGCGTCTGGCCATGCCATGATGTTTTTGCGCGTTTTGTCCGATGACCTCATTATATTGACCCGTGAATCGCACCACACCCGGGTGTGTTTAGCAGAAAATTTTATTTCCTGTTCTACAGTACCAAAGCCTCCAAATCGAAGAAGATACAAGCCATTTTACACGAGAAGGATGAGCACCCGACGCTAGCCGGGCAATCCGACTAGCATACCAATCTGCCAGAACGGACGACAATCTGCCAAAACACTGCTGTCTTCGACAGGAAGAATGATAAAACTCCATTTAGAGATGCTCCCAATCATCGTGGCTATTGTAAACCAATTTTTTTGCGACATGTGGGCGTACCTTGTTGTGAAGCAGGGAAACATTACTTATAGGAGGCTGAAGCTTCTTGAGCTCCGCAGCGACTCTGTGCAGCTGCACACAGGGTGGGTCACGTTAGCGAGTTAGTGTCGTCCAGTTGATCGCAGTGATCCGGGCTGCGACGTGAGTAGTTTGAGTGATGAGTTCTTAGAAGGGATCAAATCATCATCCCCTCATTACATCCACTTCAAAGACGACGATGCTATTCTCAAGTGTTACCGAAGCGCTATTTTCTCCGAAGGTTCAGTTCTAAATTAGCCCTTTTTCGAAACTCTGGTTTAGATAGAGTTCGGTTCTATTATTCGAGGTTCCTGCACATTCTGCAGAAGAACAGAAAAATCTATACCTTCGCACAATCCACACGGTGAAGAAGGTCATACAAGTAAATCAGCTCTGAAGATAATCTGTGAGTATTAGCTGAGGAAATTTGAGCAGCTTATTTTGTGTAAAACGTGATAAATGGTAACTTATGCTAATTACGGAAACGCCAAATACTAATGGTGAGTTTAGAAAATTGAAGAAACCATGGCAAACTTACTACGCCCACAGAATCTCTTAGCGATTATGGATTGCATTAATTTTCGAGTGCTATCGTCGCCATAAAATCATGGTATTTCCATATAGAAAGAAAGCATTTCTCCATTGAACACGTGGAGAATTAGCAGAAAGAGCTCATAAGAGTTGTAAGCTGGTTTTATTCCTTTTAGTAACCAGCAAAATCATCAAGGTGTCCAATGAGCAATAAACTTTGCGAGAAGCTGATTTCTTTGAGCTTCATCCAAAACCTCCAACATAGTATAGAAACAAATTTTTCGTACGTTCTTGGAAGTATATCCAGGATGGTGAAGCTTCTGCAATATTACTGGGGATGAAGTCCGCTGCTTCTTTTCGACGCATTGAAGTATCGAATGTAGTGTATAGGATACGATGGTCTGATCCTGTGAAGAACTTTGGAACAAAAGCAACTTCTGCTAAGGGAAATACGATCAATGGTGGGGTAGAACAATTCATCATGGGACCGTCTACCTGCTTACTCCGAGGACCATCGTGAACGAAAGGGCTTCTTAGACTGTGACTTATCATGGATGGTGGTTGGAAATCACGATGAGCTCAGCAATCTTGCACCCCGTTTATTCCATTTTGTTTTGTGAGTAACGGATTTGAGCTCTTCGGCCATTCTTCTGAAGTCATTCCTTAGCGTTGGTCACAGACGACGACTTCGGACCGAGCATTGTCTTTGCTCTTAAGCTTTTCCAGTTCCAGTTCTATGAGACACTTCCAGTTCTCTCCTACATAGCTCGGTGTTGGTGCATAGGTAACGAGTGACCTTCGAGATGAGCAAAGGAATATCTTAGCAATCACACACTTTCAATTCAAGTTGTCAAGCTTTCGTACTAATCGATATTCATGGGCATGATTGTGTTGACGAAGACACATGAACCGCTGATACCTCCGCTGTGGCATAGTCTTCTTCTTCAGCCTCGAGAACGGCGTGCAGCTGACGATGCCATTCAGCATCCTTGTCAGCCTGCTGACATCGCCCTCGATGTATCTAGCACGCGTCATAAGCCTTCAACATGCATTACCGATGCAATCATTCGTGTTCCGTGAAAAAAAAAACATATCACCATCACTGTCGTTCTTCTTTTGAACAGCCTGTTGGAGCCTACAATTTCGAGAGTCTCTTCCAAGCGGTCGGATACATCGCTGTGTTATTGCAGGCTCAATCATGTTTGGAGGAAAGAGTACCATCCTCTTGTATCCTCTTGGACGTGCTTCGCAGACATAAAAACAACTGTGTACCTTTCCATTTCTGCATATATAAGTGGGGTCGCACTTCTTATGCCGAACTTTATTCCTTACTTTTGCCAGGTGGTTTGCAAGTGTATGTATTAGGTTGATGCATAATTATTACGGATTTTTTCAGCAAATTTCACTTGAAGAAACGATAGAAATATCTAGCAAAGACATATTCGAATAATTGCTTAGGAACATATCCACAATTCACGTCAAGCACTGCTTTCCATTTGCTAAGTCGTCGGATTCCACAGGCGAAGAAGTTTCGATTCTTGTAGGCGATCACGCCTTGACGTTGGCCACCAGGCCATCCACCTCGTCGAAAGTTCAGTTCGGTAACCAATTTTTCAAAGGGCGATCAACGTGATAATCTATAAGAGCTTCTGTTGGTGAATAGGGCGACCGTAGAAGCAAATTCCACCCTTTACTCGGCTTTGGCTGACTGTTTCATCGCCGAGAAATTCGTTGAGATCACATGATGAGTGAGCCGCCTTCCAACATTTCTCGAAGTAATAGAGCATGATGTGGCGTGTATGAAGACGACTTTCTAGACATATTTCTGGTAAAGAAAGCGAGAAGATTATTTCTACAAAAATCCCGAATTCAAAAGTTTTATTTCATCGCGAGGAAAGAAGTCGCGAAAAAATCCGCAATAATTATGCATCAACCTACTTAGTTGGGTGGGGGACGGGGGGGGGGGAGGCATTGACTTCATGCAACACTGAGGGCTAGAGTGGAAAGGAGTGGTAGCCGACCTGACCTGTGCTTAGAAACAGTTCTGGGCGGAAGAATATGGTTTCAAGCAAAGCCTCAGTCGGCGGGATGTGGGCGGGATGATTACCTCGTACAAAAAGCTAGGATGGGGTATGAGTTGAATATTCAATTCACTCACCCACCTCAATAGCCTTTCCTCCTTGAGGTCAGATCAAAAAACTGTATGTTCTCGTTTGAGCAATGTTAATGAGCAGAATTGTGGGCTAACCTTCTTATGTTGGAATTATGTTGAAATGTAGAGGGGGTCCCCTAACTACATTATCACCTCCGAATTTTGTAAAGACATACATAGCACGATGCCGCTAGAGAACGGAATCACAGTTTTAAGTATCCACTACATTCCACTTAACTCCGCATTACTCACTCTACTCGATCAACCTGTTCACCAAGTAACTGCCTTATATATAAGAAGGAGGTTTATAATAGGGCAAGGTTTTCCATACCACTACTTTTATCGCACTCATAAGTTTTGCGGACGGGCAGAACGATCGCGTCGATGTACCGGTGTACCGGCGTGTCGGTGTGTCATCGTGTCGATTTGACCAATGACACACCGACACACCGGTACACCGGTACATCGGCTAACTTACAAACCGACGCACCAAGTTGTTTCATAAATGAAAGAGATACTCCAGAGCACTGAACATTATATAGTACATATTGATCAGTGAGTTCCCCCGGCTAACGCACGGCATCCCACTCTCTTTGACAAAATTCTAGTAATGGGCTAACTCTCCCCTTTTTTTGAGAAGCAAATATAGTTCCCTATACACCAAATTTGACACAGGATAAACAGCGCAGTGCAATTGGTATTCAATGAAACCCGGTGCTTACGCCTTTGAGTGGGAGTGCCCATTTTCTACGTTCTTTCTCAAAAAGAGTTACCATCAAAAAACCAACTGCTAGACAACCAAAGAGGATGCTGTGGAGATGCTCTGAGTGATGATAGCACCATTATCGGATGCTTTCATCGATGGACCCTCTTCTTTACAGAGATGTCATTAGTTGAGAATCCCAGATTGTCTTGTTTTGTCGCAAGTGATATCGAGCGAAGAAGATCCTTCATTGAATCTCAAAGATTGCTGGGTATTTCCGAAAGAATTTCCGGTCATACACACACACCGACACACACACACGTAAACACACCGACAAACCAACAGACATACAGTAGCGCTCACAAGTATTTGTTCAGGCCTGTTCGGCCGTAACTTTTTTTTCAGTGGAGCAAATCGCATGTTATTAGGATATGTTCAGCTGAAGCATATTTTACACTGTCCAACACTTGACTCAAAGCAGCCATATCCACTTACTAATGGAGAAGCGTTTGTAGACTATGCTGAGAGCAAGTTTGTGACGTCTGCAAATATTCGAACCTTACGTACGTTTTTCCTCTCTTCTGGGTTCGGCATTAGCGCTCATACACTTTAGACATGGCAAAAAGGAAAGAAATTATAGAAAGGCCATCATTCGTCATTCCAGTTGATTTTTCGTTCAAGCCCTTTGGGATATCTAGAACATGATCAGATTGCAGGTTGATAGTGATAAATATTTTCAATACACCCGTGCTACCCATATTGAAATTTCGCATGATTAGCTCCACTAGAGAAGGAGTTACGACTGAAAAATTCGACCGAAGAAGCAATTGGCCGAATACTTAGCTTTCAGCTCAAGTGAGCCGTTTTTTCAAATTGCAATCACCATGTTTCTGATGAAAATGATTTCGTGCTCAAAAATGGAAAAGTCGTTGGCAGGAGTCGTCTGTCAATATCGAAGGGAGAGCCATAATGGGAAACAGTTTCGCTAAAAGACTGAGTGACTTCAATGGTATCGAGAGCTTCGCTCAAGCACATGAACTCAATGTTTTGTTAATTGCTGGTATATCGCCGCAGCACGCGATGCGAAAGTCTCATAAGGTTTTCGACTTAAGGACAAAACTTCAGTCCCACACTGGACTCAAACCCGTGCTTTGCTTTGCAGGCCATTGTTCTGAAGTTTTCTCCATGAATCGTCGTCCTCGTGAGACTCTGGCGTCGCGTACTGCGGCAATATAAGAGCAGTTAACAAAACATCAAATCAAAACGAATCATAACTAGTGAAGCTTTCACTGTAACGGTTCAGCGCTGATGTCGGCCGACCGGCTCAACACGTTGTAAGTGCTGATAAGCTATGGCTATGAGCTAGGCTCACTTTTCATAAAAATAACTACTAGCTGCAAAACCTAATTCGCAGCTGTTTGGGTGATCATTTGCAGCCATTTGCAGTTTACGGATGGAAATGTTCCATGCTATAACTCTCGCTATTCTAGCAACTGCGGCTCATGCGCAGGTTTTGCTTTTCCATTCATCCAAGAGCTGTGGAACATGCTAAACTCATTTAGCGAAAGCGTCACTTCTATCTGGAAGACTTTCAGTGGCAAGGTTCCCACAACCACTCCTTGATTCTCCCTGATAACTAGCCTCGCTTGTTTTGCTCTGACAATTTGTTTCCTTCTCTGACCGACATGAACACATCCTTTCAGCTTTTCATTTATCATTTGTAGGAATACCAGTCGGATTGCCCAGCTAACGCCGGGCTCTCCTCCTTCTTATGTAATGCCCGGCTACGCCGGGCATCCCCCTTCTAATGTAATAGGGACATAGATTTGTACAAACAATCTGGCATTTCCTTTCCATCAATATAAAATGAAACTATTTTATTCTAATAATGACTAACCCTTTTCTATGACTAACAATCTTTGTGACCTGAGTTCATACATTACAAAAATTTTGACCCACTTAAAAGAATCAGACTCAGTGAGACGGTCGAAATTGCTTCACATCCGCGGAGTGATAAATTTTCTTACCTTGCCTTGCCAAAGAAAATAGCCTTACAGCATTAAATACCTCACAGAAGTATAATGGCATTAGGACCACAATAATCATGCGACGCTTATTTCTTTGAAACTTCCGTTTCACATGAAAAGTTATAACTCAGTATGAACTGTGCTTCCAGTTCAGTGAGAACCGCATCCTCCCGGAAGGATCTTCTAGGGGAGTTCAAAAACGCATGTTTAAAAACAGATGCCGTTCCGGAATTTTGGTTTAAATTGGGGTTAGATTTACCGATGCAGCCTTTACAAAAGAGTTTTAATTCTGGCGAGAGCGCCAGTTTCACACTTCACCACACCACATAGATTAGCCAGAGCCAATGATGCCTTTAGTTCTGCATGAATCTGAATTCCGATGCCGAAATCTGCGTTGATGGTCGTTAGGGATATTCACGTAAAGCAGACCTCTTGAAAATTTCGGATCAACAGAAGAACTGATAATCCTTTCAACCACTCTACCCAAATGCTCTTTTTAGGAGCATCTACAGTTAACACAATCAGTTCTGTAAGAACCACCATTTTCAGTGGGCATTCACCTGGGGGTGTCCCGAAAATCGTATGTTTGATGTACATACCGTTCCGAAATTTTCGCTCGAACTCAATTGCCAGATTTACTGATGATCTATTCCTTGCTGAGAGATTACCAAAATCTGCATGCATAAATGGTACCGCGTTTTCTTTTCATTCAGATCTCAGTAGCAACAAAACTAATTCAACCACCAAAATATGGAAATCAGCAGGATGGGTCATGGTCTTTTGATAGTGGTGTTAACAACAGTCGAGAACAATAATAAAAACCATTCAAAATTTCTTTCGGTTTTGTTGGTCTAGGTTGATGAGTCATAGAGAAGGCGATGTGGAGCTAACAAAGAAAAGAGGGTAACCATCAACGGTGTTAGTGATCCTGAGATCCTTAGTTGATGATACTTTTCTATACAGAAATGCTGGAGGGGGAAAGGGCAGTACGCAATGGAACTCAATATGATGTGTCTCTTACGCTCCGATAAATAAATTCAAAAGAAAATGACGGGTCAGCCGATCGCTTCCACTTTGCCTTAGGAGCGAGGGGAATTTTCACTGCACCCACTCCACTCCATTAACCTACCCACCCATTTACTGATTTATATGTAAAGAAGGAAATGTAAGAGTTTCATTGAGAGAATGGGTTTTCCATATCACTACCTATCATACCTTTATCGTAATCATGAACGTTTGCGGACGGACACACCGACATACCGACATACCGACATACCGACAAACCGACATACCGACAAACACACAAACCGACAAACCGACACACCAAGTTTCTGCTTTATGAATGAGAGAGATACTACTCTATGCAAATAGACAGAAACGAAAATTCAGTCCACTCGGCACTCGGCTCTTGCAGTAAGCCCCTTGCTTAGCCCACCAACCACCCCCCGTGTCCTTGCCCAAAACCTCTTTTCGACGCGTCGTACATGTGACGGGTAAAAAATTTGCGTATCAACATGTGCCGGATTACTATAAGAGACGAGTGCCGGACTGAATTTTCGTTTCTGTGGCAAAAAGAGTCAATTATCCTACTATCTCTCTCGTTTATAAACCAGAAACTTGGTGTGTCGGTTTGTAAGTTTGTGGGATTGTCGGTGTGTCGGTCTGTCCGCCCGCAAAACTTATGATTACGATTAAGGAAGTGATATGGAAAACTTAGCTCTATTCTACGGCTCTTTCATATATATAAGGCAGTAACTTGGTGGGTAGGTTGATGGAATAGAGTGAGTACTGCGGAGTGAAGTTAGTGATGTGGAGTGAAGGACGCACTTCAAAACTGTGATTTCGACCTGAACTAGCATCGTGCTATGGATGTCTGAGCTTTAGGAGGAACGGGGTATCGAGGTGGGTGGGTCAACTGAATATTCAGCTCATACCCCACCCTAGCTTTTTGCACGAGCTAATCATCCCCCCAACCCCGCCACTCCTTGCATAGTGAGGCTTAGCTTGAAAAAATATTCTTTCGCCTAGGAGAGTTCCCAAATACAGGTCAGGTCGATTATCCCTCCCCTGCACCCTAGCCCTCAGTGTTGGATAAAATCAATGCCCCCCCCCCCCCCAACTACACTTTCTAATTGCTTGGAAAAAGAGAAGAATGAGGCTCGACGTGAGTCGGGCGACCCGACTTTTACTTACATAATTCGCTAAATATGTCTGTTGGTTTGTCGGTGTGTTTTTGTGTGGGTGTGTGTGTGCTTGACGGAAGTTCATAACACCTGTTCCCGTGGACCAAGAGAGCTCAAATTTGAAAGAGTAGAGGAGGCAAATTGGAAATACTTATCGTAGGTGGCAGGGCCAGACTACGCCCGTAGGGGGCATGATTTGCATGAAGTAAGCGTCTGAGCGGAAACTCGTAGCTCCTGTTCCTCTGGATCTAGAGACTTCAAAATTGGTGAGAGGACAGGCGGCAGGATTGAAACACTTTTGGTGAGTTGCAGGAATCCCACCCACCCGAGACGGGCTTTGCGCGGAACGAATGGTTGAGCGAGAATTCATTACTCCTCTTCTGTGAATCTAAAACAGTTCAAACTTGGCAGGACTCCAGCTTTTCGTGTTAACAATGGAGCCTCAGCATTTTGTGATAGGTGATGTGGGATATGACGGGTTCATAGGAACTCCAGTAGCCGATAATAACTGATAAGAGAGTATGAGGGGCCTAGGAGAGCATGAGCCAAATATCGATCAATATCCTAACCCTCCGCTATTTGCGATGTAGCTTTGACTGATCAGTATGTTTCACTCGATAAGAAGATCTTTAAAGTATGGTGACCAAAGTGCATGGTAAGTGCAGTGATAGGAACTCACTGGCGGCAAGGGCAACTGCTCGGTAACGACGCTACCACCGCCCATCTGTTCCCGCAACAGCTACGAAATCTGAACAAATCATCGAGAGCGGAGTAAAGTTCCCAAGAGCCCCGTATTCGCATTCGAGAGGGTCTTCTGCATGGTTTTCAATTTGAGAGGGGAATATATTCATACGATCTCTTATCCTGCTATCTCCAACAATCCAAGGATTGGTAGTCTGCCTTGTCTCTTGATTATGGGATGTTCTTCCATACCGCCACCTTTCCGATTATTTTTCAGATTGACCGGTACTCCAGATATCGGCGACCACATCCTGAGCCGGAGTATTATTACTACGATGTTCGGTCTTGTTTATCCATTGTTGCTTTTTTTATGGGTGCCGTTCTTTTTCAGACAATTTTCAGGAGGAGTTTGACATACTGCAAGATGAAATTCTTCGTAACCTTGACAGGGAACAGTTTAAGGACAAGGTTTGGTCTCGTTCATTCATTGCAAAACGTTTTTCATATATGCAATTCTATTTTTGAACAATTTTCAGGATGAATTTGCCAGATTGAAAAAGGACCTTCTCCGTTACCTTGAGGGCGAACTTTTGAAAGCCGATTATGAGTCGGAGTATCCTTACTACTATGTTCGGTCTTGTTTATTCGTTGCTGCTTGTTTTTTATGGGTGTCGTTCTTTTTCAAACAATTTTCAGGGAGAGTTTGCCAGACTGCAAGATGAAATCCGTCGTAACTTTGATAGGGAACACTTTAGGGACAAGGTTTGGTCTCGCTTCTTCATTGCTGAACATTTTTCATATATGCAATCCTTTTTTCAAACAAATTTTTAGGAGGAACTTGCCAGAATGCATGACGACCTGCATCGTTTCTTTGAGAGGGAGCGATCGAACGGTCGTCGACGTTTTCCAAGAAAAGTCTAAAGTCTCGTGCTGGATGACCTTTGTGACTTCTCGCTAGAGAGGTGCCAACTCAGCCACAGTTCATCAGCATAATAAAAATAAATGTTGTGAATGATATGGCAGCTTTAGTACTACATCACCACTCTTTCCCTTTTTCCGAAGCTCCTGAACAGCTATGAAAAAGTAAATATCCAAACTCATATTCCTGAACCACTACACTCATTTGTAAGCAGTGAACGGTCTTTTCGATTTCAAGCTTCTCTTTTAGGGGCCCAGGTGCCGATTAGATGTTCTTCTCAGGAGTATGATTTTGGATATTTTCTTTTTTATAGCTGTTCAGGAGCCAGGTTTTGTCGATTTTCAAAAAATTATCATAGAATCGTGGGGGCTACTGTTCGAGCGATCCTTTTTTGTACCCGCCTTACAAATTCACCTACACTTCACCCCTAAAGTTTTGTGGCATTCAAACTGTATTCGAAAACAAAAATAAATGAGCTTATTTATTCTTAACTCTCCTATCATCTCCTATTTTTGTGAAGAAATACATAGCACGATGTCGGCGGCACAGATCGAAATCACAGTTTTGAAGTATCCATTTCACTCCACTTAACTCCGAATTACTCACTCTATTCCATCAACCTACCCACCAAGTAATGGCCTTTTGTATGAGAAGGAAGTTTAGAATAGAACAAGATTTTCCTCATCACAACTTCTATCGCAATCATAAGTTTTGCGGAAGGACAGACCGACTAATCGACTCATTGATACATCGACACAAAGGCACATCGATTAACTCACGAACCGACGCTCCAAGTTGTTTTACAAATGTGAGGGATACTCCAGAGCACTAACATTATATAATATTAATCAGTCATTCATTCAACTTTGTCAAAGAAAGTTGCAGTAATGGGCTAACTCTCCACTCTTTTTTGAAACAAAAAAAATAGTTTCCTGTACACGAAATTTGACACTACAAAGAGCACTGTGCAATTGGTATCCAATGAAACTCGGTGCTTACGCCTTTGGTTGGAAGTGTCCATTTTCTACTTTCTTTCTCAAAAAGAAATATCACCAAAAATCCAACTGCTAGACAACCGAAAAAATTGATGTGGAGATATTCTGGGTGGTGATAGCACCAATATCAGATGCTTTCATCGATGGACCCTCTTCTTCACAGAGATATCATTAGTTGAGAATTCCAGATTGTCTTGTTTTGTCACAAACGATATTGAGCAAAGAAGGTCTTTCATTGAATCACAAAGCTTGCTGGGTAGCGGTCGTAATCTAGCGCCAAGTACTAAGCAAGATCCTCATCTGCTTATCGTATTGTCGCTGACGGGTCCCTATCACTGCATTTACCACTCACTTTTGTCGATCGAATGAAACCTGCTGAACAGCCAAAGCTACTAGCCAATTTGCGGTACACCGTGAATACCGAAGGGATAGAATTTTGATCGGTAGGCGGCTCTTGCTCTCTTGGGTCCCTTACCTTCTCTTATCAGTTATGATTAATTCCTGTTACCGAGCACCTACGATCTCATCATACCCTACACTACTAATTAAAATGCTGAGTTTCCAATGTTGATGCAAAAAAATTAATCCTACAAAGTTTGAAGCTCTCGGTCCACTGGAACAGGAAATATTAGTTTCTGGTCGGAAATTTCTATCGCGAGCGCCGCGCCCTCTTGAAGTGCAGTCCGGTCATGCCACCTACCATAAGTGTCCTCATCCAACCTACTGTACTCTTACCAAGTTTGAACGCTCTAGGTCTACTGGAATTATGAATTTCTGGTCAGGCACACACACCGACACACACACAAACACACAAACACACACAAGCAGAGACAAACCAGCAGACACACCTAGCGAATTATATATAATAGGATAACTTGTATCTAGCGCTTAATTCTCCGATGATTATTCAATAAGATACGGAAGTTTCTAGATGGATTTCTCCATTTCTATAAGCTTATAAACACAACAAGTACCGGATGAAGCCCAACGATAGCAATATTCGCAAAACACTGATTTCGGATTTTTAATTAGAATGAGAAGAGCTTTCAGCTCAAATGAGCCGTTTTCTTTAATTGCTTTAAACATGTTTTGATAAAGATGATTTTGTGCTTCAAAATGGAAAAGTCGGTGGCAGGAGTGGTCTATCAATACCGAAGTAAGAGACATAATGCGATTCATTTTCGCTAAAAGGCTGAGTGGCTTTAATGATTCCGAGAAGTTCACTAATGTATAATAAGTTCAGCGTTTTGTTAACTGCTGTTATGCTGCCGCAGTACACGATGCGAAAGTCTCACAAGAATGGAGTCACAGTCATCTCCCAAGATTTATAGAAAAACTTCAGTCTTGGAGGGGACTCGATCCCGTTCTGTGCTTTCCGGGTCATTGATCTGAATTTTGTCCATAAATCGTCGTCCTTGTCAGACTCTGGCGAACTGTGTCAATATAAAAGCAGTTAATAAAACATCAAGTCAAAACGAATCATAACTAGTGAAGCTTTCACTGTAATGGTTCAGCGCTGATATCGCCCGACCCGCTCAACACGTTGTAAGTGCTGATAAGCTATGGCTATAGACTATATAAGCTCACTTTTCATAAAAATAACTACTAGCTTCGAAACCTAATTCGCAGCTGTTTCGGTGATCATTTGCAGCTACTTGCAGTCCACAGATGGAAGTGTTCCATGCTGTAATTCTCGCATTTCTAGCAACTGCGGTTCATGCGCAGGTTCGTGCTTTTCTATTCATCTAAGAGCTGTGGAGCATGCTAAACTCATTCAACGAAAGCGTCGCTTCTATCTGGAAGACTTTCAGTAGCAAGGTTCCCACAACCACTCCTTGATTCCCCCTGATATCTAGTCTCGCTTGTTTTGCTCTGACAATTTGTTTCCTTCTTTGACCGACATGAACACATCCCTTCAGCTTTTCGTTTATCATATGTAGGAATGGACTACTCTAAGCAAATAGGGTCAAGTATCCTACTATCTCTCTCATCTCTCTTGTTTGTCGGTTTGTCGGTATGTCGGTAGATCGGTCTGTCCATCCGCAGTACTTTGTGATTACGATAAAGGTAGTGATATGGAAAACCCAGCTCTATCCCACATTTCATTCCTACATGTGAAACAGTCAAGTGGTGGGTGGGTTAATCGAGTAGAGTGAGTGAGATGAATGATGTGGAGTCAAGTGAGTAATTCAGACTGTGATTCCGATCTGTACTGGAATCGTGCTATGTGTGTCTATACAAAAATGGAGGTGATAATGTAGTTAGGAAACCTTCGCTTCTTTCTCAACATTGAGCGTTAGAGCGAAGTTAAGGAACACTCACAATAATTGCGCTCCTTAACGTTTCTTAGCCGAGAACATATAGCTTCTTGACCCGAGCTTCAGGAGTGGTGTAACACCGGGGTGGCTGTGTCAATTGGGTATTCAACTCATACCCCATTCTGACTTTTTGAACGTGGTAATCATCTCACCCTTACCCCTCTTTAGGCTTGGATTATAAACACACTCTTTCGCCTACAACCCTTTCTAAGTACAGGTAAAGTCGACTGCCCATCCTCTACACTGTAGCCTTAAGTGTTGGATCGAAGTTATGCCCCCTGACTACATTTTTTAGCCGGGCGACCCAACTGGTTCACTACAAAGCAGAAACTAGGTGTGTTGGTATGTAAGTCTGTCGGTTTGTCGTTGTGCCGGTGTGTGGGTCTGTACGAACGCAGAAGTTATGATTACGATAAAGATAGTGATATGGAAAACCTAGCTCTATTCTACACTTCCTTTTTATATATAGTGCAGTAGTTTGGTGGGTAGGTTGATGGAAAAGAGTGAGTACTGCTGAGTGAGGTGAGTGAGTTGAGTGAAGTGGGTACTTCAAAATTGTGATTTCGATCGTGCTATGTATGTCTGAGCTTTACGAGGAAAGGGGTATCGAATCGAAGTAGGTGAGTCAATTGAATATTCAACTCATACCCCATCCTAATTTTTTGCACGAGGTAATCATACTTATAAATACTTATGGCATGTAGAAGGGCCAGACTCCGCCTGTAGGGGGCATGGTTTGCACGAGGGCATGGCTTGTAGGAAGTGAATGTCTGAGCGGAAACTCGTAGCTCCTGTTCCTCTGGACATAGAGAGTTCAAAATTGGTGAGAGTACAGGCGGCGATATTGAAGCACTTTTGGTGGGTTGCAGGACCCCGCCCACCCGAGGCGGGCTTTGCGCGGAATGAATGATTGAGCGAGAATTCATAACTCCTCCTCCGTGAATCTAACCAGTTCAAACTTGATAGGATTCCAGCTTTTCGTACAAACAATGGAGCCTCAGCATTTTGGCAGGTGATATGGGATATGACGGGGATCATAGGAACTCGGTGACAGGAACCGATAACAGTTGATAATGAGAGAGTATGAGGGGCCTAGGGGAGCGAGAGCCATTGGCCTTGTGATTCGGCAGGGAAGTTCGTATAGTATTACAACGGCAACTGCCTCGGTAGAGACGTTGCTACCACCCATCTGTTCCAGCAACAGCTACGGAACTTGAAAAAATCATCGATAGGCGGAATAAAGTTCTCAAAAACTACGTATTCGCATTCAATAGGGTCTTTTGTATGATTTTCAACTTGAGAGTCAAATATATTCATACGATCTTGGATATGCTATCTCCAACATTTAAGGATTGGTACGAGTTCTACATGGGCAAAGTAAGGCCCACTAATCAGGTGTCAGTCTGGACTAAACTTTATAAATGATCTTGTTTCTTGTTTATTGGATATTTTTCATACCGCCACCTTTCCTTTTCAATTATTTTTCAGATTGATCGGTACTCCAGATATCGGCGACCCCATCCTGAGTCGGAGTATTATTACTACGATGTTCGGCCTTGTTTCTTCGTTGCTGCTTATTTTTCATGGGTGCTGTTCTTTTTCAAACAATTTTCAGGAGGAGTTTGACATATTGCGAGATGAACTTCTTCGTAACTTTGACAGGGAACGTTTCAAGGACAAGGTTTGGACTGCTTTCTTCATTGCTGAACGTTTTTCATGTATGCAATTTTTTCAAACAATTTTCAGGTTGAATCTGCCAAAATGAAAGAGGACCTTCTTCGTTTCTTTGAGAGAAGACGTTTCAACGACCGTCCTGAGCCGGAGCATTTCAACGACGATGTTCGGTCTCGTTTCTTCGTTGCTGATTATTTTTTATATGACTGCCGTTCTTTTTCAAACAATTTTCAGGAAGAGTTTGACATATTGCGAGATGAAATTCTTCGTAACCTTGACAGGGAACACTTCAGGGATAAGGTTTGGTCTGGTTCTTTTTTCATATATGCATTTCTTTTTTCAAACAATTATCAGGTTGAATCTGCCAAAATGAAAGACGACCTTCTTCGTTTTTTCGAGAGAAGACGTTTCAACGACCGTCCTGAGCCTGAGCATTTCAACGACGAGGTTCGGTCTCGTTTCTTCATAGCTGAACGTTTCTCATATATGCCATACTTCTTCGAACAATTTTCAGGACGAACTTGACAGAATGCAAGAGGACCTTCATCGTTTCTTTGAGAGGGAACGTTTGAACCCCTCTCGTTTCAGGCACAGGGTTCGGTCTCGTTTCTTCATTGCCGAGCTTTTTTCATATATGCCAAATCGCTTTTCAAACATTTTTCAGGAGTTACTTGACAAAGTGCAAAGGCAGCTTGAACAACTCGCAGAGTGGGAACGTATGAACAATCGTCGACGTTTTCCAAGAAAAGTCTAAAGTCCTGCCGGATGACCTACGCTTTGTGGTTTCTCGCTAGAGAGAGGCCAACTCAGCTACAGTTCACCAGCATAATAAAAATAAATATTGTGAACGATATGGCAGCTTTAGTACTACATCACCATTCCTTACCTCCCACTAGAGCTCCTGAATAGCTATAAAAAAAGAAATATCCAAATTCACATTCCTGAGCCTCTACACTCATTTGTAAGCAGGGAGCGGTCTTTTCATTCCAAGCTTCTCTCTTAGAGGCCCAAGTGTCGATTAGATGTTTTTCTCGGGAGTCATAGGTTTTGAATATATGCCATGAGTTACTTGAAGCCTTACCTAATGCTGCAGATTTCAATTTATTCGATTTTCAAAACATAGAATCATGGGGGTTACTGCATTAGCGACCCATTTTTTTGTCCCCGCAATACTAATTCACCTACACTTCACCTAAGGTTTCGTGTCATTCAAACTGTATTCAAAAACAAAAGTAGATTAGCTTAACAATTCGCTGGAATATTCTGGGGACACTTTATGTGTCATGAGAGCTTTACACTTCAGGATGCTGGACGAATTCGAAAAGAGAAGCGGCTCGAAGAAAGGGAGATAAAAGCGATGCCTCCCCCTCCCCCCCCCCCCCCCCTCTGACGAATTTTTCAATTACTTGTAGAAATAAGGAATGAAGGCCGGTGACCCTAATGAAATGTATGTATAAGACTACTCTGATTTGTTCAACAAAACTTATCGATCGCTCGAACTTAAGCTTTTAGCTGAATGAGAGAGGACATGTATGATACCGTTACACGCCCACAAGCTCTTCACGCAAGCACGCGTAGCTACGCCTGCGAGGAGAGAGAAGATATCAATCAGACTAACGCATCATAAAAAGAAATTCCACGCCTCAAAGGTATCAGCTAACTACGAATACCAATCGCCCAGATCGGATACCAATCTTTCTGTCGCTGTCTTCGACGGAAAGAATGACAAATTTCCATTTAGCGATGCTCGCAATCATCGTAGCTTTTGTACTCCAATTTCTTTGCTACATGTGGGCGTACTTTGTTGTGAAGCAGGGAAACTTCTCCCAAAGGAGGCTGAAGCTTTTTAGCTCCGCAGCGACTTTGTGCAGCTGCTCACGGTGCGTGTACACTTTAGCGAGTTAGTGTTCGTCGAGTAGAACGCAGAGATCCGGGCTGCGACGTGAGTAGTTTAAGTAATGAGTTCTTAGAAGGGTTTGAATCATCATCCTTTCATTCCATACACTTCAAAGACGAAGATGCTATTTTCAAGTGTTGCCGAAATCGCCGATCTCTTCGAAAGTACAAATCTCGACTAGCCCTTTTTCCAAATCTGGGTCAGTTGGAATTTGGTTCTGTTATTCGAGTTCATTAGTTCCTGCACATCCTGCAGAAGAACAGAAAAATGCAAACCTTCGCACAATACACATTCACGGTGAAGAAGGTTAGTACAAGCAGATCAGCTCTGAACATAATTTGTAGGTAGTAGTTAAGAAAGTTTGAACAGCTTATTTTGTGTAAAACGTGATAAATGGTGACTTATGCTAACAATGGAATTTTAATCGTGAGTTTAGATACTGGAGCAAACAATGGCAAACTACTGCGCCCACGGATTCTCTTAGCAATTATAAATGGCATTAATTTTCAAGTGCTATCATCGCCATAAAATCATGACATTTCCATATAGAAAGAAAAACTTTCCCTATCGTTCATTCACGTGGAGAAAAAAAAAGAGCTTTTAAGGATTGAAAGCTGTTCTTATTCCTATTAGTGACTAGCAAAATCATCAAGATGTCCAATGATTGAATCTGTGCGAGATGCTGATTTCTTTGAGTTTCATCCGACACCTCTTCAGAGTATAAAAGCAAGTTTTTCGTAGGTTTTTGGAAACATATCTAGAATATTAAAGCTTCTGCAATACTACTGGGAGTAAACTCCGCTGCTTTTTTCCACACATTGAAGTGTCGAATGTAGTGTATAGGATATGATGGTCTGATCCTGTGAAGAACTTCGGAGCAAAAGCAGCTTCAGTCCGAGGAAATTCGATCAATGGTGGTGTAGGACAATTCAATTCGTTATGGAACTGTCTACAATGATAACTCCGAGGTTCATTGCTCAAAACAACACTAGGCTCAACAGTCTTGCCCCCGTTTATTCCATTTTGGTTTTGAGTATCGGATTTGACCTCTTCAGCTCCTCTTCTAAAGCCATTCCTTAGCTTTGGTAGCAAACGATGACTTTACAGATAGCATTATCTTTGCTCCGATGCTTTCTAGGTCCACATGAGACACTTCCAATCCTCTCCTACATAGCCCGGTGTTGATGCGTAGGCAATGAGTGATGTTCGTGCTGAGCTGAGCTAAGGAACATCTTCGCAATCACACACTTCCAATTCATGTTGTCAAGCTTTTGTACTAATCGGAATTCATGGGCAGCCAAGTCAGCCCGATGACTTCGTCCTTGATCTTCCTAGCACGCGTCAAAAACCTTCAACATGTCGTCCCGATGCAATCACTCGTGTTTCATGAGAAAGAGATCACCATCTAAGTCGTTCGTTTTTTGGCTAGGCTGTCGAAGCCTCTATGAGAGCTTCTTCCAGGTAAGCATATTCGTGCCATGATGTAGGCTCCCTCGAATCCAGAGGAAAGAGACATCATATGCCTTTTCGGATGCACTTAGCGGAACGACCAACTGTGTACTTTTCCATTGCTGCATATATACTCCAGAGCACTAAACATTGCACAACATTGTAACCAGTTTCTACGGTGCTTAACTTTCCGCTTACTAATTACTCCATCAAAATACGAGAACTCTTTGATACGATACCGTAATTCCAATAGCTTACGAACTCATCAAATATCGTATGAACTCAATGATCGCAGCATTTCGCATATCTCCCAATTTTGCAGAGTTTGATTGGAATGGAGACAGCTTTCAGCTGTGATGAACCGTAATCTCAGCTTACATTTACCACGTCTTCGATAACGATGATTTCGTGTTTTGAAATGGAACTGTCGGTGGCAGAAATCGTTTGTCAATGTCGAAGTAATTGTCTAATGCATTTGGTTTTGAAAGGTTTGCTCATGTATATAAGCTCACTTTGTATAATGGTAATAGCTAACTTCAAAAGCCATCGTTTTCTGATTTGTTCGCCTACTTTACAGCTTCTTGTGTGATCATTCGCAACTATTTGCAGTGTACAAATGGAAATGTTCCATGCTACAATACTCGCTCTAGCTTTCCTAGCCACTGCTGTTCATGCGCAGGTTTGTGCTTTTCTATTCAACGAAAGGCTGCAAAAGTTGGCTGAATTTAAATATTAAGCGGAAGCGGCAGCTCTAGGTGGAAACTTTCAGTAACATAATTTTTACCATCATCCTTCAATGGCCCTGATAGCTAGCCTCGCTTTGATAGCTCCCAAATTTGTTTCCTTCCTTTGACCAAGTATGACACTAATTCATATAAACAACTCTTGATTCCTTTCCATCTGGACTACCCGAGTAATGAGGTTGGTTTAAGAATTGGATTAGCTGCTCTTACCACGGCAGCGTCCCAACAGCGATCCCATGGGTAATAAGCATGGTTATGCTGACTTTCCAATGGCGCTCAATTGCTCGATTGCTTTGTTGTCCCTTTGTGCAAATGCACAACGAAGGCATATTCATCAATTGAGCCATATAAGACTTTTCTTCTTAGTTAGAGATCTGAGATCAGAACGCTTCTTGTCTCAATGCAAGAACGATCGTTCCTTGGTGAAAACGCTTTCTGACGGTTGACTACCTTTTGAAAACGGAGAACAGTCTGAGCGTCTATCTTAATTAAATCTGCGCAAGCTAAGCTGGAGTTTACGGACAACGAATCCTATCAGATCTTCGAAGAAATGATCATTATGTTGGAACCCACACTCTCATAATTGAAAGTTGGTTGAACGACTAGGCGAACATGTGATGATATATACGGCACCATCTCATGCCTGTCCATCGGGGTGTGGTGCAATAGTATCGAAGTTGATGCGTCGCAGCGAGAGAGACGCCGTGCGAGAAGGAATGTAGCAGAATGGAGCAGCAACTAAAAATTACAGGAGCAAAAAACTAATATTTGAATCTGTACGGCGAACGCTAGAACTGTAACAACGAGGCGGATGGTCCGCGACTGCTTCGCGTCGATCGTGATCGGGGTGTGGATGCTTGTCTGGCTCCGTCAAATGAATAGCTGGAACATCCCATCATTTGTAGTGAAAAGTGGATCTACTACATAAGGTTCCACAGGAAGGCACAATGAGCCGAAATACGGGAAATGTCGAAGGAGGTTTCACACATGTGAACTCTATGAAGGTGCCTTTGTGGATCCTCAGGAAAGTTTGCACGGCAGCAGAATGGCAACTGATGCATAACGAACGCTGTCACTGATAACCCCTTCACGCGAGTCATCGCATAGTGAAATGAAACACCCAAGAAGTCTGTAATCTCAATCGACAGTGTCTTCTGCGTGATTTTCAGTTTGCGAAAGAAATATAATGTATATTCATATGCCCTCTGCTATCTTTAGCAATCTAAAGATTGGTATGAGTTTAGCATGGACAATTAAGGTCTAAAACCTGAGCTAAACCTTATAAAAGATTCTGTTTCTCGACTGTCAGATGTTCTCCCATACACGCCACTTTTTCGACTTTTTCGATTGATTGGTGATCTAGTCATCCTCCGCCGAAATCTTTCAACGACAGTGTATGGTCTCTTTACATAAGTATGGCATGTTTTTTTTTCATACATGCCATAATTTTTTGAACAATTTTCAGAAAAAACTTGTTAGAGTGCAGAGCAACTTCGTCATTCTTGGAGAGGGAACGAGAGGGTTCCGTTTCTTCATTGCCGAACGTTTTTTTATATATGCTTTTTCAACTTTTCAAACTATTTCAGAGATGACATGACGGAGTGCCAGAGGACTTTCGTCTTTTCTTAGAAAGGGAACGTTCGAACCCCTCTTATTTCAAGAACGAGGCTCGGTCTCCTTCCTTCAATGCCAGACGTTTTTTATATATGCCATACTTTTTCGAACAATTTTCAGAAAGAACTGCAAGAAAAACTTTGGCATTTCTTGGAGAAGGAACAATCCCACGCTCGTCCTCATCAGGAGCATGTCAACGAATTGATTACCTACTTGGTTCGCATGCCATACTTTTTCGAACAATTTTCAGAAAGAACTTGCCAGATTGGATAAGAGCCTTGGTCGTTTCTCTGAGCATGCCAAGGACAAGGTTCGGTCTATTCTCTTCACAGCCAAACGTTTTTCATATCTTTTACCCTTTTTTCGAACAATTTTCAGGGAGGGATTGAAAGAATACGAGAGAACCTTCGTCGCTATTTTGATAGAGAGTTCGAGAGAATGAGAAAATTCAACGAACAGTTTTATGAGAAAATAGGAAGTCCCAACGCTCGGCGAACAGGAAGTCCCAACGCCCAGGATTATAAAAAAGGGGTTCGGTCTCGTTTCTGCATTGCTGAATCTTTTTGTGAGTGCCATTTTATCCAAACAATTTTCAGGAAGCCAGAGTGCGAGCCTTCGCCAAAAACTTTCGTAAGCTACAGAAGCTACTGCAGAGGCAACGCTCGAAGCGGTTCAGCGACAGGGTATTTCGTTGTCTATTGTTTTCCGGAAGTCTTTTTCATGCATACAGTATATTTTTCAAACTATTATATTTTGAGGAAGAATTTTTTTAGCGTGCAGGAGAAACTTCGTCGACGCTCACCAAAAAAAGGTATGGCTGCTTCTGCCAGTTCTGAAACCAATATCTCTACAGCCAACGGCGTCACAACAGTAATGGCAACGTTTGCTGGAAAATTATACAGCCACCTTTTCCAAAGAAAACAACAGCATGTTGACCCCTTTTTTCTATAGAGAAATAAGGAAATCCGTTTAGGAATTCAGGTTTCAATCAACGGTGACAGTTACATTTACAGGACGGAGAACCGGGAGACAACCATCACTAATGGCCGCGGATATCCCACCAGTGGAAGTGGTTCATTCCACGTAAACTCTTAAGCTGGGTAACCTACGCCAAATACTTTATCACCGGAGAGATGCCAACTCAGCCACAATTCATCAGCATAATAAAAATAAACGTTGTAAACGATGTGGCATCTTTAGCACTACATCATCACTCCATCCGTTTTTCATAACCTCTTAAAGTAGTCATAAGGAAAGAATCTATCAAAATTCATATTCTAGGACTGTTACGCTCATTTGTAAGCAGTGAATGGTCAATTCCACTTCCAGGCTTCCTCTCGGGGAGCCCAGGTTTTGGATTTAATTTTTTTTTTCGGGATTTAGATGTTCCGACTCTATGTGGTGAAAGTTTATAACCACTCCTACCACTGCGGATTTTATCGAATTCATAGACTTATAGAAACTATTCTAGAGAAATGAAGGCTATTGCTCGAGATCCTTTTGATGATCTGCGCTCTACAGATTCACCTACGATGTAAATTTTGCGGCGTTGCAATTTTTTTAGAGAATAAAAGTAACTGAATTAATCAATCCGATAGAATCTTCTGGGGACACTCCATGTGTCATGAGAGCTTTACACTTCAGAATGCTGAAACAATTCGTGAAGAGAAGGGGCGTCGAGGAAAGGGAGATAAAAGCGATGCCTCCCCCCTCCCGCCCCTCTAACCAAACTCTACAACCAGTTGTAGAAATAAGGAATGTAGACCGGCGTAGGCCGGCAACCCTACTGGGATGTATATAAGAGACTACTCTGGTTTGCTCAACCGAACTTACCGATTACTCGAACGGAAGCTTTTAGCTGATTGAGAGGGACATGTATGATACCGATACACGCCCACAAACTCTTCACGCACGCATGCGTAGCTACGCCTGCGAGGAGGAAGAAGATGCGTTCAAACTAGCGCAGCATAGAAAGAAATTTCACTTGGGGAAATTATCGGCTAACTACCAATACCAATCTGCCAGAACTGACGACAATCTGCTAGAACTCTGCTGTCTTCGACAGAAAGAATGATAAATCTCTATTTAGAGATGCTCCCAATCATCGTGGCTATTGTAAACCAATTTTTTGTGACATGTGGGCGTACCTTGTTGTAAAGCAGGGAAACTTCACTCATGGAAAGCTCAAGGTTTGTGAGCTCCGCAGCGGCTCTGCGCAGATGCACACAGTATGTGTACGTTAGTTAGGTAGTGTAGTCTAGTTGCTTGCAGTGACATGGGTAGTTCAAGTAATGGAAACTCTTTGAAGGTGTAGAGGTTCGGTTGGTCAAAGTGCATGGATTGGATGGTCAAAAATTGTTGCGCGGGAAAATCGCCTATAAAAGGCGCTAGCTGGACACCATTCTAACATTCTACCTTTTTGAATAGTTTCTTCTCCTCATCACTTCTCTCTTCCCAACTGATCTCTGCCTCATGAAATTGTTTGTTACAATGTCGTTATAATGATTTGTTGAGTAATGTCGTTAATGTTTGTTAATGAAGTTGGTAATGAAGTTCAATTACCCAAGTTTGAGGTGTCCACCACCGAACAATTAAAGAAGGTGGGTTTGAATCATCATCCCCTCATTTCATCCACTTTAAAGACGAAGATGCTGTTCTCAAGTGTTACCGAAATCGCCTATCTCTTTGAAGGTTCAGTTCTACGCTTGCGCTTTTTCGAAATACTTGTTTAATTGGACTTTGTATTTGAGTTCATTAGTTCCTGCACATCCTACAAAAGGGCAGAAAAATGCAAACCTCCGCTCAAACCTCACGGTGAAGAAGATCATACAAATAGATCAGCTCTGAACATAATCTGTAAGTAGTATTGAGAGAAATTTGAGGAGCTGATTTTGTGTAAAACCAGACTAAGTGTGCACTTTTCCATTTCTGCATATATACTCCAGAGCACTAAACATTGCATAACATAACTCAACCGTTGAGGTCGTCTGACGCGGTCGCGTTTCTGCCGTCTGCTTGTGAGTTTTTATTCTATCAACTGTTTTTCTAAAAATACATCTTCTTTACAATCTCTAGATCTTTTTAGTCCTTCGAACTTTCCATTCGTAGTTCATTTTTGCAGCTTTTGCTAGGTTTTTCTCAATAGTTTTTCCCTACAGTGTTTTTTATCCTTCCTTAGTTGCCTGCTGTTTGTAATTATTGACTCAGTGGACTCAGTGATCAAAGGACAAGGAAGATGCCATCCAAACAGCACCGCTCTAAGAAGGCTTCTTCGAGCAGTTCTCAGCCACCATCAAGCTCGACTAGCAAAGGAGACACACAGACCGCCAATCTTGTACGGAAATTTTCCAAAATATGTTGGCGAAGGAGCTTTTAAAAAACACGGTCGAACCCAACCACGATGCAACTATGGAGAATATGCTTATTGCCCTTTCGGAGAAGATTCCGATGAAATTTTCAGATGCCCTTGAGAGCGACAAACGGTAACGTAGCATAGTTATTTCAGGTTTTGGGAAGGGCGGGTTGGTCTCCACCCATCAGCGCGTCAAAGGGATCTCGAAGACAAAGTTTTCAGGGTTTTGGAATGTCTTGGTGTGGAGTGCCGCCCGATTGAAATGTATCGCATGGGTAAGCCGAATCCAAAACGACCTCGTCTTGTAAAAGTGGTCCTACCATTTCGATAGCATTGGCGCCGTGTCCTCGCCAAAGCACGTCTACTACGAGAGGCTGGGCTGCCGAATGTTTTCATACGTCGGAGCATGACTGAGGATGAAAGGAAACGGGAATATGAGCTACGACAAGAAGCTCGGGAGCCTAATAAGGGTAGTGGCACTCGTGAATGGGTTGTTTATCGAGACCAACTCAAGCGGCATTCCGAAACACCTCAAAGGCGTTCGAGAAACCACTAACGCTGCATGGTAATTCTGTGCTTTCATGTCAATTACTGAATCCCCGTAGTCTTTGTAATAAAGTAGATCACCTACATGCCCTTATAAACCAAAAACTTCCGATTTGCTTTTTCTAACTGAGACATGGCTCATTTCGAGCATTCTCGATTCCGAGGTTGTAGCCGCGTTCCTGTACTTGTTATACCGATTGGATCGGAAAGATGGTAGAGGAGGTGGGGGTGTGCTGCTTAGTCAAAGGCAATCTTCAGGTCATCCCATTGCAATAAGTTGTACGAAAACTGAAGTCTTTTGACTCGAACCCCTACGAATGTTTCGCGAGTTCGCTATACGCTCGTGTACACACCACCCAATTCAAAAACAGAAAGGAGGACTATGAGTTGATAGAACTGCTTCGGGCTTGTCTCGACTGTGACCAACTGTGTTATATTAGGATCGAGTAAAAAGTTTTGATCGACCTTCGTCCCTTTTTTCGTAAGACCGCTCGGAAGGACTTCGTAATGGGTTATGGTAGACCAATCCCTAACCTGTATTTTTAAAAGGATGTATAAGCATCTCCTTGAAAGTGCTTCGCAAAAATGACTTCAACCTTCAACTGGCGTCCGAAGCTGTCTGAGAGCTATCGTCTATCACGAACTACTGTAAGGGCATAATCCACCGACGGCTGTCGCAAATATATATGGTGCACTCAGAAGGGTCATCGTATCTCAGCCCACGGGTGCCTCATGACGAAACGCCTTCAAGACAAGTAGAGAAGTGGACTATGTCCGAGGAAGGTTTTATGTGTCGTCGGTGGACATTCTCAGGGAATGCTCTACACTGGATAACTTACTGAGGGCTCCACCGTGACTGCCGAGATTTACGCTTTTCAGCCACAGAGTTTGGTCGACGTTGTTTGAAGGAAGCGTCCACAGCGTGAAAATGTTTGCCTTTTCACGACAGCGCTCAACCGCATGTTGCGAAATTATTTTGTCAGTAAATTGCCCAACTTAGATGGGCAGTGCTTACCCATTCCACTTATTCGCGAGGTCTCGCTCCGTCTGATTATCATTTGTTTCTCGCTCTGAAGCATCACCTCCGCAATAGAAATTTTGATGACTGCCCGGAGCTCAAAAATAAGATCTCCAGCTTTTTCGAATCACGGCCGCCGCCCTTCTAAGCTTCAGGAGTCAAGAAACTGCCGGTTCGTTAGACGTATGTTCAGCACAACGATGGAGACTATATTACTAATTGAGATCCTCTTTCAATAGGAATAAGACGTTTTAAAGTGAAGATTGAAAAGCCGATCAAAACTTTTTACTCAACCTAATATTAGGCGCTTTCGATTTAGGGACAGATTGGATGAGGTTGGCTTAGAAAAGTTCGTCTTCGCACCAATCCATGGCAAGAATACTCTTGATTTAATCCTATCCACGGTTTCCAACATACGTAACGCCTCGACCAAATCGCCGCTGGCAAACTCTCATCATGCATTGACATTGACAGTGCCGTTAAGATAGCTTTTGCTGCTCTATTTCTGATAATGAGAAATACGAGACGTTCCGATTAATCTATACTGCTGCTTCTCTACAAAGCATATGCGCTGCCCCACTTAGAGTATTGCTCGCAAGAATGGGACCCTTGTCTCAAAAAGGATATTCGAAAGCTTGTACAAGTTCGACACGTGTTTACTCGACTGCTGTGGTACAGGACCGGGCCTGCTGCAAGCATTCTGCCGTGCAGTGATCGACTGATATTGCTATCTCGTGATTCATTGCAGTATCGACAAGTATTGTCTGGTTTAGTGTTCTGTTTTCGCGTCCTTTGGGAAGAGGTGAGATTGTCATCAAGTAAGTACTGGATTTTCAGACCTGCTAGTGTAAGAGCGGGTGGGTTTAATATACACTATCCGCCCATTCAATCCAAGAGCTATACTTTAATGTTCAATAATCATTTTAATCGTTGCGCTAGATGGCTCGAGCTTCTTCCGCCCCACGTTGTTCAAACATCGAACAGTAAGATATTCAAAAGTAGGCTGAGCAAGCTCGATCTCTTGCGTGTCTTAGGTACTCCAGAACATACTTGACGGTTACATTGACTTCCCGGCATTTCGATTTCCTCTTGCGCTGCCTATTTTACGATACATGTCTTCGACGTTTCACGTCTAGTTCTGGAGCCAGATTACTAATACCCTTTTCTCTGTTTGCCTCTCTGGATATACTTCATGTTGCTTCTAATGATTCGTGTAGCATCCATCGTCCCATTTCCCTAATAGCTTTTTCATACTCATGGCAGCATTTTCATTTGCAACAGCTGTTATTTTCCTAGTTTGTTTTGAATAGCTCGTTCGATTTCATTACTTTGCCACGGTTTTACTGTTTTCCTTTCTCTTGCTCCGAGGCAAGAACCGTGCTTGGTGGAGTATGCTTTTGATGGTGATAATGTTGAAGCCTTGATTTTTATGTGCTCTGACTGTTTGAGGATCCTGCGAGACGATCAGCCTTTCCTCCTAAGGTCCCCCTTCGTCCACCCGATTATGGTTTCAAATCGAATTTGTTCGCACGCATCGAGCTATGGTGGTCAGTAAGCCCTAGTACTGTTGCTTCTCTATGTATATTGGGCGTTAGGCCAGTATAACATAAAGAAGCCTTTTTTCACTGGGGAAAATAGCTTCTCTGTATGTATGAGAAAGGTTCCAGCATCATTCCTCGATTGCTCCTTTATGCGAGCTTCTTGCTTCCTTCTTTCTCTCGCAATCACCCCCCTTTCCTCTAGTAGGGCGTGTATCACGTTCCAACTCTGGCTTAATCCTCAATTTTTCTGAGGTTGATGTTTTTTCTTTTTTTCGTTTTGTTTTTAGAAGACCACCACCTTACAGTTCCTGCTTTTGTGTTGTATGGCACACCCTTTGCTGTACAACAAATAAATAAATAAATAACATTAATAACCAACTACTAGCTGCTTAGCTTTCCGCTTACTGTTTACTCCATCAAAACACGGAAGGTCTTCGATAGAATACCGAATTTTCAGGAGCTTACGAATTCAATAATTATCGTATGAACACAATGATCGCTGCATTTCGCATATCTCCCAATTTTGCAGATGTTTGATTGGAATGGAGACAGCTTTCAGCTGTGATGAGCCGTAATCTCAGTTTACATTTACCACGTCTTCGATAACGATGATTTCGTGTTCTAAAATGGAACTGTCGGTGGCAGGAATCGTTTCAATGTTGAATTGAGTGTCTAATGCATTTCATTTTCGCTAAAAGATTGAGTGGTAATGGTTTTAAAAGGTTTGCTCATGAATATAAGCTCACTTTATATAATGGCGACAGCTAACTTCATACGCCATCGTTTTCTGATTTGTTCGCCTACTTTACAGCTTCTTGTGTGATCATTCGCAACTATTTGCAGTTACAAATGGAAGTGTTCCATGCTACAATACTCGCTCTAGCTTTCCTAGCCACTGCTGTTCATGCGCAGGTTTGTGCTTTTCTATTCAACGAAAGGCTGCAAAAGTTGCTGAATTTAAATATCAAGCGAAAGCGGCAGCTCTAGGTGGAAACTTTCAGTAACATAATTTTTACCATCATCCTTCAATGGCCCTGATAGCTAGCCTCGCTTTGATAGCTCCCAAATTTGTTTCCTTCCTTTGACCAAGTATGACACTAATTCATATAAACAACTCTTGATTCCTTTCCATCTGGACTACCCGAGTAATGAGGTTGGTTTAAGAATTGGATTAGCTGCTCTTACCACGGCAGCGTCCCAACAGCGATCCCATGGGTAATAAGCATGGTTATGCTGACTTTCCAATGGCGCTCAATTGCTCGATTGCTTTGTTGTCCCTTTGTGCAAATGCACAACGAAGGCATATTCATCAATTGAGCCATATAAGACTTTTCTTCTTAGTTAGAGATCTGAGATCAGAACGCTTCTTGTCTCAATGCAAGAACGATCGTTCCTTGGTGTAAACGCTTTCTGACGGTTGACTACCTTTTTGAAACGGAGAACAGTCTGAGCGTCTATCTTAATTAAATCTGCGCAAGCTAAGCTGGAGTTTACGGAGAACGAATCCTATCGGATCTTTGAAGAAATGATCATTATGTTGGAACCCACATTCTCATAATTGAAAGTTGGTTGAACGACTAGGCGAACATGTGATGATATATACGGCACCATCTCAAGCCTAGGATATATACAGTCAAACGAACGGCTGGACATCCCTTCATTTGTAGTGAAAAGCGGATCTGCTACAAAATTTTCCACAGGAAGGCACAATGAGCCGAGGCAGGAGAAATGTCGAAGGAGGTTTCACACATGTAAACTCAATGAAGGTGCCTTTGTGGATCCTCAGGGAAGTCCGCACGCTAGCAGAATGGCAACTGATGCATAACGAACGTACTGTCACTGCCAACCCCTTCACGCAAGTCATCGCATAGTGAATTGAAACACCCAAAGAGTCCGTATTCGTAGTCGAGAGTGTCTTCTGCGTCATTTTCAAATTGCAAAAGAAATACAGGGTGTCCCAAAATTATTTGCACTGATTTATAGCAGTATATTTGAAACTTCTCAACTGCTAAAGACGATGGAATTTCTAGCACGCTAGCTAACGCTATGTGCTACAACATGCTAAAGTCGCATTCCAAAATATCCCCCGTGAGCGCGAATAGAAGTCAAAGTTTGCTTTCGACTTGATCGCATGTGGCACGCAGGTGTCCTTCTCCATTTCTTCCCAGCCGTCCTCCAGCTTTTCCATTCTAGGACTCCAAACTGGAACTGCAAACTCGACAGGTCCTCTTCTGACCAGGCACCAGTGGGGTCAAGTGAGTCAAGTTCGGGAAAATAGGGTGACCATCCTTCTTCACCAATGAAGTCGGGCAGCTGTCGTCGGCACCACTCGCGGGCAAGCTTGGCTCTGTGGGCTGTAGTAGCGTTCTGCTGGAAGGACTACGAGATGTAAAACGTAGCCTGATCAGTGCTTCAGTACTTCCATCAGTACGCTGTTCGAGTAATGGTCTTGGTCAATTTTCACGCCTGCACCGAAGAAACCACGAGCGGCTTACCCTTGCCAGTGATTTCCTCGAAAAACATGATTTTACTGTTCTGATAACAACCTTTTTGTGAGATATTACACGCTGGATGTTTCTTTCCGGAACGCGAACGTTTTGGCTGTTGAGGGATGGTTTCATTGTCAAAAATTTTTTCATCAGAGAAAACGACGAATGGTTTTTCGTCGGCGTGTCATCACTCGAGTGGGTCTGCGACTTTCTGCATTTTTTTGGCCCTGCAGAATCTATTGAGATCGGAATTGGAGCAAACAATAGGAATGGTAGTGAGGCTTCTGCATGACATTCTTCCATCGCGATAACTTCTGTAAGCCGTGCCCGTTGACTTCCTTTTGATGGGTCACCCAGGATCCCGACCGATTGGCATACGGACCATTTTAATAGTCCTATCTTCAGAAACATTCTACCTTACCATCTTTCCTGGTTTGTCTCTGATTCAATCTTCTTTTCTATATCGTTTAATAGCCTCCTATACGGTTATTAAAAAAATTCCAAAGAATTTCATAACGCCCTTCCACTTCTCGCGCGTCAATGATTGCAAGTGGCATTGAATGAGCCTCCTCCATCTGAAAGGTATTGGGAGTTCCTCATCAGTAACCATGCATATTGCAAGGAAACCTTCTTATGCAACTAATTAATAGCAGGTAATGTGAATTTGATAGATTATTTCTACCTTAAAAATTACTGAACTTTGGCGCAAATAATTTTGGGACACCCTGTATTCATATGGCTTATATATTATATTCATATGGCTTCCCCTATCTCCAGCAATCTAAGGATTGGTATGAGTAAAGCATGGACAATTAAGGTCTAAAACCTGAGCTAAACCTTATAAAAGATTCTGTTTCTCGACTGTCAGATGTTCTCCCATACACGCCACTTTTTCGACTTTTTTTGATTGATTGGTGATCCAGTCATCCTCCGCCGAAGTCTTCCAACGACAGTATATGGTCCCTTTCCATAATTATGGCATGTTTTTTTTATACACGCCATAATTTTTCGAACAATTTTCAGAAAGAACTTGTTAGAGTGCAGAAGCAACTTCGTCAATTCTTAGAGAGGGAACGAGAGGGTTCCGTTTCTTCATTGCCGAACGTTTTTTTATTAATGCCATACTTTTTCAAACTATTTCAGAGAGGACTTAACGGAGAGCATGAGAATCTTGGTCGTTTGATCGAAAGGGGACGTTTCAAGGACAGGGTTCGGTCTCCTATCTTAATTGCCAGACGGTTTCCATATATGCCATACTTTTTCGAACAATTTTCAGAAAGAACTGCAAGAAAGCCTCTCGCGTTTTTTGGAGAGAGAACGTTTCGACGGTCATCCTCGACCGGAGCATTTCAACGACTTGGTTGACGGCTTGCTTCGCATTCGTTTCTTCATTGCCGAACATTTGTCATGCATGCCACACTTTTTCAAATAATTTTCAGAAAGAACTCGTCAGTTTGGATAGGGGCCTTGGTCGTTCCTTTAAACATTCCAAGGACAAGGTTCGGTCTCTTCTCTTCACAGCCGAACGTTTTTCACATCCTCTATCCTTTTTTCAATTAATTTTCAGAAAGAGTTTGCCAGACTGAGAGAGAAGCTTCGTCGTTACTTTGATAGAGAGTTTGAGAAGTTGAGAAGTTTCAACGCCCATCATCGGCGACAGGATTTCGACGACGGGGTTCGGTCCCATTTCTTCATTGCCGGACGTTTTTCATATGTGCTATACTTTTTCGAACAATTTTCAGGGTGAATTTTCTGAAATAGGAGAGGACCTTCGTAGTCTCTTAAAGGGGGGACGTGCCAAAGACAAGGTTCGGTCCCATTTTTTCATTGCAGAACGTTTTTCATATATACTATACTTTTTCGAACAATTTTCAGAAAGAACTTGCCAGAATACGAGAGAAGCTTGGTCGTTTCTTGGAGAGGGAACATTCGAACGCCCATCCTGGGACGGACGAGGTTCAGTTTCGTTTCTGCATTGCTGATTTTTATGGATGCCATTTTTTCCAAACAATTTTCAGGATGCCAGGGTGCAAGCCTTCCTCGAAAACCTCCGTAGTCTATTGCAGATGAACGCCAGTCCTCGTTCGAAGAGGTTCGGCGACAGGGTATTTCATTGTCTATTGATTTCCGGAAGTCTTTTTCATACATACAGTACATCCGAAACAGTTTTCAGGAGGAGTTTTCCAAAGGGCAAGAGAATCTTCATCTAGGTTTACCAAAAAAAGGTATGACTGCTTCTGCCAATTCTGAAACCAACATCTCTACAGACAACAGCGTCACCACAGTAGTGGCAGCGACTGCTGGAAAACCTTCTACAGCCACTTTTTCCGAAGAAAACAACAACATATTTACCGCTTTTTTTCTATTGAAAAATAAGGAAAAGCCGTAGAGAAATTCAGGTTTTCAAACAACGGTGACATTTACATTTACAGGCGAGACAACCATCAGTGATGGCCGCGGAAATCCCACCAGTGAAAGTGTCCAATCCCTTTTTCATAACCTCTTAAAGTAGTCATAAAGAAAGAAACCATCAAAACTCATATTCTAGGACTGTTACGCTCATTTGTGAGCAGTGAAGGGTTATTTCCACTTCCAGGCTTCCTCTCGGGGAACCCAGGTTTTAGACTTGATTTTTTTTCGGGATTCACATTTTCTGAGACAATGTGATGAAACGTTTAAAACCGCTCTTACCACTGCAGATTTTATCGAATTCATAGACTTTTAAAAACTATTCTAGAGACGTAAAGGCTATTGCTCGAGATCCTTTTGGTGATCTTCGCTCTGCAGATTCACCTACAATATAAAGTTTTGCGGTACAAATTTTTTTAGAGAACAAAAGTAACTGAGTTAATCAATCCGATAGAATATTCTGGGGACACTCTGTGTGACATGAGAGTTTTACACTTCAAAGTGCTGAAACAATTCGTAAAGAGAAGGGGCGCCGAAGAAAGGGGAATAAAAACGATGCTTCCCTCACCCCACTCTTCCCCCCCCCCCTCCTCCTCTCCTCTAACCGAATTTTTTTATCTGCTCGTGGAAATAAGGAATAAAGCCGGCCTAGGCCGGCGACCCTACTCTTCTTCTTCTTCTTCTCCCAAGCGTTAATCACGCGCCCTCGCAGGGTCCGCTGTTCTTGTCAGCCGTCTCCAATTCATTCTATCTACGGCATCTTCTGCCGTCACCTTGGCTTCGGCGAGGTCCTTCCTGATAACATCCCGCCATCTCTTCTTTGGGGCTCCTCGTGGTCGCTTCCCTTGAGCCTCGAACTCCATTGCTTCCCTTATCGGATGGCTCTGTTCTTTCTAATACATGCCCGAACCATCGCAGGTGCTGCTCTCTCATTTTTAGTTGAACTGGGACTGTTTGCGTAGCCGTCCTAACGTCTTCATTTCTGACCCGATCCAGCCGCGTCCAGCCGCAGGCCCATCTGAGCATTCTCATTTCGGTGGAGTGGAGCTGTCCTTCATGAGATTTACTCACGAGCCAACACTCGCAGCCGTAGAGCATCGTGATCCTTACCACTGTCTAATACACCTTTCCTTCGAGGGTCCTGGAGCATTGACACTCCATCCATTTATTCGGGATTTTACGGCCTGGTCCATGCTACCATCAGCGGCTAGATCACTCCCCAGGTAGTGGAAGTTCTGAACCTTTTCGATGGCTCCCCCGTGACCGTTGACGATTGACTTATGCCCTCTTGGAGCTGAGGATTTTGGTCTTCTTCACGTGCAGCCGGCGCCCATTCTAGGCCTATACCCTCCGCCGATGCTGGAGTTTGTCCTAGAATTCTTCCTTGCTCTCCGCGATCAGAGCATTGTCATCAGCGTAGAGAATGGTCTTCAGTGGTCCATCCATGAGTTCTTCTGTGATGACGTCCACCGTGAGCAGGAAGAGGAACGGGTTCAGATCTGATCCCTGGTGTACCCCAACTGTGACATCTATTATTCCGGTTTTGGCAGTGTGGGGTGCGTATTATTGTGATGGAGCCATCGTACATGTCCTTTACCAAAGAGATCAAGTGTTCTGGAACCTTTCGTATCCGGAGCGCTTTCCAGAGGACTTGTCGCGGGAGACGGTCGAAAGCCTTCTCCAGATCGAGGAAGGCTAGGTAGCAGGGTCTACGCTTTTCTCGATACTTCTTCGTAACTTGCCTAGCTATGAAGATGGCATCCGTTGCAGACTTTGAGGCATGAAGCCGAACTGCTCCTGTGCGACTGGGACCTGTTCTCTCGATCTTGAGTCGACCAGGCGTTCGTACAGTTCCATTGTGTGAGCAGTCAACCTGATCCCCCGGTAGTTGGAACACTCCATCGCGTCCTCCTTCTGCTTAAAGAAGGGAACGATAGCACTCCTCCTCCACGCATCTGGGATTCTTCCTCAAGCGGTGACAATGTTCAGGAATCGGATAAGTCACTTTACCCGCCTTCCATACTCCGATCGGTACTCCATCCGGATCGTCTGCCTTTCCAACCTTCATCATTCCCATTGCTCTACTCTCTGTCCAGAGATTGATGGGGCCAGCCGTTGCCTCTAATTGGGAGCTGTTCTTACGGGCGAATTCTTCGTTGAAGAGTCCGTCGAAGTATCCCTTCCACCTACGCCTGACCTCGCTAGGCTTCCTCAGAATTGCACCCTCGCTGTTCCTGACGGACCTCGGTAAACCGATGTCCTGAGTGGCGCGGTGACGCGCTATCGCCAAGCGGGGGACGAACCTCTCTCCTTCTGACTGTCGAGTTTCCCATACAAGCCATTTCCGTGTTCTTCCCCTTCGCAACAGCGGCCTTGGCGAGCCTCTTGGTAATTCTGAAGACAGCAAGGTCCTCTGGAGCTCGTGTTTTTTGCCAGCGCTTGTAAGCCGATTTCTTCTGCCCCACAATTCGTTGGACTTCATCATTTCAGAACCATGCTTCCTTGTCCCCTTGGGAACCACCCCGAATTTCTCCCAGCGTTTCCTTTGCGTATCGCATGATGACCTTCACAGCGTTGCTTTAGGTCTGCTGGATTGGCTCTTCGGGGTTCGCAAGTCCAGCTTCTCGTACCTTCTCTTAGAGGTGTTCTCTTTTGAATTGGTGCAACTTCCACCACCGGATCCTTCGATCCGTTCTTGTCCTTGATTTCTTAGGAAGATCGATGTCTGCTAGAGAGGTCTGTGCTGTGGACCCAGATCTTCTCCGGGCGGTGCCTTGATGTCCTTCACAGTTCTAAAGGACGGTCCTCTCACAAGTACATGATCTGTTTCCGTTTCTTTCCTTCCACTGGTGTAGGTTGCCTTCTGAGACTACCTTTTCGCGGAGAAGGTGCTGCAGACTGCCAAGTCGTGGGTTATGGCCAGGGCAAGGACCCTCTTTCCTTTTTCGTTTCTGACTCCCACACCTCTGCCTCCATGTACGCTTTCCATTCTCCTCCTTTCACTGCCGACGTGCCCATTCAGACCACCCGCCATGGTGAGATAGTCCCCCTCGGAACTGATCGGATGGCCTCGTCAAGGCTCAGATAGAACTCATCCTTTTCGTAGACGGGGCAGCCGGCTTGAGGTGCGTACACTGATATTATTGTTCAGTACCCCTCCTTCGTGTCTATCCTCACAGCCTGATTCGACTGCTGATCCTGTTGACGGCGGAGACAGAGCCTTTTAGGGAGTTTGCCACTGCTAGGGCCACACATTTCGTATGGGATCCTCTCCGTTGTAGAAGGTTTGACACCATCTCCAATTTCTCTAAACTTTGCTCCCTTCCAGCGGGTCTCCTGAAGTCATAGGACTTCGATGTTCCTGCACTCCATAAGATTAGCGACCTGCCGGAACTTCCCAATGAGCGATCCCACATTTAGAGTCCCTATTCGACATATCGGTTGTGAGTGGTTTCTCCATCAGCCGGCCTCTCACCCTGGGCCTGAGGCTAGACCCGATACCATTTTTGCAATTTTTGCAAGGCATGGAGTTGTCTCGGCAGGGATCGAACTCGCGCTCCCTCTAAATGCAGACGTGAGCCTACACTCTTATCCACTTAGCTATCTCTGCCGGCGACCCTACAAGAATGTATATAAGAGACTGCTCTAATTTGCTCAACAGAACTTACCGATCACTCGAACGTAAGCTTTTGGCTGATTAAAAGCAGACATGTATGATGGCGACCCATACCCAAAAAACTCTTCACGCACGCATGCGTAACTATGCCTGTAAGAAGGAAGAAGATACCAATCAGACTAACGCAACGTAATGGGTTTCTACGAATACCAATCTTCCACAACGAATACCATTCTGTCAGAACTCTGGTGTCTTCGACAGGAAGAATGATAAAGTTCCATTTAGAGATGCTCGCGATTATCGCATCTATTGTACTCCAATTTATTTGCGACATGTGGGCGTACCTCGTTGTGAGGCATTGGAAACTTCACTCATAGGAGGCTGAAGCTTTTTAGCTCCGCAGTGCACGTTAGCGAGTTAGTGTCGTCCAGCAGGTCGCAGTGTTCCGGGCAGCGACGTGAGTAGTATAAGTAGTGAGTTCTTAGAAGGGTTTGAATCATCATCCCCTCATTTCATCCACTTCAAAGACAAAGATGCTACTCAAGTGCTACCGAAATCGCTGACCTCTTCGAAGGCTCGGCCTTTCGCTAGCGCTTTTTCGAATCACTTGTTTAATTGGAATTTGGTTCAGTTATTTGAGTTCATTAGTTCCTGCACATCCTGCAGATGAACACAACATCCTGTAAACCTTCGCACATTCCAAATTCACGGTGAAGAAGGTTAGTACAAGCAGATCAGCTCTGAACATAATTTGTAAGTAGTAATTAAGAAAGTTTGGACAGCTTATTTTGTGTAAAATGTGATAAATGGTGACTTATGCTGATTATGGAATATTAATCGTGAGTTTAGATACTGGAGCAAACAATGGCAAACTACTGCGCCCACGGATTCTCTTAGCGATTATAAATGGCATTAATTTTCAAGTGCTATCATCGCCATAAAATCATGACATTTCCATATAGAAAGAAAAACTTTCCCCACCCTTCACGTAGAGAATTTAAAAAAAAAGCTCTTAAGAATTGAAAGCTGTTCTTATTTCTATTAGTGACAGGCAAAATCATCAAGATGTCCAATGATTAAATCTGTGCGAGATGCTGATTTCTTTGAGTTTCATCCGACACCTCTTCAGAGTATAAAAGCAAAATTTTCGTAGGTTTTTGGAAACATATCCAGAATATTAAAGCTTCTGCAATACTACTGGGAGTAAACTCCGCTGCTTTTTTCCACACATTGAAGTGTCGAATGTAGTGTATAGGATATGATGGTCTGATCCTGTGAAGAACTTCGGAGCAAAAGCAGCTTCAGTCCGAGGAAATTCGATCAATGGTGGTGTAGGACAATTCAATTCGTTATGGAACTGTCTACAATGATAACTCCGAGGTTCATTGCTCAACACAACACTAGGCTCAACAGTCTTGCCCCCGTTTATTCCATTTTGGTTTTGAGTATCGGATTTGACCTCTTCAGCTCCTCTTCTAAAGCCATTCCTTAGCTTTGGTAGCAAACGACGACTTTACAGATAGCATTATCTTTGCTCCGATGCTTTCTAGGTCCACATGAGACCCTTCCAATCCTCTCCTACATAGCCCGGTGTTGATGCGTAAGCAATGAGTGATGTTCGTGCTGAGCTGAGCTAAGGAACATCTTCGCAATCACACACTTCCCATTCATGTGTCGAGCTTTCGTACTAATCGAAATTCATGGGCATGATTGTGTGGATAAAGGCACATGAACCGACGACACCTCTGTTGTTGCATATTCCCAGGAATAGTTCTTCCCCAGCCTCGGAAATCGCATGCAGCTGGCAATGCCAACCCGTGTCATTTGTCAGCCCGATGAACTCGATCTTCCTAGCACGCGTCAAAAACCTTCAACATGTCGTCCCAATGCAATCACTCGTATTTCATGAGAAAGAGATCACCAACTAAGTCGTTCTTTTTTTGGCTAGGCTGTAGAAGCCTCTATGAGAGCTTCTTCCAGGTGGGCATACTCGTTGCTGCCGTGATGTAGGCTCCCTCGAATCCAGAGGAAAGAGACATTATATGCCTTTTCGGATGCACTTCGCAGACCGACCAACTGTGTACTTTTCCATTGCTGCATATACACTCCAGAGCACTAAACATTGCACAACATTGATGACCAATTGCTACGGTGCTTAACTTTCCGCTTACTAATTACTCCATCAAAATACGGGAACTCTTTGATAGGATACCGTAATTTCAATAGCTTACGAACTCAACAAATATCGTATGAACTCAATTATCGCAGCATTTCGCAGATCTCTCAATTTCGCAGATCTTTGATTGGAATGGAAACAGCCTTCAGCAGTGTTGAGCCGTAATCTCAACCTACATCCACCACCTCTTCGATAACGATGATTTCGTGTCCTAAAATGGAACTGTCGGTGGCAGGAATCGTTTGCCAATGTCGAAGTAAGTGTCTAATGCATTTCACTTTCGCTAAAAGATTGAGTGTTAATGGTTTTGAAAGGTTTGCTCATGTATATAAACTCACTTTATATAATTGTGACAGCTAACTTCAAAAGCCATCGTTTTCTGATTTGTTCGCCTACTTTACAGCTCCTTGTGTGATCATTCCCAACTATTTGCAGTGTACAAATGGAAGTGTTCCATGCTACAATACTCGCTCTAGCTTTTCTAACCACTGCTGTTCATGCGCAGGTTTGTGCTTTTTTATTCATCGAAAGGCATTAAGAGTTACTGAATTCAAATATTCAGCGGAAGCGGCAGCTCTAGATGGAAACTTTCAGAAACATAACTTTTACCTTCATCCTTCCATGGCCCTGATAGCTAGCCTCGCTTGTATTGCTCCCGATTTTGTTACCTTTCTTTGACCAGGTATGATACTCATTGATATAAACCACTCTTGATTCATTTCCGTCTGAACTAACCGAGTAAAGAGTTTGGTTTAAGTATTGCACGGCAGCGTTGCACGGCAGCGTCTTAATAGCGACCCCATGGGTAATAAGCAAGGTTATACCGACTTTCTCAGCAGCGCTCAACTGCTCGAGTGCTTTCTAGTCCCCTTTGTGCAAAACGCACAGCGAAGGCATATTCGTCAACTGAGCCATATCAGACTTTTCTTCTTAGTTGGAGTTCTAAGATCAGAATGCTTCTTGTCTCAATTCAAGAACGATCGTTCCTTGGTACAGACGCTTTTAGACGGTTGACTGGAGAGCAGACTGAGCGTCTATCTGAACTGAATCTATACAAGCTAGGTGGGAGTTTACGAAAACGGATCCTATAGGATCTTCGAAGAAATGATCATTATGTTGGAACCCACACTCTCATAATTGAAAGTTGGCTGAAAGACTAGGCGATCGTGTGAGGCCTGTCCGTCGTAATGTGATGCAATAGGATCGAAATTGTCGCGTCGCAGCGAGAGAGGCGCCGCGCGAGGAGGAATGTAGCAGAATGGAGCAGCAAGTAAGAATTACAGGAGCAAAAAAACTAATATTTGAATTATACCATAATTAATAATCGCTTATAGATAGAGCTGAACAGCGAACGCTAGAACTGTAATAACGAGGCGGATGGTCCGCGACTGCTGCGCGTCGATCGTGATCGGGGTGTGGATGCTTGTCTGGCTCTGTCAAACGAATGGCTGGACATCCCATCATTTGTAGTGAAAGGTGAATCTATTACAAAAGGTTTCACAGGAAGGCACAATGAGCCGAGGCAGGAGAATTGTCGAAGGAGTTTTCACACATGTGAACTCTATGAAGGTGCCTCTGTGGAATGTGGAATTCCTCAGGGAATTTTGCACGCTAGCAGAATGGCAACTGATGCATAACGAACGTACTGTCAAAGCCAACCCCTTCACGCAAGTCATCGCATAGTGAAATGAAACACCCAAGAAGTCTGTATTCTTAATCGAGACTGTCTTCTGCGTGATTTTCAGTTTGCGAAAGAAATATAATGTATATTCATATGGCCTCTGCTATCTCCAGCAATCTAAGGATTGGTATGAGTCTAGCATGGACAATTAAGGTCAAAAACTTGAGCTAAACCTTATAAAAGATCCTGTTTCTCGATTGTCGGATGTTCTTCCAAACATGCCACTTTTTCGACTTTTTTCTGATTGATTGGTGCTCTAGTCAGCGTCTACGCCATCCTCCGCCGAAGACTTTCAACAACAGGGTATGGTCCCTTTCAAACGTTATGGCGTATTTTTTCATACATGCCATAATTTTTTGAACAGTTTCCAGAAAGAACTTGCTAGAGTGCAGAAGCAAATTTATCAACTATCAGAGAAGGAAGGAGAGGGTTCCGTTCATTCTTTGCCAAACTTTTTTTTTCATATATGCCATACTTTTTCGAACTATTTCAGAGAGGACATGACGGAGGGCTAGATGATTTTCGTCGTTTCTTAGAAAGGGAGCGTTCGAACCCTTCTTATTTCAAGAGCAAGGTCTCCTTCCTTCATTGCTAGACGTTTTTCATATATCATACTTTTTCGAACAATTTTCAGCAAGATCTGCATAGAAAACTTTGGCGTTTCTTGGAGAAGGAACAATCCCACGCTCGTCCTAATCCGGAGCATGTCAACGAGTTGCTTAACTACTTGGTCCGCCATAGTTTCTTCATTGTCGAACATTTATCGTGCATGCCACACTTTTTCGAACAATTTTCAGAGAGAACTTGGCAGATTGGATAAGAGCCTCACTCGTTTCTCTGAACATGCCAAGGACAGAGTTTGTTCTATTCTCTTCACAGCCGTATCTTTTTTTCATATCTTCCAACCTTTTTCGAGCAGTTTTCAGGAAACGGTTGACAGAGTACGACACAACCTTCGTCGCTTTTTTGATAAAGAGTTTGAGAGAGCGAGAAGTTTCAACGAACAGTATTATGAGAAAATAGGAAGTCCCAACGCTCGGCGAACAGGAAGTCCCGACGCCCAGGATTACAAAAAAGGGGTTCGGTCTTGTTTCTGCATTGCTGAACCTTTTTTATGGTTGCCATTTTATCCAAACAATTTTCAGGAAGCCAGAGTGCGAGCCTTCGCCAAAAACTTTCGCAAGCTACAAAAGCTACTGGCAAAAGCTAGGCAACGTTCGAAGAGGTTCAGCGACAGGGTATTTCGTTGTTTATTGATTTCTGGAAGCTTTTTTCATGCATACAGTACATTTTTTGAGCTACCATATTTTGAGGAGCAATTTTTTAGAGTGCAAGAGAATCTTCGTTGACGCTCACTAGAAAAAGGTATAGCTGCTTCTGCCAGTTCTGATACCAATATCACTACAGCCAACGACGTCATCACAGTAGCTGCTGGGAAACGTTATACAGCCACCTTTTCCAAAGAAAACAACAGCATATTTACCGCTTTTTCCTATTGAAAAATAAGGAAAAGCCGTAGAGGAATTCAGGTTTTCAATCTACGGTGACAGTCACATTTACAGGACGGAGAACGGTGAGACAACCATCACTAATGGCCGCGGAAATCCTACCAGTGGAAGTGGTTCATTCCACGTAAAGGTTTGAGCTGAGTAACCTGCGCCAAGTGGTTTCTCACCAGAGAGATGCCAATTCAGCCACAATTCATCAGCATAATAAAAATAAACGTTGTAAACGATGTGGCATCTTTAGCACTACATCATCAATCCATCCCTTTTCCATAACCTCTTGAAGTAGTCATAAAGAAAGAAACCATCAAAACTCATATTCTAGAACTATTACGCTCATTTGTAGGCTTCCCTTTGGGAGCCCAGGATTTGGATTTGATTTTTTCTTGAGATTCAGGTTTTCTGACTCTATGTGATGAAACGTTAAAAACCACTCTTACCACTGCAGATTTTATCGAATTCATAGACTTATAAAAACTATTCTAGAGACGTGAAGGCTATTGCTCGAGATCCTTTTGATGATTTTCGCTCTACAGATTCACCTGCAATGTAAATTTTGCGGCGTTACAAGTTTTTTTAAAGAACAAAAGAAAGTGAATTAATCAATCCGATAGAATATTCTGGGGACACTCTATGTGTCATGAGAGCTTTACACTACAGAATGCTAAAACAATTTGTGAGGAGAAGGGGCGCCGAAGAAAGGGAGATGAAAATGATGCCTCCCTCTCCCCCTTCCCTCTAACCACACTCTACAACTAGTTGTAGTAATAAGGAATGTAATCCGGAATAATAAGGAATGTAATCCGGCGTAGGCCGGCGACCCTATTGGGATGTATATAAGAGACTACTCTGATTTGCTCAGCAGAACTTACCGGTTACTCGAACGTAAGCTTTTAGCTGGTTGAGAGCGGACATGTATGATACCGATACACGCCCACAAACTCTTCACGCACGCATGCGTAGCTACGCCTGCGAGGAGGAAGAAGATGCCAATCAGGCTAACGCAGCATAGAAAGAAATTTCACTTGGGGAAATTATCGGTTAACTACGAATACCAATCTGCCATAACGGACATAAACCGCCAGAACTCTGCTGTCTTCGACAAGAGGTATGATAAATTCCCATTTAGAGATGCTCCCAATCACCGTGGCTATTGTTAACCAATTTTTTTTGCGACATGCGGGCGTACCTTGTTGTGAAGCAGGGAAACATCACTCATAGGAGGCTGAAGCTTTTTGAGCTTCGCAGCGACTCTGTGCAGCTGCAAACAGTGTGTGCACTTGAGCGAGTCAGTGCCGTCCAGTAGATCGCAGTGTTCTAGGCTGCGACCCCTCATTTCATCCACTTCAAAGACTAAGATGCTATTCTCTATTGTTGCCGAAATCGCTGTTCTCTTCGGAGGTTCAGTGCTACGCTAGCGCTTTTTCGAGATTCTGTTTTATGTAGTTGGAATGTGGTTCTGTTACTCGAGTTCATTTGGGCAGAAAAATGCAAACTTCCTCTAAGATCTTACGGTGGAAAGGATCATACAAATAGAACAGCTCTGAACATAATTTGTAAGTAGTACTTAAGAAAATTTGCGCAGCTTATTCTGTGTAAAACCAGACCAACTGTGCACTTTTCCATTTCTGCATATATACTCCAGAGCACTAAACATTGCATAACATACCGTTAAGGTCGTCTGACACGGTCGCTTTTCTGCCGTCTATTCGTGAGTTTTTATTCTATTAACTGTTGTTTTCAAAGTACATCTTTTTTACAATCTCTAGATCTTTTTAGTCCTTCGAACTTTTCATTCGTAGTTTATTCTAGCAGCTTTTGCCAGGTTTTTCTCAGTAGTTTTTCTCTACAGTGTTTTTTGACCTTCCCTAGTTGCCTGCTACTTGTAAATATTGACTCAGTGGACTCAGTGGGCCGTATGCATAACGCCCAGGGTAGGGGAGAGGAGAGTCTCCCCAAGAAAGTGTTTGTTTTCGCCGTGGGTCAGATAAGTGACGCCGGAGCAGAGTATTTTACGCCTTCAGTACACTCAAAGCAGTGCTAGATTGGTATCCGGAGTTCGTCTTTTTTCGATTAGATGAACCGGAAGTTGTACAGAGTGTGGATTTTTGTCCTGGAGAAGTACTCTGACAAGGTGGAGGGGAAATATACCTTGAGAACGCATAGGAGTGGCAAAAGATTAGTGTGTTCTTCGAAGTGCATTTTGGGGGTTGTGGAAACTTAGAAACGCGCACTCACTTATCTCGCAATTATTACAAAGTGACTTTAGTTTGATGCGAATGTTCAGATACCGTAATACTGCTCCCATAAGTGTATTAATTCTGTGAAAAATGAATAATTTAAGAGAACAATAAGAAAGTGAAGCGTTTAGACAAAAAACCTCGAAGAAATCTAATTTGCATACAATATCTCGGATAAATAGTCGGCATTGTGGTTACTAGTTGTAAAATAGTCATCAAATACCATTCGGCGGTGGTTACTAGTTGTGAAATAGTCATCAAATACCATTCGGAGAAAGTGTTGGGCTATTTCACTCCCTTTACAGGATTTCCAAAGACTCAGGGCTGAATACAGCGCCATGAGAAGAAGTCGCCAGAAATATGTCACCACCAAAACCATCCACAATTACTCATTCGATACGCGCCCGTTCCTCCACTATTCAACCTTCACATTTCCGCACCAACCTGGTTCGGAATCCTCATACCTCGAGAATCATGCATATACGCTACCTTCCCTAATGTACCTACCCCCGCAAATAGCCCTCGGCTTTACCTTTCCTAAGATTTATTCCTCTTCAATAGCACTGATACACATTTGGTAGGTATACTTCTGTCTAAGTCAGCGCATCTAAACATCTCAGTCTGCTGCTGTTCCTATTTCAGCCAATGATATACACATAATTCTTGTTCAACAACATGCTTCTTTGTCTAGCCATTACTTTTTCTCAGTGTTGCTATCATCATATATCTACAACTATTCATTTTTCACTGGCTCATGGAGGATATGGATGGCCCAGTGCGCACCGAGTTTTTGCATGTAGGTGAGAAGCGACTCTTCCGTATTGAGTTTGCCTACCCCTTTAAAAATTGTTCATCGGAAAATTAAGGGCAAAACAAATAGGGGTTGCACGGTAACAACAGTAATACTTGACAACACTCAATGTAGTATCAACATTGAGAGCTCAGTGCAAAACTGAGAAATAAAATAGTTGAAGAGAAAGATAACATAGCGCCATGTCGCCACCGCCTACCACGACGGTAATAGCCGGGTGTACAAAGAATAAAATGTAACAGGATATAAAACAGTGTATAAATCAGTCGAAAAACTAATTACCAGTTGCTAATAGAAATCATACAGGTTTCCTTCTCAAATTACACCAGGATCATGATGCAAAAAAGCTCAGGATAACTGGTGTAAATATAGAAGGAAAGCCTGCTCAATTAAAGCCTCGACTGCTTCATAACAACGAGAGCAGCAATATAAATAAATTTGTAGTTGGTTGTAGCAGTAGAATGAAATCAGAGCAATACTTGACGAATTCGGCAGCAGAAATCAGAGGAATAAGCGCTCAGTCCAGTAATGTGGTGAATAGCGGAGTAGCGGTATACATGACCATCGGCGCCCCAGCTCGATTTTCGGGGTACGCTCATCCCCCTCCCGGGGTAGGGAGGCCTCCCCTCCCACGGTGGGGAGTCAATGGGGTCGGGCACCTCTGAGCTCTCGCTAAGATAAGGTCGCAGAGGCAAACGTCACATGATTATCGAAGGCTGTCGACTCTTCACCTGTTTATAGGAAAAACCTTTGCTCCGTTGTCTATCTTGACCCAAAACCCACCATTCGAACATTCGCGCTCTTCGCAAACATTTTCTTGGTTAGACTCTCCCCTTCCCTACCCTGGGCATTATGCATACGGCCCAATATGGGGTAGATCAAAGGACAAGAAAGATGCCATCCAAACAGCAGCGCTCTAAGAAAGCTTCGTTGAGCAGTTCTCAGCCACCATCAAGCTCGACTAGCAAAGGAGACACACAGACCGCCAATCTTGTACGGAAAATTTCCAAAATATGTCGGCGATTGAGCTTTTAAAAAGCATAATCGAACTCAACCACGGTCCAGCTATAGAAAATATGCTCATTACCTTTTAGGAGAAGATTCCAATGAAATTTACAGTGGCCCTTGAGAGCGACAAACGGTAATGTAGCATAGTTATTTCAGGGTCTGGAGGAAGGGCACGGTAGTCCCCGGCCATCAGCGCGTCAAAGGGATCTTGAAGACAAAGTTTTCAGGGTCTCGGAATGACTTAATGTGGAGTCCCGCCCGATTACAATGTATCGCATCGGTAAGCAGAATCCGAAACGCCCTCGTCTTGTAAAAGTGGTCCTACCATCTCGATCGCATTGGCGACGCCAATGCCCGTCTACTACGAGAGGCTGGGCTGCCGACTGTTCTCATTGGAGCATGACTGAGGATGAGAGGAAACGGTAATATGAGCTACGACAAGAAGCTCGGGAGCGTAATAAGGGTAGTGGCACTCGTGAATGGGTTGTTTATCGAGGCCAACTCAAGCGATTTTCTGAATTACCACGAATCGTTCAGAAACCCACTAACGCTGCATGGTAGTTCTGTGCTTTCGTGTCAAATACTAAACGCCCGTAGTCTTTGTAATAAAGTAGATCACCTACATGCCCTTATAAACCAAAAACTTCCCGATTTGCTTTTTCTAACTGTGACATGGCTCATTTCGAGCATTCTCGATTCCGAGGTTGTAGCCGCGTTCCCGTACTTGTTATACCGATTGGATCGGAAAGATGGTAGAGGAGGTGGGGTGTGCTGCTTAGTCAAAGGCAATCTTCAGGTTATCCCATTGCAATAAGTTCTACGAAAGCTGAAGTCTTTTGACTCGAACTCTTTTCTCTTAAGAATGTTGTGCGAGTTCGCTTTACACTCGTGTACAGACCACCTAATTCAAACAGAAAGAAGGACGATGAGTTGATCGAACTGCTTCGTGAACTTGTCTCGACTTGATCAACTGTGTTATTCTTGGCGATTTCAATTTGGCGATAGATTGGATGAACCTGCGTGCTTCTCATTCAGCTCATCCAGTTTTTTGAAGTTTTTCAAGGGGTTGGCTCAGAGCAGTTCGTCTTCGCACCAACCCATGGCAATAACACTCTTGATTTAATCTTATCCACGGTTTCCAACATACGTAACGTCTCGATTACATCGCCGTTGGCAAACTCTGATCATACCTCCATTAGCTTCAACGTGATAGAGGAGTTTGGAGTGCCTAATAACATCCCCATCTCTGATTTTGTGGGCGTTGACTATAAAGCCCTTGATGAGTATCTCTTCGGACTTGACTGGCTGATGCTTTTCAGGTTGCTTTCAGGTACAGTTCCGACGATGTGTTTCAGAGGTTTTGCACGGCAGTTTATGACGCTCTCACAAAATTTGTTCCGATTAAATTCCCTAAGTCCCGACTAATCCAATACCCGGCACACATTAAAAACCTGCTAACACAGAAGGGAAGACTATTTCGAGATTTGGACTGTCCGCTGAATTCCCCTCTCTATCGAAAGGTCTGCACTGACATTGACAGCAATCTGAAGAAGTTTCTGCCTCGTTTCGAACGTCGCCTCGGAAACCAAACTTAACTGAAGCGTCCCCACCTCTTTCTTCGTAGAAAATTTAGATCAAAATCAGGCCTAACTGTTCTAGAAGATCAGAACGGTACAGGCTCTATGATGATAAGCGGATTCCCTGGGAAGGTATTTTGCGTGTGTTTTTTGGGACCCAGTTCATCCCCAAGACTGATGGATTATAGTTCAATTAATCTTCAAACTAACATTCCTGATACCTTTTTCAACCCATCTGGTGTTCGCGCTGTATTAAAAAAACTGAAACCTTCCGTTAGTAAGACTTTCGATGGTATATCTCAAATTCTTTTTGAGAAGTGCTATAATTCTTTATGCAACCCACTTGCTCTCTTGTTCAACATATCGCTTCTTCTAAGAGAGGTTCCCAGGCTTTGGAAAAGTGCCATTGTGAGTGCCATCCCTAAGCAATTAGAAGTCACTAGAGTTAATGACTACAGGCCTATCAGCCGCACTTCCACAGCTGCTAAGGTGATGGAGAAGACGATGTTTGATAGGCTTTCCGCGTGGTTTGAAAAATTCTACCTCATTCTTGTCTCATTCTTGAAGAGCAGCACGGTTCCCTTCCTGGGGCCTCTACCTGAACTAATCTACTCGATATATTTTATGATGAATGTAGGGCTATAAATAATGGTAAATCCGTATATGTCACCCACCTTGACCTTTCGAAGGCTTTCGGTAAAGTTTGTTATTCCAAGCTGATCAGTAAGTTGGAACGCTACGGTATTCGAGGTAACGCACTCAAGTGGATGATGTCATATCTTTCTGAAAGGAGTTCCACTGTTCGTGTCGGCAATAGTTTCTCTGGTACAGTGGCGTTCCGCAAGGCGGATTTCTGTTTCCACTGCTCTTTTTGGTTTGCACAATTGAAATGCCTCAGCTTCTCAGAACTTGTGGAGAGGTTCATGTCTAAATTTATGCTAATGAAATCGAAGTATATGCTGCTTATGATGATATGAGTGTTGGAGTAGCGCAGCAAGCGTTTAGACTAACTGTGGAGAGAATGAATGGACTTTCTTATGGTATATTCCCTTGAACCTCAATAAATGCTTAGTGATGCACTACGGCAGTAGTGAATGGCATAACCCTTCCAGGAATGAGTTCCACTAAAGATCTGGGGATTATTAGCATGATGTTTTCTAGCCACACTGACGGTGCCAAAAAGAAAGCTCCTGCTGCTCTAGTTCTGATACTGAGAAATACGAGACGTTCCGATTCATCTATACTGCTGCCTCTCTACAAAGCATATGTGCTGCCCCACTTAGTGTATTGCTCGCAAGTATGGGGCCCTAGTCTCGAAAAGGATATCCAAAAGCTTGAACAGGTTCGACACGTGTTTACTCGACTGCTGTGATACAGGACAGGGCTGCGAGCATTCTGCCATACCGTGATCGAATGAAATTGCTATCGATTCATTGATTCATTGCAGTATCGACGAGTAATGTCTGATTTAATGTCCTGTTTTCGCGTCCTTTCGAAAGAGGTGAGATTGTCAGCAAGTAAGTGCTGGGTTTTCAGACTTGCTAGTGAAAGAATAGGTGGGTTCAAACTACACTATCCGCCCATTCGATCCAAGAACTATACTTTGAGGTTCAACAATCTTTTTAATCGTTGTGCTAGATGGTTCAAGCTTCTTCCGCCCCACGTTGTTCAAGCATCGAACAGAAAGATATTCAGAAGGTGGCTGAGCAAGCTCGATCTCTTGCGTGTCTTAGGTATTTCAGAACATACTTGACGGTTACATTGATTTCCCGGCATTTCGATTTCTTCTTGCGGCTGCCTTCTTTGTGATACATGTCTCCGACGTCTCACGTCTAGTTCTGGAGCTAGATTACCAATGCCCATTTATCTGTTCGCCTCTCTGGATATATTTCGTGTTGCTTCTACTGTTTCGTAAAGCGTCCATCGCCCAATTTCCCTACTAGCTTTTTCATGTTCTTAGCAGCTTTTCGTTTGTGACAGCTCTTATTTTAATAGTTTGTGTTGGATAACTCGTTTGACTTCATTACTTTGCCACGGTTTTACTGTTTTCCTTTCTCTTGCTCCGAGGCAAGAAGCCGGCTCGGTGGAGTATGCTTTTGATGATGTGTTGTTGAGGCTTTGAATTTTATGTGCTCTGGCTATTTGAGGATCCTGTGAAACGATTAGCCTTTCCGCCTAAGGTTCCTCTTCGTCCACCCGATTGTGGTTTCAAATTGAGTTTGTTCGCACCGAGCTATGGTGGTCAGCAGTTTCTAGTACTGCTGCTTCTCTATGCATATTGCGCCTTAAGCCAGTATAACATGAAGAAGCTTTTTTTCACAGGGGAAAATACCTTTTCTGTACAGATGAGAAAGGTTCCAGCATCACTCCTCGATTGCTCCTTTATGCGGTCTTCTTGCTTCTTTCTTTCTCTCGCAATCACCCCCCCCCCTTTCCTCTAGTAGGGCGGGTATCACGTTCCAACTCTGGCTTAATCCTCAATTTTTCTGAGGTTGATGTTTTTTTCGTTTTGTTTTTAGAGGACCATCACCTTGCAGTCCCTACTTTTGTGTTGTATGACACACCTTTTGGTGTATCAAATGAATAAATAAACAGCAGTGATAACCAGTTGCTAGCTGATTAGCTCTCCGCTTACTATATACTCGATTAAAATACGGAAGGTCTTTGATAGAATACCAAATTTTCAGGAGCTTACGAACTCAGCAATTATCGTATGATGTCAATGATCGCAGCATTTCGCAGATCTTTGATTGGAATGGAAACAGCCTTCAGCAGTGTTGAGCCGTAATCTCAACCTACATCCACCACCTCTTCGATAACGATGATTTCGTGTCCTAAAATGGAACTGTCGGTGGCAGGAATCGTTTGCCAATGTCGAAGTAAGTGTCTAATGCATTTCACTTTCGCTAAAAGATTGAGTGTTAATGGTTTTGAAAGGTTTGCTCATGTATATAAGCTCACTTTACATAATGGTGACAGCTGACTTCATAATCCATCGTTTTTTGATTTGTTCGCCTATTTTACAGCTTCCTGTGTGATCATTCGCAACTATTTGCAGGGTACAAATGGAAGTGTTTCGTGCTACAATACTCGCTATAGCTTTTCTAACCACTGCTGTTCATGCGCAGGTTTGTGCTTTTCTATCCAACAAAGGGCTGTGAAAGTTGCTAATTTATTTAGCGGAAGCGGTGGCTCTAGATGGAGACTTTCAGTAACGCAGTTTTTACCATCATCCTTCAATAGCCCTAATAGCCGGCCTCACTTGTATCGCTCCGAAGCTTGTTTTTTCAAGTATGATAGTCATTGATATAAACCACGCTTGATTTCTTTCCATCTGAACTACCCAAGTAATCCTACTTATATAATCGGCTAAGTGTGTCTGTTGGTGTGTTTGTGGGTTTGTCAGTGTGTGAGTATGTGTGTGTGTTTTGCGAACCTAGAACATTCAAATTTGCAAGGAATACAGATGACAGGATGGGAACACTGATGGTAGGTGGTAGGAGGTGACAACAATTGAAAGGAAGTGATAAGGAGCCTTAAAAGGCAAAAGTCACAGGACCCATATTTCCCTTTGTGTTTAAGATGAAGTCTTGACACCTGGGTAGGTGATGTAGGATGTGAAGGGACCGTAAATGATTGGTGACAGGGAATGATAGCAAGTGAAAGGGACTGATAAGAAACCGTAGAAAGCGAGAGTCACTAGATCTGTAACGCACTTTCTGTTAATAATGGAATCTTGGAATTTTAATAGGTTATCTAAAATGTAACAGGATCGTAGGTACTCGGTGAGGGGATCGAGAATGGTTGGTGCCAGGCCAGTTGCTGATAAAACTGACAAGGGCTAATGAAAATCCTGCAAAGCGTAGAGCCACTATAATGATGGCCTCAATAGTGGAGCCTTGACAGTTTTGCATGTGTTGTGGAGTACGATCGATGATAGGAACTAATAACAGCTGATAACGATTGATAAGAGTCCCTATCATTTGAATTTAACTCCTGTGGTATTTGCGATGTATTTATGATTACGACTATACTGTAGATTACGACCGCTGCCCAGCAAGGTTTGTAACTCGGTGGAAGATCAAGGCTACTTTGTGTTTTGATATCATTTACGTCAAAGCTCATCCGACCGCTAATAGTTTGGGATTCTCAACCAACGATGTACCCGTGGAGGAAAGAAGGCCCAGTGATAAAGACATCTGATAATGGTGGGCATGTGGTGCACGCAATAGCGTGCGTAGCCCAATGATCCTAATAATGGCATTTGGGACACCACTGCAAAAGATTCAGAAGTCAATTGAGAAGAGAGCCCCTTTTTCCTCTGTTTCCTAGTAAGGTTGGTTTAAGAATTTGATTAGCTACTCTTAGCACGACAGCTCAATTGCTCGATTGCTTCTGAGCGTCTATCTTAATTGAATCTGAGCAAGTTAAACGGGAGTTTACCGGAAAACGAATCCTATCGGATTTCGAATAAATGATCATTATGTTGGAACCCACACTCTCATAATTGAAAGTTGGCTGAAAGACTAGGCGAACGTGTGATGATATATACGGCACCATCTCAAGCCTGTCCATCGGGATGTGGTGCAATAGGATCGAAATTGTCGCGTCGCAGCGAGATAGGCGCCGCGCGAGGAGGAATGTAGCAGAATGGAGCAGCAAGTAAGAATTACAGGAGCAAAAAAAAACTAATATTTGAATTATGCCATAATTAATAATCGCATATCGATAGAGCTGTACAGCGGACGCTAGAACTGTAAAAACGATGCGGATGTTCCGCGACTGCTGCGCGTCGGTCGTGATCGGGGTGCGGATGCTTGTCTGGCTCTGTCAAACGAGTGGCTGGAACATCCCATCAGTTGTAGTGAAGAGAGGATCCACTACAAAAGGTTCCACAGGAAGGCACAATGAGCCGAGGCAGGAAGGAGCCTCAACCCCATGAAGGTGTCTTTGTGGATCCTCAGGGATGTTCGCACGTTAGCGGTATGGCAACTGATAGTAACGACCGTGTTGTCACTGCCAATCCCTTCACGCGACAGCTACGAAATCTGACACAGGTCATCGCATAAAGCAATGAAACACCCAAGAAGTCCGTATCCGCAATCGAGAGTGTCTTCTGCGTGATTTTCAATTTGCGAAGAAATCTACTATATTCATACGGTCTCTGCGTTCTTCATCAATCTAAGGATTGGCATGATTTTAGCATGGACAAATAAGGTCGAAAACCTGAGCTAAACCTTCTCAAAGATCCTGTTTCTCGATTGTGGGATGTTCTTCCATACATGCCACTTTTTCGACTTTTTTCTGATTGATTGGTGCTCTAGTGAGTGTCGACGCCATCCTACGCCAAAGACTTTCAAAGACAGTGTATGGTCCCTTTCAATCATTATATAATGTTTTTTTTTTCATACATGCCATGCTTTTCGAACAATATTCAGCAAGAACTGCATGAAAAACTTTAGCATTTCTTGAAGAGGGAACGATCCCACGCCCATCCTCATCCGGAGCATGTTAACGACCTGATTAACTACTTGGTTCGTTTTCGTTTCTTCATTGCCGAACACTTATCATGCATGCCACACTTTTTCGAACGATTTTCAGAAAGAACTTGGCAGATTGGATAGGAGCCTCACTCGTCTCTCTGAACATGCCAAGGACAAGGTTCGGTCTATTCTCTCCACAGCCTAACGTTTTTCATATCTTCTATCCTTTTTTCAAATCATTTTCAGCAAATGGTTGGAAGAATACGGGAGAACCTTCGTCGCTACATTGACAGAGAGTTTGAGAAAATGAGAAGTTTGAACGAACAGCTTCATCGGCTATACTCCAGAGCAAAGTCTCAAGCTTGGTAACCTGCGCCAAATGATTTCTCACTAGAGGGATGCCAACATAGCCACAGTTCATCAGCATACTAAAAATAAACGTTGTAAACGATATGGCAGCTTTGACACTACATCATCACTCCATCCCTTTTTCAGAACCGTTTAAAGTAGTTATAAAGAAAGATACCAACAAAATTCATATTTATATAGAAATATTACGTTCATTTGTATGCAGTGAGCGCTTAATCCCACTTCCAGGCTTCTCTTTGGGAAGCTCGGGTTTTGGATTTGATTTTTTCTTGGAATTCAGATTTTCTGACACTATGTGATGAAACGTTTGAAACCACTCCTACCACTGCAGATTTTATTGAATTCATAGATTTCTGAAAATGATTTGAGAAACGTGAAGGCTATTGCTCAGGATCCTTTTTGTGGTCTTCGATCTACAAATGAACCTACAATATGAAGTTTTGTGGTGTTAAAAATTTTACTAGGTTGAGTCATAAGTCCTCGGACAAACGGATAGCGATGACTTCTAGAAATCATAACTCGGGAGGGAAGAAAATGAACAAGCGTAGCATTGATTTCCATGTGTATTTCCGAAGCTGTTGATACTCCACTTTATTGGTTAGCTTTCGGCATATAATGCCTTCTTCAGACCTTAACTTCACAATACATAGTTGCCAACAACAAGTCAACAATCAGTTACTACATAGAACACATCGAATCCTATCAAACCAACCGGAAATGTTGGGGAAGAGGGGAGGGGAGTGGACCTATTGGCGGGGAACTTGAAAGAAAAATGAGACCGCTCTTCTCCTGAGGCGACGGAGCGTTATCATTCAATCAGTCTCAGCAGGTCACGCATCTCCTCCTTTGCGTTGATTTCCGGTCGGATACGGTATATTTCCCGTGCCTCCATGATTTTCCTTTCCAGAGGCCGTACCAAATATCTATGTAAAACTCTCGCATCGAAAAATGGAGCGTTCTCCTTCTCATGCCTGAGTGTACGGTGCCTGGAAAAGCTGCTGTGTGGGTAGGCAGCGGGATTAGTCATCGTTCTTCTATGTTCGTCCAGACGGATCTTCAAGGGTCTTGCGGTCTTCCCCACGTACTTCTCTCCACATCCTCCGCATTGAACCAAGTAGACGGTGCCTTGAAGCTCGCAGATCTTTTCAGATGTACAGTAGCGACAATACTGCTCGCGGCACCGTTTTTCGTAGATTCGAGAAGATGTCAGGAGATCCTTCAGTGTAGGGGGAGGTCGGAAAACAAGTCGAATAGGAAGCCTGGCGTTCTTGACGACGTAGTTCACCTCACGTGCCATTTTGTCATTGACAAAAGGCAGTATGAGGCTCACACCGTCAGGGACCCAGGTCCTTGTGTTGCCTTCGAAATATCCATTACTATTAAGGATACTTTCTACTTTAGCATCAACAACTGAATCCCTTCGTGTTCCAAGCTTCCTCTTCGTTTTCAGAAGATTCCGCACGACGTTTGCCTTCATATAAACAGGATGTGCGCTTCTGGAATGCAACAATATGTTCGAAGAGGCACTTTTTCGATACCACAGGTGTTCCTTGCAACCTTCACTAATCCGTACCTTCGCATTGAGGAATGGTAGAAATCCATCCCTCTCTGGATCTTCCCTTGTGAAGGCTATATTAGCATCGTGAGAATTCAGTCTCTTCAAGGTTTCCACAAGGTCTTCTTCTGTTGTTCCAATAATGAACACGTCATCGATATAACGTTTGTAGAAAAGTATTCCACTAGTTAATGATGACTTCTCGATGTGGTCCAAGAAGATGACTGCTAACACAGGTGCTATACGGTTACCTATGGCAAGGCCTCGTTTTTGCTTGTAAAACTTATTGTCGAAGCAAAAAATGTTGCATTCCAGTGCCGCTTCGATGAGATCCTTAACTTCGCTGGCGGAAAATCCCATCGTCATGATATGGTCTTCATTATCCTCGATGTGAGATAACACAGCTCGCACTGCTCCCGCGTTATTCACGTTCGTGTATAAGGATACTACATCGAAGCTCGCGTAGAAGGCTTTCTTCGGTATTGGACATTGGTGAAGCGACAAAATGAATTCTTCAACATTAACAATGTGCGCTCCCACGTATCGCAAGAGTGGCGAAAGCAAACGGACCAAGAGCCAGCTCGATCCGTCTGCGGATCCACCACAAGATGCGATAATCGGTCCAGTCTTGATTTCATTCATTGGGAGGGACAGTGTATTTGCTGTTGCCAAACTTTTGTGCGCCTTCACCAAGTTGTAAAGCGTCGGCACCGATGGAACCGTACCGTACAGTCTTTTTGCCATTTCAGGGCTTGTCCGTTTCTTCACTATCGACATAACGCTTTTCACTCTTTTGCACACTGATTCAAACGCGGCCAAATGCTTTCCTCGTATACGGTGTCATCTGAGAGCACTTTAGCGGTGACAGCCTTATCCATCGTTTGAGGCATCACTACGAAGGAGCCACACTTGTCTCCAACAGTATACCTCAATATATTCTTCGCTTGCAGTAGCTTCTTCACCCCTCTGCGTTCAGCTGGGTTCAGGTTACTGCGATAAGGCTCATCCATCGCGTTCCGGTAAATCCGTTGAATTCCGTGCTCGAGGTTCGCTATTTTGGAGCCGATTTCACGTGAAGACGTGAAGATGGTGGTATTCTTATGAACTTTCCTTTAAGAGGGATTCAGTTGTTGATGTTAAAGTAGAAAGTATCCTCAATAGTAATGGATACTTCGAAGGCAACACAAGGACCTGGGTCTCATACAGAACGGCTGACGGTGTGAGCCTCATACTGCCTTTTGTTAATGACAAAATGGCACGTGAGGTGAACTACGTCGTGAAGAACTCCAGGCTTCCTATTCGACTTGTTTTCCGACCTCCCCCTACACTGAAGGATCTCCTGACATCTACGGATCTCCTTCACTGAGTTCTCTCTCACTGAAGGATCCCCAGCCGGTTAGTGACGAGGCTACGTAGAGCGTCCCCAGGTGGCGGATAGGGGAGTTAATCGCCGACCAAAAGTCACCAGTACTTACCCAGAGACGCAGGTGGATTCAGGGGATGGACTCCTTGATTCTGCTGTGCTGGGTCGATATACCGTCTATTCCTCGCAGGCGATCCACGCACACGTGTGTGGAGAGTCTGTGGGTGCAGTTGGTATCCTGCCCATCGACTCGGCCAAAAGCTTGCATTCGAGTGACGAACAAGTCACACTGGGAAGTATCTGGGAGGCGATTCGGGGCCACCTCCAAAAACAAAGCCCCTTGTCCAACCCCCCACGTCAGAGCCTGGCAAGCTACACGATGGGTTTTTCTTTCACCGCCAGGAACAGTAATAAAAATGGGCCTCATTCCTCTGAACCTGAGGGAGCCCCCAATACGGCAGCGTTGGGTAGGACCGCTCGGGAGAGGCTGCTAAAATCTCAGGGCCAAAACAGGCTGCCCAAAAGGAGAAGGACTAAGATGGCGATCTGTACTTTCAACGCACGGACGCTTGCATCGGAAGCGTGTATAGAAGGCCTCATGATGCAAGCTAGGAGGATAAAGTACGACGTCATCGGACTGACCGAGACGAGAAGGCATCGCCCGCTGCACGCTGTATTTGAGACTGGAGAAGAACTGTTCCTTGGAACATGCGACAGTAAAGGCGTCGGCGGCGTAGGTGTCCTCGTCAACACGCACTTGGCCATGAACATCGATTCGTACGAGAGCCTAACAACCCGAATCGGACGTTTGCGATTAAGAAGATGTGGCTCAACCCCAGCTCTAACCATCTTCGTTGCTTACGCACCAACATCGAGCTACGAAGAAGAGGAGTTGGAAGCGTTTTATATGGATCTGGAGAGGCTCTACAGAGAAGACCACACTTTCTTCAAGGTCATCGTCGGTGACTTTAACGCCAAGATTGGCCCTAGAAGAACGGCTGAAGAGCTTCACATCGGGACTCACGGAGTGGAATGGAATGAGCAGGGTGAAAGGCTGTCCGAGTTTATCATGATGACCCACACCATCCATGGTAACTCGCAGTTCCAGAAGCCCTCTCATTTAAGATGGACATGGGAGTCACCTGGTGGACAGTTCCATAATGAAATAGACCACATCATCTTCAATCGGAGATTTTGCCTGACCGACGTCGCTGTTGTTCCGAAGTTCTACACGGGATCGGACCATCGCCTCCTCCGCGCTAGATTCTGCTTCTCAGTGCGTGGGGAGAGAGCTATGAAGTTTCGGAAACGAAGCCCCAAGACCTCCATCAACTGGGACCACTTCGCTTCCCTTGCGAGTAAATGGGAAGATTCCGTTATCGACAACATCGATGAAGAGTACAACCGGCTCGTCGAACATCTTCACGATAGCGCTAGAAAAGCTGAGAGTCTACAAGTAGCCAAGAGACGACTCTCTTCGAAGACTCTCGAGCTGATACGCCAGCGTGGAATCGCGCGAGCTACAGGCAATTATCAAAGAACGTCCGAACTTGCGAAGCAATGCAGAGAAGCGATAAAGGAAGATCTGAAAGAGAGAAGAGCAGCAGTCATGGACGAAGCCGCCGAGGCCGGAAGGAGCATTCGCAAAGCCCGACGGAGCTTCGCCAACTACAAGACCAAGATGACCTCCCTTCGTCGTCCTGACGGAACCGTTACTGCATCCCGGAGGGCAATGGAGAAGGTCATCTACGACTTCTACTCGGATCTCTTCGACAGCCACGTCTACCTGCCTACTCACCATCTCAGGCAAGACGAATATATCGCTCCTTCGGTTCTCCCTTCCGAAATACGACATGCCATCAAGTCGATGAAGAACTGTACAGCGCCCGGTCCCGATAGGATCAAACCAGAACATCTGAAGAGTATACCACAAGTCATCATCAATGGCTAGGCTCTTCACTCGGTACCTGTCGGAATGCAAAGTACCCACGTCGTGGAAAACTAGCAAGACTGTATTGCTGTACAAAAAGGGAGATCCAGACGATATTGGCAATTATCGCCCAATCTGCCTGCTGTCCGTAATCTACAAGCTTTTCACTCGTGTCATCCTAAACAGGATTGGCAGAATATTAGATGAAGGACAGCCATGCGAGCAAGCAGGGTTTCGGAAAGGGTTCAGTACAATCGACCATATCCACACCCTAACAAGGCTCATTGAAGTATCGCGAGAGTACAAAATGCCGCTATGTCTTACGTTCATCGATTTGAAGTAAGCCTTTGACACTGTCGAGACAGAAGCGGTAATCGAAGCCCTGGGCAACCAGGGTGTTCCTACTCAATATATAAGGATGCTTCGTGAGCTCTACGACAACTTTACGACCAGGATTTCACCATTCTACAAGGAAGTCATATCAACGTGAAGAGAGGTGTCCGGCAGGGCGATACCATATCGCCCAAACTTTTCAGTGCCGCTCTCGAGAAAATCATGCGTCATTTGGAATGGGAAGACTTGGGAGTGAAGGTCGACGGCCGCTATCTACATCACCTCCGATTTGTAGACGACATCGTTCTCATAACACCGAACATCGAGCAGGCGGAACGAATGCTGGCCGAGTTTGACAATGCTTGTGGAAAGATCGGATTGAGACTGAACTTAACGAAGACGATGTTCATGAAAAACGGTTTGGTACCTGATGCTCCCTTCACGCTAAACGGAAAGAATATGTCCGAATGCTCTAGCTATGTGTATCTAGGTCGGGAAGTCAACATGGTGAACGACCTAGCTCCGGAGCTGTGCAGAAGGAAACGCGCCGCGTGAGGAGCATTTAAGAATATCGAGGGAGTAGTGAAGAAGACAAAGAACATCCGGCTCCGCGCTCACCTTTTCGACACTGCTGTTCTTCCTGCTTTGACGTACGCCTCAGAGACTTGGACTCTACGAAAGCAGGATGAGCATGCTGTCAGCGTTGCTCAACGCGCTTTGGAAAGGACGATGCTCGGAATTTCCCTGTACACGCAAGTGCAGAAGGGAATCCGGAGTTCCGAGCTCCGTCAACGAACGAAGATCAGGGATGCCGTTGACCACGCCAAGAAACCGAAGATCAGGTGGGCCGGACACGTTATACGATATAGTGATGACCGTTGGACCAGGGCAGTTACTGACTGGATCCCTCGGGACATCAAACGAAGTCCAGAAAGGCCGCCAACGAGATGGTCAGACTTCTTCACGAAAGCACTGAACGAAAAGAATGTTGATCGTCGTGTTCCTGGAACGATTCATTGGACCACTCTCTGGCTCGTGACAGGGACGAATGGAGACGTTACTGGCTCCCGCTCGAGAAAATCGACGATCAACGGGACGACAGGTGACAGGTGATCAAGAGCTTCGGAAATACACATGAAAAACAAGTTGGAATGAAGCTCAGAGATAGCAGCATTTTGAGGCGTAGCATTGTTAGATAGAGTATGAAAAGCTCTCCGAAATACATACTAAAGAACACACCTGACAACACCACTGTTTCCTTTCCTGCAACCATGCCCCATGATTTCAAGTTGTCGCAACTTCACCTCCGCAACACCATCCTATTTCTCTTCTTATTTGGCCAAGAGCCCGCGGAGATTGTAGAAGAAAATTTACAAGAGGGTGCTAATGCTAGATACACAATTCACAAGTGGCATACGAAGTTCACGTTGAACGACCATTCTATTGAAAATGAAGACCTTTCGGGGCGCTAAATGGAGTTGGATTCGGAGGTGCTGCGAAGCCAGGTGGAAGCCGATCCTTTTTAAACTACTTGTAAACTGGCAGTCACCCCTGGAGAGTCAGTCCACAGCTGTTCGTAGATTGAAGTCAATCGGCAAGGTGCGAGAGCTCGGTCGATAGGTGCCTCATGCTTCGAAGCAGTATGACGTGGACTGCCGCACCGACAAAACACTTTCTCTCCTCACGCTCGAGCGCAGGAAAAGGTCGGGTGTATTCTTTAGTATATATTTGAAAGAGCGTTTTGTACTGTATCTAACGATGCTTCGCGCTTCCACTTTCGCCACCTCTCCCCCAAGTTATGATCTCTAGAAGTCATCGTTACCACAATGTTCGAGGACTTATATGACTAAACCTTATATTAGAGGACAAAGGTAGCTCAATTGATCAATCCGCTGAAATATTTAGGAGAAACTCTATGTGCCATGAAAGCTTCACCCTCTGAAAACTGAAACAATTCGCAAAGAGAAGGGGCGCCGATGAAAGGGAGATAAAAGCGATTCCTCCTCTACCCCCCCCCCCCCCCTCTAACCGAACTTTTCAATCACTTGTAGAAATAAGGAATGAAGGCTGCATGGTACGGCGACCTTTCTGGAATGTTTATAAAAGGCTACTCTGATTCCTCTGATTCACTCCACAGAACTAACCGGTCACTCGAACCCAAGCTCCTGGCTGATTGAGACCGACTTTTCAAGCATGCGAAGCTACGCCTGCGAGGAGAAAGAAGATGTCAACAAACTAACGCAACATAAAAAAGAATTTTTCCCCTAAATAGTCATGTAGGGAACTCTAAGCAAAAAGCAGTGCAATTTGGACCACGATTTACTTCTATCGTCCACTGTCGCGGATGCGACGGTGGCCGCTGGGCGCACCGCGCGCGCCCCGGCCCATCTTTGCTCGGCCGCCACAACGCGGCGCGTATGTGCGCGCGTTGTGCGCGTTCCTTCGCATAGCCTAGTCAGTCGTCACTCGTCATGCACCGCGACCGGCTGGCTGTCGGCTGCTGGTCGGTATAGCCGGGCAACGCTGTGAAGGTGTCTATAAGGCACCGGAGCGCCAGTGTAAGCCCGACCGGTATCCGAGCACCCCTCTCCGAGGGCGCGCAGTTGTCACCTGTCGGATACCGAGGAGGAAGGAAGGCAAGAAGACCGCCGAGGCCAATGGGGGCCTGGAATGGACAGCTGAAGGAGCTTGCCTTGAAGGAAGCCTGAAGATCGAGGGATTGGTGAGTGTCGTGCTTTGTACATAGTTGTATATATTGCGTCATTGCCATGTTTTATCTTTACTAATCACTTCATTCTCTGGTGATTCTCTTTGGCTCTGGCCCAAATGTTCTTCCCTATAGTGTAGCTCCTTATCTAGCGTTTCGTAGTCATAGTATATTTCGTAGTTAGTATAATAAACCAGTGTTCCTTACTTTTGTACTTGCCGTTGTGAGTAGGAGAGGTAGGGCACTCTGGTTGTCGCGACGGGAGAAGTAGGTTATGTCGCCGCGTTCACACAGCTGGTCCCTGTGACGGGGGCAGGGATCCCGTCGCGGAGTCTAGGCTCGGGTCGCCGTGGCAAGGTCGGTTGGACCTTCCCCAGCCAACACCCCTTGGTCCTCGGGGGGTTGGTCCGCCCTCCTGTTCGGGGCGCAGGTAGGGTGTGGTGGTCCGGCGAGTGTGGAGGTTTGTGGGCTCCAGTACTACCGATGTCGATCGCGCCCAAAGGGTGGCCATGAACCGCGACATGGTGCATGCAGGCCGTGAGAACCGAACCCGCCCGTTCCCGAAAGAGAGACCAGGGAACGGATACGGGGACGGCAACCACTGGCCGCCTCCCACTCACCGGGGAACGCCGGGGTTGACGGACCCAGATGAGGGACCTGGGGACAAAATCCCTGGGTAGGCACCCGCCCTCATCTTTTGAAACCATCGGACGCCGAGTACAGCGACCTAACCCGGGGTGCGAACTGGCGGGGAGGAAATAGGGTTTTTAGTCCGGCAGGACTGTGGCAACCTGCCAACTGGAAGCCCAACGGCCATTACTTCCTCCTCGATCCAGGAAACCCGGGGAGATCTGGAAATGGAACCTGCGGAGCGAACTGAGCGCTCCCCGCGGTCCCCCCTCCTTTGGGACGTCCGTGGACAAGGGGGGGATACACCCATCTCATTCAGGGGCCGTGGTCCGAGAGGGACGCGGGTGTGGGGACGTCATCGTATAACCTGTGGGGAATTGTGTTCTGTTGTAAATCCTGTGGGATACTTGTTGCTCTACCACCTGGAGCTACCGGAGGGGTACTCCTTGTTGGGTTTTACTGAGGCCGACCAGCTGGCGAGCCCGTGTTGGGATCACGTGTGATCCAGAACGGTGATCGCGAGGCCTCCGGTGGGAGGTCTAGGACCTGTTTTCGACTGCAGCGGGGACAGGTTTCCCCACGAGAGTGGCTCAGGGAAATCCGCAGGGACTGTGGAAGGATTTACCTGGTCTGTCTGTACCCGGCGCCCTTCTAAAAGGTAATCCGCCAACCCGATCATCCCTTCTAGGAATGCAGCTAGGGAGTGGCGACATAACCACTGTAAGCCCCTTGTGTTTCCTTGGTTGTCCTTTTAGTATAGTCTTTAGTTATCCCCCGTAGTAGTACTTTAGTGCCCTTTTTAGCGTCAATCTTCCCCTTTTTTACTCAATTCCATCTTCTTATTGCGTTATTCGGCCTTTCCACCGTTTTTGATTGGCTGACAGTTCCTTTTTTCACCCCTGTTTGTCTTTCTCTCGTTTTCCTTGTTTTCTTGTTTTTTCTCCCTGTTTTCTACCCCTCAAATCTCATTTTCCTTCTTTTCTTCTTTTCCCTCTCTTCTCTCTCGTTTACAGTCCGTTTCGCCAATCGATGAGCTAACGGCGCGAACTTTCTCACGCCGAGCGAATCGATACTAGACGGGCTGACATTTTCCCATGCCTGTCATAGCCATTCTCACGGTTCTCCGTCGAATGACATTTCTCCAATTCCCATTCCCATAAACATCCATGGGAACGTAGCGAAATAGTATGTAACAGGCAGTACTTTGATTCCAGTGTTATGTGAAAGGCCATAGGGTAATTTCATCTTCCCCTCACCGCTTCTGCTATCAACGGATGCTTCGCTTTTCACGAGGATGGAACAGGTATGCTGTTACGTCATAACATGCGCAGGCCAAGGGCTTCAGCAGACTGTGAGTGATATTCCACCAGCTCTTCTTGAGCCACCACAGCCTGCCGAAGGTGTTGTCAACGCAAATACGTTGACTTGTGATCGTCATGATCGTTTTTGTTTGCGTGTGGTATATTGTTCAGGGGACTGGAGGCAGACTCCCCATATTGGGCAGCCGCCATCCAGCATGTTCTCGAGCAGGACGTAGAAGAGGCCCGCCAAGTATTCGCCAGCAGCTATACCAACGCTGGGCCACCAGTGGTGTAGCGGTTGTCGAAGACTGGGTCAGGGAACCTCTGGGTCGGCTTGAGATAACTGTGATCATGTCAACCCAGGACAATATACTTTCTTCCTTTCGCGATTCATACTATTATGTCATCACGATTGCGACCCATCGCGGATACTCCGTTGAGGCGGTCCCATGGCTCCGAGGAGGACGTCTCCGGGAAACAGGGAACGCAGCAGGGAGTGCTGCAGGGATCGTAGGAGATTGGTGTTCCTCCCTCGCTTCCTTCGGGACTCGGAGGAGGTCCACCTCATGTTTCTACTTCGTTGGTTGATGAACCTTTTTGCGATCGATTTATTCGTTTGCCTGAGTTCGATCTCCCAGTCATTACTGGAGATATTGCCGAGTTCGCGGAGTTCTGGGATGTTTTTGGCCGAGCGGTTCATTCGAACCGCACTATTCCATCTATGCTCCAGTTTCAATACCTCAGAACTTCACTCAAGAATGAAGCACTATCTACGGTAACAGGCTCCGAAATCATGGACTACCGCTTGGTCGCTATTACTTTATGGGATATTTATTTCCATCCGTGTCCCCTTGTGTCCGACTGAGCAGTTGTTCGTAGTACTTAGCTAGCAACGACATTTGTGCTCATTCAGCGTATTACGCTAGCGCAGGTCAGGTCGCTATGGCTCCAACTCGAGAGATTCGGAGGCCATGACGGCAATATCTACGCGATGCGCATAATACGTAATAAGTTTTCATCAAGACTCTAGAGCGTGTAGGAGATACCCAGGCGAAGAACCCTTCCCCTAGAGGAGAACATCGTCTTCTCGAGGCTCTCGATCAAGTGATCCGAGCCTTCGAGGCGTCGATGACTCCATACTAGACGAAGCTTCTTCGTTATAGGCACTAGCATTGCTATCTGGCTAAGGAGGACATCGAGGCGGAGTCAGGTCTCCCGCTCGTAGATCTCCACCTTCTAGTGCTCTAAATTATTCTTGCACCCGTTCGAGCACCTCCTCGAGGCGCTCAAAGCGGGATTTGTATGTCTCCACGGTTCGCGTATTTCATAGATCTAAGCGCCATTGTATCTCATAGTGTGACCCTGTAATATCATGTATGCCTGGTCAGGAAGTTGTTCATTAGGATTGTCCAGGCTTCGGACGCCATCCGGTAGAAGACCGTGACTGAGCACCTTGTCCTTCGTGACAGGGCGAGCGCCGCGGATCATTCTGCCGCGAAGAAGTCGGACAGTACTATCGCGCAACTCTTAGCAGGTCATCTCGGTCACCTAGTAAGGAAGATTGTTCAGTCGTACCGTTCCCGCGCGAACGAGCAAGATCTTCACGACTGGATTAATTATCTTACTTTACACTCAGGCGCAGTTTCGTATGCTTCCTCTTCAGGGGATGCCTTTCTCGCGATTCCTACTGGAACCGTGTGGAAACGACAGCCTCGCAGCCGCGGTATGTAAGAGGACCTTGTGGACGACGAGAATGAAGACTATCCATCTGACTCGAATGATGTCCACTGCTTAGTTACGCGTAGTCGTATGTATTCATCATGCAATCCACGTCGCTTAGTAGTCATAGTCTGAGCGCGTAATAATACCATGCTGGTTAATAAGTTACTTCATCACTGCTAGATAGCGGAGTGAAGCATGGCTTCATCGAAAGCTGTTAATGCGTAAGGACTTGGGTTTTACTCTATCGATCCGCAATTGTCATCATGCGAAGTGTGACGTTTCACGATATTCGAAGTTGCATATTTTGCGTAGGTTTCTTTGCGAGGGCGAATGGACGACAAACCTTGTCTTTCGTTTCGAACTTGCAAAGTTACTCCATCTGCCCGCGCAAGTATGTACATTTCGAGTCGCGAAATCACTTGTTACTTTATCCCAGCAGTCTGACCACCCAGGAGAACGTCGATTCTGACGTACTCATTGAGATCAGTGCTGCAAGATTGTCAACTTGATCAAAGCTTGAAGGTTGCCATCTGGACTGATTATCGCTTGACGAGCGTTAGTCCAGCGTTACCAGGTTCAGGGTTGTATTCGTGTGTATGCTCGTGTGTATGTTTGTGTGCTTGTTTGCGTGTGTTTGCGTGTTTGTTTGTGTAAACTTGTTCGCGTGTGTTATGTTCTAAGCACGTTTTCGTTATTTAACATCATAGCCGGCAATACGGACGTGCGAAGAGTATACGAACACTGAGCCGCATATCAGGCACCTTTCGGACCTCACGTTTTAATTCATCAAGGATAGTGCCCGGCCTGGGCACGATGATGAAGCCAACGTTGAGGTCATCTAACATTTTTACAACAATGTCTAGGTCATTACTTGCATCACACATGTTCAATTTTCACAGGAATAACATCATCCACGGTTATTGGACAATAAGTATGTTGCCCTGGGACGGCTGCAGTACCAGTAGGCTACCCTTCATGACTATGAAGAGCTGTGGCTTAAGTACTATAAGGCGTTTCAGGATTAGGAGTAGTCTTCTATCACTGAGGAAGTGGAAGAGTTCAGTTTTGATGAACCGCTAGCATACTATATGCCTTGTCCGGCAGTTCTCAGGGCGAACGACGTCACGACCGCAGTGAGAGTTGTCTTTGATGCTTTCAGTCACCCGACAGGATAATCCGTCCTGAGCGATTGTTTGCATCAAGGACTTACCTAATTGTTACATTCAGCAGGTACTTCGTTACAATCCTGTGAATCGCATCTCCTCATCATTAGTGATCTGTGGAACGCGTTTCACTACATGCGCCTCCAGAAAGATCAGTGGGGCGTTAGCAGGATTTGTGGCTTAAGTATCCTGCAACTTTATTTGTCAGTGTCATTTCTGCTTCACGCGCGTAGCATTTAGCATTAATGTTTCGCCATTTTTGCTCAACATGTCCACCTAGCACGCGTTTGAACGCAATAATTCTAGTTCAGTATGCGATGAAGTCTTTGTGAATACTCGTGCGGATAATGTGCTCATCAGTGTCAGTGACACTGAGGAGTGCGTTAGGAAGCAAAGGAGTGTGAACAAAGCTTCTATCGCTTGGGCATGAACCCTCAAAAGTTCATGTTCAATTACTCGGCTGTGACGTATCACATTCCAGAGTAGGTTCTATGAACATCACCTGTGAGACGCACGAGTTGCTCGGTTTGAAGCGGACTCCCACGGGGGTAACTCTTCATATTCGAGTTTTCTCGGTATCTCATTCGGTTACGATGTAACGCACCGCTCTCTGAGCGATCGCGTTCGATCTCGACCTTTCTGGTTATCCTTTCATCATTTGTTTAGGCTAGACTCTTGTTACGGATTTTTGAAAAGACGACTACTTGTTGAATGCATTCCTTATAGAGATGTGCCCAGTTAAGTGGCAGAGGATCGTGGACAGCATTGAAAGATAAAGTTTGCTCCCTACTAAGGGTAGCTGTTCGTTGTCGAAAGGATGCTGTGCATGAGCCCTTGTTGCTTACGGATGCTTCCAAGAAAGTGCATCCAGCGGTAGCTCACCTATTGAGCAGTACATCACGCTCGTTTTCACAACGTCACCTTCTTATAGTGGAGACGGGGTCGTACCCACTATACCTCGCCTAGAATTGACGGCATGTGACACATCTGTGTCACTGGCTCAATTCCGCCCAAGGAGCTGACGATTAACATCAAAATCGTTTGATTTCTTTTCGATTTGTATATCCTACTCTACTGGACTTATATGTATTGTTCTGCGGAAATGCTTATCCACATTCTGGCCAATCAGATTCGCAGTACATTGAATAATTCGTTAAAGGAAGATTGGCGTTCAACTCATTTTTGTTTCACTGGGATCCAACCCAGCAGATCGTGTGACCAGAAGACTCTCCCTAGGAGTGTGTTTTGGCCACTTCTGGTGGATTGGACTAGCTTATGTAAGCCGTTGTCCGACGATATGGTTACACTCAACGATGCAGTTTAATGTTTTATCTGGCTCGACTCCGGAAACGGAGGCCGAGTTTTAAGTTTTCTCTCAATACAGGATCATCGTTCAGTGTTACCGTTTCAAAGACTAACGACTTCCACAAGTTACTACATTGCGCAGTTTCTCTCTTCAAGTCACTTAAGAAGCTCACTCACTATCGAGTTTTGTTGTAGAGCCGAGCTCGCTTGGATTCACTATACTGTTTGTAGGACTTGTAACTGTGCCTTAAATTGAAGGTCAGGATGTCGGGATGGTTGAGTCCCTACTCTTTCGAGGTCGTTGGCGAGAGAGTGTTACTCAACTATGTCTATATCCAAGAAGACCTATGACGATCTTCATGTCATCATTCGAAGGCCAAAGCCTAACATGGCAGATGATGGAGTATCAGCTCTCTCTGTTGAAACTCCATGTGCTGACAGCTTAAGATTCGACTGAAGATGTTTAACAACGGAAGCAGCGAACATACTCTATGTCACAAACGCTTTCCGCGAGGATCTATCACTCCAAGTAGTGGATGGGACACACTCGAGATAAGTTTCTGTCAATTTCTAACTATTTAGCTTAGCTTTTCTCTATTTAGATTAGTCTTCCTTTTAGTCAATTTGATTCTTTCCTTTCTAAATTGGTTTCTTTTTCTCTACCGGTTCAAGTATAGTCGTCAATTTATTCCCATCTTTGTATCTAGCTTTTTTCCGCTTCTCAATCCTTTTTTCTATGCTTCTTCCTCTTGTCAGTTTTCTTCTCAATGTGTTCCCTCCTTATGCCTTCCATTCTCATCATTCTGACGAGAATGGGGGCACACATCCTCTTGTTAGCGTGTCGTTTCAGCGACTGGTAACCTTAGGCAGCAATGGTGTACCAAGGTCAACACCTACAGTACACCGGACGTCGCCTCGGGACCCATTGCCTAACGCTGTTCGGCCATGGCATTTCATAACAACTGCAGGACTTAGTTGGCATTCGCCATTTGTAACATCTTCAATTTCGATCTTGCAGTTTTACTCTCGTTCCATCGTTACACTGCAGAGTCTTCTTTTCCATCTTTCTGCTCCATCATCGCTATTGTGTTGTGCTACATCTTGCATTATTTCGTATAGGCTTTCAGAAGTTTTTTCTATTACTGCCTTCTTATTATGGCTCGAAGATCGCGTCGTGCTAGGGCGAAGAAAGCGTCGCAAGGAACAGCTCCATCACCTGCGACTGCTAATTTGCCTGTTGTTCAAATGCCGCCTTCTGTTCAGGTAAGTGATTTTGACAGTGTTAATTCCTCTTCAATACTCGTTCCACACAATGTTTTTTCTTCTTCCTCGTTGGATAATTACGACGTTGTGGACGTGGAATGCGAACCCATCGTGCCTTCCGCACAGGGGACGGCAGACCATCCACCACCCGTGAGTACCCAAAACAAGGAAGATATAATATTGTCGAGTAATTTGCCTGTCAGTGTGCGTGCGCAGACATTGACGCCCGTTGCTTCACAGCAGCAGGCAGACATGCCTTTGCACTCAGTTTGTAAGGTTAAGACTGTCCGTACGCCCTTCGTCAAACCAAAAGACCCTATGCCAAAGGCAACTTTCGCTTCTACAGAGACGAAGGACGCACGTACAATCAAGACCCCCGTGCCTTCTGTTGTGGATAGGTCGCAAGCGCCGGTCGATACATCCGATCTGCGCGTGCCGACCGTGAAGCAACTTAAGGACATATTGCGCAGTGTAGTGCTAAAGCTGCGAAAAGCCCACGAGGAATATCGTAGGGAGTTCGGAGATTTAGTGCTGCACGTCACTAAGCGTAACCAGGCGGAATCGAAAGACATTCCATTAAAGCCTAATCGGTCCATTGGAGATGTCTGTCCTCTTCCTTCAGTCACGCCTAATAGTTCGTACTTTATCAATGCCAGTTCTATCGAGGAGTTGACTGCGAGACAGCTTAGGGTTACCTATGAGTTTGTGGCTCGTCAATTATCCGAGATTCCACCTCGTATACTTGAAGAGTTTGCTCCAGAATGCTCCTATGATAGTATTGTTGCGATTGTCAATTCGCATCGTTTACTTCGTTCATCGCTCGATAACGCTGTTAAATTTATGGAAGAATGTTTGGTCACCTTCAAAGGGGATCATTGGTTCAAGGGTAATTATGTTTATCTGGCAGCATGGAGAGCGGAATTGTTCCATTGTTTAACAGCGATCACGGTTCGTAGAGAGGTTTTCCAGGAGGAAATTTGTCCTCACTTTTTCGATAACAATGTGGACCGTGACGAGTTTTGTATTGCGTTAGAGTTGCAGAAAGTCTCCGTGGACACACTTCTACCTCTCCTTCGTCGTACATCTGCCATTTGTGCGCACCTCACGAGATTGATTCGCTGGATCGAGTTTCACCAACAAGCTTTCTTGGAAGATCGCCAGGATGCTGATCCAGAGGCGGTCAATCTCATGACGTGTTACGGAATGGGGATCATGTCCTCTTACGAGGAAGATTCCGTTCCGGAATACCTCGAATGGTGGAGGAAGAGGTATGACCAGGAGTACAGATCCAACAAAAGATTCCGTCGCCTTACGGTGGAAAGAGTAGAGCAGATTATTATCGAATCTGTCTCACCTCAATCTGCTGAGGCATCAAACATTGAACCTGGAAGGCCCCAGTTCAAGTCGGGAGGCTTCGGACCTAGAAATCCTGATTCCTCCTCGGGTCAACAGCAGCAACAGGGGCCGACACCTTCATCTAGACATTCCGCATACCGATCGCCAGCTATTACTCGACCCTTCGATGGCGCTCCTTTCTCTCTGAGTCGGGAGGATGGACCCCACGGGTCCAGATCCCCGAGTCGTCGGGGTGGATCCTCGAGTCGCCGGGGCGGATCCCCGAGTCGTCGGGGTGGATCCCCGAGTCGCCGGGGCGGATCCTCGAGTCGTCGGGGTAGATCCTCGAGTCGCCGGGGTAGATCCTCGAGTCGCCGAGGAGGCTGGAAAAGGAGACGAGTAGCTAGTGGAAATAGGTCTAGCGACGTCGATAGAGATCGAATGAAGGATTATTCGTCGCAAGGTTCAAGTTTGAGTATTGCGTCTACGACACCGCAGTCTCACGCCAATGCAGCAGGTGTCTCGTACTTGGACATCCCTCCACGCGGTCAGCGACATTCGCCGCATGCGAGACGTAGATCTCGCTCGGTGGATAGGCGATCCTCTTGGAGAGGAGAAAGAGACCGAACTAGGACACCTTCTCGCGACCGGAGAGACCGGAGGTAGCGAGAGGAGTGTACTAGTTGGTCGCCGAGTGCGATAATACGTTCGGGTAGTGGTCAGATTCCATCCGTTATTGCGTTTTCAGGCATGATCGACGGACAATGTATTTCCACTTGTTGGTTTAGTAGTAAGATGTGAAGGTAAGTTTGCGCAGGTAAGTTTGGTCGTCGTAATATTTTGTCAGTCTCCTATGTCTGTATTCTAATGCGTGTTTAAAGTGCACCCTTAAGGTGCGCACCCCTGTTTGTCGTTTAGGTATTGGTCGATTCGTTGGTCGAATGGTTGGTTGTTTGAGGAAGTTGGTTAAGATAGTGGTCAACGAGTCGAGTGGTCAAGGACGACAATTGCTGATGGGCAAGATGGTGTTGGTCGATGTCGGGTTCGATCGTTGGTTGCTGGAAGTCGGTTATGGTTCGATGCGAAAGTCACGGTCGAGTCAACGCCGTCGAGTTCAACATCAATGTCAAAGCCAACATCATGTCAGTCAGTGCAAGCAGTCAAGTGGTCAGCAGTTGGTCGTCAAGGAGAGATAGTGAAGGCTACGACAAGTCAGGTCATCCATCGTGTAGCAGTCATATTCTACGCTGATTTCTCGTCTTAATGATACCCTTAAGCTCTTTTGAGAATGTGCAAGTGAGTCGCTCCTAGAGCTCTCACTTGCCTTCTAGTGTAGTTTGTGATTGTTTAGTGCGTAACTATTTTACTTCACTTTTTTACCTTTATTTTGCTCACTGGTTTATTCGGTGCTCAGAGCCACATATGATGTGTGTTTATTGTGTATTCTCAAAGCACTATTTACGTGTTCTTCTCTCTCCCTCTTAGCCTTGAGATCTCTATTCTCTTATTTCCTTCCTGCTTTCACGACACAACACGAACCTAGGGTAGGAAGATGTGTGCAGGCATTATGGCAAGAGGGTTAAGTTTGTTCAGCTGTGTTTAGGGGGTTTCTATCTGACTGGCCTTAATTCTGGGGGGCCGGTGTGTGTCTATTATCCCTGGTGGGGCACCGTGGCCCCGCTCACCCCCTGGGCCGGCTTCTCGCTCGCCTTGGGAGTGTCGCGGATGCGACGGTGGCCGCTGGGCGCACCGCGCGCGCCCCGGCCCATCTTTGCTCGGCCGCCACAACGCGGCGCGTATGTGCGCGCGTTGTGCGCGTTCCTTCGCATAGCCTAGTCAGTCGTCACTCGTCACGCACCGCGACCGGCTGGCTGTCGGCTGCTGGTCGGTATAGCCGGGCAACGCTGTGAAGGTGCCTATAAGGCACCGGAGCGCCAGTGTGAGCCCGACCAGTATCCGAGCACCCCTCTCCGAGGGCGTGCAGTTGTCACCTGACGGATACTGTGGAGGAAGGAAGGCAAGAAGACCGCCGAGGCCAATGGGGGCCTGGAATGGACAGCTGAAGGAGCTTGCCTTGAAGGAAGCCTGAAGATCGAGGGATAGGTGAGTGTCGTGCTTTGTACATAGTTGTATATATTGCGTCATTGCCATGTTTTATCTTTACTAATCACTTCATTCTCTGGTGATTCTCTTTGGCTCTGGCCCATGTGTTCTTCCCTCTAGTGTAGTTCCTTATCTAGCATTTCGTAGTTATAGTCTATTTCGTAGTTAGCATAATAAACAAGGGCTCCTTACTTTTGTACTTGCCGTTGTGAGTAGGAGAGGTAGGGCACTCTGGTTGTCGCGACGGGAGAAGTAGGTTATGTCGCCGCGTTCACACAGCTGGTCCCTGTGACGGGGGCAGGGATCCCGTCGCGGAGTCTAGGCTCGGGTCGCCGCGGCAAGGTCGGTTGGACCTTCCCCAGCCAACACCCCTTGGTCCTCGGGGGGTTGGTCCGCCCTCCTGTTCGGGGCGCAGGTAGGGTGTGGTGGTCCGGCGAGTGCGGAGGTTTGTGGGCTCTAGTGCCACCGATGTCGATCGCGCCCAAAGGGCGGCCATGAACCGCGACATCCACCTAGCGTCTGGCCATGCCATGATGTTTTTGCGCGTTTTGTCCGATGACCTCATTATATTGACCCGTGAATCGCACCACACCCGGGTGTGTTTAGCAGAAAATTTTATTTCCTGTTCTACAGTACCAAAGCCTCCAAATCGAAGAAGATACAAGCCATTTTACACGAGAAGGATGAGCACCCGACGCTAGCCGGGCAATCCGACTAGCATACCAATCTGCCGGAACGGACGACAATCTGCCAAAACACTGCTGTCTTCGACAGAAAGGATGATAAAACTCCATTTAAAGATGCTCCCAATCATCGTGGCTATTGTAAACCTTTCTTTGCGACACGTGGGCGTACCTTGTTGTGAAGGAGGGAAACATTACTCATAGGAGGCTGAAGTATTTGAGCTCCGCAGCGACTCTGTGCAGCTGCTCGCAGGGTGGGTGCACGTTAGCGAGTTAGTGTCGTACAGTAGATCGCAGTGATCCGGGCTGCGACGTGAGTAGTTTAAGTAATGTAATGAGTTCTTAGAAAGGTTCAAATTATCATAACCTCATTACATCCATTTCAAAGACGAAGATGCTATACTCAAGTGTTACTGAAATCGCTAATTTCTCCGAAAGTTCAGTTCCAAATTAGCCCGTTTTCGAAACTCTGGTTTAGATGGAATTTGGCTCTGTTATTCGAGGTTCCTGCACATTCCGCAGAAGAACAGAAAAATTCAAAGTAAATCAGCTCTGAAGATAAACTGTAAGTAGTAGCTGAGGGAATTTGAGCAGCTTATTTTGTGTAAAACGTGATAAATGGTAACTTATGCTAATTACGGAAACGCCATGGCATAGTCTTCTTCTTCAGCCTCGAGAACGGCGTGCAGCTGGCGATGCCATCTAAAGAGTTTGTCAGTCGCCGTCCTCGATTTATCTAGCACGCGTCATGAGCCTTCAACATGCATTACCGATGCAATCATTCGTGTTTCGTGGAAAAAAAAACAGATTTTCATCATTTTTGTTCTTCTTTTGAACAGCCTGTTAAAGCCTATAATTTCAAGAGCCTCTTTCAAGTCGTCGGATACATCGCTGTCTTATTGTAGGCACCCTCATGTTCAGAGGAAAGAGTACCATCCTGTTGTATCTTCTTGGACGTACCTAAAAAAGGTCTCCATTTTGTCGCACTTTTTTGGTTGGTTCGCCCGGCTGACGCCGGGCTTCCCTTTTTCCTTGACGAAGTTGTAGTATTTCTTTGTCAAAGAAGGAGGGAAGTAGTCAAGTGCACTGCGTTGTTAGTCCTGTGTCAAACTTGAGGAATTTTCCTGCCTTCAAGTTTGACACAGGACTAACAGCGCAGTGCAATTGGTATTCAACGAACTCGGTGCTTAGGCCTTTGATTGGAAATGTCCATTTCTACTCCCTTTCCCACAAAGAAATATCATCAAAAATCCAACTGCTAGACAACCGAAGAGGATGCTGTGGAGATGTTCTGAGTGATGATGGCACCATTATCTGATGCTTTCATCAAAGGTTTCTTTACGGAGGTATCATTAGTTGAGAATTCCAGATTGTCTTTTTTTCCACAAACGATATCGAGCAAAGAAGGTCCTTCACTGAATTACAAAGCTTGCTGGGTAGCGGTCGTAATCTAGCGCCAAGAAATGAGCAAGATCCTCATCTGCCGCTAACGGATCCCTATCACTGCATTTACCACTCACTTTTGTCGCCCTACTATACCATACCGCGTTATCGAATGAAACCTGCTGAACAGCCAAAGCTACTAGCCCATTTGCGGTACATCGTGAATACCGAAGGGATAAAATTTTGATCGGTAGGCGGCTCTTGCTCTTTTAGGTCCCGTACCTTCTCTTATCAGTTATGATTACTTCCTGTTACCGAGCACCTGCGATCTCATCATACCCTACATTACGAATTAGAATGCTGAGATTCCACTGTTAATGCAAAAATAGTAATCCTATAAAGTTTGAACGCCCTAGGTTCACTGGAACAGGAGTTATTAACTTGCGGTCGAAAATCTCTATAGCGCACGCCGCGCCCTCTTGAAGTGGAGTCCGGTCATGCCACCCACCATAAGTGTCCTCATCCAGCCTACTGTACTCCTACCAAGTTTGAACGCTTTAGGTCCACTGGAACTATGAATTTCCGGTCAGGCACACACACCGACACACACACACACACACAAGCAGAGACAAACCAACAGACACACCCTGCGAATTATATATAGTAGAATATTATGTAGTTAGCTCTTAATTCTCCGATGATTATTCAATCAAGATCGAAAGCTCTTAGATGGATTTCTTTATTCTATAAGCTTATAAACTCAACAAGTGTCGGGTGAAGCCCAGTAGTAATAGTCGCAAAACTCTGATTTCGGATGAATTCTGGTTAGGAATGAAAAGAACATTCAGCTTAAGTAAGTCGTTTTCTTAAACTGCATTCACCATGTTCTGTTAAAGATGATTTCGTGTTTTAAAATGGAAAAGTCGGTGGCAGGTGTGGTCTATCAATATCGAAGTAAGAGCCATAATGCGATTCGTTTTCGCTGAAAGACTGAGTGGCTTTAATTTTGGGTAGTTCACTCATGTGTGTAACCCTTAATGTTTTGTTAACTGCTGTTATATGGCCGCAGTACGCGATGCGAAAGTCTCACAAGAGTGGCGATTTGTTGAAAAAGCTTTAGTCTCGGACGTGACTCGATCCCGTACTGTGCTTTCGGGGCCATTGTTCTGAAGTTTTCTCCATAAATCGTTGTCCTTGTGAGACTCTGACGTAGAGTACTGCGGCAATATAATAGCAGCTAACATAACATCAAGTCAAAACGAACTATAACTAGTGTAGCCTTCACCGTAACGGTTCAGTGCTGATATCGGCCAACCGGCTCAACACGTTGTAAGTGCTGATAAGCTATGGCTATAGACTATATAAGCTCACTTTTGATAAAGATAACCACTAGCTACAGAACCTGCTTCACAGCTGTTTGGGTAATCATTTGCAGCCATTTGCAGTTTACGGATGGAAATGTTCCATGCTATAATACTTGCTCTTCTAGCAACTGCGGTTTATGCACAGGTTTGTGCTTTTCTATTCATCTGAGAGCTGTGGAACATGCTAAACTCATTTAGCGAAAGCGTCAGTTCTATCTGGAAGACTTTCAGTGGCAAGGTTCCCACAACCACTCCTTGATTGCCCCTGATAACTAGTCTCGCTTGTTTTGCTCTGACAATTTGTTTCCTTCTCTGACCGACATGAACACATCCTTTCAGCTTTTCATTTATCATTTGTAGGAATATACTACTCTAAGCAAATAGGGTCAAGTATCCTACTATCTCTCTCATCTCTCTTATTGTTTGTCGGTTTGTCGGTATGTCGATATGCCGATCTGTCCGTCCGCAAAACTTTGTGATTACGATGAAGGTAGTGATATGGAAAACCCAGCTCTATCCAACATTTCATTCTTACATGTGAAGCAGTCAAGTGGTGGGTGGGTTAATCGAGTAGAGTGAGTGAGATGAGTGATGTGGAGTCAAGTGAGTAATTCAGACTGTGATTCCGATCTGTACTGGAATCGTCCTATGTGTGTCTATACAAAAATGGAAGTGATAATGTGGTTAGGAAACCTTGGCTACTTTCTCAATATTGAGCGTTAGAGGTAGGTGAGGAAGGCTCATAATAATTGGGCTCATTAACATTTCTTAGCCGAGAACATATAGCTTTTTGACCTGAGCCTCAGGAGTGATGGAGCACCGGGGTGGCTGTGTCAATTGAAAATTCAACTCATACCCCATCGTGGCGTTTTGCACGAGGTAATCATCTCACCCCTACCCCTTCTTAGGCTTGGATTAAAACCACATTCTTTCGCCTACAACCCTTTCTAAGTACAGGTAAGGTCGGCTGCCCATCCTCTACACTGTAGCCTTAAGTGTTGGATCGAAGTTATGCCGCCTGACTACATTTTTTAGCCGAGCGACCCAACTGGTTCACTATAAAGCAGAACTCGGAGTGTTGGTTTGCAAGTCTGTCGGTTTGTCGGTGTGCCGGTGTGTGGGTCTGTCCGCCCGCAAAAGTTACGATTACGATAAAGATAGTGATATGGAGAACCTAGCTCTATTCTACACTTCCTTCTTATATATAAGGCATTAATTTGGTGGGTAGGTTGATGAAGCAGTGTGAATACTGCGGAGTGAGGTGAGTGAGTGGAGTGAAGTGGGTACTTCAAAATTGTGATTTCGATCTGTACCGGAATTGTGCTATGTATGTCTGAGCTTTAGGAGGGAAGAGGTATCGAGGTAGGCGAGTCAATTGAATATTCAAGTCATACCCCATCCTGGCTTTTTGCACGAGGTAATCATCCGCCCCCCCCCCCTCCCCCGCTCCTCCCCTACTGAGGCCTAGCTTGAAACCACATTCTTCCGCCTAGTACCGCTTTTAAGTACAGGTCAGGCCGGCTATCCCTCCTCTGCATTATAGCCCTCAGTGTTGAATAAAATCAATGCCCCTCCATAAGTACACTTCCTAACTACTTGGTAAAAGTCATGAATGAGGCCCGGCGTGAGCCGGACGACCCGACTGGTACATACATATGTAATTCGCTAAGTATGTCTGTTGATTTGTCGGTGCTTGTGTGTAGGAGTGTGTGTGCTTGACCGCAAGTTCATAACTCCTAGTCCCGTGGACTAAGAGAGCTCAAATTTGGTAGGAGTACAAAGGCAAAGTGGAAATACCTATGGCAGGTAGAAGGGCCAGACTTCGCCTGCAGGGGGCATGCTTTGCACGAGGGCATGGCTTGCACGATGTGAACGTCTGTGCGGAAACTCGCAGCTCCTGTTCTTCTGGACCTAGAGAGTTCAAAATTGGTGAAAGTACAGGTGGCAGGATTGAAACACTTGGTGGGTGGCAGGACTGGACCCCGCCCACCCGAGGCGGGTTTTGCGCGGAATGAATGGTTGAGCTAGAATTCATTACTCCTCTTCCGTGAATCTAAACAGTTCAAACTTGACAGGATTCCAGCTTTTCGTATTAACAATGGAGCCTCAGCACTTTGATAGGTGAAGTGGTATATGACGGGATCATAGGAACTCGGTGACAGGAACCGATAATAGTTGATAATGAGAGTGTATGAGAGGCCCAGGAGAGCGAGAGTCACCTACCTCGATATCATTTGCGACAAAATTAAAAGAAAAACTCCAACTCCAATTAATCCTCAAATAGTGGCATCTCTGTAAAGACAAAGGTCCGTCGATAACGACACCTGATAATGGTGTTATCATCACCCGAAACATTTGTGAGTACCACACGAAGCTTCGGTTACCTAACGGTTGGTTCTTTATTGGGTGTTTATTCTTAATAAATAGAGCAAAAAATTGACAGTCGTAATGGAAGGTGTGAGCAAGGAATACCATGCATCGAATACCATTTGCACTTCCCTGTTAGTCCTGTGTCAAACTTCGAGGACAGGAAAATATCACTAGTTTCGAAGAAGGAGCGGAGAAAGAGGAGATTACTTCAATTCTGCTGAAGAAGGAGGGAAGCCCTGCGTTAGCCGGGCGAACGAATTGGTGTAGAACAGGAGACGGTCCTCCCCCAGCCTCCTTTTCACCTGTACTATCCAACTAATGAAGTTGGTTCAATGATTGTCGACACAAAGACGATGATTGAGTCAAAGAGTGAATTCCATTCATTGAAGGGACGCGATGGTCCTGATTCCTTAATGATTAGGTCATCGGGTACAATTCTGTCCTATTTGGGTCGATCGAAAAATCTTGATAGGGGTGAGATTTTTTTTGATTTTACAACTAAGTAAACAATGCAAGCCATTCAACAATATAATAATCATCGTTAGTTCTAATATTGACCAGACGGGCAGGTCAGCCATTCCCTTCTCTCAGATCTGGGAAGATTCATTCCCTTCTCTCAGATCTGGGAGGATTGGGAGTCAAAGAAGACACCTATCATAAGCTTAAGATGCTTATGATTGACGAATTGTTTTCGCTAGGCCTCAAAGGGCCGGAAAGTGTTAATCTGAGGGGGCATTACCAGGTGAATAAGATAGACATGAAACCGTGTCCCAGCCAAAATCTTTCAATTTTGCACGGAACTCTCCACCTATGTAAGGCCAGCGTTTTCATTGGGAAAGTGCACAAAAGTTTGTTTAGGCCGTTATTCTCGAACGACTTCCGCAAATTCCTTCTGACCAGCGTAATAGGGAGCGGTGAAAGTGTGGCCTTGCTTAAGCAGTTCGTAATACAACAAACCTCCCGAATCCCAGGAGCAGCAAAAGAGAAGCTGCTTGCGATGGAAGCCGGATTTAGCTTGCATCAGCGACTGTTCTCCGCGCGCGAGCGGTTTGTTGCCCTCGCAGAGGGTCTAGCTTTCATCTCCATAAATAGGTAATACAGAAACTCCTTACGCTGAGGGCGGAGAAGAGACTGACAAATGGATATCCAAGCGTGCTATTGATCAATACATAAGGTATCGATCGAGTCAGCACTTTTCTGTAACTCAAGGCTAGAAGGCGACCGACGACTGTTGATTGAGCACAACCAAGCCACGTCGCGAGACTGCGGGTGTCAACTTCCGGATTCTGTATGTCGGTGTCGAGAATGACGGAGTCGTCGACGGGGTACCGACCAGGCTTGTCTTCGAAGCCCTTGTCTCCCCCCTTGTAACGAGCGAAACAGCAATGGACCATAGCGATGGAAATGGTGTCCTCGCCCATGCACTGCTGATGTTGTGAACTGCAGCTGCTGCCCCACTCATAGAAGATGATGGCTCGATAGTCTTGTAAAATTGACGTCGCGAACTCAGGTACGCCCCCGCGCCCTCATATACCACTCACGGAGAAGCTCCAAAATGTTCCATAACTATCGCACGATAGATCATGAATATGGGGCAAAAATCGAAGATCCCGCACTTAGAATTCCTAGCAAGACTTTGCGATCAACCTTATATTTTCTGAATTTGGAGTATCTGCTGAGGCATCCAAGCGACATCTCCAAGCGTAAGGTTATACTGCCTCTCTCGGCAGCGCTCGGCTGCTTACCAGGGAGGGGCAGTCTACTTCCCGTGGGACTTTGAATGGAGACCCAGATGGATTGAAGGGCTTTTAATGTTGTTTACGAAAATGGAAACTAATTCCGCAAAATGATTTTCCTTAAAAAGTTATTATAGGGGGGGGGCTGGAAATTTGCTTGACAGTAGTATTACTTGGATATGCGAACTCGTCGCCTCAGTACCAAGTGCCGACGTGGTATAGTGTAGTGGTACCGCTTCATAGGCGTACGTCGAGGGTTTGCTGCCCGCCATCGCCGTAATTTCGCAAAGTGTTTTTTCATTTCATAAAAGACTCTCTAAACCTTTGCTGACATTTGTATAGGTGAATGCCTTATTTCTGCTTACATTTTCACTCGTCACCCCTGTCCAGGGAAATTGGTTCTGCACGTCAATTGTACTACTGTTTTATTTTAAACTCCAAGAAACATGCAATAAGATACTAGAGATAAGTTAGATTCCAGCCAGAAACTTAACAGTTATAGAAAACTTGAAAATGCGTGAAGCACACATGTTGTTCGCAAACTGCACATCTTATACATGCTGCTAGCGGGGGTTCATTGCACGACGAACAGTCCATCACAGGATGTAGGAGTGAAGTACACAATATTCCTGCCGGTGCTACGTCAATGATTCAGCCATTGGACGTCTTTTTCTTCGTTCCTAAGAAGAATGTTATGAAGAGAATTAGAATTAGAGCTATGTTGAATGCTGCGGACTTCAATATGACGCAGAGGGATAATATACTTAAGGTTTCATCCCACGTATATCGAAGGTTTTGTGCACCACGTTTTTCTGATTTTCTAAAATGCTCTTGGTACAAAGCTGGGTATGTTGATGAATACCCAGGTTCCTGCGTCACACCGGCCGAGTATTCCTTCAGTCTTGAGACGATTGACTGTTTTGTCTCCGGATGTAGAGAATCAGCATGTATAAGATGTGCAGTTTGCGATTAACATGTGTGCTTCACGCATTTTTCAACTTATTCCATCAATTTTGAATTTCTTGCTGGCATCTAACTTATCTCTAGTATTTTCCTGTTGCATGTTTCTTGATGTTCAAATAAAACCGTCGTACAATTGACGTGCAGAACCACTTTCCCTGGACAGGGGTGACGAGTGAAAATGAAAGCAGAAATAAGGCGTTCACCTAAACAAGTGTCAGAAAAGGTTTAGAGAGTCTTTTATGGAATGAAAAAACACTTTGCAAAAGTGTCGACGATGGCGGGCAGCAAACCCCGCCGTACGCCTATGAAGCGAGACCACTACCACTAGGACACGTAGGCACTTGATACAGATGCGACGAGTTCGCATATCCAAATAATACTACTGTCAAGCAATTTTCCAGCACCCATAACTTTTTAAGGAAAACCATTTTGCAGTTTCAATTTCCATTTTCGTGAACAGCTTCAAAACTTTACCGATTCATCTGGGACTCCATTCAAAGTCCCACCACGGTAAGCAGACTACCCCTCCATACTACCCCTCCATGGTTAGTAAATTCCTTCCTTCAATACGCAGAGCTATTTCGCCTTAGATCTTCATCACCTGCGTCATATCGGGTTTTCTTATACCGTTACAGCTTTAAGATCAAAGGTGCCTAGCCAACATGAGAGAGATGGGTAAGGAAATGCTCCCAAATTACAGAACAATTATCTTGGTATGAACACTTATAGAAGGGTGACTACATTCCTGAAATGAAGAACAGTATGGACGCCTATCTGATCTAAATTTGAGCAATCGAAAGGGAAGTGGAGACCGGATTACTGCTCGATCTGCAGAAAACGATCAACTATGTTGGAGCTGACATTCTCATAAGTGAATATCTATCATGGTCGTCGTGTAGGTGCCTGCTTGGCTCTGCTCAACAAATGGCTGGATCACCATCACTTGCAAGTAAAAAGGGATCTACTACAACAGGTTTTGAAGGAAGGTACAGTGAGCCAGTGCAGAAGAAGAGTTTCCTAGAGGTGTTTACTCCATGAAGGTGGTCTTGTCCTGCAGGGTGTTCGTATAGTAGTGCAATGGCAACTGCTCGGTAACGACGTTGCTACCACCCATCTGTTCCTGCAACAGCTACGGAATTCGGAGAAATCATCGATAAGCGGAATAAAGTTCCCAAAAACTACGTATTCGCATTCGAGAGGGTCTTTTGCATGGTTTTCAACTTGAAAAGTGAAAACATTCATACGATCTTGGATGGATCTGCTATCTCTAACAATCCAAGAGTTGGTACGACATTAACATGGGCAAAATGAGGCCCACTAATCAAGTGTCAGTGTGGACTGAACTTTATAATGACCTTGTTTCTTGATTATGGGATTTTCTTCCATACCGCCACCTTTTCAATTATTTTTCAGATTGGTCGGTACTCCAGATATCGACGAGCCTATCCTCAGCCTGAGCCTCTGCCGGAGTATTTCGACGACTCCGTTCAGTCTCGTTTCCTCATTGCCGAACGTTTTTCATATATGCAATTCTTTTTCAAACAATTTTCAGGTTGAATCTGCCAAAGTGAAAGAGGACCTTCTTCGTTTCTTGGAGAGTAAACGTTACAACGACCTTCTCAACGACGAGGTTCGGTCTCGTTTCTTCATAGCTGAACGTTTCTCATATATGCCATACTTCTTCGAGCAATTTTCAGGAAGAACTTGACAGAATGGTAGAGGACCTTGATCGTTTCTTTGAGAGAAAACGTTTCAACGACCGTCCGGAGCCAGATTTTCTCAATGACGAGGTTCGGTCTCGTTTCTTCAGTGCCGAGCGTTTTTCCGCCAACTTTTCAGTTATTTTTCAGATTGGTCGGTACTCCAGATATCGACGAAGCCATCCTCAACCTGAGCCGGAGTATTTCGACGACTCCGTTCAGTCTCGTTTCTCATTGCTGAACGTTTTTGATGGGTGTCATTCTTTTTACAGACAATTTTCAGAAAGTGATGGCCAGAGTTGATGAGTACTTTCCGTCGTCACCCGCAGAGGGAACCTTTGAACGATTATCCTCAGCCGGATGATTCCATCTACAATGTTCGGTGTCGTTTCTTCGTTGCTGCTTGTTTTTTATGAAAGCCGTTCTTTTTCAAAAAATTTTCCTAGGATGCACTTGAGAGTTTGCAAGAGAGACTTCTTGAAATCCTTGATAGGGGACATTTCAAGGACAAGGTTCGGTCTCGTTTCCTCATTGCCGAACGTTTTTCATATATGCAACTCTTTTTCAAACAATTTTTAGGCCAGATTGGAAGAGAACCTTCTTCGTTACTTTGACAGGGCATTTTTGAGCCCCTCTTCTTTAAAGGAAAAGGTTTGGTCTCGTTTCTTCATTGCCGAGCGTTTCCATATATGCCATTTGCTTTCCAAACAATTTTCAGGAGTTACTTGACGAACTGCAAGAGCAGCTTGGTCAAATCCCGGAGTGGGAACGTATGAATGGTCGTTGACGTTTTCCAAGAAAAGTCTAAAGTCTTGTGCTGGATGACCTACGCTTTGTGGTTTCTCGCTAGAGAGGTGTAACTCAGCTAGTTCACCAGCATAATAAAAATAAATATTGTGAACGATATGGCAGCTTTAGTACTACATCACCATTCCTTCCCCGTCCAAAGCTCCTAAACAGCTATAAAACAAAGAAAACGTCTAAATGGAAATCTTTAGTTCTATAAGCTTATGAACTCAACAAGTATCGGATGAAGTACAGTAGCAATATTCGCAAAACTCCGATTTCAGATTTTTGATTAGAATGAAAAGAGCTTCGAGGGAGCCATCTTCTTAAATTGCATTCACCATGTTTCTGGTGAAGACGATTTCGTGCTTAAAAATGGAAAAGTCGTTGGCAGGAGTCGTCTGTCAATATCGAAGTGAGAGCCATAATGTGAATCAGTTTTGCTGAAACACTGAGTGGTTTCAATGAAAGTTTATTCGAGAAGTTTACTCATGTACTAAGCTCAGTGTTTTGTCATCTGCTCTTATATCTCCGCAGTACGGTATGCGAAAGTCTCATAAGGAAGGCGACTTATGGACAAAACTTCCGTCTCAGACGGGCCTCGTACTGTGCTTTCCGGACTATGATTATTTTGAGTGCCATTCTTTTTACACAGATTTCAGAAAGATTAACCAGAGAGCAAGAAGGCATTTCTCGTCTCAGATATCCACGGTCGCCCTCCGCCCCTTAATCGTTGTCACGTTAGACGAGTGTCGAGACAAAACAGATTGCTATTATTCGTTCTAGGACCCACGCACAAAAAGCTAACCGCCGTGTGATGAGGCGATGTTTTTCTTCCATTCTTCTTCCCTCTGTTTTTCTTTTTGCTGACGCGATCCCTTATTTGATTTCCTACTCCTGTTACTAAGGTTTTTTTTGTTTATTTATGCTTATAAGTGAATGAATTGCGGATTACCATTGTCTGTTCTTCGCACCAGGACCCACACGCGCGCAGTGAAACGCACTGTTTAGCTCGTCCGGGCGTCCCACCTTCTTCATTTTTCTGGTTTCATTCACGTCCAGCCCCCTTTTTAACGTTTTTTCGAGGCCCTTTTTTCACTATGAAAACACCGATGCACGCAATTTCTTCACCTCACTCGCATTAGTTTCGATCTTGTCTTTCGTTTTTCAGAGGAACAGCCGGAGCATATCAACGACGAGGATCGGTCTCGTTTCTTCATTGCTGATTGTTTTTTATGGGTGCCATTCTTTTTTCAAACAATTTTCAGGAAGTATTTGATAGAGTGTAAGAACATCTTCGTCAAATCCTAGAGTGGGAACGTACGAACGCCGATCCTCGGCCGGAGCATTTAAACAACAAGGAATACTTCGATTATTTGTCACTTCCTGCCACCCACAGTCAATGAATTCACCTTGTATTCATACCAACTTGAGCTTTCTAGGTCCTGCGAAGAAATGTTACGTACTTCCACTAAGACACACACACACTCGATAGACACACGTATGCACATATGCATTTACCGCCCACCCACTCACAGCAACAGAAACGTATCATCTGAATCACCTGTCGTCCTGCCTGACATCGGATTCCTCGAGCGGGCTCCACTAACGTTTCCATTCGTCCCTGTCGCGAGCTGTAGGGGACCAGTGGATTTTCGAGTGGCATGATGCATAACAATCCTTTCGTTCAGAGCTTTCGTGAAGTATTCTAACTATCGCGCTGGCTGTCAATCCAGCGTTCTTACCGCGAAGCAAATTTAAAGAAAATTGAATGTTCTGTTGATTATGGATCTTCGGATTCAGTGTGCCGAACTAGGCTTAAGCTTTTGAGTAGTGATAGAGCTGTTGTCAACGAGAAAGTCCGAAATTAAGGATTCCCTGGAGCTCAGTTCGCTTTCATCGCTTCCCACCGTCGCATTTGTGCTAAGTTGTAACCGTTGCAAATGGGATGATCCATCAGTTGCACCGGCAGCAATAATCTTTATCCCGTACCATCCCAGAGAGCCCGAAATCCAAAGATAATTGATGCTTCCCACCTTCAATTGAACAATTGGAGGTCTAGTGCCGAACGAAAAGTTCTTTCATCTATTGTCACTTAATGGAAGGTTTCTTCTTCAACACTTCCTCTGGGAATAATTATGATGCTTTAGAAATGAAATCTAAAAAAACGTGATTTCGAGGAAACCTAGAAGTCGCTGACCGATTTGTTTATTTTATTTATTTTCTTCGAACTTTTCCCTAGAGATGTGTCTAACTCAAGTGACAGTTTTATCCATCGGAAATTGATTTAAGGGTAGTAAAAAAAGTATAATTGCCTTCGATGAAAAGGTTTCTCACTCCAGAGATTCACCTGTTGGGGTGAATTCCCGCTTTCATTGGAAGCAGAGTATGAAGGTTAACTCTCTATGCAACGTTGAGTAAACAAACGTTTCATCCGTGCACTTGCTCAAACTTTGTTTTTTTCAAAGCAATGACTCATGGTATGTACTTAACTCATACCAGATTTCGATGGTACACGGATTACAGTACTTCATAGGCGGGTACCAGTATCGCCATTACATATGTACATGTTGGATGGTAGGCAGGTGGCCTTTACTAGATTTTTGAAAATACTCTTCCCTATCTTGACTATTTTACTTATCATTAATTATCAGTCATTAAGCTATCCTATCATTCAGAACATATTGCTACTTACCGTTAGGTAGACATACAAAACTCGATTTCCTTCCTACTCAATCCGTACATTAAGAAGCATCAATGTCTGCTTTTTCCCACAATTCCTTCCCAACTTCCAAATGTTTATTGATCCATAAAAATCGAAAGCTCTCCGATAAAAATTACATTTTTATGCATTTATATACATGACAACTACCGTATGAAACCCCAAGACAGCAGCCTAATGCAGAACGATTGAAAATTGTTGTTTTTGAGGTTTTCTGATTGTGACAAAATACCTTCTTGAATACTGATAAGCTATTATTTCGAAATGCATTCACCAATATTGAATGAAGCTATTTTCCCATTCTTATATAGAAATGCCATGTGGTTGAATGTCATGGGACTTTTTCATTCAATCATTTCGAAATGCAATCGTTTGCAGTATCCTACATTCATATTTAAGTTCACCGTTCATATTCGCCCTATCCCCTATCCATCCGGGTGAATCATCATTTATTGATTTCTATCGCATACTAGCTATTTAGGTGATCATTCGGGATTATTTGCGGATTACCAATGGTAATGTGCAAGGCTATACTACTCGCTTTGGCTTTTCTTGCCACTACTCCGGTTTACACACAGGTTTGTATTTTTTAACTTAAAAAATTTTGCGGGACTTCCCCGCACGCCCTTTCGTGGGATAAAGATGGAATGGAAGAAGGTTCTAGTATGCATGGGTATCATCTTCACTGCCTCACCTTACTCTTTGCAAATGAGGTCAATCATCGTGGAGGTGATACTGATCCATGCGGCCCCGGTTCCCCACCTCAACTGCTCATCCAGTTTGTGGGTATGGGTCATATAAATGGTGCCTGACCGATGAGGGTAATGAGGATGAGGGCTTGTTGGGGAAATGGATTCCAACTATTTTAAGGATGTGACGACGTAGAGACTCTTGAGTAGAGGTATTAATTAGAGGATAAAGACTTGGAGCTAAGGGATGCATTATGCAAGCCCCCATGTTTGCCGTTCAGTCCCGAACGTACAGGAATTGATGAGTCAGATCTGCTCCTAAATATGATTTAGGACTCGGGCCAGTCCCTGGCGCTCAGAACAACCTCCAGTCCCTTTCCATGGAACCTTTTCGACGTAAGTCTGAGCTACATATCACATTTGCAATGAATGACGATGTTGATCCTTTTATTATCAGTTTTTATAGGTGTTAAGTCTTCTCCATACAAATTTCAGGATGGATGGTTTAATTCTGGATGGTTGCACGATCTGACACAGCAAATTGAGAAAAATTTCAAAAATGCGTTCCAAAATGCTGGAACAAGCATATCCACGGAAAATGGAACTACAACAGTCACTGCAAAGATTGGTGGAAAACAATATACAGCCACATTCCCTGAAACAACAAAAATATTCACCTCCTCTTCAACTGTCGATATCAATGGGCAGAAGTCGGAATCATTCAGACTAACTGTCAACGATGATACGTACATTTATAAGACAGTGAATGGCACTACAACTGTCACTAATGGCAAGGGAGAGCCCATCAGTGGAGGAGGTCCATTTCACATTGGCTCACGCTGATGGGGACCTGCACAAAAGATCTTCCCACCATTGAGTTGGGCCTCCTATCAGTGAGTTTTGTCCACGGTTTATCAGCATGATAACAATAATAATAATTATTATTATTTGTAATCGAGTTTGTAGCTTTTTTTCGGGGCAAAGTAAACAAGCATAATCTATTGTGTAAACACTATAAAGAACAGAACCAATCAATAATTTTTCGGAGAGCTTTAGAGTCGACACGGTGAAAAGTTTTCAAAGTAGGGAGAGCCCGAAAAACTTACTCTGAGATGAAGTCTCTCCCGTCCCTCCCGTCTTAGCTCAGGTAATTGAAAAGGAGAACATTTTCATGCTCATCAAGACTGATCAGGGTTTGCCCACGCACCTAAAGCTCCTTATGTGAGTAGCCAAGCTTGATCGCTTTGGGCTGCTCCTACCCAATTCGCAGAGCATCAAGCTAGCACAATATCACTTGTCCCTCCCTCACCCAGTCCAATCTGAAGAACTACTAAACGAGAGGATGTGAGAGGGAGACCTGCTCTGTTCAGATTACCGTACACCTCAAATGGAAGCGACATGATTTTGACTGACCCGAGCCTGACCGCAATGAAATGAAAAGAAGTCTCATACCATAGGCCTTGGTTACATAATAAAAATGTAAGAGAGGTACCGTGTAGAAAATTGCAAGCCTTTTTTCATTGGCATTCCCTAATCAGTGACCCTTCAGTGCAACATACACTGCCGCGATTTTTCGATACACTACAGAAGATTTTCATTATGATCTGACTTCAAAGGTTTCTGCCATTACCATGGCTGTTTCAGTCTTTCCTCGATTAGAGTGTTTGCAGAAGAAGGCACTCCTGCATGAATGGCATATCGATTCTGAATTCATGTTCAGCCCCAATTGATTGAGCACCCCTCCACCTTCGGAAAACCGTGGACAAACTAGTCTGCCGAATGAAAATTATCGCTTTGCAAAAGGAGTCGTTCTGAAAACTAGACAGACAGAACAATCAGCGTCCAAATCCGCCTTTGTACCAATAGGGTTCTGAGTTGTTAAATCTCCTCGATGGAAAATGAATTGTGGTTAAGTACTTGACTCAAAATCGAGGAACAAATCAATAGTACATATAAGCCGTAACCACCACTGGTCTGTTCATATTATGAGATATTAGCTTATACCACTCTTTTGGTAATCCTTAATTCATTGTCTCTAGAGGGAAGGTATGAACCCCTGACAGCCCTTCTGTGGCTGAGTCAGGAAAATATTTATTCACCATCAATTTCCTCTAGCTCTTCCTGCTGTTCCTTCACTGTCCTTCTATAAGTCCTGGTCCGCTCCTTTCGTGCACCGAGGCCACTACTCCAGATTAAGCATTTGAACGGGTTGCGCTCAACCAATTGTAAGTTCTGATGGAAGAAATTAAGCAAAAGCTGCATGGGAAATCCCTCAGGCCGTTTTTATCATCAAATAGTAAATTTTATCATTGATTATCATTTACTCAACCTGCTCGAAGTATTAAGACCGTCATCGTTAAGCTCGCTTGTTCCCCAATTTCCGAACCATACACACATAATTTTGCATAGGCGCCTGTCGTAAGTTTTTCTGAATATTCCTTGTGAATTTCCTCTCACCTCAACGATAAACAATAAATAAATTGTTCCTTTTCCCTCCTGCGAAGGCTCATGTTCTCCGAATGCAAATAGGTGTGTATCTCAAAACAACAGCAATAAATAATACATTTTGACATGTCGAATCCAAGCATTTCATTCAGTGAGGCAGTTCTAAATGATACTCTAAGCAGTCTAACATAAAATCTAATGAATTCCTATAACATATTACATTAGAGGTGGTGACAACAAATAACGAAAGGCAAGTGTTCGCAGATGAGTCTTCACACCGAAAAATCGTCTGCTCTTTCATTCCAGCCAAGCTGTAGGATAAAATAAAAAGAAAGGTAGCGAGCGAGAACCAGATGATAGAGTACATATACCTATACACATCGCATAATTAACATAAAAATAATTTATAAAGTGCGATTTGGTCTGTTCTGAAGAATAATTTTATTCACCGAAACGAGTCTGATCACTCTGAAGCGTCCAAGCTACAATACTATCTCGAACCGCATTATATAGTAGTCACTTTTATATAGATATAATCATTTCCGAAAGGGTAAACATAAGGTCGAGTTCATGGCTTATCCGTAGTGCGACGGGATTCAAATAAAATGAAGTCTGGTCTGGTCTAGTACTGAAGCGAAAAAGATGCCAAGATTAACGGAAAGGAAAGGTCTCTGATATTGAGGATACGACAGGGGTTGTATCTTTGAAGTCATGTCTTCGAACACAAGGAAAGAGGCCCATTGACAGTCATTCCGGCAGTCTGGTGGTCGGTTATGTACCCTATACCTGTGTAGTTCCGGATCGCTCACAGCCTTTGTGACTCTTGGCTAGTTGTCTCGCCTAGCGATAGGCTCTCACCTCTCCTCTTCCAGGCTTACCCTTAACACAAGGTAATGCTCATGGTGGTGACATTTTGGTGAACTACAGCTCGCTCGGGTTTTCTTTCGACATATTCCCACTGGAGAGGAAGGAGCGTAGAGAATACTCGAAAATTTGAGAGCGATAGAAATGACATGCTTAGCAACTCGACAGGGATGGTAGAGAAAATTTTGGCGTTTTTACAAGAGGGAATGATGATCTACAAGGTTAGAGGTGGTTTTTTAAAAGTGATAATCCGCATAGTAAATAAATCGCAACCCCAGCCCAGATCGTGGCCTCGCAACAGTAGTTCGATAGTTAGACTAGTGGTCAGCACTGATAACTCGATTCAAGAAGAAAACGAACGCGTCTGGTAATAGCTGCCTCTCGGAGTATGAATCACACTTTAAAATTTCGAAATCGGTTTCTTTGTCTCTGGAAAAATTGTCAATCTCAATCAGTAAAATATCAAAATTATTAGCGACACAATAGTGGTCATTCGACAAAATTCAAATACCCGGTTAGAATTGTCTCAGTGAATAGGTTAAGTAGCGTAAAATTTGGGTATCAATAGTAAAATACTGTAGATTTCTTTACTGGTTGGACTAATTGAATGATAAATCTTTGTGTATACGATATTTTGAATGGGAAAGCAACATGACTGGGTAGTTAGTGCTACCTAGATAACCTCCATGATGAAGAATGTGTATCATCAGCCATAATTGAATCCGGACCAAAGAAATCATCACAGTGGCCAAGATCGATCAGATTGATATCATTAGACGGTGAAAATGGTGGTTCGTCGTCGAGAAGATTCGAAAACGACGAACTCATCGAAACCGGGAATGACTGGAAAAGAAATGATTGCGAACCTGAATTCCACTATTCTTTTCACCTTTGTTACTGTTATGACCCCCCCCCCAAACAGGGGCCCAGAAGAGTATGTACTATACCATAGGATAATTTAACGTAATAACGAAAAAAACAAACAAGTAAACAAACAACTCTCACATTTATAGAAGCAGAATAGCCGGCACCAATCAGTGAATCCGAAGTTCTCTTCACTGGCATTGTCTCAACGTCTTCCGTCTGAGTGCAAGCATCAGTTCTTCGATGGTGTGTGAGACGGTTTCGAATGGATGACGCCAATGAAGGTGGATCCATATATGACGATGGAATTGACTGAAAGAAAATATTGAAATATTAAAGTGGTATTGACGCACACATCAAGAAAAATCAATAAATCGACTTGTATTGATTAGTGCTGAGAAGTGACACTGTACGTGAAACCTTTAACACCGCTATTTGGCTATTCGCCTCAATTTTTTCTTATTTAGAGAATTTATATGTCCTCCCGATAACACAACACATAGGCCATTATCCTGGGTTAAAGCTATCTGTGGGAGTAAATATGGGTACTACATATGAAGAGTAACAACCGGAGCCAGTATTACATAGGAGGGCCAGTAACAGGGGTCCAACTGGGGAGTGCTTCCTAAGATCCTCCTCTTCTTCGTCGCTTCAGAAACTTCTTTGGTAGAAAAAGGTAAATTGACTCTGCTACTCGAAGTATTTAATTTCGTTTCTTCGAGAAACCAAAAACCGAGAAACAGGACCAGTGCGGCAAGACCGCATTGCAAATTTCTTCGTAGTGCTTGCGACTGAACGTGCCAGTGATACTAGTCACTTTTATTAGCATCGTCTGGTACGCTATCGAAAAAGAATCACTCGAAAAACACAATTGAGAAGGAGTCACGGTCGTCGGTGATCGTAAGTCATGAATGCGGCCATCATTCTTGTCTTGCTTTCAAAGAAACAGAAGTTGGCAGAAGAGTCCGACGGCTTTCATCAGTGCACCAATGATCGCTACTACACTCTGATCCTGTTTCGAATTTTACTGAACGCCTATCTCGCTGATTTTGCAAAAAAAAAACTTTTCTTATATAGGAACCACTGTCTGTACTTTTTTGTTTTCGCGAAGGTTAATCTGGTAAGAATTACAAGAAGGATTTTTGGTCAAGGAGATCTTCGATCCTCCAAAATTCTGTTTCCGTCCAGTATAGTCACAATTCCCCCTTTTTTAGTTCAGCAAACAAAAATAATTTTCCTCCATGGCAAATAGTCAGTCCTGCATTTGGAGATATTTGAGTACATAGTGAAGCATAGAAGGTTACCCACTTGCATTAGTATTCGAGTAAGATGGGAGTGGGGAGGAGGGATCCAGAAGTAAAACTGTTGTCCCGGAATTTGAAAGCAAATCAAAGCTCAGCAAAAAAACAAGTTTGCAACGAATAGCCAGGGTGACTACTTCTTGTTGAAATAAGCATTGAGAAGTCTTTTCTTCCTCCAACTTAGGGACGACCTTCTCAAAAGAATGTCTAACTATGTATTCTGAGCCTGCAGAAATGCCATAGAACTTGCTAAACTATTCGTTGCAGTAAGTATCTATTGATAGATCCGCAATACGAGTTATTCAGCCATTGCCGAACAGGAAATCAATCAATCATGAATTAATCGGTGTTTGCTAGTGATGATTTCGGTTCACGGTCAAATGATGTTTGCTTATGTCGGCGTGTCATAGTTAATCGTTGTCTCTAAATTACTCGACGATTTGCCGTTAGTCGTATCAAGCGTAAAAACCACCAAAAAACTGCGTAAGTGAAGTGCACAACTAGAAACATCTACACATCCACCTACAACTTCGTCTGCTGAAATGTTCTACGCTACCGTTTTTACTTTCGTAGTCCTCTTCGAATTCATCGCTGAAGCTCAGGTTCGATCGCTCCTTACTTCGTTCCCGATAATATACAACTAGCACCCACTCTTTTTCAGTTCAATCAATGGGATCCCTTCAGCCCAAACTTCAATCCGATTCCTCCAGAGACCTTCCAGGTGAGTTGGGCTTACCATTGACATCAATAGAACTGTTCCTTTACTATTCAAAGCTAGCTCACAGTCACTATATTCAGGGCGGAGTGTTCAGCCCTGATTGGGAGGCCAACCTCGCCAGACAGATCCAGGAATCGAATGCTAGAACGCCATCAGAAGGATCATCCAGTATAAACACAGTGAACGATGTTACGATGGTTACTGCGACGATCGGCGGCAAACTTCGCATGGCCACATTACCGAAAGGCAGTTCAGTGGCTACATCTTCGAACAGCTATACTAACAGAGCCGGCCAACATGTTCAAGAGTTCACAATTACTGTCAATGGTGTTCCGTACCGTTATACGACTGTTGGCAATCGTACAACTGGCCCAGCCGGTGGTGGACCTTTTGACATCCGTTCGCGTTGAATAGTTATGTAGAAAAGATGTAGACAAATGCCAACAAGAGCGGTCGTTTTCTAACTCTTTACAGTAACCCTTCTCACGTCACCGTAGCCCTTCTAACGTCACCGTATCCCTACTAACGCTTCCTGAGGAAGTCTTTGTCCGACCGCGACTGTTCAACCCAAATTTCCTCCTTTAGAGGAGCCGGTAGCACTTGTATGGTTACAGTGGATATTTCGTTGCTCTCCCTTATTTGTGAATAATTATAGTAATCTTGTTATGTATTACTTACTGCTACTACTATAGTCAACCGTATGTTACCAGTTTTTTTTATTTGCTGTTTTTAGAATTGGACAAATAAATTTTAGAATTGGACAAATAAAGAATTACTGTGGAATCAAGAAAATCAGACAGAATCCGAAGACTCTTTAAAAATTTTGTCGAAAAAAGGTGAAAAAGTGAGTAGCCGAGAAGTGACATATCAGATGGTGCTTGAAATTCTGAGCCAGGGAATTGGCAGGTCAAAGAATGTGGCCTTTTCACTGTACTTTAGAAGAAAGAGAAACTTGTTAAGCAAATCGCCCTACCGTCAATCGACACCACTAGCGAGCCCCTTGAAAAAAATAGTATCAACACACCTCGAGTGAGATCTCGGCTGGATTCTCGTAAAGGGGTGGACTGATAGACGAGGACGAGATGGTGGAATCGTCGAATTTCGATTTGAAATCGCCGAACATCTCAGACAACAACGGATCACCACTTTGTCGCCCTCCAAATGCCTGACAGAACTGCATGTTCTCGCTCATTAGACCCGACAAAGTCTGAAAATACATGAAATGAGAACTCATAAAATCATATTCTAATAGTAAGGTATACCTACCGTAATGGTTGGCAATAACAGCAGTAAATTTCCAAATCGACTACTGGCCGTGTAGATTGGATGTAGTTCTTTCACGATTTGGAACAGCATATCTTGGACTTTATCACGAAGATCACCGATGGCCACCTTGGCCCGATCCGACAAGCCTTTCGCGTCTACAAATAATCGAAATTGACATGAGATATTCGAAAAAAGCTGAAGGAAAATTTAATAAAAAAAAGTTAATGATATTTTATTCAGGCTGGACTGAAAGAAATTCGAGTGTAAAAATGTTGTGGTGGACTTCATTTTGGGAAAAAAAAATTGAAAAAATCGGGTCCTTCCACTGTACATAGTGGGGGAATGACGAGACTCTTCTTCAGTTTTGCTGATTGTTCTGGTAGAGTCATGAGAACTACTATTACGCTCAGTACTTCACTTAGGGAGCACGCCTTCTGCTTAAGTCGCCAACAAAAATCCATTCCAGAAGTCAGGGTAGGTAGGCCCAGGTGGGCAGGTAGGTAGGCAGGTAGGTGGATATACACAGTCTAAGCCCGATACTCCTTTGTGGAATCTGATTCTCCCCTTCACTATTGTAGCTTTCAGAAAGGCTTTTAGACATAAAGGGACAAGTAATTGAAAAAGGTAGCTAAAATCAAATTATTTCGAACAATAATTCATTTTTTCGGCATTATACACCTCCCAATTTTACTACCTGAATTTTTCGAATTTTTCATTAAGGGTAATGCATCATCTTTGAACTTACTGGGATTCAAGATGATGATCGCCTTCAACGGCACAATCTCCTCCTCTTTGAGATTCAACTTCCGTAATGGCGCTACGAGTTCATTTAGTGTTCGATCGATGAGCACATTTGACAGGTGGCTGTAAACATATGATTTGTGGTAAACACGAGTTAAATTTGATTTGCAATTCCCTTCTCCTAGGTAGGCCTACATAGTTGTACACAATAGTCCGGGATCAATAGTCCCTAGGAGGGTAAGGTGACCAGTATTTGGAAGAAAACACGATTTTTTGCCATTTCGGTGCCTATTTTAAAAAAAACACAGAAAGGGATCATCTCTATTGAGGACAGGGAGGGATTATTTCCACCAAGGTGTGAAAAGCATTGATACTGGCACGGTCGCTCAAAAACACAAAGAAGCTCTGCGAACAGATGACAAAGCAGTGAGTCACGGTGTTTCCGATGACCAGATTTTTCTGCAAAGTCGTCAGCTGTTCTCTGAATAAATAGTACCCAAATATTTTTGCTGTTACCGTAGTAAGTTGTTCGCTGAACTCATAGGAGCCTCCGTTGGATGTGCCAGTATTGAATATTTTTCCACGAACCACAAAACAGTGTCACATTGGTAATTTCCCTCCCATCCCCATTTCTAGAATGTTCACTTCAATGACCCGCTTCTATCCCACTCGAGGTACCATCGACCTGAGCAGCATCAACTTCGATCTGCGTAAGAATTCTTTCTAGACCCTGTGTAGAGAGTTCAGGGAGAGAGAAGTGTCCGACAAGCTATCCGACCTCACTTTCCCCCAATATTTCCAGTTTATGGATGAAAGGCTCGATCTTTAGCAAGGCTCATAACTATGCCTTAGTCTTTGGGGAACCACTGTATCGCGCAAATCCTACAAAGCGCCTCCCTTCTTTTTCTTTATGGTATACTTTATTTTTGAGGTTTTTCCCCAGAAAACAAAAACAGTAGTACTGGCTGTACTGGCGATGTTAGCACACAGTGACTCAACGATGACAATTCGGATCTTTTCTGTTTTGTTGTAGCGCAAGCCTCTTTGACACCGACAATTTCTTTGACTCAGGTTACCCTGACTCACCCTTCGCTTTATTTCACATCGAACATTTGTCAAGAGAACAAAGAATTTCTATGGGTCACTGTTGATTGACAATTACCCTCAGATTATCCAACTCATTTTCAAGGTACCAGATTACTGAGACAGTACCACGTGGAGATAAGTCAAAAAGTATCTCTCCTCCCGAGGGAAAGTCAATTTTCCGACTAGAGGTATGGTTCTCTGCTAACAGACACATGAGCTGAGTAGTGGACGGATTGGGACAAATTTTGCCTCCCATTATGAATGAGTGGACCAGAGTCTCGAGTAGTGGGCATTGGGTCCAACATTGTAAACACAAGGGCTCCTTCCTGTTTTTCGCTTGATAAGAAAGCAAGAGGTATATTCACTGAGAGTAGGGAGACTAGGGCTTGACAAAAGTGAAACCGCACTCCTAAAACCGAATCAAGGTCCTGGGGTTCCAACTAGAGCAACAGAGCAGGATAGAGATTGGACCCAGTGGCTCAGCTACTCAAACACATCAGGCCCTGGACAAGCCTGGTTTCAAACCAAACGGGTTCCAATAGAAACCAAAAATAAATGAAAAGATTAATTATATCTGGTACTCACTTCGTTTCATTGAACTCAGGCGGTAAGCGTCTTGGCACATAGGAATGACTGCACAGGCAAAGTATATCCGGATTGGGCGTATTCTGAGCGGTACGGGCAGAGAAGTTGAATATCGTCAAAGGTGAGTAGCACGACTTCACTAGAGCCACCTAGAAAACAACAAAATAATAATGGCGAGAAAAAAATTGGAAGGAAACAATAAAAAAAACAAAAGAATTTCATGTCTGTATGCATTACTGCAAAAGTTTTCTCGTCATGATTGAAGCTCCCATTGCTCTGCAGTGAGCTAGTAAAAAGAGATGATTGCCGGCAAATCGATAAATTTCCCAGTACAAGCGAGGCACTCTTTTTCTCCCGAGTACCGTACATGGGTATAAACTGTACCGCTTCGGTTAGTTCAATCCCTAATGGACACTGAAGTTTCCGGCACATGGGTATCCACTAGTGGCTTGAAAGAATCTGGCTCGTTGCTTGTTAAGTGCATGGTAGCTACCCAGACTATACCGGTGTAGATATATGGTTCTAGCCACCCCACAGCCTCCGAGAAATGAGTCAAACAGTGATAAATGGAAAGAGGGGCTCTCACTTTGTCTTCCGTATCCTGCAATTCGGCGATTTCCGTCAAACTGTCCACCCAGTCTACAGCTGCAATTGCTCGTCGATGAGCAATCTCCGACAACTCCTCTGTCCGTGCCATCCGGAAGGGTTCGTATCGCATCTGAAGCAGTGAAACTAACTGACATAATTGGGATATCCCATCAGCGCTATGCTGACTTACATTTAAATAGATTTATAATCATTTGCAACATGCTTCAAAGGCACTACCTTGTTGTCACACTGGGTAAACAAGTAAATAAATAGGCAAATAAATGAATGGGAAGTAGTCACTAAATCGAAAAGTAATAGAAAAGTAATAGCTGGGGCAGCATGAACGCAGAGGCATTAGCGAATTCGGAATCTTTTTATCAGAAGCGCTGCAGCTTCCATCAGAAGACCTGGTAATGTCAGAAGATGATTGGTCCAATCAATCAATCAATCAATATATACATTTTCTATTAAACCACTATGAATCATAGCGAGACAGGAATCTGTTAGGATTTGAGATTCTCTATTTGTTTCCTGAATTATAGAATAATCTGATAGTTTGGGTTAGCTCCACCTATAACTGCCCTTACAACTTGCGTCTCAACGTCCGCATATGACAATTCAGATGGTCTAGATTGCACTACTGTTTGAATCTATACTTTTTACAGCTTTTAAAGAATAAAGCATTCCCTTTTACTACTGCAGTAATTCCCTTACAACTGGGCGTGTGTGGGCAATTTGTCATTGTATTAGTGTAATAGTGTTCAATGTGAAGTAAACAAATGGATATTCCCCATGCAGAACGGGTTCTCACGAATCGTAAAAACTGGACCGTTCACTTAGCAAAGTTAGCAGGCAAGTCGAGACGAAAACCAAATTTTTTACATAGGTAAAAAATTGTAGAATGGTACTATAATGCTGAAAATGCACACGTACTACATATCCATATGTCCTGAACACTATTCAAAACAAGGGAAAAGCCTACTTAACCTGGTACATGCAATTAGCAGTCAATGTGGCCACCAAGACTAGCCGCGAGCGGTCGCGTCACGCTCGGTGCTGTGGAGGTGGTGTGCAATAGAAAACGGTGAGGTGAAATTAATAGAAGTGAGTATCGAGGCCAGGAGATATTGAAAATCAAAGAAAAAAGACTTAAAGAGCAAGTTGATATACCTCAGTACGTCTTCCGTCCATAGAGGGTTTTTGCTCAAACATTTCTTTCAGAGAAATCGCTCGCGGATCTTTAGTTTGTTGTGTAGAGGCATTACTCATATTATTATCACCTTTGACGACCTAAATAATATTGTAATAAATTTTAACGATGTTTTTGCCTACTACATTCAACTGAGTTTTGAAATTATCTGACTTTTGCCTCGATGTTCATCAGCTGTAGAAGCAATATCCGCGTGTCGTTATTCAGCTTCCTTGACCAATCATCACCGTGAAGCCGGAGCTAATGAAAGGACGAGTTATCATGGTGGAATCATGACGAGTTTTCAATTGGAAGCTTACCACGTGGCTTAATAATTCTTCATCAATCGGCTTTTTTCTTATTCGAGGCACTTTTTGCTTTCCCGTCAGATCTCGATCAGGTCGTACAGCTTGAAAGAGATTCGTATTGCTTTTAATTGTCATCATTGTTTTTCCAATTAGTTATGTCATAAGCCACTATAGAGCTGATACAAAAAAGCAGATCGATCGATTATCGACTTTTGGAAACCGTCTCTTGATGCTTTCATTCAACAAACTGCAAACCTTTTGGATCCATTCCAACTTCGATACAGCGATTGAAACGGCAATAACGACAACTGTTCCGTTGAACTGAAAAACACTCGTTAGGAAATAGAACTACCGTAATCTAAGCCATCGGTTGATCAGTACAGAGCTTTATTTTGAAAGTCATTAACGGCAAGTCCTCAGTACAGAGCTTCGAAAAGACCGCTCTTAACTCAAGCCGACCTGGTTTTTCGAAACATACACTTAATTTTTGTGTGTAAGGCTCGGGAATCTTTGCGGTAAGAAAGTGAATGAATAAATAAAACAAGACATTTGGAAAATATTGCGAAAAAGTTCCAATTCTCGAAAATCGGGTCCAAAAGGTTGCATATAAGTTCAAATACTTCGTATCACCCCTTTTCCTCTTCCCACTACATAGGTCGAGAGTAATGAAAGCACGCAAGAGGGGTCTCGATAGTGTAAGGGAGAAGAATCGCCGTACCTACAGTAGCGCTCAAAAGTCTTCGGTGAAATGCTTTAACGCTTTTTCGTTCATACCTTTTTTCTTAGTAGACCAAATCGCGCAAAATTTGGATATGTTTAACTAAGCATATTTCACCCTACCCAACACTGTTTGACTGTAAAGCTACAATATCCACAGATAAAGCAAAGTGTTTGTTGTGGTAGCAGAGTTGACGTCTGCACTTATTCGCACCTTATGTGCGTTTTTCTCATCTATTAAGTTCGGCGTTACCGCTCGTACACTTCAGGCATGACAAAAAGGAAAGAGTTTCTAGAAGGGTCATCATCTGTATTTTCAGTCGATTTTGAGTTCATGCCCTTTGGAATATATGGAACATGATCAGACTGCAGGTTAATAGTGGTAAATATTCACAATACATCCACGCTCCAAATATAGAAATTTCGCTTGATTAGATGCAGTAGGAAAGGAGTTACGACTGAAAAGTACGGCTGAAGAACCATTTCACCGAAGACTTTTGAGCGCTACTGTATGTAGAAAGCACAAGGAAGGGCTCCAGTACCGTCCATAGCCGAAGTTTTGCCCCTAACTCGCCGATCTTGTGAGAAGCATATTTCAAGAGTATTTACGTGAATCGTACGGGATATGGACTTTCTTGGGTAAAATTTAAAAAATAACACCACCTTAGGATATTCAATTTCGATAATTTTTTTAAGGGTCCAATCATCAAATTGATGGAAAGGCCACGTTCTCCCGATTAAATTTTGCTTTACTGACCACACCCAAGGAATCGAAGGGGATTTTTCTCTTGTTTCAACGACCGGCAAGTGCACATTTCGTCTACGAACACATCCTAATTGTTCGATGCGAAAAAGCGATATTCGCCGAAAAAGAAAATCAAAGAAGATTGATAAGTATCATAAATTACAATTATCCTTGAAAGACATACATTTATCGACGACACAGTTGTTGCCAAAACGGCATGCGTAGCGGTACTTGCCGGTCAACGTCCGTCGGAAGAATCCCTTGCATCCGTAGCATGCCAGCACCTACAAAACCTTCGACCATTTGGCAATTATTTTGTTTATTTATTTATCTATTCACTTATTTTTTAATTATTTCACTGCATTAGAGGTGGGTAGAGAAAAGCCAATCCTTAAATGCATAGAACATAAGATCAATGGGAGAATCTCGGAGCAATAGAGCTACCGACCAGGTAAATGCTCAAATCGAGTTTATAATACATTTTTTGATTTCAAGTTTGTATGTATGGGCTAATCTGAATATTTGACCCAACATAACTTCGGTGGCCCTAATTTTCAGGTGCACATCAAGTCAGAGAACATATAGGAAAGTAAAAAATGGTTTTCAAAGCTATCCGTTTACAAAACTTTGGCATAAGTGCATAGTGGATTTCGAGACGTTACGCATTCTAGGCCTCAAACTGGGTGCTACCTAATGAGAACTTAAAAATTTCAATCTCGAATAGCTGATGATTGCACCCCGAAAGCCCGTTGCCCTGTTAAATCTTCCCGTTTTGATTTCCCAACATGTGACATTCCGAAAGGGCATTCTCTTGGCGCCGGCAACAGTTGTTGACGAATTCCGAGATTCGGGTGCAGTTTTCTTTCTCCCATCTCAGCATGACAGTCTCCCATGTGGGTAGAGAATATCCCACATTGACCTGTTAGCTGTATTGAATAACTTGATATGGAAGTGAACTCTGCAGAAAATGGCAAAATGTGATGTTTGTTCAATCTCTGTGGGAGGGGGGTGGGGGCGTCATGTATCCCACTCTAGAGTTGTAGGAAGTAGTAAATGAAAGAGTGTTTAAATTTAAAATTATAAAACTTTAATGTAATTCAAATTAATTTAACTCCAAATTTTAATGAAACCCAAAAAACGTAGTAATATTCGGATATACTTACACCATAGTGAAGTTTTGCATGTCCATCACCGCATACAGCACAGATCGCTTCACCGGCAGAAGAATTTTTGTCTTTGATCTGATAGGAGATGGTCGTCGGTGAGGCTGACGATGGCACAGATGCTAACATCATCGGCATTCTGCAAAGACGACATACGTATGGGAAGATACGGGAAGTTGTCGGAGACATTAAATTTAATGGATAGAAGATGTATGATTGGCGTACATGTCGGGAAAAACCTATGCGTTACGTGCTGCTCAAACGTTTTGGATCATTTCCTTGTCATATTTAATTAGGTTCAATTTTTTCTGTCATTTACACTGATTGAACACACTCAATTTGACATAAGAAGTTTGATTTTCGACGAAACGATCAATAGGCTGTCTAATACAGCTGTTGTCAAATGAACCTGGAAATTCCAAATTTGAAGGCTTTTTTTTGCAAATGACAAACACCTCTGCTGAGCATCACTTCCCTCTTAAAAAACACTCAGGCTCGGGCGTCTACCCGAGCTTTGAAACTGACATTCAGGATTAGTTTGTTGGGAATGAAATATAGGAAACGAGTGATATCCAGTATCAAAGGGAGCAACATCTGCTGACCCAAGTGAACCTCATTCTGGATGGAATCCTCTCTGAGCCAGCTACTTTTATGCTTTTGAATAGTAAATAGGTACCATCGATCGTCATCAAACCCTCATAGAAAGGAACAGTACCGTGTATGGGTTTGCATGAATAAAATATGAAGTCAAAAGCTACTTTCGGTTTTGAAAAGAAGCCGCATGCATGGCGTAACGGAAAATTGGACAAAGTAGAATTGAATCCTATATCAATAACTATCTATTGTATGATAGGAAATGTTTTTTGCTTTTCAACGACGTTGAGGGACGTGAGCACTTCTACTAGAAAACGACATACTACGTACAGCACCTCTGGGAACATGGCACTCGTACTGAGGAAAAACTGTAGCTCTTTCAATCGTACCAAGGAGTATCGGATATCGGAATGGAAAGAATCTCAATGGCAGCCCACAAACCACAACGACTCATGTATGTGATCAGGAAAAAAACACGATAATTCCTTAATAGTATTTCCTGAATGTACTGATTGTGATAAATTGCAGTACTTTGCTAGTGGGCAAAAGTATTTCTTCTTGAAGAGACCTATTGATCGAAGCCTGATATTTTATCAAAGTATCTCTGTTTCCTATAGCACAAGTGAAGGGAAAATAAAAGCCTATTCTTATGTGAACAAAAACCAATTTAATCAGCTAGCTCCTTTTACTTTGCTTTCCTATTGAAAAACCTAGCGAATATTCTGCTAATTCATCTTCTGATTCACATAGGTTCATAGAAGTGACGTGGAACTTATGAAGAGTTACCAAAGGATGACGAGTCAAACAGAAAAACCAAATAAATGTTCATTGGGTGACCGAGTAAGCGTTCATAATTATTGTATATTTTGTTGACATATATATTTTTATTATTACGATCATTGTTAGAATTATTATTAATATTACTATTACTATTATTATTATTATTATTATTATTATTATTATTATTATTATTATTATTATTGTTATTATTATTATTTTTATTATTATTATTATTATTATTATTATTATCAAAATATTCTACTCAATTTGTTCCTTTATGAATAGAACAATTTCCCAGAAGAACGAATTGTGTTGCATTCTTCAACCAAGCGGATGGTGGTGTACTGACGAAAAGGGCATTACACACAGACATGGTTCAGAGATCGAATCCGCCTAAGGCAACAAATTCTAACCCCCGAAAACGGGTGATTAGGTGTCGACTTGTCTGGAAGGATGAAAGCTCTGCTTTCTACATCGCTAGGCCGCAAGCGTACCTCATTGTATAAGCCGCATACACATTCAACACCTCACAACGACTCTGAAAGGAAGTCAAATGTGGGGCGCATCCCTCAGACGGAACTGAATAACGCTAAAAATTTTGTACTTTGTCTTTGTATCCTTCAGTCGCCTGTACCTTACCTTTCAAAACTGAACTAATTTCGAAATGGACTACTACTATCCGATTTCAGTTCCTGTGTTACTCTAGTACACGCACCTGCACTTCATAATAAATAAATAACCCCAAAATCATACAGTCTGATGTTTACTACTCTTGGAGCAATATAGATAGGTGGATGAGGATTTAATGGGGCAAGAGTGGGGGGAGAGGTAGGGCAGTAACTGGTAACAGAAAGTCAAAATTTCTTTTTATAGATTCTATCAATCTCGGTAGCCCCTGCACTTGCGGGAGTTCCATGAAAACTTCAAGCATACATCTCTAATGTTCGCCATAAGCAAATACAATTACCGGTAAAGGTACACAACGTGAGATTTACGCTACAGATGTTCTGTAATCCTTTGCCGGCGCGTTTACCAAGCAAACTTTGCCATTATACCCAGCTCACTTGCAGCAGGAATGAACCGTTGACAGAGTTAATCTCCTGGAACGAGTCATTTCGTAGCGATGCAGCTAGTTGTTCCAGGGAAATTCGTAGATAAGAAAGCCATGTGACGATACCATACTCTGTGAAATTTTCTTGAATGCTTCAATTCATTCATTCATTTCCGGGAAATCATTAGAGATAAGGGGTTTCTATTGGCGGGTTACTCTAGGATACGCCACGAATCTGAAATGACCATGGAAAGGCGGAGAAGAATGCAATCCTACGAGACCTATACGTAGCTCTATTTCCTACTCTCCCAAGCAATCTTTGTTTCAAGAAGTGAAATTATGAAGGATCAGTGGCTCAGATGCCTATGAGGAACTCCGATTCTGGACACTGTGAGTGTATGCGGAGCAGTGTAACTACCAGCTGGACTGCCAAGCCCAAAACCCAACTCTGCCTCAAACACCAAGGTGATAGAATGAGCGTAATGGCCCAGTAAACAGTGCTAGCAACGCTTTTGAAAGCATCCGACGATTATTTGAGAATTTCACTCACTTTTCTACAGACAATCGCTTGTTTACTTGGCTGTTTACCACCTTATGACAGCATGTAATCGTCAAACCAATACCAAACTTTCATATTAATCGTGAGTTATCAATAACGGTTTTTTGAAAGCATCTTATATAGCTTGTTCTAAACTGCAGATTATACATTGCAATAATGGATTCCACCAACTGCAAAAATAAAAATAGGGGCAAGCTGTACTTATGGCAATAAATGGTGAAATATTCCTATAACCTGATGGTTTTCCTGATAAGTGACCTTGGTCATGCACAGGAGACGGCTTCATCAAAGTTTAACTGCACCGCAAGCCTATAAAAAGGTCTTAAAACCGGATCGTAGATGCCTAATTCGAATTTGCTCCCATATGTTTCCCGCATGGGCAACGTTCTTGGTTCTTCTTGCAGTGATACTATTAGAATGGAAAAACGAATAAACAGAACAGGTTTTTCTTCATTTATTCTACACTACTCTTCAATTTGAATCAGGCGATGTGTTCTTTATACTACTTGATTTGACTAAATTCTGTCAGGAATGACGATCATTCTTCGTAAGGAACCCTATAAACTAAGTACGTGCTCGAATCTTGAACGAGCCCGGATTGTTGCCTATAAATCACCTACGTTTTGATAAATTTCAGTGCATTTTCGCTAGATTCAGCCCTGAAAATCTGGTAATTTCGTTAACGATTGAGCGTTCGTGGTGAATTTCAAGAAAAATTGGTTTCGAACATTTTCAGCCAATATTTCTGACTTTTCAACTGATCTTGAATAGTTTTTAAAACGACTTTTCTTAAAATTCTCTATGGACGCATGCCATTAGGAGCAAGTAAAACGCGTACGATAATGGTCACCATTTCAGAAAGTAATTCAAAATACTGTCCATATGACGTAGACTATGGACTGCGAAGTCTAAAAAAGGCAGCCTTTATGTTCTAGGTAAATTCGGCTTTACCAGACCTTAATCGGAAGAAGAAGAGCCGCAACACCCATTAACTTCCTTCTGAACTAGTAGCGTTCGAAAGGTTTCGTCAGAACAGAAGGGGTCATTCAACAAACAAGAGAAAATATAAGGACGCTTTCGTTGAGCAATGATGGGAATGGATCTAGATCCCTAGATTTTGAGCCAGGTTTAAAGGTTGGGTTCAGGCAGATCGCGATATTTGTTCAGAGAACTACTATTCTATTCCCTGATAAAGGACTATTTGTTTACTTATTTACTTGATACAAAACATCAAAACACATTCACCAACTATAAAAATATTCCAAATACAATACCTTGCAAACCAATTCTAGTTCAACTTTCCTATTAGAGCCAAAACAAGGGGGTGCGTGACTATCCTACAGTACTTATTCTGATCAAAGAAACATATAGATTTCAATATAAAAAGCAGTCGGTACTTGTTGAACTGTCTAGCTTTTTCCCCCAGGTGTGACCACCCAAAAGAAAAAAACGCTTCAGGAAAAAGCCAGATTTCCCACGACCAGTTTTTTCTCACGGTGTGGTCAGTGCAAATGACCAGTTTCTTTTTCAAACACTTTTTTTCTCTTAAAAGTCTCATAAAACAAGGTCATACAACAAGAAAAAAAAGCTCAACGATGATAAATCACCCCGAACTGAGCCATGCACTCGATTTTTGGTCAAATTTTTGAACACGTTCGAATGGGCACGATTTATACACAACAATAATTAAGACCAATCTGCTTAGGAAGGATGAAATTAGTGGCCTTATCTCCCCTAACAGGTCCAGTTTACCTCACCCACACCCGGCAAGATTAGCAACAATCAAGGTGCCCCTGTCCTTACACCCAGTTGGGAAACCCTGCCTGTTAGCCCTTGATAAATGTGTCATCATTTTCACTCTGATCACACTATGTTCAGTGCACCTAAACTAATCGATTTGGATGGCTGAGTTATGCTCATACCTTTTTTTATTTCCCAATTTCAGGTTTCATAATCGCATAAGCAAAATGCTTTTTTATTTTGGAAGAATAGAAAAAAGCAGTAAGAGGCAACAACCAAAAAGAACTGCAATAACCTAGTAATCGGTCGGGAGGGCTAGGGTAGGCACCATGATGAGGGAAATTTTTACTCATAGAACGAAAAAAATTTTAGCTCGGGTCATAGATGGAACTCATCATAAACTAATTTTTTCCTTTCTTACTGACAAATTATTTTCAAGTATTCCGAAAGCTGAATTATTTTCATAACACAGATGTTCGAAAGGAAGTCGAGGGTCTAAAAATGGAGCATGCCGTTTAGATATGTTTACTTTCACTTTCAGAGTAAGGTGAGGTCGAAAAAAGCGACATCTACTAACAGAAGGGTTCGTTGAGCAAGTTTTTGTGGGCGTCAGCATTTTTTGTCCTTGAACTGACGAACTTAGCATCAATGCTCCATCACGAAGGTGGGTTTGGAGGGATCGGTCGACCTTAACGGGTTTCGATCCCAGACGAAGCGCCGCCAGACCCTACATACTCTACAGCCATCGTACTAGCATTTACTTAGTTATCTATTTAAGCTGAGGTCTATGTGCAGTGCTGACATCATAGAGTGATGTATAGACCTATTCAGTATAATCACATGGTACATAGTGAAATTGAATAGAATAAACCCGACAATGGTACTTATACGGCATTTTCAGTGGTCTGAACACACTTCTCTGGACATTGACTTGATTGGTAACATTTGCAAGCTTTATATTGTAGAGTATAGCCGATAGAATCACTTTGATTTGCATTTTTGGTAATCTGACCACCAATAGAAAGAGGAGTTGGTACCGGTACTCCTTCATTAGGTAGTAATGAACCAAATTAAATTTATGAGAAGCTCATGGTCAGCACTGGCATGTTCCTTGGCTCACAAGTTCCAGAACATGATTGGACACAGAAGTCCTTATAATCGAGGAAATTTCGAAATAATTCGACCATCAGATGCGGCTCACGCCGAGCCGTGCCGTAAGCGACCGGTCAAGGAAAGCAGGAAGGTGAACGGCGTTGTTAAGGTGAGAAATTCAAGCAAAAGATCAAAAATAGAGAAGAAATTCGTCTTTAAAGTAGCTGAAGTATGTTATCAAATGTAAATGATGAGTGATGGCGAAAGGTGATAGGAGAAGTGAATCGATAGGCAGTGATAATGAACGCTCCGCCTATCTGTCGCCTTCTACGTAGATGTTACCTCAAGACCGATTACGCCGACACGTATAACTATGGCGCCGTAGAAAAAACGTACGATGACGACGAAAAGGAGTTGGGACCAGTCGACTGACCGATTGAATAAACAAACAATAAACAACAATGACAACAAGGTGATAAGGATGGACAGGGTAAAAGTCATGGGACAGCGATCGACCAGCATAAAAGGATGACTGGCTGCTGGTGGTGGTTGACTGATGACAAACAATGTCAGAGACGAGACGGAACAGCAGCACTCAAACATCCGCACAAACTTCATTGCACGCTCTTTCTCGTAACTCCTTTATTTCCGAAACAAAGCCTAACCAAGCTGATTTCGTCCCGTTTTTTCCGCAGTGATTTATTTATGTCTACGAATGAGTGTACCTTCCATGATAAAAACCAAAATTTCAATTAAAATACAGAGCTATACAGAAAAAATTAACTTACAGAAGCAGTTTTTTGTGAATTTTTCCTGTTAAAGCTTTACTTTTTTTGTTTTTTGTTTGTCTGGCAGCTGATAGTTTCCTTCTTGGGGGAAAAGTGGAAAAAAATGAAAAAAGATCGGTCAATTGCTATTTCAAAAGTTGAAAATTTTGTTTATTTCATAAAAATTCATCCAAATGCAGCCGAAAGGAAGCCAAACTATGCTTAAGGGACTAAACAAATGTCAACGGCTCAGTGGGCTTCTTGCTCGATAGCAGAATCGGTACAGACTTCCGCCTGGGCAGCCCGCATTTTCAGAAATTTTACTGGAAATGCCATAAACCTGAGAAAAATTTGAAGAAAAAAATTAGAATAAAAAAATCATAGGGAATTGGTTTGCGGTTCTCATGCTTCAATTTCAACGCAGTTCAGGTCCGTTCTGTTAGAAATTTTGTTCAAATTTTAACAAAAATGTAATGACAGAATTTGAACAAACAAAGCGTTCTGCGGCTCCTTAGCATTCATATTTAATGAGCCTTTTTGGCTTCTTCAGACCGAAATGGAAAAATTATGGTCTACTCTGATTTTTCGGGAAGTTGAAACTATATATCACGTGACGGAGTGATTTTATAGTCTCTCCGAAGCTCATAACTCACAGCTGCCTCTCACTGCTGTCGCCCGACCTAATACGAGTATGTGGAGCTACACAGGAAACCAGCAGAAAACCAGCTCTACTGGGTTCCTTCCCGAGTAAATTACCGTTTTTTTGGGAGCAAAAGGGAGTGCGCAGAAGGAGAAATCCCTTGATTATGAACTGTCCTCATCGATCGTTGGTCTATTTCAAAAAGCGTCTGATCTCCTTTTTGCTATTCAATCCAGAATCTGAGGACCCGTGTTGGTACTATTTTCGCTGTTCTGTCGTACTGTTGGAATATAACACGACTACTTTCTTTACTCAAGGGCTTACACACCTGTTTGCAGTCGTACTTTTGCAAGGTAAGAAGTTGAGCAGGAAATAAAACGTCAGGCGAAAACATCGATCGCAGAAAGGGCCGGGTAAATGCTGGAGTTCGCTGGGAAATCTGATGTTCGATGTCTCGCCTAGTGCTGTCCGTTTTTTTTTGCGTTGCGAGTTTGTAGTCTTCATGGATTGTAATTACTATACGTTATAAGCTATTACTACTACTGCTTACATCCATTTATTGGTTTATATGGCAATCAAGTACATGGCGCACTAATGACTGAATGCTGTCGCCCGTTTTTCAACAAAAATCATAGCGAATGCATGTTTCATTCGATCCCTCACATCGAAAATGTTTGTTTTTTTCCTTGTAGAATGATTTACAGTTCGACAGCCAAATTGGCCAAATCTGACTAAATTATCGCGAACATTTCAAGGTAAACATACTAGTGTCTGTATACCACAACAATTATCCCGGCCAGACTAGATCTCCCACAATCCCCTTCACTACACTGCAATTAAAAAAACAAACAACAATTTACATCAGCTCCATTATCCGTGCCAGCCCAATATGTGAACCCGTGAATCCTTTTTGGAAAAGGTGTCGGATTCGAGTTTCCACCCAATAGAGGCGAACCACCTCATCATGGTCCAAGGAGCCTAATCCTGGGAGAGCTCGCTAGACCTTTTTTCTAATAAATTGAATTATTCTTGGGCATATCAAGGCCAGAAGCAGCGTAGCCTAGTCTCAGTGTTGATCAATCTTGGGAAAGTTAATGCCCACAGGAATTCTCCAACTCCTCTCCACCCCGAACCCTTGCTAGCTCAATTAGGAGCACACGGGAATGGGCGAAAGGGGAGAAAGAGCGAGTGCGTGGCCTGCACTGATTCTTTGCCCTATATTTTTTCCCAGGACTGATCCAGTAATAGCTGTGCTCACGTTCTATGTTGAACTATCCAAAAGTCCTCGCTCACATTCCCGAAACTGAAAAAAAAAAATCCATTCACGTTTCCTTTTTTGGGAGAAACCCCTCCTCCAGTAGAATATGTCAACAAAAAAATCGCTCAAAAGTGAGCCCAACAGAGCCAATTTTCCATGAAGATTTACATATTCTATATTAGGTCGGGCGCCATGGAAAAGACTAGCGAGAGGCACATGACCGATTCGAGTTACCAGTTTTGGAAAGACTGTAAACTCACTTTGCCACGTGACATCCCCCGCTGCCAGTGTTGCCAGTTGAACAACTTTACCCACTCGAATATGAATTGTTCAGAAAAATAGAAGGATTATCTGGGAAGTGAAAGTGAATCGCATGTGAATCTACCGTGAACCAATCAACAATTTGATAAACAAAAGCACGCCGTCAAAAATGCTCAGCTTAATTTCGAAAAATCGTAAAAAAAAGTCGGAATTATTGTATCTTCCCCAGGAGCTTCTTCTCGGAATTCTACCTCGGATGGCTATCATTATACTGATCACTTGATAAAATATCAAATTTTGATTGAGCCACGCTTGGTCATGTGATTGAGCAGTAAACAATTATTTGAAATAATAATAAACGGGATAAGTAAATAGATGATTGAATAATCAAATAACATTTCGGATCATTGCTACTGATAAATGAATTGATTTATTAACACAAACAGATTCTCTTTTGACCAGATGAGGTAGATGAAAGTTCCGGTAAGACTCTTGGTGGGGCTCCGCTCTGGCACTAAGCGGAAATCGGAAATCGGAAGCAATTCGACTGATGGAATTCCGTTGAAAAGAATCTATGTCGTGCAGAAGAGAAATTGAAGGGAAAAAGAAAAATCGAAGCAAACAAATAAATAAAAAATTTCATGGCAATACCCTACCCAGAAAATAATTTTCACCTTTGGAACCAGAAAATCCAAGTTATACGAACTGCTTAGAACATTCTAGAATAGAGGGAAATCGTAACAAATTTGCAAAATGGAACGTGCTTCACAGTATCAGTCAGCATGGCAGGCGCAAAATTCACTACCGGCATAACCTAGCTAAGCGGTTTAGTGAAGTATCCGATAGTTGAACGGATAGAAATGACCTCCGCAATAGAAATGACATCATCGATCCTAATTTGTACGGTATTAGGTATCAATTGTGAATTCGTACGATCAATCGAACAATCATCGCACACTATACCCACACACACACACACACACACGCATGGGGGAAATGACGAATTGATCAAGGCCATCAAGTGTAACCCCACTCCACCACCAATCATCCCCTACCCCTGTACTAAGCGAACAGGGCTAAACCTACAATGAGCAGTAGTCAAAGGGCAAGTCTAATTTGGTCCCAGCAGGACGGAAAGGTTGTATTGGGGGTAGGTTACAGACAGTAAATGGGCTCATTGGAAATTTCCGAAGAATGTTTTGCACTGTTGGGCAGGTTTTTCTGCTCGAATTCCCTTTCAGACGCTACCCACTTGACGGAACATGTTCAAGCCGTAATAAATAAAAATACAAATGAACAACAAATAAGTATATGCATAAATAAACAAACAATAAACAAATGAATGAGTTTGCTCCGCACTTTTGTTTCCGAAAGATTGCATCAAGAGGGAAGGGGTAAGTTCGATCCACAGAAATATCATTCCATAAACGAATTCGCATTGTCGTACTACCTTTATGGTAAGCCCTAACTTCTGAAGATCAAAGAACTTGAAAATGTCTTTAAAGACAAATTAAAGAAGAAATGACCGAAGATTACGGTAGGAACATATGGCCTACAGTAAAGAATTTCAAAGAATATTGAAGAGCGCATATGATAAATACTTTAACTACCATACTCAAATACTGGTAGTGAGAGTTTTAGGAAATATGGCTGCTCTGGCCAGTAAAATACAAAAATGAATAACTTTGAAGAGTCTCTCTGTTCCTAAAAAGGAGGGAAACGCGTTGTCAGAGACCTCGTAGGCAAAAGAACTTGATAAAATCGACAGATGAACTGTCAGAAGCGCCGAGGAGTTTGCGATGATGACAAGTTGTCAGAAGGTTAGTGAAGTATTACAGCATTGCCGATCGTTCGAAATCGATCTAACAACTCTTATAGGAACGTAAAAAACGGTTTTGCAAAAGATGAATCAGGTTGTTGCAGTAGGATTGAATTAGCAATGTTTTCGCATTGGAAAAAGGTTCAGGTGAGCGGCTCCTGAAGAAAAAAGGCCTTTTTAGAATTTGCTAAAGATTACATTTGAATATCATTCAGCATTTTCTAAACTATCTGATAGGAAAATTGAAGTTGCAACGGTGAGATAATAGTTTTCCGATAGCGGATTGCAAAGAACAAAATTGTCAGCTGCAACCCGTTGGTAAAATAAGATTTTTGCTAATAACTCGCAATATCTCGCAATACTGCATAATCTTGGAGAGTTTACACGGACATATGACTTCAAGACTATGCAGGAAGCTTTAAAGCATCATGAAAGTTGTGAAAAGCGACTGAATCGCTATCGATGAAGGTATGGAGAATTACAGGAGGAACGAATCAGTCGTGTCAAGTTCGAAGAGAGTCATTTGAAATCACCAAAACCTTAGGGAAGCTCCCCTCATCGAAGTCCGAAGTTGTCCATCGGTCTATGTAGAAGGCAATAACCAAAAACTCATGGTACCACGAAAAATAAAGCCTAGCAAAGCTCTTACTCTGATGCCAGAAGTCTATTGGTAAGTTTGGAAAGACAATATCGAATAAGAAAGGTTCAGCCGTGCCTTCGAATCCCTTTTGAAATCGTCGCAGTATTTGGAACTTGTGAGAGCACAAAGCTATACAGTAACATACCAAAGGTTCTCAAGTCAGCATTTTTCTGGTAAAAGTCTAAAATGACAAACAAACAACGAAGAAAATAGAAATATTTTTCAAAAACGGATTTATTCGCTGATCTGTTGATCGAAAGTGACCACGGAAATCAATGTGCCAGTCGATCCATTCGATGCTATCTCGGCGATCGGTATCGACAATTTCGCTTTTGAAAACCGGGTTTTGTTGTTCAGCGAAGTGATTTTAAACTCTCCAACAATTATTACCCCTAGTTTCGAATAACTCTACTTGCTACGCGATTCTTATGTGGATGACTCGCTTCTCTCATTTTTTTTGCTTTATCTTTATCTCTACGGAGACGACTTGACAGATATTGTTCGTGGCTTACCCAGTATGATGCTGTAATGAGGACTAACACTAGGCTTTTGGTAGAAAGGGCCATTTTATAGTATTTTATAGGACCTTGCTTTATCCTATGTGTCTCCTGCACTCACCATTTCACAGTGAATCTGCATCTCTGTCGTTTCTCGAAGGGAACAGCGAAACTCTTCAAAAAGCCAGAATCATGCCCTGCTGAACGACCACACAGACAGAAAAAGTAAGTCGTTTCTCATTGTTTTCATCGGAATCAACTTTATTCATTTACAAAGTTGGCCCAAATAGGATCAGAGCGGGGATGGGATTCACGAATCACATTCTACTACTGAATTTGCTTACTGGTATAACTGATAAGGAACTTCATTTCCATTCAGACAGCTGGAATGGTTCCGATTAAGGTTCTATGCATAGGTTGAGCTGTTTGGAAAAAAGGATGTTAAGATATTTCGAATTTTAGGAGTATTTTTCTGGATTATTTAATTACATGACCTAATTCGAACGGACTTAGCAGTAATAAATTTAAAAAAAAAATTAAAAATAAAAATTGTTCAAATTTATCGGAAAACTAAGAAAATAGGTGGATCAGTGGCAAGCACATACAGACTCAGGGAGGTGCCCTTAGTACAATGTTCTCTCCCCGGAGAGGTCTCATCTTGAGGCAAACGGTGACCTACAATTAACAATACCAGTACTCCACTATTGAAAGACAGGATAATTACTAGAAGCACAAGAAAAATCAACAGAAACCCTTTTCTTCTATGAACTACTTACTTCTTCTCTACTAGTATTATTTTTGTTAAAAACGTTGTTCAGGATGGACCATGAGGGTCTGTTTGAGAAGTCTTCTCAATCCTATGCTGGCCATGTACCACGCACTCCCTGCACTATCAGTTCCTTCGTTTTACACCGATGATCGAGTAGGTTTTCCTAGTATGTCTAAGCCATGAGCTTAGCGCTTGCAAAAAAATCTTTTCAGAGGTGGCTCGAAATAAGCCTCTTGACATTTTTGCACGGTCACAACCATACGCTTTTATCGGCCAGAACAAAACCTACGAGTATTTAGTAAAGAGCCAGCACTTCTATTTATGATGGGATGGACGGAATCGCGTTCTAAAGCAGATGGGTGCAGGTACGGCTTCCCTACTGGGCTTTCATGCTCCTCTTTCTGTTTGAATCATGGGAATCCTATCACTTTTGTTTGAACTATGAGAATGGCTGTAATAAGCCTAAGCTCATCCCTGACTGGAAAAATAGTCTTGACGTTTGAGCAGATAGAAGCAGGTAAAGTGGAAACTGATGGAGTGCAAGATTCTATCCCAATCTCTGGATCAAACTGAAAGTGATAAGGCAAAGTATGATGATGTAAGAGGCTGTACCACCCTTACTGTTCTAGTACCCTGAGCAGCACTGTGTGTCAGTTCGCTAAATTCCACTTGCACTATCGAGGTAATCAATTCTCGTCCAGAACAATCAATAAGGGCTCTTTTATGGGATGGTTAAATGGGGTTAGAACTTGTATCGAAGGAAATGGTGGGCGGCTTATCAAAAATTCATGGTGGTTCAGGTTCCTCTGAGCCTCTCTATGGGATGGTAAAATAGTGTAAGACCTGTTTCCCAGCAAATCGTGGGGGGCCATCCAAAATTCATGATGGTTAGATTTGTCTGAGTTACCTATCCTATTATAGGCGAGGAACTGGCAGAGCTACAAGTTTCTCAACCAATTTTGCATTCCACTATGTGTAGGCATTCCCAAAGTATTCTTTTCCGAGATCAAAGGACCTGAATTTCTTTAAAAGTCTTTAGAAGAACTAAAGAATGTGAAGCGTCTTGAAGCGCTCATCATTCAACGCCAAAATACATACTTTGGCAGTTTTTATGAAGGAATGATTCTTTGGCGTTATCGGAGACTTGCAGGCCACTGCGTAACGGATCACTGGTCCCTGGTATGATAGTTCGAAAGGCTATTTTGCATTTTAGCGGTTTACGCCTATGAGATTATGTAAACAAGTGCCAGTTTCCAGATACTAGCATTGACTCGAAAGCTTCATTGTACCGTAATTGGTGCAGAGGGCTATTAATGGGTGGGAGCCCTGGAGAAAGGTTTGTTCTCGTAAAAATCGAGTAACTACGGGTGAGCTGGTAACCGTCAGTTGTCCAAGAGCCTAGAATCGATATGTATAGTGCCTAAGGAGGCCTTATGGGCGAGTGAGGCCCAATTCAGGCGCCCTGAGCTCTATTTTGGGCTATTGGAGCTCGATTTCCGATTGTGGACAAAATTGCCTCGGTGTGGGATTGACCTTTCTTCAGGACCAGACTTAGTAGCCTTAGGAAATGAATGTCCCCAGATTCAAACGATCGGAATTCTTATGAAGAGCTCTATTTCAAAGACACCGATATCACCCTATTGAGTACAAGATGTCATTCCAGAGTGGTGAAAAAGAAAATTGATCATGTGATGGTAAACTTTTGCCATAAAGATGGGCCATGAATTCACTGAAATCCTAAGAATGTATGAGGGTGCTTCCTTCCTGCAAAAAGAGCTGCACACGACAAAAATTTACGAACTAGCTTTCACAGAAAGTTTCTACGCCACTTAATTGTTATCAAGTTTTGAACTCAATTCTTCTGAAGGGGGGGGGGGATTTGACTCACCGTTGAAATTTGTAGATTTTAGAAGGCACATTGTGAATAGTATAGCTTGGTTCTTCTTCCTCTTCATATTCCTCTTCCTCTTCTTGTTCTTGTTGCCAATAGTCAAAGCTCATATTGTCCCTGAAAGTCGATCTCTTCAAGAGAATTCTCTAATTTTTTGTTTCTCGAAAATTCGCTGGACATCGAAAAGTAGAGTGCAAGAGCGAAAATCAAAAGGAATAGTTGACTTCGTAGATGAGAACAGAGAAAAGACATCAATCAGATGAGAGAAAAATGAATTGCTGTTTGAAAAGGATCCAGTGACCAAGAAGTATCAACTCTGCTGGAATTTCAAGTCATAAATTTTTAAACTACGATTTCCGAACGATATTCTGAATAGGGTATTTTCCTCAGGAAAAATCACTAGATTCATTTCGTAGTTCAATTCTGTAAGTCATAAATTAAGGTAATTTGTGGACCGTTTATGGGACCTTCCTTTCTTCTCTTAAATATTTTTAACAATATTCGAAAATTTTATTATTATCAAGAAGTAACGAATAGTCCTAGGGGCTGGCGAAAGCCTGAAAAATTCTTTCTCGTAAAAGAGGCTTGAGAATCCTGTGGGGATTTATGTTAGCGGGAGTTGGAGGTTTCCATATCTAAAACGGAAACCGAGTGAGTTCCTCCCGATCAGGTCTCAGCTGAGACCGTTCGTAAGCCTCCGCGGCGGCCCAAAGAGTATTCACTCACGAACTGATAAGACGTTTTAAAGGACAGGGGATCTATATGAAGTGACGACTGTTAAAAATAGTTTTTTACTCTGAAAGAAACCTCTCCAGGAGCGAAAGTCCTCATAGTAGTGGAATAGGCCAGAATATTGATTCAGAAGGCCAGTATATCGAGCTCTATGCTATCCATCAGGGGTTACCCACATTTCCTCAATGATATCCCATTTCACACTGTGTACATTGCCCTTGGTATCATGAAGCAAGTTCATCTCTTAATAATGAGGCCATTGAATAACTACCGAGCCGAGCGACACCACCACTATCACCGTCCAAAAGTTCGAATTGATAAGTGGCAACAGTGATTGTGATAAGAGAGAGACAACTAGGTGTGTGTGTGTGGGTCTATCTAGTTGGAAATGGAAACTTAAGCGATTCGAATGAAGAACGAGAAAGCGAGAAATGATGAGGGCTCCCACACCATCGCTATGCGTCATAGATTCGCATCGATGTTAGTGGTGTGCCACGATTTCCGAGTGAGTGGAGGATTATACCACTCAAAACTCATTCGTATGCTGTCAATGGAACCGTCATACGTACATGAGTTACAGTACGAGCGATGGGAGGATCAAATACTGAGAAAAACCACAACGGAATCGTTTCAATGAAAAGGTTGTACGTTTGTTTGATAAAGTGGTTTCATTGAAAGGGTTCGTATGAGATACAAGGCAATGACGGGATGAAAAGGTAAAAATAAGAGTCCTCTCCCTGCCTTGCAATGCTCTTTTTGCACCCAGCAACTTGGAGAAAGTATGGTGGGTTGTTTGCGTCGACCACTCCGTCTAGGATGCGCCATGCACTTCATTTTAATTCTGCTAAGCAGCTATTTCCGCCTTTTCTTTTCGTATTAGCTACTGGGCATCCATGCGATAGCGGCATGATGAGCCGCCATTAAGCCAATTCTGCTAGATGGTTCGATTCTGATGCTACAGTGGTTCAAAGGAAGTTTGAGGCACTCCAATCGACCCCGTTCTCCCAAATTTATATCTATTTACTTGTTTATCTATTTATTTATTTGTTTATTTATTTATCAAACGTAAAAAATCGCTGAAAGAGAAATATCTACAACAGTTATCCAGACTTTTAGCCTGACATTTATAGTTTACAATCTCTCACATCTCGTGCTGTGGGACCTTTCTAATTCAAACTCGATCCTTTACTTGAAGGGGTGATTGTACTTCCCCTCAATTCAAAGATTTTTGTATGCACGTCATAAAATACAGAAATAAACAAATAAATAAACAAATACCTAGTAACATCAATTAGTTGAGCACAAGTTTACGATCACTTTAATCTTATAAAAGAAAAGTATCGTTAGCAAAATTTCCGAAGTGAAAAGGAGTGGCAGAAAAGAAGGGCAATCTAGGCCATAAACGATGTTGCAACGCCATAAAAAAAGGTTGTCGGCGCTAATCAGACATGAGTAGGACCAGGCTTCTGAGATAAGCCATGAATTCTATTCAACAAAATTCATTCATCGTATTGATGGCAATGGGTTGCATATTTGGACAATAGGTTGAGAACAGTGGGTTAGTAGCCTTTTTTTCGAAATTTGGACAGGCTTTTAGCAGAAAGCCGACACCGGATGAGAAAAGGTCCGATGGTTATGGAGGCAATGGCGTTGTGAATTCACTATTCACCAAGGTGGCCTGCTTCAAAGGATAAATCTTGTTCATAGACAAAAGCCTCTGCAGCAGCCCATGCATAAAAGCTGAGGTGGAGTAGCTTCGGAATGTCTAAATATTTGGGAATAGGCACCAGACAACAACAACGACAACAAGGTATCCGAATATATAGGGTCTGGGGTGGACACTGAAAAATAGTACCCAATTATAGAAATTAGGAAGTCGGTATTTAAAAATTCTGAAAATATCAGCTAGTTTTAGAGCTTACGATAATTTTTAAGGCTGACCACACTGGAAGCAAAGCGATTTGCTCAGTTCGATATATTCGTTGAGTATTGATTAAAGACAAGCCTCTGATTGTTCAAGTTTCGAAAATTGAACGGCGCAAACTCAAATTATTTCTATGTTGGGGTGTTCAAAGTCTTTTTGACAGGTAAAGTGGGTAACAGCACTTGGGTAACTATCAAAGTCAGTAGATTGGACGGTACGGGAAATAGGAGGTCTTTCAGTAAAGGCAAATGTTAGGCTGATGAAAGATTAATGTCTACTGGTCCTACTTTTCCGTATCTCAACAAAGGCTAGCAGCGCACCTCTCAAGAAGCGGACATTCAAAAGCATATCCAAGCGGAACTTCTCTTCAGCTTGGGCTATGTGACGTTTCTTGGAATTTTCGGGGGTTTTACAGTGAGTTTAGGAGGACTGCTGGTTAGGCTTAAACTTGAATTCTTGTCTATGTTGAAGGATCTTAAGGAACAAATTTTTTGCATTGCAATTTGCAACACTCTAGGCAATTTTATTTACCTTGTATGCAAATTATTCATATTTAACGAATTTGCGAGGAAACTGAATTATAATTGTTAAAATTTCCTCATTATGTGCATATTAATGACTCGAAAGTTTGACAGACAATGGATATAAGTTGGAGATCGTAGAGAAAGATGTAATATAGCGTAATATAATTTGATACAATATAATATAAAGTAATGTACTGTAATGTAATACAATGATATGCCAAGATATCAAATAGAATAGGATTCATATCTGATCTGAGACTTTCCACAAGTCACTACCAGTAGGTACTGGCTTTACCAGAAAGTATTACTCACACCAGTCTTGAGATACACAACAACAACAACGGCTATACAATAGGCGCATATTTTTCTTAGACAAATATTAGACGAACAAACTCCAATCCTGTATGCATGGTTGAGTGTTAGAATTCTGGAGAACCACCAAGACTTACTTAAAATGATGTGTAAACTTGAATATTTTAAAATAAATAACTTAATATAATATTGTGCAGTATAATATAACTAGATGTAATATAATCCTTACTATTAGGTTGTAACATAAGTTCGTAGAGTTCTCCACAAAGATTTCTCTGAACAAAAAGCTATAATTGCAATAATAAATTATTAAATAAGTTATTATAATAATCAGCCAATACACGAATTGTTTGGCGACCATCTTCCTTCAATAGTGCCTTCAGACGCTCTTGGTCGGATTCTGCAGGTCGTGTGCTTCGAGGCGTGTCTTCAAGTTCAAAGTCGCCTGTTTCAAGCTTTGCGAACCATTTTTGTGCAGTAGACACACCTAGGTAAGACACCTTCCCTGTCCACACTGCATATCTCCCGAGCTGTTTCGGCAAGAAAAGCAGATGTCGAAAATGCTGATTTTTTCCTCCTAGATATTTCATTTCTGAGCCAGAAAAAAGACGAGCAATTAAACTCCCAAAAAAACAGATAAGACAGTTTTGTAGAGGAGAAAAAGCTCTTTCGAAAGAATGTATACACTTTGCTGAAAAACAAAACAATTCGTTGCAAAATAACTCTAACGCAAAACTCTACGAACTTATGTTACAACCCAATATATATAAAGCGCTCTGTCTGTCTGTCTGTCTCTGTCTGTCTGTCTGTCTGTCTGTCTGTCTGTCTGTCTGTCTGTCTGTCTGTCTGTCTGTCTGTCTGTCCTGTCTGTCTGTCTGTCTGTCTGTCTGTCTGTCTGTCCTGTCTGTCTGTCCTGTCTGTCCTGTCCTGTCCTGTCTGTCTGTCCTGTCTGTCTGTCTGTCTGTCTGTCTGTCTGTCTGTCCTGTCTGTCTGTCTGTCTGTCCTGTCTGTCTGTCTGTCTGTCTGTCTGTCTGTCTGTCTGTCTGTCTGTCTGTCTGTCTGTCTGTCTGTCTGTCTGTCTGTCTGTCTGTCTGTCTGTCTGTCCTGTCTGTCTGTCTGTCTGTCTGTCTGTCTGTCTGTCTGTCTGTCTGTCTGTCTGTCTGTCTGTCTGTCTGTCTGTCTGTCTGTCTGTCTGTCTGTCTGTCTGTCTGTCTGTCTGTCTGTCTGTCTGTCTGTCTGTCTGTCTGTCTGTCTGTCTGTCTGTCTGTCTGTCTGTCTGTCTGTCTGTCTGTCTGTCTGTCTGTCTGTCTGTCTGTCTGTCTGTCTGTCTGTCTGTCTGTCTGTCTGTCTGTCTGTCTGTCTGTCTGTCTGTCTGTCTGTCTGTCTGTCTGTCTGTCTGTCTGTCTGTCTGTCTGTCTGTCTGTCTGTCTGTCTGTCTGTCTGTCTGTCTGTCTGTCTGTCTGTCTGTCTGTCTGTCTGTCTGTCTGTCTGTCTGTCTGTCTGTCTGTCTGTCTGTCTGTCTGTCTGTCTGTCTGTCTGTCTGTCTGTCTGTCTGTCTGTCTGTCTGTCTGTCTGTCTGTCTGTCTGTCTGTCTGTCTGTCTGTCTGTCTGTCTGTCTGTCTGTCTGTCTGTCTGTCTGTCTGTTTGTTTGTTTGTTTGTTTGTTTGTTTGTTTGTTTGTTTGTTTGTTTGTTTGTTTGTACGGAAATTCGATATAACGTGAAGAAACACCTGGAGAAGTCGGGTCAAGTTTGGAATGAGTTGAGCATAGGGTAAGTGCAACAGAGCACACGTGAGCCTAGCGGAGCCCCGCCCCCAAGGGGCGGGGCATGCGCCGGAATTGGGCGGGGTCATGGGCGAATTCTTCTAATTCGGTCTCATAACATTCCAGACACCAGGAAAAAATGTGCAAAGGTGAGGGATGGGTCAACAATCAGAATAAAGGAAAATTACCAGCGGTGGGCGGAGCGTTTTCGCAGTGGGCGGTACTTTCCACAGAGATTCATAACTAGATTAGACGAAGGCGTCGAGGCCAGGAAAAAAGTAAAAAGGCTGAGCAAGGCCTTATGCGTGCTGGGCATGCGTAAGTATAGCGAAGCCCCGCCCACGAGGGGCGGGGCGTGCGTTGAGGTGAAAGCTACTTTTCAAAAATGAGTGTAACTTCGTTCGGAAAAGTCATAGAATGCGGGAAAAAAGTGGTTAGAGGTAATGGGACAAATGTGGTCAAATCCCGAAAGTGGGCGGGACTGGCACCAAAGTGGGCGGGGCTTAGATCAAAAATTTATAACTTTATTCAGAAACGTTCTGGGATGCGGCAAAAAGGTACCAGGGTGTAAAAGAATAAACGTGGTCAAATCCCGAAAGTGGGCGGGGCTGGCGCCAAAGTGGGCGGGGGTTAGATCAAAAATTTATAACCCTATTCAGAAACATTCTGGGATGCGGGGAAAAGGCGTCAAGGTGTAAAAGAACGAAGTGGGTGGGGCTGGCACCAAAGTGGGCGGGGCTTAGATCAAAATTTCATAGCTTTGTTCAGAAACGTTCAAGAACGCGGAAAAAAAAGTGGTGAGAGGAATTGGAGCAAATGTAGTTAAGTCCTCGAAGGGGGCGGAGCTGGCACATGGAAGCGGGGCTAGGACCAAAATTCATCTCTTCAAGAACTTTCTGGAATGCGGGAAAAATGGTTTGGAGCAGTCAAAAGAAGGGTGGTCAAGTTTATTGTGGGAAGGGTTTACACTAAGGTGGACGGAGCTATGATCAACCACTAATAACTGTGCTCAAATATATCGAGCGTGATGCTATCAGCAGTTCAGCAGTTGAATCTAGAGAAAACTATCTTATTCTGATTATCCAACATTCCGCTGAATGACTCCATCGTGGATAAGTGGCCGTCGACATATACTGCGCGCGTTAGCGTGCATAGCCAAACTGGTTATTTATAAATCGTATGTGATCATTGTAATAATATTGTAATAGTCCGTAGCATAATTCGGAGCATATAATGAAACGTTGGTTTGACACGTGAAAAACTCTGCTACAAGAATCATACTCTACTAAAAGACATTTTCTGTAATTAACAATATAGCAGGAAAAAAGCATAGTCTTATGATCCTACTGTGTTTGTGTGGCTACGAAAGATCGTATATATTTAAGTTCCTATTTGGCAAAAATTTCAGCACAAACTTAAAAAAAATCAGGTCTGGGTAAATTATTTCCCCGGAATCTTGCTTGATCTCTGTATATTATAAGTTTACTGATTGATTTTCTCAGGGGTAAGGCAAACAAGAGTTTTCCAAATCTAGTTTTTGAAGTAGATTTCATAGCAAATGTCGGCACTTGGATCTACCAGAATTGTAACGCCACTCATCGTTTGGAACTCAAATATTGGCCGCAGAAGGTATTTCGATGGCGTGACATTGAAAAAGTAGCTTCTGGCAGAAAGAAACTCCGTACTGGTTCTTATTCTGCGCTCCTTCGTGACTTCTCCGACTATTTACTATGGTTTACCATATCTATAGTTGAATTTTGCATTTTGAATTTTGAATTTCAAATATAAACTGGCCAGGTTAGTATAAGTAAAGAGGGAGGTGTACATGTCAGAAAGCAGTTCCTTACTCTCACAATCAGATTGGGATCAATGAAGAGGTTTTGATGCGGGAGGTTCGTAAGCTTCAAATGCTGATCAGAAATGAAAGTGTTTTCCAAGGAATCGGTAGAATTGAAAAAGAATCAGCTGCATTTCACAGTAAAGAAAATAAGACTGATAGAGAAAAACTTTCTCATTCCTGCACAGCAAGTGTGATATGAACCTTCCTGAACTGGCTCAGAGGTATGTAATGTAAGGATTAAGTGTTCAACACTGAAATTACATAATACTAGGAAAAACCATGCTATTGTTGCAGAATATAATCGGCTATCCTCAGCCATCCAAAGCATGCTGTGAGTGTGCAGCCTATTTGAAAAGACGTGTTTGAAGAACGGCTGGGGTTGGGGCAGTGGCAAAAAGCGCACTTTCACACCGCATGATCCAGAGATCGAATTTCGGATCACTGCCTATCAGTCATTCTGTTCCCTCAGGTTCTTTCATATGGTACCAGATTCTCTGGGAGGGAAAAGCACGGACTTGTACATTGGTTGGCCACCGAAATACGTGTGTAGGCCAAATATGTACGCATTCAGTATGGCAATTGAATTCTGACTGGAATAGAGGGCGGGGCGCATTCCACAATTAACGGGACTGATTAGCACCAATATTTTTGTCCTTATTCATGATCCACTGTTTCGAAGAACGATTCCGGATTAGGATTGGAGGGAATAATTAGGATTGGATAGGAAAAGGAAAAGTAGTAGTGAGTACGAGATCTAAGGAGAGGTGACATGATTAGCTTGGCCAGAGAAATCAACCCTTCGAAACAACACTTGTAAACACTAGACAGAGATCATGTCGGGAAGTAAACATAGCCGATTAGTGACGTTGTACGACCGCGGCCATCACAAGGGCATCATACGTCAGTGTGCTACGTAAACCTGATTGAAAATGCAATACGATGAAAAGCATGAAGGGATAAAAACGTGAAAACGTTCAAAAGTTCAAAACCCCTAACCGCCATAAATGTCAAAAGATCAACGTCAATTTCGAGGATGATGATATGCAGCAGTTAGGAACCGAAACGGAAACATCGGACAATTGGTTGTCGACGATTTCGGTCTGAGGCTACTGGCGCTTGTCGAGTGGCCTCGACTGTTCGCTCAACGATGGATGACATCATATTCACATTGATACATCATAGTACGTGGGTTGTAGCTTGCGGAAAAGTAAATATTGGCCAGTGTTCCCAGTAGTTCACCAAAAAACCGGCATAGGTTCCTCCAACAATGGGAGTTCAAGAGAAAACCGGCATGACTAATCCTTGTTCATGTTCAAGATGCCAAGGGTTCAGCAGATGGATCAACCGAGGCACTCGAGTGAAAGAGGTTGCCTTTCAGAAAGATCAAATCGGAACTAGTCTAATTCCATTAATTCGACTGCTGATACGCCATGCACCACGCTAGTTCCCAGAATGAAGAGCGGTTTGAAAGCCTAAAATGGCTTTTAAAAAAGGATTCTCTGGATCAACCATCATACTGTCGAGAGTGTAAGCAAGATTATGCAATTAGTAAGCGTCTCCTTTGCCCCCTGAGACGGATCTTCTCATTTTGCAGTACGCGAAGAAAAAGAAAAAAGTGCTAATCAGGATTAAAATCTATATAAAAAGCTACTTAATATTTTGAAATGGAACGTATTTATTTATCCATTTTTATTTGTTTTCATTTATTTATTTATTTATTTATTTATTTATTTATTTAATGTACACACGAATGTGCACTACAGTAACAAGCAATATAACGAAATATAGGGTCAAATTCACAAAATTAGTTCATTCCGAGCGGCTATACTGGTTTACCATCATTCATTGTTCGAGTGGATGTCACCGGCAATGTTGTCGGTTACTAACTTGCTGAGTAACTGGAGGGTAGTTCCAAGATAGTTAGCTTAGGTGAAAAAATTTTGAAATGTGGTTGGAAGGGTGACGATGAGGAGGGTACACATCCGATGGTAAAAATTGGATTAGAACCAAAAAATTCAGCCAGGCAATACAAACTTAAGTCAGTTCCGCAGCTCGAAAGTTGAAAAGAAGTTTTCGGAGTTCAGAGAGGGTAGGAATACGAGTAGATGACCCTCAAATGTAGGTCTTATGGTTAGAATAGAGGGTCTACAGTTGGCGAGTCATTTGATTGCAAACTTATTTGGTAGTTACATTTGAAAGCATACTGATGTACTTTGTACTACATGTAACGGTATTATAAAAAAAATTCGACGGGATTCAAATGACAGGATGTAAGTAACATAGCATGCTGGGAAACAGTGACTGGTATATACCTACACCTTCTTTCTAAACAGACTTGGGAATTTCCATGTGGGAAAGATTTTTCCCCATTAATCAACCCCTTGAACTATTCCTGATTTGGACAGAAAGATTCAGTCAAGAGATCCGTCAAATCTTTACCTGGGTAGGATATCTAATTGATATAATCAATGGATACTGAGTACGAGTACGTGGCTTATTCTGGCAGAAGGAGTTGAAGATCAAAGCACGGCATTTTTCTATCGTAGTCGGTCTAGAAACATTATTACAGGTAGTCCATCAGGTAGCGAACGTTATCTTTAGCTCATTGTCGAGCATTTTACGAGGTGTACTATCGGCAGATAGTAGAGACCATGAAAGTCATAGTGTGATGTTTAGATTGAAAAATGCTCAACATTCCCTTTCAGAACAGGGACTTATAGGGAACGAGAAATTACTTTGACTTGCTAGTAGTTATTGATAAAGTCTAATTTATTTTTCTCTTTTTTGGAATTCTGAACTAGCTCAATATTCGTCAAATTTCAAATGGGATTTTTCTTAGACCCCTGGATTCTTCCCAGTTTCTCATGGATTACCGGTAACTTCCACCATTCTTATGATGAAAAACAGGTTCACTTGGCCCAGGTTGGCCACAATTTTCATCTAAGTGCTCAGCATTTGGAAAACCAGGATCTACTATGGTAAACATGTAGACTGGTGATCAAGTATCTGATTTTTCCCCACCTGATCAAGGAGTTTGGTTGGCCTTAAGGATGTTTCCCAAGTTCTGTATAGGTGCGAGTTCTCAACCTCTTGGTACCGTAGGGAATATATGGTGGAGTGGTGAACCTCTATCACCCAGAGGAGACTCCGGCCGAGTTAAACTCTCATGCTGGTTACTGTATAGAACAGAGACAGACTAGTTTCCTATCAGCTGTTGAAGGGGAAAAGCGAGTGAATAGCTCACACCACTTCTAGTCAAGTAAGTGTGCTTGACTCAGAAAAATGAAAAAGTGATAACTGCACTGGAAAAGTTCTTGAACCAGTCTAGGTCATAGAGCCAAGGCATCATCGTGCTCCTCGAAAGACATCGACTCTCAGGCGGATATGAGGGAAAAATCCTATTTTTTTAGCGAAAAAACTAGCTTGGGATAGAATATCCTCAATCTTATCAATCGGATTTGGTAAGCCTTTGTATAATTTGCAATTTTAAGGAGGTCACGGGAGCATACATATCTCACTCCAAGAATTTATCAAAGCCGAATACCCTACACTTTGTAAAAAAGCGTGGTACGTATGTAGCCCAGTCAGTTGGAGACCTCAATTGAATGGTTCTATTGGAGAGATGGAAGTGAGAGAAAAGAGAAAGAAAATCGAAAAAATAGACAAAATTCTTCTGACTCGAGAGTTCCAGGAGGTGCTCGGAGTCCTCAAAAGTCTTCAAACTCAACCTATTCAGAGTTTACAAACTAAGCTGCTGTTACTGATTGTATAAAAAAAACTGAAAACACTTTTAAAATATGTTTTGTTAGCATGTTATAGGGTATATAAACTTATATTGTATTTACAAAATATAAAGTAAAACTATAAATTACATGGGGAACTTAATACAATTTCACAAAATAGCCAGAAAAGCTTGAAGAAATATGTAAAATCAATTTATATAAAGCGAATCAACGTATACGAATGGATATAAATAAAAATAAATAGTATATGTAAAATGGTTTTTTTACATATCAATATTTCTATGCGTATTTATATGGAATTGCAGATTGGCTCCTCACAGGGGCACCAGCGAGAAAATTTCAAACATTTTCAATTCCCTACTGTTGAATGATGATCCAATCCGATAGGGGTCATAAATCCACGTGGGACACAGATTGGGACGAACTGAGTGAGCTGATAGTGTGAAGTGCGTCATACAACGCTGCAAATGAGTGCTTCTGATTCCACTCCACCGATAACGGCCCAGTCCTTCCATCGTATACGATAAGAAGCTGAGTTACATAGGAAAAAACAGAAGAACTCGATCGTAGTACTGGCTGGAACCGAGGGGGATCATGTGATACGATATTTGCCCTTGATAAACTCTCAAACAATCGGTTCAAGCCTTTGAAGAATGTGAAAAAAGTTGATGGATGATGGTTTTAGCAATAATTGCCTTTTTCAGAACCTCAACTGTAATTTTGAAATGTTTAATCAAAAAATATTAATAATAATACTATAGGAAAGGTATTCAATGAGCATTTCCTTTTTTTGCATTATTCTCATAATAAGTGCAAGAGAAAAAGTTTAGGAGAGGTTTGCGAGGGGTAATATTGGGTATTCCAAAATAATAAGAATAAGAAAGGCAACACTCGGGCGCTCCTTATTTATTGTTATCATTTTACTTTTATTTTGGGATGAGCCATGTACTAGAATTTCCCCAGAAATAAGATCAGCTAAAAATCTATCCGGTCCGAGGTGAAAGGTAAGAAAAGGCGGGGTGAAAATCGAACGATTTTCATGGTCCGGGCATATTTTGCCCTAACTTGAGCACCGTACAAGTAATGATCAGAGTAAGGATTCTGTTAAAAGCCCTGAGGGGGGTGGCCTTTTGAGGTGGGAGGGATAAGTGTGAGCTTGCAAACTTCCAGGGGTTTCCAAGGTAAAAGTTTCCTTTCAACTCTGAACTTCAGTGGAAGCCTTGAGCCACTTTCCGTGAAGGGTAAAAAGTCCACGGGGATGAGTCGACTACAGGCCGACCCTGCCGAGGCTCATCAACCAAAATGCTAAAGCAAAAACTGTCATTTTACTATGGCCTCTTCTTCTTCTCCCTAGCGTTAACCCAGCGCCCTCGCAGGGTCCGCTAATCTTGTGAGCAGCCTCCACTTCGTTCTATTTGCATCATCGCCTGTAGTAACCTTGACTTCGGCGAAGTCCTTCTGGATTCGGTCCAACCATTTCTTCTTCAAAGCTCCCGCGATCGCTCCCTTTAGGCTTCGGACCCATTTGCCCTTTTTTGGCTGATCAGGTGCCACTTTCAGAACATGCCCATAGCATTGCAGGCGCTAGATTCTCATCTTCAGCTGAACAGGACTGTTTGTATGACTGTTCTGACATGCATACATGTGACTATGCACAGTTAAATAAGTCTGCAAGTGGTGTTCCCTATTTGGATCCAGATTCCTCCATACCATTATGAAAGGATTATATCTACATGATCCGTATATGCGCACACAATGACTAGAAATAAGTCAGGCGTATGTAATCGCAGAAATCGCAGTATTATACCACACCTATTCAGAAATACTATTCTGTACATCGTCTATCGTCATCTACGTATAACCATCCAGTTACGAACCTTTTGTGCTGACAAATGGCCGCCATATCGGACGAGTTCTCTGTTCTCTCGTGTGACTGAGGCCATTTACCAGAGTCAGTGATGCGCAACGTGAATGGAAATGAGGGAAAAGTCGAGCATGGCGACAGCAACAGAAAATGACGTCATACGAACAACGAGAACGACGTGAATTCGCGGAACAATATGGTAATGAAAATCGCTCAGGCAGTTCCTGAAATTGGGAAAATGGGAAGGAGAGGAGTAAGCCAATGGAATCCAGCATCCACGATGAGTCGCCAAGAGACACAGATGTCCTCTCTGAAGTACGAATGAGTCTGAACATCGGAGGGAACGATCAAAGAGAAAGTAACCGAAGAATGATGATAACCACATCCGTCAGTCCAGGTGAGAACATAAGGGGCAGGAGGGATGGGGTCGGAATGCTCGGTCCAGGGAGAGCCATGCATTTGACCCGATTTCGTCGATTTGGATGAAATTAAATAGGTGTTTTAGCAACATAAGATGCGGCTTGAGAGTTGCCCCTGAGACCTTTGAATTCAACCTCTTCGAACCGTCAGAGGGACTGACCTTGCAAAAATGGATGGTGATTAGAAATTACCTGGGAGGAGAAAAATATTCAAATGGTAATGAAACTGGCAAGGTATGATGATGCACCCATTAGGTATACTATTTCACTACCGTAGGGAATTTTTGGTCATTCATGACTTTATTTTCATTTGAATAATTTGGTTCTTTTGAATTTTTGCGTACGTTGGATTTTTGAGCAACTTTATAGGAGAAATAAAATTACTGGGATTTTTTCACCTGAATTAACTTTTTTTCGAAATTTTCGAAGTAATAATTCAGAGTAATCGTTTGCTACGAGAACCCGGTTTAATTATTCTTTTAGTACTTTCCCTTTATCAAATGCAGCAATTTATAAAACAAATTGACCCATGAAATGAAAAACACTGATTGGATGAGAACAGCAACGTAAGGGCCGAATCGGGAGGGTTAGGTAGATGGCATGGGTGGGTTTAGAAGCAAAAAAATAATAGGCGACTAGGAACATTTCAAAAAAATTGTACAGTAACATTCCATTATAATTTTTTAGAGTAAATCCTACTGTATGGTACCGATGTAATATTCTTGTGTATGGGTTACTGTAGCAATGTAATTTCTGCATCGTAGAAAAGCTGCTCAATAGGCGAATTTGTTGAATAGTATGAGCTAAGAGTTTAAGTCAAAGAACAATTAGAGTCTGTTATCGAGACGACAGTCTCAGACGGATGAACGACGCGCTCAGAAGAGGTGTTACATCAGATTAGCAGCCGTGTGTATACAGAGAACGATATCGTAACACACTGAACTATGAACGTCCAAACAATGCCGACGAACAGCTAAATAGATAAAACTCTGGTCTTGGATCGCTACAACTAAGTATCGATAGTATCAGTGCTATTAGTAGTTGATGATTTTGCTCCGCAGGTCCCGAATCGGGAGCAAACAGAATGCTTTGAGAAACTTCAGACTTTCAACATGTAATCGCTCCTGCCAAAATTTAGAGGACCATTCCCTCTTAATTTTCAAGTGGAGTGATCTTTCGAGTATTTGTGGGTGACTCGAAGGACCTAATTTTCAGCTTTACTCGTCAAGCGTCATAGTATAATAGACTGGTTTGAAAAGTTCCCTGAACCCCCACCCCAAAGGAAAGATTACGCGAAATGAGATGAGTTTCGAGATCAGTTTTACCTCGATATTTCCAGGAGCGATTGAATCAAATCTATGGTTCTCTTCCCAGAAAATAAATTGTCTAAAATGAAAACGTGATATTTTTGGAGAAAACTATGTCCCGGGACCATAAATTAGCCTTAATAGCATAACTTCGCATAACATCAAGTTCCTGAGTTTTTCTAGTCATTTTTCACGAGGTATTCACATAATTATGTGGGCAACGAGGCTTTTAGTCTATGTACTCAGCGTTCATCCCTCTATTCGACCCGATCGAATAGGTGAAATTACCGAATACCTCGCACTGGGAAAACATGTGTCTATTTCCGTCATTTTAGAACAAACCTATTAATAACTAGTATTAATAGGTTATATATAACTACATATATAACTATATACTATACTTATATATAACTATATATAACTGTACCATATACATAACTCCAACAGCACTGAAATATCACATGAGCTTCGAGGGCTCGAAAGCCTTGAATGAGCTTATTAGAGAGATGGATCGCTTGCTGATGAATTTCAATGAGCTCTCATGAGGCTTTCTATCCAATTATTTAAAAGTTAATTTTTTATTTATTTTTTAGTTATTATTCATAATTTATTTGCATATTTATTTGTGCCTTTTTTCACTAAATAAGGGGAAGAGAGCTGATCACTGCTTAGTACAAGGTAAAAAAACATTTACAAGAGGTGGAATGCCGAATGAATCTCTTTTTTTTTGATGTAATTTTTTGTAGTGGAATCGAAGAGAATAGACTAGAAATCCACTATTTTACCTGATGTATTGTTCTTAGTGAAGTTATGTTAGCCTGTAAGCGACGAACGATCTCCGAGACATCAACTGACTCTTGGTTTGTCAAGAGATAAGCTCTCGTGTAATTCAAATAGAACGAAGATCACGCGAGGAAATCAAAAAGAGTCCAGCAAACAGATGTTAACGAAGCCCCCTTGCCGTGTATTAGCATAGTGTCCCGTCGAGCAAATGCTACCACACGGTAACAATCCCGTTTAGAATAAGTTGATGGTATGACATACATAGGACTGGGGCAAAAGGCGGTACCTTGGGTTACTACAGATTTTTGACGATATTTTCTACGGGCGCAAAGTTTTGTACAGGAAAACAACCATAAAGGGAATATTCGGCTCAGCACTCGTTTCCCAACAATGGCAATCCTCTTATAGCAAATAAACGATCAACAGGAAAATATTGATGCCTCACTTCTTTTCAAGGTGTCTTATGCCTACAGTATGAACTTGAACATTACAAAACCTTCCTGGGGAACAGGCACCTTTGAGGGACGGGACACAGCATGGAGGAACCCTAAATTGGGGAAAAGCTGTTAGACTTATGGTCATTCCTTTACAAAATCTGTTTCCACTATTGAAATATTTCTTTTACATATCTATTAAATGATATCATTTGGGATTAACTTAGTTCGATTGCTCATTCAGAAATGGATTTTGAAATCTAAGGGCTCGGAGATATGGTAATGTTGAAGTCGTAATGGTTTTCCGCAGCAATGTATTTAGAAAAATATCGTAATTATGTTCGACCATATTATGAATTGAACATAATGGGCATGCACTAGAGGAGGAGGAGTTTGCACTGTGGGCGTGGTAGTCATGCAGCGCACATTGAGTTTCATTCCAAAACTATGCAAGTGTTCTGCAGGAATATTCAAGGATACTGGCGATCCCACTAGTGGTTTATAAGGATCAACTAAGCTCGATATGGAGTCTGAGAAATACGTAATAATGGTCATTATAATAAATGCGCTCAACTGTTATACCCCTTCGATGAGGTTTTGGGCTGATTATCTGGTCTAATACCTTAACAGAAGTGTTGGGTGTTTTGATAGGAGCATTCAATTATTAGAAAAAACACAATTCTGAGTAGTTGAAATCAGAGAAAATAAAAGGTTTGAAAAAATTGTAGGAAATTTGTTTCCAACTCTACTATGACCTCAAAACTCTAAATTCTAAATCCCTGTCTGAGGCACAAAAATATGAAAAGCTGTAAGACTGATCGATGGAGTAACACTTAGAGATATCAAAAAGGCATGATATTTGAAGAAAATAAGGGATTTTAAAGGATGAGAAGACGAAAGCTTGATAGAGCCCACAACAAAGTGATCTTCATTAGTATAGACTATACCTAAAGAAATTCATAGACCCATTTGTGACGTATTAACCCAAAATGACATCACATTAAGTTCTAAAATGATCAGTAAGTTCGAAGTAAAGGCGAAATGATAATGAGGGGAGTTAGCGATGACATGCATTTAAAAGGGAGAGCGATCTCCCTGTGAGTGAAAGGGAGAGTGAAAGGGAGAGCAATGTCAGCAATTTCGTTGTTGCTGAAGGTTTTTTCGTGACAGCATTTTGTGATTGCGTGAATAATGTACTGATGGGGTACGCCATCAGGCCAATGACATTGTGGAACTAGTTGGGCTAGTGTCGACATCAAAATGATCCGGTGATCGCCAATATCCCCGCTCGGTGCCCGCCCAGGCGCGAGAATCTCTTGGTTGGTTGCCCTCTCAAGTGGAAAGACAGAGACCGTTATGTGTAAGCTACCTGTTTGTTGAAAATCTAAACTACAGACTTAACTTCCAGCTTTTATCTGTAATCAAAATTTCGAAAGGATCTGGTTCTATGAAATCTGTTTATCAAGGAATCATGTACATACAATAAAATAGGGCAAAGGGGAGCGCCAAGGGATGCTCGTGCCTGTGGGATAGGGCCCACTCTTGAACCTAATGCTTCGGGTAATAGCTGCGGAAGCCGATGTGAGCATGAAATGACGAATCCAGAGTTGCTCAGATTTCATTAAACACCATTCTGTGGAACTTCCAATTTCTTGCTCACATTTTTTGTAATTGCTCTTTATTTCTCCCAAAAATCCCACTCCGTTGCTCTTGCGGGTGTGTATGAATTATTGACAGTATTAGCAATAATAATAATAATTATGATAATGATAATAATAATTTAACTAGAATAGCGAACAACGGGAAAATCTTAGCCTCGGATCGGACAAGAGCCCGGAAAGCACGAGCACTGGCGGGCCAGATTAAGATTGTCGCAACTGTTGAGTTGGTCCCACTTGAGTTGAGTTGAGTTGGACTGATGAAGTAGGTATGAGCACGAAATGACCAGGAGGGGGAAAAAGTAGGGTCAGAGAGCAATGAAATGAGTAAATAAATGAAAAGCTCGGCGTAAATGGCTCCGGTTCAAAATAGGCTGCCTATATGACTTCCTTTCGGAATCACAGAGTAAGTACTTAGTCATTTTATTGGCGTTTTGTAGTTCGGGGACTCACTGTCAGTTAATTCTGACAATGAGCGGGAAAGAAAAGATTTTTCAGTGAGGTGATACGAGCTGAGAGTGGGTCGGGAATGAGTTACTGAAACTTCCTTCCGTTTCTCAAAGTAAAGTGGCCGTTAATAGTCCACAGCTTATAGTCATGTTTACTAATACAGTCGTAGGAATATTCTCCCGTGTTGGAGCACAAATTGGCCCATTCACCGGTCCACTGGGGCAATATGTCACGGTAAGCATAGCATTCAAGGGTACTCGACAGTTCATGCTTCCGCTTTCGTAGGTAGTGTAGAACGCGGCACACTTTACACAGCATATCTTCATATGGTAACCCTGACGTCATGAGTCCAGACAAGCGCAACATCGTCATTTTATTTCCGTCTCATCTCGGAAAAGTCTAGCCGCCCCTACGTATCACAGGGTTCAGAGAAAGATGTCGAATCATCGGGTTATTCGGTGGTCGGCCGCTCAATCGGTCAAGTCGACAAATCAAGGGAAGCGATAGGTGGCGGTCATCGAGAAATGAATTGGGAACCATTCAAGTATCATGGCCGTAGGTGATAAAGTTGCTACTGCATAGATCCAAAGTGCCTGTTACAACTCCTCCTGAGCGCAATCAATTATTTTGCGAGGAGGAAGGGAAAAGCGACCTTCGGGGAAACTGTTGAGGGTGTGGGGGAAATCTTCTATGAGGTATAAAATGATGAAAGGCTTTGTATACACATACTAAACCTTAGGATTCCCTACTTTCGGAGAAATTGAAATCGAAGTGACTCTAGGGAAATACTAGACGAACAGACTCCAGTAGAGAGATGAAGGGGGGGGGGGGGGGTAAAGGGGTAAAGCATTAGATGATGAGCGTCTCTCTTCAGAGTATACTACATATTTTCATTCTTTCCGTGGCGGCGGTTATTTCAGGAAACGAGCTTTCCTAGGTCAAAGAGAACAATGGCTTGAGGATTTCCAACTTGATGTTTACGACGATTTTCACCTATTGAACTCTGAATACGTCCGGGAAAAATTCGTTCCAGAATTTAATCTCTAAACCACGACAACGACAGCGCCGCCCCTCCCCAGAGCGACAGACCGTCGGAGCTCGTGGAGAAAAAAAAACTTGGTTGTAAACGAATGAATTCGTAAATGAATGTAAAGGCGAACGAGGGAGGGGGAAGGGGAAGGGGAAAGGGGATCTACATGATTAAGCCTGATGAAGAGTTACTATCGGATATTAACAAACGAACGATTGAATAGAACAAATCGCAAAAACAATATTCCTTCTAGGTGGTCAATTGGCTATTAATGGACAAGTTCATTACTACGATAGACTGCAGTAGATAAAAATAAGGTGGAAGATCTACAAAAATCAGCACCAGCCACTCAGTGTACTTCAGATTGGATTCCCAAACGTTGTGAGCAATAAGTTTGGTATTTGATTCCGGATGACTCAGCAGGTCTGGTTTGAGTGCTTGACTGACGAGTTATCAGCAGATGTTGAAAAGAACAACAAATATTTTCCCACCTCCATCCAAGTTATCATAACTTTTACGGTCTCCGGGATGTGTATTACTCAGCCGGGTGACCTGGGCAAATATTAATAAACAAACAACAACAACAAGTGCATTTTTCGGTAGTCTACAGCCAGAAGAAATGTAATAAGAGGTTGCATTATTTTGTTAATAAAAAGAACATGAAAAATCGACAAGTTTTGCGAAGTATCACCGAAATAGTAGCCGGATTCCGACTTCAAGTCTCTAGGTTCAAAAGGGTGTGTTTACATTCTGGATGAAAAGGGAACTGCGCTATGATACATTCAGATAGACTTGCTCCAAAAGAAAGAAACTTTCAGTTGTCGCAGTAAGCTAAGTCAACATTTCAATAAAAAGGACAAAAATTCTCCGCCACAAAAATGCTCCCGATCCGATTTCCGATGATCATTCCATGAGACTTGTTCGAATGGAACAGGAATTGAAATTCTGTATCGTTCAAGGGATCCACTGATAGGCGATCATAATCACCAGAAAAATAGATTTGTGAGCGATTAAATGCTGATCATTTTTTGGCATAGAAGAATAGGGCCAGGAATTTGCATGGAAAGGAATTTGCTTTCACAGTAGGAACCATTTTCTCCAGAAGCACCAAAAACCCTTCGTTGTAGGACTCTGTTTATACTGGTGTACTTCCTAGGGAAAGCTGATCCACGGGCCACGTGAGGTAAGGGCGCCCATTTCTTTTTACGAGCCCTCCTTAATTTGGTGTTTTATATGAATTTTCATAACAAATTCTAATTTTTACAATTTTATCTTCTTACAGTATCTTCACAAAACCAAAACAATTACAATCAGGTGTTAGAACTCAGCCAAAATTTCAAATTTCACTGCACATCTGAAAGCAGCTGCTGAAGGAATGTACATTGTCTCTGCTATCGAATTGACTTAGCTACTCTTGGGCTTCAACCGTGGATTCGGAACCTAAAGGGCACTTCTATGGGGTATCAGGTCCAAAAATTGGCATGAAATGTTATCTTACTAAATAAAGATTAGAGCCATGCGAAGGGCCTTTGATACAACACGAGACAATCTCTGTTGAAGAGGTTCCGTGAAGAATATTGCGATGAAAAATCCTCAGCGGCATGTATCAATAAAATTTTGGAGAATGCTCGAATGTATAAATTTGACAGCATTTGAATATAATGCAGAAAGCTCCACCTCTTCTGGAAATGCTAATATGGACGAGTTCAGCAGGTTTTCAAGAGTTCATCGTACGGCTGCTGATCCGATTACGCTGTTTCATTTTGCAGCAGTTATAATGCATAGATGTTAGAGATTGCATTTATAGATTTCCATCAGAAAAAAGTGAGTGATAGGTTTTTTTATCCCTTTTATAGATATTGGTTAGTAGAGATATTTAAGAATAGTATTCAGTAATCGAATCAAAATAAGTATCAATAATAGTTAGAAAAGTATTTGAAAATTAAATCTCAAAATTACCCAAGAAAAAAGGTAACGCCCTAGAATTGCTTTCAGTTCAATTGAATATCAAGTCTTGATGTAACTTCAGCGCAGCCGACTTTATTGTGCCCTTTAATCGGAAATCACCTCGGCAACGGCCCAACTCTCCTTGGTGAACGCCGTGTACTTGACTTGGGCTCGAAATTTAGTCGGCAATGAATGTGAGCGGAGACCTTGCAAAGACGTATTGAGGTGAGCTATGGATGGAGTCATTGCTTTGCTCTTTTGATATCCCTACCTCCAATGCCGACCTTTTGAAGCCTAAGTGGGGTTCGGTGAGGACATGATGCCCATATCATGGATGCGATATTAAAGACACTTATCGATAATGTCGATAAGGACGGACCCCACAAAAGGGGTTAATGCTCAGAGCCCCGTTTCTCAATGATATGCCGAATATCTGTACAAGCCCATGATCGTAATCGCATAGAGAAATGGAGACTTATTATAGAAATTGTGGATTTATTTCGTTCAGAACTTGCAAGGTACTTACAGCTCGGAAGGTCCCTTCATGAAGGAGGAATCGACCAGAAAGAGGAAGGGATACTTCACAAGAGTCATAGAGTAACTCATGGTGTTTCCGAGAAAGGGATCAACATTTAGAGCTATCAGTACGGTAGCCTTTTTCCAAAATCAAACATAAGCTATCTTCATTCAGTAACAATGAAAGTGAATTTTACGAAGAAGCGTCCCTGTGGAATGTTTATGGTCGCTTTCTGTGCGCTTATCAGCCACCTATTGAACAGATCGGGCTGCTATCCATACGTCATTATGACGGTTTACGACTACAGCCACCGTGCTTGATTGGGCCCTTTCTGGGCTTACTGGTGGTCTGAAACGAAGCAATCGGTCTTAGGCATCCCGCTTGGGATACGTCCAAGCAGTCGACTTCCAATTATAGTCGTGGCGGCGTATGAATCAATCTTTAGTACTCCACAATACTTGTGAGGAAATGAAAAATTCAATTCTCAGAAAAGAGAGAACTGACTAACGTGATCAGGAGCTACTGATCTGTAATCCGATCCTGAATCATAGGGGTAGCAGCTGCGATTTACTGAGACTCGATACTACTCCACTCCGTCTTGGAATGGAGCCTTTTACTGTCGTAAAGTTAGTGCTGACATCTCATAGTACATATGACTGTGAAGTTGAGTGAGCTCAGCTTTACTTATAAATTGCTGTAGCGTAGTAAAGAGTTACGAATGATGGTAATACTTGGAAGGGTGTGTAGATCTGGTAGGAGTCGTCGCCTTCACTTTGGCTGACCTTTTTCATCACTTCTACCTTTTCATCTCTCCAGCCTTAATCCCGTATTGTCACGGAGTTCACTGTTCTTGTCTATCGTCTCCAATTTCTTTTATCTACGGCATACTCTTTACTAAATCTACCTCCATCAAGGTCCTCCTTGGTCATAATCCTCCACCAAGTCTTTGGGGGCACTCAAGATCGTTTTCTTGTAATCTCAAGTTCCACTGCTTCCCTCATCGGAAAATTCTGTGATCTTCTCGGTACATGCCCATAGAATCAGACGCTACTACCACATCTTCAGCTAGACAGGTCCCATTTCACAACTTATACTTCCGAATGCCATAACAAAGAAAAATTTCTGGCTTATCCCAAATGAAATTGATTACAGATAACCTTCGCAACCATTGTTGTCGCCTTGTGAAAACCTTGGCAAAGAGGAAAGATCTGAACGATTTTTTGTTCACATCATAAGAAATATTACCTTTCTCCTACCTTTGCTTGGCTCTTTCCATATTTTCTAAAGATACTCAACAGCTTCTCCTTAACTTAAGAACGAAAGAGGGGTGGTAGGTTAGCTACGAGAAGAAAATGGTACAATTTCCACCCTCCTTAAGGAGGTCTTTCGGGAATGCTCGGACACGGGCATCTGCTGAATGCCTGGCACCCTACCCTCGAACGAGTTGGAGCATTTTTATCTGCATATATGCACAGCTAGCGCTCGAATTTCAGAAACTAGTTTACCTTTTTGTCTCCCCAGCTTAGGTTTGAGCGTATTAGCCAGCGCAAAGAGGGATGGAAGATCGATTAGGACAGTCAGGATTCAACAACAATACCTTGCCATCGGTTCCTCGCCTGTTTGGCAGAGGATAATCTCATAAAAGCGAAGGTGGGGAAGAGAAACACCTCGTGGCCTCCATCGGCATGGCGTGGAAGATTGCAGCTTGGAGAGAGTGGATTATCGGGTGCTGTAGTGGCGTGGTGGCCAAAAGTGCAGTCTTTACATTCTGGCCATCCATTTTGGTCCATTGGTGGGTAATTTTTCAAACTTTTCAGCCTTTCGAAAGCAAATAAGGTCGTAAGTAGAAAGTGAATCACATCCATAAAAGAAAATGAAAAACAAAGATATCATCGCTATTAACTGTCTCGGTATGGGTATTCTAGGAAACGAAGAGGTAATGCCAGGAGTCCCAACTACCCTCCACGACGTCTCGGGATCAACGACGAGACCGAGGCTTGCTCAAGACAGCCAATTTGCCCATCTCCTTGAAATCGCCTTATTGATAACATAATTGCCGTAAAGCAGAAAGCCAGCTAACCCTGTGTGTTATTTGCAGGACAAAAATGGATCCAAGCATTGGGTCCATCTTTAACCGATTCCAAAGCGATTCCAAACTAAAGAGAGATGTTGGGGCTCATCCCAAAACTGTACTGATTAGAAACTAAAAATCTGTACTTTCCGACTTCACAAAAATGCCTTGGAAATATTGGTGTAGGCTATGATAATGCCAGTACAGCAGCCGCCACTGTGATGAATGGGCCAAGGTGTAGAGCGCTCCCTTGATCATTTGCTATCTCCGACCAGTTTCAAGTTCATCAGAGATCGTAATATCGTTAACTAAAGATCAAAGGATACTGATAGCGACGGCGACAAGCTACAATGACGTTCGCACTGACCTAATCTGTTAAATATCATGGAATCCCCGAGAACGCTTCTGTTTATAAGCTGTAATCAATGAACTAAATCAAAGGCTAAGTCACACGGGCGTCGAAAGGCAGTGTCCCTACTTTCCGATAGCTCCGAAAACTAGATGAGTGAGAAGGATGTCTGAAATGTACTCTTGAGCCCTCCAAAATGTGATGATTACTTTTTATTCACAACTGCCAGGTGAAGGCGGATAAAGAATGACAGCCAACTTGCTCATCTCTTTGAATCACCTCATTGCTACCACACTAAGGTGCTTCGAAGAGATGTGCAAATTGGCTGTTATTCTTCAGCGAGATCCTCAGTCACGCCATGCAAGCTAATTCAATTCCCAATCGAGAAGACACCCGGTTGTCGAACATACAGAGTACGAAGAAGGGCAGAAACCAAAGAGTTTGCTTTGGTCAGTCCTATCCCAAAATTTATCCGTCTTCTGTGTATTCGTATGCGTTGTGGATTGCTAAAGGCACCGCTCACGATAAATATGAGGTTCTGGCTGAAGTGAAGTGGAAGTTGAGGTACAAAACCGTGCAGAAATGGTGAAGAAAACTTGGCGGATTTCGAGAAATATAAATATTCAAAAAAAAATTAGACTAAATGGAGCTTGTATGGTATATGTGTCTATTACCGTCGGGCTGTCTCCCTTATAAGCGTACTATTCGTCGGCGTCCTAACGCTTTATTGTGACTGGTGCAGCCTTAACAAGCCCGTCATAACACAGCCACTTTTGGGTGTGTCCGCCGGCCAAACGAGACCTTAGTACGCCCTTCTTAGCCGTTCTCAGGCCCAACAACGTCCCATGTGCGATCCTGGAGAGCCAGTAATACGTCCTGTATATTCTATCTTTTTATAAAGAAGGTTCAATAATAATTTTTACCTTAAAAATCGGATCATGGTTCGAAGTTAACATTGATTATAATTTGCCTTCTTATAAATAAATGATAATAATTGAGTGCTTGAAAGCGCATTATTTACTTCAGGATAATATTGAAACCCGTGTGAAGCAATCGAAAATAATGCATTCCCAAAATTTGCAACCCAAATTAAAGATAATGACAAACAAGTATTTGTTTCGTCGCAAAATAATCAAAAATGAATTAATGTATCTCCTAATAACCGTGGGCTAAGTTAGAGTTAGCAATAAACAAATTTTTCTTCGATTATGATCGGATATTTTGTAACTCTTTAAACTCCTAGTCTATTCTAGGTTCACACTGAACACATATTTGCGCTGCTGTTAAATATAAAATTAAAAACAAAATCATAAAATAAAGAATATAAAATAAATATAAAATAGACGTAATTATTCGTCGAAATTCGTGGCCTAAATTAGAAAAGAAATTCAATGAATATTTCTATCGCTATAGAACTGCTGAAATTTTTTCGCCTAATAGTTTTAGTGCGATTTGAAGTCAACACCAAATAAATAATTGTTATTTTTCAGTATTGAAAAATAATCAATCCTTGAAAACTTGGGTTCAACTCAATGTCAACAACAAACGTGCACATATGTCGTTTCATAATAAAGTTGATCTACCCTTTCAAATTCAGCAGAAGAAGAATTCTCAATTTAACGATAACCTCGAAAAATTTGTATTATTCTGGCGTACTTGAAAACATTGTATTCTCAGAATTTTAGTTACTCTTATTCAAAAATTCGCATGAAAAAATTTGGTACAATTTTGGCTACCGCTCAAAATTTAAACTGTAAATTAGAATTTAAACTCAGAAGATTTGAATAAGGAAATCACGAGCAGTGAATAAGTTGTGTTCAGAGGAAGAAGGAATACTCCAGATGCAGTAAATACTCAGAAAATCGAACCATTTCGCATTTCTCTTATGTGAATCCAAGTTAACACTACAGCTGACTCCGTTTTTTCTCGAAAAATCGAAGTAGAAAGAAGCAAAAAAGCCAATAAGGGAGCGGAGGCTTAAAAGGGGCGATGCACTAGATGCGGGAGGCAAACTTATTGGGAAAGGTTAGATACTGCGCGGCAGGAGGGAGGAGAATTATCTGCTTTTGCAGCATCGATCCTAAAGAGCGGAGAAAGAAGCCGAGACATGCCAACGGGGAACAATTCCCACGGACTAATGGCCAGTTATATGTAGTCTTACTTTAGCTTTACCTAAGACAATTGAAAATCTTTTTCATTCCTGGCTTTACTAATACATTCTCCGATGAAATGGAGCAGGAAGTAATTTTCAGAACCTACACGATCATAACAAAGAAAGAAAACAAAGGAAAACCGAAAACAAAGGAAAACCTCAATCATAAGCCCGAGCTTGTTTGGCTCATTCTCCCTGGAGGATTCCAAAAGCCAACAGAATCAGCAACTATCAAAACATATGATTGGAAGGAATAATGAATCAAAGCAATCATCACAAATAGTCGAACTAGCATGTAATTTGATGAGCACTGTTTTTATGTGTAAAAAATGAGCTTATCCACGCTTTTCATCTTTTTTTTCGACTTCGTGGAAGAGGGATGAGCAGCAAAAAGAAGTATTTCGAAAAATTTTGGACAAAGAACGCTGAAATATGCGAAATGTACAGTACAAAAAAATTTAAAAAGTAAACAAACAAATGGTTTAGGTTGTTTGATGGTCTGACATAGCAAAAATCGAGCATCGGAGCAGTAGTTCCATTCGAAATATAAGTGAGAAGAAAACCTCACGGAAGTTTCCTCGTTAGATTCATCATTCACTCTGTTTTCTTGAAAGTTCCCAGGCCTTCTTTTGTCAAAGCCATTTGATGTAATTATATTTTATTTATTAATGCCTTGTAAATTTTTAGTTGAATAATTTTATTTGGTCTATTTCAATCAGGATCGATTTTTTTCCAAGTTTCCAAATGGATGATGTTAAATGAACGCAATATGGAGATTCATTCCATAAAAATTAGAAAAAAATCTGAAAATTCGAAAAAGTTTCAATTTTAAGAATTTCACGCCAAAGTTCGACACTAAGCAGCATTGCCTGCATAGCCTTTCCACTTATCTTTGTGTTATATTTTATAAAATATCAAAGATCAGACCCTAGAAAGTAATATGTGCCAGTGAGAAAAGCAAACTGTAACATACTGGAAGAAGCTGAAAATAAGAATATTTATAACAGAGAAGCAAGTGTGAGATAAGTAAAAAATCCCTGTTGAACAAAATTCAGTTCCTTATCATTTCTCGTAAATGTTTACTCTTCAGTTTAGTATCATGTGTGTAAACAACAATGATTATCCTGTGGAGCACGGGTGCATGCACTATATTATAAAGTATGAACGGTGGCATGACTAGTTTCTATCGGGATCGAGTTTTTCCTGAAAACTTGCATGCTATAGAAAGTTGTAATCAATAGAATACGAATGGACAGCCTTGCTGTTTGCCGTCGACCGTCGAGCAAAACTTTGCAAATTGCAATATAATTGAAATGCTCTCTGATTTACGCTCACTATTTACAGCGTGTAATCGGTTTTGTGAGTCGAATCTAAACCAGTTAGCTGTAATCGAAAAGTAGTCTTTGGCGGAACTCTGTAGTAATTCAGTTGCTGCGGTTTGCTTAAGGCGATGTCCTTTGCTCTTTCCTTGACAGAGACTTTAATTGAATTAATTTGGTTACGAAATTAGAATTAGAATATTAGATGATAGCGCTGTGCACTAGATTTTTCAAAACACTAACTGCTTCCTGAAAGGGAGCGGAAGGGGAAAGATGCGAAATCACAAGTTTTTTTTCAAGGGATTGGATGCGCCGCGTGTCCTAATGCGATTTGGATTTGGATGTGGCCAAGTTACTCTTTGGACCAGCTCTAAAAAACATGAAAATTGCTGGAACTTTCTCGCCATGTTTTTCATAGCCAATATATGCTTGACGATAATGATCTCCAGAAATCTCACCAAATATACCCAGCCTTTTTTTTGAATTATTGAACTACAGAAAGTCTGTCCAGGCTGGATGGGGTTTAGCTGATTTCCTTATAAACCTCGATTCGATAGGAACATCGTGGGAGTTCAATTGCTTAGAACTTATATCTCATTGCCCTCTCCTTCTTCATAAATTCATCCAGCTTACATGATCCCTATAATGATTTTAGCAGGATAGTATGTAGTCGCAGGGAGTGCCTTTAATGAGAGCTTTCGTCTGTCCAGTGATGATTTCTACGGCTATGCTCGGCACGCTCTCATTTTCACTTTAATCAAGATCCAGGTATCGATAAATTTTTAACTTATCCCAGTGGCCTTTCTAAGGGCTAGGATCTGGAAGGGCAAATGAGAAGAGAAAAGAATAAAAATATATACTTCGAAATGAGCCATGTAGTCGACACGATTAGAAGCAAATGAACATTCCGATGACTGATTGGGTATCTTTGATTGTTGATTCGATTCTGCTTCGAAATTGATGGTCCACTTCGTATTCCGGTGCAATCCATCAAAAGTTTAAAATATTGTGAGGCATTTTCTCTACTGCAGTACACTACCCCTTATAAGCATTCAAGTAGAACCGGAAGATTTGAGTCAAATATGTCGAATTAATTCTAGGATATGAATGTCTGATTTCAACTCTTCGCATGGCTCATTTCAATAAAATTCATTCTGTTCATCTATGACACTTCTGGTCGTCTCTCTAGCATACCTGCTCATGGTGCCGAGAGATAAACCGCATAAATAATTACTTGAATAAATAAAAAATTCGAACTCCGCTCAATCTTTTCAATGCTGATTAAACTACGCATTATAACATTTTCCAAACAAAATTCCTCTGATTTCATGATAAAAAACAATTAGAGAATAGCGAGCGATCGCGAAAGGGCAAAATATTTAGCGGTGCATGGATTATCCTATACTTTTACATAAATTCCCAAGTCAGCGCAAAGTGCAGTGCTATTTGAAAGTGGCATGATGTGGTTTAGCTAATACGGGTAGGTAGAATAATCGGCAAGAAGACCAGCGGATAAAGCGAGAGAGACAACTCGTTTAGAGAGGGGGAAGTAGAGAACATTGGCTCTCCTCAAATCAATGGCATGCCCAAAAACGTCGGGTGGATGCGGGGAACACGAGCATAGGTTTGACTTGTACATATTGCGCATTTGCCAAGTAAAACAGCAAAAGAGCTTACCAAAAAATTGTGCATAATTCCTGAGGGGGAAGCTATGGGAAAGGCAGCACAATGAAAAAGTCGCCTTCAAGGTTAACATAGCATTTCTTTAGAAGATCATCCAATTGAGAGAATTTTTCTGGAGTTCCACTAAAAGGAGATTGCAATGCTTGGAGAGTTGGTGTTCAAGCATTCGTCGGTCCTGTTGCTTTAAATGGAAGAACACGGCCTCGAACACCGCAGAGGACTTTTCCTATAATTATGAATTTGAGCTAAATTCTTCCATTCTGGCTATCTAGGACGAATAATTATCACTATAGTTATACTAAGGAATATAGCGTGATATAATAACATGATATAATATAATATAATATAATATAATATAATATAATATAATATAATATAATATAATATAATATAATATAATATAATATAATATAATATAATATAATATAATATAATATAATATAATATAATATAATATAATATAATATAATATATTATTTATATTATTTATATTATTTATTTATATATATATTATTTATTATATTATATTATATTATATTATATTATATTATATTATATTATATTATATTATATTATATTATATTATATTATATTATATTATATTATATTATATTATATTATATTATATTATATTATATTATATTATTTATTTTATATTATATTATATTATATTATATTATATTATATTATTATATTATATTATTATTATATAATATAATATATACTTATTTATTATATTATATTATATAATATTATTTATTTTATTTTATATTATATTATATTATATTATATTATATTATATTATATTATATTATATTATATTATATTATATTATATTATATTATATTATATTATATTATATTGTATTATATTATATTATATTATATTATATTATATTATATTATATTATATTATCCTTACTATATATAAACCACAAATGTCCGTATGTTTGTATGTCTGTTTCACTGTAAGATAAGATATACGGCTTCGTTGGAAATCAAATGGAACAGCTCAGACAGGTTGGAACAAGTGGTGATTGGGGATGAACAAGTGGGGAATGAGCGGAACTCCTTGGGTACACGTGATCAAGCTAGGCTCCGCCCACTAGGGGCGGGGCTTGCGCGAATAGTGTGGTTCGCCGGAAGTCTGTAACCCTTTGCTCCTGAGCCGAGAGGATTAAAATATGGCAGAGATGTAGGTGGTAAGATGGGGCAGGTGACAGGTGTGGACTCTGCCCACTGGGGGCGGGACTTCCTCAAAAACAGTCAAAGTGGACCTGGGTCGTTCAAATTTGGCAGACATAAAGTCGCGTCTGTCTGTCGTTCCGTCCGTCTGTCTGTTTGTACGGAAATTCATAACTCCTGACCCCATGGACCTAGGACGTTCAAATTTGGTAGGAGCACAGGCGGCGGGATGGGAACGCATATGGTGGGTAGCAGGACTGGACTCCGCCCACAGGGGGCGGGGTTTGTGCGAAATAGATGTCCGAGCGAAAATCCATAACTCCTGATCCCGTGGACTTGGAGAACAAAACCAATAGTAGAGGGGGCAACGTTTGCGATAACGGAGGCCTTAGAGAACAGGTTCCAATCACCCATTGAATCCTGGCGCCTTTGTTATTTACGATTTAGCTGTAATTCTTTGATATGTTTCATTTGACAAGAAAGGTAAGTGCACTGATAGGGACCGATTATGAAATTTGGTACACTTCTTGCTTACGACCGCTACCCAGCGAAGCATGCGATTCAATGAAGGATCACGGTTTCTCTTTGCTCTGATATCATTCGTGGCAAAACTTATCCGACCGCTAACAATATTGGATTCTTACTTAATGATGTATCAGTAGATAAAACGAGCTACATTCATAAAGATATTTGATAATGGTATTATTATGACTCGACAACATTTGCGAGTATCATTCAAGGCTTTGAATGCCTACCAGTTAAGTCTTCAATGAGTCATTATTTTTAACATCAACAGCGACAAATCAAGCACATTTTCAATGCCAGCAGCGACAGATCGATACGGACGGATTCTAATCAAAGGCATAGGCAATGGCACTGAATATCGTTGTTTCGTATTTTGAATATCGTTTGCATGCCCTATTGTTCCTCTATTGAACTTCGTGTTACGAAAAGTATCATTCGTTCCAAAGAAGGAGTGTGCTATTTGCCGTGTATCACGACTCATAAGAAGACTCATATCATAAGAAGGAGAGAAGCCTGGCGTTGGCCGGGCGCTCCCACTGTCTCTATATATAAAGCGGTAACTTCGTGTGCCTGTTTGTGGCTCGGTTTGAACGTCTTTCCGACAGTCACTGAGGCACTATGAAGAGTGTGAATGCCACGTGAGCGCAGTGGGGAAGCAGACATGAAATGCAAAGTCAACCGATACTGTTCATATTGGTCCTCTAACAAGTCGTAGGTAAACGGTAGGTGGTATGTGGTGCGCGCATTAGCGTGCGTAGCCCAACTGGTATTATATTATATTATATTATATTATATTATATTATATTATATTATATTATATTATATTATATTATATTATATTATATTATGTTATTTTATTTTATATTATATTATATTATATTATATTATATTATATTATATTATATTATATTATATTATATTATATTATATTATATTATCCATGATCCATGATATATATAAACCGCTAACTTTGTGTGTCCGTTTGTATGCCCGTTTGTGCGTCCTTCCAAAAGTCACGTAGGCAAATGATTAAGTGCGTTATCAATCAAGCGGATACATATATTTCATTAGATGAGAATCTAAGAACACAAGCGGTCGGATAGGTCTTGCCGAAAGTGATATCGAAGCGAAGAGGAATCGTGATCTTTCATTGAATTACAAACTTTGCTGGGAGCGGTCGTAAAAAGCGTTCTCCTGACTATTTACTGTCATGCTAAATCCCTATACTATGGACGATTCAACAATCGGTTCCCAGCCAACTGAGGGAAGAGAGAGGTTAGGCTTCGTGGGCAAAAAAACTCTTTGCTCTCGAATAATTTTTATCGAAAGTACCTTTGCATTTAACCTATTTTCCAGACCAGACGCGTATTTTTCCATAGAAACATAATCGAAAATTCATCAAATCCATAGGAATCTAGTCTAATCGAAATCTCCATTTTTAAATGTGAATTTCGCTCACAGATGCGCACTCCACTTTCCACAAGAACTTTCCACTTCATAATACTTGAGTAGCTAGATGAAGGGAAAAACTACGGCGAAATCTACACGACACCTTATCATATGTGAAGCGCTTGCGTCTGATTGTTTTTTTTGTTCTTTCGATTGTACAGAAATTCGAATTACCTCAGGATGCATCTGCATGAATCGGTCAAGTATGGTATGGGTTGGGCATAGGGCAAAACCAAAAGAGCACATTTGATCCACCTACAGGGGTGGGACATGCACAGGAGTGGGTGGTGACATGGGCAGAACCTCTCAAATATCCATGATATATATAAACCGCTAACCTTGTTATCTGTTTGTATGCCCGTTTGTGCGTCCGCCACGTAGGCACGATAAGGATTCAAGTGAAATAACACGTGAGCTTCGTGGAGAAGTATTATCCTACTTATATAATCGTAAGTGTGTCTGTTGGTGTGTTTGTGTGTTTGTCTGACCGGAAATTCATAACTACTGTCCCATTGGACCTAGGGCATTCAAATTTGAAAGAGAGATAGGGGGCAGGATGGGAACACTGATGGCACATGATAGGAAGTGACAACTATCGCTAGAAATGAATAAGGAACCCTAGAAGGCAAAAGCCTCAGGATCTCTAACTACCTTCGTATTAGCGATGAAGCCTTGCCACCTTGACATGTGGTGTGGGATGCGAAGGGACCGCAAATGTTTAGCAACAGGGATTGATAACAACTGATAGGACTGATAAGAAACTATAGAAGGCGAGAGCCACTAGATCGGTAACGCACTTTCTGTCAATAATGGAAACTTGGAATATTAATAGGTTAAGTAAGATGTGAGAGGATCGTAGGTACTCGGTGAAGGGATCAAGAACGGTTGGTGCCAGGCCAGGAGCTGATAAGGGCTAATGAAAACCCTCGGAAGCGTAGAGCCACTATAATAATGGCATTAATAGTGGTGCCTTGAATTGAATTGAATTTAACCCCAATGGTATTTACGATGTAGTTATGATTACGAGTATTATATAGATTACGACCGCTACCCAGCAAGATTTGTAACGCGGTGGAAAAACGAGGATACTTGATGTTTTGATATCATTTACGACAAAGCTCATCCGACCGCCAATAATTTGGGATTCTCAACTAATGATGTATCCGTGGAGGAAAGAAGGTCCAGTGATAACGAAATCTTATAATGGTGTTATTATCAATTGAGAGCATTTGTGAGTAATACTCAACTCTTTGGTTGCCTATCAGTCAAACCTTAATGGTTCATTATTTTCAAGATGAAGAGCAACCGATTAACACTTTTAACCGTAGGCGTATGCGCGGGCATGTGGTGCACGTATAGTGGCGTGCGAAGCCCAACTGGTATTATATTATATTATATTATATTATATTATATTATATTATATTATATTATATTATATTATATTATATTATATTATATTATATTATATTATATTATATTATATTATATTATATTATATTATATTATATTATATTATATTATATTATATTATATTATATTATATTATATTATATTATATTATATTATATTATATTATATTATATTATATTATATTATATTATATTATATTATATTATATTATATTATATTATATTATATTATATTATATTATATTATATTATATTATATTATATTATATTATATTATATTATATTACCAGGTTCAATTTGACTATTTTCGAGGAAACCCGGCCCCCACTGGGCGGAGTCCACACCTGTCACCTACCATTAGTGTTCTCATCTTGCCACCTACATCTCTGCCAAATTTGAGTACTCTACGCTCAGGAGCAAAGGAGTTACAGATCTACGGCGAACCACACTAGTCGTGCAAGCCCCGCCCCTAGTGGGCGGAGCCTAGCTTAGATCACGTGTACCCAAGGAGTTTGGCTCATTTTCCACTTGTTCATCCCCAGTCCCCACTTGTTCCAACCTGTCTGTGCTGTTCCACGTGTTTCGACGCCCTAGATACAGTGATAGTGATAAGATAGTTACAGTGAAACAGACATACAAACATACGGACATTTGTGGTTTATATATAGTAAGGATATTATATTATATTATATTATATTATATTATATTATATTATATTATATTATATTAAATTATATTATGTTATATTATATTATATCATATTATATTATATTATATTATATTATATTATATTATATTATATTATATTATATTATATTATATTATATTATATTATATTATATTATATTATATTATATTATATTATATTATATTATATTATATTATATTATATTATATTATATTATATTATATTATATTATATTATATTATATTATATTATATTATATTATATTATATTATATTATATTATATTATATTATATTATATTATATTATATTATATTATTTTATATTATACTGTATCATGTTATATCCTTCACCAATTTCGACACAGAAATGTGACATAGTTGTTTGCAAACTGACTAATTGCTGTAGTGCCATTGGAGAAAAAAAAGAACCACGTAGGAGTAATAAAATGGAACACGAATGAGAACCGAGTAGCACGACGAGAAAACATAGTCAGCGACTTTTTATTGCAGAAGCTACGACGTCAGAATTGCACCCTACAAGAACGATTTCAAATGAAGAAGCTCCCGTCAAAGATTTGGGACCATCTAGAATAACAGTCAATAATGCACAAAAAGCATAACGAGGACTGCTTGAGAGGATGAACCGGCTTCGGAAGAGGTAGGTTCTCAAATAAATTCACTCAGTTGATAGAAAGGACCGTCAGCCCGCAGTCAAAGAAAATAGGTTTCTCTTCAAAATCACAGTCGATGAAAAGGATCGGCTTCTGGCCACAAAGGGTACGTTCTCATTCATACTTATGGACGAGAAATTTGATCGGTAGCTTGACGGCAAGGAACAAAGTCGGTTTTCTTTTTTGTTTCTTTTAACCTATAGTGTTATGGTGCAGTCAGTAACAAAAAGAATCGAACATCCTATCATCGAATGAAACTTGGCTAGAACTTCAAGAAAGAAACCTTTTCCAATATGATTTCGCATTGCTGGAGCTGGTGATTCAAGCTTCATTAGTGCGTAGCAGGTAGGATTTGAATTTCATGAGAAGTATCGTGTTTTTTATGCACACAAGAAAAATATAGTGTCTGTGGAATAGTAAATGCTGTCTTTCGGTAACTGGCAAAGTCAAACTTGAGAATATGAGAATCACAATAAATTTATATGAATTGCATCTCCTTATGAATTTCACTCATTGAACCTAAGCTCAATTCAGATACTTTGAATTGAGCTAGCAGACCCCGTATAAGCACTGAGTATAAATTTCAGACGCAAACGAAGTGGGTTGGTGTGAGGCAAAGTTACTTTGAGGGAGTTTGAGCAGGAGATTATCGGCTTGCAAGTTCCAACATCCCTCGAACACGTGGAGCATATTGCGTAATCGAACCGAGCTTCTCAGCAGAGCTAGGAAAGATCGCGAGATTACTGCTAAGAAAGCCTAACTTGTTGTCTTTGGAATTATCAGAAGTGCTATTTGTGAAGAGGAAACTTGTGTAGACTGACCCCTGAACAATGTATCGATTCATCTACTTAATAATTATTTGCTTGTTTGTTTACTACTGATGATTCTCCGTATTTATTTATATGTTTATTGATTTATTCATTTACTCAGGCGTTCCATGAAGAGTTCAATAGATAAAATCTGAAAAGAATCACTACCGCCACGAAAAAATAACGCACTATAGGGAGTTTCAGTAAATTCTGCCGGAAGTAAGAGTAATTAGCCAACAGTGCTCAAAATAGGGTTGAATGGGAGTTGACGAATTTCATTAAAGAGCCTCTGAACCTGAACGGTTAGTTCAGGCATTGGCGTTTCTTCTAGTTTGATTATTACTTCATAGAAGTCAGCTGGGTAACTCATCTGCGGGTTGGTCCCATCTTACTCTTAGGCGAGCTCAATCAGTTCTTGTAAGCGGCTGCTTGGAAAGTATTATCTACCGGCTACTCCGTTTTAGTAGTGGCAGAGAAGACTAGTTCCGCTTCCGTTTTATTCTGTGAATTCCTCATGATGGGATATGTGTAACTTGGGTGCTATAGAAAAGAATGGCGACCACATTCGCTTCAAAGCTGTTCAGTGAAAACAATACGAAGTGCTGGTTCAGTTTCGTTGAACAGACAACGATGCTGAAGTGTTTATTGACAGCATTCCAAGCAACAGAAAACAGTAGGTGACGTCCTTTGTGGCTGTACCGGGAGGAGTACAAAGCTTGTCGGCGTTGCAGACCTTGGAGCCAGGGGGGCAAGCAGAATACGGCTCTCCTTTCTCATAGATCTGTCCATTGATCCTATTCCCTCTGAAGATTAATAATTATTTTTGTTCGTAGCGATCAACTCTTTAAGGGATTATGTGATTATTCCCTTCTCCATTGGTCATTGGATCGAATATTCGGCAAAATGGTGTAGAGGAAAGATTCAGGGAACAACATCGCTTTTTAAGCGACACCCAAAAGAATATAGAGGGACCGCTTTTTGGGACATGCGACAAGTGGTCGAAGTGAAAGGTTCCGCTGTTACGTAACAGCAGCTTTGCCTTAATCAGTCTGTGAAGGAAAGAGCTGGGGAAATCCTACTTGTAGCATGAAAATCTCTGCAAGGGAATTAGTTTTTATTCTCTCGAACCATTGTGCCGATTGCAGGGTTTACAGAAGATAAAACCAGCCAATATCGTAGAAACCCGTGTGTGAGGGGGCTTAGAGACTAAACTCGCAGGGTGTTGAAATGATGAAACGAAGGTAGCGATACTCACGATCTTGATTTTCGTGGTGTCACGTAAGCTTTTTAATCAGTTGCGTCATCCTTATCTTGTGAATACCTCTTGATGGAATATGGATAACCTGGGTGGTAAACGTTAGAATGGTAAACAGAATTCGCTTCGAATTATCAATGGAAAAATACAGTCCAAGATGCTGAAATATTTATTGATAACCTTCCGAGCTAGGGGAGACAGGAGGTGAAGTTCTATTTTGCTGTAATATTAGGAGCACAAAGCTTTTCCGAATCACAGAAGTAGCCAGTAGGGCAGGCAGTACACGGCGTTCCTTTCTCATAGATGTGTTCGCTGACGTTATTCCCGCTAAAAAGAATAGTAAGTATTTCTGTTCAAATGTATAATTTTCATTCGATCATTGTATAATTACGTCGTCCTTCACTTCATTGATCAGCATACTGAATTTTTGTGGAAAAATTGTGAGAAATCGTAGACAAAGAGAGTCTAACGCAAACGTATCCGGGGAAGTAGTGGCACACGACAGACCATTGGCTATTTCCACATGAATGGACAGCACAGCCAAGATACTTAGTAGTCGCCCAAGCCATCTGCACAAATAATCCTTCATAACATGAAGGCAGAGGTTCTTATGCGTTTGAAGAGTTTCGTTGAAAATGGAAAAAAGCTATACCCTAGTGAACCAGGAGATCGGCTTGCCCTCGTTATATGCAGTATATGTGACGCCTTGGCCAACACCGCCATCCTTTCTTACCGGACTCCACCAATGTTTTATAGCCTGGATATGCACTAGACGTTTGGAACATGATGTGATTCTTTGAACTAGCAAATTTAACTTACCTCTATGATTGCGCCTTGAGGGTTTTGAGCTTCACTTTTCGTAATTAAATCGATGTTCTCCTGCACGCCAGGGCGTAGTCCCGACAAGGGACTTAGAGAACACCTACGCGCAGATTCAAAAGCACCGAACTCCAAATGGCAGTGGTACAGCTGCAAATGAACTACTCTAAACAGAGAATTCCTTGCAGAGCTGTACTCTTTAAAGCGGAGACGAACATAACCCCTCGCTAGTCAGGGCACTCTTTTGCTCTTCGTATGGTGATGAAGATAGATAAGGCAAGCAAGAGTTCCAATGTATTTTATCTAGCACTCAATTGCACGGAGACGTACAGTGGATTCGAAACAAGTAGCATAAGTTGCGCATCTCTTACTACTCCTTGTTCGCTATCACATCGGTGGTCACTCAATTGTGCCTTTTCTATGACGTGACGAAAATGGTGGAGGGTTCCTTATTTGAATCCCTTCACGCAAAATGCGCCTCTTTGAATTAGGAACCATATAGTTCAAGTCACAGTACCAGCTTCAGCATGTTGCTTGCCGGTGGCAGGTTCTTTCCGTTTTTGTTTTTGACCATTCCCTGCGCAAGCCGTGATCTGAAACATATTATATGCATGTGATTATGTAAGTCCTATGGTTTCACAAAAAATTTCCAAGGACCATACACCTGCGGAAGTTATGGGCTGTTATTGATTTATTTCTTGTCATGTCATCCATTATATGGAGATGCGGGCAGATTGTGTTATCTGGAATAATAATTGGAAGAAAACATAATGGACTCAAGAAGTTCAGTAAGAAACTTACAGCTAAGAAAATGGGTGTTCTGAGAATGCGCTGCTTACAATACCAACCTGGGTTTACAGTGGAATACGTCGATGTTGTTGCTGTGGTCGTCACTGTACTGTAGGAGCTCATGCTTCGAGTTGTTGGACTGCTCGTTGTGACGTCTAGAGTATTTGATGAAGTAAATTCTAATTAGCTTTAGACTGCGCTTAAGACTTATTTGATAATTTAGCTGTGGAAAAAGGCCTAATTCAGGAGGTGAAGAGATGGGTATATACGGTAGAGAGAGCATATGAAAACAACAAGGGAACACTGAAGAGGATGAAGAACACTGTGCGGTGACTTTCTAAACACCGCGATCTTTCCTGCCCTGACATAGCCTAGGAAACTTGTACTCTATCAAAGCAGGGCGAGCATATTTGCACCAGGTTATGATTAATCGTGCTGTGGAAAATACGATGCCCCGTTTTCTCTCATACATCTAGTGCAGAAAGAGATGTCGTCTTGAAATCTGGATGACTGCTTTTATTTCGGCGCAGTACGCAAAATAAAAGGCATTCGCAAGTACGACAGGTGCGACAATGGAGGCATTTGCATCAAATTTCGCTCATAACCCGCCAACCAGCTATTAGCGAAAATCTACCCATGGACGATAGTTCATTCCGTACCTGTTCTAGCCGAGTATCGTGTCCTTTATTCTAAGCACTCCGAATCCCGCTCACGAGAATCAGTTACGCCGTTGCCTACACCAAAGAATCAAACGCGGGTACTTTGAGCACGTCGTGCGGTATGCTCGTTTATCTAGGGCAGTTATGGACTGAATGCCTTCGGGACGACTAACGAACACCAGAGCTGCCGTAGCGCTATGGTGGACGTCTTTCTGAAAGCTCTGAGCGCAAGGAGTGCTTGTATCCTAAGAGCGAGGACGATTCACTGGCTCACTGTGACTCGTGAAAGGGACGAGTGGAGCCCTGTATCCCTTGAGCGAAGACGAGCCCACCCATTCAACCCCCAGAATCGGTATCACCTCTCACCCTTTTGAGGAATGCGATGACCAGATGGACTAGAGGTGACGGGAGATACCGGTGCCAAAGGTTTAATGGGTGGACCCCTAAATTACTGCGCTGGAGGACCTCTAACTGTATGGCCTCAGTTTTTATTATTTAAATGATATAGTCTACTTAGAGTGAATTCAAAATGCAAACCGGTGTTCTTGCTTGAGCTTTCAGCTGTTGAGCACGTGCAATCACTCGACGATGCCGCCGCATTGTGCACCTTAGTGTACTCCATCACGACATGTACATGGGACGTATGTACATATATGGGAAGAGAAAAAATCGTTAAAAAAAGGTTGCTTACAAAGATTGTGGAGAAGAATAGCAGGAGGATTCTTACTAACATCGTGAGATGGTATCGCCCCAAAGTTGCCTGTGATTTATATACTTACGTGTCGAGCGAAATCATCCAAACATAGCTTCAATATTAAAAGAGAAGTCTGCATTTGTTTATGTGTCATATGACTGAAGGTTTTAATAAAAAGAGATTTATTGCGCTACGAAATGCCAAATTCATGGTTTTCAGAAATAACACGATTTTTCATTAGGTTCTGAGAATGTTCCCATCTAAAAAAGCATTCTGAGTAATGGTAGCCATAGTCTTTGCTGGAGCATTTCTTCAAAATTAATATAGGTGGTTAGATTTTAGTCTTCAGGTAGTGGTACAGTGGTAGTTGTGAATTTGGCTGTTTCCGAAATTGAGGAATTTCTGGACTGGACTTTATTCAAGAGCTTTCTTACAGTTTACCTTGCTGAATTTATGCATTAGGACAGGTTCATGATTGCATGCTCTTGTATCATTACTTCCCATGAAGTCATACTGTCTTTAGAATTGTCAATTTCTGAAGAAATATGACAAATAGAAATACACATACACACATACATACATATACGCATATACACACACATACAATCTGCACACATAACACATACACGCAGGTACACGCATAGACATGCACATACAGTAGCGCTCAAAAGACTTTGGTGAAATGCTTTGACGCTTTTTCTTCAATAACTTTTTTGTTAGTAGACCAAATCGCGCGGAATTTGGATATGTTCAACTAGAGCATATTTCACCCCACCCAACACTATTTGACTGCGAAGCTGCAATATCCACAGATAGAGCAAGGTGTTTGTTGCGGTAGCAGATTTTGCTAAAACTAAAGTTGTTGACGTCTGCGCTTATTCGCACCTATGTACTTTTTTCTCATCTATTCTGTTCGGCATTACCGCTCGTACACTTTAGACATGACAAAAAGAAAAGAGATTCTGGAAGGTTCATCATCTGTATTTCCAGTCGATTTTGAGTTCATGCTTTTTGGAATATCTGGAACATGATCAAATTTAGGGGTAATAGTAGTAAATGTTCACAATACGCCCATGCTACAAATATTGAAATCATGATTAGATCCAGAAGGAAAGGAGTTACGACTGAAAAGTACGGCTGAAGAGTCATTTCACCGAAGACTTTTGAGCGCTGCTGTATGCCTAAACACCCACTAAACATATACACATACACGCAACATACACCCAAAGGTTGCTAATTCTTCGTTTATGCAAACTTTGAGGGAGTATTGAGTCTAAGAGTTGCAATCTCAACTCAGGAAACTGAAGAAATTAAGTTGAATAGATGAGGTTTCTTTCTTCCCTTTCATAACAACCCTTTCTCTTAAACCAGTGGGAAAATTCTAGTTGCCGTTGTGTCGAAGCAACTCTCGGATGTGCTCTCCGTTTTCGATTTTGATGACGGTCTTGCCTCCCTATCGTAACTGTGAAAAACACAAAAGAAGATTTCTACTGGAAACGCCAGCCCCAGCTGTAGCTGACCTACGGTTTATACCTGCCTACTGCTTGACCTGTTCGAAAGGAGCATCATAAATTTTCAGCAAGTTTGTGAGACAGGGTACTAGAGGATCTAGATAAGATTGAGGTGTCAGATTCCTTCTCATGTCATTTTCTCTCGTTCATAAATTCATAGAATGCGGTAGAAAGCCACTCTTACTCGTCAACCAGCTCAGTGTCTCTGCTTAACTGCTTGAATCAAGATTGTCTACCAGTTGCTGGATTTTCTTGGAGGTAGGGGATCCTTTGAATCAGTAGCTACCTTCTCGTCTTGTCTGATTCTCTAATGAGGGTATACGATAACTTAGGTGGTAACGGTAGATGGCAGAACGAATTCGCTTCAAAACATTCCATTGACAACAGAGTAAAAGTGCTGGTTTGGTTCCATTGACAGTCAGAGATGTGAAGTATTCTTCGAATCATTCCAAACTGAGGAAAACAAATGGTGACGTTTAATGTTGCTGTTCTGGTAGGAGTACAAAGCTTGTCTGAGTCACAGCAATCGCTGGTTTGACAAGCAATACACAGCGTACATCTCTCGTAGATGTGTTGGCTTAGCTTATTTTCCCGTAAAAAGTAATCTTTTCCGTACTGTTTTCAATAAAGAGCTTCGAAGGCGGCTTTGTGATTCTACCATCGAATTGTCGGAGCTGCAAATATAGCCAGAGGGGCGAGCCGAATGCGGACAACTTTCCTGTAGATTAGTTCGGCTATCTTATTTTCCATGAAAAATTACCAAGCGTTTACATTAACAAACAGTTTACATGAATCATTCTATCAGTGTGGAGTAACTTGTTCTAACTAGCTATTGCTCCAGGATTTTAAAACTTTGACAACCATGCAGCCCATATGTGGGCTGCACCTTGTCGGCCACGAGGGACCTTGAGCCTACATAAGGAACACCGTGTAATTCAGTTTTTTGTTTGATTTTTGTTTATACGATCCCCTCTCAAATGTGAATGATAGACACGAACTTGATGAATTAGAATTCCGTTTGTCAAACGGAGTGGTTTAAAAATAACGTTTGTCCTTCCATTCCTTGCTCATTTTGCTGTGAATAAGCTTTGTTCCTTTTTAGTCTTTTTTCCTTGATTGCCTTTGGAAATCCGTTTCTAAACTTTCGCAAGGTACCCTATCAGTGCGTGTGCCTTTTTAGAAGTTTTTCAGCCAGTGTCATGCTGATGTAGAAGTTATCCGTACACAAAGTACGTCCTTCATCCATGAATTCTTCAATAAGCTCCTTGACAGCTGAGTCGCATCAGTTCACATTCTTGAATGGCATATTCCTGCATATTCCTTCACTTTGGCTGTGTATCCACCTCGTCCACATATTTTGAACAGCTTGACACTGTACGATGCTTTTTGGTCGGTATGTACTGCCTGAAGGAAAGTCGTCCTCTGAATGGTACCAGGGATTCGTCTATGCAGACGTCGCTGCCGATAGAAAAAGCGCTTATAGCTGGGGCTTAAGAATTTCCGGATCTTGTCCCCATCAAATTCGTCGATGTTGGCAACGTGGAGGGAACGAAGAAGCTCTTCGAACCCTCTCCTAACCATAACATAACCGACATGCGAATGTCCACCTAGAGCTGGTCGCTGGCTCCAGTAATCATACAGTCGTGGTAGTCTGACGATTCCCATTTGAAGGCAGATTCCGAAAATTTTCCTCATTTCGTACTCCGTCGTATCTTGGAAATCCGATCCAAATTCCTGCGCTCTTCGCTGGCCAAATCTGTTCGTTTCGGCGATATTGAGCTCCATCGTGTCAGCATCAAGAAACAGATTGTAGAAGTCGATGGCTGCAACTAAAAACGTGGGCGGCTGGTCCGTAATCTCCTGTGAAAATCCATCGGTCTTGAGTTGATGTAGTTGTTGGCCAGGACATTCCAGGTTCATCACCAGTTTCCGATTCACTTTCAAAGTCAGAATCCTCGCCTTGTAGTTGCGATTCTTCTGCGGTCTCATCCTGATGTCCTTCGCTTTCATCATCAGATTCGATGGGCAATTGATGAAACTGTTCTTCAAACCGTTCTTGTGACGTATTCATGATCGATAGGGACAGGATTAGCTTGACTGATCGATCTCCTGACGTAGTCGCCACAGCAGGAGTGAGTATTGTCGAAAAACCCCCTACAATGGCCCGTTTTTCAAGAAACATGTCACGAGAGCTCGAGCAGCCCACATATGGGCCGCATTCGCTGCGATGAAGCGAGCGCCGCGGTCCCTCGCGGCCCCAGTTGCCAAAACCTGCGCAGGTTCCAAAGTGTTAAAAAGGACGAAAGTTCAGTTGTTTCTCTTGCCCTTTCTCTACTATATGAATTCATCGGCAACTGGTAGAACCCATTCTTATTCTTCGGCTTGCTCAGCGCCTCTATTTAACCTCTCTGTTCAAGGTTATCAACCAGTTGCTCGATCTCGATTTTGATGGTATCAAGAAAGCTTTTCAATCAGTAGCGTTATCCTTATCTTGTGAATCCCTTTTGATGGAATATGGGTAACCTGGGTGGTAAACGATAGAATGGCAAACCGAATTCGCTCCAAATTATCAATGGAAGATAACAGTCCAAGATGCTGAAGTATTTATTGATAACATTCCGAGCTAAGGAAGACAAGAGGTGAAGTTCTATGTTGCTGTACTGTCAGGAGCACAAAGCTTTTCCGAATCACAAGAGTAGCCAGAAGGGCAGGCAGAACACGGCGGACCTTTCTTATAGATGTGTTCGCTTTTCTTATTTCCCCTAAAAAATAGTAGTTCTGTTTGAATGAATAATTATTATCTGATCACTGTATAATTAATTCATTCTTTGCTGCATTGGTCAGCAGACTTAGTTTTGGTGAGAAAATCGTGAAAAATCGTCAACACAAAAAGTCTAAGGCAAACATACCCGGGTGAGTAGTGACACACAACAGACCATTGACTACCTTTACATGAGTGGACAGCACAGCCAAGATATTGAGTAGTTGCCCAAGCCATCTGCAGAAATAATCGTTCACAATATGAAGGGAGGGGTTCTTTTGCGTTTAAGGAGTTTTGTTGAAAATAGAAAAGAGCTATACCCTAGTGAACCAGGAGATCGGTTTGCCCTTGTTATATGCAGTATATATGACGCTTTGGCCAACACCGGCATAACTACTTATTTGACTCCACCAATGTTTTATAGCCTGGATATGCATAGACGTTTGTACATGATGTGATATTTAAGTTAACGAATCTAACTTACTTTAAAGATCGCATCTTGAGGGTTCGGAGCACGACTTTTTGGCATCAAGTAGATGTTCTCTTGTATGCCAGAAGTTGGTGACACCCAAGGATTTGAAGAGCACCGACGCGCAGACGCATGGGCACCGACCTCTAGGCTGCAGTTGTACAGCTGCAAATAAACACAGAGTTTCTTGCGAAGCTGTATCCTCGAAGTGGAGACGAACAAAACTTCTCGTTATTCAGGGCACTATTTTGTTCTTCGAAAAATGAAATTAATGGAGAAGGAGGCGAGCAGGATTGTCCAATGTACTTAACCTGACCCTCAATGCACGGAGACGTGCAGCGCATTTGGAAAAAGTAGCATAACCTCCGCAATTATCACACGACCCCCTGTTCGCTACTTACGTCGAACACTCGGCTGTGGTTTTTCTATATAAATGCCAAAATCACAGTACCAGCTTCAACATGTTGCTTGCCGATTGCAGATTTTTTCCTTTCTTGTTTGTGACCATACCCCGCGCAAGTTGTGATCTGTAAGTAGGCGGCTATGTGAGGCCTATGATTATACGGTGATTTTTCTCAGAATCTATTCTTTACCTGCGATAGTTGTGTGCTGTAATTGCTTTATTTCTTGTCTTGTCATTCATTAGTCGGTCATCCAAGCAGTCATCGTTCTCTGGAATAGCACGTAGAAGGGAATGCAGTGGAGTCAAGATTTACAACAAGATACACATGGCTGAGAGAAGAGCTTTCGGAAAACTGCGCTGCCTAAAATACCAACTCGAGTACACGGAGGAGTATGTCGATGTTTTTGCAGTGGTCGTTACTGTACTTGTGCTGGTGCTGGTGCTGGTGCTGGTGCTGGTGCTGGTGCTGGTGCTGGTGCTGGTGCTGGTGCTGGTGCTGGTGCTGGTGCTGGTGCTGGTGCTGGTGCTTGTGCTTCCTGTTGTTGGGCTGCTCGTTGTCAATTCTGAAGTATTTGATGATACAAATAGTGACTGCCTTTGGAACTGAAGCTTATTATGGATTTATTTATAATCCAAAACAAAGATGAATCAAAATGGACGGGCCTTAGAGTGGTGAGGAAGAAAAGCACGATGCTCGGATAGAACGAATGCGAAATCAACTATCGCTTAAGGCTAGAATTTTGCTCATTTCCTTCCAGCTTTGTAAGACTTTACCTTTACTTTACAACAGCAGCGGTAAAGTCTCACATGGTTGGTGACTTTGACTTAACAGCTCAATTCCAGCCTCAAACAATAGTCGATCCCGCTCTTGTCCTATTCGGGCATCGTGCTCTTTATACTAAACCCTCTAAAGTGCAATCATGAGAATCAGGGTCGCAGTTGCAGGTGAAAGGTGCGACCGATCCTGAAGGTTGAATGGGTGGAGTCCTAGGCAAGAGGACCTGTACCTGATCTCAATTTTTGTTAAACCAGTTGGGCTACACACGCTAATGCGTGCACAGCATGCCCACTACCGCTTACCTACGACTTGTTAGAGGATTAATATGCACAGTATAGTTGACTTCCCAATTCATAACTGTATGTGCCTACGTGACTTTCGGAAGGTCGCACAAACGGGCATACAAACAGACACACAAAATTTCCGATTTATATACAGAGACGGTCGGACCGCCCGGCTAACGGCGTTCTTTCTTCCATCTTTAAGTTCTAGTAATCGGCAACCGCTCCCCCCCCCCTCCCCCAATTTTTGGAACGTATAAGGCTTTCCTGAACACGAAATCCGACATGCTCTACACAACTCTGACACAGGACCCCAAAAAGACGGGAGCAGGCATAAGCAGAGCAGCGCCCGCCAGAACCATTAAAGGTTTAAATGATAGGCAACCAAAGAATCGATTAGTACCCACAAATGTTCAAGTGATAATAACACCATTATCAGATGACGTTATCACTGCCCTCTTTCTCCACGGGTACATCATTAGTCGAGAATCCCAAATTATTGGCCGTCGGATGAGCTTTGTCGTGAATGATATCAAAACATAAAGTAACCTTGATCTTCTACCGAGTTACAAACCTTGGTGGGTAGCGGTCGTTACCTCTATTGTAGTCGTAACCATAAATACATCGTGAATACCACAGGCGGTAAATTCGGTCAGTAAGTGCTCTTATCAGTCGTTGTCAGCTGTTATCAGTTCCTATCATCGGTCGTCTACGGTCCCGCCATACCCCACATCACACGCCGAACTGTCAAGGCTCCGCTATTAATGCCATTATTACAGTGTCTCCACGCTTTCCAGGTTTTTCATCAGCCCTTATCAGTTTTATCAGCTCCTGGCCTGGCACCAACCGTTCTCGATCCCGCCACGAGTACCTACGATCCTGTCACATCTCACTTAACCTATTAAAATTCCATGATTCCATTATTAACAGAAAGTGCGTTACAGACCTAGTGGCTCTTGCCTTCTGTGGCTTCTTATCAGTATCACTTGTTATCATTCTCTGTCACCAATCAGTAACGGTCCCTTCCCATGCTATACCACCTGCCAAAGTGCCAATTCTTCATCGCAAATACGAAGGGAGTTACGGATACCCAGGCTTTTGCCTTGTAAGGCTCCTTATCAGTTTCTATCATTAGTTGTCGCTTCCAGTCACCTGCCATAAGTGTTCCCATCCCGCCATCTATCTCCCTTTCAAATTTGAATGCTTTAGCTACAATGGGACCGGAGTTATGAATTTCCGGTTGGACAAACACACACACATACTGACACACACACACAAACACACTAACAGACACACTTAGCCGATTATATAAGTAGGATGATATAGTCTACTCAAAATGATATAGTCTACTCAGAGCAAATTTAAAATCCAAACCAGTGTTCAGAGTAGAGTCGGTTGTGGCTGTTCTTGTACTCTCTTCTTTGTTTGAGCTTTCTACCGTGGAGTTCTGCGGACACGTGCAAACACATGACGATACGGTCGCGTTGTGCATCTTACCATCAGCCATTAAGACGTTTACATGTGAGATATGTGATAAGGAGAGTGAAATCGTCCAAATAGGATTACTCGTCAAAATTGTGAAGAAGATTAGCAGGAGGATTCTTACTAACATTGTGAGATGTGATCGCCCCAGCGGTCTCTTCGATTTATATATGTTTTGCATGTAATGGCCCAAACATACTTCCCACTAAAGAAAACCCCCGCATCTCTTTATGTGTCATATGACTGGAGGTTTTATTAAAAAGAACCGTTTTTCTGAACGAAATGTCAAATGACGAGATTCTCTGTGGTGAGATGCAAAAATTCACGGCTTCTAGAAAAAACACGACCTTTTCATCTAGTTCTGTGAATGTTTCCATCTGAAAAGGCATGCTGAGTCAGGCTAGCCATAATCTTCGGTGAAGCATTTTCTGAAAATTGACGTAAGTGGTCCGGTTTTCTTCGTCGGATAGTGGTAAAGTGGTGGGTCGTTGTTTTCAAAATTGAGGAATTCCTGAACTGGTTTTCCTTCAGGAGCTTTCTAACACATGACCTTGCCGAATCTATTCTACCTTCTGTTGACTGGAGTCAGCAGTTATACCGAACTGCTGTCGATTTTGTAGGACAGGTTCATGATTGCATGCTCTTGTATCATTACTTTTCATGAAGTCATACTGTCTTTTGAGTTGCCAAATTCCGAAGGGATATGACATATATACTGATACACATACACAACACGCACACACACATACACATACACACATATGCGCACATATGCACATACGGAACCTATACACAGGGTGTGCCATAAATATGGTAACAAAAGAATTGGGCTACAGAAATCGCAGTTCATTCTGATACATGGTGAATTCATGTGAGTTATTTTCTGTGCATCGCATCTACAAAATAAACACACTTTCATCTTATACAACCCTTTCCTGTACTATTTATAGCTCGAAACGCTTCGGCTATTCATCGACGGTGGCACGCAGAGTTTCTTGAGAAACTCCAGCCCTATCTTTTTTACTGATTTTGAAGTTGCAGCAACAGTAGTGTGTTTTGAAGCGCAGGCTTTTCTCTCCAAAATGGATTTTATCCGACGACCCATCACATTGTGGTCCGGGAAATTCGTAGGATGATTGGAAGCTGGGATAAATTCGCGAACATCCCCCCAGCACCAGACTTGAATTTTTCCCATTCGTGGGCAAGTGCGCCGTAGTTTCCGAATCGTATCTTCAGGAAATCTATAACTCTTAACTGCATCCTTTCAGAAAAGCCTTTTCCATCATGAAGGAGGGAAAACGGCCACGAGAGGCGATCTGACTGCTCTCAGCGGCTTCAGCATTCGTAGTGTGAAATATACATTCACTCAGGGATCTCAACCTTTCTTCCACAGCGAATACCCTTTAGTAGGAAAGAAGTGTGTCGAAGTGCGTGCCGCGCGTGAGTAGCGCAGGTATTTCTTTTTCCCTCCCCGACTTCATCTCGTAAAGAAGCTAATAAGGCTTCCGAAGTCGATCTGGATACATTTGTATTCACTCGAGGTAGACTCTTCTCATTGGAGTAGAACATACAAACGAATCAGCAGTCATTGTTCCGGTGTTTCTGCAGGTTACGCAGCGTACCTCTTCCAAACCATCTGCGTTCTTAAAAGGGGTCTATGTGAGACAAGATGACAGTTTTGAGGCTTGTCTTTGACCTGTCTACTCACCGCGATTCAAGAGACTGTCATGTAAGAAATGTCGAAACAAGGAGCTATCTTGGAAAGAACTCACCAAAAGCGCGCAAACACAGAACGGTTGGTGGATGACTGCAAGACTCCACCATTTTTCGAAATCTGACGAATTGAGAGCACCAAAATAAATATGTAGTCTAGATATATCATAAATATAGTTACATGCTAGCAGTTGTCTTGAAAGAGTCAGATATGATTTTCAAAGTGTCGTTAATATTCTGATGCATCTAAATATTGATTGTCTGCCGTTAGCGGTTTATAGGCTAGGAAAGTGGTATCCTGGTAAGAGTCGGCTTATCAAAGTTGTTTTGCCTTCTTCGAGATATCAGAGAATTGCTGTTAGTAAGGCCTCTCTTCTTCGCAGCTTCCCCGGCAAGGGTGTATTCCTCAGAGAATCGCTTACTGTCGAGGAAAGAATGAGGAGACGAGAGGCTCGCCTCATTACTCTTTCGAATGCTTCTATTAATCGTGATTCAAGAAATGTCAATGTTTTATCGCAGGTCGTTCCTGATAATAATTATAATGATGTTTCACTTACTTCCTTACGATCGCCGGTAAACTCGTAAGCTCTCCGCGGTTAGGAAATAATGAAATCCGCTGTTTCTTCTGTAATATTCGTTCATTGCACAAGAATGCACAATGTCTTGCTTATCTAATGGCCGCAAGGGACTATGATGTCGTGGGCCTTACTGAAACGTGGTTAAAATCTTACAGTCAGCTTGAGCCGCTTCTTGGAGAATTAATTGCCGCGTACGAAATTTTCAGATGCGACCGACCCAGGATTAAAGGGGGAGGTGTAGCGTTACTTATAAGACGAACCCTGTTTCCTATCCTCGTCTTTTTCATGAAAGTATTTCTAAAGCATATGAAATCCTCTCGTGTGATCTTCAGTTGAATAATGGCACTCACAGGCTTATCCTTACTTACAGAGCTCCCCGATGCAATTCAGAACACAGTGAGCAACTAACTAAATGTGTCGGCGACTTAACGTCTTGTGACAATGTATGTCTTTTGATGGGTGACTTCAATTATCCCGACATCGACTGGGATGCTAGTCCTCCACAGGCTACTGACTGTGCAGGCACATTTATGGAAATGATATTTAGCTATCGTTACTCTCAATTAGTCACGTCCAGCACCAGAGGACGACATGTACTCGATTTACTCTTTTGCAATACTCCCGATGCTATCTCTAAGACCAGAATAGAAGCGCCGGTTGGTAATAGCGATCATGCGTCAATTGACTTCACGATTCGCAGTTCTATTAACAGAGATTTGTTTGTGTTGAAGTACAATTTCAAACAAGCTGACTATGCGGCTGTCAACGATTATCTCAGTTCTGTTGACTGGTATGGTTCTTTCAATAATTGCAGTGATCCGTTGGACATGTACGACTTGTTTTTGTTCATATTAAGGCACTGCATTAGTTTATTTGTGCCTCTTGTCAAAGGGTCGCTTAACTGCCCAAACATGCCAGCCTATCTGGCTTCAGCATATGATATTAAAACTAAAGCTTATAAAAAGGCAGTTCTCTCTAATTCAGAAGGCGACTGGAAAGAGTATAAAAGGATTTCGTCAGGGTTCGAGAAAAAGCTCTTGAAATACAATATTTCCGTTGAGAAAAAAGTCATAGAATCTAAAAGTAAGACTACTTTGTACAAATTTATTAATTTTCGCATCAATAGGAAAGAAGGAGTGAGCGCTCTCAGGAAGGCTGACGGTACCATAACAGCTTCGGACTTGGACAAAGCAGAATTACTGGCTGAGATTTTTGAAACAGTCTATACCAACGATGTTTCTGTTCATCCCTCTAGTCAACCTTTTGGAACAGCCCCTCCAATTATGGAAGACTCGATTTGGTTCAATCGTACACAGATTCTCGAACTTATCTTCAATTGGAGAAGTGGTTCTTCGTTGACCCCTGACGGAATTCCATTTATATTCATCAAAAATGTCGCCTCCAACATCTCATCCCCACTTGAGTATCTTTTCAATTTGATGTTCTTTCATTCAGTTGTCCCGCATACCTGGCGGCATGCTTATGTAATCCCGATCAGGAAACGGCCACCCTATTCCGATCCTACTAATTATAGGCCTATCTCCATTACTTCTGTATTCTGTAGACTCTTTGAGAAGCTCGTTAAAAAAGCTTTGGTAAGTCATTTGGAAAGCAATCACATTTTTTCGCCCCATCAACATGGATTTAGAGAGAGAAGGTCCACGGTCACTGCAATGTTAGAGTCTCTCAATGACTGGTCCTCAGAATTGGATAGTAAGAACAGTCTGGATGTTATATACTTTGATTTTGAAAAAGCGTTCGACAGAGTGGTCCATACCGCGCTGTTATACAAGCTTGCTCAAGTGGGTGTCCACGCTAGGATTATTAAATGGATCGAGGCTTTTCTCAAACAGCGTACTTTTCAAGTAGTGGTCAATGGAACTTTTTCCAAAGTCAGAAGCGCACCCAGCGGAGTACCCCAAGGGAGCGTTTTGTCTCCTATTTTGTTCAATATTTTCACCTTCGATCTGCCTTACTTGATTGAGTGTTTCGACGTCAAAGTGAAAATGTTCGCTGAAAGATATATAGAGGCGTTGGTAGTAGTGCTAATCAGCTTCAGCTAGCGATAGATGCCATTTCTCAATGGTCTGAAGCCAATCTTCTTCCTTTGTCTGCGCATAAAACTAAAGTTCTCCATCTTGGTCGGAATAACCCCAAAATACAATACTATATTAAGGACTCTGTTCTCGACGCAGTTGATATGGTTAGAGATCTTGGCTTTGTTATCGATTCTAATTTGCGTTTCGAGCACCACCTGAAAGATATTATAGCAAAAGCCGACCAGAGAGTATTTTTGCTGTTCAAGACTTTAAATCTAGTGACCCGACACTACTTCTCAAAGCATATAAAATTTATGTGCGTTCAGTTCTCGAGTACGGCACCTGTATTTATTACCCGCACACCAAAAAGTTCTTGAGCAAATTGGAAAAAGTGCAGAATGGCTTTTCTAGGAAACTATTCATCAGAACCTTAGGTTTTAATTATTCCAGCATACCTCGTGGCCTCATTAGGAACAAGTTACTCAATTTGGATCCATTATCCTTAAGGCTGAGGAGGAACGATATTCTTATGGTATATAATATTCTTCATAAACGTGTTGATCTCGGTAGTGACGCCTTCTATAAACTGATGCCATCTACTACGAGAGGGGAAAAGCTCAAGCTTTCTTTCCGAAAACCTCGTTCAACAGTAGGGCGCAGGTTCTTCACGGTTCGCGCGGGCACAGAGTTCTTGAAAATGAGCAAGACTGTGCAAATTTCTTCTAAATTTGCTAGCTTTAGGAAAGCGGTATTTCATTATCTCCATCGCGCCAATAAATAGGGCATAGTTTCCGTTATGTAGATCGTCATGTTCTGTCTAACGTTCATTGTTATTTGTGTTTTGGTTTGTTGTTAACTGCTGTTTTATTTCTACATGCTGCACATGTGTTTGGCATGTAATAAATGGTAAATGGTAAAATATAAGGGAAGGTGCAGATTTGGACAAACCCTCCAAACAAGAAAATACGAACGCTCGAAAAGTTGTTACCATATTTATGGCGCAGCCTGTATTTACGTAGTTGGATTTTTCAGATTACTGCTTGATTCAGCATCATTGAACACTCTGCTGAAGCATTCGACTTCCATTCAGAATCGTAGCGTCGTATTGAATGCGTATGTGGTCTATGTAATGACGTGCGGTGGGGATGTACAAGTCAGTGCTTTTCTGCACCTCCGCCGATATCGCAATTTCCTACAATCAAACTAGAACGACATTTTCAATATGAATGTAATGTCAGCTACGCTATTGCAAGGATATTTTGCTCTTGAGTGCATAGCTCTAATGCGCGATTTACCGAATGAAATTCAGTGGGAATTTCGAGTGAAGCAGTGTCGTTCATACGGAACATGAAAATGTTTTACTGCTCTTCCGAGTAAGATCGTAGATGAGCGATTGTGGACATGTGGGGCGCGCAAGAGTGCGCGTAGCTCACTGATCTCAAACATAAGGGAAGCTGCAGATTTGGAGAATCCCCAAACAAGGAAATTACGGACGTCCGAAAAATTGTTACCATATTTATGGCACACCCTGTATATAACGCATACACACAGATGCTCATACATACACACAATGCTTACATAAGACATACATATATACACTCATACACACCACGCACCACCACATGCAACATACAAACAAAAATTGCAAATAGATTGTTTCTTTGTGCAGAATTCAAGGGAGTATTGAGTCCAGGAGTTGCAAGTTATACTCGGTAAATAGAAGAAATCAAGTTGAACATATGGCGATTTTTTTTACAAAATTCCTTTCGCGGGAAACAATGGCTGAAAGTCTAAGTTGCCGTGCTTGAAGCTCATCGGATTGCAAGAAATACCATTAAAAGGAGCTTTTGATCCGAGTTTCCATCTGTTGCTTCACTGTATTGAGTAAAAGATTTTTATCAAGATGCTGATTAATTTTTCTCGAAAATTATATTATTTGTTCTCTCTCTCATATCACGATAGTTAACATGTCAGATGTTCGTGTTGGAGCAGCTCTCGGATGTGCTATCTGACGGTCTCTCTAAGTATCCTCTTATCGTAGCCGTGCGAAAACTACAAAAGTAGATTTCCAGGAAAACGTTAATCGCATCTGTACCTGATCTACGGGTGCGGTCTATACCTGCCTACTGCTTGAGCTGTTCGAGAGGTGCATCATAATTTTCCGCCAGAGGCGTGTGCTAGGGTGCCAGAGAATCTTGGAAAGAGTGAGTGTCCTATTCCTCCTCCTCCTTTTCTCTCATTCACGAATTCATTGAATGCAGTAGAAACCCACTCTTATTCTTCAACCAGCTCATCTACCAGTTGCTAGATTTCCTACGTGGCATGGGGTTTTTGAATCAGCGACTATCTTCTCGTCTTGTTTGTTTCCTTCATGAAGGTTCATGGTAAGTTAGGTAGTAACGATAGTATGGCAGTTCAAACTTGCTTCAAAACTCTTCATTGAAAACCGTTTAAAAGTGCTAATTCATTTCTAATGCATAGAAAAGATTTGGAAGTATTCATCGAAAACACTCCGACCTGAGGAAAGCAAGTCTTGTCGTTTTATTTTGCTGTACTGTTAGGAGTACAAACTTGTTCGAGTCACAGAAAACGACAGATGGGCAAGCAGTAAACGGCGTACCTTTCTCGCACGTGTGTTGGTCTAGCTTATTTCTCTTGAAAAGGTGATCATTTTTCTTGCTTGAACGGACCAATTTTTTCGATCATTATGTGATTATTTATCTCGTCGCTTCCACATGAAATTACAGCACAACTGATATATTGAGAGACCAATTGGGCCGCCCGGCAAACGCCGGGCTTCCCGTCTTCATATGGGTTCGCCCGGCTACGCCGGGCGTTCCTCGTTCCTGCGTGAAAATTGCTATGCGTAAATAACACTCGGATTCTCTTTTTTCTTTGAAAGCTCTACATTCTCAGTATGAGCTCTGGATTGGGAGCGATTTTTTCTATTAGCCATCTTCGCTGTGTCCGGATAGAACATCGTATAATATCACAAAGGCGATTATTCAGAGAAAAAAGTATTCAGAGTCTTCATCGCGGCTGAGTCTACTATGTTAGCTACCATCAATGTTCCCAGCCAACTCCTTGTGTCTTCAAGTTTCAACGGTCTGGGTTCGAACAGACAGTATATGTTCACGCCCCACCCTTTGGGGCGGAGTTTAGACTTGCAACTCATCATCAGTGTACCTACGCTGCCTCCTGTGTTCCTACTAAGTCGCTCTAGGTCCATTTTGACATTTCTCTGCAAGCCCCGCCCGTTGAAAGCGGAGTCCGGCGCTGACACCCACCGCAAAGGTTCCCATCCTGGCGCCTGCGCTCCTACCAAATTTCAACGCTCTAGATCCACGGGAACAGTAGCTATGAATTTTTGCTCAAACCCCGCCCATTGTGAGCGTAATCCGGTCCTGATACCCTCCAGGTTCCCATCTTGCCGCCTGTACTTCTACCAAATTTAAACTCCCTATGTCCATGAAGACCGCAGTTACGAATTCCCGCTGAAACACACACTTACACACCCACACACACATAGACAAACCAACAGACACACCTAGCGCGTTATATATAGTAGGATTGCCCAGGCCATCTGCAAAAACCGTTGTTTTTAACATTGAAGAAGGCACTCTATCGAGTATAAAGAATTTTGGCAAAAATAGAAAAGGACTATACCCTAGTGAACCAGGAGGTCGACTTGCCCACGTGATATGCAGTTTACGTGACTCCCTGGCAAATACCGCCGGTGTCACTCTTATATGGCTCTACTGAAGTTTTATGGCCTGGATATGCATTTGACCATCAAGAAACTATATGGATGTTTAAGTGAACACTTCAGCTTACCACTATGCATCTTGGCAGTATTGAGCATCATTTTTCAACATCATACTGATGTTCTACTGCACTTCAGGGGGAGTGACTACCGGGGTTCCCGGAACACCTAGCCGCAGAAGTTTAGCACTGATTTCCAAGCTACAGTTGTACAGCTCCAACAAACTATGCTGATCGCAGGGGTCTTTGCAAAGGTGCATTTTGAAAAGGAGACGGACGTTACTTCTTGGTAATACGAGCAATCCTTTGCTCTTGATCAGGTGTTAATGGACTAAGTGCGCAGTAAGGCCGGTTGAATTAAGCCTGACGGTCAAATCACGGGAATGCACAATGCAATCAAGAAGAAAAGCGTGAATTTTTGCAAATTTTGCACGAGCCTCTGTCCTACTCCTACGTCGGTCACTCAGTTTTCTTTTCTAAGAAGTCGTAAGAAAGGTGCAGACTTTGAATTGGATTCTCTGGATTTCCTCACCCCTTGACGACAATGACTCCCGTTGGCGAGTGCCGCAATGTGGATCACCCGTATCACCTGTACTCCCGTTGATAGTCGATTTCCTCGAGCGGGCGCTAGTAACGTCTCCATTTGTCCCTGTCGCGAGCGCGAGTAGTCCAGTGAATCGCACTCGCTCGAGGGACGCGAGACAAACATTTCGTCTATATGTGGATATTTGCACCATTTTTTTTTTGCATGTTGGACACTTCTTCAGTATTTCCACATTAATCGAAGATTTTCAGCATGGCATTCATATTCAACTTGGTCCATATGAATGTTTTATAAACGCCTATTTATTACAAGCATTCGTAGTCAATATTTTTGTACTGAGAAACCTAGGGGGTACTTTCGTAAGCTTTGTGTACGTTATGAAGCATTACAGTCAGCGAGAGCCCTAATTAGCCATCATGTGATCATTCGTTCGACCACTCGTTACAGCATACCAGTCGTAAAAAAGTCTTTGAAGGTTATACGAATCCCTACTGCGTACATTGTCCCCAAAATTCTATCCTACATTGCTTCCAACCCAAACTTGGTTCTACTCAGATCTTGAACCTCTGCTTCTGCCCACACTGCGATGGAAGCAGCTGTCATGTCGCACCGGCGGCAACGCCTTGCTCCGCGCTATACGTTGGCATCGGTGTTCGCCCTTAGGAGCGGCGTCTCCGTCGGCGTAATTGCCTGATCGGGGTCTTTCGCTGCGCCCGCTCTCGCCCCATTTGCCGCGCGGGTGTTACTTTGGCCCTTGCAGCTCCTACACTCCAAATTTCGCCCTGCGCGTGCTTGTCCTACAACCCGGGATAGCCTACGCACGGCCTGACATCAACTTTCAAACCAGATATAACCTTCACAGCATCACCGTCTACGATGTTAAACAACTAACACAATATTATACGCAGTCCTTCATGGGTAAGCCAATGAAAAAGGAATGTTAATACGACAAAGGAAAGAATTGGTAAAAAGAAAATACATGTTATTACATATGTACATAAAAAAAAACATGAAATATGTCAGCAATTGAACTACGAAGATAACCAGCAAACCTACGTCTCAGGTGGTACGAACCCAATACGTTAATCTCACGGAGGGCGACGTGGCTCGGGACCTTTCGGCACCTTTACGCTTCCATGTCCAAGTCGACCACTTCACATTCCATCGCATTGCATCATACTTCCTCGAGCGGTACGACGGCAGGACGACGGGCAGTGGCGGCCGGATACGACGACGAATGCAGACACACTGCCGGATGGTTTAGGTCAGAGCACGCGTCGAGTATAGCCGACGCGCAGGCGCCTATACGCTGTGCGCGCCGAGACCCCCGCGCGAACGACGAGGCGTGGCCCTTTGACAAGTCGGGCGGAAGCCACGACATCTCGCATCTACACAAGAGCTGTTTTTGCGGTGGAATTGTTTGTTCATTAACCAAAAGAAGTATCCTCTCCACTTTAATATTACTCCAACTGGCTTCTTCAGGATTCATAAACGTTGTTCTTCACGGTTCTGACTACTCTGATGTCTCATCAAAAGGTACCATACTTCCTTCAAAGTCATCGTGAGTGATTTTAACAAGTATCTTTCTAAACGCTTGTGTTAAGCGTATTCAGGTGGAGAAGTCAATATTAATAACGAGCTGTCTCCAGAGCTGAGCCGAAAAAGACGCGCTCTGTGGAGAGCATTTGAAAACATGAAAAATATAAAGGCCGTTCTATTTCGCGTACACCTTTGGACATAGCATCCTGCTTTAACATACCCTTCCGAAACATAGACTCAACCCAAGTAGTACGGGCATGCAGATCGCGTCATCCACCGCGCTTCGGATAAGGCGATGCTCGGAATTTTTCTATACACCTGAGTGCAGGTGCGAATTGGAAGATTCAAACTCCGTCAACAAGCGAAGAAAAAATATTATATTGGCTCCTGCTTGAGGAAATCGATGGTCAACGGGTGGCTGGTGATACAGGTGAATATCAGAAGTTTAGGATGTCTGGGGAAACAATTGGTTCATGACCTTGTTGCCCCTGCTGAGCAGTCTATTAGCTCATCGGAGATACATTGGATTTCACTGATTGCGACCCTTCCGCGGACTTAATAGTTTGTTTTTTGTGCGACTTTCAGGGGAATCTTGGGTGTAAGAAATGTGAATCATGCTCAAAAATTTGAATTAAGTCGAACATGTGGAAATTTCCATTCTTCTTCTTCCATTCCTTTCGCCACAAACTGTGACTCGAAATTCGAGTTGCCGTATTAGTAGAGGCATAAAGCTTGTCGAATTGCAAAAACTGCCATTAAACCGAGCCTTACATAATGAAATATGTTTTTGACCCGTTGGTTCCCTGTCATCTCGTCAAAGATTATAGATTAGCTTATAAGTTTTTTAAGCGACTATACAATTTGTTTGTCACAACTCGATAGTTACCGTGTCAAATGTTCATATTGAAGCAACTCTAGGAAGTGCTATCCGCTTTCGATTTCAATGACGGTTATTTCTTGAATCTTCATTATCGTAGCTGTGAGAAATTGCCTCAGAACTTGACTTCTACGAAGTACCAGTTTCAGCTGTTCTACGGGTTATAACTATCTACCGCTTGGATTGTTCGACAGGTCCATCCCAAATTTTCACCAGAGGGCTGCGCTGGGGTGCTAGAAGGCCTAGGAACGACTAAAATGTTATGTTCCTTCCCAAGCCGCGTCCTTTCCTAAAAATTTCTCAATTGCGGGTGAATATCATTCCCACTACTCGGCCAGCACAATCACTGGCTGTACATATCTGCTGGGATCATGATTCTTCAAAGTTGTTCGTTTTCGATTTTTGTTTCAATAAGATTTTGTTCGATTTCCGTGGTAGCAGAAAAACTTAAGACTTATTAATCTGTCGAGTATTCGATACATCGTGTGGTATAAAAGTAGCTCGGGTGGCGTAACATAGAATGGCGACTTCGCCTTCGAAACTCTTCATGGGAATCAGTACGAAAATCTTGATGTTTCCGCGATGAGTAGAGTACTTTTATATTTCACCGCTTTCACGAAAAAGATTAGGAGCTCTGGAAGATCAGAGATAAAACTTTCCGAATCTTTTTCGTACTGATTTCAATGAAAAGCTTTGAAGGCGGCTCTGTGGTTCCACCATCGTATTGTCGGAGCTGCAGTTATACCTAGCAGCGGGAGCCGAATGATGGGAACCTTCCTTGTATAGGAGTTCGGCTATCTTATTTTCCATGAAAAATTAGCATGCGTTTACATTTACAAACAGTTTACATGGGTCATTTTATCACTGTGGAGTTACTCGCCCTAACTACCTCTTGCTCCAGAGTTTTGAAAAGGGGGAGTGTCCAATTCCTTCTCTTGCCCTTTCTCTACTTTATGAATTCATCGACCGCCGGTACAACTCATTCTTATACTTCGGCCAGCTCAGTGCCTGTACTTAACCTCTCTGTACGAGGTAATCATCCAGTTGCTCGATCTCGATTTCGTGGTATCAAGGAAGCTTTTTAATCAGTAGTGATATCCTTATCTTGTGAATCCCTATCGGTGGAATAGTGGTAACCTGGGTGGTAAACAATAGAAGGGCGGACCGATTTCGCTTCAAATTTTTAATGGAAAATAACAATCCAAGATGCTGCAGTATTTATTGATAACATTCCGAGCTAAGGAAGACAAGAGGTGAAGTTTTATGTTGCTGTACTGTTACGAGCACAAAGCTTTCCCGCGCTACAGTAGTAGCCACAACGGCAGGCAGAACACGGCGGACCTTTCTTATAGATAGGTTCGTTTTTCTTATTTCCCCTAAAAAATAGTAGTTCTTTGCAAATGGATAATTATTATCTGGTCACTGTATAATTATTTATCCTTTACTCCATTGGTCAGGAGACTTAATTCTCATGAAAAAATTTTGAGAATCGTCAACACAAAAAGTCTCAGGCAAACATACCCGGGTGAGTAGTGACACACAACAGACCAACGATTATTTTTACATGAATGAACAGCACAGCCAACATATTCAGTAGTCGCCCAAGCCATCTGCAGAAATAATCGTGCATGACATGAAGGGAAGGGTTTAAAATAGAAAAGAGCTATACCCTTGTGAACCAGGTGATCGGGTTGCCCTTCCTATATCCAGTATATTTGAGGCTTCGGTAAACACTGCCATCGCTCTTTATTTGATACCACCAATGAGTTAGAGCCTGGATATGCACTAGGCGTTTGGACATGATGTGATATTTGAGTTAGCGAATTAAACTTACCTCAAAAATTGCATATAGAGGTTTTTTAGCCTTACTTTTTGGCACTGAATGGATGTTCTCTTGTATGCCACTTCCACTTGGCATCCAGGGTTTCGTAGAACATCTTGTAGCAGAGATAAAAGCCGAGAACTCCAAACTGCAGTTGTACTGCTGCAAATATTTCATACTGAAGGCAGAGGTCTTTGCAAGCTATATTCGTTGTAGCGAAGACGAAATTACTTCTCGTTAGTCAGTCAGGGTACTTTTTTGTTCTTTGTATGATAATGATGGAGTAGGAGGCAAGAAGAATTGTCCATCGTTCAACCCAAAGCGCAGTTGAACGGAGAAGCATAACTTCTGCAAATTTCGTGCAACCCCCTGTTCGCTCCCTACCTCCATTACTCAGTTGCGCCTTTCCTATGGCTGGCGAAATTTGTGGAATTCCCTATTTGAGTTCCAATATGCATAGTGTCTCTCTCCAAAGTAGAAATCGTATACTTCAAGTCACAGTACCAGCTCCAACATGTTGCTTGCTTGTGGCAGTGATTTTCCGTTTTTGCTCTTTGTATGACCCTGTGCAAGGAGTGCTCTGAAAGCAGGTGTTACGTAAGACCTATGACTCTTCGAAGAATTTCCAAAAGCCATACATTACCTGCGACAGTTATGACTATTTAGTGTCGAAATCCTTGTCTTGTCATCCAATACCTGGAGATGCGGGCAGATTTTGTTATCTGGAATAATAAAAGGATAAGGCGTAAATCAATCCCGTCTGAGGGATGCGCCGCTGCACTCGACGTCCATTCAAAACCGTAGTGGCGTAATTAGTGAGTATGTGACCTATACATGACTTGCGGTGGCTAGCCGATGTACAAGTCAGTGCTTTTGTCTTCCCAGACAAGTCCGGTAAAAATTAATCGACCCCGGAGGGATGGGAGCCTTGGCTGGCCTAGGCGGATATCAATTCGGGATTCCAACCCCTCACCATGCGTGCGAGACAGTGCGCCAGTTTGCCTCTACACAACCTCTACCCAACTGAAACAATAGGTGGGAAGAAATGTAATGGCTTCAAGATTACAGCTAGAAACACTAATCGTATTTACCTCATTGTTACATGTTCGAGAAAATTTTTAAAATTTCTCGAAACCTATCCCTCATTGCTTATTTCAACTTTTCTCCTCGCAAGGCTTGCACGGTCGTCTGTCCAGTAGTAAGCACGAATTAATCAACGGCATACCTTGATCTAATCTCAGTAACAGTCCCTATTTTAGGGAAATCTTACGATGAAGATCCCTTCGAAAATCCCCATTTATCAAAAAAATGGCTGTCTTCAAGCGTGTCCCTCTCACAATGGCAGCTTTGTGCATGTGGGATTCGGGAGCGCTACAACAGTTCCAATTTCGAGTAGAAGATAAAGGGTTGTGCTTGTGCTACTGCTGCTAGAAGCTTATTTCAAGTGACACACAGCTGCATATACTTTTCCTTAAAAGTCTTTAGGGTAGAATGCAATTCAATCGTCACAAATACAGATGTTTGTCTCTCAAAAGGTGAAACCGATAAGAAATGTCGGACCATTTTTTAAGCCATTCTTCCCTTCTCCGGTTCGTTTGAGGCTGGAAGGCTCTCCCGAAACATTTGAAATCGTTCAGAATATAAGAAAGGACGGGATGCTTTCATAGAACAAAGTTCATTCCGAGGCTTCACAAAGGATCAAGGTGGAAGCCAAACAAAGGAAAAAACTCGAAATTGGTGCATTTAAAAACCCGACTAAATCACAATACCTTGAGAAGCACTGCAGGTAGAATAAGAAGCTTACATGCAAATGGCGCCACAATTTCTCCTTATGGAAAATCGTCATGCGCCGGAAACGAGGGCTTAGTCGATTTCTGATTCAGAGTAAGATACAGTACAGTGCAGTACAGTAAAGTACAGAACAGTACAGTACAGTACAGTACAGTACAGGGACACAGGAAGCCGGAAGAGTTATGCTTGATTGAATGGCTATATGGTAAAGGTATTTATATAGAAAGTGTCTATCGACTGTAGAAGTAGAGTAAAACGTTGTTGTCTCTCTGCTAGCCTCTAAACTGATCCTGCTGTTCTTTTAGTTGATGAACTTTGGGTCGTTTCCGAAGCATTAGGTGGAGAAGTTGGCAGTAGTTTAGGTTCGAAACAAAATTCGCTCGATTTGTGAACTACTTGGGAGGATTCACTGCGAAAAACCCTAGTCGGAGCTCGTACCACTGGGGACCTACTTGCCTCCTCTTTCTTATCTGTACTGCTGCTCGTGTTCCAACTGCTAGAGTGCTCTTGCTATTATAATTCCTGACGTTGATTCAAGATTTGAAGTAAGGTAGCGTTAAATGGTAAACAGAAAATTGGCTGCTCATAACACTAAGAGGTGCTCATGATACTCTGATATATGGTATAGTTGTCCCAATTGCTTTTCTCCATGCTGGTGCTGCTCACGTTAGAGTTGTTGGAGTTGTTGGCTAGCTCTCGATCGAAACCAAGGGACACAGGTGGGAGATTCGCTCCTGGGCTAAATATGTGGTAAAGACTTACGTTATGGCTATGGCACGAGCTAGAGGCATTTCATTTGAAGCATGAAAATTTTTGCAGAAGCGAATGTTCTTCTTCATTTTTTTTTTCTTGAGCTATTTTACTACGGTGCAAGAGGAACTATAAGTGGCCTCAGCTTTTACTATATAAATGTTATAGTAGAGCAAATTCAAAATCCAAACCAGTGTTCTTAGCAGAGACGGTTGTGGCTGTTGTTGTGCTCGCTTCTTTGCCTGAGCTTACAGCCGTTGAGTTCTGAGAATACGTGCCATCACATGACGCTACGGTCGCATGAGTGAAGTCGTCCAAATAAGGTGACTCACCAAGACTAAGAAGAAGAGTAGCAGGAGGATTCTTGCTAACATCGTGAGATGTGATCGCCCTAGCGGTCTCTTCGACTTATATACGCTTTATATGTAGTCGTTCCAAACATATTCCCCACTAAAGAAACCCCCCGCATCTCGTTATGTGTCATATGACTGGAGGTTTTATTAGAAATAGAACTCTCAATCTCGTACGGAATATCAAATGACATGATTCTCTGTGCTATGAGATGCAAATATTCACGGTTTTTAGAAACAACACGACCCCTTCATCAAGTTCTGTAAATTCTTCCATCTGAAGAAGGCATGCTTATTCAGGCTAGCCACGATCTTCGGTGATGTAATATTTTCTGAAAATTAACACATATGGTTCGGTTTTGCTCGCCAGATAATGGTACATTGATAACTGGTCGCTGTTTTTAAAATTGAAGAATTCCTGAACTGGGTTTCATTTAAGAGTTTTCTAACATATTACCTTACCGAATCTCCAGCGTCAGGCCGAGGTTGACAGGCCAGCTGATAGAGAAACCAGCGTCCAGTGCAGCAAATGTGTCTTGAGTCTCAAAGAGCATCAATGATAAAGCTAGGACGTCACTTGGAAGTGGCGCACAGGACCCCCGCCTGAGTTCTGTGGACAGTCTGCGAGGGCTACCGAGGAGTGTTCGAATAGGGACTCTAATGTGGGATCGCTCAATGGGGAGTCCCGGGAAGTCGCTGATCCTATGAAGCGCAAATATCCAAGTCCTATGCCCTCAGGAGACCCGCTGGAAAGAATCAAACGCCAGAGAAATTGGAGAGGGTGTCAAACTCTCCTACAACGGAGAAGATACCAAACGAAATGGTGCGGCCATAGCAGTGGCAGAGTCCCTGTAAGACTCTGTCTCCGCCGCCAAGAGGGTCAGCAGTCGAATCATGGCGGTAAGGATAGACACGAAGGAGGGGTACTGAACAATAATATCAGTGTTCGCGCTTCACTACCAGGTGATCTGAATGGGCGCGTCGGCAGTGAAAAGGGGACTGGAAAGGGTACATGGAGGTAGAGGTGCAGGAGTCAGAAACGAAAACGGAGAGAGGGTCCTTGCCCTGGCTATAGCCTACGACTTGGCAGTGTGCAGCACATTCTTCGCGGATAGGAAGTCCCAGAAGGTAATCTACAGCAGTGGAGGGAAGGAACGGAAACAGATCATGTGCTAGTAAGAAAATCGTCCCATAACCTGTAAAAAACATCAAGGTACTGCCCGGAGAAGATTTGGCTCCACAGCACAGACCTCTCCTAGCAGACATAGCCATCAGTCTTCCTAAGAAATCAAGGACAAGAACGGAACGAAGGATCCTGTGGTGGAAGTTGCTCCAATTCAAAAGAGAACACTTCAAAGAGAAGGTTCAAGAAGCTGGTTTCCAAATCCCAAAGAGCAGATCCAGCAGCCTTGGAGCAACGCGTGAAGGTCATCCTGCGATGTGCAAAGGAGAATGAAGTGCGTAGAGCAATGGGAAACGTGAAGGTTGGGAAGGCAACTAGTCCGGATGTAGTACCGATCGAGGCATGGAAAGCGCTCGGAGAGCACGGGATAAAGTGGCTCACCCGATTCTTGTACACTGTGACCACTGAAGGAAGAATCTCAGATGCGTGGAGAAGGACCACTATCGTTCCAATCTTCTAGCAGAAGGGGGACGCGATGGAGTGTTCCAACTACCAGAGATCAGGTTGACTGCTCACACGATGAACCTTTACAAGCAGCTGGTTGACTCAAGTGAGAGAGTTGGTCCCAATCTCACAGGAGCAGTTCGGCTTCATGCTTGAAGGTCTACAGCAGACGCCATCTTCATAGCTAGACAAGTTATGGAGAAGTATCAAGAAAAGCGTAGACCCTGCTACCTAGCCTTCCTCGATCTGGAAAGGCTTTCGACCGTCTCCCGCGACAAGTCCTATGGAAAGCGCTCCGGATACGAAAGGTTCCAGAACACATGATCCCTCTGGTAAAGGACATGTACGATGGCTCCATCACAACAACAAGTCCCCCACACGGTCATACCGGAGCAATAGATGACACGGTTGGGGTACACTAGGGATCGACTCTGAGCCCGCTCTTCCTGCTCACGATGGGCGTCACCATAGAGGTACTAATGGATGGACCTATGAAGGCCATCCTTCCGCTGTTGACATGGCTCTGATAGCTGAGAGCAAGGAAGAATCCAGGACAAATTCCAGAATTGGCAGAGGTTATCGGCAGAGAATGGACTAAACATGAAGAAGACAAAGTTCCTCAGCTCCGAGAAGGGCACGGAGTGAATCGTCGACGGTGGCGGGAAAGCCATCGAAAAAGTCCAGGAATTCCGCTACCTGGTTAGTGATCTAGCCGCTGATGGTAGCGTGAACAAGGCCGCAAAATCTCGAATAAATGCGGCATGGATGACGTGAAGGGAGTCCACCGTTATCTTCTGCGTCCGTCGGTGCTCCATGGCCCTCAGAGGAAAGGCGTATTGGACAGTGGTAAGGCCCACAATGCTATAACAGCGAGTGTTGGCCCATGAGTTAATCCCATGAGGGTCAGCTCCACTCCGCTGAAATGAAAATGCTCAGATGGGTCTGCGGCTGGACGCGGCTGGATCGGGTCAGAAATGAAGACGTCAGGACGGCTATGCAAACAGCTCCAGTCCAACTAAAGGTGAGAGAGCAGCGCCTGCGATGGTTCGGGCATGTACTGAGAAGATCACAGAGCCATCCGATAAGGGAAGCAATAGAGTTTGAGGCTCAAGGTACGAGGAGCCCCAAAGAAGAGATGGCGGGACCTGATCAAGAAGGACCTCGCCGAAGCCCAAGTGACGGCAGAAGATGCCGTAGGTAGAATGATATGGAGACGGCTGACAGGAACAGCGGACCCTGCGACGGCGCGGGATTAACGTTAGGGAGAAGAAGAGGAAGAAGGAGACCTTGCCGAATCTATTGTATTTTCTGAAGGCTATAGTGAGAAGCTACGCCGAACTTCTGTCAACTGTGTAAGTTAGGCCGCTATGATTCTGACTAAAAGTCAAATGCGTGGGGTATACTTCTTACGGGAGTGGTTTACGCCCCAAATCTTTATTCTTTTATTTCTGACCTCACCTTTTACATTTATTTCTGAGATTCAACTAGCAAATACGTTGCACATTTCAGAAATCAGTCGGAGTGTCTGGACTGTATCAGCTATACTTGAACCTTCTAATACGAAAATTATAGAGCAAGACAAAGATGGTGACCAAGGAGAAAACACACACAACATTACTGAAGACTTAATTGCTATATTAATCGGTACACTGCAAATGTCATTTCTACTTGATCAGCCTCCCGCATCGGTTATTGTCCTTCCTCGTCCCACCGTTTGAAATTAGTCCCCATCTGATGCGCAGCCCCTCAATAATGCCTGGTCATACAGATCCACACGAGTAGATATGAATACTTGTTCGAGCATGCATAAAAATAGAAGTAGGTTTCCCAGCCTATCGAGCCAAGAAGGGCTACTTTATTAAGTCTGTTAGATCATGTGGTAATTTCCGCCATGACTCAGTGCATTTTCGACTCGTTCATTTTTCTACCAATGAAGTGCTCCTAACCCACTAAACCGACTGTCAAAATGTTGTACCATCTGCAGTAGTAAGCTTGCCGTACAGCTTGTCCTTTGACTCCTTTTCACTTACACTCACATCTTGTACATACACATACACATACACATACATACATCCACGCACTCACACACAGAATACACACATACACACACATATACGCGCATACATGCACACACACGCAGATACGCACAGACATATACACATACACACATACACATATATACACATGCACGCCTACACATAGATATGTACACACAACAAACACGTTTACACACACATATATAAGTACATAATACGTACGCATATACACGCATAAACACATACAACACAAACATACACGCATACACACAGGCTCACACATAACCCATGCACACACACAAACATGCACACACACATACACACATATACACCACACATACAACAAAGACACGTATATACACGCATACATATACATTCACCAACATATCCACGCATGTACATGTATACTGCCCATATGTGCGCCCATACACAACACACGCGTAAACACATACCCACGGACACACACATATGCACATGCACACACATACATATACACATACCCATCTACCCACATATGCACATATATCCACCACAGATAGACGAGTACACATGCACATTACACATACATACATTTATGTACACATATACACACATACAAATACGTATATACATATGTATGATCTATGTATGTGTATGTGTATGTGTATGTACAAGATGTGAGTGTAAGTGAAAAGGAGTCAAAGGACAAGCTGTACGGCAAGCTTACTACTGCAGATGGTACAAGATTTTGACAGTCGGTTAGGAGCACTTCATTGGTAGAAAAATGAACGAGTCGAAAATGCATTGAGTCATGGCGGAAATTACCACATGATCTAACACACTTAATAAAGTAGCCCTTCTTGGCTCGATAGGCTGGGAAACCTACTTCTATTTTTATGCATGCTCGAACAAGTATTCATATCTACTCGTGTGAATCTGTATGACCAGGCATTATTGAGGGGCTGCGCATCAGATGGGGACTAATTTCAAACGGTGGGACGAGGAAGGACAATAAAGAGATTGTTGTCGTAGGCAATGATTGATAGACCGATGCGGGAGGCTGATCAAGTAGAAGTGACATTTGCAGTGTACCGATTAATATAGCAATTAATTCTTCAGTAATGTTGTGTGTGTTTTCTCCTTGGTCACCATCTTTGTCTTGCTCTACAATTTTCTTATTAGAAGGTTCAAGTATAGCTGATACAGTCCAGACACTCCGACTGATTTCTGAAATGTGCAACGTATTTACTAGTTGAATCTCAGAAATAAACGTAAAAGGTGAGGTCAGAAATAAAAGAATAAAGATTTGGGGCGTAAACCACTCCCGTAGGAAGTTTACGCCCACGCATTTGACTTTTAGTCAGAATCATAGCGGCCTAACTTACACAGTTGACAGAAGTTTCATTCATTATTTCTTGTGCGGCCGTAGCGTGCGGTCGGTTCTGATCGATACTGTACCCGGCGGCTCAAAATCTTCCAAAAAAGAGGAAAGTCGCGTCGCCCTTGGCCACCAAAGCCTCAAATTCGCCACTTATCCCTGACGACTGTATTCAGCTACTGGAAAGGGTTCATGATATTCTCGTTGAAAAAGCGCCGGAAGCCATACCTTTGTTGGAACAGTTTCTAGGTAAGTTGCCGCTTCTCTAATGAGATCGTTGAAGCTGACAAGCGTCAGCGATCTGTCATTCTTTACGGTGTTCCTGAACCAGAGGAAAATCTTTCGGCTCCTCTGCGTCAGGAGCATTTAGAGGCCCATGTTCGTGGTATACTTGATACCCTTGACGTTGAAACCCGTCCTGTCGAGATTCACAGAATGGGGAAAAAAGTCGAGGGGAAACCTAGACTTGTGAAGTGTCTATTTTCATCTCGCCGGACTTTCTTTGAATTCCTGTCGAAAGCGAGGAGTCTGCGTATGGTTCCACAGTACAAGGGCGTCTTCAACAGAAAATCAATGACTGGAGAAGAGCGCGCAAATGAAAAGGATCTGCGTAGGCAGGCTCGGGAGAAGAATCAAAACGAATATCATGGTTAGCGTATTTATGTCGTGTGCAGAGGCGTGCTCACAAAAGTGTCTGATATTCCTTCTATCAAAAATAGTTCTTCCACCTCTAGCTCGGTTTTTCCTATGCTTCCCCTGTCAACCACTCGTTGACACCTACTTGTGCGCTGCTGAACGCTAGGAGCCTAGCTAACAAAATTCCTCATTTGCATTATTTTCTGAACACAAAAAAGTCACTCATGGTTTTTGTCACTGAATCATGGCTAAACTGCAAGATTTCTGATTCCGAGATTTGTTCCGATCTGCCCTATTGTATCCTAAGAAAAGATCGAGTGGCCCGAAGGGGAGGAGGCGTGTGCGTGCTCATCCATGATTTGCTAGTATTCGAGAAAGTCTCTTTTAGCTGTAAGAGTTTGGCTGCCGATTCGATTTGTTTTGATGTTTTTCTGCCGTCTGGCTGTAAGCATCGTTTCTTACTTGTATACGGTCCACCTGGCTCAACAACCAGCCAAGATGATCTCCTGCTATCAATAATTTCTGACCTGGCATCGGCACCCATCTCCACTACCGTTTTAGGCGACCTGAATCTCAATATCGATTGGCACCACCGGTTAGGACTTTCGCAGTCTGCATGCAAATTCTTATCGCTTTTTGATTCTTTATCTTTCTGGCAATTCGTGGATTTTCCTACGCGTGAAAATAGGATACTCGATGTTGTACTGTCTGCAAAAGATAGTATCCCCCGCGTTTGGGCCATGCCTCCACTCTCCTCTTCGGATCACGCCATCGTTGGCTTTGCCATGCCCGAAATCACTAGAGAAGAGCGTCCAGCCCTCTTTAGGGATTTACTGGCACTCATTGGTAATGTGAAAAGTCTTGCTGCTCATGTGAAGAAATTCCTCAATCATGTACCAGTGAAGCATGTTCTTGAAGGAGTAAGCGGTGAAAAGTACTCAACAAATAAAGAGGAAGGTGAAGCCTTGACTGACTATTTTGAAAGCGTTTTTGTGCGCCCCACAGAACGGCAGGTGGCAGTTACCTCTGTTACCGACAAGTGTTTCCGACTACCTGTAATCACCCAACGAATGGTGCTTAAGCATCTTCTTTCTCTGAAGCCTTCTTTTTCAATGACCTCCGATGGGATACCGCAATTCTTCTTCAAACAGTTTGCAAATGAGCTGGCCAATCCTCTTGCTCACATATTCAATATTTCTCTAATTTTGGGTCAGGTTCCTTCCATTCGGAAGCATGCAATAGTGACGCCCATTCCCAAGAAAAGCGAATCCAACTTGTTAATCAATTTTAGGCCTATAAGTATTCTCCCCACACCACTTAAAGTGATGGAAAAAATCGTAAATGAGAATCTGTTGGATTGGGTGATTAAATTACAATTCATCCCCCTCGAACAGTTTGGTTTCCTACCAGGTGCTTCTACATGCACCCAACTGATCGATTGCACACATAAGTGGATAGAGGCTCTCAATCTCGGTAAAAAGGTCGATGTGGTCTATTTTGATTTAAGCGAAGCTTTTGACACAGTGTGCCGAACTAGCCTTTTGGCCAGGCTTGAGAGCGTCGGTGTTCGAGGTGATGTCTTGAGATGGTTTAGCTCGTACCTTAGTGACTGGAAAATGAGTGTGCGGTTCTCTGACTACATTTCTACTGTAAGAGATTGTCCATCGGGAGTCCCTCAAGGCGGAACTCTCTCACCTCTCCTATTTCTTATTTATACCAGCGATCTCCTTAATTGCGTTAAATGCGACAGCAGACTTAATGTTGCAGCATACGCTGATGACATTAAAGTCTCGGTTGCATATGAAGACAGAGAACAGGATCATGCTTAAAGACTCCTGAATTCTTCTGTCAACAACGTGCTTCAATGGTGCAATCATTGGGGGTTGAAGATCAATCCCACGAAGACCCAATTATTTTCTATAGGATCCTCTTCCTTAGAAATACACTTTCCGGACAGCACCCCCATACAGCGACATCAACATGTTAATGATTTAGGTGTTAATCTTTCTAGAGATATGAAATGGGCTCTACATATTGACGCTGTCTCACGTAAAGCTCTAAAGGTACTGCATATTTTGTTCCGTAACATCCATAGTTCGGACGTTGCTTTGTGGATAAAGCTCTATAAGACCTATATTCTCCCTCTAGTTGAGTATTGCAGCTCAGTGTGGAGCCCCTCTTTGGTCAAGGATGTCCAAAAAATTGAGAACGTTCAGAAAGTATTTACGAGAATTTTGTTTTACAGGGCTTTTCCCGACAATAATTATCCACAAGCACTGCCGCCATACCAATCTAGGCTTAAGAGGCTGAATCTTAAGAGCTTGTTCTGTAGACGAGTGCAGTCTGATTTGATTTTGGCTTTTAATATTCTCAAGTGTGAGCTACGCATAAAGCCATCCAGATATTGGACTTTTCGACCAACGCACGGACGTAGAGGACCGTTTCACACCTTCAATCATAGAATGGGCAAGTGGCATCGCACGTTGAGAGCGAACTGCTTCATCATTCGCACAACTAAATGGCTGGAGTCTCTCCCACCGCATTTTCTGGCATTGAACAGCTCAAAGCTATTCAAATCAGCGATTCAAAAAGTCAACCTCTTGGAATTACTTGGTATCTCTGATGTATCTTGATGTAGTTCTGTTGGTCATGAATTTGTCGGTCGAGCGGCTCGCCTTGCTTACCAGATTTTTTGGGCAACCTTCGTGCTGATTACCCACCTTTGGTTTTTTGTCTGTCATAAGCTTACGAGAGCTGAGTATGCGGCTTATTTCTTTTCAGTCTACTAGTGGTCTACCCCTACATCCGCCTTGCTTGCCGTTTCCACGAGGGTGGTCGGTATACCCGTGTTTCGAAGTTACGGCAAGTACCTATGACCCCGCATGTGGCGAGCGGGCATCATTGCCGACTGATGCAGGTTGGTGCTATGGCTAGCTTCTGGCTTCAGACGTGTCTGGTGTTAGCGGCATGACTCACTGCGTATACTTCTTGAGTTGAGTCGAAACGTTTCACCACGTTACTTCAATGCAGCGAAGGTCTCCCGCTCATCTCTAAGTGCTACACTGTTTTGAAGCAGTCACCGGTCTACCTGATTGGCAAATTTGCGACTTTTGTGGCACTCTATTTCATCTTCTCGACCTACTCAGGCGTCGTTTAGTCATGATTTACTCACTATTGGTTTCTATTTCCAACTTTCTTTTGTTGTTTCTTTGTTGTTTCTTAATTCTTAAATCACCTTACTAGGTCAACCTCTCCAGCTTATTACTGTCATGGTGTAGCGCGTTCACTACGCATAAATAAATAAATAAATAAAAGTTCGGCGTAGCTTCTCACTATAGCCTTCAGAAAATACAATAGATTCGGCAAGGTCTCCTTCTTCCTCTTCTTCTCCCTAGCGTTAATCCCGCGCCGTCGCAGGGTCCGCTGTTCCTGTCAGCCGTCTCCATATCATTCTATCTACGGCATCTTCTGCCGTCACTTTGGCTTCGGCGAGGTCCTTCTTGATCAGGTCCCGCCATCTCTTCTTTGGGGCTCCTCGTACCTTGAGCCTCAAACTCTATTGCTTTCCTTATCGGATGGCTTTGTGATCTTCTCAGTACATGCCCGAACCATCGCAGGCGTTGCTCTCTCACCTTTAGTTGGACTGGAGCTGTTTGCATAGCCGTCCTGACGTCTTCATTTCTGACCCGATCCAGCCGCGTCCAGCCGCAGGCCCATCTGAGCATTTTCATTTCAGCGGAGTGGAGCTGAGCTTCATGGGATTAACTCATGGGCCAACACTCGCTGTTATAGCATTGTGGGCCTTACCACTGTCCAATACGCCTTTCCTCTGAGGGCCATGGAGCACCGACGGACGCAGAAGATAACGGTGGACTCCCTTCACTTCATCCATGCCGCATTTATTCGAGATTTTGCGGCCTTGTTCACGCTACCATCAGCGGCTAGATCACTAACCAGGTAGCGGAATTCCTGGACTTTTTCGATGGCTTTCCCGCCACCGTCGACGATTGACTCCGTGCCCTTCTCGGAGCTGAGGAACTTTGTCTTCTTCATGTTCAGTCCATTCTCTGCCGATAACCTCTGCCAATTCTGGAATTTGTCCTGGATTCTTCCTTGCTCTCTGCTATCAGAGCCATGTCAACAGCGGAAGTATGGCCTCCATAGGTCCATCCATTAGTACCTCTATGGTGACGCCCATCGTGAGCAGGAAGAGCGGGCTCAGAGTCGATCCCTTGTGTACCCCAACCGTGTCATCTATTGCTCCGGTATGACCGTGTGGGGGGCTTGTTGTTGTAATGGAGCCATCGTACATGTCCTTTACCAGAGGGATCATGTGTTCTGGAACCTTTCGTATCCGGAGCGCTTTCCATAGGACTTGTCGCGGGAGACGGTCGAAAGCCTTTCCAGATCGAGGAAGGCTAGGTAGCAGGGTCTACGCTTTTCTTGATACTTCTCCATAACTTGTCTAGCTATGAAGATGGCGTCTGCTGTAGACCTTCAAGCATGAAGCCGAACTGCTCCTGTGAGATTGGGACCAACTCTCTCACTTGAGTCAACCAGCTGCTTGTAAAGGTTCATCGTGTGAGCAGTCAACCTGATCTCTGGTAGTTGGAACACTCCATCGCGTCCCCCTTCTGCTAGAAGATTGGAACGATAGTGGTCCTTCTCCACGCATCTGAGATTCTTCCTTCAGTGGTCACAGTGTACAAGAATCGGGTGAGCCACTTTATCCCGTGCTCTCCGAGCGCTTTCCATGCCTCGATCGGTACTACATCCGGACTAGTTGCCTTCCCAACCTTCACGTTTCCCATTGCTCTACGCACTTCATTCTCCTTTGCACATCGTAGGATGACCTTCACGCGTTGCTCCAAGTCTGCTGGATCGGCTCCTTGGGATTTGGAAAACCAGCTTCTTGAACCTTCTCTTTGAAGTGTTCTCTTTTGAATTGGAGCAACTTCCACCACAGGATCCTTCGTTCCGTTCTTGTCCTTGATTTCTTAGGAAGACTGATGGCTATGTCTGCTAGGAGAGGTCTGTGCTGTGGAGCCAAATCTTCTCCGGGCAGTACCTTGATGTCTTTTACAGGTTGAGGGACGATTTTCTTACTTGCACATGATCTGTTTCCGTTCCTTCCCTCCACTGCTGTAGATTACCTTCTGGGACTTCCTATCCGCGAAGAATGTGCTGCACACTGCCAAGTCGTGGGCTATAGCCAGGGCAAGGACCCTCTCTCCGTTTTCGTTTCTGACTCCTGCACCTCTACCTCCATGTACCCTTTCCAGTCCCCTTTTCACTGCCGACGCGCCCATTCAGATCACCTGGTAGTGGAGCGCGTACACTGATATTATTGTTCAGTACCCCTCCTTCGTGTCTATCCTTACCGCCATGATTCGACTGCTGACCCTCTTGGCGGCGGAGACAGAGTCTTACAGGGACTCTGCCACTGCTATGGCCGCACCATTTCGTTTGGTGTCTTCTCCGATGTAGGAGAGTTTGACACCCTCTCCAATTTCTTTGGCGTTTGATTCTTTCCAGCGGGTCTCCTGAGGGCATAGGACTTGGATATTTGCGTTTCATAGGATCAGCGACCTCCCGGGACTCCCCATTGAGCGATCCCACATTAGAGTCCCTATTCGAACACTCCTCGGTAGCCCTCGCAGACTGTCCACAGAACTCAGGCGGGGGTCCTGTGCGCCACTTCCAAGTGACGTCCTAGCTTTATCATTGATACTCTTTGAGACTCAAGACACATTTGCTGCACTGGACGCTGGTTTCTCTATCAGCCGGCCTGTCAACCTCGGCCTGACGCTGGAGATTCGGCAAAGTAATATGTTAGAAAACTCCTAAATGAAACCCAGATCAGGAATTCTTCAATTTTAAAAACAGCGACCAGCTATCAATGTACCATTATCTGACGAACAAAACCGAACCATCTATGTTAATTTTGAGAAAATATGTACATCACCGAAGATCGTGGCTAGCCTGAATAAGCATGCCTCCTTCAGATGGAAGCATTTACAGATGGCTAGCCTGAATAAGCATGCCTTCTTCAGATGGAAGCATTTACAGATGGCTAGCCTGAATAAGCATGCCTTCTTCAGATGGAAGCATTTACAGAACTTGATGAAGGGGTCGTGTTGTTTCTAAAAACCGTGAATATTTGCATCTCATAGCACAGAGAATCATGTCATTTGATATTCCGTACGAGATTGAGAGTTCTATTTCTAATAAAACCTCCAGTCATATGACACATAACGAGATGCGGGGGGTTTCTTTAGTGGGGAATATGTTTGGAACGACTACATATAAAGCGTATATAAGTCGAAGAGACCGCTAGGGCGATCACATCTCACGATGTTAGCAAGAATCCTCCTGCTATTCTTCTTCACAGTCTTGGTGAGTAACCTTATTTGGACGACTTCACTCATGCGACCGTAGCGTCATGTGATGGCACGTATTCTCAGAACTCAACGGCTGTAAGCTCAGGCAAAGAAGCGAGCACAACAACAGCCACAACCGTCTCTGCTGAGAACACTGGTTTGGATTTTGAATTTGCTCTACTATAACATTTATATAGTAAAAACTGAGGCCACTTATAGTTCCTCTTGCACCGTAGTTCAGGAAACCACCAGTTCAACTGCCAATGAGGAACGCCCTCAATGAGGAACACTAACAGCATCTACCACCTGTAACCTGTCGTCCCTCTGAGCAACGATTCCCTTAAGCGGGGCCATGAATCGCCAACTTTTCGAGGCTTTACCGCTGCTGCCACAAAGTAAAAATAAAACGTCACAACGTTGTCGGATTATGACCAGATTTTGTTTTGCATAAACCTTGATGTCCTAATGACTGTCCTGCGTTTCTAGGCAAAACTGCTGACAATTAATAAGCGACTTATCCCCCTATGCCGTCTGAAGCCGCAAAAGGTTGCCTCATCACCAAAGAGGTAGAGATCCTCCAGCGGAAGAGGACCCTCAACGGGGGGGGGGACCGTGAAGCCCTACGCTTTATCTCTTAAAATACCTCGGCTATGAAATCCGCGAAATAGCTCGAGAAAAAAATGAAGAAGAACTTTTGCTTCTGCAAAAATTTTCATGCTTCAAATGAAATGCCTCTAGCTCGTACCATAGCCATAACGTAAGTCTTTACCATATATTTAGCCCAGGAACGAATCTCCCAACTGTGTCCCTTGGTTTTGATCGAGAGCTATCCAACAACTCCAACAACTCCAACGTGAGCAGCACCAGCATGGAGAAAATCAATTGGGACAACTATACCATATATCAGAGTATCATGAGCACCTCTTAGTGTTATGAGCAGCCAATTTTCTGTTTACCATTTAACGCTACCTTACTTCAAATCTTGAATCAACGTCAGGAATTACAATAGCAAGAGCACTCTAGCAGTTGGAACACGAGCAGCAGTACAGGCAGAAAGAGGAGGCAAGTAGGTCCCCAGTGGTACGAGCTCCGACTAGGGTTTTTCGCAGTGAATCCTCCCAAGTACAATAGTTCACAAATCGAGCGAATTTTGTTTCGAACCTAAACTACTGCCACACTTCTCCACCTCATGCTTCGGAAACGACCGGAAGTTCATCAACTAAAAGAACAGCAGGATCAGTTCAGAGGCTAGCAGAGAGACAACAACTTTTTACTCTACTTCTACAGTCGATAGACACTTTCTATATAAATACCTTTACCATATAGCCATTCAATCAAGCATAACTCTTTCTGCTTCCTGTGTCCCTGTACTGTACTGTACTGTACTGTACTGTATCTTACTCTGAATCAGAAATCGACTAAGCCCTCGTTTCCGGCGCATGACGATTTTCCATAAGGAGAAATTGTGGCGCCATTTGCATGTAAGCTTCTTATTCTACCTGCAGTGCTTCTCAAGGTACTGTGATTTAGTCGGGTTTTTAAATGCACCAATTTCGAGTTTTTTTCCTTTGTTTGGCTTCCACCTTGATCCTTTGTGAAGCCTCGGAATGAACTTTGTTCTATGAAAGCATCTCATCCTTTGTTATATTCTGAACGATTTCAAATGTTTCGGGAGAGCCTTCCAGCCTCAAACGAACCGGAGAAGGGAAGAATGGCTTAAAAAATGGTCCGACATTTCTTATCGGTTTCACCTCTTGAGAGACAAACACCTGTATTTGTGACGATTGAATTGCATTCTACCTTAAAGACTTTTAAGGAAAAGTATATGCAGCTGTGTGTCACTTGAAATAAGCTTCTAGCAGCAGTAGCACAAGCACAACCCTTTATCTTCTACTCGAAATTGGAACTGTTGTAGCGCTCCCGAATCCCACATGCACAAAGCTGCCATTGTGAGAGGGACACGCTTGAAGACAGCCATTTTTTTGATAAATGGGGATTTTTGAAGGGATCTTCATCGTAAGATTTCTCTAAAATAGGGACTGTTACTGAGATTAGATCAAAGTATGCCGTTGATTAATTCGTGCTTACTACTGGACAGACGACCGTGCAAGCCTTGCGAGGAGAAAAGTTGAAATAAGCAATGAGGGATAGGTTTCGAGAAATTTTTAAAAAATTTTTCAACATGTAACAATGAGGTAAATATGATCAGTGTTTCTAGCTGTAATCTTGAAGCCATTACATTTCTTCCCACCTATTGTTTCAGTTGGGTAGAGGTTGTGTAGAGGCAAACTGGCGCACTGTCTCGCACGCATGGTGAGGGGTTGGAATCCCGAATTGATATCCGCCTAGGCCAGCCAAGGCTTCCATCCCTCCGGGGTCGATTAGTTTTTACCGGACTTGTCTGGGAAGACAAAAGCACTGACTTGTACATCGGCTAGCCACCGCAAGTCATGTATAGGTCACATACTCACTAATTACGCCACTACGGTTTTGAATGGACGTCGAGTGCAGCGGCGCATCCCTCAGACGAGATTGATTTACGCCTTATCCTTTTATTATTCCAGATAACAAAATCTGCCCGTATCTCACGGTATTGAATGACACGACAAGGTTTAAGGCAACAAGAAAACATAACTGTCGCAGGTAATGTATGGCTTTTGGAAATTCTTCGAAGAGTCATAAGTCTTACGTAACACCTGCTTTCAGATCACACCTTGCACGGGGTCATACAAAGAGCAAAAACGGAAAAACACTGCCACAAGCAAGCAACATGTTGCAGCTGGTACTGTGACTTGAAGTATACGATTTCTACTTTGGAGAGAGACACTATGCATATAGGATCTCAAATAGGGAATTCCACAAATTTCGCCAGCCATAGGAAAGGCGCAACTGAGTAATGGAGGTAGGGAGCGAACAGGGGGTTGCACGAAATTTGCAAAAGTTATGCTTCTCCGTTCGACTGCGCTTTGGGTTGAACGATGGACAATTCTTCTTGCCTCCTACTCCATCATTATCATACGAAGAACAAAAAAGTACCCTGACTGACTAACGAGAAGTAATTTCGTCTTCGCTACAACGAATATAGCTTGCAAAGACCTCTGCCTTCAGTATGAAATATTTGCAGCAGTACAACTGCAGTTTGGAGTTCTCGGCTTTTATCTCTGCTACAAGATGTTCTACGAAACCCTTGATGCCAAGTGGAAGTGGCATACAAGAGAACATCCATTTAGTGCCAAAAAGTAAGGCTAAAAACCCTCTAGATGCAATTTTTGAGGTAAGTTTAATTCGCTAACTCAAATATCACATCATGTCCAAACGCCTAGTGCATATCCAGGCTCTACATCATTGGTGGGTTCAAGTAAGGAGCGATGGCGGTGTTGACCAAAGCGTCAAATATACTGGTTATAAGAAGGGCAACCCGATCACCCGGTTCACAAGGGTATAGCTCTTTTCTATTTTAACAAAACGCAAAAGAACCCTTTCCTTCATGTCATGAACGATTATTTCTGCAGATGGCTTGGGCGACTACTAAATATGTTGGCTGTGCTGTTCATTCATGTAAAAATAGTCGTTGGTCCGTTGTGTGTCACTACTCACCCGGGTATGTTTGCCTGAGACTTTTTGTGTTGACGATTTCTCAAAATTTTTTCATGAGAATTAAGTCTCCTGACCAATGGAGTAAAGGATAAATAATTATACAGTGACCAGATAATAATTATCCATTTGCACAGAACTACTATTTTTTAGGGGGAATAAGAGAAACGAATTTATCTATAAGAAAGGTTCGCCGTGTTCTGCCTGCCCTTCTGGCTACTACTGTAAGGCGGGAAAGCTTTGTGCTCCTAACAAAACAGCAACATAGAACTTCACCTCTTGTCTTCCTTAGCTCGGAATGTTATCAATAAATACTGCAGCATCTTGGATTGTTATTTTCCATTAATAATTTGAAGCGAATTCGGTTCGCCCTTCTATTGTTTACCACCCAGGTTACCCATATTCCACCGATAGGGATTCACAAGATAAGGATATCACTACTGATTAAAAAGCTTTCTTGATACCACGAAAATCGAGATCGAGCAACTGGTTGATAACCTTGTACAGAGAGGTTAAGTACAGACACTGAGCTAGCCGAAGAATAAGAATGAGTTGTACCGGTGGTCGATGAATTCATAAAGTAGAGAAAGGGCAAGAGAAGGAACTGGACACTCGCCCTTTTCAAAACTCTGGAGCAAGAGGTAGTTAGGGCGAGTAACTCCACAGTGATAAAATGACCCATGTAAACTGCTTGTAAATGTAAACGCATGCTAATTTTTCATGGAAAATAAGATAGCCGAACTCCTATACAAGGAAGGTTCTCAGCATTCGGCTCCCGCTGCTAGGTATAACTGCAGCTCCGACAATACGATGGTGGAACCACAAAGCCGCCTTCAAAGCTCTTCATTGAAATCAGTACGAAAAAGATTCGGAGCTGCGGAAGTTTCATCTCTGATCTTCCAGAGCTCCTAATCTTTTTCGTGAAAGCGGTGGAATATAAAAGTGCTCTACTCATCGCGGAAACATCAAGATTTTCGCACTGATTCCCATGTAGATTTTCGAAGGCGAAGTCGCCATTCTATGTTACGCCACCCGAGCTACTTTTATACCACACGATGTATCGAATACTCGACAGATTAATAAGTCTTAATCCTTTCTGCTACCACGGAAATCGAACAAAATCTTATTGAAACAAAAATCGAAAACGAACAACTTTGAAAAATCTTGATCCCAGCAGATATGTACAGCCAGTGATTGTGCTGGCCGAGTAGTAGGAATGATATTCACCCGCAATTGAGGAATTCTTGAGGAAAGGACGCGGCTTGGGAAGGAACATAACATTTTAGTCGTTCCTAGGCCTTCTAGCACCCCAGCACAGTCCTCTGGTGAAAATTTGGGATGGACCTGTCGAACAATCCAAGCAGTAGATAGTTATAACCCGTAGAACAGCTACAACTGGTACTTCGTAGAAGTCAAGTTCTGAGGCAATTTCTCACAGCTACGATAATGAAGATTCAAAAAATAACCGTCACTGAAATCGAAAGCGGATAGCACTTCCTAGAGTTGCTTCAACATGAACATTTGACACGGTAACTATCGAGTTGTGACAAACAAATTGTATAGTCGCTTAAAAAACTTATAAGCTAATTTATAATCTTTGATGCAATGACAGGGAACCAACGGGTCAAAAACATATTTCATAATGTAAGGCTCGGTTTAATGGCAGTTTTTGCAATTCGACAAGCTTTATGCCTCTACTAATACGGCAACTCGAAATTCGAGTCTCAGTTTGTGGCGAAAGGAATGGAAGAAGAAGAATGGAAATTTCCACGTGCTCGACTTAATTCAAATTTTTGAGTATGATTCACATTTCTTACACCCAAGATTCCCCTGAAAGTCGCACAAAAAACAAATTATTAAGTCCGCGGAAGGGTCGCAATCAGTGAAATCCAATGTACATATCTCCGATGAGCTAATAGACTGCTCAGCAGGGGCAACAAGGTCATAAACCAATTGTTTCCCCAGTCCTAAACTTCTGATATTCACCTGTATCACAGCCACCCGTTGACCATCGATTTCCTCAAGCAGGAGCCAATATCATATTTGTTCTTCGCTTGTTGACGGAGCTCGAATCTTCCAATTCGCACCTGCACTCAGGTGTATAGAAAAATTCAGAGCATCGCTTTATCCAAGAGAAGAGAGAACATTGATGTTAGTTGTATTAACAAGCTACTAGAAACAGCAAATGGTGATTCGTTTCGCCACGTTCACTCAGACGAATCACCAGGTGGAGTTGACTCCCGTGGCTCGTCAGTGAGTAAGAGCCAACTCCACCTTAGAATAACTAGTCACTTAATCACAAAGACAATAAAAGGATAAGAGGAACTACCAAGAGTTAAACAATAAAAACATAAGAAATGTTAGCTGTATACTAAACACAAACTGTCTATATGTGGGCCTAAAATCATTAGGTTTGCCTTCCAATTTTCGTGTGATGCTCAGATGTATTGGAGCATGGTATCATAGGGCCACCCAGTGTGAGGCAGAAATATTACCCACTATTGCTATGTACATATCAAAACAATCCGAATAATAAATATAACATGAATGTTATTGTGAATAAATAAAAATAACTTAATGGTATATAATTAGTATGCTATTAGTGGGTGTCCACGATTTCTTTAACAAACTTATATACATCTTCATAATTATAATCAATTGAATACTTATATACAATGAACTTGTTTTTATATACACTTTTCACTACATTAGCTAAAATGAACTCCTTAGTATATCCTTTAGTTATCAAGATTTTAACTAAATTTTTGATGTTAGAGATATATGTTGTTATGTTACTACAAGTATTTGCTATTCTGAGACATTCTGTATAAATAACTGAAGCTTTATTATTAGTTGAAATATTTGAATTTATATGTGGGAATCTATTAACCATGAATCCGAAATCATCCGTTTTATTATATAGCTGTGTGTTAATCTTGTTATTATCAATTTTTAAGGTGAGATCCAAATAATGGCTGTAACTATTAGTAATGTGTGTTTTTTTAAGATCTAAAGTATCTTTGTACACTTCCTTCAGACATATTTCTATACTTTTTTCTTGTTGATTATGTATTACCAACAGATCGTCCATATATCTAAAAGGAATGAACATAATATCTTCTTCTTTCTTGATTTTACTTGCATAACTGAATTCCATATTAGACAAAGTGAGATCTGCTAGTATTGGACTAAAATTACCGCCTTGGGGAACCCCTATCTTTTGTTTATATAATTGTTCACCGTAAGTACAATAACTATTATTTAAAATATATTCTGTGAAATATAAAAGGTCCTCTATCCTATAATATCTGTACTTAGGCTTATCTACTTCTTTATCTGTGTAGAATGTATAATAGCCATTTGTAGCAATATAGCGTTTACCACTATTTTTAAAGCATATTTTCAGAAGTTCTTTAATATTTTTGATTATGTCAGTATGTTTTTAAGTTGGTGAACATATCAGTGAAGTCAGCTGTATATAGTTTAATGTTACTTCCTGTTATGCTATTTAAATTGTGTGCTATATTGATATTATCAATTGCCCAATATGTTTTGATCGTACCACTTCTTTCCTGAACCACATTAACATAATTGATATAATGTTTCTTAATATATGTAAATACTATATGTAATTCTTGAGCTAAAGGCTTCATGCTGCTTTTTCTGGCCCCTGTAATGAATCTGAACTTAACCGGATCTTTATGTAATTTTGGAAGAGCATATATAGTAGGGATTTCCATATTATCTTCTATTTTCAGATTATTACCAGCACAAAAAAGTTTATGTTTAGATATAATTTCTAATTTGCTCTCATTATTTTCAAGCTCATATGTATGGTTACCATTATTATATATGAAATTATTAGTAACCTGATCATATTTTACGCCCATTTCCTTCATTAATATGATTAGGTAATATTTTTTGCATACAATCCCTAAATTATTACTAGCCTTGTCTAACGGACAGAAGACATATTTATTCTGATATCTTTTAAGAGTGTGCAATGGTATGTGCTCCGCATTACCCTTAATCATAGGGGTCGAAAGTTGAGGTTTTATTTTTTTATGATAACTTTTCTTAAAGAACTGGGTAATCAAATTCCTTTTTATACTACTAATTTTATACTTAATACTCAAAAAATCTAAGACTTTATGTATCAAGTTATCATATACATTCTTGATCTCTTTCCTACTTATTCCCTCATCTATTCTATATTTGGTACCTTTACTTAATATATTATTGAGTTCTATGTCTTTAATTATGCTCAAATCCCCAGTGATTACATGTCCATGATTTTTATCCACATATTTTTGATTAAATGTAAACCCACAATCACAGTTTTGTTTAATTATTCCTTTTAATTTTTCATTGTTAAGATTTTTAAGAATTTGATTATAGTTATAAACCTTATTGGCCACTGGATTGGAGTATTTGAATACAACCCTGATTGGTATGTATCTGCTATTATGTCTATCATTACCAAATATAATACGTTTGATAACTTGCGCATTTAAAATTTTTTTAAATGGAAGCTCGTTAAATATCCTACTTTTATATTCTACTACGATATTATGATAATTAATTTCATTTGTTTTCTTATTCTGCGGAGCAATTGAATATTGTAAATGAGCTAATAAACAAAAGACTAAGAACTTTGTTTTTTGACTGACTTGTTCTAGAAAATTTTCGTCTACAGATAATCTGAGGATCTTTTGTATTTCATCTTTACGTAAGCTTTTGAGTAATCTGTAATATTCAATGGGTTTAAGATTTCTTTCGTAATTAGTAATTTCTGAAAGTATCGCATCACATTTATCCATGTTACTTTTTTTCTCTTTTTTCTTTCTGGTTTTTCCTCTATTATTTCTTTTTTTAATTACTTTAATGGCAAAGTATGGAGGATTGGTCTTATTAAATAGTGGATTTTTCGTGTTACTAATGTTGCCATATCCTTTAATATTATCATTCAATCCAAATGGGTAAGCTGTCATTAGCAATTTGATCCAGAAAATTTCTTTATTAATTAAAGTTTGTTTATCGTTATTTTCCAACGAATCTAGAATATCAACTCTTACACCTTTATCGCACTTGAAGAAGTGATTATACAATAAAGTATGTTTTTTATGATTGTATATGTTCCTGAGATGCTCTCCTATTCTATCTTTTATCTTTCTAGTGGTCATTCCTACATACTGAATCCCACAATTAACACATGTTAAGCTGTAAATAACCATTGTTGTATTGCAATCAGTTGTAGCCCTTTTATATGTGTTAATTTTGAGGTTAGTTATATAAGATCTAATAAAATTCTGGTTATTGGATATAGCACAAATCTTACAGTTAATATTTCTACATATGCCACCTCTATTTTCATTACCAAATTCTTCTAATACATAACCATTCCCTTCTCGAACCTTGTAAAATTTGTTTTTATTATAATAAGGGTTGGTGTTTTTTGACCTGGATCTAAGTATGTGAGCGGTCAGTCACACATACAGAGAGGAGTCCCCTTGCAAAAGGTTTGGCAGGATTGCTGCCAGGGATTGGCAAGCCCTTGTTTAACGATTAGTGCTGGAGGCGCCAAGAGCTGACCCCTCTTGCCGCGCTTGACTTGCATAACCCCATCAGCACTAATCCCTATTTTTTTGAAGAGGTATGGCCCTCTTGAATGAATGGTTGATTATTATAGTTAAGTGGAATGCAGAAAAAAAAAAAAAAAAAAAAAAAAAAAAAAAAAAAAAAAAAAAAAAAAAAAAAAAAAAAAAAAAAAAAAAAAAAAAAAGGGAAGGGAAAGGTGAAAAGGTTAGATGTGAAGAAGAAGTGACCTAGATTGCAAACGACCTATATTGGTTGCTACTTAGTTTTTTTAATAATATTTATTTATTTTGTTATATATACATTACTTAAATTTATTAATATTGCACATGGTTAATGCTATAAGTTAGATATTAAAATATGGGCTACAACTCCGATTACATATTGTAAATAATTAAAATATATTAAAGTGTATTATTGAGTAAGCAATACTATTGAAACATATATAGACCTTATTTTTTTAAAAAATTGTAATGTTAAAGTATACATATACGTATAATTACTTGTGATAAAAATAACTACCAATAGGTAGTGTTATACAACTGAATAAATAACTAAGTACTAAGTGCATAATGTCATATAACTGCTAATCAATGCATTGTTACAAAGTTAATTGAATAATGTCTTCTATATAAAATTATAATGTATCATATTTAATAGTATAGGTGTATAGTTGAACATTTATATTATATGTAACGTTGAATAATTGGCTTAGTATTAACATTATTAATCACCAAGGAATAACCTGCTCCAGCGCAACATTGATTACCGTATACCCAAACCTGGTCGTCCTTTAAAGTAAAGTGGACGCCGTATTGATTTGATAGTAGTAGCTATTGTTCTTTTTTGTATTTATAGGTAAATTACATTTAGTTGTTACCACCATTCACATTCACGTTTCAACTACATTGTGCACTTTAAACTACTCGTCACTTATTAGGATATCATTGAAATAAATGTTTTCAGGATGGCGATGCGTTGAAGCCAATTAGCTACACCGTTTTTACTCCACACGTGCAATACACTCAAAAATAAGGTAAGCATTGCTGACATTATCAACTATTACATCTATATTGATAATTGCATATGTATTATGCAAAGAACGATGCTGCCTTGTTACTGGTATTATATTTACAACTTTTTTATAATGTTTTAACTAGTTTAGGTATGCACTTCACCAACTTATGTAATATTTACATTAGATTTTGTTATGTAAGTATGTAAATTCTAACTATATATTAATTATAGTGGTATTCCGATAAATGTTACCAATGTATCTATCCCGCAACAGTCATGGATTCAAATAATATGCAATCAACCAGCATGGATGTAGTAAGTAGTTCTTATTATAATACGCTATTGTTATTGGTTACGTTTTATTGGCAATACATTTTTATTGTTATGTTATTGGTTGTAGTTTAGTTGTTATACATAATTGTCTACCTTTTCATTCTGATATAACCATAACTTTAATAATCCTTTAAATGATGCCAACATTTAGGAATTCATTATGATGTAAAGGAAGTATAGTTTATATAAATGTTACTAATTATTTATAGAGACCTGGCTGTACAACGCACAAAACAGACTTAGAAAACTTGAGGTATTAACAAAAACTAACTGATTAATACATATACTATGATTATCAAAAAGATGATTTAGTATTTTTTCGCAAGAAGCTTCGCAATTACTGCTTGGAGAGCCATATACCAGTACCAGAAATGAATGTGAGAAAATCACAAATAATTTTGAAACATCCAACCACTAAGGAGACAAAGGTTAGAATTAGAATATTACTATTTAGTATGTATATGTATGAAATAACCTATTATTTAGCGTTACAAGTCAACGTATTACTTGGGTGGAATTACTCGGAATGGCAGGGCACAGCTATATATAAATTATTCACCAATGCGGAGCGTCGAAATTATGAAGTAAGTGATAAATTAGTATGTAATAATATACTATCTATGCTTGTTATATATGTATATATTTTCTTATTGTAGGCCAACCCAAACATATGGGGTTCTAAAAAACTGGAGGATATTTTACGAGAAATTCATCTCATTACAGAAGAATCAACCCGATATGAGGTATGAAGTACAAATTAATATATTAGAGAAATGGTGTTAATATCTTGTTTTTATCAACTATAAACAATACAAACTTAGTTATTAAGGGTCGCAAACGAGCCGCCAATCATCACGATATCGATGACAATTCCTCGAAGTTAGCACGACGCGAGGAGTAAAGAACTTTTTACAAAGAATCATTAACTAGATCATTGTTATTGTTACTGTTATACTTTTGTTGATTGTTATGATAAACTGACGAACTTATAGAGATGTTGTAAACACAACCACAATTATCTAAAGATCATCAATACCGCGACTGAGAGATATAAATTAAAGTATACTACAACTAACTCTAAAGATGTGATAGATAAAGAGAACGTCATCGACGTTTGTTGGACCACCGGTCCTCAACCATCACCAACCGGTGACTTGGCAATCGCCATAATATGAAGCTGAATGATAAGTATTTTCCCGAAGAAACTCGGAACTATCCCAGTTGCGAAGATGGGTCACCCTCATCATTCGAACCAGGACAGTCTACATCAAGAGAAGAGAAAACAATGATGTTAGTTGTATTAATAAGTTACTAGATACAGGAAATGGTGATTCGTTTCGCCACGTGTACTCAGACGAATCACCAGGTGGAGTTGACTCCCGTGGCTCGTCAGTGAGTAAGAGCCAACTCCACCTTAGAATAACTAGTCACTTAATCACAAAGACAATAAAAGGATAAGAGGAACTACCAAGAGTTAAACAATAAAAACATAAGAAATGTTAGCTGTATACTAAACACAAACTATTCATATGTGGGCCTAAAATTATTAGGTTTGCCTTCCAATTATTGTATGATGCTCAGATGTATTGGAGCATGGTATCATAGGGCCACCCAGTGTGAGGCAGAAATATTACACGGTAACTATCGAGTTGTGACAAACAAATTGTATAGTCGCTTAAAAAACTTATAAGCTAATTTGTAATCTTTGATGCAATGACAGGGAACCAACGGGTCAAAAACTTCGAAGCTATATTTCATAATATAAGGCTCGGTTCAATGGCAGTTTTTGCAATTCGACAAGCTTTATGCCTCTACTAATACGGCAACTCGAAATTCGAGTCACATTTTGTGGCGAAAGGAATGGAAGAAGAACAATGGAAATTTCTACATGCTTGACTTAATTCAAATTTTTGAGTATAATTCACTATTCTTACACCCAAGATTCCCCTGAAAGTCGCACAAAAAACAAATTATTAAGTCCGCGGAAGGGTCGCAATCAGTGAAATCCAATGTACATATCTCCGATGAGCTAATAGACTGCTCAGCAGGGGCAACAAGGTCATAAACCAATTGTTTCCCCAGTCCTAAACTTCTGATATTCACCTGTATCACAGCCACCCGTTGACCATCGATTTCCTCAAGCAGGAGCCAATATCATATTTGTTCTTCGCTTGTTGAAGGAGCTCGAATCTTCCAATTCGCACCTGCACTCAGGTGTGAAGAAAAATCCCGAGCATCGCCTTATCCAAAGCGCGGTGGATGACGCGGTCTGCATGCCCGTACTACTTGGGTTGAGTCTAAGTTTCGGAAGGGTATGTTAAAGCAGGATGCTATGTCCAAAGGTGTACGCGAAATAGAACGCCCTTTATATTTCATGTTTTCAAATGCAACGAGCCATTGACTTGAAGCTTGTACAGCTCAAAGCAGCTCCGGGTGAACCTTTAGCTATTCATTCCGCCTTAGAATTTCGATCTAAATCCGTATGCATGGCGGCACTTCCAACGGAAAGGTAAGCTGCAAGCGTCGGACGCATTTTTGGTCTGAATTTTTTTATCTCAAATGAAAACCATTTTTGTATCCACCAGTAATAGCGACCGTTTCAACACACCTTTTATCGATTTTTATTGCGACGCACCGCATCAGCACGGGGTTGTCAAGCATTTATGGGACTTGAGTACCAGGCTATAGAACGGCAGGAAAATGAATTTGAATGGACTATTCGATATATATTTATCCTTTGACTTACTGAGATCCATTGGTTTCTTGTTTTCTGCGGAAACATTCGACTTCACGTCCCATTAATTTGCTCCGGTTGAGTGACTGTGGTCCCCGGACGAGTTGTCATTTTTTTCTCAGTCGCGACTGGATCGACTTTTTTCACTGTATAGCGACATGAATTGCAGTGAATGACGAACCAGATGTTCATGTCCTCAGGATGACCTTAAAAGTCTTCCGAATAGGCAGAAGGAATTTCGTATAGCTGTGAAACATGGTGAACCAGATATATAGTTTGTGAAATGTGGGAGATTTGGACTAGTTTTTCGGTGGAATTTTGTTAGTCTTTCTCACATCAAATGGTAAACACTTTAAGATTCGATCAAGGAGCCGAATTCGGGTACTTTTAAGCACTGTAGGCTCCTGTTGCTGTTTCAGGGCTCAGAAAGGCATTCTAAAAAGTGTGCAACAGGCTGCAAATTCTGCCCACAGGTGTAGAGATTTTCGTGTCCCCATTGTCTTTCAGAGTCCCCTAAGGCCTTCAGAATGGAAAGTAGCACCCAAAAACATGCTAATCGTGTATTACACATGATTTCATTATGTAAGCTTACATCGACTTGACAACCTCCTTTCTCTTGATTACTTTTTTCAGGGCGAATGCAAGCAACAAGTGAAACATTGCCCTTCTCGCTTATTTATTGTACAGGTCTCACAGTCAATTAGCTGCTCCTTCCAGTAATGGATGCCTTTCGAAGGAAGTGACCAGAGCTTTACCCATCTTTCAGTTTCTTCCCAAAATCCTCAGATGCTCAACTGTTCTCTGAAGTTTTCCAGTTTACTTGCTGCACCAGCGACAGGCTGATAGGCCATTCAACAAGGCCATTTTTCCGACACCTTATATCACTTTTTTCTATATCCCTCCTCATGTTAGCATTATTTTGCCTTTGAGTCTTTGAATTCATTTTCGAATCCCACGGAACAAATCACCCCTGTTTGCTTGTTTATTCATCTGTTATTTACGTATTCACTGGCAAGGTTAGCAGGACAAGGACTATGGAAAGCTGCAAAAATCAAGTCAATCATGAGGATAAATAGCAGTCACGGATGATATTAACTGTCTTGATAGAAATTTAGGCTTCATTACATAATGAAGGACCCAAACAGTCAACTCTGAGTGTTTTTTTTTTCGTTTATTAAAGCTATAAACACTGCAGCTTTTCAACTTGTAAAGCTGCAGTGACAAGTGACTTTGTGGACAATAAGGCTCCGTTGTTATTATTGTTGATGTTTTTGTTGGTATTGGTGTTTTTACCGTCTTAAATGATCGCCCAGTGGAGGGATCTCTGCTTCGGGCTTGGTAGTTAAAAATTTTCATGACTGAAAACAAAAAATCCTACTTACCAGCTGTGATTTTTGACTATTTATATTTTTGCCTCCATCACTTATTTTTTGATTACTTAATTCTTTGTAAGTCTTCATTTACGGTGTAGCTCCAGACATCAATAGTTTCTAATCCCACCGTATCCAACTGAATGACAGAAACTTTAGTAAATCGGTCAAGACAAAGTTGTATATTCGTGAACGGGAAGCTAACTGAACGACGCGAGCCTTGTAGTTTTTGGTGAGTGTCCTTTTCACTATTCCAGTAACAGCTTAAGTGCTTTTCGGATGCTCCACCCCTTTTCGGATACGTCAGCAACATTTTTGTCACGGAACATAGTCATTTTGACATTAGTCATTCTGAATGAATAGATTTTCAAATTAAATCATTACGGAGCTTGCCAGATTCCCCGGTTTTCTATTTACACCTTTTTCATCCAAGGCAGAAAAGCCGGGGCGAAATTTTCCGATTTCCGATAAAAAAGAGCTCCTACAGCTTCCAGCACTCCCTCCTCTGAGTACGACTGGTAAAAGTCTATGAAAGAAGCTGTCGGTGCATGTTAGTTCCTGCAGGGCAGTTTTGTTGTCAACGAAGCTGTTTGCTGGGCTTTCATTTTGTCAAACTCCTCGCATGCTCAAGAAAAATGGTTATGTGAATCGGCAACAGAATTACGTCCGTTGGCATTTTGCAATAATCATGAGATTCTCGACAACATCTGCTTTTCAAAGCACCTTTATTACCTACCCCACTGGAGCTATGTTGAGACCCTCTTAGGACGAAGTTTTCTAGTTATCCTTACTGTATATAAACCACAAATGTCCGTTTTTCTGTATGTTTGTATGTCCGTATCAATGTAACTATCTTATCACTATCACTGTACCTAGGGCGTCGAAACACGTGGAACAGCTCAGAAAGGTTGGACAAGTGGGGACTGAGGAAGAACAAGTGGAAAATGAGCCAAACTCCTTGGGTACACGTGATCTAAGCTAGGCTCCGCCCACTAGGAGCGGGGCTTGCAAGAATAGTGTAGTTCGCGGTAAATCTGTAACTCCTTTGCTCCTGGTCTGAAAAAAAGTGACAATAAATATTTTCGACCTGTGAACCAGACCGTCATACATGGTGATAATGGATATTGATACATAATGATAAAGTTATATAACATTAAATACTTTGATAATTCTGATTGCAAATAATGACTTATACTTGTAAAGTAAAATAACATTCAGTAGTATACCACTGAGACGTGCTTTGTATGCCTTCTGATCCTCCTCGAAGTATCAGAATCTCGGATCTAGTTTATAACCCTAAATAATACCTGCCGATATCCAGTGATAAGTTGCTGTAATACTGTGATACTCAATAATATACTACTAGATTATAAATGCACCCTCTTGAAGCAAAGTTTCTTTGGTTGATGACGGCTCATCGATTTGATTTGGGCTACAAAATGATGCCATTCGAATGCTACTCAAATTGCCTGTTCCCTGTAAAGTGGCATTCCCTTCTTCTCGCCTCCTCCGCCTCCCTTTTCCTTCATTTCGTGCTGCGAGCTCGTCATTGATGTTTCCTTATTTCTGAGCTGTTCCTGCCACTGGGATTGCCATCCTCCTTGTGGTCCAGAATTTAGTTATAATTCCCATGTCTAAATAAATTAAGCACTTCGCTGATTCCGAGAATATCCTATTATAAACACTGAGGAATCATTATGTAATTGTATTATTATATTACCATCAATCATATTTATATCATATTTTTCATAATCATATATTATATAATTAGTTTAGTATTTATATAATTTTATTACATTATTTATGTATTATATATATATATTAATTTGTGTATATTATCAATTATCACTAATCGCGCTTGGTTATTTTTCTGATCCGGAGTCGCTCGCCTGATCTCATGAAAAAAGCTTTGTTGTACGCATGGTTCTAGGAAGGCATCATAGTCAGAAACTATTATATGTTATATTGGTGCTGTATTGATATTATCTTATTATCGATATCATTACTGGGAAATTGCTATAGCAATTATTAAGTTATTGATATCAAAATCATAGATCAAAATATTGTCATGGGGAAAACATGGGTTTCTTCTGATAATTGATCTTCTTATTTTTACTTATTGTTACTATTATTTACTTTTATTACAATTATTATTATTGCTATCACGAAAATACAAGCATAGCTAAGCCCTTCGAGACCGAAGTTTTGACCACAACTCACTGACGGTGGCGGATGTCATTATTATTAATTAATTAATTAGCTATTTATCTATTACTATGACTTAATTGACTAGCTATTTATTTATTATTGTTATTATTAGTAGTAGTCTAGTACCTAGAAAACGCGCAAAGCAAAATTAATTAGTGGTAATAGTAGTCGTCATAGTAGTAGTATTACGGTGGTGCTTTCCGGGTACGTGCGGTACGGGTTCAATTCCCGTCCAAGGCCTGCTCCGAAGGTCTGCTCATCACCCGCCAATGTAGAATTACCACTAGAATAGTTGTGGTTATTATTATTATTATTATGATTATTATTATTATTATTATTATTATTATTATTATTATTATTATTATTATTATTAATTCCATCTGGTATTGTGGAGCTAAGGGCTATGAAGCTCGTCCCATAGCAAGTTATTGAACGGAATTTGCAAGCAGAAAGAAAAAACCCTAAAGTGTCAATGAGTCGGGGATTGCAGTCAGCCAGTATTCTCAGCAGCCAGCACTGATTCCAAGCTTTTGTTACTAAATTTCCCACCTCCTTCCCCTCTCCTGCACTCCCCTTTCCCACCTGACGAAGCACTCGACACGACAGGCTAAGGCTGGCGAGTTTTCGCTCATTTTTGAAGTTGTTTATTCTCATCATGATCCTTTTGAGCTGGCAATATCCATCTGATATGGCCATGTTTCGTTGCTTCGGCTCCCTAGCGATTTCACGCAGTTTCATTCTTTCTTGTGCTTCCTTTCATTTTTTTTCAAATTCTACGAAATTTATATTTAATTCAGACCAGTTTCAAGTATGACATCCGAACGAGGGGGGTTATTTGAAGAAGCAAAAAAACTTGGCAAGCCATCCGGACCCAATCAACCGTCAACAAATCTGTCAGTTGGTCGTCAGTTTCTGATGAGTGCTCGTTTTTCTTTGCCATCCCATTACTGGCCGGTTTATGATTGAATAGCATCATCATAATATACATTACCAAGGACAAGTGCAGCCAGTATTACAGCAATATATGGTAAATATGGGTATTTGGCTGTCATATTGGATGGGATGTGTCTCAGCTGGTTTTGTCTATGTCAAAATCTTCATTTGATCGTTTGGGAGATTTGCGCTAGCCAATTTAGCCTTTTACATCTACGCAGTCTTTTATTCTATTCATTCTTTGTCGAATGGCCAATTCGACTAGTCGTCGTGCTTCACGGAAAAAGACATTCGCCAAGTCCTCGTCTCAGTCAGCCTCCTTTTTTGTGCCTTCGCTGGAACGAGACGTCCAATCGATGACATTCATTTCGGAGGCCCTTCTGCTTCCATGCATTACTTCTGAAACAAATGGAACGAGTTGTTTAGAAGAAACAGGCTCGTTTATACGGATAACTATGCTGCTCTACCACAGCGGAGCCATTCCAGTCTAATTCTTGGTGTACTTGTCCGTGGAATTAGACGAAATGAGGAACTGGTAGAAGGCATCCTCACTGTTACCACCTTCAGGAGACTAAACACTGAGTCGAGCCCTCAAAAGGTCCCTGTACTTAGTCTGAGTTGAAAGGAGCCAGACTTCTTTGGAGGTATGGAATTACTGACTTCTGTACCGATGAAGATCTTCAATTTATTACGGGAACTAAATGATTTTGAGAGAAGTAGAATGAAAATTTGAGTTTTGAATACATGCCGCGTGCATGGCTCATCCAGGATGAAGCCGACGAAGGCTCATTCACTTCATGGACGGTTCGATTACCTACTTATGAGGCGGTCGCAGAAAAAAAAAACTGAGCTGAGACGGGTAACTCTTGTAAAACCCTTGGGATCAAAACTTTATAAGCTGCTCGAACCCTACAGCAGAGCTATAGTCACCATCAGGGTCTTCTAGGGCTATCGCTATTCAAACATTCACAACTTGCTCTCATGAATCCCGTCATTCAAATGCCTCAACAATTCTGCATGTGAGTGGGATGCAGGGCGTATATCGTGAATCATAGCGAACGAAACGCACAGTAGAAAGATCATCTTTGAGACCAAATCGTCACGAGTTCTTGAGCTTGTGATATTTGCGTGTACGCCTGTAAAGGGCATTCCTTAATGTCATTCTTCGGCCATTATTAAACTAATTACGGGGGCTCGAGAAAATTCCACCTCAAAGACAATACCTCATAATTAGCCCTTTTGAAGGGCATGCTTAATACCGATAACTTGGAAAGTTCGCTCCTTGAGTGTTCGTTCTCAGAGAATGGGTGACGGAATATCAAAAACCTTTATCGGAAACTCTTTTCCCTTCAAAAGTGGGAAGTTTTTCCTGACAGAAGAATACCTTCTTCAAAATTCCGCCTTTAAGTGAGTCGTTCGTTTTCTGAGTTCGGCTTAATTCTACGCGATATCCAACTGTTGGACGGTGGTGAAGGCAGGGAGGCCCATTAAATCTAGGATGCGCCACACAATGAATTTTGCTTCGAATAAGAAGATAATTGTATGGTGCTTAGTCAGGGATAAGGGAGTAGGCCAGTGTCCTACTCAGGATTCTTGCCTTCAGAAGCGCTTTCCTCTCTCGACGGACCGACGTCAAACAACGAAGGATTGACAGGAAGAGAGGGAGAAAGGAAATGTTACAACGTCTTATTAAGCTTTGGCCGCAGACAATTTTCCGTCTCTAAAGCTCCCATGTTCGTCCATATCAGAACACTATTACTGATCATTGGATCAGCAAAGTCGAGATCATTTTTTATAGGAATCAATGCTCGCACGTGGTTTGCTGCCACCCTTCAGCCCTACGAATATAGTCCCTTTCCCTGTATTTCTGGAGTGTTTGTTGTTTTGTTTTTCGTTATCCTTCTGGTATCACCCACACTATTTATTTCTGCACGGCATTCACACGGACCTTTGGTATCGTAAACTATTTTCAATAGGGCTGATGAGTTTTGTTTGATTGTTTGCTATCTTTTTTCTTTGAGTCATGTCCCAAGAAGTACTTGTCCTGATGACCTTTCGAATAAGTATAGTATTATGCTAAAATTCAAGTAATGAGGGTGAAAGTGCAGTTGGAATCCCTCCCCCCCCCCACTCCCTTCACTATCTATTGGTAGTAATTGCAAATGCAGTGCAAACAGCAAGCATCAGCCAAATGTGAGAATACAAGATTAGTGGGCTTCTAGTTTTCTAGCCTTTATGGGATTTTCTCATAGAATTAATCGAAAATATGCCGACAGCAAGTCTCTACGAAGTGTAAGTAGCAGAGAGTGGGTGGATTAGATTAGACATTAATCATATTTCTGGAATAAGCTTGTGATATCAGAATTTCTTCTCAAAAACTGGAGGATTGTTAAGTATTACGGAATGTCAAATTAGATTGATTCTGCGTCTACTTAGACTATATGACGCGAGTCATTTTATGCTCTAATGCTTCGTTGTTCTAGGCGGAATTCTATTTACGACTTGATTTTCTGAGCTTACCCCTCGTAGTGGTAGCATTCGCCACCGCTTTACTTGCTTCTCTGCTTTCACAGTGGGGTGGAGGTGGTGTAGTGGCAAATGACCGACTATCACCCATGTGTGATCAGGGGTTCGAGTCCCAGATCGATGCCAGCCGCGGATCCATCCCTTTGCGTCTGTTTATTGGTACCTGAATGGACTGGGAGGATAAAGGCAATGGCTTGTACATCGGCTGGACACCTCAGGTCACGGTATAGGCCACATACGCATTCATTACGACCCTAGGATTCTGAATCGAACTCAAGTGCGGGGTGCATCCCTCAGACGGGGTCGATTGACGCCTTCATCCTTCATTCTTTGGTTCCTGCACCATCCTTTTTTCGAAATCACGAAGTTGTTAATTCCATATCTATGTCTTCGGTGGAGGTCCTGACATCCCAGTTTAATCTCAGGTTTCTAAGCCTTTACTTTCAATAGGCGGAGGTAAGTGCTGAACAAAGTTGTTAAAGGGTTCAGCATTAGTTCAGGCGAAGCCTGAAAAGCAGTCAAGTAAGTTGAAAAAGGGAAACTACAAATTGAGATCAAAAACGGCAGTCACAATTCTGATTTCACTTTTTTTCTTTTCAATAAAATCATGCAAAATGGTACGAAAAGGAATTTGAGGCCTGGCATATTTGACTTGAAACTTATTTATTTTATGTTTTGATGCAGTAATTTGCTGATCTCGGCTTTAAAGTCTTGCGATTCTCCTGGAGCAGAAAAAATAGTTCGGACTGTTTGCTCTAGCTCACCCATTACTGGATCAATTCCTGTGGCTTTATTAGGCGGCCATCTCGGCCTACCTACAACTTGCAAGTGACTTGAGTAACTCTAACTCATCCTGAAAACATCTGTGAGCTAAGCTGTGAAGAATCGGTTTTTTTTTGAGGTTTTGAAGAACCTTTGGTTCCCGAGTATTCATCAGTGGGCTTGGTTTTTGGACCCGTTCAGCTTCATAAAAATGGCGACATTGGCGACTCCCATTAGTGTTTCCCAAAGCTAAGCGGCTGATGTCATGGCTAGAGCCAATTTATTTCTTATTAGTTACGGTCCCTATTCAAACCTATTCGCCTCCCCGATACCCCTTTAACTTTTTTGTACGTGAGGTTAGTCTACATAGAAAAGAAAAAACTCGTTCGCAGCACATTTTCAACATTAATTCCATGGGAAAATCCCACAGAAGCCAAATGGAAACGTGTGAAAAACTCAATAATCCCATAGATTCTCCCTCACAGCCAACTTTTACCTCTCAACTTTGTAGTACTCAACTGAACAGCCAGCGATATTGCCCTAGCTCAAGTGCTTGTTCAATTCAGCGAAATAGGAAAGTCTCAGACGGATGTATTGCACTCTCATGGAATGATTAATTGAATAGAACTTGAACTGGTTGACAAATCCCAAATGCAGCACTCCTCTCGTGCTTCCCACCTATTAGGAGCTACGCGCTGCTCCTAGAAATCCCTTTTTGTACCGTTATATCTCTCCAGTTAGTCTATGCTCATTATCACAACATCGAACGCTTACAAATATCATGATTTGGGCATCACTTATCTGAAGTGTGCCCTATGGGTTCTGTTCGAATTGTATAGTGATTGTGTGTGGAAAGTAACGCCTACCATGTGAAAGCCCCCCCACGACGAGTATGTCTCCTTCGTTTCAAATCCTGTCCCACTTCTTAACGCTGTTCTTCAGGTGTTGTTGAATTCCGTGAGATACATACGGGCGCCAGGGCGTCATATACAGGAAAGACTTCAAAATACGAGTCCACATTTTGAATCAAATGAGGCAGGCATCCGACCCTTCTTGTAGATTTTTAAAATTTGTTTTTACCTCATTTTTTTCAATTTTTCTGCACGACTTTCGAATTTTCACATAGGATCCTGCTAGCTGCTCAATCTCTTCAATCAGTGTTAAGTTCATGGGAGTCAGTCACGAGATGACAAGCCATGTTCGTCGTTTCCACTCGTCCTCGGATACGCGAGCTTTTTATGGCTTTCATTAGCTTTAATGAATTCACATTCAAAAGTTTTTGCCCGAGAATGCCTTCACAGCGTTTCTCAGGTTTGTCAAAGCTGTCGGATTACATTGCAGGGGTTTTTCAAGGCCTCCTTGAGGCATAGGCAGCGTAGCTGTGTTTCACGAGCTCCCTAATTCGTTATTCTAAAGTTTATCCAATTTTTTTTACACCGCCGCCATTGAGTGGAAATATAGAAGGCAATATTAAACGACATATCAACAGAAAACCAGTAATCAATCATTACTCAGTAAGCGTGAGTGTTGATAAGCTAATGCGTATAAGCCATTGGGTAGACGAGGGCAAGCGGGTCTCTGAACTGCGAGGGATAAGAGATTGGTGCTCGCAGGGCTTAAGTTCGAATTTGAGTCCCGCTCGAGACCAAAGTTTTGTTCATAATTCGTCATAATTGTGAGATAGAAAGCGATTTTCTGATCTTTTTAATATAAATAATATAATTCGGGTGTGACCAATTATTTTAGCCATCTTTGCTTGCTTTCCCATACTTCATAGAGAGGATTGGCACAACTTGATCTGCATTTGACTTGCAATGTGTCCATTTTCTATCTGTGATATTTATTAGACCTCTTTCACACGTTCCGTACCTGAGTTTCCAGCGTTCAAAATTTTTTGTCAGTTTTGGATTTTACTCCACAATATTGGGAACAATTAATATTATTATTAATTGTAATTATTAATTGGGAACAATATTATTGTAATGTGGTATTGGGATGCTGGACGTACTGAAAAATGATGATTCGTAAAACTGTTAATTTTTACTTCAACAATTACTTTATTTCAAATACGCTCCACAGAATTCCGTGGTTTTTTCGAAGGTGCAACCGAAGAAATCAATTTCAATCTTGTTAACCACATACTAAATACAATTAATAAATAAATTCCAATGAAACGCTCTATTAACCATAAAATTGTGAATTCGGAGGCTCCAGTACTCACAATCGGCCAAGCTGGATGACTCGCATTTTTGACCCGTATTATTTACTTATTCGATTATTTACTTATTGATTTATACTCTCATGAAAGCAATCAAGTGTGCGTTAAGCAAAACTTATTTGAGTAAAGACGAAAAAGGGCAAGTACAGGCCGTATCAATACCCAAATAAGTAAAATGAAGAAGCTTATCGAATAACCGTTCATTGAAATGGTCTAACTTATTTATTCATTCGAAAATGCTGTTTCCTGTTCGTCTTCTTTCAAAGTCTGTAGTTTCCCTTTGAGTACCGGCCTGGCACGAGTACAGTGAGGTTTGCCATAAAGTTGTTTCGTCTGTGGCCAATTAAGCCCTATGTTGTCCTTGAGAAGGAGCTCTCAGGTTGGGTGCGAAGTGCGAACATTTGATCTCGACTTTTTTCTGTTTTTTTGCTTTCTAGTTGATTCCGGGGAGGATAATTTTAGGCCTTACTCTCTAGACACATTTTCTTCAAGTTTCAATGATACCGTATTGACTTTCTATCCAGAGATTTTCCTATCCCCTTTTCTAATTTTTAAAAGAAATCGATTCGACTTTGACAACATCTTGTAGTGTTTGTTGTTCCACTTTACACTTCGATGATCCTTCTCTCTTCATACTATTCTGACACAAAACTACTCAGCGCCAGTTGTGATGGTTTTGTGAAGGCCGTGACGACTTTTTCGGCTCCTTCGTATGTCTTTTACAAACGAGTTCAGGCTCGAAGAATCAAGAGTATGTTCTGAAGGAAGAACTGGTTTCAAGCTCCTTTCCTCATGTACCTTTGTAATGTACTTGAGAAATTTGGGAGACAGCTCAGGTTATCTTGGCAATGCTTCCTGCATCCAATAGGAATACCTTACCTTCAAACAATACAGACTGGCCGGACATGTCATTCGCCAGAGCGAGTTTGAGCTCCCTGCGATGATTTCATGACTACTCTGATGGCTGTGCGTCCTGGCCGTATCAGCGGCGAGAAGGACACACCGTAGTAGAACGAAGCATTCCGGTGAACTCGACCAGGTGAATATGGCTCTCCCCAGATGGCGTGAGCTGGACGAGAGCAGATTTGTTTGGAAAAAACTTTGCCCCGGTATCTCAGTGATTGCTTAAAAGTATTGTTCGAAGGATACGATCCGTAGTTGAGTCCGAATACGTGGCGCATACTGAAAGTGGCTATTCGAATTACATCTATGCCATCTTAGGTGCCTTTGTTTCATGATATTATGATCGCTTTTACCCAAAAATACTAGCGGCTGTGAGGAATGTCCTTAGTAGGCCCCAAGACAATTCCTCGCCTACCCAACTTCAGCTACCTCTTGAGTTTCTAGAAAGTTATTGTCCGAGGTCCTCTGTCAATCAGTGGCCCTCCGATTCGTGCACGGGTAGGCTAAATACATACACACATGTATGTCTTGCCGTTTAGTGATGACGGTTACGCTGGGGCGGCTACTGGTGGGATGCCTCGGGACGTCAACCGAAGGCCAGACCGGACACAATTTTGATGTCAACTTTTTTTACGAGCTTTCCGAACGAAAGGAATGACTAGTCATCTTTTCCTCACTTGGGAAAGACCTACTGGATACATTGGGTGGCGACAAGGACTAATCGAGATTTCCCTGATACCCGCTTAAAAACTGAGTGATTAATGGGAACCACTGAATATGTTGCTCAGGAAGACTGGGGTCATATTCAACAGGTTATTATTCATGCCGTATTCAGCCATTCCCGAAGCTATATAACGAATAACTTGGAATTCCATGGACTTCAGAGCATTCCTAAGACCCCCTTGGAATCAAGACATTTTTAAGATATTTATGAATAATTCTGAGGTTTTTTCTTGGACTTCTTTGTTGAAGTGCACATAAACTTTTGGAGACTTTTTTCATGATGAAGTGAATAGGTCTGAAGTTCTACATACACTGTCTATATACACCTGCCTATTTGGAATAAATGGGCCGTCAGCTGTTTTTACATTGATCGTCCACGAACTAAGTGGGTTGGGAACACCAGCGTCAGTAGCTACGTGACCATAATGTACCCGGAAAAAACGTTATTCATAGAAATCTTCAGCGGGCGTTTTTATCGGGTCCCAATTCTTCTACTCCATCCTATCGTCTTCCATACACGTTTTCCGTACTCAATGAGTAATCAAACTTAATGGATTTTTCTGGTTTTGTTGATTTGATTTCAAGTTTTTTGGACGAGTTACAGCTGTCACAAAGATTACCCACATTAGTTCCACTTACGTACGATCTTATCAGAATCATGAAAGGAAACCGATGTTATGACCAGCTTTTTCAGGTCATTTTATGAGATTGTCTTAGTATTCCGGTTGGCGAATGAACTTTTCGAGATTGGCGACGGTGATCGGGCTTGACAGTGATACCATTCAAAACTCTTCCAAAAGGTCTTTATGCTGGGATGCCGGTGTTTTGGAAGATGCTTTGGGACTCAAGAAAAGTTTGCGTCAAAAAATCTGGATAAGGTCCCCACCCTATGCAGGAAGGAGTTCTACTTTTCTGTCCGAGAAGCTGTGGAACATCCTCGTGAACACTCTTACCTGGATGTGAACTGTACTTACTCGATTAGCTATGATACTGAACGAAAACGTTTTAAGTATCAGCCCTTTACCGACCTTCCCTCCTCTCCCACCTGCTCCTAAACCTTACTTTTCATTCCTCATCTGTCCAAAGTCTGATCGAAAAATCTTGACCCGAAAAAGCTCGACCATCTGCCATACCACCCAGTCTGTCACCGTCTTACTCCCATCTCCTCCAATCCTAGGAGCGATTCTGAACAATCAGCGGCATCAATCACCCCCGTCGAGATTGATCTGACTGTTCCAAGTAGGAGGATGAAGTTTTCTACGGTCGTAGTACAATTTTGTTGTCCCAAATGAGGCAGGAATATATCGATCCCATTGGTAACTACTTAAACCGGGACCATTGAGTAGATTCAATAACTTCCGGTCGATAAGCATTGTTTTCCTGAGGTGGACAGGACTTACATATTTACTCCATAGTAATTCAAAGGGACCAGGATAGCCAAGGCAACCGAAGGTGAGATCAGAGCAGCTGTCTAATTGTTACAGCCATTTTCAGAAGTTATTTTCGAGAGTTTCCATGAACAGGATTGGCCCTCCCAAATGGGACGGAATTCCTACATGTTGCAGCTACATTTCTGCGTCCTATACTTCGACCCAAGTCCCTATCCCATCCTTTTGTTTCGAAGATAAAACCATTAGAGTCGATGAGACGACCATGAATAGTGGATTGGACGGAGAGCGAACGGACAGACGAGAGATGTTAGAAAAAGTCTCAATGGCCGTGACGAATGTCTGTTTGTATTGGTCGCTAGTGCGTCAACGGTCGTATCCGTTTATTTGTTCTTGTCGTTTTCCGTTAGCTGTTCTCGAACACTTCTATGTATATTTCTTGACGTCAACGTCACACGTTCCAATCGCCTTCATCTCAATACCGATCATTTGATGGATGGTTGACTACCCTACTACGGCCTAGGAGTCGGAAAAATCCGTGAAAACGCAAACAAGATGTTAAAGGATGGAGGGATAAAGTCTTCCGGCGCTGATCAATTCCGTTTTGGGAGGGACTCCCTCATTCAACTTTTACTCGAAATCGTGAAGGCGTGTGTAGCCTATAGAATGACTTAAGATTGCAAGCCAGTACACGGGTCAGTCTTTTGACATTTCCAGACAAGTCTGGTACGCTTTTGTAGGGATTAGTGGCTAGATTGGTCCGGGCGCATATCAATTCGGGATTTGATCGTTGAATTATGTGTGGGATACTTGTGATATTTGTTACTGCAACACCTCCGCCCAATCAGCACTTTGTAAACTTTGTTCATTAAATCGCCCAAAGGATGTAGTCGAAACAATCAAGTGTCAGGAATTTGGTCGAGGGAATGACACAGGTGCAGTTTGACTGGCCAATATTTCGGCGGAATCGCCCTTTTCGGAGCCAGAGAATGGAATTCGTTTATGGGGTCATCCAACTAAAAATCTCAGCAATCACGAGACCTCCAGAAACATCTTGTTTATCACGCAATCCTAGGTGAGTGGGACTACCGTACACTCAAAGTATCAAGCCATGGGGAAGACGAGGCAGGATCCGACTGTCTTGAGTTAGAGCCTCCGATCAGAGGGTGTCCTTATGAAGGAGTTACTCTTTTCTTCGTAAGTCGCAATTCTTGATATGGTTTGGATTTAACGGCCATGGTCCCGGTCTTGCTCAAAACTTGACTTACTATGTTCCGGACTCTGGAATGAGCCATAGGGCTGAAACCCAAGTCGAGCGTGTCTATGGCTTCATGAGCATATAACCGAGCCTCCTTCAATATATAGGCAGGGTGGTGTTTCTATTGTGGTAATCATGAGGGTTGAGGAGAGGTGAGTTACATTTGCCCATTCGCTAGGGAGAGATTGATCGATCCTGCGAAGGAGCTGTAGTAAACGTTTTCGATAGAGAAATGATGAGTTTCGAAAAGTTTTTATGCTTGAATTGTAATACGTGCCTTTACATATGTACTTTACACCGCCCACCCCAATCGTTCGGTTTTTGAGAAAATGGATAGCCACGATGGAGGGGGTGTTTTATGGAGGAAAATCTACACGATCGTAATGACGAGACGCTTTTCGCAACCGCATGCTTGACCCATTGTGAGTGTGTGTCATATAGAGAACCTGTCCGACCCAATTAGGGATGGATCTGGAAAGCTAGTCCTCCGAAAAGGTTTTCTTAGCATCCATCTCTGCTTTCAATCAAATCAATGAGGTGGGTGAAGGTGAGGGCAGATCGGTAGTGGTAACTGCACTCCCCTTACAGGAAGTTGAGTCATAGCTGAGGCACAAGGTTATGAAGGACGAGTCATCCGGGCTGTCGGCTCTGGTTGCCTCCAGTGCGTTACACAACTGGCCAGGTGTAATAGATAGTCAATAGGACACCGAAAAGTTTAAATTATTTGTTCAGACAAAGTGCAAGTTTGTAAAAAAGGGAACACTTGAGAGTCCAGCGCCGTCGATAATGCCCAGTCGTTTGAGAGGGAGGGGACAGCTACTGAGCTAGCTTGAATTGAACGAGGAAAGGAAGGAAACGATCATAGAGAGATACCGACGCATAAAAAGAAAAAGGTCAGGTATTGATGTAGCTTTCCCAGATGACTAAGGCCCGGTAAGGATACGTATGAGTAAGAGAAGACGTCAGGGAGGGTCGACGGAAATCTCGGTTCCAATCGGCTGGGGGAAATGGACGACTGGACCGGAAGCTAGCACCCCCTCTCCACTCGATTTACCTGTGCGTTTACCCGATATACAGTTGAGCTACGTGACTGATGATACTGTTCCCTCCTCCGAACATAATCTCCACTGAGAAGTTTTTTTTTTTTGGAATTAGGATTTCACAAGTCTGCTGAAAATAAAATGCTGGGGATGTAAACAAGTCTGTTTACCGGAGCTTATCAAGTGAGTTCCCTCAGCGGCAGTGTCTCAAGAGATAGCTCAACGATGTCAGCAGGGTATTACCCGGTTTATACCATGTTAGAACTGTAGAAGAATTCCTACCAATAGGGTTGGGCTGAAGCCAGAGCAGGCCAGGATCTGAGCTCTTCTGTTATCAGCCTCAGCGGCTACTCCGTTTTTCCAAAATTCAGGTGGGTTACCCTTATGGTCCAGAACTCATCGAACAACTTGCGATGAACTTCTGGTTCAATCCGCTTGAGCACTGGTTTCCTCGCAATTGCTGAGCTGTGCTATACGCCAAAGTACCAACTGTCGAGTACCGATCGGTCATGCTTCTCTGCTACAGCTTCTTCCGTAGCTACCGTCTCATTGAACCGTATCCACCTCATTACCCTTCACGACCAATTCAACCTTTTTGATTTAATGACAATCTCCTCATTCGATTGCATGAGCGAAACTCGTTTTCATGACATTTTAAGCTCTCCATCCATTCATAGCTTGATTTAGCCATCATCGGTCAACATAAAAACGGCGATACCCGTAAGTCTCTGTGGTGCAAGTCTTGTTTTGACGAAACCAGTCTGAGCTGGATGTTTTTACCGCATCCCCGGAATGACGTAGTAGTCTAGTTCGATGATGTAGCTAAATCACTTTCCAAAAATAAATTCTATTTCGGTGATGTTTACATTGTTTGTATGCCCTTCATATACATAGCATGATCGTCAGACATGTTTCCTGCTCTTCCAATTTTATTTGCCTAATCATATCAAAAACCGTTTGAGAGCTAGCACGTTCCAAACGTAGGCTGATGCAGGCTATAAAGGTAATGTAAAGTTTTGATGAAGTCTTTTGGCACGGTTCAGCACCGTTCTCGGATACGCCCCGCGTTCAGTTCCACCCAGGATCGTTGCTGTGCTGGGATGCGTATGTAGCCCACCTACGTCCTGTACCAGTAGGAGAACTTTTCTGATCTTCCGCTTACATTACAACTTTTCGGGAGGGCCTGGTGGATTGACCAGAAACCCTTAGCCTCGTCGGGCATACTGTTGGATTAATTGGGCGGGTGCGTATAAGCCCACTCAAAGACCGAGTCTCTGGACGAGCGGCGAGAAATCCCCACTTCATGGTTCTGTCTCACCGATTTCTACAATAAACATCATCTCGGTAATACAGCTATGGGGAAAGAGCTGCAATAGAAGGACTTGAGAAGTTAAACACCTGCCCTAAAAGAAGGGAATAATTAGGTTGTAATGAGTAACGAGAACGATAGAAGTCCTCAATGAGTCATGTGGAAAAATAAAGATAGCAGCTGTGAGTGAGAACTTGCGAGTGAGAATTTCCGCGCTCCTACTGGCAAATTGCATAGGAAGAGGACCTGAGGACCTTCGCTCCCCTCTTTCTATTTGAGGATGCGCCACGTAATCGAAATTCTCTCGAAATCGCTCTGACCCATTACCGAGAAAATAGCAGAGACCAGTGGTGTAAATAGCCAGTAATCTCTTTAGGTAATCATTTCGATAAAAAGGTTCCAGAGTGATGAAAAGACTTTATTGGTGACATTCGATCTGAGATTTGCCTCTAGTGGTTCATGAACCCAGTGACGGCGCCGTTTGTCGTCCCATCTCTTTCTCAATTTATCATTTTTACTAGCTCCCCGGGCTCGTGCAAGTTCCAATCTCCACCTTTTCTGGCTTCTAGACACGAGTTTCCTTCGATAGGTTTCCAACTCTGTAAGTTCCTGTTCGCTCTCCAATGCCAAATTATTTTCTTTGTAAAGTCAGTAACTACTGTAGAATTTCACGAATGGCAGAGTGTGACATTGCGACGACAAACCCCTTCAGACAAGTTTTTGATGTCGTTGAAGCATCGTCCCATTAGAAACCGGTGTTCAGTCCGATCTCTAATTGTTTGGCTAACTTTAGCCAATTACTGAAACCGTCGGGAATCCACGTGCTTTGACGATCACACATCACTACGTGCCCGACAACATTTATCGTATCTCCAACAACGATATCGGGGCTAGTCGCCTTATGACAACGCCACCAGTACGGTCAGCTAAACCAGTTCAACTCCACCCTGAAACGGTGGTTCTCTCTCTTTTCGGAACGGTGAAGTATCACGAGACATCGTATTATCAAACCATACCCGTAAACTTCCCCGATTTCTGCCGCTGACGTCTTCACAGCACGTCAGTTCCACGGGCGATCTATGGCCCCAATCCCGTTCCTTCGATCTTTATATAATGGTCGCCTATCGTGAAGTTTTTCCCCATCGACAACGTCTAATAATGTTGTCGTTTTTTTTTGACAACCCGGATTCCATCCTATCGTGGTCGTACTGTGAAATGAGTTTTTTGGAATTGTATCGACTCCATCGATGGGACAAGTGACCGATTTAGGAACAGTCTGGTGTGGGCGTACCCAAACAGTGCACTTGTTTAATCGGAAGAAAAAACCGAATGGGCGAAAGGGTGTTCTCAGCTACGAGCCTTTTTCACACGCGGGCGGGATCGTTGCGTATCTTCTCGGTGGTCTCTGTCTGTCACATTCGTTTGTTCACTTTACTGTGATGATTTTGTTGCTCAATTGACTTTGAGGTGATAATTCTCTATCATCCATCAAACTTTCCAAACGACGCTATAGCCTAGTGCTTTACGCCCCGCCCACCTTTCATCTTCCGAAGCTACTACTCGTCTCTTTAGTACTGTTCAGTTCGAGTTTCTGAAGCCTGTCCATTGAACTAAGGACCGGATACCCAGTCCGAAAAAGACACTTCGGCTATGGCTGTAGTCATTTCGAGCAGTTCTTGAGAGGATATATCGTGTTGCAGTCAGGAACCGGTGTAGGAGCAAATCGTGACTGACACATCAGAATGCTTTCCCACGTTCCCGATTGTAGCCAGGGAGGCAGGCGATGTTGAACATATCCTCTCTTTCTCCATTTTGCCATGAAGCGTTCGATTTTTCCACTCTAAATGTATCTGGTGTCAGCCAGGATAGATGTAATCTGAAGATGAGCGGGTCGAAGAGTTTGAGTTCTGTTGAGTGTACGGCGCAACCTAAAACAATCGATCAGAGCTTAGAAAGTTAGATTAACGTAATCGTGCAATCATCCCTTTTGTTTCATCATTGATACAATCGATAATTTGATCACTGTCGAAAGAAACCCCCAAACTACTCAGTGGTGGTTAATTGATCCGATGCTAGTAATATTGATTTGTTTTATTGATTTAATTTACTCTTGTTTATGCTTCTTTCCTTCCAATTGACTGACACTTCTTCACACGCGTGCTCAAGGGATCAGTCAAAGTGTACCCATTCCATAGAGGCGTTTCCCTTCCTTCCATTTTCTCCCCACCACTTCCCCACCCAGAGTTGGTCAGCAGCTTGTTTTTCTGAGGCCACGAAGCTTACAGTTTCCATTTCGACTAGCCACCGTAGCTAACTTTGTGGTCGGATAAGTATTTGATGACTGCTACGGTTTTCAACGAAGGTCGCGTGCATGGCGTATCTAGCTCGGTTTTCCTATTCAATGATGAGCGAAATCTTTTTTGATATGAATGCTGTAACATCGTATATCCCTTTTACCCAGTCGAACAAAGTCATCCGAAGGAAAACTCGTTTGGATTGGAAAATAGCGACCGGCTTTCATCGTAGTCATCCATTCGAATCATTACTGAACCCCATAGAAATGAAAAAACTGGACCAGATCTTTGAATGGCGTAGCCGGTTTTCTATTGGGAAACTTACGCAAACTTACCATATTCGGCTGGAACCGTTTTTTCATCTGTATTCCATATCCTGGCACAGAAATGATGGTGTTGCTGGTGGCAATAAGTAATCTCGTCCGGATGATTCCGATGATGACACGAGAAAAGTAATAGTCTGAAATTCCTGGCCGCTCAGTTCACTTTTTTAGGTAGGCTACGCGTGATCGGGAGGAGGTACGTTCCAGACGCGCTGATTATGAATGATCAGCTGGTATTGTGTGGTCTGACAACTTGTCTATAAGTAGTCACCTGACTCAATCACCGGTAAAACCATTTGATGGCTTTGTTCATTCATTTCACACAGTTTTGACAGATATCTACGCCCACTCTAATCACTCGGCGGCTGTCACTACAAATGTAGGTTGCCCCTTATTTCGAATGGCTCTACGATGCACTCCAGCTGACCAGAAATCATTGAGCAACCTGCATTTGATACGAACTATTCGATGATTGTTCAGTTTTCAACAAAGGTCGAGCGCGTGGCGTATCCCATCTCAGTTTCCCTGTTCACTTATGAGTGGAATCCTCTTCAATCTGAATGCTGTTACATTGTATCTCCCCTTCACAGTCCAACAATGTTATCAGAAAAAAACTAAATTTCTGTGCACAAAATAGCTAATTAGCTATGGGTTTTAATCGCTCACTCCTCTTGTATTCAATCACCAAAACAGGAAAACCTTCTCGAATGAAGATCGACTTCGATCATCGGAGCTCAAGCATGGCGAGGTTAAGTCCCCGCTTTCCGCTTGAAGGGCCGAAAAAAAAGCAGCACCCAGTTCTCATTGCCGATAACTGAAACTCAGATAAGGATTCGAGAGGAACATGCCAATATCAGATTTTGTCAGCTCAACCTATATGGGATCAGAGCATCTCATTTCTTGATCTTCTAGAACTCACAGACAGGCCTCTCTGTTGACTTCCCACCGTATCCGTGGTCCACCTCCTATCGGGTAGGTTGGATGAGATCCTGTTCAGCATAGTGGTGGTGGTCTGTATGGACCCTGGAACTCGATGTCTGTCGGAACGTTGCCCATCTTGGAGAGGAGCCATCAACACGAACTGATCATATCGGTTACGCCACACCAACAATTCAGTGAATTCTGGAGACCGTGATCCAGTACATAGTACGGTTTGATCTTTCTAAAATCTCAATGTTCAGGAGATTGTAGGCTGTGCTGAGGGGATATGAGAGCTCGAAAATGTATCAGATTTCACATGAGCTAGTTAGCTGATCGAAATTGTCAGAAAACCGATGTCAAGTTAATGGAATTGTTCCGAGATTACGGAAATTCAGAAGAGTTCCACGGCAATTGTTGCGAGGTAGTCAGGGAATCATGAGTCATGAGCATCGTGAATCAACTTTTTCGCTCGTTACTTGCTCATTCCCTCTGTTCTACGTCGAATTCTCATTATGCATAAGGGATATCCATTCACTTGCTCTTTTTAAGTTTCTATGTAAGGAAACTCGTCAAGGCTACAGAATCTTAAGTCGTGCTTTGCTTCGTTAGGTGTACGCCGTGTACTTGTTTGTTGAAAAAGTCGCTGACATGATTGAAAGCGCCCGATCTCCAACCTTGTCGTACAACAACGACCTCTTATTGTCTCCAAATATTTCTTCCCTAGAAAACTTTTTTCCGAGAAAGTCTTGATTTATTTCTTGGAGATATAATGTCTTGGATGTTCTTTGAGTGAGAAGGAACTCGCTGTCGTACAAAGGTTGTTCTTATCTCCAACTCAAGTACCCAGTGTGAAATTCCATGATCTGTTGGGATGCTTTGATCTCGGGCGAGAGTAAACGAAACAAAAGTGACATAGAAAAAACGTCTTTGAAGGGGAATAATGAAAAACTTGAGTTTTCCGCACCCGCACTCCCCTACCCTGTCCAATTTTTTTATGTCGTCCCCTTTAGTGATAGAACCGGACCAGCCAGGGCTGCTGCTCGAATGATAATCAGCGTTATTTGAATCTTTAATGCTTTTACATTATTCTCGATGAATTGGATCGTTGAATTGGATCCATCCAGGAAAAACGACCGACCAAAATCGAATTCAAATCGCAACTCGTTTCTCGAAGCGCTCGTGTGACCGGCACAACCACCGTCGCAGCCGCCGCCGCCATCACGTATAGAATAAAGTGTCTTTTTCCGTGATGGCTGAATTAATAGTGCCAAGTCTCATCAGAACTCGTCCACAGAACAGTTCTACTCGGACGGGTAAAAAAAACGTCATCCGCGTCGTTTTGAGCGTTTTTTCCGTGACCATAATTATCGCCCGCTTTCCACTTATGTTAATGGCGGCAAATAACCGGACCACATTAACTCGTATGACGAAAGGCTACGACGAGCTTGGCCTCCCTACCACGTCCCAAGACCGGCTTCGACGAGATTTTTTTTCCCCCGTGGAAGTACTCGATCGGAAGCGTCCCCCTCGTCAACCATTCATCCATTCATTCATTCGTTCCTTACACTATGGCGTATGTAGACGAGATTTCGCTTCTCGGGCTGTCTTTCGCCAGTCTACCGATAATGCAGCGACTTGGCTTGTCGACTTCCCTCATCCGGCGCTTTTTTCTACAACTTTTTTTGGTTTTTTTTTTACTTCGTCTGGTGGCTCCTTCGAGGGATGAGCTAGCACAACTCGCTCTTTCACTCCATCCTCTATATACCTCGGCCTCGTGGCCCGGGTTAGGAACGACCAGCCCTCCTATCCATCGCAGATTTTGTGACCATTCCCCTCTACTGTTACCATTTTTGATTTCTTACAGTCCCCGGAAGTTACATACAGTACCAAGGCCCACTAGACAGGGACAAGGGATCTCCCTCCTTTATTTTCACTTTTTACATTTTCCAGGTGAAAGTAATACATCGTAGTCAAATCTTCCGACGTCTCTTTTTTTCCTTTTTTTTTCTCGACATCTGAACAATAGAGATTCTGATTTCTATGTAATTTGATATAATTTCAAGTGCGATTGAATGGAAAATAAAAACCTAATTGCCACAGAATTGTCCTCTATGCCTCTTTTGTTTGATCCTATCATTTCTGTACTGTTTCATTCTGTTAATTACTTCTTCTGATCATCTCCGCCTCTCTTTGTTCTCCGTCTTCATTTTCTGAACATTTCTGGCATTTCTCTGCATTCATCTCTTTTATTTTTGCGAATTGTCGTAAATGCTCCTAGTGGAAGAGCTCTCCTACAGTAACCTAAGCAGCCCGCCAATCTTTCATTCTGAACTTTTTTGTCTTCCTTGCACTTTCGCACAATGTAAATCGCCAAAGTCAAGTGTTGATTGGTTTTTTTCTGAAATTGTGCCATGTAACCATATTCCATTCAATACGGAACAAGTGGGTGAAAAGTATTACGTTCATCAAGGAAGACGAGTTCCATGTAGGTGCCCCCTTTTCCTGAGCAAATTAGGTAATCATTCACTAATCCCTGAACAACAGCTAACGCATCCCTACTAGTAAAGTAAGTACTTTAGAGGATCCCCTCTATGGACCAGCAACCTGTACATTTTATCACGCCGGTGGCACATTGAAAAGTCCAGGCGTCTTCACAAGATATGAGCTCCCACCTTTCCTTTACCCTCTCTACCTCCAACTGAAATTTGAGCCCCGATATGACGTCTTCTTCCCACATCTTCGAAAAGGGCGATTGGGACGGGCGTAGGAGCTCCTAGGACATGAGCCTCATTGAATCACCTACCCATTCTTTGTTTCCAGAATGTCCGACACTTGATTACTATCCTCTAGCCCATCATCTTTCCCCATGGACGAAGGGCACGGTGGTTTTTCGGATACATGGGTCCTTCAACTGCAACCAACTTGTTATCCCATCAAGGCCAATCCTGAAAGTAACTAGTTGGATTCATTTCGTCGTTGAATGAATGGGATGTCCTTGAGTAAGCTGGTAGCCGTTTCTGAAAAGCCGGGACGGAGAAGTGGTTCTATGACTCTTAAAAAGGTCTCTGTTTTTCCAGCAAATCACTCACAGAGCTTCTTTTAGTGGCTTGAGAGTTTAGTAGGAAGAACCGGTTGGGAATAGTCCGACGTACCGATCATCGTTACGCTTCGTGCACTTGAATGGGAGTACTAATATCGCCGCCCGGAAAACTTCTCACCCCATTTGCACAGCTTCGTACAACAGCTTTACGACGTACGTGAATGTCAATGGGAGTTTTCCCGTCCGTTAGTTTGTTGAGTCATACTGACAGCCATAGAATTTGCCATCCCATTCTCAAAAACCTACGATTTACATCGTATACCAACTATTTCCATCACACACAACGGACAATATTCTTTACGATGACGGCGATATTTTACAGAAAAAACATCGAACAATTCGGCTCGTTTCGTCTGTTTTCTAATGGGGTGATTTCCGATTCTGAACACTACGAAAAGGGGGATAGACATCATATTAGGGGCAGATTTATGTTGTTAAAAGGGGCCGGTTGATTCGATTAGTTGTCTAGTGGATTAATTACCGTGAACGGTAGAAAATCATAGTCTAGGGAGGTAGGAGGCTGAGCGATGTCTGAACGCGACTATTTCTCGGACTTGAAGGACTCAAGGTTCTTAGGGCTGTTTTGCTAGTCCGGTGATGCTGAATCAGAACTTTCGGCACCCTCCCTTTCCCCACGAGCAAATCCCAGATGTCATGTCTCAAAAGTTCTCGAGTTCCTACACTACCGGGTATGCTTGTCGAGCTTGGGGGCCATCAACTACACACGATCGTCAGGATTTAAGTGCTTCGATTTCAATCGGTGTAATCTCACGTCTGACATTATGATAAAAAGGTATTAAGACCAACTAAACTTCCATTGTTTTCTCTTCTCTCTATTTATCTTGATGCTACAGACGCCTTTCCCAAAAGAAATAGTCGTTTTTATTTTCCACTCATTACAAAGTCGGCTACATTCCCAGGATTTTGTGACTCAAATACAAAAAAAGACTTGATTTATGTACGAGTCCTGTGGTATGACAAGTAAGCTACAAGAAATTCTTTTTCCAGTTATTCCTGAAAAAACGAAAAAGCTTCTTGAGGTAACTGGTTTTCGCTCTCCATAAGATTACAACATAACCCTTCGAAAGGGGACCACTGAGTTTCCGAAAGTTTTGCTTTGTGGTTCCTAGGAAAACTAAAGACTTCTGCTCAAAAAGGGATTAGGAACATGCTTAAAGGCACTGTTCACGAAAAAATGGTTTCGTAGATTTGCACATGGTTTGAATTCGACGCCCCCTCTGATACCATTCGTGCAGGAATAAGGTCTAGATAGGGCACAATAAGGGGCCGGAGAGTTATTATTGGTCGCCCTCCGCCCCTCGCTAGGCTGACTACGAAATCTAATTGCCGTTCACCAATTTCGCATTGGAGCGAAGTTGGTGAAAAATCGATAAGCTGGTTGGCAAATTGCCAGGTTCAAGACTGTAGTCTAAATCAGCTGTTTGGGTGTGTTGTCTGCTATTGCAGACATTGCGTCGCCTTCGTGCACTCGCCCGAACACTCCCTAACCGCCGTTCTTTCAATGTGAAACTCGTCCAACCCCCCTTTCCAGCTCTTTTTTTGACCCTTTGTAATTCTTTTTGTTCGTCGTTTTTTGCGCTTTTTTCGTTACTACCGCTTTATTCTAGAGTAGTTCTATCAATTCCCGTCAAAAAAGGGTACCCTAAATTTATTGCGAATGGTGTCTTTAAGGAAATACATGATTACGTCTAAGGGAATATAATAAATTATGTAAGAAAATCAAAGGCTTGACGTCAGGGAGTAATTTGAACTAGAAATGGTTGAGAAGCAGTACAAAGGGCATCCATTACATGATCGACTATTTTTTTTTGTCGCTATCAATCAACCTATTTATTTCCCGGTTGTCACGAGACTTGTCGTCGTCTGAAGAACTCCTTTTACTTCCTTTTTATTTCCTCTTTCCATTCTCTTCCATTTGGTTTCCTCACTTCATGATTTGAACTCACTTTACCCAGCATGTCAACATCCTCTTAGTCAGTTCGTTGGATGTAATAACAAATGCTTCTTGCTTGTTCCAACACTAGGCCACTTCCCAAGTGATACATTATGATACTTCCGCTTATGAAACCATTGGTGGATAATTTCTCGAACTACTGGCTAGAGATTCCGACAGGGGCCAGAAGACTTTTTGTAGTTATTTTAATGGACAAACCTTTAAATATGTATGGGTTTGCTGCATGAGATTTATGGAAGACCTTAGTTTCAATTTTTTTTTTCTACGTGAAGTTCATTGAACATCGTTGATTTACTGCAAACAATAAGCAGAGAGTACGAGTAAATATTTTCCAGTTGTCAGAGGACTAGTTTCTTTGAATCCGTTGGTGTAACACTTCATTGCCATCTGTTTGGTCTCCCTAAGCTCTCCATCAACCTTCCTAGTCCCTATTTCCTTTTGAGAACGCCATATGGCTCCAAATTGAGGTCTTATCTAATCAGAAGTTTTGAAAAAGCCAAAGCAATATTGCGGAAGTTGCCATATTGTGATGATATTATAAAATGATGACAAGATGACGTCATTTGCTGTTTGTTTTGCTAAATTCCTCGCGTTCCCACCACCTTTCCATCTGATTTATTCATATGTGATTCATTGGTTTATCATTGAACTTCGAACTGAAAACGTCAATGACCAATGACGTCATCAGCTGTCAAAACTATCGCCAACTGCCACCTGACGCCGCCTTATCACCCATCATTATCTTTTGCGGATCATTGCTGAAGTGCTTGTCCACCTGGGAGCTTCATAACTCCCGCTGGCTCCGATTCTTATGGCAGACACTTTGAAAAATTGTATCTTTAATTTTAATTTATTATGCACTTTTCAAAGGATTATGCGGAAGAAAAGTTGATGTTGCGCCGTGCACACGTGATTCCGTTGCGATCGGATTAGTAATTGTAAGGTTTGCATAGTTTTTAATTGAAACCAGGCCATGCTGTAGTGAGGCTTGCAGAGGCTTTTCAGCAAATATCCGACAGTTCACTCCTTTTCCCGACTGTTCATCCCTAGGAAAGGATCGAACTATCGGTGCATCCAGACGGATTCAAGCACAACAAAGCCTTACGTCATTGCGTTTCATGGGTGCTGTCTGTCTGGCTTTCTCAATTGCACTATCGTTAGCTTATTGTTGACGTTTGAAGACGGCAAATAGGCTTCGTCCCATTGCTCGTCTTGACTGGAAAATCGAAAGCATCCGTGTTATCTTCCAAATTGTCTTCTGCTTACCATCAGTTTGATGATTTGCCGTTTAGCTAGCTGTTCGTTCGTTTTGAGGCGTTTAAGGCATCAGAAATCAGGGGACGGTAATTGGCACTCTGCTCAAGAACGTCAACAATATAGCTTCTTTTGAATAAACAATTCCGAGACACTTACTAGGTTTTGCAGGGAACTACAAATTCTAATAGTGCTGAATTTGTAAAGATCCATTTCATTAGTGAACGGCATCGCTTCCAGGGCCTACTGGAAGCCTTGAATTGTCTGTTGTCTCTTTGTTTGTCGTTATAGGTTTCTGCTATCCCAAATCATGGCTTCACTTCAACGTTTCTTCCTACTTCAATCCTCTTTCCGTTCACTTCCGTCCCCTTTATTCCTTGAATTCACTCATTTCTTTACCTGGAATCTGGCAGATAAACGATTCCAAGCTCAATTCGTTAAACGCAGGCCAAGAGTCTCATCTAAGGAACTTTACTGCATAGTCCATAACAATGAGCACATATGAAATTTTTAGCCTTCAAGAGAGCCGTAGTTTCGCCCATTTCTACTCAGGATTAGATTTTCGGTGGGAGAAAGTACTACGCTGCACCTCGGCTGTGAAGGGCTGGAAGTAACATGTGCGACTTCCATCAACTAGATGTGCGCGGCGTATCCTGAATGAAGCAGCCCGAGCGGATGCCCGTGGAGTGACGTCCCTACCCAGCCTATTCCTGTCCATAACTCACATGACTGTTCCAACGAGGACTCAACACTTGGTCTAAAGCGGCTTACATGTCTATATTCCTTAGCGGCTTATCCCTATTTCCCCCACCTCCCACCTTCCATTTGTGGGCTACTCCGTTGGTAACGTCGAGCTTATCTTAGCTCACTGGAGGTGTTCTGACGTTCGATATGGTAGAATCTCTTCCTAGCCCACAATAAATTATGGAATGAGTTCTTCCTCTCAATGATGCTCTCACCGCGAAGCTCTTTTGCGAACATCTTCTAGTATTGAAGGTACCTAAACGTGTTGCGTCCACAGTATTTTCAATCTCATCGAGAATCCTGCTAATTTTCAAATATGCTAATATGTAAGTTGAATAATTCCCCAGACGTTCATCAGGGACTCTGATTTTGGAGCAAAACGTTTGGCTCAAAAAGAAGCTTAAGCTATGCCAGGCTTTTTGTGCCACTATCCCGCAATATTGACACACACCTTATTTACCTATTACCTCCAAGTATCGTCTAGGCCCTACTTCTCCTTGGGCTTCGGAAAGTGAAAAGAATTTCCTGAATTCACAAATTATATTTATATCAACTGATTCTTTTTTTTTGACTGCTGATCTTCGAAGGACTGGTTTTTACAATGACCTTCAGGTTTTCTGAAATGTGCCCACTTACTTTATAGTAATTTAGCGGAAATTTTCCAGGAATTTGTTGGCCAGTTAAGTACTCCTTCAACTAGCTATTTGCTCTTCAATTATTAGCTCATCAAATAGTGCTACGCGTCTTTGTACTGTACACCTTGCTAGGCGTATTATCTTTGAGACAGCAATAAGCTGATTTTATCAGAAAATCACTTTTGTTAATTTAATCGGCTGTTGGAAAATTGTTGCTGGGGATTTTCCGTGTTATAACACTGAATTCATCTACGGAGACTTTATAGTCACTATATTAATTTATCTCAAGCAGCTTAAGTTCTAGCATCAAAATAAATCTTTAGATCTCACCATACTGGCTCTGAGCTTCTTAAGTAACTTCAAGAAGTGCCATGCCATCAGCTTCTATGGCGCATTGTAGTGGCCTGTAAACATATTGCCCTATGAAAGTATTAATTGATATATAATTCAATTTTTTACCCAATATTAGACGAATCAGTAACTCAGAAAACTCCTAAAAAGCGGGCCTATCAAATTGTCCTCTTATATAACTCGCATGGATTTAACAGCAAGGTCCATTTGAAGCATGATATGCACAAAGTCGTCTGTAGGCACCTTAGAAACCTATTTTCTCAAACATTACAGTAATCTATTCTGTTGCAATGATTAATTCCCCTAGTCATACCCAATCGCCTCTAGCTAAGCCACTGTTTATTATCGCTCACTTCAACATGTATCATCGAATTAATTTTCCATCCATAATACAAGCTGCCGATCTCTGGATTCGCTGGCCAATATATATTTCAGGGTGATGAATCACTTTCTCATCCATGAAATATCATTTTGTCAATATTTTTGATCAGTCCGCCTAGTGATGAAATTCTCTATGCTTTCAATCAAGTACGCGTCCTTGAATAGAAAACAAATGCATGGCGCGATCTAAATTTTCCTCGGCTCGAGAAGAAATGGCGTTACGGGGTTAAATTACAGTCAGATCCTTACATACTGCGTGCCTTTATTATCTTTATCTCATACCCTTAATTTTTTCCTTCTAACGTCAGTTTATTCGAGTAAATAAGTCAAATTATAGCTTGTTTACCTTTTGTAAACCTACTGAGTTTTTTATCCACTAATTCGCTAAATTCGCTGTTTGCTTATTTATTTGTTCACTCACTTGACTATGTAGTATTGACTTATTGACTTTTATTTATTTTTACAACTTTGTGGGTGTATCAGTACCAGGATCACCAGGCCAGATTGTTATCGGGGGGAAACAATCAGTATGAACCCCAAAAAGTGGTAAATTTTATTAAGAACACCAATTTTTCTTATATCTTTTCTAGGTAATTAGTAATCTTTCCAAGTCACCCTTATTTTTACTTCCGTGTTTTCAACTGCTCCGATGATGCTTCCTATATCAGACATCTGCTTTTTGTTTACTGCTTAACCACTTCCTGAAGAGATGGATGGATACATAGGTGTATGATGTGTGGCCTGTGTGGGTGTCGAGTAGCTCAAAAGCTAATAGCCGTGAGAGTTCCAGACGGATTGTGGCGTTACTATTGAACTGGTCCTTTTTTCCTTGTGAATAGCAATAGCGTTTTCATTCTAATCCTTCATTGTCATTTCTCAACTTTCACTTCCATTGATAGGAGCAGGCCTTGAAATGATTAAGTTAGGCTGTCCTGTTGTAATTGATAATGAACCAAATTTTCGAATTAGCTTGAGTAGAACTTCAGAAAGAATAAATCGCTTGGTGTGAACCAGCTCTGATGAGGGTTGCGCCATGCTTCTGACTTCCATTGAGATTCGTAGAAACATTTGGATGTGTTTAGTTGGATACAATATATGCTCAGGCGGGCCGATATTTCAGAATTTTTCACCCTTCAAGCAATTTGATAGGTAGTGAATCTCAAATGGTATGTCAGGGAATGTGTTTTCATTACTGAATTTCGATTCCTTATTTCTTCGTAAGTGGTACTGGTGACTCCGGAAGCTTGTGTATTCCGGGGACTAGCCATCTGTGGTGTCGAGTTGCTGCAAAACCGATGGAATCATCGGTGACTTCGGTTCACCCATGGATCCTTTACATACTCAGCCTTTGCTGATGGTCTACAAAAAAACTTGCATCTTTTATTTTTCGAGTAGAATGCCTTCAGGAAGTTCCAGTACTCAAATTTTACTCGCTCTATTCCCGTTTGCAAACGGGTGCTCTCTGAATGTCCACCTGATGTCATTTATTATATTTCAGACCATTTTCGTTCAGTTCCGTGTAGATTTTCATTTAACGAAACATCAAAACAACTCGTATTCTATGTATTAGTGTGTAGTGTCGAGGTGATCACTGGTTTATCAGCTGATCGACGACTACGTCATAACCGTTGTTATTGGCATGGACTTAACCTCCCTCTCTATTGAGCTCTAATGAGCTAATTAACGGAATATTGACAATATTCTGTTAATTAGCTTAAAGGATTAAGAACAACTAGATGACGTCTAACTAGAAAAAACGTTGAGTTTGTTAGGAGGTCTGAAAACTGGTAGTGGAGTAGATGAGAGGAGTCGCTGCCCCAGCTAAGCCTTCCTGGACCTGTATAAAGTCGTCCACAAATCCGGGCAACTTTCACAAATTTAGGAAACTTTCACAAAGTGCTAAATGAGTGGCAGAAGTCCGAATTCCCACCAGCAGGTCTCCCCTACAGGTGTGATGGACACAAAGCCATGAAGAGGGCATATTGTAATAATACACTTTTGCTTATTGCGATCGACTAGTAGGCAAATAATCAGTCCCGGAAGTCATTACTAGTTATTGCCTTAATATAAGGCCTCACAATCTTGTGTACGAGTTTTTGCTGCTAATATTTCAGTAGGTACGAGTATTTCGCTTGTATGTGTTGAATAGATAATGATTTCTCTGGCGAGGTCAAGAATTGTCGAAGAAATTGTTCCATCAAAAATTCTCAAATTCAAACCACTACCTGTATGGACATCTGTTACGAACTGTTCCGATAATTTTTGCCAGATTCCCCGTTCTTCCAAATGAAATTTCCCCACACTTTTGAAGCCCTAGCCACTGTTACTGTATAGACATCTTTCACAAACTGTGCCAATGACAGATTTGTGACAGAACTTCATCAGTTATATATGGAATTTTTTGTATTTTTTTTTCTAGCCACGGTATGGACATCCGTCACAAACATCTGTTCCGATAAATTGTGAAAGATTGTCATGGTTTTTTGCTAGAAATCCAGTATAATTCGAAAGAACTTTTTCAGTCCCTGCTTGATGACTGAGAGTAGTGATTATTTGCTTCCTCCACCCCACTCTTAGTCATAAAAAACAGCTCGAGTAAAGCACATGGCGTACTGTATGGGTATTGCTTAGACGATTGCTTTTCCAGCATTGTTGTACCGTGTATTACTTATTTATTTACTTGTTTATTTATGTGCGAGAATTTGAAGACTAAAGAGAAATGAAATTCTTCATCAAAGAAAGCAAACTGAGAGAAATTCTTTTCCTTCATCCACTAATGGATCATTAAAAATATATTCATTTATTTCAACTACTTATTTTCTGCTCGAGGGGGGAGGGAAGTGAAATCTGATAATTCAAGTCTACTCGAATTCTCTGCAGATTTGTCTACATTTGGCCATTGTAGGACCTAACACTGATGACAATAACTGCAATATTTGTTTGCACTTTTTCTATAGTTGTCCTTTATTGTACGATAATATCCCATAATCGTCACTGAGCCTAAATACCGACTATCGCTCTTTTTTTATATTGATGTAATTTGACGGGAGCCTTTTAGTTTCGTGCAGTTGTCACGCTCAGAGTTCTTTTCTTTTCTTTTTCCAAAAATTGATGAATTGGTTGTCCCAGATGATTCTCATGGGGGGAGATCAAGTGAGGAAGGAATCATTTTTCACAAACCCTTCCTGTAGATAAGCCATGCATTCGTAATCCACCCGGGATCGTAGTTAATTCTGAATGCATATTCGGTTCAGACTGACGGTTTGTGATCCGATATACATGTTGTGTATCTTCCCACACTATTATAACACCAGGAGACCCGTCTCAAAAGAATAACATGTGGATCTCCATAAGCCAGCTACTTCCCATCCGAGATTTGTTCCTATGCATGCTGATTATTTTTCAACGCCCACTTCTTATTTTTCAACGTCCACCTCCACGAGCAAAACTCATAATTGCAGAAACTTCATCTTTGCCATTTTAACGTTTACAACTGCTCTTTTTATCTGCTACCCGAAACCCCAGGTAGGGCCGCCGTCCGTCTAGATGATAAGGGGCAACTTGTCCAAATGCCCCAGAAAAAAACTGTCCCAGGAAAAAAACTCCAAAAATCAAAATGGTCTTTTGAGTTGTGCCGCAGGATTCTCTCTAAAAAAATTGGCTCACACCTGTCCCTTCTGTTCCACTCCAACCTTCAGAGAAGTGCCTACAGAGAGAGTGTGTCATTCCTGATTCGGGCAATTTTTGAAGTTTTTATTTTATATTGAATTATTTTTTTACTAAATTTGTACTCCTTTTTTCGGATATGATGTTCCATCCCCTCTTGTCTCTGAGTGTTTGACGACTTCTTCCAAATGAGGAGCAACGTTTAATCTCCTCACATGAAAGGGGTTTCTTGGCAACGAACTTGTTTTGCTTGACTTTCAGGAGCGAGACCTTTGATGTCTTCAGTTCAACTTTTTCTAATCTTCCCAATCAGGCTGTAAGCAAAGTACATTCTCGTAGTCTGCTATTCCTGCTCCAGATTTCATCTGAGACTGGGGGATGGGTGCCATTAGGTTAGACCGCGACTTCTCCGCTACTACGTACCAGTGACCTTTTTTGGTTGCAAAAAAGGTTGCCATAGATTTTTCTGTCGCTAAATTTGCCACCCGCGGAAAATTAGCGCCGTAATCGGACCTGGTGGGTGGTAGGAGGTGGGCGCCTGAACACATCATCTATTTTTTCGACGGTCTCACGTCATTTCGTAATATTCATGAAATTTATCCAGTTTGACTTGTGTGAATAGATTATATGGCTCAATTGAATATCCCATGACTATCACGTCATTTCATATGTACGCCTGAAACGAATCCCATGAAAGAAGAGGCATGTGGGTGGCTTTTTTCTTAAGACTTAGTGGAACTAAGCCATCGCAGAATTGCGTGACTGCGGAATCATGAAGGTTCTAAGGAAAAGTCTCACTAGGGATGCTTGAATGAAGGGGGAGTTGGAGAGGAGGGGAGGGAGCAATTTAATGAGACAAAATCTGTTTCTTTTTCGGGGCACTTTCTCCAGGCCTGGGTATTTTTTTTAGGAACACCATTTGTTGGAAAGTGGTTCTTCAGGTCCAGTTGAAAGTACACAGTGAGTTGTGTACGCTTTGGGTGACTTGTTGACAGAGTGTTACGTCATACTTCCTCCACGTTGTTAAGTGAAGGAATGTGTCTATTATGATTGGTAAACTTGGCTGATGTTCAAAGATGAACCAGTTTTCCGCTGGACTTTTTCTAAACTCAGCTGACATACTAACGTAGATAGTTTACTTATTTATTGACTCTCCACTTTAACGTCCAGGATCAAACTTAATGGGCATCTTATTTTTCATTATTTTTTCTCGAATTTCATTTCACTGTTTTTCAATTTTTTCCTGAAAATAACATTTTTGCTCAACTTCGAGTGATAATGAATATCGGCACTTTCCTTCCCAGATGGGACTTTTGCAACGAAAATTCTACCGAAAATTTGTTTGGACCACGTTTTGGATTTTTTTGCCTTCCCAGAAGTCTAAAAAGGCACCCTTTACGCAATTAAAGGCGGCACTCTTGACATTAAAAATGATTTCTGAGACTGTCGGGAGAAACACGGCCCATATAGAACAAAATAAGAGCCCAAAATCGGCTTTGCTGACGTACACGCCCAAAGCGGACGAGTTCTCACGACGTTGCAGAGGCTGTGGTAGTAGTACCAATCGCACCAGGACCCACACTTTGCACGCAGGCAGCTTATTTGGCTGTTGTAAGTAATAACGTATACTTCCGGAAGAGTCATCCAAATACCCTTTTCATGCTACTTTTTCCGTCTTCTTTTCGTCCAACCTTTAATTTTACTTCTTTTTTTGAAGCCTTGTATTTCTCTTAATACGTGATTTTCGCGTTTCTTCGCCACTGTTCTGGACTATAACTTTCATTATCAGTCTGAACTAGATGCTCTGAAACTATCACTATCTGTGTCAATAAGAATCTATTCAATTAGGCACTATTTCAACCTACACAGGAAGTTCAAAGGGGGCGTAATTTACTGATACGAAATCTGTAATTCTTGGATCAATTACTAATTTTACGAAGTCAGTAATTGGTCTAACAATTACTCTCTTCGTAATATTCATTAACGCCCCCTTTGAACTTCCTCTGCAAGTTGAAGTAGTGCTTGATTGAACCGTTTCTCGAATGGCTTCTGTCTTCCCAGGCTCCGGAGAACGCGAAAACGCCCAGACGTAAGCCGAATGAAGTTTTTTTCAAATTTCTCAAACTGCTCAGCTTAGAAGGTAAAACTCACAAGTGGCATGGAATATATTCCTTTTTGAAAGAGGCATTGCTTGGTGTTAAAAAGGTTTTTTGTTAATGTGTTATACTGGGATTAAATATCAGCATGACGATTTTCAGGAGACCTTCAGAAAAATTTTTTGCCAAATACTAGGGTATTTTGAGAGAAAAAGGGCTTTTTGATCAATCATTTTTATAATTCAAAGATAACAAAATTAAATTATCAAAAAATCAAAGTCGAATTTGAAAAATTTAAATAAAGCTGCAAATTTTAAGACCAATAAGATTAAACAAAAGCGAAACTTAATTAGCGCCTAACAAATCACATTTATAATAGATGTGAATGTAATTGCCCTCATCAGCTTCATTATATTAACAGAAGACTTTTGGCTTGTTGTATCGCTCTGTTTGTCTGCTAATGTTGTTTCCTTTTCTCCCTACATTTGGATCAGGGAGTAGATGATCTGAAGTTCATCTTTCCAATTAATCACCCTATGGCTCCAATTCGTCCCACCTTTTTCTAATATTTCTTGATCTTCGTTCTTACCTCGCTCCTCGAATCGAGATTTCAAACCTCTGTTTCTTCAATTATTCATCATGTCAATATTTTTCAGATGACTAAACGACCAAGTTTGAGAGATTTGGAGGCTGTGGAACCACCTGCAAAGGCTCCATGTGTCGAGGAGAATGAGAACGATGGTGAGTCCCCATAATTATCGATTGAGCAAAAATTACGGTAAGGAACAGAGCGATGGCCATCACTGATTGATGAGCGAACGATGCGCGCAATTACTGTACCAGGTCCTCCGATGGCGGAACTTCGGTCTGCGGATCTTGGGTTCTAATTATCTGTTCTAAATAATTAAAAATATTCTCCATTCCCATGTTCCTCTGCCTTGTTCTGATCTAAGAGGATAGTCTCTGCTAACGTTGGTTTGGGATGAAGGGCAGAAATAATCGAATTATGGGCACCGCTTATCCCTATGGCTGCTCTGATCTTCAATGAAAACCGTGAACCAATTTTCCCTTTACTGCTAACTAAAATGAATTTGGACGATCTAGTGTTATTTACAGATCAGTGATAACCGTGTAATCAATATGTCATAAATTAGAGCCCATCATGTTTTTGTGGGCCCTCCCAGAGACCTTATTCATCGTACAAGCTAAGCATGTTTCGGCTTTTCCCAGTTTAAAAGATTCCAAGAAAGTTTGCCATCGAGTGAATGAAAAGATATAAGCTTCAACGGGCTTCCCGATAGATTTGATTATCTCTTTTCGGGGAAGTATTAAGGCTCAGGCTCTTTTCTTTTGTTATGAAGTACCTCAGGAACGTGGTTTTCGGTGTTTTGCAGTGGCTATTGAAATGCCCATTTGTTTCCCGGCTTCTTTTCCGATTGAAACAAATAGATATCATATTTCTTGTTGTCGGCAACGGGATGGAAGTCCTCCTCTAGCTGATGCTTATCGGAAGCCATTTTGTTTCGTAGAACCCTTACAGTAAGTTGTGTTTAAAGTTTGCGACTCGAGGAACAAACGATCCGGCGTCATTCGCTTGATTAATCACTCTTTCTCTTTGCCTTTAGTAGCTTATTCAGGCGATATAGCGTTTTTATCCGAACCCGAAGCTCATTTGAACTCTCCTGGTAAGGTAGCTGCCCTTATTGTTAACACCATACGAAGTCTCAGAGGTTTCTCTATTTTTCCTCACCGTTAGCTATAGTCAGAGAACTTCGCACAAATACAAAGTCAGAAACAGGGTGGTGAGCCGGTCGGCTAGTTGTCGGTATTCCTCCTCATTTACGATAGTATAGCCTTTCCTCGAAGATCTGTGACTTCCTTATCGAGAGGTGGCCGAATGGCATGTAGCGCCGTTATACTCACGGTCAGAGGTTCGAACCGTTTCCAAGCTTAGTAGACCATCTATGATTTTTGAAGCAATATGAAAGTGATCTTAAAATGGAATCTCGACTTTTTATGTAAGTATATTTTTACGAATAGTCGTTTCACTCAAAGAGACAATCGAAGGACCATTGGACTAAGGGCTGAGTGCATAACGCGACAAAGATTTGTTTGGTTCATCTTTGCTTCATATCCACTGTGTCGCACAGTGCTCCTCCATATCCATCATGAGTACTGTATCGAATAGAGGCTGGAGACATGGCGTACAATCCTGCCAGAGCCGTATGGTTCCGCCATTCGATAGCTTAATCAACAGCTACCATTTATGGTTGGCATGTGTTGTCTTCGACAGAACACAGCCCGGAATCCCTGGCAAGCTCCTGAAATCAGCACGGATTTCCTGAATTCTGATGACGCACCAGAAGCTAGGTGCTATCCCGGGCTGAGTGACAGTCATATGGGATTGACTTATACACGAGTGGTCCACCTAAGCTCTTGTCCCACGGGTTGCGAAGGAAATGCCAACAGAATGGGGTGTCAGATGTCTCAGCGATCCTTTCTATTTCCAGCCATATCAAAAGTCATATGGCCCCTAATACGATCGGATGTAATTGAAGACGGCACTTGTGGATGGCTGCCGGCGACATACTCGTCATCGTCAACGTCATCTACGTGCCTCAACAATTTGGCCAACCAGCTCATATTTCATTCCCTCCAGTTCACGTGCTACCTACAAGCTGTTTTCTGCTCTGTTTGGGTGATTTTCAGCTCAGGCTCTTGCCCTTTTCCACTTCCCCCTCTTTTCTGGCTGTCTGGTATGATCAGATGAGCTTATGAACATGATGGAGGTCTCAAATTTCTTTGTCTTCGAACTTCTCTGAAATTTAACAGCTATATGTCTATCCTGCAGGCAGAACAGGGGCATCAAAATGTGCCCGGAATACGGAAATCGGAACAATCGTGAATATAGCTAGTGTAACGCCTCGCCCATCTAAGAATCACACACCTATAAAAGAATTACACATGGAGTTGCCAAAAAATCCTCCAAGGAGAACTTCTTTTTCTTAGAGGATGGGGAAGAATTCCTTCCAGGAACTCCCTAATGAAGTTGTCTTTTTGCTAATTCAATAGAACAAAAACAAGTACAACTTGAAATTGGATTACTCAAGACTCATTTTGTCATTCTTGTGAGGTCTTCTGGCTAGACAACATTGAATTTTTATATCGTCAAGGCTTACAGTGCTATCGTCACTTGCTGTGGTAGAATGACTATTTCTAAGGACTCATCAAAGGCAGCTTATAGGTCCTCGTTCCAAAACTCCATCAGTTATTTCACTCACAAACCTCCCTCTCGTATCCTTAGGCCAAATTGCTCCTACGAAGCTCAAATTTTAAATAGATTAACGATGTTCAACATAAACAAACACCCTTTCTATCAGAAAACCGTAATCGGATATCAATTACTCCTTATTCTCCTCCAGAACCAGGAATGGGGATATTTCTTGTTGGACCGGACCTCTGTGAGGGATCCAACCATACCCAACAAATACTGGAAAGGGTAAGGGTGGAGCAGCTGTAAGTGGTGGTGGTGGTGGTGGCGCGTTATTACATCCCCCAATTCCAAGGTTACATCTCGCACAAGTCTCATCCCTAGCACCCAAGCTTACTGTTACTATGAGCTTATTTAGTACAAGATTTATTCGCTATGGTAGAAATCTACCATTCATGAATTTCATTCATCTGTCCCAGTCAATGCTTGTATAGGTCAAAGAAACAATCTATACCAATGTGCAATTGTGAATGGTAGATAAGTGCATGGCGCATTTTGAAAAGTACTAATCCATAGAGCAATCATTCATAGAATCTTCATAGATTTCGACAGAATTTAAAATTTTAACAGATTTCTTGAAATTCCTTAAATCATCTCTAAAAATTGCCAGTAGACTGAAAATTATCATCAGACTTTTGGATTGACTCTCCTCAAGTGTTTCTGTGAATCATCGTGTTTTTCTGGTTTGTTTTTTAGAGCAACAAAAATTGTTTTCCAGTCGAATTACTTGTATTGGACTTGAAAACATATGAAATAATAAAGACGACAAACAAGCAAGCATGTATCTGCCAGACGTTCTATTGTCCACTGAAATTGCTATGGGGAATTAATTAATCAACAAAAATCGCATTGTCGATGCTCCTAACTCGCACTTCACTCTTAATTAATTATTAGCTGAAAATTATTTTTGTATATATAATTTTTTGCGATCTTCTGGAAGCTTCAACTTTCGAAGGATTTCTAAGGCGTACCGCAGAAGTGGTGGAAATTTAAGGGCAGTGGGGCACTTTCGATAGAAAAAAAGGAGGAAAAGTAAAAAAAAAAGTGGAAAAATTGTTTTTTGCAACTACTTTTTCTGGGCGACACTTTGAGAGGCATGAAATAGGAGCAGATTCTTTAAAGAACTCTCCAAAGTACAAAATGGCATTAAAGACACATTCCAGTAGAAATTAGAAGTCATAAAGGCCCCGAATGAACCAAGCCATTACCATTTTAACCAACGATTTCATTTTAATTGAACACATGAACTTAAATGGTTTGGTTAATTTCAGGCTCGTTCGGCTACGGTAGAACATTCTTGTGCGTGGAATGAGTAATTAGAAGTTAGATGAATTTTTTATGTATTACAAAGAGTTTTAAGTGCAAGTGAATAAACAATTCCATGGGTTAAGTCCATATACACGCATAGGCTGTAAATCACGCCCCGCCTATTTCCGTCAGTTCGCTTTCCGTCAGGCGTCACTACGGTCGTTAGTACTACCTTAGAAATTGTATTTTTATTAATTACTCATAATATTGCCTTTTCAAGTACCATTTTCTTCCAAAGTTTCCCGACTGGTACACAAAATTCCTCGCGGTTAAATTTAAATTAGACGTTGAAGTAATTATTCTTTTCTGACAGAACCTCGGCCTGTTCCGATTTCCGATTTCCGCAGGGTGGTTTTACAATTTTGAAGGCCATCGATGCTGTTCGGCTTTTGTGACGTTATGCTTACTGATTAGATGGATTTGACTACAAATCTTCCTACTCGATGTGCTCGACTATGGAAGTATTTCTGGCCTCATGCATCAACGCTCACTCATTACTAAAATTAGTCTAATGAGCCTAACTGAACTTTACCTGCAGATAAGAGGCCTTAAACCCTAGATCAGCCATATCGAGTATGACGGAAGCAGTAAATGGAACTCATTCTTGTTACGTCAGTAAGAGGATGCCTCTGTACGTGGTAAGAGAAAAGGATTGGTAAAGGTCGTACCAGCTAATTGAGCAGAGTCCTCTGAAATCCACTAATACATCCCCTTTTCCCGTTCCGATCCAAGAACAGGAATCGTCATTCTGCTTCACTTTCTCCATTTAGTCCGTCGGGTATGAGGTCCGGTGTAACCCCAGCTTCCTGATTCCTCCTTAAGCCGTGAGTTAATTGCTTCCTGGTCATCTGTGGAGCCACCCGCTGCGAGGTCTCCTGTTCAACGTTGTTTATGTGGCAGGACATTGTCTGGTTGCTTCGTTGTATACACCCATGCCCTCGAAGCCGATCGTCTCGTATTATTTTTCCGATTCGAGCAATCGTCATATGATTCTGAATGACAACACTTCTGACGGCTTCGTACCACTTGAGACCCGGGCACTTGCGGGAAGCATTCGCATTTCAATTACTCGGAGAGCTTGCCCGTTTCTTGCAGAAGTAAGCAGGCATCGTGATTCATCTAAGGCGACAGGACGAGTGACGAATTCGTGGCTCGTCGCTTCGGAGCCTCAGATACATATCTGTCAGTCACAATAAACTTCAGATGTCAATCGTCACTTCGCTTAATCCTACTAGAAACCTCATTACGGATGGAAATACCATCACTTTGTAGGAGCAATGTCACAGGTCGGCGGAAACTCTCCCTGTTTACATATTGTCTCGGCTTATTTACAGAGTGTTTCGCGTTTCAAACTTTTCCTGACGATCGTTGTGGCAATGAGGAAGCTTGAGTCAGTACCTTACTTAATTAGTACCAATACTGAAGGCGGCTGAAGGAAGGTGCTCATCTCGAGGTCCACAACCCCAAGAGCACACCTCTTTGGTGGTCCCGTGTTGGCGTTCCCGATCAGTAAAAGCAAACCCGTTCTTCCTTTACTGAGCCCCACTCCAATCAATGTATGTTTCGAAAAAAAAACTGGTGAAAGCAGTGCCAAACAATAGACTTACCCAGTAAAGATTATTTTGGGTAGTTCCCTTGTTGGGAGATCTCAGTGGCTCCCAAAGCAGAGTGCACACGGAAGTGGCCTGGTTTGGTAGTAGAAGACTAATCAGATGCCAGTCAACAACTCATTCGCTGTTCGTGGGATTGGCATTTCTTTGGTGGCGAAGGTTGTGGAAATGGCTTGTGTTCAGCTTTCAAATCTACCCCATACTTATTACTTCCTCATCCATTGGCATAGGACTTGCGCATTAGGAAGGATGTGCAGGCACTTAGCGCTGTTCCCATTGCCAAGCATACTCGTTCGCATTAGTCCCTTGAACGGCGGAAATGTTTAGAATCGTTGATGAGGTGGCTTGTCGTAAATCGCTACTACTTTTCAGACTACATTCTGGGGCTACGTCTCGGGCACTCTATCGTTAGTCTTACTGGACTCGCTCATATCGAATTAGCTGAAGAACTTTGCCCGATGATCTTTCCTTGTCAACTTTTAATTCTTTTTGTTTTTGCTCCCCACCTGCCATGCTTCTTCCCGAACAGGGGCCACCAGCTGGGGCATTTTCCATTTCCATTCAAGCATGAACATTTGAACATTCCGCATAGGACTAAGTATAGTCAGGAGTTCCAGATTAGTGAAATTGTGGTGAATCACAGGCAAAGTTTCTCAAAGGATCATCATCTCAAAGGAACTGGAAGGAGGCTTACGGACTTCAAGTTTTCTAATCTACTCAACTGTTAGCTCTCTAGTAACCTTCCATAGGTGACGGACTGAGGCCGTAAATGTGCGTCGTATAAGTAATATTGTGCCCAATTACATGTTTTCCTTTAGCATGACGTCAAATTGGAAGTGAAGTTTCGCTTCCGTAGCTATTATGTTGAGCGTGTGTGACTGCATTCAACAGCCACATCGAATATAATGCCGTCAGACTGCTGTCATTGCCCTCTATTTCCCACTACCTTCGACTCCTAGTAAGTACATATGGCTGTTATCAGAATTTCCGTCCTGTTTTACAATAACAAGTTTCCTCTTGGGGATTAGCCATAGTAAGAAGCACGGGAAGTCTTCTGGGTAAACAGTCATCCGATATTCTGTCCATTTTCTCACTTTCCCATGGCTTTTCGGACTAGACTTGAAGCTGTACCAACGACTGACTAAAAATCGCCATCTCAACTGGCAATGACGTGGCACACTCTTAGGTGTAATCAGTAAACAAACAAGTAAACAAATTTGGATTTATCGTTGTGTCCTTTACTTCTTGATACTACTAAGCATTCCCTGATCATGGGCATATTCTGGATGACGTGGGACTTAAGAAGGAGTAGTGGCAGCCAGCAGTAGCGGACATTCTAAAGCAGCTTTAATCTCAACTGATTCTCTGCAGGCTGTATTCCTGAGAAGTACTTTAATATTCCCTCGCCTACATCGGCGTATCCCGAATGACGTAAGATTTGTGAATGTAGTGGGAGTAGTGTACTTACGGGCATATTAAAAGTTGTTTAATTTCTATCTAACACTTTGTGATTATTACTTCTGGAAATCCTCCCACGTGCATGGGCGTACCCTATGTTGTTAGCTGGACCACTTCCCCTATTAATCTTCACCATGGGTGGGTCTAGCCGTTCGGGGTGACATTTGCTGCTTCCAGTTAGGGCTTCAAATTATTATTTGGAGCGTGTGTGACTATTCTTCCTACCTTATCTTCATACCAATCGATTGTTTTATTTACTTATTTACCAGTTTTTGGGTTCGCTTAATGCCATCACCCGGGAGAAATTTGAAGTTTCTCAGCGAAACTTATTAGTAATATGTACGCTGTACCATTGTACTTTAGAAATCAAATTGCTTATGAAAGCCGCTATTTTTTCCTCGTATTATTTTTTACGCATATTTTTGTTTACTTATTTGCGCGTACTTTGACGCACAAAACATAAACAACCCATCGACTCAAGGAAAATTGCACAACAAAATTTAAAATTTAATCCGGCGTGGATAATAAATATAACCCTGTCCTTCCATTTTCAAAATGGAGTATCCTAGTCCCTGCGCACTTTTGTAAAGAATAGTTGTAATTTTCAATACGGACTCGAAATCTTTTTTTTTTCTTGATAACTGTCATGTTCTCAGGGTAGCAATTGCTTTCTGCTGATATTTTATCTGTCAGACTTCAATGTATCTCCCGAAAAAGCGAGCTTTCTGAGGATCGACTATTTGTTAGGTGTCCAGGAAATTGCGGCTTTTAGGAAAAATGACGTTAATCTCCACAAATCCTTCCCGGAATTATCGTTTAGGAAAAAGAGGGCAATATCAGTACCCTTCCTGGAAACCTGACATATTCATTAGGGTGTCGGAAGAAACCTAATGATAACCAGTAAAGCTAGTTTTCCATAAAACCTGGTGATTTCCCTGGAATTGAACGCGTTGGACCGAAGATGAATCATGAAGACTGATAATGATATCCTGAAAAAGCACTGTCTTTAGATGCATGGGACTTTAATCTATGCCACCCCCTTGTAATGTTTGTTCCCCTTATGATTTAATGACATCGCTTAGATTCATAGCTGAATTGGCATGTAACCCATTGTTACCCATGGATTTGAGGTGGTGTCCCAATTGGCATATGACCCATGAATTCGAGGTGGTGTCCCGATTATGGGGTAGAATCCATGGACCATTACATCTTAAACATTTAGAGTGATGTCATTCCAGATTCCGGTACATTTACGTTGAATGGGACCGAAGAGACTTTCCTCCCAGAGCCCAACCAGTTCTACTCCTTAGGAGCTGAATTGAGAGAAGTAAAGATTGTTGGAGAGAAATTGATCACCGTCTATTGTCGTTCAGCTCCACAGCTGCTTTACGGCTGAGCAGAAGGGAACGCAGGAGGTCTAAGGTCTATTCCCAGGGTCCCTGGGCTTTTCGTCCTCTTCAGAACTCTTTGAGGGCATTGTTGAGAAGCTTCAAATGGCAAAGATTTCTTAGACTGTATTACTTGCAATGGTCTGCCAATATGTAAGTCGTGCTTTTGTACTCCCAGATGAGTCTGGCGCCAATTGACCGGTCCCGTAGAGATGAAAGGCTAGGATGACTTGGGCGCTCAATGTATGTGGTGGATTGCCATTTGTCACAAGCATGGTCCAAAAACTCGATCCGGCATTGGGATCTCTGACCATGCTTATGACAAATGACATCACCTACACTGAGCCTCCGGAGCTATCTGGTTCAAAATCAGGACTCCCCAAGTCGCGAATGTGCATGCATGTACCAAATGATCATTCAAATGTTTCTGTGATACAGAGAGGTGTTTGAATGACTGGCTTATCCCAAGAAACCGAAAATTTTCGAGTTTATTCTCCTTTTGATATAGGGAAATGTGTTATTTTGTGTGTGGGGTCTGTGCAGATTCAAAGGAGTTGTTTTTCCTTGTGCCCAAACTTTTCAGTCCCTTTGTAGAAACTGCTGAAACTCTCTCGAGCACATAATCCGATTACGGATATCGTCATATCACGGAACTTCTGAATGCATCATCATTGTGTTGTCGTAAACAACTGAATTTCTTCATCCCTGCAACTCCTACTTCCTCTTTATCTCCCATCGTCGGATTATTTGCATATCATTTGTGCAGATGTTTTTCATGTTGCGACGATGCCTTTCACACAGTTTGTTGATCCACCAAGATCCTGAGATCACCTCGAAAGCTTCCCTCCAGTGGAACTCTCAAATGAGAGTTTCTTTTTCACTCTTTTGTTTTTTCTTTTGGAAAATTTAATATTTCTGCAGAAAGGCTCCATGGCCTGACAATCAGGCTCAAACGCGCCTCAAGAAATTGCTCAACAATTGCAATTACTACGATCCCCTAAACGAGGCTATAACGACCATCTCCCCCGTCAAAGAATTCACGACATTCCTGCTTACAACTATGTTCCCTGAGGGAAGGTTCTACTTCTCACCCATACCTATGTGTTCTTCCCCGCTCGCGAACTCCTCCTGGTGAGAACCATAAAAGTTTGCAGTCATAGGATCCCCCTTAAAGCTCGAGAGGCTTTCACTTTTGTAAAATCAGACACCCTTCCACTATTTTCTCTTGTTCATCTATATAGGAGGTTTCCGTCCCCGAGCCGGTGAGACTTTTTCTTCATGGGAGCAGTCAGTAGGGAAGGGGCAACAACCAGATTAAATATAAATGAAATTATGCAAAAAAAAGCTATGATCTGACAAAATCACACTGCTATTTTTTTCAAAAACTCTACTTTCATTTGTAATTGTAATATTTTCATTTCTTCTACTTGACTCCACCTCTCTTTTTACAATTTAATCCTTTTTCCTCTCGCATTAGAGTGTAGTTGAGTCAATTAAAAATTGCCGAATTAGTAAATAAATTAACAAAATTTTCGGCTGCGATCAATTATGAATTTCTTTTTGTTAAGTTTCAATTTTTAGAATTTCATAGAATTCCAAATTCTCAAGAGGAACTACAGCCCTCGAAACCCCAACTTTCTAGAATTCTGAGAGCTGCAGTTTCCCTAAGTAAAACTGGGGACTCTTCGAACTAAATAAATGATGATATTTCATTCTAGAGCAACTATTACTTGGTCGCTACTACCAGTAACCACTCAAAGACATAACTTTGAGCTGTTACCCCCTACTGTTCTGAATACTAGTAACCATAGTCATTGCCTTTCCTGTTTATTTATTTTTATTTAGGGATTGTTTTGCCCCCGCTCAAAGACAGGTTTTCGTTGTACAATACTTTGTTGACGTTGTAGCTTTACTGCATAGGAATTCATATTGTATTTTGTTACTTTGTAATCTGACGAGCTACAATTTTTATGAAAGAAAAAATTGACGAAAGCCATTTTTCTGCATAGAAAATGTATTGTAAAAAATTATACTGTAGAATTTCGTCACTTCATACATTGAATATGAATTGTAGTGAGATTCGCAGAAAAGATTTCTTTCCATATGAAAAAGGGTGTACGGTAATCCCAGAATCATGATACTCAGCCTGAATCTCATTTAATATCTGAAACAACATACACTGATTCACTGTCCGCAAAATCTCATTACCCTACTGGGCTTCCTCTTCAGCTAATCAACAAACTCTGTTGACTACTTTTGTTAAACTGAGCATAACAGTAAACAGGAATCATAACAGGATCACTACCGTAATCACTTAATCAAATCTGCTTGTCTCTTTAGTTTTCTAAGTGGCGTGAATCCTGTTAGATTGCCTTCAGCGTACTACCATATACACTTCTTTGCTTTTAAAGCTAGGCTACTATCTGGTATTTGCTAGGTATTCCCGACTACGTCTTGGGAGGACGGCATGCGCCATGCGTACCGCTCTGATTCAGAATCATAGCACTATTTGAGCAAGTTCTGCTCCCTTCAAGAGAGTTCTCTCAACCGGAGCAGTGAAACACGCGTGTCCCATTTTCTTGTCGCTAGGAATCAGTTGGTCTTCCTACCTACATATGTAGAAGCAGCTCTGCTGGATCGCCTATATGCACATCCAATTACCGACCATCCGAGAGGTTGTCAACGTCAAACCGCGTTCCTATGTAGGCATCCATATCGTCCTTGGAACGAAAATGCTTGCTTTTGCAAAAGAATGGCATGAGCTAATTGCTGTCCCCATAGACCTTGTTCAGAAGATTCGTCATTCTGCCTTTGGTGGTTCGCTCTCTTCATTAGTCGTTCCAATGTTCCTCGCTATAAATTGTGCAGGTTCCGTATGGCTTTGTTGCAGATCACCCACGACCACTTCCTGCGTCGATCATCTCCACACTCATTGCCCAGATCCAACATCATCCCTGTATCTGGGATCACGATCACGAATTCTTCGGACGTCGAGAACAAATCGATTCGGCTTGGCGTTCGATCGCTGAGCAAACTGACGTACAAGGTAAGCTATCCTAAATGATCCAGTAGCAGATATAAACTTTATCCTTTTGAGTTTGGTCTGGGGATTATGCTGCCCCTATCACCGCTTGCAATCGATATATCGATTTTTGTAGTCAATCTGTTCCATTCATCCCTCTGACTTCTTTATGATAGCGCCTGGGGTTTGTATCCCATTTCTTGAAGAACCGTCCCCAACTCTATCATTAGGAAAACTCATTTCAGTCTCTAGTCGATATATGGGTTTCTAGATACCTTTCAGCTCATACCTCTCCCTCCATCGTTCCACAATCACGATCTCACTAATCAATAATCGATTTCCCTGTTTTATCAGCCAAAGTGTTGCTTTCAACAGGCAATCGATTGTTAGGTCGATATATCGGCTTGGAAATGTGTATCGACATACGGCCTTCCAGCCGATATATTGACAGAGGATCTGGTTCTTCTATCCTTTGATTCTTCTAGTTGCTTGGATCGATATATTGATTCCCCTGAGAGTCACTCTTTGATCAATCGCTTTGTAGCATACCCTGCTATTCATTCTCTTACTTACTTTCCTTCCACCCTTTAGATCACTTGGTCATTTCTTCATATTCAGTTCATTGATCAATTCATTGATTCCCTTCCTTTTTATTCTCGGATCAATACATTGATTCCTATTGATTAGTCTACCACACAAATATAGGAATCATGTTCGTTGGAGGCCATTTCCAAGAGAATCGTACTTTGACCTTCTATTCACTTCACCCGTCCGCATTTCCTTCAATATTTGCCCTTAAATCGGTTATCGATTTATTGATTTTTGTTGAAACTCCGATTGGTGACTGATTGGAAGATGTTTCATATAAAGACCCTGACGTCATTTTTTTATGAAATGACTTAGCTAATTCTTCTGTTCGTGGTCATAGTAACGCCTATCCTCGTGTTCCAATTAATCCCGTATGATGTCATTATACGTCTTTCATTGGGCTTTATAATTGAGCGTGGTAGGTCTTCGCAGGGAGTCTTATGAGTTTTGTTGTTATATTCCCTTGTGCTCGGCCCAGTTTGCCCATGAAACAACGCAGTCTTTAGGCTTTCGCTTTGTTTTGCTTCTCGTGACCACAACCAGTCGCTGTCTTATCGGCTTGTTTTGGAAGTACTGTTCAACATACTAATGATTAAGTACCTGGCCATGAGGAACTTCCATGTTTGATCATTGATGTCCGCCAAGTAAGCTGACTGCTTACGGCTTAACGACGATGGCCAAATATGGCCATATTCTCTGAGTCGTAAAGAGTACACACGAAGTAAACACGTCATTTCTGTTTCAGCGAAGTCGTAACAATCCGAGAAGAGCTTACTGCGACAATTTTTCTACGAAAAAGAGTTGCTGACAATCTTTAAAACTCCCCATTCTATTTTAATCACGCTGGTGTAATTATCCTTACGTCACTAGGGATTACTGTAGAAGTCTCAGCTGCAATTATTCGGTTAATCACGGCTATTTATGGCCAGCATCAGCCGTATTTAGTCGAATTTGCACACAAACAGCTTTGCAGACAGCTTCTTAGTGACATCACGATTCATATTTGTTGAATAGGCGTGGTTAATCGGAAACAAGCACGAGTTATTCTACCTGTGATCTGTTATGTGTCATTGTTATGGAGCTCCTCACAAATATCGCGGTTTCATGGTTTCCCATTCCCAAGCCTGCCAGCTGTGGCCAGGTTTCCATCATCTGTTCCTGATTGGAACAATGTTCATTCGGAGTAAAAAGGTCTTTTTCCGGATCATAACGGCAGTCCCCAGAGCCCACCTTTTCTGGATTTGAACCATAAATTATTCATTCCTATCTAGAAAGGTCCCACCCTCATCTGCAGAAGCCCATTAACTAATGCCGTTCCGGAAATGGCGAAGACATCGGATGTGGAATATCCTTTTCATCAACTTCTCATAGATCATTTCAGTGGGTGTGGTAGCAAAGTGGGTGGAAGAAGTCCCCGAATGATCAACCCCACATAGCCTGCTGAGTTTTTCAACCTCGTATATGGATGTATGGGTATGCATTCAAACCCCTTTCTCAGTAACGTTGAAAGCCTTGCCTCAACCAGAAAGGTCACACTAATATCTGATGTTTACTGTTTCTACATAATATGGGCGTGACTGTGTACATTCTTATCATCAGCTGCCCATCCAGCATCGCAAAATCCTTTTTGTACATCTTTAGTACCAGTCTGTCCAATCTGATCAGCGACCAATCACTTCTGGGTTAGCGGCACTTCACAGGAACATCTTGGCCCGTTACTGCTTAGGAAGCACTTCCCATAACATTATGAATGGGACATGTTCATCGACATTCATCCCTGCACAGGGCTTTTCCTTCTCGACTGTCCTCGAGCTTTCAGTGGTTGCACAGCTAATTTTGCAGTATTAAGTTGGTTGTTTCTCAAGCTCCTCACAAGGTTTGTATATAAGCCTTATCGGGCAGGCGTTTCAGCGGAATCGCCATCTTCACAGCCTGAAAGGAGCCTAATAAAGCTAATTCCGCAGTTATTTTTCTAAAATGTTCCGCTGTTTCAATGCAATTCACCTGCCATTTTTACTAGAATCGTTTGAATACTCGGAATAGCTATTACTGTGGAAAAACAGACCTATACGGCAGTTTCAAAGAGCGGCCACTCACTACGAAGGTACTATGTGACACGTGGTTTGTGGCGCTATCGCTCATCAGTTTTACCTCGAAATTTTCAATTTTTTGTTTTCTTCCTGTTTACAAGTAATCCTGTGTTGCTCTTCTTGTCAGCTCAGCAACCATCAACTTCTGAGGGATCTGAGGGATAAAGGTGTTTTGATTGACGAACGACGCTTCGAACTCTGTCAACAAGCCAATCATTCGTTGTAATCCCGGGCTTCATACAATCCTCAGTAATTTTTGCGAGATTCTGTGTCATCTCGACTTTGTCAGTTTCATTCACTTTGGTAACAGCGGACCACTCCTTCATGATGGTTCTTTCGTTTCCGATGAGTCCTTTGTGGCCTTTCGAAGTACTACTTCTGATCAGTCCCGATTTTCAGAGCCACCATCCTCGCTTAGGCTTACTACAGAAGATCTAGACGTTCATTTAGACGTTCATCTAGGACTTCTGTAGTAAGCTTGAGCGAGGATGGTGGCTTTGGAAATCGGAATCGTTTCCATTTCTTCGCCGTTTTCATGTCCTCTCCGCGTTGACCCGAATGTCCGGTAGGGCAGAGTGGCAGACGCTTTGAAACGCAGGAATTCGGGCTGCGACGTATTCGAGGAGCTACAGTTCAGACTCTTTCTTTCGGTACTTGTCGTAGATGAAGACTAGAATGTACTCTCACTCAGAAAGCTAGCCGTGGACGGTCATTTTTCGGAGATAACCTTTATCGGCGCAATAATCAGCTATTTTTGAGAAGCTTCTTGTTCCGTATCGAGAGAGCAGGTAATACACTATGAAATGCGCACTACTTTCGGATATACCAATTTATTCAGCAGTAGAGTGGGTCCTTAATAAGAGCTTCAAAAGTGGTAATAACTTACAAGAATTCTTCTGACTCGCCTATCGTCGCTACGTAATATTGGGAAGAGGGAAAGGGGGAGTCTTTGAATTCTCGGGAACTGTTGGTCCAGCTATGAGCTACATGGGAGCTTTATGAGTGCCCAATCAGAGTGTTTTCTCGGCGAATCAGTTGGGCTGCTCATGATTGCAAAAAGTGTCAGCTCCAATTTAGGCCATACAAGGGACGGAATTCCGAGTTGTTTCCGTCGTGCTTTTCCCTCTTCCACAGAATTCCCAGGAATTTTATTTCTCGATTGAAAATTGATAGGCCCTGAATAATGCTCACTTTGCTCGAGCTTATAGCCCCACCGGCTTAGGCAGTCACTTATAAAAGTTGTTGTGATGGATTATGTTTCTTCTGGGCCCACTTAATGCTCGTTGATGTCGTTTCGGAAGGAAACCGAGTAACGGGATCAAAGAACTGGTTGATGGCTGCCATTGCCATTTGGTGGCTGACAGATAACGCCACTCCCTAAACACTTCAATGTTGCCTGAGCACCATTTGTGACTGCTGGCCATTTCTTTCAGTGAACTTTTGTTTTTCACTTCGAACAAAGGGGTAATCTGAGAGCACTTTGTCGTTGGGCTAAGGCAGGTCTTCCCGCTGTTTCGACATTTCTCCATTTTGAACTTCTCCACTTCCAATCTTCTCTCAGTACCTTTACTTACTACTTTACAATCCTTCGCCTTAGCTTCAGCATTCTCTCAATCTTCTGATTTTCACCAGCTGAGAAACTCAATTTCAAGGTTACCTTTCAAGTGTACTTGCTTATGTTTCCGGTTCTATTTTGTTCGCTACCTAAACGGCCATGCAGCAACTGTTTTTCTTCTCCTTTGGCTTTTAGTTTTTTAGTTTTTCCCCATTCCCGTTGGCTTTCTGCACCACTTGCAAACTTCATGTAGAATGTGCCTTTCCCATGAATTGTATGCTCTTTTTGAAGTTATTTCTATCTAGTTATCTAGACTAGTTAGTAACGAAAAGGTAAAATCTTGCGCCCGTTGCGACAAATCCAATTTTCTCGCAGGTGTTTCTACTACCTTACTGTATCTTTGTAGCATTCAGTTATTTCCAGAGAGCCTTGGCTGACCAGTCCCTGCGATATTCATCTGATAGACCTTGTACGATTGGGGAGTAGTCTGAACCCGTAATCATTGAAAGCTGGGACTTTTGGTCCAACCCGTTTGACAGTTGCGTCATTCCACAAATGATAGCCCATTATTTCTGCCTGACTGTGGTTTACAAAGTTGACATTCCTATGAATACCTCCATAACCCCCATAACATCTCATAGTTCACAAATCACTGAGTATTCTAATCAAACCTGACCGCACTGCAACCGCACGCCCTTGTCCTATGTCCTGCGCACCTTTGAGTCCTTGGGATTTCCGAGACAACAAGGTGAAGAATAAGTCAGGCCTGTCAGTCATTTTGAGCTATCCCGGATAATCACATGCTCATAAGTTTCCCCAGGAAGTACACAACTTGTTTCTCCCTCCTGATCTGTGACGTGTTGGCGGTCTAATTGTGAATGCATGGGACGTTTTTCCCATTACGCTTGAGCACCAAACGAGGGTTCTGCTTCTTAGAGGATCACGTACGAAGTCTGTGGAACACCGTCTGGAACTCGTGCTCACAATCCACCAACGGTAATCCGATTTTCAATCAGCTCAACAAGATGTCATCGACACCTACCGACACACCGAAACCATCGTCAGCAACGAAGCAGTAAGTGCGCTCCAGTTCATTCCTAACGCTCTAATGACGAAGGAAGTTCGGGCAGCTGGTCCATCCTGACATGGAGGTAGCATCACAGTAGAACTTTTACTCCGTTGACGGAGATCAGCCGCCGGTGACTGTGCTAGTATGAACGAAGCTTCGGGCAAGTTCCCTCATGCTGATTGCCCTCAATTTCAGGAGTCCTCCAAGAAAGCGAGCAGTCTGCAAGAAGGTCTCATGGTCACGCTATGATTCAGTAAATATCTCCGGTCATCTACTGATGCTTCCACGGCGATTCGCCAACTTGGAAATCATCGAAGCCGGTCCTAGCCGGACTGTCTGGTAAGTTCACCACCTCAGCTCATTTTCACCATACCGTTTTCCAAATCAATTTTTCCAGTTCTGGTGCTGACTTGCTGACAGAAGAGAACGTAATTATCCGAAAGACTTTACTCAAAGATCAAGAACAGACGGCCAAAGTCTATCACAACTTGAAGTGGGGACGGCTCTTGCCACATCCAAATGTGAGTTTGTTTGGGGTTCATAGTTGATATCACTTCGACTCTTCGACTCCTCTGTCTGGGGTCCGAAGATAGAGTTACTGGACCCTAAATACTGTTCCTTTTTCAGATCCTATCAATTTTGGACGCCTTCGAAGCTGGAGACAGTCTGTACACCGTCACGGACATGATGGATGGACGTCTGGTCGACATAGTCGAAGAACATCTGAATCACTTTGTAATTGCTAAGATCGTCTATCAACTGCTGTCTGCCCTCGAACCACTGCATTCAAATGGACTTTATCACGGGGTAAGTTGACCACCTTGCTTGGGAACAACGCACTAAGAAAAAGTCCGCGCAGTTTGTAGACTGCGGACGCGAGCGGTTGCGTAGCAGCTCTGCTGTTGCAAGCAAGAAACTCCTTTGATCGTTCGATAACTCGTAAGCGGGAAAAAAATTTGGTCCTCATCACTATGCTTCTCACCCTCAAGGGGCACCGCATATCAAAGAGTCTGACCGCTCCGCAACCGCGCGCATCGGTGGCTGACAAGACTCCTGCCTGATGTTACAGCTTCTGTGAATGAAGTGAGGCTTAGTTTAAGCCAGTAAAAGTTACTTTTTCAGAACATCACTCTTAATTCCGTCTTTATCAATACCGATGCTGTACTGAAACTTTCCTCCTATGGAGACGTCATGCAATGTGCCAATGAAGAAAAAACAAAAGGTAAATTCGTCCATGTAGTTTTTGAAAGTCAGGCAAAGCTAAATATGGTCAATGCAATCTAAGCGTTTGGGTGACCTTTTGGATTGCGCCATGCCAATCGATTCTTGGGTAAAATGATCAGATGGTGAGGAAAGGTTGGACACCGTTTTGGTGTTCACCGAGAACAGCGGATGGGGAAGGGACATGTCTATCTTCAAGCTTCACAAAATTTGGGCAAAATCGAGTAAGACTCGTTGGAGAACAGTGTTTTTCTTAGTCGGGATTCGAACCTGCAGTTGTAAGTGGCGCTCCTGACCATTGCACTAACCTCACCCATGAACGGGAAGGCGAGCTTAGCATTTTTTTACTTTTCTACGTCACTAGACTCATAAGTGGCATCTAGACCACCGCATATTCTATTCGCTGACGTCACATACCTTATTAGAAATGAAATCGTAAAGTATTACTATAAGTATTTACTGGCAAATGGCTATTTTCAGAAGACATCATGTCTGTGGGTTCAATTCTGGCTCGTCTATTGCTGGAAGAGGAATCATTTTTGAATTTGTCAAAAATCAAAAACTACAACGACCTTGATTGGCGAACAATCCTCCAGGGCAATACTGAATCGGGCCTGATCGGTAAGAATTTTGGAGTGCCGGTAATTTTCTCAAAATGAAAATTCCCATTTTCAGATTTCCATGCTCGTAACATCCTCTATCTGCTGTTGGGAGCTCGATGCTCATTGGGGGATCTACTCCGACATCCCTATCTGTTCACATTCCGAAAAAATGCCGGCAATGTGCCACTTATCGAAGCTGATCGTCGAGATCTGTCATCACTCAGCCTCAGTGATGTTCAAGGTGTGTCCGCCTCTTTCAGTGGTTCTGTAGGGATGAGTGTCCTCACCTGGGACTCCCCTTCTAATATGGTATGGAATTTGGGAAAAAGTCCAATCTTCTGTGTGAATCCTAACTCCTGCCATTCCTTTCGAGAGCTTTCTTAAGTGGGTGAAGCCTTTCAAGTACACATGTTGAAGTATGGACAGATAGAATTAGCACCCGGCGTTGAATAATCTTTTGGAATGCGCCATGCACTCGAGCACCAATTGTGACCGCGGTGGCGCTCGAAGGCATGTTTGCCTTGCACAATGTTCCTGTCAGAAGCTAGATCAAGTGAGATACAGAATTCTTGTTGCATAGTCAACTCCAGTACCAAATAATCGGCCCCGGAGAAAGAAGGTTCGTTACCAAGGGTGAAATTCGATCTTGGTTCTGAAGACTGGATCATGCATGAGACAGCGGCGCCCCTTACAACTGCCCCTCCCGCTCACAGTGAAGTCCATCGCTGAAATTCATCCTGATACCGAAATAACACGCTCTGTACAGTATTCTTTGAAGTCCACCCAATCAAATCTTGTTCAGGGCTACTCCGAGACGAGCTCAATCGATACGAGTCACCGATCTCCATTCAAGATGTGCAGTAGTGAATGAATTTGTTATGATTTTTCAAAAATAACGCCTAAATACGGGTATTTCCTATATGGTCATTATCGACGTCTTGTATGCTACTATGAAGTTGTTAATTTTACAGCGATTGCTTAATAAATATATAATTCCATTAGTACACTTTTAAATTAATGTCAAGGTTCGGCACCAGTTTTGTATGTCGTGTATTCAATTATTATGCCCTTCAAGTCCTCATTTCGGAGATGGGAGAATGCGCTATGCATTTCCCTTTCATTCAAAATCGTGGAAGCGTTGCAGTGTGCCTGCGTTAGATTTTGTCAGTACACAATCATTTACAAAGTCACCCAATATGTCAGGAGGTGCCTCTCCTTTCCCGATCTCCTCTTTACTGAAGGGCCAGCTCCAACTAATGTGAAGTTTATTGATCAAGGACAGGGATGCGATGTAAGTTTTATTTGTGGCAACGGCGCCTTCTGCCTTCTACACAGCCTACTCCTAGCTTGGATTACATCTGATGTTCGACTGCTTCTGGAGATTGCTTTTTTTGTGGAAATAACGAAAGAGCCTGGCCTTCTGCTTGTTTATAAGTCAAAAGGGCTCAGTGAGCACGAGCTGCACTACCGGTAAACTCAGCTTCAAGGCTCCCATCGAACTTCAACCAATCTGAAAAAGGAGGAAGGAGTCTGGGGTTGAACAATATCATACCCATACCTATCTATCAGGATAAAAAGTTGCCATATAGAGATTACCTCCCTTTTGAAAGTTATTTTACAGACATGATACACATTGAGCCCGAATAATCCCAAAGATTGCGTGGCGCTTCCTAGGAAACAAATTAGTCCCCAGAAAACTTGCTAGTACAATGTACAACATAAGGTTTGCGGCAGTTGGGAAAGTGGCTCAATTAGACCTGCTGATTTTCTCTAACCTGTCGGTGAATTTCAGTCGGCTATATTGCCTCTTTACTTTACTCTGACTTGCTAACTGTAGACTCATTAGTAAACGTCCTAGATCGAGCATGAATGTTCGGGATAAATAAATGAAAACGTTTTCAATGGGACCATGTTAAAGGATTACAGTATTAGGCCTTCAGAGGTATCATTACCTACCGGCTTCGGAGGGTGTAGTACCAGGCCACGACAACATGTATGAGCCTGATGCGAATGCAGGCTTGATCGCACTGTTCAACCTAATTTTCTAACCCGCCGGGGTCATCGAGCGAGTTACAGACTCGTTTGGGAAGCTAAAAGTGCAGAGGACCCCAGGTTAATGCTAGGCCACGTAGGCAAATCGGGATGGATGAACGCCAAAATTTTGTCCTTTGATCTTCTACCACTGGATCATCGTTATCGCTTTCTTCCGCTTTAGCTCAAATTCAGAATTTTTTCAGAATGAGCTTCGAACCTGAGTGCCGGCGCAAGCACGAATTGTCTTGTGGTTGGCCCTTCTTCAGCAGCCTACATACCCACCTTCAGTTATGGCTGAGCAACGGAGCTAAGAAGCTCGGTAGCTTGGCCACTAGTCCCTTTCAATGGATGCCGCCTTTAGGCTAGTATGGTCAAGCCAAGATGATTTAGCTTCAGCTGTTATACGAGTTGCCTGAGTCAAGCTTGATTCATTGTAGTACTATTGATACTTCTGAAAACTGTTAGTATAGGTCATAGCAAACAATCAAGCGATTTTGCAGTGGTAGAAAAAATTTTTGTTGTCACAAGACAACTCGTACCAACCAGTCAGTTCCGAAACAGCTGTCAGCTTAACTATACTTTTTCAAACAATTAACACAGTGTAAGCAACGTAACCTAAACTCACCTCCTTCTCCGCTCCCACTCTGTCTAGAGGAGTCCATCTTCTTGTGATGCTTTGCTGCGAGGCACCGTCAGAACTGTTCCTCCCCCTTGTCGGTGCCAACATCTATTAGACCAATGTTGGAGTCGTGGGGAGGGCTTCTCCGCTCCCTTCCTAACAGAATACGAGTATGGAGTCAGCAGTATCTGCGTGATATGGTATCCGGTAACTGTTTCTCTGGGGATCACCTCCATCCGACAGGCAGATTCTAAGCTACTATTGAACCTACCTGACCAATTCATCCAACTGTGATTACTATGACAGCATGGAGGCTTCTACTCAAAACCGTTGCTTGAGAAGTCTGAGGCTCCCCGTTTTGTGCTCCGAAATCACAAATAGAAACGATGTGGGAGCACTGATCACCGACATCGTCTGACGCGCTCCAATGCCACGACTTGAAGGGCCGCAACCACGGGCGCGCATGCTGGTCCCGGGCGGAATGCGGACCGTGGCTGCTGTACTGCAGTGCTCACTTTCTTTTACTTTTCCTAAATTTCTATTATATGCGGCTATTTCATTGATTTAGCGAGTTCCGAGGATCCTTACATATCCACTACTGTATGGAGTGATAAATCTGGTCCGTACTTGCATCATGTATCGTTCCATTCCTCGATTTGACACCAAATAACGGAATTCCAATCGAGCTAAGTGGAGGAAGGCTAGGAGTTCCTTTCTGTTTTCGCGTAATCACATCCAACGTTAGGAGGGAATTAATTTCAGGTATCTCAATTGTCATTCCTTTGCGATTTGATCGATCAGAGCATAATTTTTCTTCTTTATTGTGATTTTTTATGGATTTGTTTCGTTACTTCCAACTTTTGATTCATTCGAAGTCCAAGTCGCTCGTCACTCGACATCTCGTTCGTATTACTTATTGGTCAACCATTGATTGCTTCGATACCTCTTACGCTCCATTCCCATTAGCATTGCTCTGAAGAAGAGATGAGCTGGTATTAGTTGACTTTCTCATAGATCCGATTTCTCGTTCCAGCATGGAGCCTTCATGCACAGGAATGTATCATAAAGTGAAACTTTCATGTTTAGAACATGGGTGCCTATAAGTACATGCAGGAAATATGGCGCAAAAAGCAGTCCGATGTCATGCGCTACATTCTTCGTATTCGTACCTGGCAATACAGGCAGCTCTCGGCAGTCCACCGAGTTAGCCGTCCCACTCGACCCGAAAAAGCTCGTCGTATGGGTTACAGAGCTAAGCAGGGTAAGGGGCTTCATCAGATTTTACTTGCCCTCATTTTTTTACATAATTTGATTTACTTTCCTTGGTGTTCTCATGCTTGAACATAACTTGTGTTCTAGCTCTTTCTTTATTACTTTGCTTGAAACGATCAGTAAGCCACTTATCATATCAGATTTCCATGAAGTTGGACGGTTTTGTTAAAAAAAAAACTTTTTCGCTAAAATCGTCCAAGTATGAATCTCGTAAACTGGCTGCTAACAGGTCTCTGGTAGATTTTGGGGGGTAGTGGTAATACGTGTGTCCGGGGATGCGCGCGGCGAAGTTCGTAACTATTTGAACAACTTTAGCGCCTATCATTGTGGCCAAGGAGTAGAGTAGATTAGAAGGATCATCTAACCCTTCTAAATTACTCTACTTCGAGTTTGTGCCCCGAAAATTGGCGTCACAGTCGTACAAATCGTCACGAACTTCGCCGCGCAAGTTGCCGCGGAGTCCCTGGATGCACGTAGTGCTCGTCATCCGGTTTTGGGTTACGATTCCTACTTTGATGGCAATGGTCACATTTATGTACTTTCTACACATTTCGAACTAGTCGCTATCAATATTTATTTGTTTAGGATATGTTATCTACCGTGTCCGCGTTCGCCGTGGTAACCGCAAGCGTCCAGTCACCAAGGGACAGACCTACGGAAAACCAAAAACCCACGGAGTGAACGAAATTAAATTTGCCCGTTCCAAGCAGGCAATCGCTGAGGTATGTGTCTCTTTGTTCTTTTTCTTTCTTTCTTCGTTGCAACTTCATTAGAGTTATTCTGCGAACAAATTGTAACCTAGTTTTTTTGAAGAGTTTGTTTATTATTAATGTCCAAGGATCAAAATCTACTTTAATTTGCCCTTGTGATTTAATGTGATTTAATTTAATTTACATTTCGAGAACTCGTACATTCACTGCTGTTACTTACCCTTTTCTCTTCTCTTAAAAGTGATGTTTCACTGGGTAGCCGAGTCGAGGCTAAGGATGTGAATATGATGGGGAACTTAAAACAAAACCCATTTTGTTCTTAACTTTTTATTTATTCTGATGGTTCTGAAGTTTCTGAGTTTTGCCGTTATTGCCTTGCTACTTTTGTGATTCCAATCTTATGGCTCACTATTTCCGAAATAGTTTGCGTTACCTTTTGTGTCAATTCGATATCGGTAATCTGTTGTGGAGGGCTAGCGTAGATGTTTATAGTTTTCAAACCCTCTGTTTACTATCCTCCCTCAGTTTTGGTACTGTTCCACTTATTTTTTGTTTTGATACAGGTTTTAGTTTCAAATATCCCGACGTAGCTCAAGCATAGTGAATTGAACGTGTGTTGCAGGATCGTGCTGGCCGTCGTCTCGGCGCCCTCCGAGTATTGAATTCATACTGGGTTGGAGAAGATTCCACATACAAGTTCTACGAGGTGATAATGGTCGATCCCTTCCACAAGGCCATCAGACGCAATCCAGATACTCAATGGATCACGAAACCCGTACAAAAGCATCGCGAACTTCGTGGACTCACTTCGGCAGGAAAGAAATCGCGAGGTCTCGGCAAAGGATGGCGGTACGCTGCCACTCGTGGAGGTTCGCAAGCGAAGAACTGGAAGAGAAAGAACACCACAGTCTTCCACAGATTCCGTTAAATTTATCCTATTGGCTTGTTATTTTTGGTTCGTTGATTGTTATGCCACATGCCGGAATAACAAGATTGTTCATATTTGACTGTGTGCTTTTTAATAAGGAGTTGGAGTATACTGTTCGTACCTTTTGAAAAAGAAGAAAGAGATAGTGTATAATAAGATCTTCCACAAGAAAGATATTCCTGCATGCTTCGTTCTCTGAGAGTTATGTGTACATCGCCAACTAGTGAGGGACCAATAGCAAAATTAATACGCAGGAAGTTGGAGGAGATGTTTTCGGTTAGCTTTCTACCATTATTTGAACTTTGTTTTTCGTCCTTCACTGCATGTAACTCGATTTTTGCCGTTGAAGTGCTCGGTACCATAGGTCCTGTTCAATAGTTATCTTGGGTTGACGAAAATTAATGACTATGTTTTTGTGTAGGAAATTTTTCGTTCATATTGAGAAGAAAACGGTAAAACTGCTAAAACATGACCGAATAGTACTGGTAACGAATTACTTGCATCTAGTTCCATGAAGCAACAATACCTTTTATCTAGCTCCCGCTACCGCCTCATAGTATCACTGTAGTGGTAGTTCGAGTTACGCTGTCCTACCTTTCTCATAGAAGGGAAATGCACTGTCTCCCTGCACGCTCATGCTTTACTTTTGTCAGCAAGAGGAGTGGTCTGCCTTGGCTAGACAGAGATGTGTTGCCTTGAATCAAAGTTATTCATTTGCAGCCATCACATCTTGAAATCGTTTGTGAAAGCCATATGCATAATGTGCCCAAAGGATCTGAGAAGCATTTCCGTGTTCAGATTGTCAGTGAGAAGTTCGAAGGATGTCCTATTATTCAGGTGAAAAATTGAAATTATCTTGTCTAAGCACTCTGGTAGTTGTTACTCACAATATCTAATGTCTTGTCAAAATTACTTGAGATTCGTTTAAAGGCACCTTTCACATAACTTCGGGTAATCCAGATTATGATGAAAAATGGAAGACAAGATCGAAACTAGTGCGACTGAGGTGAAGAAACTGCGTGCATCGGTGTTTCCAAAATGAAAAAGGCTTCAAAAAAACGTTAAAAAGGGGGCTGGACGTGAATGAAACCAGAAAAATGAAGAAGAGTGGGGCGTCCGTACGAGCTAAATAGTGTGTTTGGGTCCTGGTGCGAAGAACAGGCCGTGGTAAGCAAAAATTCATCCACTTATAAGCATAAGTAAACAAAAAAACTCAGCAACAGCAGGAGTAGCTCACCTTTTTCAGCCTCTAGGAGTAGGAAACTGAATAAGGGATCGCGGCAGCAAAAAGAATGGGAGAGAAACATCGCCTCATCACTCAGCGATTAGCTGATTGTGCGTGGGTCCTAGAACGAATAATAGCGATCTGTATTGTCTCGAAACTCGTCTAACGTGACACCGATCGAGGGGCGGGCACGCGAACTACGGCAACAACGGAGCTGCCATTATGCTGTGGACGTCGAGATTGGGGGAGTGAGAGGGTCCCCTCTACAACCCATGGGGGCCGCTGAGTATTAATAAGGTAAGAACTCAATAACTTTTTTATCGTGAACGGTGCCTTTGAGCCAGTTTTACCGTAATTTCATACCGCAGCTACCCATTATGTAGCTCCCTTTTGAGCTTTGAGCTAGCGTTGAAGCAGGATTCGAAAAAAGTAGTGAGAGTAGATTATTTAAATACTCTTGTGCCGTGCGAGGTTGTTAGGTGGAACGATTTATTAATTCAATGGCCTAACGTTTTGACGCTGTCGTCTTCTTCAGAGGCCAAGGTTCCACCGCTCAAGCGGATGTAAATCCGCTGTCGCCACAGTTCCACTGACAGTCGCCTGTGGCGACAGCGGATTTACATCCGCTTGAGCGGTGGAACCTTGGCCTCTGAAGAAGACGATAGCGTCAAAACGTTAGGCCATTGAATTAATAAATCGTTCCACCTAACAACCTCGCACGGCACAAGAGTATTTAAATAATAAACAACTATGCCGAGGTTAAAGCAAGAGAGGAGTTGGAAATTAGTGAGAGTAGAATTTGACTGTCTACTTCCTTTCCTCTGATCGTTTTGCTCCCCGTGTTCTTTCACAAGTCTTCCTGGGTTTCGTTTAAAACCATCAAGAGTGAGGAGCTTTGGTTTTGGGCAGAAGTAGATGTTGCTTTTTCAACAGAATGGAGCGTAACAAGAAGACATTGTATTTCGAGTATGTGCTGGATCCATGCGTAGTTTAGTCTTTTTTCTAAACCTTGGTGATTTGTCTTCATTTTGCGTTCACTTTACATTGATCGTTTAAGAGGCATCGCATGGTGAACTCCTGCCTGTGCGATGAGTTGGCTGGTCCAGTGCACGCCTTGAGGATTGATGCGATTCCGCCGAGCAGATGGGTGGGTCAGAAACCACATCCGAGCCCTGCTTGTCGAGGTGGTAACGCGTTGTGGCGTCAATAGAGTTTTTATTTATGCTTAGTGTTTGAATTGGATGTATTATAAATCATTTCCACGTGTACATACTCAGCCAGTAATGTAGTAAATATATTCAAAGGGTACTCTGTATTTGTATAGGTTGTGATCGAGTGTATTTCACACCGATATTTAAAATATTGCTATTATATTTAACAGAACAGTGCGCCTGCTTACATGCAATTTGCCAAGGATTTCCGTTTATGACGGTACGTGACTGAATGCCATCTCACTGCAAATATTACTGAGTACGTAACTGTCGCAACTGTTACGCAACTACTCGTCGATGAAGCTCTTTTGCGTTAGCACATGCTTTTTTTAAGCGACAATGCAGCATAATCATCTTGTCCAGATTGGCTCACTACATTTATTTTGGCTAGCCACACAAACTATTTCTTTTGACATTCACACATATGTCCCCATTCTATCGAATGTGGTAGATTACTTATCGATGGGTAGAACTAATTTGTAGGAACTACTCAAGATACTGTTTGAGAGAGGGAAGTAAATCATCATGCTCTGTAGATAATCTAGACTTGCCGTTGCACATAATAGAGTTTGGGCTTGAGCGTACGTGGTGTTCAAAGACACATGCACTTGATTACCTCATCAACAGTGAAACAGTTCACTTTTTAATTGTTTTTGTATTCTTTGACCCTTCTAAAAAGAGCAGATCGAGTTATTTCTTTCTACCTTCTAACACTCCTCAATCGATTTCCCTTTCCCCTTGAGCTTTTTTCAGGTAAGTCTTATTGTTGGGGTGAATTCTCAGTTGAATTCTTCAATACTTGTAGGAATAAGCTGATCGCGAGTATAAATCAAGCTCTGCAAAGCAAGCTTTCTGCATTGATGTGTGGTTTTTCATGTGGCTTTGATAAATTACCATACGGAAGATTCTAGAAGCAAGACATGCTGCTTAATCACATGCGAAGTATTACACCAAGACAATAGATTTTTGGTTGGGTGAAAGTGTGTTGCTATGAAATTGCGTCTCCGATAGAAAAAATGACGCTCTTCCAAAATGTTCCACTATTTCGTGTAGTAAACTGTTCGAAGGTCTAATTTTACTATGGATCAATGTTGGCCAGAATAACTAGCACAGTTTCTTGTGCGTCTACCTTATTAGGTCAGAGAGCAGGCGGATCGGTGTTGTTACCAAAGCGCATGAACTTAAGTCGTTCAATCGACTATTGTCTTCTCAATTCTTGATGTCGAATGAAATTTCAATCCAGCATGTAATTCTTTTCTTCAAATGATTACTAATGCATTAAAAAGAGATAAAATGAATGTATCAGCTGTACAACTTAACAGTTGGCCCGCAAACTGAGAAGCTAAGATGGATTCCGCCAAATCGGTTTTGCACCTTGATGAGTTTATCTGTATTCTGTGGAACGCAATTTTTGCCAAAATATTTTCTTCCGTCTGGTGCAAGTTCCTTCGGATGTTTCTTTTTCAGTTTTTATGACAGCATGATCGGTAATTTTTCCAAAGGTCTACTGATTTGTCTACTGAGTAGGTTGTCTGTAAAAATTGAATTCAGCATATGGATTTTTTTTACCAGAAGATATCAAGACTCTTCTTCCACCGACGGGTGTTAGTGGCGAAATAGCCAAATGTAGTAGGTTTCAGGTTCCAGAACGTATGAAAGAAAAGACTCACTAGACGAACCTAATCAGTTTGTTCATAATCTCTTACTTATCCTTAAACGCTGTTTCTATGATTTCCAACAGGAGGTAATCGACAAGTATGGCATACCAGTGGTGTTTGATTCACGTTTTTCCTTTTTCAAAGAGGTTTCGTGTCTGTTGTAGGGAAGGGTTCTAGGGAATTGGAAAAGAGTGGTTGTAAAGTACCTATGTGCACGTGATCAAGAACATCGGCAATCGTACAACTTTAACTATTTCCTGCTCCCACGTCACTATCAGCGAAGTTCTCACGTGTTCGGCTGTTTCGAAATGGGGCGCGGCAGAGCAGGAGAGAGCTTGCATCATTCCTGATCGTTCGTCAATTGTTGACGGCAGTAGGAGCCGATTTGCTTCTAGATTGTTCTTGCAATTTTTTCGTTCACATCAGACGTCATTTCACCCTATTTATAACGTTTCCGTATCAACACCACTTTCTCAATGATGAAATCAACAACAGCGGGGTGGTAGTTCAGGTCAGTGGGTTTTTCCCTTTCTGTGTCTTTCCTCATGAACCCATTTTATCGAATTTGATCTTCTTTGTAACTGAGGAAGCTGTCTTACGGTTTTTGTTGTAAATGTGACTGAACTTACTTTAAGATTTTTTAAGGATTCAAGATTTTCGTATGCTGAACCTTGTGACTGATATCGATCGTATTTTTATCATCCAATTACGTATGGTAGACTTGTTTGTATTTTTGATAGTCTATGCAAATATTGCAGTGTTGTATTGAACTATTCTTCGCTCTGGGAATCAGCTCGTCATCAAATTCGGCGATTCTGGAGAAAGCAATTGCGCAGTTAAAGTACCTCCGAAATGTATGATGGACATCTAGGTTTAATCATTGGCTTCCTGCATAGATCATTTATAAAACTGCGATCTCACGTTGTTTGGCAGGCATCTATTCTTCATTTGTATGCGGATGAATGATATTTTGTTTTTATGAATGTTTATGTTGGTCCATGTTTTCCTCTCTCGTGTTTCGCAATCCTCTGCTGTATCAGATATTATCATTATCTATTTCACTCTATTACAGGAAGGTAGTGGTTTTATTTTGTCTACTCATTACCTGAAAATGCTCTCACGATTTGCGATTCGACCCTCACTCTGTATTTCGCCGAGTGTTCGCCAGTTCTCAAAGACGATTTTCAACAATGCACGGATGGGACGCGGTAGCACTGGCATTCATCGATTCGGTGAAAGTGTGGTAAGTAAATATTTGATCAATAGTTTGCTTATAAAGCAATAGAACTTGCTCATGACTGTTTCTCTTTTTTCTAGGGAATTGGTGTGCGTCCCGGGAAAACCTTAAAGGAGCGACTGCTTGGTCCGACCACTGGAGCCCGTGAGTGTCATTTTGATTGTGTGATCATTTGATCCTGGATAAAGAGAAGTAACTTTTTTCAGCATACATTTACGGATCTTATGCACTGGCAGGAGCTTCTGTGTTCGGCGTGGGAGCGTTGATGTATTATGGATTGGTTTCTAAGGAACAATCGATTCTTCAATCAAGCGCGTAAGCTTTCAATTCAAAATTACACTTTGTAAGTCCTGTTCTTCAAACAGAAGAGCGAAAGGCTGTTTTTCATTTACCTTGAAGAGCGGTCTTCATGGTAGAAATAGCTATTCTGATCATTGCTCATGGTCATCACGTTGGTACAACAGTGGTTAAAATTTTCCGCATGGCGGACTGCTTCACTAAACTATGTGGAGCCTACTTGGAAATTGTTTCATGAGTGGGTACAGTCATACAAGAGCACCACTCATGCCTATGACTCCTTTCCTTCTCCACTTTCACACAGCTGAGAGGTGCTTTGGCGTCTCATGTTTGTTGAGTAAAAGTGTAGAGTGCGTTCATAAAAGTATTGATTGCGTTTTCCACAGATTTTAACTGAAACATTGTGATTGTAAGCAAGAATAGTAGGGAAGTGATAGAGCTATTCGTGATGTGCAGTTGGCTTGATACAGGCTCAAAGTCTCATTGAAAAGTGAAGGCTCAATAGTCTCAATAGTGGCAGTTGCCCCTCGTTCTTGTTCTATCATTATTCTGTTCAATTTCAAAGTCGCCCACGCTCAAGCCCACTTTAGTTTCTATTCAAAGTTTGTTAGTGTGCTCACAATTTAGACTTTGGCCAGCGTACGTTCGCGAACGACTCTCATCAACGTACTCGTATTTGGCAGGCAGTTTGGCAGTGACAGCAGCTAGTGGAGTTGCGGCCTCACGTAATGCAGCGATCATGCGTCTCACTCAAACTGGAGGAATCCTGGTTGGTTGCTTGTAATCCTTCTACATTTCTCTGAGTTTTTTATACTTTTAGACTTCTTTTTACCACATTTAGTACACCTTGGTTTAAAATCAAAGTTTTCTTGCCGGTATCCTCGACTTGAATCAGGGTATCATTCTAGAAATGACTGCTTTGATTCTTAAACTTTCTGTACAACACAATGCAACCCCGCTTAGTATTGATGGAGTGGTAGTCCCGTCACTCTCCTTAATATCATGGGTGACCTCCCATTTTTTCTCTTTGAAAAAACATGTTCTTGGACTAGAAAAGCTTCAATAGTTTCTGCTTCAACTTGTTCATCTTTTTTCTTAGGGACTTTTCGCCACTTTGGCAGTTATCATTGGGACCGGAATGCTATGTCGTGCAATTGACTACGACAGCACAGTAGCCAAGCATCTGGCGTGGATGCTTCATTGCGGTATGCACTTTTGCCACACTTTGTTTCGTCGTTGAATTATAAGTTGCATTTTATAATGTGACTTTAATTGTTTTAGGTGCTATGGGTGCTGTACTCGCGCCTCTTGTCTATATGGGTGGACCCGTGTTGATGCGAGCGGCATGGTACACGGCTGGTATTGTTGGTGGTAAGTTTAGAGCTCTCGGTTTTCGTATTTCGAATAGATAATTCCCTATAGTGCCATGTCTCAATTTGCCTCGATTATAACATTGAGTGCGCACTAAATTTTGTTTTGAAAGTTTTTGCATCGAGTCTTTGTAGGTCTCTCTGCGACTGCCATCACTGCACCATCTGAGAAGTTCTTGATGATGTCGGGTCCCCTCGCGATGGGATTGGGAGTCGTTTTTGTCGCCAACATTGGAACGTTCTTCTTCCACCCCGGCACTGCTCTCGGAGCTGGTTCGTTCTGCTTCCGTTTTTGATCTTTCGTCGAATCTCATGGTCATGCTTTTTATGTTTCTCTCTGAGTTAGAGCTGAAATGTCTGCGTCTTCGTATCGCTGTTAAAAATACTTGTGTTTAAGGATTAATGTCGATTGTGATGTACGGTGGCCTGATTCTCTTCTCTGCATTTTTATTACACGATACACAACGAGTTGTGAAACACGCTCAAATCTATCCTCGTCGCGAAGATGCAATGATGTATGGAATGCCAATGACTAATGCCATCAAGAGCTATGATCCCATCAATGCGTATGTTCACTTTGACAGTTTTTTCAAAAAACTTCATCCAAAGTTATGGGAATGTTTTTAAATTTTTTCACTCAAGCATTCGCTGAATTTCTCGAATTTAAGTTCGTATGTTTAAGCGCCTAGTAATTTCTAAACTTGTTCCGGTGTAATGCTGGGATACCGATGTTTTGAGGGTACTGATTGCTTTGCAGCAAATGGTAGAAATATTTTTTTAGTTAATGTCCTTGGCATTTTCAGGCAACTGTCGATCTATTTGGACGTCCTCAATATCTTCATTCGATTGGCGATGATTATGGGTGGTATGAGTGGTAACCGAAGGAAGTGAAGAAACTGAGATGCAGTCCTGAAAGAAGAAAAACGAAATTTTAATTATCGATTAGAAAGGTTTAGTACTCGTCCCCGAGTTTGTGATCTGGTCTGCTAATGTATAAATTGTGAATAAAGAGGCTATTAAGAAGTGTTTTTTTTTCACTTTTCGAGTTGTTTAAAGCCTTTCCGAGATTTACAACTTTTAATCCAACTTACGTTTCGGCCTCTTCGCCTTTTTCAGAGCCTGAAAGTCGAAAAACGAATTGTGATTGAACCTCACGTAGGCCTAGACAATACTTAAAACAATCCTCTGAACTAGTAGACCCCCTGAACTCGATCAATACAAGGGTGTCATATGGCCTACCTTGAACTCAGAGGCCAACCACCAAAACGACCACACAAGAACGGAGCTTCTGCGTACTATAAGCAACCCATCCAGCCTAACCTCACCGTATTTTAAAATTTGCAAAGGTCGAGGAAGGGCGCGAGGTCACGGGTTATTGCCACGCACTCTTCCTTTCTATTTGTGGATTTGTGGAGAGTGTTTGGATCGTATGTGAAGACCATAATTCTCTCCGATACTACATCCAATTCACCCTTCTTTCAGGTTAACGGGAAAATCCACCTTTCAGAACTTTTTAATAGTAAAAGATAATGCTTTCACCCGCTGGTACCTTCTCTTTTCTACTATAAAACCCAGCTTTTATGTCATCCCAACAGTAAAACCCAACACCCGGAAGGTGGAATCGAACCACTGCGGCTGCTAACCGCCTACAGGTTTGAAGCCTGCACCCCGGACCACCGAAGATCATCCGGGCGTCACCTGAGCGGTCACGCTCCCATATAATGGCGCATTCGATTCTGCTCCGTATCGGACACTGCTTTCTCGGCATGTTTACCGTGCGAATTAATGAGTTTCTATTCATCGAATGAAATCTCAAGCTGTAATGAACAAAAACGGTCTATTCAGTGCGTGGAATTACCGATTTTTGCGCTTCTGGCATTTCCGTCAAAATTAATTCGAAAGGAACCGCAGAGCAGCGATTTCACGAGTTCCATATGCTTTCGATTCGGGGCACCGACGGCCGAAATGCTCATTTTGTGAGAAACAAAGTCGAGCAGATTGGAGTCGCTGTTCTTTTCATTTTGGTTTCCGCGAACTTTGTTTCAGTACTTTGCTACGGACAGATTACTGTTATGCCTATGGCAAGGGTCCGATTTCCCAACGATTCTTGACCCTTCTATGGATAGATCGCCGCCGGGACACGGTCGACATGGACGATGGACTTTGTTCTCCTCCTATGAGTCTAGATTTTGCTTCTTTTCGCCCTACTTTACTCTTTAGCCTTTCACTTCGAATAAATGCTCGATTTTTCAACTTTAGAGAGCCCTCCATTCACTCCACCGAGTTGCCACTATGAAGGTATTCACATTTGGACTGTATTTTGGAATTCTCCTAGTTATGTGGCTTCCTTTCGTTGAACACTATGGTGAGAACGGGTTTTGAAGAAGAGTTGTTATGATATGGAAGAACCTCATATATAGTAACAGTCTTAACTCCCTAACTTAACTTATATTGAGGCAACAAAGCTAGCTACTCAGCTGGTCCGCCAATCCTACTTTTTTGCGAAATTATCACTGACCAAGTGATAATTTTTGACCACAGAATTTCCAGAGTACCTGTTACTATGCAAACACCACAAATCGAAGGAAGAAGCGGTAGATTCGTGGGTCGGTCTGCAGAGAGCAATGTAATTGATATTTAATGTATTGTGCTTACATATACGGTACAATCTTTCGATAACTGTTTTTGGTCCCAACAATAATCACTCATTTAGGTCAGAATTCTTCTGTTTTCAGGTCAAGTTGCGCAGGTACTTATTTCTCATGGACACACGGGTGGGAATGCGGGCGATATTCAGGATCTGGTTTGCACCTCATGAACTTGGAAATCTGTTTTCGAAGTTTACTGAATCCAACATTCTCTATCAAGTCTTGAATCTTTCTTCCCGAGAATTCGAATTCTTTTTCCGCTTTCGCGTGAGTATATATCCTTATAAGGGGATGGAACTTACGTGCGTCCGAGGATGCGCGCCGCAAACTGCGCGGCGAAGTGCGTGGTGATTTGAACGACTATGGCGCCTACCATTGAGGCTCAAATTTGAAGTAGAGTAGATTAGTAGTATCAGCTGACCCTTCTAATCTATTGTATTTCAAATTTGAGCTCCAATGGTAGGCGCCAGAATCGTTCAAATTACCGCGCACTTCGCCGCGCAATTTCCCGCGCGTATCCTCGGACGCACGTATGTACCCATACCCCTCCTTATATTATTGGGCACTTCCTTGCCTAGACTATAGCAACTGATATGCCTAGGTGAGATGAGGTTTGGTAAGTTTTTTCTTCCTGTCAGTTGCAGCCAACTTCATATTTCTTTGCTTTGGAAGAAGGACGTATAATCTGCTTCAAAGTGTTTATTTTTTGTTAGTCTTTGCCTGCTGTATTATCTACCAACGTTAATTCTTCTTTTTCTTGCCAGAACCCTCTCACGTAATCACCTTCTCTGTTCATTTCGCCCAATCACTGAGAGAGTATTCATCACCATACCATCTTCTCCTTTTTCTTTCTTTATTTATTTATTCCACTTAGTAGCGGATCGAGAGCCAGCTACTTTCAGGATCTCCTGCAATGTGTCAAGAATGTGCTGCTTTGGTTCCCTTTCAAGCCGTTTTCCGAGCACGTCGAGTTTGAAGCCGTTTCTATAGACAGTGTTTTTGCTCGCGCGTAGGACAGATGTACCATCAAAGGCGAGCCTCGCGCGTTTTATCAGCAGCAGGGGCTACTCCGAAGCGCTCCCTCATTGCATCGTTGCGAATAGGCGCCAAACGTGTGGCTCCAGCCGTCAGACGCAGCATTTTCGTTTCCATAGGAAAGGCGGCGCCTCTCGTAGCAATCGATAATTAATTTGAAAGGAACCGCAGAAGCAGCGATTTCACGAGATCCATATGCTTTCGATTCGGGGCACCGATTGCCGAAATGCTCAATTTGTGTGAAACAAAGTCGAGCAGATTGGGGTCGCTGTTCTTTTCATTTTGGTTTCAGTAACAGTAAAACCCAACACCCGGAAGGTGGAATCGAATCACTGCGGCTGCTAACCGCCTACAGGTTTGAAGCCTGCACCCCGGACCACCGAAGATCATCCGGGCGTCACCTGAGCGGTCACGCTCCCATATAATGGCGCATTCGATTCTGCTCCGTATCGGACACTGCTTTCTCGGCATGTTTACCGTGCGAATTAATGAGTTTCTATTCATCGAATGAAATCTCAAGCTGTAATGAACAAAAACGGTCTATTCAGTGCCGTGGAATTACCGATTTTTGCGCTTCTGGCATTTCCGTCAAAATTAATTCGAAAGGAACCGCAGAGCAGCGATTTCACGAGTTCCATATGCTTTCGATTCGGGGCACCGACGGCCGAAATGCTCATTTTGTGAGAAACAAAGTCGAGCAGATTGGAGTCGCTGTTCTTTTCATTTTGGTTTCCGCGAACTTTGTTTCAGTACTTTGCTACGGACAGATTACTGTTACGCCTATGGCAAGGGTCCGATTTCCCAACGATTCTCGACCCTTCTATGGATAGATCGCCGCCGGGACACGGTCGACATGGACAATGGACTTTGTTCACCTCCTATGAGTCTAAACTTTGCTTCTTTTCGCCCTACTTTACTCTTTAGCTTTTCACTTTGAATAAATGCTCGATTTTTCAACTTTAGAGAGCCCTCCACTCACTCCACCGTGTTGCCAACATGTAGATATTCACATCTTGTGCAGCATTTAGGTACTCTCCTGGTTATGTGGCTTCCTTTTGTTGAATCACTTCGCTTCTGCAACCCTTCCTCTATCTTAACATTTTCTATATACTTCCTCCCTTTCCTCCTTTCTACTGTTTTTCACTCTTTCTCTCTCAATTTTTTACTAATCCTCTCTCAAGTTTTTGGAACTAAACTCGTCATTTGCACAGGAAAGTTTTCGAAAGGTTTCCTAACATGAAATCCTTTCTGATATTCCATTTGATGCAATTGCTTCTGAGAAGTTTTGAGAAATCTCTTATTAGAATGTTTTTCACCCTTCTACTCTCTATTTTTGAGATGTCACTCGTCATTTTTATGACCTCGCCTAACACAAATTCCACGTATCTAGAGAAGTTCTTAGGCCCATTCATGAGGGTAGAATTTCAAGCTAAAAAATGTCAACAGCTATCGCGATTACTCGCGATTCCGATATGATTCTGCGAGCGAACACTACAACACAACACTGGGATTCAAAAAGCCCGCGAATATAGTAACTACATAGTGTTTCGCAACAAGGTTCCCATAGAACGGATAGCCAGTCATATCCTAAACGTCGGCACACCTATCACGCTGTCTTTTACTTTTACTTACTTTGCTTATATGTACTTACCGTTTACTTTAGTAGCGATTTAAGGTCATGAATTTGTTTAAACTCATTATCATCAGTATAACCTCACATGCTTTTGTTGCATCTCATTCTTTACCTCGGTCATCCTATATCAATCTCACTTCTATGTTTATCTTTAGCCATATCATAATACATAACTTCTCCGGATGACATATGTTTTGACAGTATCATATAGTTTCGGTATTGTTAAAGTGAAGTATACATCTTGTTTCAATGGTTTAATTACCCAAGTTTGAGGGAGATAAAGAAGTTTTGTACTTGTGGTCCTGGTTTGGAACTTGGAAGAAAAAATACATAGACAACCGCGTGGCAGCAAGACAAGGGCGGAGTACGGATGTTCTAGCGCTATTCGAGTTATTCGTATATATTCGTACGACTTGGACAACCCAATTTCTATAACAGCCATGAAGGGACCCAAGTACCACGAACTGGGAGGAATTCAAAATTTCGTCAACAAGAAGAAAGAACAAATAAGATTCGATGGCCATGTCTTGATCCACTTTTTGAGTGGTTGTTTTGAAGAGTTTCCTTAGTAGGAGTGGGCCCAGGGTGGCACCAGGGTGGTTTTTCGTTATTCGAACCCGAAAGGAACCGATCATGATTGCCAACTGACGAGCAGTACAGAGCACTATGGCCAATCCTTCTGAGACGGAAACTCTAGGCCTAGCCGGATTTTTTTAGATTCATATAGGCTGCTCTCACATTTCGGCCTGTTCGATCTCGAAATTTTGCGCGATCTGAAGAGGCAAGAGTGATATTTTGCCAAACGTTTGTCCAAATGAGAGGGGAAGGGTGGAAATGCCAAAGCAGCCTTGGTTCTGTTTGGGAAAAAACTTCATGGTAAAAACAGAAGATTCGTTGAGCGCACTGCAAACTACAGGGTGGCTACAAAGCATGGTCCCCAGTCCTACATATTTCTTGGTAATCCATAAAATCCTTTTGAACTGCACGACATACGCTATGAGTCAATCCTCCAAATCGGGCAACCACCACGTCATCCAAGGATGGGGTTGTTCTTCTGCGGGATTGCTAGAAGGCTTCACGTGAACGACATAACAGTAAGAGGAACAATGGCGCATTGCAAGAAACGAATACATCATGTATCGCTCCAGAAAAAGGACTAGCCAAGAGCTGTCAATATTCCGTGGATCCAAACAATCAACATGAAAAGAATTTGTCGCAGCAACGAAAGCAGTCTCAATGGAATTGCTTCGAACGGAATTTGAATTTTCGTGCAGGATTGTTTAGAAGATTGCCAAATAAGATGTGGGTCTGTACAGCCATGGCTTCTTTCAGGTCGAACGTTAACTCTAACTGCGAAGAAGAATGGGGTCGAGAAATGCACGAAACTTAGCTCAGCAGATTAAATGGGCCGCCTTTCGATATCGTAGGGACCGACCAAAAAATTTTTAAAGTCGAAGTTGCTTACGACAGGCAGAATCATTAGCAGCTGCTTTCTTGGGCTGAAAGAAAGCTCAGGAAACGAACACTATGAAATAGAAGCCTGTTTTCCTAGCGAGTGATTGTTCGGATCGGCATAACACTTAGAGGCAAAACGGCTCTCGTTTTTGTTAACGGGAACATCAAATCAATTACTAGTCGTGCTCATGTTGTATTACAGAATTTCACGAACTTCTGTCATCAGCCTGGTTGGTAATTTTATGTTTATGAGACGCATGCTGTATACTTGTGTGTTAGTTTTAAGGTCTGACAGAGCTGTTAATACAGCGAAAGCTCACCAATAAAGCTTCATGATTGAGTCCTCAGTGCTATTTTCCTAAGAAGATCTTACAAGAATGAGGCTCAGGGATAGCTCAATTCTATCGTATCTGCAAACATCAAAATCAGCTTGGAAACTTACGGAAATGCTTTTGCGAAAGGCTCTCGAACGTCGGACTTAAATCGACACTACTCTGAGGCTATCTGACGCAGGAAACACATTCACCTCATTCTAGCTGAGAAACAACGCTTGAGAGATAGTGGGAGAGTACTGATGTCAGCTACCTGCGACCCACTTTGAAAGCCTTCATCAAAAGATCGGAAGCTTGTCTTCTGGCATAAGCAGAAAATTTGGATTAATGACTTTCGTAGTTGTTTCTGTTCTTTTGCCTAGCAAATAGCAGACTTTCTTCGTGAATCTCGTTTTTTTAGTAATTTTGTGAAGCGAATGATCACTACCATAATTTGTAGCCACCTAATATTGTCTGATCTTGGCGACGTACAGCTCTTTCCTTATTGCTTGGTTTATCGCGAGGCTCACGAGTAGGTGACAAAATACCTGTGAGGAGTGTGCAGCAATTAGATAGGTCTAACTGTAATTTGATGTGCGCTCATCAACCATGTTTTCACGTGCTGTTTCTTCTGTACTGTTTACAGGAATGGTTACTCGGTTTCCTTCCTTCCGCCCCAATTTTCTTGACGAACAAATTTAGTGTTCTTCATTGTATGTTTATTGTGTAAGTTGTCAAATAAATAAGCTGCACCACAACTTGTGTGAACGACATAGAAAAAACACAGCAGCACTACTTGGAAAAACATTAAGCATGAACTTGCTATATAGCAATCCCTCAATTCCTCACCATCCACCGTCCTCGGGCGCCTCGCCCAAAGTACCTTTTCGATCCGTCTTGTATGTGAAGGGTGTTTTGAGGCACTTAACTATGATTTCGGATTACTGTACAACATATTCACGGGCTTCAAAATCCGTCTTATCTCTCTCACACCTATCCTCTCTACATATAAAGCGCTAACTTTGTGTGTCCGTTTGTATGCCCGTTTGGGTGCCCTCGCGAAAGTCACGTAGACACGATCAGGAGCGTGGAGACCGCTGGAGCGCGGTGGGGAAGTAGATCACAGGCTAATCAGTTTTTTAGAGAAGAGAGAATGTAGGTTAGGAAACGTTTAACATTGGCATCTGTTGGTATCAGGCATCATCGAACACTCTGCTGACTACTTTCCATTACTTTTCTGATGCACAATTAAGTAATGTTCTGGGGCGTTCATCGATCCCGTCAGAAGTATCCCGCGCACTCGACTTTCATTCAGAATCGTAGTGGCGTATTGGCTGTGTATGTGGCCTATGCAATGACTTGCGGTGGCCGGCCGATGTACAAGTCAGCACTTTTCTGCACCTCCACCCCGATGCGCAATTTCCTACAATCAAAATAGAACGACATTTTCAATATAAATGTAATGACAGCTACGCTCTTGGAAGGATATTTTGCTCTTGAGTGGTTAACTCTAATGCGCGGTTTCCAGAAATGAAACTTAAATGGGATTTCGGGTGAAGCAGTGTCGTTTATACGGAAATGAAAATGTTTTACTGCTCTTCTCGAGTAAGATCGTAGATGAGCGGACGTGTGGACATGTGGTGCACGCATGAGCGTGCGTAGCTCACTGGTATGCTCATAAAAGCGCCCATGAGCACACACACTTGCTAGCGGATGTGCAATCCTCGGCTATCAAGCATACTGGGTACTGGGCGAATATATAGCATTCACTCAAGCCTATACACACTGGCTAGCACACACACACTCTTCACATGTAGTTCCCTTTGCCCTCTTTACCACAACGCGGCTCCAAACCCACTATCCTCTCAGGGAACCATCTGTCCTACACTTTTAATGGAATAAGTACGATTCCTGGGCCCGATGCAAGGCATTTTCTTTATCGACTTTACGCAAACCCACGTTCCCCACGCATACCCTCAAACAACAAGGCAGTTCCCATCTCCATCATCCCAACTGCTATTTCAACCCAGAGCCGCTTCTCTTTTCATACTACCACCTCCCATCCTTCACCACACCCACATTATCCCGACTCCAATTCCCCTTTCAGAATTTCATTATCAGCTATCCTAACTTTGAACCGGAACCCCAATAAATTTAACTCAACCAAAGGAGTGGTGAAAAGGTATCGCCCAGTGATTGAGTCACCATTCTCCCTGTTCAAAAATCATATACCAAACAACAACCCATCCCAGTCACTTCCCGATGGGAAACCATTGCATCCGATTCATCCAAAAAAGAATGCTTTGCACAAAACCTGGAAGCTACTATACCGGTCAATGATACTCCAAGACCATTCCTTGGTGAGCAGACCTAATCTTTTTTACGGTGCATCCATCTGAATTCTTTATGACAGTATGATCTTCTATTTCGAGTAAAAATTGAGAACGAAAGTCATACAATCAGAAGGAGTTTTGATGAGCAGCACAGTAAAAAAGAATGCTACTTTCCTGGGTTACCCCTGCGCTCACCCCACCCCACCTATTCCCCATTTCCTCATCATTTACAATTATGAACAATACCTATAGTTATGTTTAATACTAATTGACACATTCTCTATAAATAAGCCATCTACAGTGGCACATCCGCTCGCGCGTACTCCCGCCCACTTGAATGAATAGATACTACACCACCAAAAATCTCAACCGACAAACGATACAAATTCACCTCAACGAAAATTTGATGTCTTCTGAAGACTCTACTTCTGAAGAGCTTATTCAGAACAAATAATTTATTGGCTTCAATCAATCTCATGAAAAAGTAAACAAATTCGATCAGAACCTCAGGTCTTCGATTCCACGTTGAGATCAAAGCGAACACCATTTTCTGAACTAAGGATAGATTCTTGAAATCTCAGCTATTCTTAAAAGCAAAAGAGAAACAGGGTCCCGTCTGCGCACCATTCTAAGGTAGGAGCCAACTCCACAAAGACCGAGTCTTCGAGAGCCAGGGCTTTTCAAACTAGATGTAAAAAGGTACCCAAGTTTCCCGGCACACTTAGAAACAAAGGAGATTTAGGAAACTGGAACGGGAATCGAAGACCTGGAAAACTGAAATTTTCAAAATGCTTCGCGATTATCGTCCAGTGCTTCGAGGTGCGACCTCTCAAGTCTGTGCGAACCCATGGTGAAGAAGGTGATCGTTACCCCGGTGGTCTCATTCCTTCCTCATTTCATTCCCTTCCGTACTGACATTTCTCATCTATTCTGTAACGTGTTCCTGTAGCTTCGCTATCAGACATCAGTTTAAAAATAGTAAAAAGGCACATAAACTAAGCCACTACAAGCTTAAAAGAAATTGCCACTCCAATAACTACCGAAAAAGTATTGTCTATACTGTCTATACTATGTAAGAGAAAACAATTGAGATATTGATATTTCCCTATCAGTTTCTAATTTTCATGTCTCTGACCTCATCAAATCGCGATAGTATCAACAAAAAGGAAACCCATTTAGCATGCAAAACAACTCGATCACAACAAATATACGAAGGAAGCAGCACCGAAACCCATCGACATCGAAGCATGTTGCAAGGATGCTCAGCCGGATCCCCAACAAACAACTCCCAAACCATGAACCAAATGGCTTTCAAACTAAATAGTAGCCGCGTAAAATTCTTCGGTCAAATGAGCAGGGTGTAAGATTAGGCGTGAGACGCATTCTGTCCGTCAAATTATCTGAATCTGGAAAGGGAAAACAGGGGCAAATGTAAGGTCACCTTCCACCTCCATTGAAGCTTTTGAAAGGCGCAAACAAAATATGTTGAGTGGCCATGAACTGGATACCTCCAGGATTTAAAAAAAAAAACAAAGAGAGACAAGATCAAAAACCATCTGACAAGCCCCTGGCTGTTTGGATTTTGATCTTGTTCTTCCTTGTTTTCAGCCCCTCGACTGACCGTCTGCCGCCCTCCTCCCCCCTAGCACTGCCTCGTGGCACGCCGGCCGGCGGACTATGAAAGCAGCCATTGTGTACTGAAAACCATACTGCCATACAATAGATGCGCCGAAAAAGCAAAACCCCGAGATTCGGTGATTTGCTCTCTGAATCTACCATAATTCCCTTTCATTTTTATAAACCATACAGCGACAACTAGCAGAAAGGAAGAGTAAGATCCAAATAATGTCTAGAATACATTGGAGTCCGGTCACATTGCGAACAGCTTGCAAAAAACTAACTCATTTGGCTGCCGTGCAGCACTCGCCCGTTCCTTTTTTCCCATTGTAAGCATGGGCGGCATAGAAAGCATTTCTGCCGTAGCTCTTGCATAAACTCACAGGCAACCACCCTCTACATAAACATGCCACTTTCACTTCAGGATACTTCTCACCCATCAAGATTTAGTATTTGAAGGAGTAATAGGTGTTATAAATGTGAAGCTAGCTAATGAATAGCTGAACTGTTCTGCAATTCAGTGCAAGTTGTAATGACCCAGAACGATGAGTAATGGAACCCGTTCTCAACTGCAACAGTTCGAAAATTTGAGGTCATGTGTAAACATGGGGCACTGTACAAAGTAAATCTATTAGACAAATAGAATGAGAAAGATTTCTCTGTCCTATACTAGCGTTATAAATGACAATCAAGCAAATAGATATCGGTTCCCTTCATTCCTTGAGAATCTCGTATGTGGTCACATCAAAATTAAAAGTGACATTCTCAGCGTGCCACCCATACAACTTGTTTTCAGCCCTTACAAGTCGCGGAAGCTATGAAAACGACAAGTTCGGAGGATCTGCTGGGAAAAACCAACTCGTGTACGAATCCCATGATTACTGGAGCACTTCAAGACGGATACATCGGTTTGAACAGCCAGTACAGTCCCAAAATTTGCGGAGTCACGTTCCGAACTTTGATTAATTTTTGGCCATCATTCCAAAAATTGTGTATACAGTCGTTTCTCTTCACGATTTGAACCGGAAGGAGTTCCGTTTTATAGAAGGCCACATCACGGCTGGCGACATGAAGTGAATGTTTAGGCTCTTTTTTGAATTACATGTTTCCCGTCTTCACAAAGAAAACTTACATTTTGGAATGATCGATTTCCGTCGGCAACCCCCTTGATAGGAGTACAAACGTTATTTACACAAAACGAAAAGTCAGCTATGTCACATAGATGGAACATTCGTGGAAGTAGAACTTATCCTATTCATTGATCGAATTCCCATAAAGAGGGAAGCCATTGTTGTAGGCTAAAGCTGTCCCATGTTCAATCATGTGTAAATACCGCCGCTCAAACTCCCACTCTGGCCCCAGAGTGCTTCACGAGAACCATTGGTGTAAGGAAGACGATTGCTGCAGCGAATCGTAGGCTGGTCCAAAGAAGACGTAAAATAAAGTCGTGTAACGTCGAAAAATTTGCTTTCATAGAACAATATGACAAAAAAAGGATGTGTGCTATTAGGTCCGGAAAGTCCACTTGATGCCAACTGCTATGAATCCTTTGCGTTGATACTTGGAAGTCGAAACCCGACAAGAACTGCTCTCCTGTGCTGTCTAGTGATTTTGGAAAAAAATTGATGGCTGTAGTAGCCTCATATATCATAAGAACACTGACACATAAGGAAAGGAGCGCTAGAGATTCCCAGGAAGAGTAAGAGCCTATTAGGGCTACATACATAGGGGCTATGGTACAATGCTACTTTCTTATACAAGAATGCACCTGATTAGGCAAGGAACTGGTCCCCTATGCTCAGCCTTGTAGCCTCGCCTCGCCCAACTGAACCTCCTCCTCTTCCATTACCGCTCATAAACCAGTATCAACGACTGCTCATAAACCGCTTAAATAAATCGTCGCCGACGACTGGAACATCGATTGTACCCACGAGATGCGACAGGTATTCAACTTCTACTCGGATATCGGGTACATCTAAGCTGACAGGTAGGTTGAAGATTGTTCATCAGAAGCATAGAAGACCTCGATGTTACTGATAGCTTAAAGAGTTAAAGAAAGGGACAAATCTTTGGGAATATCGCTAAGTAGTTAGCTTCGTGGGGAGTTTTGTAGAAGAAGGACACATAAGTTGGCTCCTTCGAATAAAAATTCGCATTTAAGGGAACATTCTGAGCTGCTGCGTAGCAAATCCGTGCACATATTTGACAAACAGTCGATATTATGCCGTCAGAACGTCACGGCCTTTCCATATGTGTCCACAAACCGCATGTTATCAGCTTCCAATAGAGAAATGGTTTACCCCAAATGCTAATATTTCATACATATTCAATAAGCCCTCATTTTGAAAGCTTCCCTCCTAGCGCTCCTTTTGGTCTACTTCTTGTGGAAGTTACGTAGGTTATGAAGGAAGCCGCTCAGAATCTCTAATTCCTCTGCTATGTCTTTAACTCACAGCTCGGTGAAACTCCCTCTTCCTTCTGATACTATTTCTTCTAGGACCATAGTAGTAGTCCCTCGGTCCTTCTATACCCACACCCGTAATACGTGGTTAAGGGGAATTGGACAGCTCGTATGGGATTCCTCCTAGTAACCTCTCCAGGCATGGGAAGATCAGGCACAAGCAATGAAATTCTCGAACTTAGTTAGAACCCCTTGCAAATCAGACCGTAAATAGTAGTTACCAACTTCTTTATCTGACGGCTAAGATTGCTTCACTGCCCCTCAGGTGCCTTTACAACTTTAACCTTTTGGCTTCTTCAACCAAAAACGAAGTAGATGCTCAATAAATATTTATTTACAGTCAATTTTTCTGTAAACAATGATCAGTGCATCGATGGCTTCGTCCCTGCTTTTGCTCATATCGACATGCCTGGGAGTCGATGCTTTTGTACGGTGAGTACTAAGCTCCGCACAACTTGACTACGGTTCCATTAGATACTAATTCAGGGTGCTCATAAACAAAACAACTCTCAGTCGATACTCATACAATGTGGACGAGATTGCAGAGTATTTTAGGCAGAAATACATCCTGAACTATCCATTTGGCTCACTTTATAGCTTCAGCGGAGGACTTTCCGAGTATTTGGATGTAAGAAGTCAGAACAGGCTGTAGAAGGTTCAGTTCGACCGGAGTCTTGACCTAGTAGATTTCAGGCGCAGTATTACGGTACCATCCAAATTGGAACTCCTCCTCAGATTTTCAAAGTATTATTCGATACTGGCTCATCCAGTCTGTGGGTCCCGTGCGCGAACTGTACGAAGAACAATACTGCTTGTGAAACCCATCAGCAGGTAAGGCGGTTGTAGATACTCAAGTGCGCTTTTCCATAATCCGACATTCAGCCTCTTGCAGTTCGACTGCAAACAATCCTCAACCTGCACTCATACGAACCAGTCAAATTCCGTTCCATATGGAAACAGTTCGATGCAAGGCTATGTAAACAATGATATTGTTTGCGTAAGTTTCAGAATTTCCAATCGATACCGTCAGAAATACCGAAAGCTGCCATTGTCTCTTTCAGTTTGGTGGCAAGTATGGGAAGTACTGCACGAATAGCACGCAAGGATTTGGTTGTGCAACACAGGAACCGGAAGACACTTTTGCTGTGAGTTAAAAAGCTCGGCTAAAAATGTGAGACCCAGTTTGACAGTGATCGATACTGCTGACAGGGTTCCAGAGCTCCCGATTTGACGGAATTGTCGGCATGACACCGCATTCAATAGCTTCAAACGAACACCCATTGAATCAGATCTTTGCCAACAAGGTAAATTTTTCATGAAGCGTCCCCATAGTAAACAAACGCGTTCCGGCCTATGGGCCTCAAAACAACAAAATGAGGCGAGAAACTCGTCCAGATGCAACCATACTACGCGTCCTCCTAGTAGAGATGTCATTCCCGGAGTAATGGTATGCGATAAAGTGCAAATAAAGTGAATTTATAGGAGCTCTGCCCGGATCCACTACTGGCTTTCTGGCTCAATCGTGCTCCTCACAACGATGTTGGTGGTGGAGAACTAACCCTGTGCGGAATGGACTCTTCTCACTATAAGGTGGCATCCATACAAGCTCTGGTAAACAAAGCAACGGATATCTTATAGGGCCCCATCGTATGGGAGCCACTAACATCCGAGACGCACTGGCAATTTCAACTAGGAAAGATCACCGTCGACGGAGACTCGGTTACTAGTGGACCCACCAACGCCGTCGTCGACAGTGGTACATCGCACATCGCTGGGCCACCTGAGGCTATACAGATGGTCAAGTTTGACACAATTTCTTTCATTGTCTTCTTTGAAATCCAAGTTTCGAAGATAACCCGCTAATTTTTTTCATTTCAAGATTCATCGAGCAATTGGAGCTAAAGAGTCGGGCGAGGCTGACTGCAGTATGATTCCCTATCTTCCACTGATCGCCTTCACAATTAATGGGACGGAAATGGTTCTCAGAGGACACAACTACATCATCACGGTACTAATTTGGTTTGGGGTTCGGGCTTGGTCACCCAAGAGTTGGCGGCAATAGCACCATCGCTTGGGAATCTGATACGATTTTCCAAACCTTGGAGCTGCTGCTTAACGTAACCCTAACTCGTCTCACCGAGCCCATGACGATGCCCAACGAGACAGCATACGGTAATGCTTAGCAACAGGTTGAGAGTAAGGTTGGATGTGGTGGGCTACAAGGGTAGCCACGGAGGCAGACAACCCAAATGATTAACTGGAAAGCTTTTCCGGAAGAATATTTTCAGAATAACGATGGCACATGCACATCCAGTTTTCAAAAACTACTGATACCCAATGCAGGTACGCTTGATTTATTTAATGAGTAGTTTTCCGAAGTTCTAAGAGTAGATTTAATTTCAGAATTTTCATGGATTCTCGGCGATGTCTTCATAGGCTCTTTCTATACCGTTTTCGATCATGGAAACAAACGAGTTGGATTCGCTGTAGCAGCCTAACTTGTTCTATTCTAGATATATAAGCTATAACACTGGAAATTTTCAAATTTTTTTTGAAAAATAAAGAACAGCAAGCGACTATTTTCTAGCTACTGGGTTTTCAAATATTCTCATGGATCAGATCTCATCGATTTTCACTATTTCTTTTCTATTCAACGTAAGAAATGCCGTTCTCTAGAAGTATCTTTCGAGTCAATACATCGTGGCAAGTTTTCAAACCAAAGTCAATCGATAATGACGCCACTTCGAATTGAAATACAAACATTATTCTACCAAAATCATTTGTGTCACACACTGATCAAAACTTTCTTTACATGCTCCCATAACATGGTCCCGTCTCAGCTACTTCTGTCAACTTTCGCAACGTAACAATTCATGTCGCCATCCTACTCTCTAATGAAAACCTTGGGGGGGGGGGGGGGGGGAGGGGGGGGGCAATATTATTTATTATAATAATATATTTCATTAGTTACCTTATCAGGTTCATGACAGGCTCCATTGTCATCCGTTCGTTCCTTTTCGAGCGTGTGGAAACGCCAGCATAGGAGCATAAGTCCGGTTGCGGTGGTTGAGCTGAACTCGCCAAGATTTACTTCTGACGCTCGCCGAAATTCAAACAGCTCTCAAGACCGACTTCGATTCTCAAATCAGAGCATCATGTAAAGGAGGGGTTTGATGGAACTTCGTGATAGACGCTGGCGGATTAATGACAATAGATTTGGTAAACGAAGCTTTGAACTGTAAACAATGGTCGGGACAGCGATTTCACAATAAACGATGAAATAACAATTATAATAAGAAATCCTATAAAGAAGAAATAGCAGATAGTAGACAACAAGCTATAAGAAAGGTGCCAGCGAGCGAAAGCAACACCCACATTGATCACTATTGACAGGTCAGATTAGGAGTACGAGTTCAATTACCTACTATGGATCCAACATGTTCTGAAAGGCAATTTAGGGATTTAACCCATAGGTACAGGCTCTAGTGGGCACTTACACTCGACTAAATCGAATTTCAAGGTGACTATGAAGTTCATCTAAAATTTCTCTTCTTTGATGGCCGTTCACTGATAATTAATTGTTGGTTTGGTGGGTGGCCGGCGAATCAGTCATGCCTGAGACTTTTTTCGTTTGCTTTTCTACATTTTCACATTCCAGGGGTCTATGAATCGACAAGATTCCCAACATTTTAGTCGCAGGTAGTTTCCATGGTCTGTATTCTCTGCATTTAAGGATGGTATCAAAAAATCATTGAATCTTCACAAAATCGCACAACGTTACCGAACACGAACTCAAACTATGCTGGTTGGGGTTCAAAATTCAAGAGAGAAAATCTTTTTTGCACCAGCCAATCGTGGGGTAACGGAACTTCTCCCCTATCGCGGCATTCTCCCTTGCGGCATGCGGCAAATGTCACTGCAATTACCGTACCCCCGCCAATCGATATTTTTCCTTGACTGGCTTGCTTTTTCATTGGATTTTATCGTTTTTTCTTCTGTTTCTTTTTGGTTTTCATGTTTATTAGACTTGTTTAATTAGAATGACTCCTCCTATATTAGCGACGATCAATACGAAGCGACGCATTGGAATTGAAGGGAGCGGCCAGCCAATTCAAATAATTAAAGGACTCCCTACCTTACAAATTGCGCGCTCCAATCTTCCATCGCAATCCTGTGATAGGCGGTGGGTGCGGCGTGTGCGACGCCGTGTTAGGGGAGAAGTTCCCGGACCCGCCAATCGTGACTGCAAACTGACGCAATTCGACAAAATCTGGATTCTACGCAAGGAAAATTACTGCAGTTATCAACCCTAAGTAGTGTTATAAACAGTATCCCACCACATGCATGGTTCGGGAAGCGAATCCAGACTGATACTCGTTTGAGCAAACCAAGTCTTTCATCCCTTTAGGGTCAGTTAATTGGTACAAGACTCGTCTGGGATAATAAAAACACTAACTTTTATATCAACCGCTCTCGGCAGACCATGTACAGGCCATATACACATTCAAACGCCACCACAGTTCTAGAAGGAAGGCGAAGCCGTGGCGCATACCGCGAACGGGGTCGCCCAACGTCGAAAGGCCTAGCCCTAAATCTCAGGGATATGAGTATACTATCCTAAATTTTCCATTTCTCATGTTTGATTTATTGGGCAACTTTCCTGCCCTGTCGTTGAAGAAGGAAGATCAATCTACGTTCGTTTACATACTTTGAAATCTCATGCCTTTTCAGGAAGCCAAGTAAATCAAACTGATCAGACTATCCACGATGAGATTCCAATCTTTGTCATGATTATCTAATCATGACAAAGATTAGTAACCACATTATGAAAGAGCCTGCTCATACGATGAGTCGGTCAAACAAGTTGTTATACAGTAGCGTTATCGCTGACACTACAGGTTTCTTAGACAATTGTCTATTTAAGGCAAACAACGGGCGATTACTAGTCGTATCCGCGCTTCAACAACTTGTTATCAACGCTTATCACTCTGCCTATAGTTGTCCAGATAAAGCATTCTGCTTCCCCATTTCCTTTATGCTTTGGAAAGATTATCTCTGACTATAAGCCACCCTTTTTCACTGATCTGAAATCGATCATTAATTCAGTAAGACCCACTGAGTTGGTTTATTTAAAAGTAATCCTCCCCCTGAATGGTACTATCAAAGCATTTCCTTTTACCTCAACTCGGGCTGGTTTGCAAGGCTACTTACTGTGGAAATTCCGATTGCAAAGAAATAGTTCCATGGGCGTGACCATCGCGACAATCGCGCGTGGGCGCGTTATGTTCGTCTTTTTCTCACTTCACTTTATTTTATTCGCTTTACTCGACTTCTGTAGAGAACTTCATCCAAATATAGTTATAGGAAAATTGAAGTACCCCGGGAGTGCGAAGGAATTCCCATCGAAACCCCTCATACCCGCTGAGCCTATAGCCAAGCCTCTTATACTCGGGAGTCGCATATATGGTACCAGACTTGTTTGGAGAGTATAAACACTGATTGATACATCAACTGGCCACCGCAATTCATTGTATAGGCTACACAGGCACCAAACGGCACCATGATTTGAAATATATGTCAAATATAGGGGCATTTCGAACTTGGATTGACCAACGTCAAAATTCGCACTTTTAAAGAAACATAGTCTATAGAAATGCTTGAACCGGTGAGTGGCTAAAAATTCCCATCCCAGGAATATCTAACCTTCAAAAGTAACCTAACTGATACCCACGTCAGCAGGGGCGCTACTTCGCGGATGCGCCGTATGTTTGAATTCCGGTTAGTATTGTAGAAATGGTGCCTGTAAATGAGTCCTATAGATATTGCATCTCGAGGGAGAAAATTAATATAAAATCTGTATTCAATCAAAAGAGCCATGTCTGTTACCCAGATGTCGACCCCGAAGACACAAAAAGTTACATGTTAGAGTCCCGGGCGTATTCTGTCACTAGACGTCCACGAGAAAGCGTCACGTCAAGCCTAGAATCAAGGTAGTCCGAGTGTCAGATTTCAGATAGAATTTCCAGACCGTCTAGATTCGCATTTACTTCTCTTGGAACAATCGAAGCATCGAGTAGCCAATGACAACTTCTGGCATTTCAGGATGAGCTTACAGCGCTCAGTTCTGGCAGCTACTTGTGGCGGTTCAACGATAGCAATCATCGCAGCCATCGGTTTGACCATTTCGCTGCTGACCGACATCAACTCGTTTTATGATGATGTTATCACAGATATGAACGAGTTCAAAGTGAGCCAGTTCTTCTGAGGTCGCGTTTACCGAGGCCTCTCACAGATCGCTATGAAATAAACCGATTGCAGGGTTACGCTGATGACGCATGGAAGCAGATGATCCGAACAACTGGTGGTGACCGACATGTGTTCGACGTCATAGTGGCTCGAACACGTCGTGAAGGATATCAAGTTCCACCAACCGGTATTGAAGCGCAGCCTGAAGGTGGAGTACAAGCGGCCAAAGCCGATTCACCAGATGAATTTGGAGGTGGAGGAGTTTCCTCAGATGGTATTGGAGGTGGAGGAGGAGGCTATGGAAACTACGTATGCGGTTAGTTTTGTTCCTTGAATGGTTTTGCTGACACATTTTCATTTAAAAATCATTTACCACCATTTAGAATGCGCAGAGAAATCCAGAGGGTGCCCAGCTGGGCCTCCCGGACCACCAGGTACACCTGGAATACCTGGAGGTTAGTTTGAAGCCCACGTTAGCTAGCCTTATAGTTACATTGCCCTACCAGGCCACAAATATTGCTTCAGAGGATGGAGAGAATGGTGAGAACGGTCTACCAGGCAAGAACGGTATGGCTGTGTTCGCTGACCACATGATGGGCGGCTGTATCAAATGCCCACAAGGTCCACCAGGTCCACCTGGACCAGACGGACCCTCTGGTTCACCAGGATCTCCAGGAAATCCTGGAGCGGTCAGTATCCTGCAAATAGTCATCCGCTGTCTGCCATTTACCACTTATTTTTAGGATGGAGCGGGCGGTGGAAGTGGTTTACCTGGTCCCGCTGGTCCTCCTGGACCACGTGGTCAAGATGGAAAGCCCGGATCTGATGGAACTCCTGGAACAGATGGTAATATTCTTCTTTCCGAATATCAAACACTTTTTTCACTTTTCACTGCTCATAGGTGCCAATGGAGTGAGATCCCGATCTGCACCAGGACCCGCTGGAGCTCCTGGACCTCAAGGGGAGCCCGGGCGCAACGGGGAGGTTAGTGACTCGAAACCTTTGATATAGGGCAATTACTGAGAATTTTATTTCAGAATGGATCTAGCTCTGTAGGAGCACCTGGTCCAGCTGGTCCACCTGGACCTCCAGGAAGGGATGGAGCACCTGGAGGCCCAGGCACCCCTGGTGGCAGAGGATTAGACGGAGCACCAGGAGCTGATGCCGCCTACTGCCCATGCCCTCCAAGATCTATGCTCTCAGTTGGAGCTGGAGCTCAGTCATTTGCAGAAACTGCAGCAGCGGCCGTAGCAGCGGTTGTAGACAAGAGGGAACTTACTGAACCAGAAGGTTCAGGAGAAAATAAAGTGGTGGCTGAAGTAGTGAATTCAGGCAAAGGAGTAGTGACAGAAGAACATGTTGACACACTCCTATCTGGAAACGCTGCAGGATCTGATGCTGCTAGGACAACAGAGGTTGTAACTGAGGTTACCAAAGGCGCAGCTCTCCAGGGAGCCTTTGCACCCAGTGCTATCCCAACTGAATCCACTCCAACGACAACAATAACAGCAGGTACTGAATCGGCACCAGCTGCCCCAAGATTGTTGAACGCTGAAATAGCTCCACCTGCTTTGCCCGATGTAGCATCTCCTGCTATACCCGTTCCCACTCAGCACTCAAGAGCAGGCAACGCTGCCGTCAGACTACGGAAATACTTCAATAGGTACTATTGGCATGTCTAATATAATGCTGGTGATCGAGTGCAATAAAAGACGTTTTAAATGGAACTTTTTTTGTTACTATACTACGGTAGCACCTAGCAACAAATAAGACCCCATAAGAGACGCCGGGACGAGTTTACCGCCAGCCAAATCGAGTCTTACTCCTAATAAGTCGCTACCCTCTACTTTGAACAGCCGGGAAATGGTAAATTAAGGACGATTCAAGCGAATTTCTGACTTCAGTACTCTAGAACGCAACTGGCTTGGTACATTGTTAGACTGAGAATAATTTCTAATGAGAGCTTGAAAGAATTACTGTGACGTCGAGATGGGGACTTTTTTTTCTGAAGTTGTACTTCGTTAACGAACGACGCGAGAAAGTCTGAAAAGGATTTAAGCTTCCTGGCTAGTCAAGCGGAAGAAGTAACCATTGATATCGCTTGAATAGCCAACAAAGACTAAGAACATGGCACGTGATGCACGTAGCCATCATAGAGTTCTCAAAGTGCTAGGCCATCGAGTTACGCCGATAATTCTGCGATGCGGAGGGGGTCCCACTTCTGATTCTGCTCGTGGCTACAGCTATTTTCAATCATTACGGCTTACAAAATTTCTTCGATTTCTCCGTAAACTAGTTCATTAGAGTCGTAGAGTCCATGTATTTTCCGTTCCTCAGTTCAGTAGTAGTGATTGAAGCCTAATTTAACAAAGCCCAAGCTATAGGTCGAGACAATTAGATTCAACCTATCATTTCAACAGCTTGTGGTCAGGAGCCCTGGCTACAAGCTGTTGAGCTGGCTACCCCACTACCCTGAAGTCCCCTTTAACGTCTTCTCCGTCTTCTACCCTCAGTACCATATTTCATCACTGAATAAAACTACCACGTATATGTAGTAATTTCCACTTGAATAGATTGACTACGATCACCCTATAGACCGCACTATTTCATACAAACTTCGGCCGCTCATAAATTGCGTGGGAGGAATAGCTAGCACCGCTGAATAAACTCTCGCAACCAGTAATTGAGACTGTACCGATTTACCTACATCACCCCTTAATGCCCCGTCCCATGGGGAGTTGAAACTCTTCCGTAACCAACTGCTGAGAAGGCTAGTAGAACTTCGGTGCTAGTTTTCAATGAGATCCATCTGCCTTCGGGTTGAAGGGAAAACGATGACAGCTCGTAAGCACGCGGGCTCAACACGAGCATGTCGCTATGTTATTTAGGTTTTCACAGCTATATAAATTTTTTATTAATTTTCTCTACACTACCAGTTGAATTAGTAAATTCCGTCGGAAGTCCTCCCTCTCTGATTCAACATTCTTAAAAACTTCTGATGATACCTCCCTCTGAAGCCTTAGAAACACTTAGCTGTTGATATCTAATTATCCATTATCGTATTAGCATCAGATAAGTTTCCCAATAAAAAATGTTCTTCTTCATTCTGCTGGAGGATTCGCTTAGCCTTTCTTGGAATAGTAATTCCCTAGTGAGCCTCCTACGTGCCAGCACACAATACCCATAAATTTAACCCTAAAATTAACCCGAAGCAAAAAACGCTCCTTCTTATTTCACGTTTCATCACCAGACTCTTATTATAGCACACAAGATAGCCTCTCCACTAACTAGTACTAGGACCCTAGGGTCTATTGCTTTAGCTCTAATCGTCTCCCTTTGGGCATGCCGTATTCATTGAAAAATTTTAAGAACACAGCAATTTTCGACTGCCACACGATCTCCTACGTACAAGCACACCATGCCCATAAATAATCAAATGTTAGTGGGAGCGGGAAGTATGGGCAGACATGCGGCAGATTTTCAGACAACACAACTTGTTGATATCATTTTACATAGAGTTACATTTTTCATAGAGTTCTCAAAGTGCTAGGCCAACGAGCTACGCCGATAATTCTCCGATGCGGAGTCGGCCCCACTTCAGCCGTGAGGATCTGATTCTGCTCGTGGTTACAGCTCACATTTTCAATCATAACGGCTTACGAGGTTTCTTCGATCTCTTCGTAAACTAGTCCGTTAAAGTCGCGCCATGCATCTTCCGTTCCCCTAGTTCAGCAGTAGTGATTGAAGCCTGATTGAACAACGATTAGATTCAATCTGATCGACTAGGTTGACTACGATTACCCTATAGACCGCACCATATTTCATGCAAACTTCGACCGCTCATGAATTGCGGGGGAGGAATAGCTCGCACCGCTGAATAAAATCTCGCAACCAGTAATTGAGACTGTATCGATTTACATACATCATCGCTTAATGCCCCGTCCCATGGGGAGTTGAAACTCTTCCGTAACCAACTGCTGAGAAGGCTAGTAGAACTTCGGTGCTAGTTTTCAATGAGATCCATCTGTCTTCTGGTTGAAGGGAAAACGATGATAGCTCGTAAGCACGTGGGCTCAACACGAGTATGTCGCTATGTTATTTAGGTTTTCACAGCTATATAAATTTTTTATTAATTTTATCTACACTACCAGTTGAATTAGTAAATACCGCCGGAAGTCCTCCCTCTCTGATTCAACATTCTTGAAGTCATCTAATGATAGCTCCCTCTGAAGTCTTAGAAAAATTTAGTCGTCGATATCTAATTATGTATTATCGTATAGCACCAGATGAGTTTCCCATTAAAAACTGCTCTTCTTTATGCTGTTGAAGAATCGCCTAACCCTAACCCTTCTTGGAATAATAATTTCCTAGTGAGCCTACTACGTGCCAACACTCAATACACATGAATTTAACCATAAAATTATGAAACAAAAACGCTTCCTTCTTAATTCATGTTTCATCTCCAGACTTGATATAGCACACAATGTAGCCTCTGCACTGACTAGTACTAAGACCCCAGGGTCTATTGCTTCATCTAATCGTCCCTCCTTCAACAGGTCGTACTCATTGAAGAATTTGATAGAACACAGCAATATTCGGCTGCCACACGATCTCCTACATACAAGCACACCGTGCCCATAAATAATCCAATATTAGCGTGGGCGGAAAGTATCTGCAGTCATGCGGCAGAATCTTAAACATCATAGCTTGTTAATATCATTCAACCTTCAACAAAATAATTTCTATCAACTACCTTACGCCAAGAATCCATAAGGTCACCGGACTTCTTTGGTGTAGAAATCTGGTGACTTATTGGTTAGAGACAAAATAGGCTCTAAGGTCATTTCCGAAGTGGTTATCAACATCAACATTATCAACAAGCTTCTATTCCAGAAGCTCAGCGATCGAAAGAGGTAGATGGTAATACTTCGGGGCCAAGTTCGGGATAAACGGTGGGGAGGGCAAAGCTTACCGTCTGAGTTCTACAATTTTGTAGAAGTCTTGTTTTCTATGTGAAGGTTCGCATTATCGTGCAGCAAGCGAATGATTCTAGCTTAGATTGCTTTTTGCATATCTTGTCGGCTGTATTTGCGGTAGAGTGCAGCAGAAATCAGCAGTTACCGTCGTGCTATTCGGCAATAGCTCAGAGCGGTAGATTCCATGAGCTCTTCACCAGACACCGAGCATGGCCTTCTTGCCATGGATTCCACCTCCCACGAAAGCTTCCGGAGCATCATGATTATGATTACCATAGCGAACAGGCCAGGGAGTCTACGTGTGTGGTCGATGTAGAGGACCCACTTTTGAGCTGCAGTGAAGATCGTGTCCAGCTAGTGAAGGTACGACATCGGGATTGCTGTCGGTCAGTTCATTGGGTAGCCACTAACCAAGTATTTTCACCAGTCTGAAAGATCGTAGACCACTGACCACTGTGACCACTGGGCAGCTTGGAGTTCAGCAAAATATGGCACCCCTTGACATGGATACTACTCCGCCAGTTTCTAATCGCTTCTCCCGGCGACATCTCAGCAGAGCGACTAGATCAACCTCATCCTCGATTTCCCTACTTCATGCTTGAAGAGCTGAACCAGACACGCACAGTCCGCTCAGAAGGGGCTCCAGAACTGAGAGCTATCACAGATTTCGATGAGCTTCAACAGCCGTGTGGCCGGACTTAAACCTGTAGAGGAGTCGAGTATGGGTAGACAGATTGGTCATTATATGGTTGAATAATAAAGCAAGAAGTATTGGGCTATGGATATACATATGGGTAGTGTCCACACCAAAAAATCTATGGAAGCTTTTAGAAACGGCACACCCTACTGAAACGGACCCGAAACAGAAGTGCTTTTATGTAGAACCATATCTCAGCTAGAGAAATACCTGGAGGTGTCATACTTGCAAACCCCAGTTTGACAATTGGAAGTGTAGCTCTCGATGTGCATTTAAACGCCAAATGTCCAAATATGAATATAGCCAGCTGAAGGCTATTACCGGGCTGACCAAAAAACTTCCATCAACTCTTCAACCGTCCTCCTCTTTGACATACGTCTCATTACTGGAGATTTCAGAATCGACGTTAGGTACATACATATATGTCATTGGTAACTAGTCGCTACGTGTCCGACTGGCTATCAAACACTCGATTTCTGAGAAACGTTCTCTACCTCCCTCTCACAATCAAAGTTCAAGTACCTTAAGCAAGATTCAATTTTGATACGGAGCGTAACAGAGTTAGTGCTTCAAGCCCTGCTGCCCCAAACATTTTCGCTAGAAGAATTTCGTCACAAAGATTCCCCCAATTCCTTCCAGCTGTCCAGCCCCCCTAAAGGTATGTAGAGTAGAGAACACGAAAAGGTTGCCTTGGATTCAAGAAGATTTCAACATCTCCTCCATCTATTTGGAGCATTATCTGCAAGCCATTTACATGAATCACATTTTTTCTATATAAGAAACATTTGCAACATTTGCCTGATCAGCAGCGCTCAAACGAATCTAATTGACTCAATCGTTGCTTATTCATTTGGCGTAAGTCTGCACCCGAAAAAATGTTAACGATTGAGCCACTTAGATATACATACTGGCTCAGGAACCATCATTTTATACGTCTGCTAAGTTCCCTTGAAAAATATTCAGCAGCAGCGTACTGTTGCTATGCAAATTTGCTGTATATTTCCTTGGTCATTGACTAACCCGTATTACATTTTAAAAAATGTGGAATTTTTTTGATAACCTTCCACCCAACACAGGTCGTGGAGAAGAAGGAACCTAGTCACTTCAATATTGCAAGATCAATCTGATGCCCAGTGAACCTTCTACTTTTCATCGTTGAATATGTAATGAGAAAGTCAGTCACCTGCAACTAGAAGAACTGTTGGGCAGGCTCCAAAAATACCCAGAAAACGAGCGCAGAACCATACTATCCAAGATGGCGCATCCCACAGCTATGATGAAGTTCTGGCAATGTTCAAGTTAGAAGTCCCTTAGCTCCAGGCAACCCACAGGCCCTCGTACTTTATCAAAAGACAAAAATGGACTCAACACTGGCAACATGAACAAGAAATGGAATGATCTGCTCAAAAATCCGGTCGGGAATGCGCCATGCTTACGATATCCTGCATCTTTCAATGGATAGCTTGAGCAAAAAGAGGATCTTATAGCTGCAACTTTAGCGCAACATAGGGCGATAGTTGAAAACCGGAGGCTATTTCATTTGCTTGCTTTTTTCAGAATTGTTTCAAGCTTTCTTGTTTACTTTGTTGTTTTCCGTTCACAACGAAGATGTCAAATGCAGAATCTAGCCTGGCGGTGACATATTTACTAGGCGATAGAGCAGCCTCGTCTTCTAAGAGAGTGTTTGAGCAGTTCCTTGTTCTTATTTAATGCGCGTTTCCAAAATGTTTGACCATGATAAATACGATACATAAGTAGACAGCTAGATTTGTATTGATAATTATAAAATTAATTATACATAATTAGATTAATTATACAAATCAGGATGCAATGAATCCCACACCTCCCCATCCCTCAGCTCCTCTCCAGCGGCTACTTTCCGAAGCTACCCTCGTCCGCTCTGTCTCTGACTACTTTGATTTATTTAACGGCGAGTGAACAAAAAAACTACACCTGATGGACTTCAGACTCTTCTTTACCGTCCCGGCCCAAGAGGCATCGACCTAACCGTCCCGGCCCAAGAGGCATGGAATCATTTTTACAACTTGTTGCAGCGGCCAATAATGACGTCCTAGTATTGCATATTATTTATTACACAATCCGCTTATACGGTCACATCATTTCCTCCCTAGCTCAGTCAAGTTTGCAAAATGTGGGAGTTCCAAATAATAACTTTCTATTATTGGGATTTCTAATTTGTTTATGATGAGGTTTTGTTTATAACACTTAATTGTGAGTCAGCATTTTCAAATGTCGCAAAAAAATTCAAATCACATCATTTTCGAGCCGCAACACAACAATAGAGAAATCGAACTCCAAAAAAATCAAACAGAAAAAGGAAACGCTTGAGATCAATGTATTTTTGTGATGTAAAATAGCTATTTAGCCACATTTTGACGCTGTAGCAAGTCTGTTTGCCAGCTTTTTTGATGAGTCAAGTACTCGGGAATTATCCAACGAGTAATCCTTATTAGTCCACTAATTGCAAGTTCAAAGTTCCGTCAACATCAGACAAGAGGTTTGACCGGCGAGGTCGGTTGCCACTGCCGTACTTCATGCCTTTCAGGAAAGCTCATCACTTACTTCAACAATAATAGTAAGTGAACTTGTTGGCGACTACCTTTGTAGATATGTGACTACCCAATAAGAATTGTTTTCACCCTGTGATCCGATATCAACGATAGACAATTATGACGAATCAGAATCCGGAAATATGGCTAACAATAACTTTCGCCGAATAGACCTATAACACCATCACCTTTATGAGCCGAGAAGATATAATACGGAGAGATCCAAAGATTTTTCAGTGAGAGTGACTTGCTAATATTGAAAAACTCATCCAAAACAAGTAATTGCGAAGAAGGGAATTCGATCTGTCGCCTCCCTTTTCAATATTGGAACTAACACGAATTCCATGGTGCAAGAAAGGGTGAGTTTTTGGAATCAGTGAGAAAAAACGATTCACCAATTCACTAATGTACAGATCATGAAACATCAAGTTTTTTGGAGCTAATTGGTCCCCTTTCGGGATGCGCCCACGCAATCAACTTCCAATCAGAATCGTTGAATGCGTATGCGGCCTATACAATGACTTGAAGTGCCCAGTCGATGATGACAGGTCATTCTTTTATCCACTCAGTCGAATCTTGGACAGAACCGACCCTGAGGGGATGGAAGGCTTGGTTGGCCGAGGCGGGATCGATCTGGGATTCGAACCAAGAACCATGCATGTTTAATAGTTCACTACTTGCCACTACACCACCTCCGCCTACTGGCAAAACGATCTTTCATTTTTCTAGGAACAAAAGGTTCGCTGCCTGGTCGGTGTTCACTGTGTACTGAAAAGTAAGTTGGAATGCCTGACTACCATCAAATTGGAAAAAAAGTTGAAACAAGTCATTTATTAGATCCGAATCAGCACTAAATGGGACTGAGTAATACTGTAGCTCTCGAAAAAGCTTCCCCTACCATACTCTGCTCGGCGTTGCAGCGGCAGTGCAATAAAAGTTTTATTAATGCTATTACTGCACCCCCCCCCCTCCCCCCCCCCCCCCCCCCAGATTGAGACCTGGTCTGAACCTTTTTTCTATAGCTAGCGATCTCAGAACTTATCAGCACACTCACTTCAACATCACTTTCATGGGAGTCAGAAAAAACTTTGGGATGGTACGGCGATTGCTGGTGGTAACGAAGAAATAATAATTTCCACATCGGAGCCCTAAAAGCTGCAGGCGGAAGCACGCTAACGGGCTTAATTGATTTCTGACCCATAAAACTGAGTGTCATGAGCCTTGTGAATGCTTCATAGTATTGCCGACAGCTATCCATCCTATACATTACAATATAGGTCTCAGAGCTAGCACTTCGAGTTTTTTTATTTTACTACCCGAGCCGTAATCTCGATTTTTTGGAGCTGTTCTTACCCTTAACGATCGCATTAATGATCGCGTAAATTTCCCCAGTAGTTACTAGTATAATCCTTATGATTCCAGCTGTTCAAATGAGTCATTACAGTGCAGAAGTAGAGAGACCACCTTTCACCGGCTAAATCTCATGCAGTATTACCTTTACAGCACTGTTAAGATCTGATATACGTCATAGCTAGAACAAGCCAGCCCTATCAATTCTTCTGTAAATGCTACGACTGATTAAAATAAAACGATCCAGAGAATAGAACACTTCGTACAGGCCACCATTCATTTACTTCTGTGTAGGTATGTCGGTATGTAGTAATGTCTCGGAACAGAAAAGGGCCAAATACCTGGCGCATCCATTGTACCTCAGAAACTGTTGCAGAAAACCTACACAGCACACTCAAGCAGCCATATGGCCGAGTTATATGCTGTAAAAAATGTAGAAAATAGATATAAATCGCTAAATATATGTACTAAATAAAAATGAACGGAAAACACCACACAACAAATTGCGTATTTTTCGAAGTTAAGCTGGAGTTGGATAACAGAGCTCAGGGTGTCAACAGAGGGCTCCATGAGTTCCAATGTCAGCTTTATCTATCTTGAGTCTCACCCTCTGATCCCCTTTGGAAGGCTTTTTCGTAATCTGGAAAGGTTACCGTGTGAATCACAAAAATGCTTTCGACTAGAAGGCGAGTTAGCTGGAACATAATCCACGAATAAAGTTGTTAGCATTAATCTCGGAAACTTAATCAGAACTTACTGTGATGTGTGATTGTTAGAACTGACTAGAATCTTTTTATATTCGCGACACTTGATTGAAGCCATTCCGTATTTAGAAGATACTATTCATTCCAAGAAACTGAACTGACCCGATATCTTTTGCTACCTGCTCATACTTATGCTGCGTTCGAGGCTAAGCGCTCAGCCTATAAAGTTTGTATTAAACTCAAAAAGAAGGTCCGGTCGTCTTCTCCCTAAGATTAATATAAATATTGAGATATTACTGTTATTGTTATTGTACAATATCAATATTTATTGTTGGTGACCCAAACACAAAAAACATAAACAAGCTGCCAGTCAATTAATCATACTCTTAGATGCATGGTCTCAAAATTACCAAATAAGCTCCCTTGAAGATAGTCAACCTTGAATGGACAAAGCTGATTTCGAGCTTTTTTCAAAATCCCTTGATAAGTAATTTGGTCATTTACATTGGAGTAAAAAGGATCAGATTCGAACATCCAGCCACATGGCTAATAGGTTACTTGTTCTTATCGCTTTCCATGGGTTACGCCACGCATTCTCAAAAATTGAATAGGGATCCGTTCTTCTGACAATAATACCACAACTATTTCTTCCAATTGCGGTCTTTTCTATTTTGGTCTTAGAGAATCGCAAAAAGTAAGGTTACTAGATTGTGCTGGGCGAATGATTAAGTATTCATCAATAGTATCCAGAAATTTGTTTGTTATAGTTCAAATACTCACGCAACTGTACAGTTGCTCCCGTATACACCCTGTCCAATGATTTACTGCCATTTAGCGTAGTGTTCAGACAAACTTAAAGGCAATTCCCCTGCCCAAACGGTTTCTGCGTTTACCTCTTCAGGGAACTGCGATCCAACCTCCATATAAGGTAGGAGGAGAAATTTGCCTGGCTCAGACTAGCCGTCAGTGTCCCTCCTTCAGAAGAGCGGGTTGGCTTAGTTGCCGCCGTCGATGACTCCGCCTCGTCCTATCCTAAGACATTATGAACTCTACGGCCGCCATTTTGTTTACGGTTCCAATGGATAACGACTTCAAGAGTCCAATAAATTATGATCATATTTATACTTACTACTGCACCTCCCGAATTTTACTGCACTCTCATATTTCCTTTTGGTTAGCGTTCGCATGATTCTGCTACTAAAACTTCTTTCTCAACAATGCCCATAACGGAAGACTATCGTTCCATACTTCATTTCAGCCGTTTGCGGGGGTCACCCTATAACTGACCAAATAATCGGAGCGTTCTTTCAGCCATAGTTTGATGTTTATTTATTTATTACAAAATCCTCGTGGCGGACGTGATGTAGTGGCAAGTGGCGCACTGCCCCACACGCACGGTCAGGGGTTCGAATCCCGTATAGACGCCCGTCTAGGCCAACCAAGCCTTCCTTCCCTCCGGGGTCGGTCAATTGGTACCAGACTTGTCTGGGAGGATGAAAGCACTGACTTTTACATCGGCTGGCCACCGCAATTTATTGTATAGGCCCCATACGCACTCATTATGAGACTACGATTCTGAATGGAAGCCGAGTGCGGGGGCGCATCCCTCATAAGGGATTGATTAACGCCAAAAACTTTATCTTTTATCCTTCATGGAAAATCCTTGAGTAAATTTTTGCGAAGTATGAGGTATTGTGCAAGCGCGAGTATAAAATGCAGGGAGGCGTTCTCACCCGGAAGCGTGGGCAAAGCACGGTATTAGGTCATTTTTAGAAAGAAGCCTTGCTTCCCCTTGAACGTGGCTTCTCTCATTATTAGAATTTTTAGAGCGAAGACTATGTGAAGGAATCTTTGTGTAATCGGCATATATGGCAAAAAAACTCCGTAATTCATTTTAAGAGCTGTACCAATCACTGAACAATGGAAGGCAGCAACTAAAAATGTTCGCTATAAATTCTTCTATATTTTATTCAAGCCATTCACTATTTTCCCACGGGACTTATTACTATTATGAATTATCACTTCAATAAGGAGCGAAGCTGTCGAGTTAAAGGTGCCCTAAGGTTGAGGTGCGTAGTAGGAAGTGGCGCACGATTACATAAGCATGGTTCTAGAATGGAACGATCCCGGAACGATATCCGCCCATTCCAACCGAGCCTTCCATCCCTTCTAGGTCAGTTCATTGGTACCGACGTCTGGGAGGATAAAAGCACTACATTGTATATCGACTGGACACCGCAACATTGTATAGGCTACATACGCATTTAATACGCCACTATGACCTTGAAAAGAAGTCGATTGTGGGGAAGAGTGCCAAAAACGGGAATGGGTGACGCCAAAGACATTAGCCTCATATCCTATCAACCAGACTTCCTGAAATCTTGGGTGTAGTCCCTAACCATCAATTTACTGATGCAAAACTTAAGTTAACCGAAGCTAGATCTTTGAAAAAATAGTTTGAAAGGCAAAAAATACCCGTACCTAAGTAGGTGTTTCTGCTGCAAAGTTATGCATTCCCTTCTAACTTATAAGTTCTGCAAACCCTGCAAGCAGTCGCCTGGAATCCCGTGTAATCCGAGAGCCAGTCAAGGACAAGCGAGAGAAATTATGCAAATTTAGTTATAGTGCTTATTTTATTTTATTACTTTGCATGTCTACGTTTTTCAGAGCAGAGATATTAGGCAGCGTACATTTCAAGAAAACACCTTTTTCGTGAAGGCCGGTAGCTTTCAGTCTTTTTTTATACTACGTGCAATTCCATTCAGAGGATCGATGCTCAAAGGATTCATTCCCTTATCGGCTACTATCACTCACTATCAATTCCTCGCTTTCTACCTACCATCACGTCACACCCACTTCATGACACACTTGAGCGACTAGGCTTTCCTGTCAATACGAGTGGCACTTGGATTCAAGCTATTGCCTACTAACGACTTGATCATTTATCTTGTATTATCATACAATATCATCTACGACAAAAGCTTTGTTATGATGAAGTTACTATTACCATCACAATGACCCATTCCTGAGCCATCTCCTCCAACCTAGGTATTCTGTTTTTCAAATAGGGCCCTTGTCACACAGTTCACAATTGGAGGTACTAGCACAATGAACTCTTCAGCCCCAGTAGCTTCTCAGCCGGTTATGGGTATCTGAGATCACCACCCACTTGTTCTCTTTCACCACCGTACTCATAATGACAAAAGGGTCCTCAGAAAAAATTCAAACATAACTATGTCTTCCACTTCAAGAGCCAATCGCTACCCTGAATTTTTTTATGTTACATCATAGTAAACGGACCAAAGTAATGCAAGTTACAGTGGCTATAAAGAGCTGACAAGAACCTTTCTCTGCAAAAAATAATTACTGGCAGAATGACTCATGGGCCTCTGCATGTTACTGTGCGATCAAGAGGAAGAAATGTTCTGTTTATCAAGACGCGTCCGGCATTCATTCTAATGGGATGATCGACAACCATTTCATGCGAAGCGCAAGTGGAATAGAATTGAATCTGATTCGCTTGACACCCGTTTCTTGAGGACAAATGAGGTGGTGAAGTCGCTTAACCCTCCTACGCACCACACATGATCGGTATTCCACCTCGCACAAGTTTTCTTCGTATTTGACTGCTGGTTTCAGATTTCTTAGGCAGAAATTGTCAAGCAGACTGAGTTCGCATCTGAGTTGCCCCCAAACCAAATAGGAACCCAATACGTGAGGTATAACATATTCTGGAGGCGGCAACTCTAAACCCTCACATGACTCATTGTGTAACAGTGACTAATTTTGATAAGAAGGGGTTGAATTTTTTGAATTTTCGAATTTGAAATTGAAATTGGAATTGAAAATTTGAATTTGAATTTTTGAATTTGAATTTTTTCCGCACAACTGTTTCGGGAAACCCTAAAAATTTGGGCTTTTCCCGAACTCTGAACCCACAAGCTTCTGGGTGTTACTAGGGATTTCCAACGACTAGAGGGCAAACGAAGTTTGCACAATCATTTCGAATTCTGACATTATTCACGTCATTGCCAAAATCTATTTTGCCCAGTGCCCTTCAGAATTCTCCATAGGTACTTCTACACGGATCTCTATTGACTCAATGAGATCCTTTTGAATAAAAACTCGATTCACAGAGGCCTGCCTTTCCTTATTGCTTGGGAGGGCTTTGCACATCTCCATGATTATTAGCCCAAATCGATTACGCATGAGTGTAATGATAAGTTTGATGAATACACTGGCATTACCCTATGTCTGATTGATAGGCTTTCACTTTTTTAAAGAAGGAGTGTGAGTACACCTTGTTTCATTGAAAGATGGCCAAAAAGTAAGGTATCATTGTTGCAAACATCTACTTCTATTTTTCTCAGAACTATTCATACATGCGCCAAATTTGTGCTTCCGATCACTTTCATGAATTCGAATGGAAGACCAGAGCATGGCGTATCCTCAAGCAAAGGGTGTTTGTAGCGCTATCTGCCTCTTCCACAAATTTCATACCATTCTCAGCTATCCTCCAGACTTCTCGGTCTATCCAAAGTCAGCCGCTGTTTTGTTTGATATACTTACTCGTCAAAATTCATGAACCCATGTATAGATCGATTATTGATTGTGATTGCTCGTTTAGATGCATTTTCTGATTTGGTTATTCGCTCTTGTCGCAATGGTAGCATGTCAGCCACTATATGGCCTCGAGAAACAACTACTTTACGATCTTCAATATCCTGACGATATCCAGTGGTCCCCAGAGGTAACTTAGTTGATTAATCGATTTCGCTCTATTTTTCCCACTGTTTTCGTTCATTTTCCAGTAGAACCAAGAAAAAGGAGATCTGGAAAAGGGGTTTGGAGTGAGCGCTAAGTTTCCTTTGCAGATGGTAGTAGGAACTAAAACGAAACAAGGGAACTTACTTAGTTTGATCTAAAACTGAGGCTGGACTATTCATAGAGCGGGACAACCGATCTGGCCCTGTTTTGAAAGCTTTGGGACAAGCACAGCAGCATTCAATTTACCAGAAATTTCTTTGAGAGGATTTGGGGAGCGCAATGAGCCTTCGCATCAGAGTCCAGGGGAAACATCTATCTACGCCGAACCAAAAGTCTTAACTTTTTAAAGAGAAATTTAAGCCCACCAGAATTAGTTGCTCCCAGCCAGCGCACTGCAGGGTAGTCTACCTTTTTAGTAGCTTAGTAGGATAGCAACACTACCGTCCGAAAAAATGACAATGGAAGTGAAGCACATTCCAAGAAGGAGACCTCACTTTACCCTTTACCATTCCAACGTGAATCTCGTCTTCTGGGAACACATAGTGTCCTGCGGAAGCCCCTTTTCTAAAGAGCGAAGGCTAATGATATATGGGGCTTCAGCACTCCAATATCGCACTTTTTTCTTCCCTAACATAATCCCATTAAATTGAATAATTTCTTTGAATAGCTTGCTCAAAAGGGATTCAGAGAGCATCACTCACAGCAATCTCTCCGTGACAAACATAAAATAAAATGGGGATGCTATCTGCCATTCGGAAGTCTTAATGAAAAAGCCGTCAACCAATGGTATCTAATTACGTGAAGTTTCACGAGTACATTTGAAAGCACTTGGAAGACAAGTAGTAGCGAAAGAGGTTAAAGACAGTTCAGCAATGCTCTAGCAGTGCTTCTCCCAACCTCCACATGCAACCGTAGAGATATGTTGTTCAATAGTTATCCATCTGACCGATGACCTTCCAAAGGCATTCAAAGTGAGGACAGCATCTAACAGGGGCTCGACCTTTTTTGATTGTCTCTAGTCCTATTGATTCAATTCTATGAAGAAAGGTTTCATAGTACCACCTCTTCTGCCAATATAACGGGGAGATCAAACAAGTGTAACAAATGGTCCAGGGTTTCGAGTCTCCTGAAGAGTAACACGGCCTAACTCCTACCAAGGAAGGAAGAGTAAAAGTTGGGAGCGGCAATGTGGTCGATCCAAGTAAACTCAGAAAAAAAAACAAATTTGAAGAGGTGCGAGAAGATCCGGCCTCCCACCCTTCCTGCGTCGGCTAACTGGTGCCAGGGGACATTGAGACTTTTTATCTTGAAATTCCTTAGTCGAAGTTTGCGTACTTGGCGCATCCTCAAATCGCTGCCCGAACTACTCATGCTCTATTCCAACGCTGATTGTACGCATGCATTCTTTTTGACAGAGCGACAGGCATGCGTACAGGGCAACGATCTGAGGATGCGCCATGTATGCAAACTTCGTCTAAGGAGTTTGAAGATAAAAAGTCTCAATGTTCCCCGGTACCAATTAGCCGACCCTGGAGGAGTGAAAACCGTATTTTCTCGGAATGCTTCAAATTTGTTTTTTCCCTTGCCTTCTACCCATTCATTAACTGGATACTTTTGCATGTTTTTCTCATTAACCTACCACAAACGCGCGGCCACTATGATTAGGAACGTAGAAAACCGATCAACCGAGGTGAAGTTCGAATCCTTAGAATTCTTCGAAATGTATTTATAACTATTACATCACTGATAAGGGGCACAAATTCAGAATCTCCAAGACTAAATGCTTACGTCCAAAAGCCGAGCCGATTTGAGGATTGAAGAAGATTAAAGTGGGGTCAAAGATAAGGGCTCCACGTGTTAGAATTGATAAATCCTCACAATTCTCGCTCACAAATTCAAAAGCATCATTTCAGGGGCACTTTTATCCACTGTTAAAAGTGTACTTATTCACATCATTACTGTGTGGCACCACTTTTGAAAAAACCTACTATTTCACATAGACCAAGAGAATTACATAATTAACCCCAACAACAAATTATCCATTAAGCTTTGGCTCTTTCACTGAATAAATCACGCTTTTGGATATAGTTAAAATGATTAGATGCCAAACTTTATTCTAAACAAAAAACATAGAAGATAATTTATTGGACCAGTGGAAACTGCATCTTCTATAGAGTATTCTCCTGAGACTACGCTAGTACAAAGATTTTGTAGTATTCCAATAACTTTTTACACAATACCCACTTACTTTGCATACTATCGGCCATCATTCAAGGCATTCAATGGAGAATGCTCCTTTCAATTCTCCTCGGACAGCCATTCCTATATCTATCTTTATTCAGGCATTCGCTAATCTCTGGCTTCCCTGGCTTCTCGCTTATTTAACAATCTTCACTTAATCATCCCCAATCTTCCAACCCCTCCAATCTTCCTTCACCTTTATGAGCTTGTACTTTACTACGTCAAGGTTCGTAGACATGGTCATTGAACTTCGGCTTTACGTCACTCCTTAAATGCCGTCGGACACGCTCGACATTTGGAAAGCCTAATATAGAGACGCAATCCGATTCTCATTCCAATATGACATACGGGTTGAAATGAGAACTTGACCGAAAATGAGTTGTCACGAGACGAAAATAAGCAGTCAACAACCAAGGGTAATGGTTCAAGGAGCGGTTAGGTAAACGGGGAAAACCAGATGTCAAACTTATAGCTTGAATGGCCAGTGGATTCGCTGAAGGTTCCGTTTTCGATGTGAATAAAGAGCAAGGTTCTTATTGAGACAGCCGAGTACACAACTGTGAAAGTATTCATAGTGATCGACCGATAAAAGCACACCAAAACTCATCCCTCCAGTTTAAATGACATAAGTACATAAGGACATGTGTCAGCTCAAATTTGCTATTTTTCAGTTCATTAGGTCACTAACGTTCAAAGTACTTGAAGAAAGTCCTTCGGAAATAAAATTTAACTATAAAAAACTTTCAAAATTTGTATTGAAATTATCAGGAGCAGAGATCAGCGTTTTTCGGAATATAAAAAAAATGGGTTGGGTATTAGGTGGACTTATTAGACATTAGATTGCGCAGTAAGAGAGATCTCGACTTCTCCTAGACCAACTCAACTTTACATTTGGACCTTCTGACACATGTCTGCTCTTCACCCGCTTTCTGGTACACTCTCTGGTTATTAGATCTCTCAAATCACAGCCTGAGAAACGTTTGGCCTCTATATGTACTATCCTGCCTCAAATAGCGAAAGACTAAATTCCTATTGAAAATTTCAGTAGTATTGAAATGTAATACGGTGCTTTGAGCCCTTAACAAATACTCGCTAGGAATGAACTTTAAATTCAGCCATTTAGAAAATCAGACCAGCCGGGACGGATAGGAGAAAGTTTGTTACAGGATTGTTACAAGGAAGGAAAGAGGTCTCGCTAGAATTCACCCCGACCATGTCCTTGCTATGCCAGTTATGATAAGGGCACCCATAATGTGTCGGCAGAAAAAAAACCTTTTCATCATTTTTTTTTCGAAAAAAAATTGGCCGAACCAATAGCACGGACACATTTCAGAACTACGTTTCGAAACGTGGCGGACGCTTGCTGAATCTCATTGGACTGAATTCGCGATTTACTGATCCCTTCAGACAAAGGATGATGAAAAAGAAAATCCGTTCCGTACGAATGGCTAGCGGTAAGCACTTTGAATATTTAATTATGGGAAGAACATTGCGATTTCCCATCCGAGGTCATCCCTCAAAAGATTCCGAAGAACATAAAATAAGGAAAGTTTTTGACTAGGCAGATACTAGGGTACTCCGCTGCTACAACGTTTATCATATAGTATCCAATACTCCCATGGTTACCAAAACTTCTTTTCACAACAGAGTGGAAAGCTCAGACCGGCCAAATCAGTTAGTGGCCTAATTGAGGTCATAAAAAGAAGATAGGCCAACTCCTTTAATCAATATGCCACTCACTTTATTCATTAATTTAACCTGGCAGTTCCTCAAAACCGGTTTACGAAAGTTCCAGAAGAGTAACCCACTGGCTCCAAATGAGGCTGAGGTTGTCCGTAACTTACCATCACTATCTGGCTCGGATCAAATAAACTTGTCCTTCAAAAGTTCAGAGAATTCAAGGTCTAGGGTCACTCAACAACATGGTTCCCATGCACTTCATTCGAATAACCCAACAGCATACGAGAATGCCATAAATTCTTTCGTAGAGACAAAACCTACCTGCAATTAAGTGGAGATGGTTGTTTCCCGTCCGGTGACACTTGATTTTCAATCTTCTGTTCCAAGTTCCAGGTTTGATGGATATCTTCAGTAGAATTCAACCATGTTACTTGATGCTGTTGTGGAACCTTAATACTGAAGTTGCTACCAGCTTAAATGGTGCTTTGTTATAAAAAAAAAAAAGGTGAAAACCAATACATGAATGAACCTACTGCCCAAAACGCCGTTACTGATCGCTGAATAAACTAAATAAACTACTCTAGCCCTCTAATCTCTATACCTTCTCTTGATGATCGTTCAGATTCCTATTTTGAATACATAGATGAACTCGTTTCTGGACAATCCCGCAGAACAAGAGCACTTCATTACTTATGAAATTGTTTCGTGCACATTTATGTGCGATGCAAACCTTATTTTGGTACCTTCGCTTTTTATTCTTGTGAATAAGTCCCAGTCCAAAAAGGTTTACGGGTTCAGTGGAAAACCACCATAGACACAATGCATGCCAGTGTTTAACCCTTTGACGACAAGGCGGATTTCGACGTGACGCGTCCTTGGGACCGCGCTCCCCTCCTTTTGGCACCCACTGGTGGGGGCACTGTCACGGGAAAAAATTCATTCACTGGCTTACTGAACTTAGCATTTGGTAAGAAAAAAGAAAGTATGATAGCACCCAAAATTGGGTGCCAATATCATAGTAGCACCCACCGGTGGGTACCAATGTCATCAAAGGGTTAGGTAAGCTCCAGAATTGGCAATAATAACAGTAATAATACCAACAAACAACACCAAATAATACATTCCCATCAAGTTTGGATTAGGCCACGCTTTCGTATTTGCCTAGCTCTGCGATGACTGATTACACTGATGCAGCAAACATGCATCGGAGATGCTACGTAGTTTTTTATAGGTAAATTGAACAATTAGTAGGACCGGCTTCGCTTGGCTCAGAAGCCAATCGTCCATCACATTGAATGCAACTTCATACTGTAACCCATATCGCGTATGGGCATCTTGAAATGGAATCCACCTAGTCTTTTTGTTTATGACATGGCTCCATTTCTTCTACAGTATACCTTCGTGCGAAACAGGCATTATATATATAAACTCTTAACTTCTAATAAACACATGATGGGCACATGATAGTTATGTAAGTCACATGGGAAAAGTTTGAAGGGGATTTCGGTCAAGAGTCCTTGAAGAAGGATTCCTGGAGCATGAAGGTCATGCATGTGAGAAGCCAAGAAAATATATATTGGTACAAGTATGCGAACTGCACTATTGCATATTAAGTATTGCACTTTGTTCTAAAGTAAGCATGCCCCCACGAGTTCCGTCGACAAAAAAACACCTCGAAATAGTACTTGTGCTCAAAGAACCATCCCAATCTGAACAACCATTGATCGTTCCTCTTACACTCCTCACTAATCAAGAAACAAAAGGAAGCTTCCTAGTCAAGTAGTTCATCAACTTAACTAATTTCAAGCTCATGTTTGCCTAAAGCAGCCAACTTAACTTGTAAGCAATCTCCCTTTCTTGCAAGCGCGACTGAAATCTTCAGGTCTGACCACAGTCTTTCCTCAGCGTTTCAGATTACACATCCAAGAGTTTTTCTGAATTTTTTTTTGGGCATTTTTTTCTACAACAAAGTACACAAACACCTTGAACGATGTATTCGTTTTGACAGGCTATCAGCTTTTCTTTCATCCGGGCGCGGTTGAACTCAACGACAAAAGATGATGATACCCACTTCTGAGGAAGTTTATAGTTCAACGAAGTCAATTTCAAAACTTCGCAAAAATTGTGATCACATTTTACCAGAGAGTATTGTGAAACCCACACACAGCCAGAGGTACCATAAGAAGCTGAAGAAAGTGACTTGAGACTGGGTGCGAAGAACTGAGTCACTGTAGAAAAAGTCCTATCACCAATTCAGCACACCCTTGGTAGTAGGGAAATATCCACCTAGGGAACTGTCACTGATTTAATTTCACTACTATTCGTTTCCACTGGGAATTGATCCTCATGTATGTACTCCACCGAATAGATCATTGAGCTGAAAAAGCACGCTGTAGTTTACAACGGCGTGTTTTTCAATGGACTCCAAAAAAAGATACATCACAGACCAACTCCTTTCACATGCTACAAAACGAGAATTATAGCTATTAACGGTCTACCGTCAAAATGATAATCATCGCTTTGAATCATCCAAAGAAATTCTGTACATCCATTCCCTAACGAAGCTAACCAGTCATGAATTCTACGAAAAATCGATATGATTCAAATATTCTCCTATTTTACTTCTTCAAAAAAGTATAATACAGAAGAATCCCTTTGGTTGTGCTTCATCTTTACTAGTTCAGCAATACAGAATGTTGAAAAATTGACAATAACAAACCTTGGGCTAATTTTTAGCAATACCGGCCTAAACATGCCGACCTGTTGCCCCGAGGAGATCTCTTGAAAATCCCAAAAAAACGGCGACTTTAATACCATTCCTATCATTTTAGTGGGAAGAGATTACCGCCCAGTCCAACTCGTCCCGTCGCAAACGAAGTGGCTTCCGACCCCGCATAGACGACAGATTCCTGGCGAGACTGCTAGCTATAGACCCAATGTAAATTACTCGTTGTAAGATAATAACTTGAGTAACGTCAAAAAAAATGTAAGAAAGTCAAACTTTCCAAAATACAAACCTGAACGACCCGGATAGCTCAGAGTATACGAAAAAGGGTTGAGACCTCACTAATAAGCCAACAATGACTCAATTTGCAAACGAAACATCTTCGTAATTCGTTCTAATCGCTCTAATCGTCTGTCGTTTTCAGATAATTCCTTCCAGTACTGATGTGATGAGCCGTTTCAAACAATCAGATACGATCTCGATTCAGAAATCTCGTAAAACGGTGTAAATACGTGCTGACTTCTATTCTGTGAATAAACACCTTTAATTAATCAAGCTTTTTCCACATTTGCTGTATAGATTTATTCGGAACATAGAGGAAATAAAGTTAGAGAAAAGGTGAAGAAGCGAGGGCAAAGCCGACAATCGAGCCTTCTGAGGCATGAAGAATTACCTTCTTATTGGCTAACCTTCAATATCACAACCTCACGTGCCCCACTAGTACCTCTCTTTCCCAATAATTTTATCTTTGCGAGACCCACTACATCCCTTTCACATCCCCAGTGTTTCTTCCTCATTCTCCTTAAGTTTTCTCCGTTTATGTAGAATTCATTACGACAAACTGATAATATTACGCGCTTCGGCGTTGTAATCGGAAAAATGTACGAGGACAAATCTGGGGCTCAACCTATACATCCGTCCACAACTCCAAATCGTTACTACAGAAGTGAGCAAGCTGGTAAATCACTATCAACCTACTTATACTACGAAGCCTGGCACATTGACGATGGACACGACATTGACTTTCATCGTACCACGCTAGTTCTACTTACAGTCATCGCCACCGAGATGGGAAACTGTGAAATTTTGGCTGGTTCTCGAACAGCTGGACCAACTTTCGATTTTCCAAAAGTTTTCAAGAAGACCTTGAAATTTTTTAATCAGTAAACGAACAGAACAACATTTATAAACTTCCATTTAAGAGCACAATCATATCACATACATAACCTAACCTCTTAACTTCCTTTGAATCCAATATGTTCTTAACATTCCACGTCTTCCTCCTCCTCCCCTTCACCGCTACTGTCACATTCTTCGTCAAGAAACATTGATAAAGCATTACGAAGTCTTTCTATGTTCACGTTAAGCTCTTCAGACTCCAACAATCTTTTATTCAACATCAACTTCAACTCGACCATCATCTCTTCCAAAGCAGAAAAATCACTCGAGCTGGGTTTGGGTAACGGTATTCGGCAAGCAGTTGGAATCTGCAATTGATAGGAAAATCAGCAAGATGTTGAAGACTTCAGATAAATCAGGTATTCCAAAACCTACCGTTGGCTTCCTCGAAAACCGAAAGGTCTGTTCATTGTGGGTATCCGCACCTTCTAAATAAGGAACTCGAACTGTCACAACGACATCATCACTTGAAGGACCCGGCTTCTCTTCTATATACATTTTCCGGTAAGTAGGCTCCTCATTAGGTATTGACAGGCGCTGGCGCTTAGCCGGTAGAGGTACACTGAAAGCTTGTATTTCGCATTCATTTCGATGCAGCCTGTTTTTAGGATTAAAAATTGCAGCTCAACTACGTAGAAATAGGAAAATGACCGAATTACTAGCTCGAAAGTTAATTCAAAAAATTGAAAAATAAGAGTCTTAAGAGTCTCAACATGTATGCTCTTACCTCCGAATCACAACTAACAGTCTTCACCATTTGAAAATTTTACGAAAAAGACATAGAACTACCTGTTATCTGGATCAGCAGCTGTTTCCCAAATTTCACGATCCTTTATCAAACTCTCAACAATCGCCAAAACCGTCTCGAACCCCAGCTCATCACCGTCTATCCAATCTAGAAGCACCTAGACAATAGAAGGTTTTAGTAAATCTTCACATTTGTACAACAAAATAGTCATACCTGAGAAGATTTTCAATAAAACAAATAATGGAATCAGACAACAAAAAAGGTTAAGTCTCTGGCGTTAATGCATTCATTCAAAACGTCGGCACTATTTACCCTTTACTGCCCGACTTTGTTGAGAATGGGCTGGATTTCTATCGAATTTTTTTCAAGAAAATGAAACCGACTAGAAACTTGTCTAGAGGGGTAATTTGACCCGTAGAACACGAATATCGCATTCACTCGTGATAATATTCGTGTTCTACGGGTCAAACTACCCCAAGGAGCAAGTTTTCAGGAAGATTGGTGACCCAAGGCCAATTGGCGCCGGCGTCTGTTGTGCGGGCGCCATGCATTTTCATGACGAATGGATGTGATATTTGTGTTCTACAGGTCAAACTACTCCTTTAGGCAAGTTTCTCGTCGGTTTCATTTTCTTGAAAAAAAATTCGATAGAAATCCAGCCCATTCTCGACAAAGTGGGGCAGCAAAGGGTAAATAGTGCCAAAAGTCAATTCATCAAACACGACATCCTCTGAATATGTTTCATGATCTTCACCCTGTCCCGACCCATATTGTATTCTTTTTTCACCGTTACCAAAGATCTATTATACATAGTAGTCACAGTACCGTAGTGCACCCATTTTACTTGTTCCTTGCACCTTGTAATTTAACTTTTTTTCAACAAGCTGCACAATTCCCAAAGTTAATGAATCCTTCCTTTCACCTGGAAGGGAACTAACAGTTTGATATAAATTGATAACAGAATGAATAAAATCCTTCTTTAATTAATACCTTCGCATCAAACTGTATGTCACGAAATGCGGCCAACACAACATAAACAGAGGAATGGGCAAAAAAATCGCTGAAAATCTTTTCAGCAGGACAACGAACCAACCACTTTTTGCTCATTGATTAATTCGTATTCACTAAAACTCACCAGAACTTGTCTCTGAGCGCAATCAAGGCTGAAACCGTTGCTAGAAAGCGATCGTCACTATTGAGCAGATCCCGCGCTAAGTCATCACTGGATGGGTAAAGCAGTGTCAAGGCTTTCATCACGCCGTCTAACTCCTTGAAGCCGTCGTCTGAAAAAAGAATAATGATGAAAATCGAAGGCTTTTTGAAAATGCCGAAATTCACCTAATCTGATAAAGTTTTTTTTACTGAAATCCTACTCCATGTCGCTTCTTAATTAGGACCAAAGAAAAAACTATGAAAACACTTCCCAGAAGTTTCAACATTCCTCAAAATTAGACTCATTGAAAGATCAATTGATCGGCGTTCGAAAATTTAGATCATGTTAATATTCCTTCAAACATCAAGAAAACCTCATTCTCCTTGCAAAGGCATTCCTACTGTGTACATCACTCGATAGGAAACAGAAACCCCACAACACTCTCATGGGAACCCTAAGTTGAATCGCCAATGGACAACAAAGCCAAAGCAAATTCTATCGTGGAACATACGAAGATTGATATCATGTTTAAGTGTAATACAAAGAACATTTCGACCATTACCAACAACTGAGTCCAGCTCAACCCTTTAGTTTCACCTAACGAATCTAATTTACTGTTATTCTGTTCAGTCAAAATCTCTGAGAAACTTGAAAATTTTTTTACAACGAAATTTAAATGATTCACCAACCTTCACCCCCTTGGAACAGGGCCAGACATATAGTGATAATGCTGAAAAGTCTAGCCTTGTCGATATTTTGATGACAATTGGAGGATGACGCTCGCCTGTGTGACGTTACACCACCGAACCATCGCTCATGCTCTGAAATGAGTACGCTTAAGATTTAAAAAAAATATATTCTTCCACGGACGCTTCACACTTTGAGTTCGATGACAGAACTACAGATGTGGTAATGTAACGTCACTTTTGTCACACTACAAAACCCGAAATTGAAATCCAATTCCATTGAGCAAATAATTACTTTCCTTTTGTGAAAAACCCGCCTACTCTATAAGTACATTAACATCTGTTTACGCAAGGCGTTGTCTTCACCACCACGCCATATCAATTTTCTCAATTTTTTACCCTATAGATTGATTGTTTCCAAATATCACTTGCCCGGCTGTTCAACCTCGAAGCATAAAAAAGTTTTCACGACTACGTTATTCACCAGTACAATCATTCCGTTATACCAACCCAGGGCATTCGACAATGAAAACGAGTGCTTGTCCCAGATATTGCCCTTCTGAATGGGCTTCATCCTGGCGTCAATATTTTTCCGAATAATTACGTTTGACAAGGTCGACAACTAGCTCGGTTCTATTCCTGCCAAGGTCATACATAGAAGTTGAAGGAATTCGACGTACTTTTCTGTTTCAAAAAATTCTGAAGTACTCAATTGTCTTGAAACTCAAGAATAAATCAGAAACCGTGAAATAATTAGTTTTTTGAAAAGGCAAAGATTCGAGGACATCTGAATTTTGAATTTTTCCTAAGATTCTACTTTGTAACCAGCCCTTCACTACCTCTTAAGTTCATAAAAGTAAGTATACTACCACCACAACCACTGAAACTTGACAAGCATAATAATTACTTCCTCTTTGTGAAAAACCCGCCTACTTTACAAGTACATTAATATCTGTTTACCCAAGGCATTGTCTTTACCACCACGAAAGAATCTAAAGAAAAAAAATCCAAAGAAAAGAATCTAAAGAGAAAGTCGACCACATTCAATTCAATATGAGTAATCAACGGTGTAGACCTCAGTCCGATGAAACTTCCTACGTCAGTACAATTGAGGATATGCCAATGATTAAGATGAGGAAAAGACTTGAACCTCCCTATTGCCAACTTTTTACCTAATCTTCAGGAAACTATGGCCTTCTAAAGTTTTATTACAAACCAAGTTCAGCGAAAAGATGCCAAGACGAGATATGTAGGTGTAACTTACGGGAAAACTACGGTGATAAAAAAGCTTTGAACTCTATGATCGGTAGTTTTAAGAATTCTTCTCATCAACAAAACCTTACTGTAAGACAGATTGGCCAAGTTGATTGACCCGTGACAGATTTTCCACTCTAAAGGAACCTCAGTGAGTAACGTCCTTTGCTGTCTCCAAACGGTCATGTAAGTATAATACCGACTTATCCGTTGTGAAAACGATACCTCTCGATACCCTCCCTATTTTACTATGAAAACCCACAGTGTATAGTGAGGTAAGCATCGCCTAAATGTACACTGCAGTTTTTCCTGTAAACAGCGTCATTACAAGTCTCACGTATTCCGAGTCGCCCTCTTCCCTTCACCAATCAGCCTGCTCCCCTTTCTAATTGGGACACATTGGATTAGCTCGCGGCAGCCGGCTCTGCATCACTTTCCGCAAGTTTCGCAATTTTCGCCCACACCATAGTCTCTTTTTTGAGCGGAGCTTCGACGAAACAATAATCGCTCCACTACGACGGCTGAAATCGATTGATCCCATTGGAGAGCTACATACATAGTCCATGGTACAACCCGAGCGACATACCGTACTGGAAAAACTCATTGATTCGACTATTCTTGGAAACTTGGAAACTTCTTGGAAAAAGGCAACGCTCAGGATGTCCTTACCCAGTTCTCTTACAACATGTGCGAATGCGACTATCTTACAGGTCATCTGATCTACTTCTTTCCTTCCTCTGAAGCAATAAATCATAACCTCCCTCACCCACTTGGCTTACCAAGTCTATTTTTTCATAAGCAACTATACATTTTCTTACGAATACTGATCTTGAAAGGAACTTACGTCTCATTCTTATTGCCATCACACGATTTTATGCACAGTTGAGTCATTACCTCGATTATGGTACTCATTCTAAGTTGAGATGTTTTGGAAATATAGCCAAAGAGGGAATCAGGGGCCCCATGATTGATATTCATAGCATTACTGCGCCTAATTAGACCGGATCTTTCATTCCTCGGCTAGGTAATTGAACCAGATTTGTCTCGAAGAGATTGATGACGACCACTGCATAACTTTCGCATGTCTCAAGGCAAGAATTAAAGACAACTAAGATTTTCCCAACCATGAATGGAATTCAGCAATGGACCCATCCCGAAATGATTATCTATGAACGACATCGAACAAAACTGCCTGTTCCAATTTCGCTATGACAGTTGATATACACTCTCATTGTTCCATTGACTGCAATCACATTCATTCTGCTATGGATTGCGTCAAAAGGCAAGCTAGCGAAAAAACGTTGTAGACCAGTACGGCTAGAAATTGTGGCACAACCGCTTGCATTGAACCACTTTGATCAATAACACTTGAATTAAATGTAACCCACACCAGACATCAAAAACCCTACTCGTTCCCTGGTGGCGCGTCGTTATTCTGCGCGCTTTTTTTTAACCATAAGTACACTTTCGTGTCATATGAACAATAAAATACATGGTTAAAAACATCGAAACCAGTATTCGTTTGTAAAACCTTCATTATGGCGACCAGCCAAAATTTTCATTATCACGGCCGGCCCCCACCGAATGGAAACGTTTGATGAGCTCTTGAAAATCCACTATTAGCATCGAATGGGAAATCCGTGTAATCTATCACCATGAAGTGTGAATGTTCCCCAAAGTGCATTGAAGATCGATGAAGCGTTACAACAATGTTCGGCGAAACATCAACAAGAAACCAGCTGCATTCCCTACTGACGTCGAACTCATGTAAATGCTTGAAAATGCTTTGCCGTTCAAGAAATTATAGAACCCATAGTGTTTTGAGTTGTGCTCAACGGGCAGTGTGGAAGGCTCTATTCTAAAACTGCTCCAAGTTCTACAGCACTTCATATTCTTTGCTTTATGATTGGAGAAATGAGGATGAAATGAGGATGACGTAGAAGTATATAAAATCAAATAATCAGTCAGATTTTCCCCCGCTCAAGTTACTGCCCGGATCCATAACGCATGCGAACGCCACAACAACTCTGAAGAGAAATCAAAGCAAGTTCGAGATTCACATCGAACAAATCGTTCGTTTCGTCGTCTCGATTACAGTAAAGGAGTCATTTGAGTACTCACACTTCCTCGCCCCTTTTCGTACCTTCAGCCGGAAAAAAACCCTCTGATAGAGCTGCTCGGATGTTCAGTAGCAGATTGTAATGCTAGCACGCGACACGAAGTAAACCAAAAAGTTAGCTCAGCAAGGAGTCAAGCCAACGTTAGACCCACAGGGACACAAGAACAGAATGAAAAAAGGTTCTTAGAATATAAAACTGTGTTCGCAATAACACACATTCTACTAATTCTAACTCCAAAACTTCGCGTAATTCTTTGTTCTTTTTATGCTCCAACGCTCAGAAAATATCACCAACTAAAAACTAGAACTTGTAAAATATCGCCAGAAGAGGTGAAACAAATAATTATAAACACTTTCGTTTGCAAGGACTGGTGCAAGCCACTTAAGTGTAACCAAATGCCTAGTGAGTTCAAGAAGTCCCATTTGAAGCTGCAGCTTTTCCCTCTGACCTTCGCTTGCGCGCCATCCTTTATTCAGAGAGTATGCCTACACACTGAAGGGTTTAACCGTAATAAATACTATCTGTAATGTGTTCGAAGAAGAATTTGGCAAAGGTGATTGGGATTGGAAGGTGCATTTATGTCGTAGAAGCGTACACTTCTCAACAGTTGAGTTATTTCATCTTATTCTTTCCTTGTTAGACGTAAGCCTATATACCCCAATGCTATATCTGCTGTATTTGAAATTCTACCTCAAAACTGCGATGCAATCTGCTGCACTACCGCTTTCCACTCGTCCAAAGTGGTAAACAAGGCAAATGTGAAGAAACCAGAAACCACGGTTAATCTTTGAAAAACAGCTACCTTTCTCGAAATCGTTCAAGTGTCTACGGCTGAGCTGCTAACTCCAATCAGCTAATTTGTAATACTGGCACTATCTTTGGCACCATAACAAAGTCTCTCCTCGAGAAAGTATGGACTGACACATCAAACCGCCACCCATTGGGAATCACGTTTACGTGGTCCTGCTGCCGAATTAATCCGATTACTCTCTCGATTTATGCACATAAATATTCGTCAGGCAGTATGACTTAACGCGACGTACGTAAAATGAATAAGTCCACTCCATGCTAGCAGAATAAATTTACTACATTCTAGCTGCTTGCTAACAGATTACCACCAATGGGAAACTTCAACTACACCAGAACGAGTCAAAATCAAATATCATTATGCATCTACCGAAAAAATCTTCGAAAACTTCTTCGTTTTTTTTAGTAGAAAAACTTTTGCCACCCAATTCATCACTATTAATTATCCCTAACTACTCCAATAAAATCGATTTTGCCTGCGATTATACGACTACAAACCAGTTCCACGGGACTTAGTGCATGTCAACAAGGCTTCCAAAAACAAAAAATGAAAGTGAGACTGACTGAGCTCTATACACGAACCACACCCTCTTCATAATGCTCATAGCTTTTTCTATCAGAAAGACAACAAATCGACTTCCTGAAGACAATACGAACAACCTCAGTAAAAAGCACCATTCACTGCCATTCTGTTCTAGATTCAAGGATACCCCAGAGAAAACTTCACCACTCGAAGTAAAATAGAACGATGAAAAGAATGGAAGAGTTCAAACCTTTGAACTGCATCTCTCCTACACGCGAGCCTATTCTTTGTACGATGCGAAGAAGAAACTCCCGTCGTATGCCATCAATCGGCATCGAGCACAACTTTAATGAATGCCATAACCGTTGACATATCGTCTCCAGCGCAAGAAATAATGAGCGGCGAAAGATAGTGTCCTCGATCACTTTGAGATCGTCCAGTAATACCATTATATGCTTCAGATCTTGGTCGTATACATCTCCGCCGTCTTGAAGGCGTAGTCTCACGTCCGCAAGAAAATGTAAGCCACTTTCCGACAGCATAGTATGCGAGTGGCACTATTACAATTGAGGATCCCTGAACGGAACTCAGCAATGTGATCGCAATTGACACGCTTCCAACTAACAAAACCGAAAACAGAAACATAACAAGACCAATGATCACCAATCGCCTCCCATCTCAAACCAAGTAGCACTCTTCTTTTGCTTTCAAAATTAGCAACCAACCAATTACATATTCTACAGTTTCCACCAAACTCTCATCAATCTCAACCATTTCACCATCATTATTCTTTTCAAAAAAGTAAAACGAAGTGATGAAAGAAAGAAAATTGGAAGTACTGGTTGCGGACAACTTCCAACAAAACACAATCACACAATGTATTGAAAGATTTATGAAAAAAAAAATATCTAACAAAGAAAACCGAAATCATCGGGAAGCAAAGATAAACATGGAATCAAATCATCATCTACACGTTCAAAGGCCAACTGAAAACAGGGCACAGTAACAATCAACAAAAACAATTAGTGGCGCCGACCATGTCTATCAGAGACAATAGTTGTTAAATCATTATGGTCTCGCCTACTCGTCATATTCATCTTCATCCTCCTCTTCGTCACCATCATCATCCTTAAATGAAAACATTGAACAAAAATGTTGATGAAAATGCAAGATAAAGTGCACGTACCTCGCCAATGTCGAATATGTCATCGCCAAGATCTGCTTCACCGGTAAAGAATAGCACCGCACGAGGAATAATATTGTCACGAAGCACTTGTCCGATCTCGAAGTCTGCTCGCATCAGGTCATGAGAATCCTTGAAAAACATGTAGATGGCAATTATTGGAAGAAAAGAACTCAATCGAAATCCCCAATGTCAGAATGTAGTCAGGAAATAGTACAGCCGTTGCTCAAATATAGCAACAGCTGGTTGCAGACCCGACATTGATCTAGTGCGAGAGCAGATAGAATTCAAAATATCACGCGAATTCAAACCCTGCGCGCACAACAAAAGCCGTCTGAACGATCTTTTTGTTTTGCACTAATTACCTAGTGAGTGACCTCGACTCTGCATACTCGGCAAACACAACAATACATGAATAAATTGAGAAGGTTCACGATGAGACTAATAACCTCAGTTGGTTCTAAACTCACTTCTTCATCATCATCCTCGTTCTTGTGCTCTTCAGTGGGGGGAACGATAGTGTCGAAGAAATTGAAGAAGCTATCAGCCTTTATCTGAACAGAACGAATTCACTACATATAGGTGATAAAGGGTTAGAATGAAATTAAGTTTTTCTCAGCCGCAACTACCAAAAGCCCTTGCCAATTCCATCAGACAAATTCTGTATTACAAAAAATTACCGTTTTCGTAACAAATTTTCCAGCATTGCTTCCCTTTTTCAGCTTCTTCTTCACAACCTTCTTGGTGATATTCTTGCCTTCATTCCATTGAATGGTATCTCTATAAGAAGTCAATTAAAATAATGCCCAATACACCTAAGGAAGCGAACTTACCCAACAGCACGTACAACAGATGGTCCGTCGAAACTGAAGGGATCTTCTGGATCGGGCTTGATCTCGAGGAAGTACTGCTTCTTTAGAACTGTGTTAGAGAAGAACTCATTGGGGGAGAAATGGAAATAGATGGTAAAACCCTGAAATAAGGCTACCTCGAATCTAACCTTGAATACATACACCAAGTAAGTATTGGAGACAGCAGCGTCAAAATTTCATCAGCAATTCAATAAGTACTCAAGACATGAGCGAGCACTATTTTGCGCTCCTGACTTCGCAGAAGTTGTAGCGCTGATCAATAAACGGCCTAAGTTGTCTGAGACAATGAACCTAGCACGAAGAATGTGGGAAGCGCTTATTGACTCAATGGGAGGTATTTTAATCCACTTACGTGAGGATCAACTTCGATGGTAGTAGTAATGTCAGTAAGGTGTTTCAGAATAGGTTCGTCATGCTCCTGAATCATGTCCCGGGTCATGTCGGATCCTTTCAAAACGTGAAGCCAGAAGGAAGGCACTCCTTTCGAGCCATCATCAGGTTCGGATTTGTCGTTGAGGGCCTGCAAATAATTGGATTCTTCTGAATTTCAGTATTTACAGGCATCAGAACCGCAGATCGACACGAGGGCCGCAGTGGCTACTTTCAGACTTGAACGTCCGTCCGTCCGTCCGTCCGTCCGTCCGTTCGGCGCGTGCTGCGACGGCGGTCGTTAGAGTACTGTTGGCAGCGCTGGCACGTGATCCAGTGTCGTCAACAACGGTTAGGCGCCGCCGTCGCGGCACGCGCTGAACGGACGGACGGACGGACGGACGGACGGACGTCCAAGTCTGAAAGTAGCCAGTAAAGGACTAAGGGATATAATTAGCTCCTTCATATACCACATAACATTGATCGCAAAGCAACTACCACCTTTCAACGAGTTTTAATGAAAGTTTTAGGATGAAAGTTTTAGGAAGAAACCTACAATTGGTTGCCAATCACCATATGTAATCGTATCGAATGGAATTTCCAGAGCAGAGACCCAATAACGGCATTGAAATAAATATAGTTGACATACCTTGATTTCGTCCTCCTCCAAACCGTGGATGATAGGTAGCTTAGACTCCTCATCAGTAGGCTCGTACTCGCCAGCAACAATTTTTCGTCGCTAAAAACACCGCTGGTATACTTACTAAAGCTCGTAGAGCAGAAACAAAGCAACACACCTGCTCATAAAGCTTGTTGAACTCCGCCTCAAACTCCTTTTCAAGTTGGTGAACTCGATCGTAGAATTTTGCTTCCACCTGAAAAAAGCGTATACTCTAGCATGGCAGCATTTTTCGGTAATGAGATACTTACCTCGATACTATCCAGTTGAACCTTCTTGAGAGCACAAACACGTTTCTTAACTGGCATCGAAATTTTTCCAATGATTTCAGGTATCTCACTGTCAACACCTCCCTCTTTCAGAAGGTCTGCAAGATCACGCTTGTCGCCCTCCATTTTATTACCTGGAAGCATTGGAATCTTTGAATTAGAAGACCAATAAAGAGGATATACATTAGAGAAACGTTGGAGAAAGTAGTCAATACTGGCAGCCTAAAAACAACAGGCACACACAGAGTTGCGAAATCGATCGGAACCGAACATATGCCTACACACTGCAAGAGACGTCACCTCAATCTCACTTACTCGTACTTCTCTTCAAAGTAATTTCGATTTGTAAGTAAAAGAAACGAAAAGCACGCAATAAGAATGAACAAATCAAGAGGTGATCGTGGAAATGAAATTGCAAATTTGGGAGAGCTACGGGTGCGGACAGAAACCCCGCCCACATAACACGGTAATGAGGTGGCGATCGTTACGGGAGCCTAGCATGCGTGCTAGGAGACACCCTTTAATTTTTGCTGTAGTACTCCTGTTTGGGACTTCGGATTTAATTCGTGAGGCCAGTCTAGGGGTTACGTTCATTGTAAGAGTTCATTAGTACTGATAGAGATTCAGTAGATCCCGTAAAACATTCCTCGCCCACAGCAATCGAACTACATGCTCAGAATACCTAAGCTGGAATGGAATAAAAGTGAAATTTAATACCCTTCAAAGTCTAAACTCTAGAGGCAGACCACAGAACATTACCCATCGAGCTTTGGCCTCCCAGTTCCCGTCTACACCACCTATTAGGAGCGAAATGCAAGTGAAAGCAGCTCTTCTCTCTTCAAAATCCCTCCACGGAACCTAATCTTCTTCTACTTACTTCTTACGTAGTACTACTTCAATTCGGTGATCTAGTAGAGGGTGGGCTGTAGTATATTCTACTCCGTTTCGTACATTTTCATCCCTAATCATTCTCCTTGTCATTCACTTGAAAAAAATATGATGTAGCAGCGGCCAGCCGCGAGCGAAAAATAGGGATCGCACCTGGCAGGGGTAGGGAACGAACTCAAACTCAAACACTTTACGATTAGGCTTGCTTGAATGGAGTCCTTCAGAGCCTGATCTCATCATGATATTCCGGACCTTCATGCCGCTCAAGGCCATTAACCTCGATTCGTAGTATTGAGTTCCGATCGTCGAAGAACCAGTTTTCATTATAGTACACCTATTCAATCGATTCCCAAACCATGTTAGACTACAGCGGCCGAAATGGAATTGCATACCTTCTATTATTGAATGACATACATTAAATGGAGTAAAGTGATCGATGCATGAATCGCATTTTACACTACGAACGCTGTAAAATTACAATATACATCACTTTCGCAACTCTACAGTTAATCGTAAATCATTTTGGAGGACTACTATTGGCAAAATGCCAGAGTCCTAGTGACGAAAGGATTGTGTGGAATCACAAACGATCTGTTTGACAGCTACTTCAGTGGACCGCACTGCAGCGCATGTCCTTTAGGGCATGACGAAAAGAACAAGGAAGATGCGACAGTTTTCAACGAAGGTATTGAATCGAACAAATACTTTATATCATGTAATACTGTAAAAACTTATAGGATACGGTAACAATGTGATCCGCGCAGGAAGGAAGCTCACCTGGTGGTGGTTCCTACGGCTGCTAATCACTAAATGACCATTACCCAAGACTGATGATGCTTTTGTTGAATTTGCATGTAATAGCAAGTTTGAACCGATCAGAACCTAGCTTAACAGGCATATAACATGATAAAGGAAATCCCTATTGGTATGAATAGTCAGTGGCCAATCAAATTTTAGCTCATATGAACGCTGCGCTTGGCCGCACGCGCTGGTCACATGAACAGTGAACAACGACGGGCACAGGAAGTTCTCGACTGCCAATTAACTTTTCATTCAAACCAAAAACACATTTCTCTGCAAATGAAAGCGTCTATGATGATGTCTTGATCCTCGCTCACATACAGCAAACCATACAATCTTTTTCCCTTAGACTTAAGCGATCCCGTCTAAAGAACGCGCCGCAGCACTCGACTTCGTATCAGAATCATAGTGACGTTTGAGTGTGCATGTAGGCTATACAATTACGCTGGCCAGCTGATGTGAACGCCACTGATTTATCCTCCTCGACAAGTCGGGTACCAACTAATCGACTACTGAGGGATGAACAACTGGAATGACCTGGGCGGGAATGACAAAATTTGATCCTGGACCATGCATGTGGCAATGCAGCTTTTAAAACTACACTACCTTCGCCTTTAACGAGAGGGCTCTGAAAATTGAAAGTGCAGGTGAAAGAATACTGAACGGACATCGACAAAAAGGCTTTTAACAAACCAGTAATATATGCCATGCTCATGATAGAACTCATCCACGGTTCCATGAGTTTCCCGGAGATACGATTTTCGCACTAAATCCAGTCGATGCATTCAGTTGATGATTTTTGCTCAAAGGTAGCAATGTTGTGAGAGTTATCCATGGAGGTAGGTTTTACATAACCATATAGAGCTTGGGCCAAATTTTCTCTCATGACATTCTCCACAAATTTATATCGGAATTTCGAAACATGTGCCCCTTTTAAAAAATCTATTACATTACACAAAAAATGGCATACCTCTCATGACATACTTCCCTAACACTTGGAGCAGAATAGGAGCTCAACATTAATCGCTCAACGAAAACGTACCTTCGAAGGAATCTCATACATGTTACTGCTACCAATGTCGATCACTCCCGCATCAATTTCTTTAAAATTGACATACTCCATAGTAGGGCTCTGTCGCTAGTGCAATCATACTCTGCGTTGGCTGATGGGCGAGGAGCGGCAGTGTCATTCATCCACCAGCGCAGATCATGAATGCAGGTAGGGAGGCTCTTACTTGGAAGCAGCGGAATTTCAAACCGAGCAATTAAGGTTATAAGGTTCAGCGCTAAGGTTGTCTTCCATTGCCCATCATTCAGTATAGCTTATTCAGTACAGCTGCCAATACTGGGTGTTGGTCTAATGGCACGTCTTGTTCTCCCGCCTTCCCATTCCCCATTCCGAATCACTTCTGGCATCTTGAACTAATAGTTTTTCCAGATTTTCTCTCAAAAACTATTCCATTTTTTGTCAACAATCGAAAAAGTTCAAACGGCCTTTCTGGTGGGTGTCACGTATTGACTTCATCAAACTTCTTTACCTTTTTCAATGTGCACGTGGCCTTTACAACGAGTCCCAGACTTCTACCGACACGCGAATTAGTGTTTCCTATCTCATGGACCAAACTTCTACTAAACGTGGAACCGCAGATGAACTTTTCCGGATGGATTTCCTTTACCAATCATTCTCAATAACTTCTCTTGGTCACCGTGCCACCTAATACCGCTTATTAGCCAGCTGACCAAATGAAAAGGCTTCAAAGGATCACGCGAACAGTTATGGATCTTACCAATTAGTTGGATGTGTTTTCACAGCTGCTGGTCCCATTGCTCTGTGTAGCCTAGTTTGCTCTCAATAATCACTTTTCACTAATGTACCTCTACGATCAATATACGGATTTTAAAAACTCAGCGGGTACTACAAAATTGTGTGATTTGTTTTGCAGATTATCAGCGCAGCTTTTAGCGTATTGGCAAATTTCCATGTCAATGTAGGTGAATTTTCGACTTCACAATGCCACATTTTGTTTAATAAAAATTTTGCCATGAATTTTGTTTACAAGATAGAATAAATAGAATAAGAAGTGCTCGAGTGTTATGCGCCGTTTGCATAAAGCGATTCGTCTGAAGAGGCTAGAATCAAGGACGGACAAATCTGACTACTGCAGTACAATTGCCCCTCCCATATCGTTAAGTTAGTCGAAAGCCATCGCCAACAAACTCGATCCATATTGTTACGTGGTCTTCCGGATCTACTATCGCGCTACTTCCGGCTAAACAAGGGACTCATAACCTTAACATCGCTGATGGCCTGGTACGCAAGTTTTTAATTTGCACCTGATGAGGGAAGCATTTGGGATTACTGATCCCTCCTAGGCTCACCTACAAACTTGAAACAGATGTACTGGCATTTGAGCGACTATTTCTCCTATTTTTTTTTCTGGAACTTCGTTTATAAGTGAGATGATGTATCTATATCCACCTAGGCCAACCAAGCCTTTCATCCATCCGGGGTCGGTCAATTGGTACCGGACTCGTCTGGGAGGATAAAAGCACTGACTTGTACATCGGCTGACCACCGCAATTCATTGTATAGGCCACATAAGCACTCATTACGCCACTGCGATTCTGAATGGAAGTCGAGTGTAGGGCGCATCCCTCAGACGGGATTGATTAACGCCAAAAGGCTTCACCCTTCATCCGTAGTGAAAGTTGCTTCATTAATGTGCTCATTGCGAAGAACACCTTCTGTGGGAAACAGAGCGGAAAAGTGAAGAAACGTGAGTTACAAGGTGAAGCTTCGGACCTGCTCCGTACACTGAAATGCTAACTATGCCTAGGGTTCACACAAAATTATATATAAGTTATGCGCGCACAAAATCAATGCCCTCCTCAAATAAACCCTATTTATGCAAGACGCACTGAGGTTTAACGAGCATTGTGCGCCTTCTTTGTAAATCGAAGAGAGGCGGAAAGGTTATTGAGCCCGGAATATTCCACACTGATGCAAAGCGAATTATCGAATTGCATTTAGTGGTTCGGAATTAATGCGATCTTACGTCCAATATTTTCTTGGCGACACACCGGCCGACGGAAAACGAAACCGCTGAACCGAATCTGCTATCCTATTCAATGCTTTTGTGCCGAGTAGTTTTTTCCTGCGAAAGCACTTATTCCGTTTTACGCTGCTTGGTCAGACAAACTGTGATAAATTCCTAGAATATGAGAAGATCTCTCTGAACAAGGGCTTGACAATATATGTGGGCGATGCAAAATCTGAATCACACCTCAATGCGGATCACACTGCTCCGAAACTAAATGAAAACTTGTCACTAAAACGACTCGACGGCCTGTAAGACGCTCGAATGGTGTTGAATTGAATGTGAGACGTCCAGCGTGGGATCTCTCAACTGGAAGCCGAAATCTCTAGTGTACTCCACACTGCGCCACCTCCCATGGAGTTGAGCTGGGTGGAACGGTGTTTTTTATTGAGAATAGCGAATTCAACCTGATCGTAAGTGGTAGTAAGTTGAAATAGTACGACGACCCTCCTCTGATCAATTCTTTTCAGTGTACCTTGAGCCTAGAGTAAAGCATGTTTGAGAGCATTAATGGCTTATGGTACTCATTCACGAAATGAAATGGGTCCCATCCTAAGAGCCGACGGAGCGATGACGAGCAGAGCTTACAGGGCATAATGCTAAACGATGCGTAGGTAGAGCAGAACAAGCCTCACGGGTGGATTTTGCAGCAGGGTAGTGATCAAACACACATCGAAGATGGTGAACGCAGCTTCGAGCAGCAAGAAGTGGGAGCTTTCTACTGAGTCCAAGAACAAGTATTGGAATATCGCAAAGAAACTATCCGGAAACGAGGAGGGAAAATTGGCTCGAGGGGTGCGAGAACGAAATGCACTCGCGCCGCTGACTGTCAACCAAATGCCCATCAAGCTTTCTGGCTGTGCCGTCGTCATCAAGAAAAATGGTCTTCTCAGCATACATATACTTGCCCTTTTCAGTGTTCATTTTATTATTGAATGGGTTTTCCGGAGCTTCTGCTGCAAGAATTTTTCACGGATGTTGAGTACATTCTCAGTTTGAACAAAGAGAAGCTATGAAATGGGGTGAAATATTGGAATAAAATTGGGCAGAACATACTAGAGTTTTACATGATTCGATTCAGCAGACAAGTTTTGGTCAGAATTTTTCGCCGAATGTTCACATTTTCTGTAGAAGTAATGAGAATTCCCAAAGCGATCCATTATCGCGTCCTGTTGTTCAAGAAAATCCCATTCTCGTTTGCAATCTTCAATGTGATCAAGAAATGAGATATCCTTTGGCTTGTTCCAGGAAAGAAGTGATGGCCACAGAGAACACCAGCAGTTATACTGCTGGCCGCTCATTTCCTGAAGTGCTCTCTTGTCGAAGAGCTTTTCTAGCATTTCTTGGCCTCTTCGGATGCTCTGGACCAGCCGCAGGGCTCAAACTCCGTTATCTTGTTGGTTCTCGCAGTAAATCACGTTACTTCCGTCCGTCATCTTCTGTTGAGAATTATCGGCAGCAGAACCTCTTTCACAGCCATCTTCATCTCGAGACTAGGTTCCGCCACGGTTCAAATGTACTTTCGTATACCCTTGACCTCATATCTAATTTACTTTCCTTGCTGTTTGTGGAGCTTTTCGTCCGAACATCAATTCGAAGAAGCAGAAAAATCGAAATTCGGTGCTTTCGGGATTTCTATTTAGATGGGATCGCTTTGTCAGTAGTAGCGTGATACAGTGAGATTCCGTGATATGGTCTTGAAACCAGCGTAGCAAGCGAATGGATCTCTCGAATCGTCATACGAACAATTGTAGGACGTCGATCGGCCCCTCGTGTTTCTTGAACGAGGATGGTCCTATGAACTATATCGGCTAGCAAAAGGAATGAATGAAGACGTCACTCGCGCTCGCTCTTGCAAGTGGATGATCAAAGGGATGACATGAAGAAGGTGATACGCAAATATGGTTTGTGAGCTAAAATTTTCAAGTGTACATGAATCTCGAACACTCCCAAAGGATTTGCCAAGGAACCTGCCGCAGAAAAACATAGAGGTTGCGAACTGGCTTCGATTTTTGAGCAACTCGATTATTGCAGCTTCCTTGCACTTGCTTCTGTGACCGGGCGATGGGTTATACTGTTACTGTAAATCTAGAGGTGCGTCTAAGCCTATGGCACTAGTCGTGATATGTAGAAATTAGCCTTGTATTCCTGAAAATAAGCCCTAAATGATGATAACAGATAAGTTTAAAATACTTTCAAATTTTCAATCATGGTTTTGTTGCGAGGCTGCTCCGCTTTGGCTAAGCTTTATTAAGAATCTAACAAAATAGAAGTTTTCCTATCAATATTACCCATTTACTAGGAGTTCTCCTATAGAATGAGTGTCGGCTACTTATGGGTGCACTGAACTTTACAAATTTACCCTACCTGGTAATTACTAAAATGTGAGAAGTTAGGGTGGGATGCTATCGCATTCAGCTCAGTAAATGAATATATCAAGTCAATTTATTCAAATTTTTGCTAATCAGCGCCAGCTAATGATGAGTTTATGCACGAACAAGAAAAATTTCTCCCATATCAAGGGAGGTAGGCGGCGCTGAATGGAAAGGCGATGCTGTTAGTTATTCACAGCGCCTCGTGCAGGCTCACACGGGCCGTCTTGGCGTGATATCCGATGCCCTTGAATTCTCAATTCCTCTTAAGTTCATTGATGTCTTGGACCACTTCTCACCATAGTACATTTCATGCAATATCGGATTTTGACTTCAGTGGCTTTGACTTCTCTCTCAGTAACTTTCAGGTCCCCATTATTCAAAAGGTAGAAGAACCATAATTGAGAATAGTCTACAGATAAAGCTACTTCTCCTATTCTTCTGGAGAAGCTACTTCCCTATCTTTTTAGAGAATAGAAAGGGTCAGATTTCACTAGAGCAAGTCTTCCACAGCATTCGCAAAATAATTTGATAGGAAGTCATCATAGAATTCTGAGAATTCTTCAAGTGGACATTCATGCGATTTTGCTAGGCAAAAAAAAGGTATTTGGAATTGAAGACCATTGATTTCCCTTAATGCGATGCAGTAGTCTTCCAGAGACTAGAGCATATTCATGAGCATCGCTCCCTATCACATTTGCAATGCTTAAAGCCGCATTATTTCAATGTTTAGCATCTTCACTACGCCTTTCAGAAGTGAATAATATGAGTGAAAGCGAAGTAATACAAGGTACATGGTACAAGAATCCAGTTTCTGATTGATTCCTGCCTGAGGCGAAGATTCGTGCGCTCCATCTCTGCCAGTTTATTTGAACCAGACTGTTTGGGCATGAAAAAACAGAATTTAGGATTCCTAGAGGGAAGATTCGACATTTTTGGTCTTGAAATTTGAAAAGTCGAAAGTATATCGATTTGGAGGGATTTTAAAGTAGTCCTGAGTGGCACCCATGCTGTAGGTATAGCGTGAAGATCAATTCGCGAGCCCAAATCAGCTAAGACTTCCTTTTCTCGGAGCTCACATTAGTGGGCTTCTCCAGTTTACAAAAGCACAAGTTAACTACACCGACTACACTTTGCACTTCCTTTTATATCCTGGGAATCCACGCAAGCATTGAAACGGTTCTTCAATTAAGCCGATTGCCAAGCGCAAACCAGAAATTGTATTAAGTAACGCCAGAAAATGCTCTCCTTATCTTTGGAATGGGAAGGCGTTTTTAATGTTATTCTCGAATTGAAAATGACCAACCTATTCAGAGTGATCCTTCACTCAAAAAAAAAACCATTGGCATTGACTACATGATTGAAGCTCAACGCCATTTTATAAATGACCGCCTTGAACTTTATGTCGGCTCTATATCGTCGACAACCCTGCCATTCCCTATAATCGTGCATCGATTGAAGGCTTTGCACTCACGTGGGTGAGAAAGTTTCGCCGTGGGACTTTGTTCCCACTTGAGCATTATAAATTATTATCAAGGCACTTGCGTCACTTCATGAATTCTGAATTTTTGCAGACAGACGGTCTGACTGGGTCAGAAGGGAAGAAAGCACTAGACATGACGCAATTCTTCTTCCATAATGAGGCTATGGTATTGTAACGAATTTCATGCTCCATTTCAGGCGCTAGCAATTCACCTATCTATTCTCGTTGCATCTATGCTCTCCCAAAGACTCCACCTATTTCTTTTCCGGGTAACTTCCACCAACATGGCGAAAACCTCCAAATTCCAACCTCCAAGCCTCCAGCGAGAGAATTTTCGTGCCATGTGTCACCATTTCGCCTGCCTCCTTCAACACATTCCTACCAGACCAAACATTGGCTGCTTCCTACATGTTCGATTACTAGATTCTTGTTGGCGATGGCCTATTCCCAGCCATACTATGAATTGACTTTACTTAATTCCTGTGGACAAACTGTCAGATTAAGTTCATTCTCTAGCTAAAAAATGTTTCTCACGCTTCCAAAAATATTATTGAAGACGTAAGATCTGTGAGTCAACCTCAGGTTCTCACTCGCTCGATTTTCTCTTGACCAACGTTCCCATAGTTTCATTCCGCAACAAAGTTTTTCGAAGTCGTTCGCAGTTTCTCTCTGAGCATCCGAGACTCATGTCAACCATACTGATAGCGATTTGCCTTCATCAAGCAGAGATCGAGTTATGGCGAACACCAAGAAAGCGAGACCCTCAAGCTTTAGAACTCTGTTCCCATTCGAAGTTACGACGAAAGTGATAGTTGCCGACATACTAGCAGATGAATTCTATTTCAGCCGATTAGAGGTTCACAAAAAAGGTTAACGGGATTATGGATAAATGAGACCGTTCTACAAACTTCGCAGTTGATTTCTAGACCCTTAGATGCCAGCCTTTCTCGTGCCGAGAAACCACGAGGTCTTGGAGACGCTGACCCTGCCATTGCATCATATGTATCGGTATCCTGTATCCTCCTGAAATTCTCTGATAGCGCTTTCTGACAACCTTGAGAAACCACTTGAAAGGAAAAGCTGTTCGCTCAAATTCGAAAGAGTTTTCAGAAAAACCCTCAAAAAAGTAGAAGGTGGTGTATTGCCCAAGAATTGGCTCTGTTTGCTCAACTAAAATTCTGGGACTCTTGGTAATGATCAAGTGTCCAGTGAAGATGGTTCATCGACGAGACCAAACTTCTTTACAAGGAATCCAATAACAGAGTAATAGTAGAGCAGAGCCAATCAAGGACACTTGCCTCGATCAGATAAAGCTCTCCCGCTTTGCTCTCCATCATACTGTGGACAGAAAATCAATGTCCATTTTTCATATGAATAGATTACCATTCACTTGTTTTATATGCTTCTCCGTCTGCAGTAGCTTCAAAAAATGATCCAGTGTTGAACACACTTTGGTGCACTGTTCTTTGTTTTTTAGTGCTTGTAAGGTTGAAGGTTTTTTGGTGGCACCGAGCTTCAGCAAACAACTTTTCTACAGAATCCAACCACTCTTTCCTGGCACTATTCTTCTTCTCATGGAAATTCTTCTCATGGGAACTCTTGCTCCTCTGATTTCAGCAAAAATCGCCGACTCTTGCTAACTGATATTTTGAATTTTAGCTTTCAAGCTGTGAAGTAGGTGGTCTTGCTGAAACATTATCAGCAACATCAGCTTCATAAAGTTCCTGAACCGAGCTCGGAAATCCTTCTAGCTGATCTAGGTGGTTTATGGCGTAGAAAGCAGATCAGGGAAATATTGTATTTTCTGACTTTTTGCCAGTTCACTTGATCAGATGCTTTTCATTCTTTGCCAGGGTTGTAGATACTGAAGCAGTTCAACTGCCTGTTCCAAAAAGGAAAGGTAGAGACCTTATGGTGCTTCTATTGTAAACGTTTCCTCGTTATATTTCACCTGTAGTAGTGAATTCCCTTAGAATCTCCACGCATTTGGAGTTCGCTAAAAAACGCAGTTGCTCTCGATGAGTATTCGACTATGCAGAAGCCAGCTCACGTTTCAGTCAGGACTCTCTCACATCCATATTGAATCAGTCGAAACACCCGATTATTTCTATGACAGATCCAGTAGTCCAACATCCATAAAAAATGCTCCCCACCCCCTCGGACAGTCTCTTTAATCGACAAGGAATCATAGAATACTCCTTTTTCAGGAAACCATGGACTCCCACTTCACTTATTCCACAGCGGAGCCGAAGGACCGAGATGAAATTCGTGAATTTCTTATGAAACACTTTCTAGTAGAAGAGACAATGAATGCGGTGAGAGGACATTTCCGAAAAATTCGGAATTTTTTTGCTCAAAAAGGCCGGCATAACTGTCTTCTATTGTAAGATGGGAATAAATTTGTAACCAGCGCAAAGCGGCCAGTCAGTAAGCAAACAACCTAGATTCAAAAACAGCACTTTCTTCCGTCTGACCCATTTACTTGAAGCTCATTGTTAATGTTGTGTCTTAATGACGACTCGGTCTGTGCAAACGGGGAATAGTGAAAAGGGCGACCTACTGACAAAGAAGATGAGTGCACCCTACAACATACATGTCCACCCACCAAGAACTAGTTGGAGGAACGGGTGTTAATGGGAATTCTTAAGAAATAACGCACTCGAAAGCTATTGTTACAGGAGGTATAAGGAGTTGGAAAGCCCGGAAAAAGCCAACTTTACTTTCACTTCCACTCATTGATCTCCTGCATCAGAACTACCGGAGCAACTGCTTTTGAGATTGCGCTACCACACATTGAACTAGGAAAATTCCGATACCTCTCTCTACCTCCCCCAACTCCACCCCTTACTAGACGGAAAGGCAGAACAAATTAGTGGTATCGGCCAAGTACCCGAATCAGTCATTCTTCGAGCTTTCAAAAAAAAAAGAAGAAGACTACTACAGTTCATTTCTTTAAGTAGCTATGAGCTTTCAGTAACTCATCTACTAGTAAGAACCGTCATCTTCAGGCTACCAGTATCACAGAAGAAGAATTCGCACCATTTGCCGATGCTGTTCTCGATACATCTTTACGAACACCTCACTCAGTCATATGCAGAGATGGTAAGGTTTGAAAGCAATAACAAATGGTTACAAACAACCAAAGAAAACTATAAGGTGTTCGAAATTTACAAAAATGAAAAATTCTGTAATTTTTTCACTGTTACATGGAAACGTTTGGAATGAAACTATATTCCGAAACGTCGAAGGCACAACAAGCGTAGATAACTCTGAAACCTTGGAGATCGTCAAATCAAGAGTTTCACAGCTCACCGCAAAACGATCGCGGTCTCAGCGGAAAACATGACATCCTGGAGCTTATGTATATATCCTTCTGGAGCAGAATGCAACTGGTTTCCCAATGCTGTCATGCCAGCATTGTTGCTAAGTGCCTCTAGTCAAGGGTTTTCTTCAATAGCAGATATTAAAGAAATGCCTAGATGGCTTTCTCTCCCCTGCACCTCACTACATTACCTTCTTCCCAGACATTCATGAGTCGCATAGTTTCTCCAGTGATTGTTTTGACGCTGAGGTCTCTTTCTGATCCCGACGGAAAGCGCAAAAAAAGTTTCCACCACTTGACCCGCTGTCGAGTGCTCACCCAGGTACTCTCGATGAAATCTCGATAATTAGTTTGAAAAACATTTTTTAAGACTACGTTTTTCTATCTCATTTCAGAGAATGATATAATCGCTGGCGTTGCGTTGCACTCAATACATCGACGAGGTGATCCGGTGAACATCGAGCCACTGGGAAGCAAGCCCAAGCGTCCTCAGATCAACGCCATTGGTAAATTTTGCTCATATAAAATAAACGTTCACGACGGAAATGCTCGAAAAACTCGGCCTTAAAATTGGGTGGTGTCTTGGGTGGTAGGCAGTCATCGCAAGTCGACACTCTAGGTGAGCACACTACATATTCAGCTAACCATCTCCCCTGCAATTGTCGCTTAAACATACCGGCCAGTTGTTACTGGGAAGGGAGAGTTCCATGCATCGCGCGCGGCGAGCGACGAAATCGCGTAAATCGGTAGCCGGTATAACGTCCCCTTCAGCTTTCGATACACATTGTTGAACAAAGAGCATGAAGTTGTTGCCATTTCCGTGTATTCGGTAGAACAGATGGTTTCTCGAAGCCTGATAGCGAATGTGTGAGGGAACATCGGGTGTGGTGCAGTAGGAAAGAAATTGTCGCGTCGCGGCGAAAGGGACGCCGTGCGCGAAGTGATGTAGCAGAATGCAGCAACAGATAAGAAATACAGGAACAAAGGAATTAATGGTAGAATCATGCTTAAAATAAGTATCGCATATCGATTGAGCTGTATGAAGAATGCTAGAGCTGCAGTAACGGCGAATCGAAGTCCGCGACAGCCGCGTGCGGCGAATCGATTATGCAAAACCGTTCCTACTACCCGTCTCCCAGGGAACATCTTTTAACAGATATTGACCAAAGTCAAAAAACTTCACCAGAAAATCTCAGCACATGAATTGGCCAGTTCCTTTTTCAAAGTGTTTGTAAAATATGTTAGCTGTCATCAACTGACTGAGGTCAATTAGGCCAAGAACAGCTACCAGAGACCTCGACGGAAAACAAAGGGAGTTTCCTAACGATAGAGCCTTTTGTGCTGACGTTGGTTTTGCTGGAATACCAAAATCGAAGAGGCTAGAGCGGATTCAAAAAACTTAGCGAGAATTTCCCAACCTATCTGCCCACATGTGCGCATCTCTTGGGCTGGATGGTCCCAACCGCAGTTGCCATCATTTTGTTGTTTTCTTCGTCAATTACAGTCATAACAAAACAGTACCTAAACGACAGGGACTTCTCAAAAAACCCACTCTCATGTGATTTTTATAGCCTCGATATGCAGCGAATGTCATAACAGCATATGGCAGCTACTCGAGCCACAAATAAACACAGTCCTTGAATTGTGAGTCCTTCCAACCCACCAACATTTTCATTCTCCAAAAAAAACTCTTTTCAGGGATATAATCAGCGTTGGAAAGTCATATCAGCGGCGAGGTATTGCAAGGGAAATGTTGGAAAAATGCCAATCACCACAAGTGCTCAAGGTGATTTCTTACGGTAATTATTTAGGAACTTTTTCAGTTGTTCGCAAAAAAGAGGGCCCGTTCACTTTCCTCATTACACTAATGAGCCTCTTGATATATAGAAAAAGATGTTGCGAGCAGTGTATCGTTGAAAGCTGGTTTGTAAATGAGAGAGCTTAGAAAACGAGAAAACACCCGCTCGGAATCACGCCAACTATAAAAACGGGTGCAAGCCTTTACTAATCCTTCTCGCTCACATCAATAAAAATGGTGCAGAATTTCTGCAAATGCGAAGTTATCCGCCACACTTGGTGCAACCTCATTTTGATGACAACTTACTCAAACTTACTGTTTTCAGGAAAATAACATTCAAGGAATAATCACCCAAGCAACATCATATGCCAACCAAACACTATTACAAAAGCAAGGACATAAGGTAAAGACTGTCTTGGTATTTTTGACTTACAAAGTTTTTGTAAGACTGAAAAAACGTCCCTCAAAGTAAGCAAAGGAACAATAATGATCATAATGAAAAAGTAAGACGAAAATGAAGAGTTCTCCCTGACAAACCTACTCTAGAAAACTTGAGGCAGCCTTTCTGCGATAGGATTATGCAGCTCAAACTCTATAATATCAGTCGATGCTGGTGCTTCCCAATTCTGAAAATTTTCGATTAACTCTGACATTGTCGTGTTGTTGTTAGTTGCTTTTGGCGCAAAGAAACGTAAACGAAACGTAAATGAAAACTTCAAGGTAAGCAAAGTAAAGATAATAGTGAACTCGTATGCCAACTATTCATGGTACAGGAAATAAAAACAAAAGAATTCCTGTTAGTAAACTTATTCCAGAAAACCTGTGTCAGGTTTTTCTGCAGTAGCCTTATCCAACTCAAACCCTCTCAAACTCTATATAACCAGTCGCCGCTTGCGGTTCACGAATCTGAAGAGCTCCTAATTGAATATTGCATGTTGCTGTTCGTAATTTCTGACCGTGTTTTTCGATAATCACACACTACATTGCTTTGATATTTTTTACTACTGCTAAATTACGTACTGATTTCATTATGTGGAAAAATGTGGATGTGACAGCGAAACAGAAAGTATTGGCAGATTTCTATTTCACCAATGTGATTTTTCGTAATTCTGCAACGATGGCACAAGCAAAAAGGGCTGTCCTTAAAGATCAGGAAAACCCGTATGTAGAAACTCCCCGACTACATTTGCATGCGTAGAAAACTAGCGAAGAAACCTTTTCGGGAAACAGGCACTTGTTCATAGATTCCAGCTTGTTACAGCCGTCTATTAGATTTCTAGTGCTCGTTTATGTCTCGGCAAAGATGTAATTAAGTTCGTATTGTTGTTAGGGTAGTTTTTCAAATGAATCCAACGACTTTCAAAAAAAATCCTATCTTATGCGCACTAGCCTTTGAAATCTGGCTTGAAAACTTGGGACCAGACCTCTAATGACAGCTATTCGAACCTAAGGCAGTTAGGGTAAGTGAACCAACCCGCAAAATTGACAGCTTTTGTAAGTTGTTGGAATTGTAGCCGTTTCTTTGAAGCTGATTGAATTTCTAGCATAAGATTAAAAATGACTTCTCAAATAGCGCCATTTCATAGAATAAGAAATGTTATCTGTAATTATCCTACCCAAGGGAGCGGCAAAGGAATTCGGAAACAGACTCCATTTTCCTTACTGCACTAGAGCTCATTGGTGATGCTATATTATTCAGAAAACAAATATTACTTACAGCATAGTCACGAACAAACGGCACATCTCATTCTAATTGTAAGATCTAAATAGTTGACGACTTTAATCATGGGTTTCAATCAAACTACAAAGTAGCATATTGTAGTTATGTTGAATCTTTGCTTGGATTGCTGTCGCAAAAGAACTTGGAACCAACTTATTCGGAATAGGTTTAGCGTTGAGTCAACACGAATAATTGATGCAAAGCAACACAACAAAAGTCTGTAAAAGATTACTTTGGTAATATACCCATTAGCAAAAAAATGCATCAAATTTCGCAAAAAAAAAGACCGTCTCTGTTATAGTAGTGTAGCAATCTAGTAAACAAGGAATGTTGAGGCGAAAAAAAGCACAAAAACAAACAAACAAACAAACTGACCGAAGCGAGTAGATCAGCGGGCGGGCAAGTTACCGTATTCAGCCAATTTAGCGTTCGGCCACGCTATTATTTTCTGTTGGTTCCGCACTGTTCTTGGTCAAGCTTCTCAGCAAAAGCAAAAACAACCTAGGGATATCCGAAAGGATGGGAGGAAGGGAACCAGAAATAGGAATGCGAATGATGTGGGTAGATGAAAGGAGATAGCAAATCCCTTCTGCACTGGTATTATACCCCTCCGTCGACTGAATAGGACCCAGATGGGCGGAGTTCCCTAATTATGGACCGCTGAGGAAGCATGCTATACGTGACAGAATTTGTGCTTCTTGTTTCATATCCGTAAGAGTAAGCGAATCACTACACGCGGTCATGATCAGCGACTGGCGGCGGCTGCTCCGAGATTTAACCCCCTCGAGGGTGGAAAACGAAGGCAGGATAAATGAACCACGTGCCTTGACGGTAGTAGGATTTAGTAGTAGAACTTTCAATGAATCAGTGTGATACGGATTACTGTAATCAAGATCTTTTAGGTTCTCAAGGAGGTGCCTTTCACACGATACGTCGACGAAAATGGCTTACCATTGATCAAGCCTCTTGACGAAACACAGTCAGTGAAGCTTTTTTGGAAACCTATATAGTCATTCTGATAAATTTTTACTGGTGCTTCGAACAGTTGAAACTGTGTGATTGCGAGCATTCTATCAGTACCTCTACACCAAAATTTGACCAGAGTTCACTAAGTCAGAAGCCACCGTTCCATGCTCACATCAACCTAACGAATCGGATTTTTTCGTTTTTTCTGGGTCGTGAGGTACTTTCAGCATCGGGAATTGGCCTCCCAGGTCCACCCTTGGCCAGTACTTGCGGAATGGCCTAGGCTTGACTGTCTGGACGACTCGAACGACAGATCGAGCCCACACTATGACTGATCCACTGTGTTAAGGGTATTACCTATGTGAACCGGCCCACCTGTTCCCAGTACTCCCCTCAACCCATATAAGATCACTCAAAAGTGAATCATGCCATACAAGAGGCACTTTGGTCTCTAACTGATCTGTCAAGCAAATTCCGCGTTTCTCTTCCGAACTCTACAAACATAGATGTAGACTGGAACTCAAAGAAAACATCAAGCAAATGGGATCAGATATTTTTCTTTTGAGTAAACAGATCGTCGTGAAATAACAACAGAAGGTATTTAATAAAGCTCTCAAAATGCTATCATATCATGATACCACAGACTAAAATGACAGTGCAATATATCACATACAACAGAACAATATTTGAAAGAGATATTATTCGATGTCTAGAAATTGATATCTTTCTATTTCTTCATTCAAATTGCACAGCAGACATTATTCGCATTACAGGCATATCCATCTGGGCACTGTCCATTCACGCATGGACCTAAAATCACACCAATTGAGATAGAACTTGTAGATACTCTTTTGTACCACAAGACTGAATCACTGTACGTGATGACTGTATCACGAAATCAGCGAGTTGCGAAATGTGCCTTGTTTGCTTTGGTGGGTTGGCCTTTCTGCGGCGTGGGATTGTTCTCGGGATGGTCCCGTTGGCTCCTTCAGGGTTGTCAACTATAAATCTAACCCATTTTATTCGCGGATTCATCCAATCGCTTCTTTCGGAAGCCGGAGGGTTCAGACTGGGCGTGAGAGCCATTCTTCGCCCGAGCTGTTCGCGGTGATGTCATTACTACCTCGTCTTCGGTCTTACACAGTAACCTTACAACTTAAGAATCTGTGAACAGAACTAGTCTGCCTTTTGGTAAAAATCCCAACTATTTTGGTTCGCCAATGAATTGTCGCTACAACCACATGGGTGGGACCTGAAAGAAATCTCGAAACGATCATCAACAAACCGATGCATCGCTGTGCTTGCGTGGCTCCTGGCAAGAAACCACCACCAAAACCACCGTAACCACCCATGATCGAAGGATAACCATATGAATAGACTAGTGGTGAAAGTGTTTGATAAGAGAACGTTGAAGTAACGCAGTTCATATAGCATGGGCCACATGCTGAAAAGAAATCAAACGGTAGTATCCAATGAACTACTGGTATATTGCTGAAAAAATCAAAATTACATAAAAACATAAGTATTGGATTTTATCAGATGGCCGAGTGTTTACTACACAGAATGAATCCCAGACTTCTGATAAAGGTACAGTTGACGATGAAAATGGCTTCTGATCTCCTCAAGATGAACCCGTGGCCTTCAAAGACGTTGTGAGAAAAAACGACTTCGTCAGGGCGGGATAAGGCACCTAAACCGGCCTAGTCAACGTACACACCCAAATAAGGCCGTGTTATAATGACCTGCTAAGGTGCACCACTCACAATGGAGCGTTAGGACGCTCACGAATAGTACGTCTATGTGGAAGACACCCAGACGATCAGAGACACAGATATCATACATCCCCTCTCTTGCTACTTCTTCCAAGCCTTACATTTTTCAAAATCTTCCGATTCTTGCGCTCTCTTCGCCGTTTTCGCATTATTCTTCACCAAAACTTCCACTATTCTATTGAGGCTTTACCTCTCAAAATTATCGTGTACAGTGCCTCCAAAAAACATATAGCTACTAGAAGTCCAAGTACATATACTGTACCAATCCAAATTCCCTCTCAAAAGCTTTAAACAATTTTTTTCTCTGATTCTTGGACATTCTAAAGATAACAACTTCGAGAACTCACGAAAATATGAAGTAAACTGATTCGGGAATGAGCCACAAAGATATATGGCTAGAGAGAACTGTCGTTTTTGACGGACCAAAGACCGTTCCTTGACTGATTCAGAGGCGACTACTGTCGCGATTAGGGAAAGCAGTAAAACTGCAACAATCGACAATCTCGTAGTCATATCTGAAATGATCCTTGAATAATGCTAGTCTCCTTAAGTACCTCAGACAGCAAGTTGCAATCGAACTCGGCAAAGAAACCTTGAAAGTTTCACGCTAAAACTCCTGAAGACTAATTGACAAGTAACAATCACACTATAGGTTCGTCAGGCATGGAGATGTGAAAAAGAACTATTTACGTTTTCCGATTCCAATTTTGAAAATGAGCTCTGTCTAAACTTTCTTTCTGAAAAATAGGTGTAAACTTTTGAATATATCCACCCAGGATTATGAGCTCTACGTTTTTTTTATCTTTTTCACTCTCATCAAGGCTATCACTAGTGAGTGAGAAGTTGAGGGACCATTACCCATAAGTATCACTTTTCAGACTGATCTGGTCCAGCGAACTCGACAGAAAGGGTAAAAAGGGTTGCAGACAGACAGTCTACTATTTTTGCTCTGCCTGAACTTCGATCCCTGAAAGGATTTTTCCTACTTTGCTATTGTACTACTCTACACACCATTGAGTACTGTACACTACTAGAAGTACATAATAATACCTCAGAAGACCTACAACATCCGCTCAATAACGAGATCAGCCTTACTCGATTCGAGATGTAACCTTCAGAGAACTTTTCAAGAAGAGTAAGAGCGGAGGGTGGAAGTATGGCGGCGACAAAGGATTAAAGGCGATCCCTACTTTCATTGAGATCGTTGTCAGCAAAAAGAGGGCTCTATGAGAAGGAGCGGTTACGCACCGTACCTGTGCCCATTTTTTGATTGCAAGAAATGCCTTCAAAGAATAAAATCGTCGACTTGAATTAGCCCATACACTTTGGAAATCCCCCATAGCTTACTTGCCCGTCTTGAAGTAGGTCCAATTCAAACAGGTTCTACATCCACCAAAATGTAACCCATTCGAGGCCATCCTTGTCTGAAAGTGAAGGTGGCGGTCTTCTAGGTGAAGGAATTGTTTACTGATAAATGGCACTGGTTGTGGTGCTGGGACCCAGAGTAGTTCAACAAGAAACACGGACAAGAAGTGGCATGTGAATTACGCTCTATAGCCATCTACGAATGCGCCACGCCGCCAACTTGAACCTGAAATCAGAAAAGTGCTTGTTTGTGAGCTGGGCTCTGGAATGCCAAAGACCAGTCTTTCTTTGCAATATACTTTAGTAAGACAAAGGTCATGAATCAGCGGGTTACTCAGCGGGAGAGATCACAGCGAAAGAGAATTACCAGTCAAGTGAGCTGGAACTAAGTACAGTGACTGTCTGACTGGTTTGTATAGTAAAACTTTTGAGTAGGTAGTTGTAAGAGTTGATAAAATACAATAGGATAGGAGTGGTAGAAAGAACTGCAACAACTGAGCTTAGCATTGCACAGTTTCGCTAACACTCGATGAATGAGTGCTTTGGTTTTTGTAATGAGTGCTGTAAGTACAGTGGAGCTTGGATGACTACCCAGCCATGGCGTTTCTCAGATATTTATACAGACACAGACAGGTGGAATGTTCAAGAAAAACCAAAGAAAAACAGACAGTTTTCTGTCAAACAGACGACTGTCCACGACCACGACGACGCCCGACAACGCGACCGACGCTCATGGTTTCTTTTTTCTTTTTTTTTCTAGAAAAGCAGCAACTATGACAGGATTTAGAGATGAAAGTGCATACTCAAGGCACATTACTCATTCATCGTCTATACGCTCCTCTCTGGAGAAAAGAACGAAATCATACTTTGATGTTGATCTTGAGGATCAGCCAGTTTTTCACGCTACCATCAACAAAAGACAGCACAACTACGCCCACTTCAAACTGACTGGGCACTTCATTCATTCATCTTTTGCCTTAGAAAATTGCCACAAAACTTTGCCATGCGTACTTCTTCTGAAAGAAAGACGAACAATATAAGAAGAGAGAACCACGAGGACAGCTCTAGCATGAACCCAGCCACCAAGGATATGCGCCACGCAGCCGAATCGCTCGCAATTTCGTGTAGGTATGCTCTTTCTTGCACCACTTTAGTAGTATGGTAGAAATAGTAATTCCATAGGCGACACTCCACCAAACTTAAATTCTCAGAGTTTCTAGAGAATCTTTATCGACTTCTGTTGAATCATCGACCAAAAAAAGGCTTGCTTCACAGTTCGGTTCTCAACTCTTCAGTATCGCGTCCCATCGGACTGACATAACTGGGTTTCCCCGTCGCACAGAGTTTATCATGTGGATGATGTGTGTGTGTATACTTATGAAATCCCTTACTCCTTTAGAGACCTACGACCAACATTTCTTCTTGACTGAGTTGAAGAGGGGGAATGGAAGGAAAGAGAGTTGATTTGGGGGTAGTGTAGGAAGGCTAGAGCTCAGACCAGAACCTCATACCTTTTTTTCTCTGGAGAATCACGCTTGACTTGAAGTTTCCAAGTAGGATCCACATTTTTGAATATTCCTTTCGGATATACAGGCCTTTTCATAGCTCCACGTATACCTACTAGAATAGACCTTCATAGTTACTGGATAGACTACTCTATTACAATTTTTTCTCTAAATAGAATTCGGAAGAGTAGATGGGTACTGTGCAGTCTTACTATCTGGGTTCTTCACCGTATGAGCTCAGAAGGACCTGATCGTTTCATCTAGACTTGTACTGATTATACTCACTGGGTCTACCAAAAAGCTCTGATCATTTCAAAGAAAGCAGGGATTCTCCTTCATTTTTCGATACGTAAGCAAATTTTTATTTGGTGCATGGCCGGCTCTTTATTTTTATAGCCTAATGTATACATATTGGTAAAACACATTACCAGAAACAATATAGATTAATGTTATTTGACGGTGCTGAACAGGGAAGGACATATGCTGCATCATGATAACGCTGGACATATACTGCTTTGTAGACCGGTCAAAAAGTAACGGAAAGCGGCAAGGAACTCTGCCCCATCTACCATATTTCCCGAACTAAGCAGCCTTGGGCTATCATGTAGCTCGGGTTTTTGCCTATTGAAATATGAAACAATTTTTGTGCATATTGTCCTTCTGCTGGTAATAACGAGAATGGCAGTAATATTAGTCAAATAATTTTATTAATGGGGTTAGGTGGCGTAACGGCAAGAGCTGCAATATAACACCGACATGATCCAGGGATCGAATCCTGAACCATATGACCTTCTAAAAAACTATTGCATGCGGCAACTGGGGAAGGTCGCTCCCTTCCCCAGTTCTCCCTGGTTTAATTCGTCCACTCTTAGGGAAAGACGATTCGATAAACTCGAGTGGGTCGATGAATAATTGTTTGTCTTTTCTCTTATTAATGACGTAATATATACTCAGTCAACAGCATGGGTAACTCTGAACCTGTCCGAACTGATACCTGCAGCTCAGTTGGTCTGGGAGTGTTCCCGTTTGTTTAGAAACTCAATAAGCTCCTCTTTTTTTAGATACGGTACGTGAATTGCAGAAAATTCCACTGAGACTGCACCCTCATTGTATTTACTGAGATCGTCGGCTCGATCAACTCACATTGCAGATCCGACGATATCGATAGCGAAAGTGCATCGACGGAGGAAGAGATAGCTGGCAATCGGTTGGCACATTTTTGCCAATTGGAAAACGGACGAATCTTCGCTTCCACTGAAGGATCGCTTCGCCCTACAAAGAAAAGGGTAAACAACAATATGTCAACAAAATAATATGATACAATACTAATTTTAATAAAATTATTCTACTAATCTGTTCCCAATCTACGTGGCATCCAAAAAGCTACACAATTAGGTCCGGCTGGTCACCGGATGCCATCCGGATACCACAACGATTTGGAACTGAAGTCGGATGCAGGGCGCATCTCACAAATGGGATTCTTCAACAACAAAGGTCTTTTTATTCCGAATTTTTATTTAACACTACTGGGAAACTTCGTCGTGAACGGCCAAAACGAATCGATCAATCCTTTCTTGGGATTTGCCGCGCATTTGAGTTTTTAGAGTAGTGATAGCCCGATATGCGTACTTGTACATATTTGACTTATGAGGAACAATGTAGAGCAGATGTACAAGACAATCTTTTCAACCTATCAGACGAGTCTACAGTCAGCTGGAGAACCCTGAAAAACGGAAGGGATCGGTCTATCCGAGTAGTGATCACCATCGGATTTGATTCTTGAACCGTGTGCGAAGAAATGTAGCCACTTGATGCTGCTCTGCCTCTGCATCCACTAAGAAATACCATTCAAAGCACAAGTTTCCTGGGTGAACCGTATATACACCTTTCAAGTATCCGTGCTATCCCAAAACAAATCTGAGTGCATAACGTAGCGCAAAGGAATCGGATTTCCGACAAAAAAAAGGCCGATCACATCGTCTTTCAGAACCCCTTTTGGCCTTCTTGCACCTCCTCCATCTTGTGCTCAGGGTGAAACGAGCACTAACGAGAGCTTGAAAGAGGTGAGGGAAACAATGTTTTCTTCATGAAGTGGGAGGGCCGCAACTACGTCTTTCTTCCTGGAACTGAGCTCTAATCGAAATCATTTCAGATTTTGTTGCTCCCAAGACACCTTTATTCTCGTTCATTTGATAGTAAGGAGGGAAGAAGGGCAAAGCAGAGCCTAATGAAATGCATTTACAACTTTTCTTATCATTCATCTCACATTACCTAGGTAAAGATCGTGAATGTTATATTGAAGCCTTACCCATGATACTAGTTGGGTATCAATCCGATTCAAATTCAGTTTTTAGCCGGCTAACCGCCTGGTGGAACCATTCTGAAACAACCAAGCACTTTTGAAGGCGAATCTGACTCGAGTGGGTCGTCAATCAGCCGATTTTTTGACCACAAATCTACGAATAATCCTAGAATAACACCAAAAAGGTGAGATCAAGTCCATGGCAAGGTCATCAGTTCGAACTTTTTCATAGAAAGATGTTGCCATCATTCGTTTCAACGTTTTGAAGGAAAGAATTCGCCGACGCTACACAGGCCGCAAGTCTGACGGGATGATTTACAAGAGATATTTGACACACGACTGCAAAAGCGAGAAGATCCGATAGCCGGTTAGCCCCGTATCCATTTTTATCAATTATTAGCCTGTTGCCGGTGGTATACCGTCACCTGCACCGACCATTGCTGGCTTCATAAACCCGTCACTATCATTTCCATGCTTGATCATATCCATCGGCGGCTCTTTATGCATTCTGACTGTTTTGGAGTGAAGCTCGACGCCCTCTTTTGAATCCTTCTGGTTTCTATGCTTGTTAAGATCTTCGAACCCTATAGTATAAGCTCGATGCAGGTGCCAATACACCACCGGCAAAAGACTTATCAGGTCCTTTCTAGCCCTATTATACGGTAGTTATTCGTCTTGTACTATAGTTCCTTTCGACGTTGTCTTGAGTTTACTTCGAAGACAATTTAAGCCCTCCATGCTTGATCGACTGCCAAGATTGATGCTGGTTAACTCACAATGTCTCTGGCATCGCTGCCAAAAACCTTGAATCTTCATCAGAGAGCAAATTCCCGACTCCTTCCCAAGAACATAAATGTCAAGGCAATAAGAGAGGATGAATTTCCAGATTCATGGCCTACCCGGCGTCCTTAGTGGTTTCAATGCTCGAGAAATGGGAAAATTTAGCCGGCTGCATTATTTTCATAGAACAGGCCGGCTGCTCCCTAAGCTACTAGGTTATTACCCTAAAAGCGTATGACAAAGCCAATAACCAAAAATAGCCCATTGCCCAACACTATCCTATCCTATCTCCCTGCGAGTGGAGCACCTGCCTGTTGAGCCTCCTACTGTTGCCCAACCGAGGGAAGGATTGATGGAGAAGTAGCGCAAAACAATGTGGAGAGTAAATGAATGGGTGTTGACCGTTTAGTTTGGAATACGCCATGAGGCCTGTTTCCCTTTAAAAGCGGGCGATTCATGATTGGGAGACTGGTCCGTACAATCACATAGGGAACCAGCCAACGTTAAGCTCATCTTGGCGAGACTGTTTCATATGGGCAAACAATGAAGATATGATAAATTTGGGTGAACTGGATCCAGATTCGTCACTGAAGTACTCGTGGGATAAAAAAGCCTATCAATAACTCAAATGGAGGGGACTAGATTCAGAAGCGTACAGAAAGATACCTTTTTTATATTGAGACATAAATGAAAACAAGTTCCAAAGTCAGATTTTCATTTTGATCACAAGATCAGATTTTCGTTCCGATCGAATGGCTTGAATTGATGCTGATAGTATGCTCTTCCCCAACCTACTTATACTTAAAACCATACCTTCAATCCTGATTTTCAGGTAGAAGATGCGGCTACTTTCGGCGATACTTCTACTCACAGTTACTTCGTCTTATGGAACAAATAACAACAAGATTCATGATGGTGAGAAAGAGCTACCCACACGCTTCACTACTCGTTTCCGTTCTGCTCGAGAATTACTTCATGAAACTTTCCTGGTTCACCGCTACCTTCCTACAATCTGAGCCCTCTCGATAAATTCACAGCGGTCCAGCATACTATTAGGGAACAATCAAAATCAAAGAAAATTGTGTCATAACTTCACTATCAGGTACCCCCACAGCGCCCCTTCTCAGTGCCCCAACATCGCCTTCCGAATAGAGTTGAGGTAGAGAATTCGTTAGGAATGATACCAATGAACCTGATCCCAGCTAGATTGGATAGGTATTGGGAATGAATAACTAAGATTGGTTATAACATATACAGATGAATAATTGATTTAATAAGCTTTCGGAGAAATGTAAAACCAAAATATACGGTATGTACCCAGTTGAGCACAATTTTGAGCAACTTACCGTTCAGGTGACGTCTATAAGGAGAGCCATCGACCGCACACGAGAAAAGTGCGTGAGCAACAATTCCAGATCCAAGGTGTCGATACTGTCGAAGAAATCTCAGTGGTAAGTGATTGCCATGATCAGCTCCATATGACGGTTTGTCCAGCAAAGGTCGCTCTTTCAGAGTCTATCCGAAAACGAACACATAACAACTTCTTCGTAAAATGTAGTAGCTTGTTATCGACACATTAGGTTCGAAACCAGTTTTATGGATCACCACCCGGGACTGAACATTAGTCCCAAATCATCCTTGTAGGATGGGTGGCTCAAAACTTGCTTGGAACGCCCACTGTCGCCAGAAACGCCTACTAAAGGGCGTGTCGAACAACCGTTTAGAGACGATGTCTCGAGACTCATAGAGACAGGGGTACCGGCTACAGTTCTCTCGAGCAACTCGGATAATAATGAAAATGAGCAGTAATAACGAGGGCTAAAACATCAGGTTATCTTTTTTTCGATCCCACAAAGGTTCAACATCAAAGCTTAACGTTCGATCATACAAAATATCATCGCTAGCAGTGTTTTCAAGTACCCCTCGACGAACCTTATGACCTGTTCTTTTATTGCAGAGAGATGAACCAACTTTCCGAACCACCTTGCCGTCTTCTACGGCAGGTGAACGTGAACGAAAACACATTGCACCTATGGTAAGGAACGTTAGCGCCCTTGTTAGGGCTATAAGCACGATAGTGATTGCAAACTAACGCCCCACACACACGCACGCGGCCACTGTTAAATAAATACACCACCGTCACTACTGCACATAGTAGCTGCCCTTCACAGGCACTGAATTTCCTGTCATTTCGAGCAGCACTTCAAGTTGTTTTGATGTTAGTATTATTAATAAAAATTCCAGAGACCACCACCAATTTTCTTCCAAGGACAGCCTCGCTCTTTCCCATATCCACAAAGCTTACCCCAAGATATTTCGATGGTGAAGGTATGAGTTACTTGTAATTTCGAGGATTAATTGTATTCAAGCAATATTCACCTGCATCTCAACCCAGCGGTGACAGCTAAAATACAAGGCGTCGTCTTCTGCATCGTACCTTTAGCAAAGAGAAAAGGCGAGACTCTCCTTCCTTGAGATACGATAGATAAAACCTGAATAACTCAAAACTAAAAAAGATTGAACACAGTAAAACCGAAGCTACACTAGAAATTGGGAAATGTACCTTTATCGGCATCTTGCTCTTGTGTTGCACCTCCTATTATGCCGCTTCGCAGCCGCTCGCGTCTCATGTATGTATACACACACAATCTCGTAACAGGCCTGTAGTTCAGAATCCTCTACACATCCGTTCAGAGGCACCGAATCCCAATCTCATTGATCAGTACTTCTTTAGATGCTCAGACGTACCACTTCGCCATAAAATTTTCAAATATTGATTTTCCATTTTTTAGAGGCAATCACATGCCGTCGCGAGTGATGATATAGGGCCAGTGAGTTGCCTGAAATTACTTTGGTTGCTTAGATCTTGGAAAACTCTTTGTAACCTTTTTTCATTCAGAGGGGACCAGTGCCTGGATACGGCCCTACTCGCTACTATTACCCACCCCGCCAATATCTTCCACTCAGAAAATGTTTCTACAACCCGACAGGTAAGAGCTACGGAAAATTAGGGAGCAATATATAAGATACCTATTCATAATTATCATAACAGGGCGTATAAAATATAGACGGTGAATGGAAATGAATAAAGTACTGACTTGTTTTTTTCAAGAGATAACTAGGAGTAAGTGAAAAGTTCTTTACTGCCGAAATGTTGAAATTCAGTAGGTCTCCTGCGTTTCCAGGCGACGGCAGTCTTGAAGAATTGGGGATTGTGAGGCTTTCATGCAGAAGGGACATTATGAGCTTTGAAAAGTCCCAAAACCAACGAATATGATTTATCAAAAGTAGTGCTGATGCAAAAAAAAACCAACTATGAAGCTTCAGCCTACGCAGAGGAGGCATTGTGGGCAAGAAGAAAGCAACTTTTAAAAATAGATGAAGCCGTCAGAAATAAGCCATAATTCAGCTGTAGTATATAATAATAGTGAATTCCTCTAGATATCATGTAACTCAGTACAACTGTTTCACCTGCATCGCTTGCTATCCAGTTGATCATCGATTTGTCGAGCGTGAGCCAGTAACATCTCCTTCGTCCCTCTCGCGAGACAAAGTAGTCCAGGAAATCGGGGGGACGGTCAAGTCGTGCGTCCGAGGAAGCGCGCGGCAACTTGCGCGGCGAAGTTCGTGATGATTTGTACGACTGTGACGCCAATTTTCGAGGCACAAACTCAAAGTAGAGTAGTTTAGTAGAGTCAGATGATCTTTCTAATCTACTCAACTTCAAATTTGGGCCCCAATGATAGGCGCCATAGTCGCCCAAACCGTTACAAACTTCGCCGCGCAATTTGCCGCGCGCATCCTCGGACGCACGACTTGACACACACCCAGGAAATCGTCCACGCTCGAGGGACATAGGACAGAGCATTCCTTTCGTTCAGAGCTTTGAAGAAGGGAGTCTGGCCATCGCGCCGGCTACCGTCCGTGTACGTTTGAGGCACCGAGGGATCCAGTCAGTAATCACTGTGGTCCGACGGTCCTCACAGCATCGCATAATGTGTTCGGGCAGCATGATCCTCTACTCCTTCACGTGAGCACCGTCACCGTCAGCACCACGGTGGTGACAAAGCTCGGAACTCCCTTCAACTTTAGCTTGTATTGGGTCACTCCTAGCGTCGTCCTTTCTACAGCGCTTTTCATAATATTGAGTGCAGGCTCATGCAAAAGTACTGTACACAATGTCATTGCAATAACTTCTATTGAATAGGTTACTACAGCGCATACCATTGATCTATCCCCATTACAATTTTATTAAGAAAATAAAGTTCGAGAAAAAGCGACTAATGACCCTGAGAGTTAACCCATTTGAAGCCTCGTTCTCGACGTAATGGTAGGAACTATTTGATTTTTGTTTCTTTTCCTTTTCTTTTTCCAGCCTTTTCTGGCCATTTCATGAAATCGCATCATAAAAACTTTTCCCATACACGAAAAGCTTATCATAGATCAATACTACTGGTTTAGGATATGTCTGCTGTAATGAGATTCTCAACGATCTTATGGTTGAGACATTTGCTGAACTAGAAGCTCGACCGAAATTCCATGCATGCAATATTCAAGCTGTCGCCAATGTAATGCAGGTGCGTACCCAACTGCAAGGAGTTACACTCCACTAGTGAAGTTTTTAAAAAGAAGTCAACAAAGAAAGCAAAAACAAAAGCCAAAGAGAAACTTCGTGTGAAATTGTAATCTAGATCCAGAGTGAAGTGGTGAAGTCAGCGGGACAACTCTCCACTGTGCTCTGCGTCTCTAACGCTGATGGCTGAGGTGCAAAGAGGGATGAGCTGCCGGCTTTGCAAACTTGTTCTGGGTTTGGGAATTTTTCTGAGCCAGGAAGACGGGGTTTTTGCCTGAGTTTAGGAAGGAGATGAATACCGGAAGACATGAGATGCTATAATCGTACAAAAACTTGAATTAGAAGAGGAATTATTAATAAGATAGTGTCTCGCTAATGGGAACTAGGCAAGAGCACGGATATGTGTGTCTGTACCCGCCCCTCCCTAACTGTTTTCACCATAAAAATTTCTCCTTTCTATAGGCCCAGTACTATGTAGTTGTTGAGGAAGCTCACCGCGCGACAAAGTGACAGGGATGCAGAGGCACCACCTTCCAGTTCTCATAAGCACATATCTGGATACGCAACATAGGTTAACGACTTTGCTAGCTACTTGGGGTGTATGTCGTTTGGCGCGATCCCTCCCATCGCGCCGCCCATTCGACGCGGTTTGCGAGCTGGACAACTCGTCCAGTTGATCGAGCAACCCACTGCCCATCCAGCTGATAGAAGCCCGATCGATGACGCCACACTGATAGGCAGAATACAAGAGGGTCCACAATGAGGCGTCTAATAGTAGCGGCTCATCGATCGGGCTGGATGGGCAGTGGGTTGTCCAATCACTGGACGAGTTGTACAGCTCGCAAACCGCGTCGAATGGGCGGCGCGATGGGAGGGATCGCGCCAAACGACCGCCTCCTAGCTACTTGATCTTTTAACGTCGATTCCACGAGCTCCCCTGCACATCTTTACATGCCCTACCGGAGAGTGCTTACGCTGCGCTCGCTGCTCGCCATTATGCATGCAATGGAAATTTTCGATGAGTACTAATAGAAAGCAAAATAAATACAGGAAATTAATTGAAGAATCTGGTTTTACTTGCATACTTTAGGAACGTACCGAAACAAAGTTCAACACTTCATTCGAGCTGATCGTAGCTTATGACGACTTCGCGCAAAAAGTTCACTTCAGTGGTGATTTGATCTGTAAGGTCGAATTCGGTGGACGGTATGTTCCAAGTTTTCTACACAGCTTTTGAAAAGAGCGTCGCTAGAATAGGTTCCAAAGCGAGCGGTCTCTGCTCAAGAAAAATCTTTTTCAGATTATCAAAACGCCTTCTGGAAATGGGTTCCTTTTTCTGTGATTTTTATTTGACTATGTCAGATGTAACTTTCTCAGCGTTTCCTCATCCTACTGGTTCATGCACAAGTATATTTGGTAGTGGTTCATACCGTACTCATATAAAATGGTCTTGTCGAGAGAAAGAGTGCAACACTATTAAGTGAAGAACGCAATTTCGCATAAATCAACTTCGGTTTTAGTTTTCTGAAAAAAAAACGAACAAAGCCTTTTCTTGCCAGGATGGGTCAGGAAGGAGTGAGTGACTCATTCCAACTATCGTTAAGCCCCAAAATATCCGCATGGTAACCGCTCGAGGAAATCCCCGTATTCCCTGAATTTCTTGAACCAAATGAAGGCCTCGCTTTTGTTAACGGCAATGACCGTTTACGGGTAGGATGAGGAAACTCAAAGCTGTATTTGTACAGTAAACAAGTAAATAAGCAGTACTCACAGGTACATGCTCGCCTTCGCCACGGCTCACGGCGATATGATGCCACAACTACCTTCCATCAATGGTATGCCTCAGGCAGGGCCTGTGACGGAAGCTATGCACGGTCTAAGTCGGACTTATAAAATCCGGATTTGATCCGTTCTACATTAACTAAGTGATTGTGAATCACTCTAAAATAAATCCTGATTTTCATTTTCTTGTGTCTGGTGTGACAATAACACCCGATCAAGCAAATGCTCAGGCATCCTACGTACTACATCCTAATAGAAGAAGCTGAGACGCCTAATCCGATTACTTCGGCTGCAACGTCGTAAGTAACTTTCAAGTTGACTAGGAAACTGATGCCTGCCTATCTTGGAGTCCCTGGGCTTGAGAAACGTGCGTTCTGCGCGTCCGTCGAAACCAGGTTACCCCGCCCACTTTGCGCAGCTTCGAAATGGCCTTGCAGTACTACTGAGTGTCGGTGGAGCAAATAATCAGCTTTAGTCTGTGTTATCATATCTTTGAGCTGACTGCCGCGGAACAAGCGCAAATCGAATGGCCCACGACAACTGCGACGTCCGTCAAGGATCGCGAACTGACACACCGCCATGACCTAGTTTCGACTGACGCGCGAAACGAAGCGCCCCCCCCCCCACACCCGCCTCCTCCCCCACACCCTTCCCCCTCCCCCTCACCCACTCTCCCTGGAGTTTTCTCTGCTTCTGATTGGCTGTGTAACAACCAGACGTACCATTCAGGACCTACAGATGGATTACTGTAAGCTGATTCTTGACTTACGAGTGTGGGACAGCTGTCAAACTTATAGAACGGATGTTAAAAAAGGGAACCCACTTGTTCTAAGAAGTTACTAAAATGAGCATTATTTCAGATACGCACTAGCCTACGCAACCGCACGAACAGTTCAGGAATACCAGTTACCGCCGATCAACAACAGACCACAGCAGGGACCGATTACTGATGCAGCTCATGCTCGTATACAAACTCACACAATGAGAATCTGATCCTCCAGAAAGCTTTTAAATTATTGTAGTTACATAAAATAAAATGCGAATCGAATTCTGTTAATCAAAATCCTTTGCCTCAGCAGTATTAGACATCAGGCGCCAAAATCTAGTCCATGACAGTGTGTTGCTCATTGTATTACTCGGTATTTTGAGCTCAGTTATCCCAGGTCACATAGTCAGGTAACAAATCAATCCCGTATACGAGTTTTCGGGATGCGCCCCGCAATCGGCTACCGTCACGAATTCGGGTGGCATTTGTATGCGTATGTGGTATATGCAATGACTTGCGGTGGCCAACCGATGCACAACTCAGCCCATTTGTACTCCCAGACAAGTCTGACACCAATTAAACGACCTCAGGAAAATGGAAGGCTCGATTGGCATGGTCGAGAATCGATCGATGCTTCGATCTCAAGACCATGCGCGGGTGACAGTGGCTTAAATGCCATTACACAACCTCCGCCCACTTTTATTAAGGGGAGACCATGCACTGAATACTTCCTTGATAGTAAGACGATACGCTCCTATACAAGCCCTTTCAGATTCAGACTTCCAACTTTTTGATCCCGTATCTTCACTCTGTAAAGTGCCCTTGAACAGACGCTTGCAGACCGTAGTTTTTCGCTTCGCCAAAAACTCTTGAAGGAGCAGTCACTGCCGGCGAGATTGATTTTCCTCTCTTTCCTATCTTTTATCGATAAGATTGATTATATTCTTTATCAGCCTTTCGTACCAGGCAGCACTGTGAACAATATTCGCTTACCCCAATCAAAAAACAGTGAAAGGTTAGACTTTTGTCATTTCACTTCAGAACTGTTATAAAACATATAACTATTCATCAATGATGTCACTTGGAGGCTAGCCCGCTCCCACCTGCTGAACAGCCGAGCTTTGCAATCATTGCTCCAGTTTTATGTGGTCTGAAGTGCAGCTAAAGTGCTACCGACCATAATCATCTTGTATGAACCCATGACCTTTGAAAGATCGCTCAGTTTCTAATCAATGAGACAGTGAACCCGCATCCACACCAAAACTCGATATGACTTGCAAGTGTGACAGCCAGTCTCTTTACTAGTCCACACTGACGCTTCGCAACCGCTTTCGCTATTGCTGTAATTTGCGGACAGGTTCCTCAAGTTGAAATCGCCGCGCTTTTTGACTTTTAAGGCGGATTATAGGGATAATAATAAAGATATTGTCGATATTGCATCATAATATAAATGAAGCCTACAGTAAGGCGTGGTGAAGCCATTCCGTGCGCTGTAAAGTCATCAGCTCAATATTTTGTCCGGGAAAAACGCCCCATCTGATAAAAGGTACGGATTAGTAAATTAGCACTCCTCGTAATTATTTTTCATTCAAAGTCTTGGCTGATCTGGGAGGGCATCGATTCGGGATTCGATTACCAGACCAAGCTGAGGTAGAATACCCTACTAGACAATTCACCCACTCCAGCATCCAGCAACAGCTCTGAACGTAAATCAAATAACGAAGGTTTGGGCAATAAGCAATTCGATTGTTAGATGAAAGGCTTAATAAACGAGCAACAGTTCGGGATTCGATCCCCAGCTCATACGCGGTGACAGTGCGCCACTTGTCACTACACCACCTCGCCCATGAGGGACTATAGATTCAAAGATAGTATACATTAGATGTTGATACGTCCAAGAAATCTTCTGGATTTCTTACAATTCTTCCCTCTCAAAGCTCTTTCACTTTGAGCATCAGCAATTACACTTACTATTTTTTCCCATTTTCATCCTGCGTTTCTATTTTTATACTGCTTCGCCATTAAATAAATGATTCCTGGTTAATAGATGGATCAATATCGGAAAATGGAACAAAGCCTGTTTTTCTTTCTCCATCGAGGCAAGGAAGGGCAAAAACGGTGCTGACCTCCACGGATATTTGCATTCCATTTCCGGCTATGGGGTAATCACAACTAATGGTAAGTATCCAGCCAATGTTTATGGGCCCAAATTGGTAACGTACCCCCATGATCAATAGCATGTCTGGTCGTATTATTCGGAGGTACCATGAGAAGCTGAGCGATTTCTTTATACAGACCGTAGTTGTCTCAGTTTTCAAGTCATTCCGGACTTGGTAGGTTTGACCGGGTAGGCCTTGGGTAGGCCTACTATGTCGTGGAGCACTCAAAAAACCCACGAAAATCGATTGCACTAAGAATCGACAATGAACCCCTGCACAATCTCATTGGCCAAATGGCGAACTACGTCATTACCCACCAATAGGGAACGCTCTCCGTCAGACTATCATTTACAGTACGCAAAGCTTACCTACAACTCCTTCTTGTACAAAAATTCCTTATTATTTACAGTAATTACTACTACTACGTTAGTATTACATTATTATTACTAGACTGATGTGATTTATTATTTCTCCAATTTATTTATCAACCTTATACGGTGACTGAATCACTTAATTTTCTTTTCAGTTAAGGACTTTAATAATGATATAATGATTATAATTACATAGTCATATTGAAGTATGTTGCATTTTTCGAAGATGATTGATTTAACTGTTGTGTTCAACAATCTTGACGGCTTCCTGCCCCTTTTGAATGTTGGGGATGCGCCATGCATTTCATTTCCGTGCACAATAATGGATGCGTTTGAACGCATACCTGACCTATGCAATTGTATTCGGGGTTCACAAATTATTTTAGGATTAACTGAAATGGTTATAATTATTCAATTGCTATTATATAAGTACCACAGTAGTGTAAAGGATAAAGAACGTGGTGCACGGAAAGTACGAGTAAGGATTAGATTCCCGTCTGAGACGAAAGTTTTGGCCACTTTCCTCATCATTGTGAAACTTCCGGATAGCGTACTACAGCGAAATAACAGTTGTTAACAAGAATATGAAGTTAAGACATTATAATATTTTTTCGCCTTTTATTTATCAAATTCTAATTTTCAAACAAGTGTTTTTAATGGTTTCAGAAGGAGGACGAAAAGGAGTGATAAGTTTACCTAACAAATCACAATACCAATGTGTCTTCAGAATGTTTATTAAAACTATCCAGGACGAGAGGTATTCCCATGGGTGTGGTGCGATTCACGCGCCAATATAATGAGGTCATCGGACAAAACACGCTAAAACATCATTCTTACCATCATAACGGAAGTTATAAGAACTTATAAGTAGAATAAGCAAAGAAATGACCAACTATGCACGTTTACAGATGGATTGCGTTTACTAGGATCGAAAAAATTAAAGTTATTCTTATTTTGAACGTTTGACTAGTAAATTGTTGACCTATGAGGTGAATTCTCAGTTTCGAAGGGGCATTTTTGCCATAGTAAAGAGATTCGCTCTATTCATGGTGAAGCCGTGAACTACTGCAAATTTATTTGGTCCATCTCAACAGGAAGGTACTGAAACGAAGCTGCGTGCGCGATGACCTCATTATATTGGCGCGTGATTCGCGCGCCCCCCTATTCCCATTGATGTGGTGGAGACGTTGGGAGGCCCGGAATGGGTAGCAGTGAAATATCGAACAAACCGTAGAAGCTTTAGCTCTGTAATATGTCCAGGTAGGGATCCTGAAGCATTGAAAGCTTATATCAAACACTTTAGAGATAGAATTGCCTAATTCTGGGATCACTCTTACTACAAGGTCTCGGACATTGAATTAACCTAACATCCATGTAACAAGTAACTGACTCCCGGTTGGACTTCTCGGGCGGATATCTCCTATCCCCTAATGATCCCTTTAAGCGTATAAATTTGGAATGAAACCAAGGTCTTGCCTACAGTATCACACTCATTATAGAGGGCTACACGTCGACACCCCATCCGGCTCTTCAAATTTGCCGCCAGCTCGAATGCTTACGTCGCAGTGCACGCGACACCTCCCACATTACGACTAAATTCAAATGTTCGACGCTTTGTCGGCTCCTGTATTTCGTTACGTCGCCACTTGATGGGTGTTTCGAAATTCGGTGTCCCTCGAAGTTTCCTTTGATACTGACCGTTTTTTCTTTGAGTTTCCTCATGCATTTCATTGTAATAAGCATCAAAAACAACAAGTGTATAGTGCAAGTAAAGTTGAGGTATTCATTTGCCCCAAAATGTGCAATTACTTTAAGAGGGTTGTTAACATACCTCACTGAATTTCGATGACTAAGTTTTCGATCGGATGAGAATGAATAGCCTTTGTTCAGGGCAAAAAAAGGAATGTTGCATGACTAACTTTAAAGTATTTCCTACGGGGTCATCATAGAACTCGCCCATCTTCCGGGCATTTCCTTGAAAAAACGTTGGTTGGTGGAACAATCCGCTTTCTAAAAAAACCTCAGTTCCGTTGAAGAAATCGCCCACTTCAAAATAGTATCTCTCGCGGGATTGTGGTGGTACTCAAGTGGGGCAAAGTTCATTTCATTGTTTTGATAGTTGATGATAGCGTGTTTGACTAGATTCAGACCAGTTCCTAGGTAATTACGCCAATTTCATGAGCTATTCTTGTTATGCGGTTGTTATTTTCCCTAAATTATCTCAATTTGTGGTTAAAATTACTCCTACCTTTATCTGAAATCGAGGACCACTGCCTCAAAGATAAGTACAGTACTGGGAAGTCTTGTTTTTATCCGATTTTTTGATAGATTGGTAAATATACAGGTTGACCCTCCTTTCCCAGAATTCCTGCCCAATGTTGACATCATCTCTGTCAACTGATGGCATGAGTGAGCACCATCATCCTAGGGCCTGAAGGTCATCGATTTTCATGGTTGATGTCTTCATTTCAAAAGTACTTTCGCCTCAATGTGCACACCGAGTGTTGGGCATCATGAAAACAGGGCGGTTTTGCTTCCAGCGCTCTTGCACCGGCCACTTGAGTGAGGAATGCTTGAGGTTCTCCGTTTCGTGCGAATGGGAGTGAAGAGCTCCATGGGTACTATCTTTTGGACAGCGAAAATCAGGGATATCTACCCATTAGGCGGTTATTTCCCAGTTATCTGGTTTTTGGGGAAAGTTTTTTGGTTTGCAAATTTCCTGAATTGCAGCCTAGAGTTGAAGGATTTGAGGACTACTTCGAATTCCTTCCACAATATGAAGCAACCCTGAACCCTCTTTAACTTACTGCAGTATTTTCGCATGTTCCATCAAATTGCTTATCGAAGTTGTTGGCCCATAATCGATACTCCTTTTTCTATAAGTATACGACTGAGAAAAGAGGCAATTGAGATTGCCTGCCCTTTCAAGAAAAAACCCCTCATTCTGCAACTAATGGGATAGAATTGGTTGGGAAGCTTCAGGAGGGTTTTTTGATTCTTCACAGCTAGCAGAAAGATGCGACAAAAAGTCGGTCGTAGTATTTTCAGCAGTATAAAAACGTTGCAAAGGTGGTATCGATAGCAAAAGCTGTTTAATAAGACGGTGAGTTCCCAGGAAATGTGCCATTGGAGTGAGGGTTGTGTATGTTCGAGAGGAAACCTGGCAAAATCAGGTTCCCGTGGGTGTTATGTGAAGTTAATCGGGACGTGTTTTCGCAAACATTCGCTTTCCCACTCTCCTCAATTCCTTTCAGTCGCCTTTCTTTTGAACTTTTCATATGTTGATGCTATTGAATGCTTTCATTTCAATAGAGGTTCTGTCATGCGCCTGTCTGATTGGCCTTTCCCTGATGTTCGATTGTATTCCGTCAGCTCTTCCGTACTCTTCTGTCAGAGACTTTTTTACTGCGGTGACAGCTCTTGTCAGCTGGTATCCGTTCCCTATCAAAAGATGTACTCTTTCTTGTCCTGCTTGATAGCGATTTGGATAGCCATCGATCGCCAGCTTTCTACAAATCTTTTTGTAATTATTTTCAATTTCAAAAGGAGCCATCATTTTCACGTCTTCCAATCATCAAAAGGCTAACTTTTTGTGTCTTTCGGGTGTGGGATTCTCCCGGCCCACGTCGTTTTTTGGTTTTCCTATTAATCGCTTCGGAAGCTTTCGTTTTCGCTTTTCATTAATGTTATGGGATCAACTGCTCCATTCTTAATGCCCATCTTCTCAAAAAATGACGTTCAGTATGTCGGAGAACGCGGCGACCTCTCACGAAGTGCCATATCGTTTGGGAAATGGCGTTGAACTGCCACCATTCCGTTCAGTCAATGATTTCATTCTTGGCAAAGCACGTTTCGAGGTTAGTGTTCATCAGTCTAATGTGTCCAAATTGGTTTTTTAAAATGATGGCCGGTGCCACAGAATTTCAGGGGTTTTAGGAAGGGGGGGGGGGGGGGCTTTAGGAATGCAGTTAGATGGCCACGTTGTAATGTTTGAGTTTTCACACCCACGTTTGTCTTTGCATATAATCATTTTTATGAACAAATGAGGAATTATCGTGGAGAGGTACTCACCTCGATTGCCGGAGTAGTTCTCGTTCGATCGGGAGATGCGATCATTTCCGCTTATTTCCTTTGGTAGCATTTCCGTTATGGAAATACAGCGCTCACGAAGCATCCTTTTTTCAGTGAATAGAGCTTCTGAATAAATAAATAAAACTTATTGGTGTTTCGCATATCATAAAAGCATTCCAGAAAAATAAGCAGCTTATGACTCATGACGGCGTAGCTCGTGAATATAATTAACGAAGAGAATTGGCAAACAACTTCTTGTAATCTTACCGATATTCAATCTTCTGAGGCCTTCTCCTTCTCACTTGTCGGGTTTCTTCAACTATCGAATAATAGTTATTAGTGCAACACTGTTTGAAAGCTACCTGAAATTTTGGAATTTCGGTTTATTTTTCTCTGGGGAACAAGTCTGAGTTGTTATGCTCTTCAACACATTTGAAGGGTCGCTTGCAGTCTAGAGCATTTTTTGTCTTCTAACTGCTTTCCTAGATACAGATGTTCATCCCCACTATTTAAACTGCTCTCAGCAGACACATTTGTTAGTAAGTTCTAATACCACTGTAGTTACTTCCGCTCCCCACTACTGTTGAGTAACTTCGAAGAAAGGAGGTAAGCTAGCAGAAATTGATTCTTTATTGTGTGGATTTTCGAATCTTCAGCATTGGTTGAGTTTTCTGAAAACAGAGCGTATTAAAAGCTTGAATTTGGACCGCTAAAATGGTTGAAAATTTGACAAAAAGAGGAGTAGGAATGGTTAAATAATAATCATCTGAAAGTACTTGGGTAGCGGAATATTTAAACTGGTTTCAGTGCTTTGAATTTGGTAATTTCAGCTCCCACCCTACAATGACTTACCAAGATGGAACAATCGCATCATATCGAACCTCCTCTACTATCAAACTAATTACTTTCTTGTGTTTGGTGTACTTTTCGTTTTACAGAGTTTCTTCAATTCACAGGTATATAATGGTTAATATTTTGCCTGCCCCCGCCAACCGGTTATGTATAATGACTGGTTTAGATTTGGAATTTTGCATTGCAGGATTTGGCACTCGGATTGTCCGCTGTTTTAGTAGTTGCAGCTGTAGTCAGCTTTGCAATTTCGGATAATCCAACTTTTTATCAGGTTAGTCATCTACCATTCTATCCTTTATAGCCATCTTAAACCTACATGCTCCTGCTTGCCTGTGGATTACTCTGCTAAATTACTGCTTGTTTTCATCATGTTATCGTGCTGCATTAGTGAAGTCATTCTTCAAGACGGACAGTCATTCCTTCAATCAATTATACTGAGTTTCCCAGCACTCCTCAGTCTGGGCCTGACTCCTGACTTTTCGTTACTAGTTTTTATGCAATTGACAGGTTCAGTAGCTTCAGGAGGAGGTAACGGAGAAATTTAAGATTATACAGTATTCAGCGGGGGTTGGGGAAGTTAAAGTTGACCACGCCAACGGATAATGGGCTGAGTACTATGATAGAGGTGTTATTATTGTAGGTAGACTTTGCAGGTGCAGGGTCCTCAGCAGAACTCACCCTTTTTCTCATTGCCATTAATCAGTTGTCACTGAAGACATCCATTACAATTTTATTACAACACGCTAGGTCTTTTTCACACTCTGAGTGTATAGATCTTTTTCGATCGAAAATGTAAAATGGAGAATTTAAAAAATTGGATTTATTATTGGATATATTTAGGTCAGTAGGAGGTTTATGTTTGTTTCAATTAGGCATTTTTTCAATTGCTCTTACCTTTTAAATATTGCAAGTCCTTTATCATATCAAGTGTCATTTTTAGACTCGTCGCGATCATCCACTAATAACCCTTGGCGCGATAATCCTATCTTGTTATTTCTTTATTCAAGTACTTCCTTCAGTGCTCACAGTGCTGTTCAGGTGAGACCTCTTAATTGGATGAAATCAATTTGACTACCGTCTAATCTATATTTTTGATTATTTCCTTATTTAAGCGTACTACTCCCGTTATTCATAATTCTGTGTCATGCATCTATTCGCCTACGCGATTTCATGTCTAAAGTGACGCAAACCGCTGAAAAGTGAGTTGTTGATGTTTTGTTGTTTTCCTATTGCTGTTAAGCTTGGACATTCGTTTTAAAATCTTACAATGAAAGTTTCATGTTTATAAAAACATGCATTTGTGCATGCTGCAAAACGTAACATCCATGGCAGTGTAATGTGGGGGTATTTGAACTCTGACAGGACCCGTCTTACTTCCTTGATGTTCCTACTAAGATGTTTTTTCAGACTGGGTCTACTAATCTATTCTGAATAAATTTTGTATTTCTAAAATTTCAAATTATTAATCTAGCTGCGCTTTCCTTTGATAATTTTTCGTTCTTTGGAAGCCCTCCTCCCGTAGGATCTTTTTCCCAGACCTTCTAATACCTGTTACCCCTCTACAGCCCCACCCTAGGCCCCCTAATCTTAGGATACAGTACTGATACCGAAGGAATGACTACTAAATCTAATCCTAAAAAGCAAAAATAGAATCCGATTGAAAAGATTTTTTCAACGCCGTCCTCCGAAATGTCGACTCCGAAACAATAATCATTTTTCTTCCAAATCGATTGCTATTGTTCTATCGGCACAGCAATTTAGTAGAAAATATAGCGCGACGATTGAATAAATCTTTTTAGAGAGGTTTTAGATTTTGGAAGAATTTAGTGAGGTTTAATTAGCTTTTCGATGATGTTTAATATCATAAAAATATCTTAACAGCTGAGAATTATGTGTTTTAGGTTTGGCCTACGTACAACAGTAATGGGACGTGTGTTGGACATGTGCGGAATAACGGTGAAAACATGAGCTATTTTTTTGAAACGAAATCGAAGTTTGTTTTTTTTAATGGGATTTTTTTATTGAATGTGCCGTCGAAATTTTTTGCGTACTCTTTTCCATAAACCCATACTATATGTTCTTGTTATTTTTGTTCTGCAACGTCTTATCCCATTTCCATGTGAAAGCCACTACTACGAAATCTTATTTTACGTAATGGATCGGTGTCGTCTAGATTGACTTTGTAGATTAGGCTTACTTCGTATGTGTGTAGTCACTTTCTTCACTCATTCACATTTCTTTTCTTCTGCATCTATCCGAAAATGATATTTGTCATTCCTATTTTTTAGTTGGCTATGATTTTGATGAAGCAATGCTTTTATCTGTTACCGGTTCTATTTGCTAATAAACGTTTACAAAAGGAAGTCGATAGTTGCGCCTACAAGCCTAGACAAGTGGCCAGTGATTGGGTACGTGAAGCTAGACGGTCTTGATGCAGATACTAAAAGGAAAAGTTATTAAGGATCTCAAGCGTACCCTCTCGTATCCTCCTCTCATCACTTACATCACTCACTTGGAAGCAACTATTAGGCTTGGTAGGATTTTTTTAAATAAAGACCGAATAGTAGAAGCCCTTCTAGGTGGCTATGTCGGCACGGTACGAGCCTATTCCCAGACCAATTGTGGTGGTGATGGATGAGCCTTTACAACCCTTTTTCAAAGTAGGGACCGCTGTGAAGAAAATGAGTCTCAGAACACCATGTTACCCACATCGAGCACCTCCTTATACTATTCTTGATCGATGGAAGGAAGAGCGGGAGCCACTCACCATTCTTGGTTCCCCTTCAGGACACAAGCTATTCAGAGGGAAGTCAGTTAAGAGAAAAATCCGCCAACTCTGTGAGTCATTCGCCTACCCGCTTGTTCCTAGGCGATTACGTAAGACCCCAAGGACAGCCTGGGTGTCGTGTCATGAGTCATGAGCGGGTAGACTCTCCATGAACGGTGGCGGGGAAGCAGCGAGTGGGGTGGGTGAGCAGAGGGCAGGGGTTGTAGGAGTGGAGAGCGTACTTTTTTCATCTCAGTAAAGAAGCATCTAATGAGTAGACCTCGTAGGTATCTTGGTCGGTATTACCTATTCCTCCTATTCCAGGAACACGAAAAGTGTTCTAAGTTCAGATAGTTTCACAGAGAGAGCAGATCCCTGCAGACTATTGGACCTTCTCCGGCTTTTGCTTATGGGTGAACAGAGGATTTCCCCACAATAAGCCAACATGGTGATGAGCCGAAGGGGGAGAGAGATCCAGATGGTAACAGACACTAGCACATGTTCTGGGAATCGATATTTATATCAATATTTACTCAGATCAAACAATTCATCCATCATTTCGGAATCACTTTATCACTAGCAGATTCGTAGGGGAACTGGTTGCACTGATTTGTGCGCCAGCCGATTTCCGGAGACATTTTATGCATTCGGCCATCACTACGATTCTGTATGGAAAATAAAGGCATGGCGCGATCCCAAACGGGATTGACGAAGGTCATAGTCGTGCTATTGGCTTTAACACGACGTTGTGATTTGCGCGACTAGCACCCTGGATTGAGGCATGCCCGCTGCGAAACATGTGGTCGACTAGTGGCTCGCTCGCAGTTTTTCCGTTTCACGGGCCGCTGCTACGATTTCCTCATTTTCCCATGTGTATCGGTGTTCACTTCTTAGGGGACCACCCGGCAACATGATACGATTACAACGAACCCGGAGGTGTACCTACAAGACGTGAATTGAGCAGTGCAATGAACTCGAGGTGTGGGGATGGGACACTTTTCCTGCTAGGGCAGGACTTGATCCTGTCATGAAACTGCCCGGACGCCGCGTCTACTGAAAACTCATGCTGTTTTCTCAGGTTTCTGGGCTCACCAGCTTTCCTATGAGAGACGTAATGGAACTGTCCCAGTTGTGATGAAACTTATCGAGAATAGCTAGTCTAGAAGGATAAAACCGAAAGGGATGAATTACATACTGGTGTTTGGACCACATTCCTGTTCTCACGTCATTTTTTTTTAGGATTACAATAAAAGATCACGAAGGTAGTCTGAGTACTATCCAGTCGAGAGCCTGACATCTTATTCAAAGGGTCGGGTCTAACAAAAGTCCGAAAGGGTACGGAACCCACACAAGGCTCAACATTCTCGTCACAAGCCACTATCCTATTTCGCGGATTGGAGGAAAACAGTCTTAAGTGAAATACTATACATGCTATATACGTACATACTGTATAATTGGTCTAGATATTATCTAGTTCTCAGCCAGCACTCTATTTCTTGGATATTGTGAACCTTTGAGGGATAAAAGTTTTTAAAATTGGTCAAGTCCGCTTTCGGGATGCACCCCGCGCTCGAAATCCACTCGGAATCGTAGTGATGTATGTATGTGCATGGAACCTATGCAATGGCCAGCCAAAGTACAGGTCAGCGTTTTTTATACTCCCAGATGAGTCTGTTACCAATTAACCGGCCCAGGAAGGACAGAAGGCCTGGATGACTTGGACAAGTACCGATACGAGATTCGATCCCATATCATGCGTGTAATAGTGAGCCAGTTGGCACTATACCAATTCCGCTTACTTGAACCTGTAGTTGGAACATTATTCCACATCATAGCCATATCTCTTATAGTTCAGCGCCACTACCGGCCCGTTTGGTAGTGACTGACTCAAATTCGTTCGCTTGTTATCTTCAGCTTTTTCTCCCTTAGTTTACGATCCGACATGTGTTCGAAACATGCGGTCGGACGGGAGTGTTCGCTTATCGTGCAGACTTTTTCCGTCTCACAAGCCACAGCTACGATTTTCTCACTTCTCCATTTGTATTGATGTTCACCTCTGAGGGAACCACCTGACAATATGATACGATTACAGCAAACGTACGTGAACAGTTGAAGAGTGCACAAATCAGTGTTTTTAATAAGAATATGAAGAGGAACTAATACAGGGTGCGGCAAAAGTTCTGGCAAAGGTCGTTTCAGGTTCTCTATAAAAAAATGAGGCCTTCGATCTCGACAGGATCTGCGCCACTATTTACTGCAAATCCTCTTCTATACATTCCATGAACGAGCCGTTCTTGAATATTGCATTTCACAGAATGGTGACGAACAGAAACCAACAAGCCTCCATCCTGCACCTCCATCAGGCTGAATGCACGGCAAAGACCATATTCAAACAGCACCACATTTCCTTAAGAACCGTGTACAACTATCTCAACAGGTACAAGACACAGGAGCTATGGAGGACAAGCCTAGATGTGGAAGACTGAAGAATGCAACAACAAAGGAGATCGTGAAAATTATTAGAGAGAAAATCCGCCGCCACCCTCGTAGGTCCGAGAGAAAAATGGCTTTTGAGGTGGGTATTTCTGCTCGAACTGTTGGAAGGATTGTCAAAAGCCATCTTCGACCTTGCTCTTATAAGATCAGAAAAGCTTACATGCTGACTGAGCGTGTGAAGAAAACTGGGCTAGAAAGATGTAAGGAGATTTTAAAGCGATTTTCGAAGGCACGGCACAGCATCATCCTTTTCACTGACGAATGTCTGTTTTCAACAGATCAATTCCTGGACACCCAAAACGATGGGGTGATAGCGGAAAGCCCTGCAGAAGCCAGCCGACATGGAGGGATTGCTCAGCGATCTGTACACCACAAGTCGATGATGGTTTTTGGGGCAGTCACATCGGACGGCAAGATGTCCCTGATATTCTTGGAGAAAGAAGTCAAGGTAGATAGCAAGACCTCCTTAAAAGGCGTGTTGGAGAAGGAGGTACTCCCCTGGGCAAAATCCCTTTCGGCAATAAGACATGGACTTATCAGCAGGACTCAACTCCAGCACACAAGTCCGAAGTGGTACAGGACTGTTGCGGAACGCGCTTCCCAGACCTCATCTCGTCGGACGATTGGCCCCCAAACAGTCCAGCCCCAAATCCATTGGACCATTCCTTGTGGTCAGTTCTTAAGTTAAAAGCCTGCTCTACTAAGCATAGAAGTTTGGGTGCTCTACGTGCAACCCTTGTTGAAGCATTGGAGGATTTGGACAAAGACTACCTCCGTGCCGCCGTCGACGCATCTCCTAGGAGAATTTCAGCCTGTATTCGGAGGCCATTTCGAGATCTAAGTTGTTTTTGTGATCTATATAGCTGTTGATAAATGCTGTTGGAGTTGTATCATGTATCGATCGATTTGACCGTGTTTACGAACATATTTACCATTGCCAGAACTTTTGCCGCACCCTGTACAGAACAGACTTCATCGCTGGGGACACAACGATGGAGCAGCCGCGACGGCGGACGTGTTTTTCCATCACATTATCGGTACCATCGTATTCTCTCAGCTTTTGGGGTTTACTTCCCTACACACTTACTTATACATGAGGAAGAGGAGTAGGGTTCAAGAAGTGTCGAAAGGGCAGCGGATAAGTAAAGCACATGGAAAACATAAATCAGCATTCCAATCCCTCTCATATCCGGGTTTCAGCTTGACCACTTGTCCGTTACTCAGCATCTTGTAGTCACACTCGCTTCACGAATCGCCGAAAAAAAAAACAGAGGACAGCAGGCAAATAACAGGAGCTACTCGGGCTATTCGTAGTCTGACAGGTCGACCCCTATAGTCGGACTGGTTGACCACTGATGGGGTTTTAAGGGACTCATTACATAGGTAGAAGGTAATTCGCAAAATACAGGGTAAAACTACTCGGTTGACTGACTAAAATGCCCTAGACCAACCAAAAAACATCTCGATTCAAATTTGATGGTTCAAGAAGAAGCAGCAGGACTGCTGGTGGCGCTCTATATAAGCTTCAGTGGGATCACTTCTTTCCTGAACCGCTTCCTAGACACAACATGTCAGAACTTTGGACTAGAAATAGAGCCTTCGCTTCTTCAGTTTTCCGTTTCCTATTCTTTTATCCTTAGCCTAGGCTTCGATAATTTTCATATCGGCAATCTCCCACAGGTAGAAAGATAGAAGATAGACCCCAAAAAGCTGTAAAGATCTCAGAAAAACCCTCGAGAACTCGGTTTTTCCTCAAAGCAGTCTGCAATACGTACTTGCGGGTTTGCAGAGTTTTTTCGCCGAATGGCCAGATGGACTAAGTGACCATTCTCTTTATTTTAATAGCTCCTTACTGTGTAAAACGGCTTATGAACGGCTATACTATGAGATAGAATGAGCTCAGACGATGATTGCCGGACTGGCTATTATGGCTCATCTTTTATTCTCCCATTTTTATTGCAATTAGCATTGATGAATCCTCAATCGGCGTTGTTCCAAGGGGGACTGATGGCTGTTATGCCATGGTATGTATGCTTATTGTCAAACATTATTATTATTATTATTATTATTATTATTATTATTATTATTATTATTATTATTATTATTATTATTATTATTATTATTATTTACTGTATCACTATCATTAATGAGCTATTATTTATACTATTACACCTTTATCATTATTATTATAATTATTATTACTATTATTGTGATCATTATTATTACTATTACGCAGTATTATTATTAAGTTTTTTGTCAGTGTTATTACCTACTGTTAATATCTATACATCTCTTTGACTACGAGAAAAATTGTTATTGTTAGGGTAGCAATTTTTGACGCTGTTAAACCCCTAGCTGAGATGAGCACCCGCATTTGACTTCCAGTAATAAATGTGGTAGCGCTTGAATGCGTTTGTGCACTTGGTGTTTTTTTCAAGACGAAATCCGTCTCAACTGACCGACTCTGTAGGGATAGAAGGCTCTGTTGGACCGTCAGTTGGGACTTTGTCCTGCGATCTATGCTTAATAGTTCGCTACTTTCTTTGGCACATCACTTCTACCCAACTGATCTAGCCTTTCATTTCTCCCACATCGAATAATTGGCATCAGACATGCCGGGAGGATAAAAACACCGGCTCGGGCAGTAACGGGCTGAAACAAACCACTGCGTAGGTCCATTACATAATCAAGCACCTTGTGCCATTATGAATGAAAATTGAATTTCTGGAAACATCCCAGAAACAAGTTCGGGTGAACACCAAAAAGATTTATTCTTTTTCATGAGTTGGCAAATATTCCCTCTTAATGACATTCTAGTATCATCAACTAAGTGGCTCATCACATCTTACGAGAAGAAGACAATAAACGACTAACCATCAGATGGGAGGAGAGATAGCGCTGTGGAAATGCACAAGAGGGTGAAAATCATTTGTTAAAGTTTCTATCCCTGTCGAAAGTAAACTTTTGCGTTATAACTTTTTGAGGGCGACTTCTCGGGAACTGGTTAGTCCCTAACTTTCTACACGGTTGACCTCCCATAGTGTCTCTTTATGGCCATCATCAGCGGCGGCAAATCTCACGGTCGGCAACCGATTACCCAGCCTGTCGATTTCCTCATGATTGCACAGCGACAAACGATGTCCTACAACAGAAAGGCGTCTTTTCCTAGCGGCCAAAAAACATCAGCTAATCCATCCTTAATATCCTGGCAGGGGATTGCTGAGTCCATGTTGGACCTGAAATATCGTAGACAGGAGGAAACCTGATTAGGGCGAAGTGATCGTATTCAGGATAGGGTGTTCAGCTTAGATCTTGGAGATCGTGGCTCTATTGCCATCTTGAAACTCTACCCACATACTCTGATTCTTGTACCGGGTCAGATAGATTCCTATTTCCGCGGAAACCACATACGGTACTGTTAGGTTAAGGGTGTTAAACCAGATTCATAAAGACTGAGCGCAAGTGCAGTAGGGCTTACGTAAATGTGAAATCAGCGGTGATTTCAACTCCGAAGATTGATTTCCGATTCAGTGAGCACTTCTGGGAGGGGAGAGGAAAGGGAGGAGGAAAGAGGCAAATTTTGGAAACTGTTCCAAAGCAAAGTCATCAAAACACCCGCGCGAGACGCAATGCTGCGCACTTCCAAATTTTTTATTTTTTTCAAAATTCGATTGAGCACTTAATTTAAAGAATCTCTACTGAATTGTTAACGGCCTTGTTTTTTTTGATTGCTTTGACGAGGTCCCTCAAAGATCAAGTTTTGCCCATCTCATTGTTGATCCCCTCGCAAAAGTTCTTTATTGACTGAAATAATTTTAAGTCTCAACGGAATTATGGGAGTGAGGAGGATAGCAAGGATCAAAATACCTCAAAAGCATCAGAGATCGCTGAAATTTACTTCATTCTCCAGATCAGCTACTATAGAAGTGATCCTATTTATAATTTTCACCTTTCCTCAAACTTATATTTTCATTTACTGATTGAATTTTGCAATAGATCACTCTCGGGATTTACTTTTACACTACAGGATGGAGGTAGGGTAGTTGGAAGTTAGTTTGTGCCTACTGACGCGTCACAACAGACATGGTCCGCGTGTCGAACCCATTTCAAGGCCTACCTAAATCAAGCACTTGTACACCGGCAGTCCCTCTCTCTCCAGCTCATCCCGAATGCGAGTTTAAAATGGCTGTATTAAGTCGAAAGGGGAGGCATTCCAAAACGGGAATGATCACATCAGAAGGCTTAAGAATCCAAAGCTCCTAATTTCCATGACTCGAGAAGGACCAAGCCTTCTCGCATCGTTCAATCCCGTTTTCAGGTGCGCTCACATATTCGACTACCACTCAGGATATTCGTGGAGATGAATGTTCAACCAGTACGATGGGTTGTGGACGATAGCCGATCTGTAGGTGCAATCATCCTTAGAGACAAGTCTGAAGCTATTTTACTGACTCCCAAGAGATGGAAGACAGTCAGCGGGCGCCAAGCCGGGAGAAGATCCTCTGACTATGCTTGCGGTACATAGCTTGTGGTGCCGGTGATTCGGCACCATCTCCAGCTCACCATTCTGAAAGCTATGTACTACTTACTAACATCACCGAGAAAAATCTCTGATCCCATTCAATCATTAACTTTTTGGGATGACTTCTACAGAACGAAGGCTTGCTTTGAGAACCCTATCCAGCCCTTCGATAAGAGCAAACCATTATGAACAACATAGGACAAGCTTGCGAGAAGCGGCGGATGGTTAAGGGCTAATCTCATCCTATCCGACGGGTTTGACTTTGAATGACTTGAATATGCACGATGGTTAGCATCGAAGAAGACTGGGACTAGGGTACGGACCATAGGTTAGATGGTAAATTCGGTTTACCTATGTCAAAACTACTGGAGCTTCCTGGGTTCGTCAATCCAGCAAAAGTAAAGGTCCCTTCAGGGTCAGCGATGAGTATCAGATTACTTTCACGATTGACTACAATCTACTCTACCCCCATATCCATCTGAGTCTGTTGAATATTAGGAGTCTTGGCAATACCATTACTGGATCGAGACCGTTAAAATCCGATTTCTCGAAAAAAAAAACTATTTAAATTCCTTTGTTACCTATAAAGATAAAGTGGGACCTCAATGACACTTGTAGTATTTTTTTGGGCGGTTACACAAATCAACACCATTTGACGGCGCCCTGCGCCAAATTCGTGTAGCACCTCTTTTTCACCAAACAAGATGAAATTTCGTGTAGAGATGAATCGAAAGCGTGGAAGGACAACGTACCCACTTAATGTTAATTCAGTCATCGAAGAAATTCCATTACAAAAGCCTATGTCAGACTTACTGTTAGTGAAAATAAAATTGCACCAAATTGGCGAAAAGTGGCGCAAAACCGCATAAGTCGCCAAAAAAGTCTTTTTTCAACAATCATGGGACCATCCAGGCTTGGGAACAAGTACCATTTTTATCGTTATTTAATAATTAGGTTGTTCTAGGAGATAAAACTGACACTCACCTCAACTGTTTTGAAGCCCTGTCATGGAGATTTATAATGGAGAGTAGAATCCTTGCAGATAGTATAGTAAGGAACAACGAAAGATCTTCTGGAACAAAAAAATCAACAAAATATGATACCAGAAATAATTTAGCCATGAAACAATAACAAGGGATCCTAGATTGAAGAAGTCATAACCGAGGGAAGAACTGATCAATCAGTACTTGCAAGGTTCACTGCGCTTGATCCAATAAAATAATTGGACTCAATTGGATTTACCAAAGTACGGGATGTTCGACACGTTATCGAATAAGAGTAGAATTAAGCAGCTCAGAGAAAAGACCATTATGTAATTTTTTTGCTATGACAACGAAGAAGTGAAATAGTGCTATCACTACCATGCGCATGGTCCAGGGATCAAACGCCGACCGATATCTGCCCTACCGATCACGAGTTTCAACTCTCCAGGGTTGGTAATTCAGATGTCCCTAGCAGGATAAAAACGCTGACTTGTACATTGGCTAGCTCCCCTCACCTGACCGCACCCACTGAATACGCACAACTTTCCCGCTATCATTCTTATTGAACGTGAAGTATGTGGGTGAATAAGAATGTTTGATTGACTATTCACACAAAAAAACCAATTCTTCCCACACCTTTGTCCTGATCTTATAGCTTAATCGGCAAAAGGATCTTGGGATCACAGTGGCTTGAGGTCAGCTCTGTTCTACTTTTGCACCAATCGATTAACAAGCAGTTGTCTTTGTAATTTCACCCTATAATTATTACAACTACATAACACGTATAGTTAAACTCGTGTAACCATAAAGCACCTATAAGTACAACTGATGGGCTTCGTTGAGCTGTTCTCTTTGCAGCCATGCTAGACTTAGCGCCGAACGACATGTTTGCGCGACAACGAACCTGGCGCGAATTTGTCGCTCACCCCATGCGGAAAATTCGCGCTAGACCCGGCACACCTTTCTTCTCATTATTTGGCTGTATTCTAGAAACTTGTCGAACTGTCTTAACAGTAACAAAATTGGGAACTATATGAGTTTCTAAGGAAACTCTTTTTATAGTTGAAAATACCTTTATAATACGACCGATAGGATTTTATCGATTTTCGAGTGGCCACCCATTTAATACCCCTGATTTTTGCAGAGTCATTTGAATGGGTTCGAAGAGTATCGGTTAGGTGAAGAAGTGTGTCGTTGAATTAATTACTTCTTACAGTCTTGTCAAGGGTGTGACCGACACGAGAGTTCCGAGGCGTGTCCAGGCAGGTTTCTTTTCTTTTCATACTGGGTCAAACTACTCTTCCAACCACTGCATCATCTTTGCCCCCACGTTCTCGTAATATGAGCTGAGAGGTCCGTAAGTCTTCAGCTTCGGTCACGCTACCATCAACTCAAAAAAGTCCCCAAGTAATTGCCAGATAGGTCGTTTCTGCGAGTTGGTTCTCCTGTGCTACTGCGGCAGAGAGACAGTCCTTTGGGTCTTACCCTGGTCTGAGCAGTCGTGCAGCACACGTACCGCGAAGGGGGCGGGAAGGGAAGTGGAAATTTTTTGGAGGTAAAAGGGTCGAACGAGCGACTGTTTACTCAAACTCTAAAAAAGGAAATGAGTAATGGATTGGACTGCCTACACAGGAACCCCTTTCTTTTTCTCTAGGCGCTTCCCCTTGGAGTTCAGTAACACCCTACGAGGATGTACCAGCTTCTGAACGACTTGACACTCCCGTCCACTGCAGATTTCTTGACCTCGAGCCAGACTGCTACGATGGCGGCTGGCTGAGGAGGAGTGCGTGCATGCTAATGAGTGCCGGCTAATCTCTGACCGGTCGTCGGCTTCGGTTCTGTCTGTCAACACACAGGCGCTGCGTTCAACGTTCTTCGTTCGGCCGCCTTCCGTTTTAATAATCGATCCCCGTCCAGATGATACACTCAATTTGCACACTCTGGCGGTTCACTGTCCACATAAGCTGCTCTTACCCAGCCAAATAACTTGATAGACCACTTGTGCCTGATTATACGATTTGGATTTTGGGCTTCAATGCAAAGTTGCTTCAGTACAACATTTTTGGAGGCTTCTTGTTCATTTCAGTAGGCATTTACTCTTCATCGAGCTATTTTGCCGAAAATACCATCCATAAACTTCTCCAAATAGCTTTGAAGTGTTTAAAGGATTTCTCAGCTCTTAAAAAACAAGTAATACGTAATTCCTCTTTTTCTCTCAGGAATTATGATGGTTACCTTCTCTACAACTACATTTTACTAATAGCTGTTAGGTCTACATCCTCTACCATGTTGTATCACCCATTATCACTTACTACCTCTTAGCTACCATTTCCAAACCATTCGCACCGGTGACTTTACGCTTCACTTGTCTAGCAGGTGTCTCTTATTATTGCCACCTACCGCCAATTGTCGTTCATAGTGCCTTTTTGATGTCTGGCAGACCTCTTTACTCCAGCTCATGTACCTAGCATCACCTTCGCGCTTTCTGCTCAAAGATATTCGTCCCACATCCATACTTGCTTAACAGGAATACTCCTAGCGTTACCCTAACAAGTTTCGGAAACAAACTGTCGTTGCGGAGGGTATGATCGTTAGACCATTCTTTTTATGCACCTGATCCCAGCCGTAAATTTCTAGCACTTTCTACCATCTACAGAAAAAATCGAAAACTAATCTTACCTCATAAGAATCACTTCTTACGCGACGATGAGCCATAAACTTTGCGGTCATCGTACACGGGCTTGGTTTGCCTAAATGGAAGAGTGTTCAATTAAAAGAGAAAATAAAATCATCATTCAGGGCTGATGTAGATATTGCAGAAAAGAGACTTTAGTTCTAATGCAATTGTGTAACCGATTGGGTATAAAAAGAGTTCGGTACCAGTTCGACTTTATGGGGAATGCCTTAATTTCTTATACTCTTTCTTTTCCATTTCTTTTCCTCTGAATGAATCAGAATCTTAAATGTTGGTATTGAACATAGCAATTACTGGGAAGTTGTGCAGCCAATCAAACATTAATCATTTCGTCTTTTATTCCTTCTCTTCTTCCTTTTATTCCGATGGATGATCCTATTCATATGATACGAAGCTGGCATCCAACTTCGACTCTGTGCCTTCTCCAGAGTCTCCTGCCCATTCGATCGCCCAAACCGCTGTCCACTTGTGAAGCCCATTTGTTCTTGGTTAACGATCTTGCGAAGACATTGGCCTTAGCCAAAGACCATACCCATTTCCTCTCAAAAGGAATTCATACGATTTCTCTCGAGGCTCAGATTCGAGCAACCATGGCGCTGTGCTCTCAACATTCTCATTTTTGACTTTTATTCGATTGTAGGTTGTTGAATTAATATATCACGGAATTGTAGTTCGCGCACCTAAGCGTGCACCAAATAAATAAATAAATAAATATGCTCTACACTTGTAGCACGTTGGTGCTCAAAACATCTCAGTGCAAGTAAACATCCCGGCTGTTTAGGGCTGATTTCTTCCTTCTTTTAGAATACGATCGAAATAAATATTTTCGGAACAGAAGAAGGATGAAGCGTTTGGCATTCAGCAATCCCGTTTGGGAATGCTCTTATGATTCCGACTTCCATTCAGAATCGTAGTGTCGTACTGCATATGTATGCAGCCTTTACAAAGACTTGTAGTGTGGTCAGCCAATGTGAAAGCCAGTACCTTTATCCTCCCAGACGATTCTGTTACCAATTCACCGGCTCACAAAAACACGTCCGACGGTCGAATGCTGTATAGATATCCGCCCAGCCCAACCAATACGTCCAGTCTATCCCTCTGGGGCCGGTGAATTGGTACCAGACTCGTCTGGGAGGATAAAAGCACTGACTTATACATCGGCTGGACACTACAAGTCATTGTACAGGCCAAATATGCATTCAACCACCCACAACGATTCCAAATTGAAGTCGAAAGCGTGGTTCATCCCAAAATGGGATTGATTGGCATGAAAGACTCCTGTCCTTCAATACTTATAATAAATATTATAATAGAAAAGCATGAATGAAATATCTCGGTGGCTATCTTTGGAGAAGAGTTCATATGAACGACGCACCTGCGCCTCATCTCTCGTGCTTCATCGCGTCTAACTTTACGGCTTCATTATCCGAACTCAGATGCTCTCTCTGAGCTCGTTTTATAAACGCCATACATTTGCTTCTTCTCCGAAATGTACACAGTGATTAAGTGGATATGAATTCATCATAATTATTCTGAACATGAAAATCGGTGCCTATTTGCTCTCGTGAAACCTGTTTCATAAAGAGTGAAGGGCCCACTTGCTTCGGATGGGGTTTTGCTGATAAGCTGCCAGCAGATATCAGAAGCGCTTCTTGGCTCATCCCCACAATTTTTATGATTTCCCTCACAACGCAGATGTTTCTTAATAACTCATACTGCTTTACTTCAAATTACACCAAGTCACACCGGTTCTTTAGTGTTCAACTCAATCAATTCGTTTTATTTACTCAACATTTCCGTATAGAGCACTCCCACGTAGGTGTCTGTCACGAAACTTGTTCTATTACCCTGTAGGACTACATGTTTGCTGGTTGCCTGCACTTAGGTTCTATTTAGTTTTCTTACTTCGAAGATTCGTGATCCACCAATCAATCAATAGATCTCACAAATCAATTTTCCTCCTACCATCTTGGACGCGAATAAATAACTCTCTTATCACAATCCAAATTCAAACTACATCAAGTCGAGAAAATTTCAAAATTTTTCTACCAACCAAGTAGTGAATCGAGAAAATTGGATTAAAAAATAAAACTAAACCTTTATGACCCCGATTTGAGTTTAGTTACTAGAAAAACGAACTGGTCCTACCTATAAAAACGCCGGGTGAGAAATAATTGATATTTTTTATTGATTTACATATATACCAACTATATTACAACAATTTAATTGATCCTTCACCACAAATTACATTATCGTACCTTTTAAAATTCTACAATTTATATAAGCGTAGATTTTCATGTAAAAAATTGTGGATGTAAGCGAATGTGATACCCAATAATAGCAGTAATACTGAATAAAATGTGTGTAGAATCAAGTATTCCCTCAATGATAGACATAGAACTACCCCCCCCCCCCCCATCCACCTCCTGAATAGCTTATGTAATTTTTTTCCATTTTTGAGTTACAAAAATTATTACTGTATCTCTCCGCTATACACATTTAGAGGCCAAACTAGTTCTATGTCTATCAATGAGGGAATACTTGATTCTACACACATTTTATCCAGTATTACTGCTATTATTGGGTATCACATTCGCTTACATCCACAATTTTTTACATGAAAATCTACGCTTATATAAATTGTAGAATTTTAAAAGGTACGATAATGTAATTTGTGGTGAAGGATCAATTAACTTGTTGTAATATAGTTGGTATATATGTAAATCAATAAAAAATATCAATTATTTCTCACCCGGCGTGGACGATTTGTTCCTGGCCATACTGTTTACATTTATAATTTAAATTTTACTACTTCACAATAGAATTATACAATTACGATCTGGATTCTAAAAGGCAAAGGTAACCGGCCAGGTGAGGCTTGGGATCAAATTCCATGTTGGTAGCTTTCCCACCTGCCTTTCTCTCACATTCATCAGCTGGCAACCTTTTCTAAGAGTAGATTAGCCGCCCTCTTTGGAAGCCACACCTCTGCTCTTCCCTGGCGTAGGGCTCTCAGGAAGCTGAATCCCCTTCAAAACGGTCATTACTAAACTTGATATTTCAGTGAATTGGCCTGTCTTTTTTGGAGCGGGAAGGTAATCATTTCATGAAGCTCCCATGGGAACGTCCTTGCAATCCTTCACATAACGCTCATAAATGTTCTATTCGGGACCAACTTTAGCAGAACAGTTTAGCAGTTTTTGCCTCGATTTATGCTTCCAAGTTCTACGATTCCTCTAAAAGCAAGTCTCGTTTTTCAAAAATACCCCTAACTGCTTGTCTACATCCATTTCATTGGCTAAAATTTGATGAATCTCGTGGTGTTCCCACGATCCACTACCTTCTGGGAACCATTCGCTCAATGGAACCGTTGTTCCAAATCAAGAAGGCATATGTAGCACAAATGGAAGACTGAACACACTCCTTCCAACCTCCTCGATTATAATCCAATTACGGGACAATCTTCTCATTAGGACGTTTCCACCTCGTCCATATCTCGTTCCTACTCTTCTGCTCGTTCCTTCTTTATTGCCTAGCTTCTCAGCGAGGCTATCATGTTTCGAGTTTTCTTGAAATTTCTAGAATCAATCAGTTTAACTATCCATTCGAAAACTGGTTTAGGTGGCTCACAATTCAGCAATCAAACGCAGATGTGCGATCATGATCGCTTATGTGCGAGCAGAGATGATCAGCAGAAATTTCTGCTGTCAGACAGATTAACACAAGAAGATGACGAGGATCATGGCTACCATACACCCAAAAACATTTTCAACGCCGAAATGTCAAGGTAAGTCGTTCAAGAAGAATTACCCAGGTATTTTCGTTCAACAGTGAGTAAAACGAAGGGTGGACTTCTGGAGTACCTAAGTGCTAGGAAGAATCCAAAGCGAAGATAGAATATAGTGCCAAGGGTTGCCGTACCGTCCTTATAATCTGATCCGTGGAAGAACGAGTTCTGAGTCATAAAAATGGCTCTGGTAGGATAGTTTTTCAGGTCAACCAGGTCCAGCTTTGCAGGGACAGGGTATTCTGGCATCCCCAGACTTGAAGGATGCAGGATGACTCAGAACAACTCACTCTTTTAGTGACTTCGTTGATCAACATTTTTTTCTGTTCGAAATTAATTTCAAAAAGGGAATTTCATGCCGAACAATCAATATCCATCCATTTTCGAAATGTGCCCCTGATTCTTCTCCGCTTTTACGGGAGCTCAAAAAGAAGTTGAAGAAAATATTAGGTTGAGTCATAAGTCCTCGGACAAATTGGCAACGATAATATTTATCTTACAATTTTTAAACGACAATAGCGAATCATTTGAAATATGCCCCATTGGCATCGATGGTCTTCTGCCAATGTTTGGGCAGATCGTAGATGTCCTTGCTTTAGAACGCTGGAAGCTGGCCCTTGGAAAAGTGCACCAGTGCCATTTTGATGTCGTCGCGGGTTTGAAAGTCCTGACCATCCAGATAACGTTGAAGATGGGGAAAAAGGTGGTAATACGAGGTATCCAGATCTGAGGAACATGGTTGGCGTGGTAAAGTAGTCCTGCCGAAATTCGTCAGTTCGGGTTGGTCGTTCTTGCAATGTGAGGGCGAGCGTTGTCGTGCTGAAAGTAAACTTTGTGCTGCTGTGGACGTGTAGCTTCGGGATTCGCCTTCAAATTCCTCAGTTGCGTAATGTAGACGTGTGCGGTCACTGTGCATCCTTCGTCTAGCAGCTCCCATTATTCGACACGGAGAGCGCTCCACCAGAATCAGAGCATAACCTCCTTGGCGTGTACGTTGGGTTTGGGGGAGTCTTCTGCATGCGCACCTTTGTCAATCCATTGAGCACGCCGGTGAACGTCAGAGTAGAGGTTCGACTTCGCACCGCTGGTGACTAGGAACTCGAGCCACGTGTGGCGCCCTTGAGCGTGAGGAGAGAAAGTGCCACGTCGTCGCGGCGGTCTATGTCATACTGCTTCAAAGCATGAAGCATCTATGGACCAAACTTTCGCACCTTGTCGATTGACTTCAATTCACGAAAAACTGTGGACTGACTCTCCAAGGGTGGCTGCCAGTTCACGAGTAGTTTGATACGGATCGGTTCCCACCTGGCTCCGCAGCACTTTCAAATCCAACTTCAGTGAGTGTCCCGGACGGTCTTCATTTTCGACGGAATAGTCGCCCGATGCGAACTTCTAGTGCCACTTGTAAATTGTACACCTCCTGCTTGTGAACGTCCTTCATGCCTCTACCGATTGCCGCGGGTTCATGGCCAGATAAAAAAATAAATATGATGGTGTTGCGGATGTGGAGTTGCGACGGCTTGAAATCATGAGGCACAGCTGCTGGAAAGGAAATACTTAGGTGCCTTTTCCAGTATGCCTTTGAAGAGCTTTCCATACTCTATCTAACAATGCCTCGCACGTTCATTTTCGTCACATCTTTCCCGAGTTATGATCGCTAGAAGTCATCACTATCACATTGTCCGAGGACTTATGACTCAACCTAATATTTAGTAGGGAGCTCCATCTGCTGGTTCTAAGCCAAATTCTCTGTCTGCATGACTTTCCCATTCTACTACCCCCTGGTTTTTCCGAATAGACAGAACCTCCTCTTTGTTCTGGAATGACTTCAAAACGGGTTCACAGCCAATGCACTCGCAGCACAAACTTACCCTGCTGCATCTGACAAGTCTCATTTCAGATCAGCAGCTCATAAATCAGGCCTTTCCCGGGAAAAAAGAAAAGTGAATCACGTTCAAATAGCTAATCAAAAGAAAAAATAACGAAGAGACAGTTGTAAACGAAGAAAGTTATAAGTCAGAAAAACTCAAAAACTGCAAGTCTCAAAGTTGAAACGCTGCATTACCGCTAATGTAGAAAATGGTTGAAAAGTAGTAAATAGTCGGTAATTACCTGGGGAAACAGAAGAAGTTAGGCGAATCTCAGAAAAGACGGACTCGAGAGAGAAAAGATCGATACGAAACCACCCTCAAGGTGCTGATCCAACATGTTTGGTATCCTATTTGACCAACGACGGTGATCTGACTCATTGGACATATGAAGCAGCTTAACCTGAGCTGTTTTTACCATGATTTCTCTCTAAGAATTCAAATAAACTGGCCTTGAACTGTATTTGGGTCTATGATAACAGAAATTGTTCGTAGATTCTTGCTAGGCCCTCAGAAATACCTCAGATAAGGGGGCCCGAGATCACCCACCAACGTGACCATTAAGTCGATGCCGATAAACAGCACCAGTCCTGCTTTTCAAGACAGCATTTCATTCTTCTAGAAAATCTCTATCAACTTTCAGCTCCCATACTATCTGGAAGGAAACGGTAGAGTTTGGCAGGTAACACAAGGTGCTTGGTACACGCCATGCATCTCTTCCTTGCGGGAACTTTAGGACAAGTGGAATAAGCAGACTTTCTAGATAAATATTCAAGAAATTGGATCTCCTCCAAATAGAGCAACCTCGATGTAGGTACTATAACTGATGCACAATCGTAGAAATGATAGAAAAAGTTGACTGTAATGAAATAGAAAGTGCAGCTTAATTATAGGCGACTATAAAAATTAGAAAATATCTAGTGAAATGTAAAAACTGACAAAGTGCGGAAGAAAGTTTGGTGTGTGTGAGGGGGGGGGGGGGTAGGAGAATGGTCAAAGCAAGCTTGGCTTAAAGACGCGCCATGCATCACACAGAATTATCTGATGATTACGTTAAAGTTTGGCCGAACTGACTTCGTATAATTACTAACTATATTCAAGAGTGAGCTTTCAACAAAACCACTAAGTTTTTCTTTAAAATTAAGTTTTAGCTTAGATTTGATAAATAACTCGTTACAGGCTGTCACAACTGCAACTTTCGCACGCACAGCAAGCAGCAGCCACAGCCAGTCACACTCATGAATCTGACGTCGAAGAAGAAGAGAATCCCTACTCGACCATCAAGAAATGTCCTATGCGATCGGCGATGTTAAAAAATTTGGAGACGTTGATCGAGAAGGATGTAGCGGATAAAGCAGAAACCCAGCAGAAGTCCAGGTACTTCTTACAGAACCAGGACTTTGGCTTACTTTCAAATATGGCATCAAGTTCCGAATTGAGGCCATTCCATGCCAGTTACAGCATAGTGACTCTTTTTTTGCTTCCTTCAACATCGGGGCCTTGCAGGGGTAAGTGCAAGCCACCACGGTCGCCGCTCGCAGGACAGTTTGTAGGAGAAGAGTGGTCTTGAATTGACTAGTAGAGGTGTCCTGTGTGAAGGACTTTTTAGACGGGCTGATCTCAGCGAGCTTAGCCCTCAAAAATACTTTGCTAAGCAGTCCACAATTTAATTTAATGGGTTGATAAGAAGTAAATATAGAAGTGTAAACCGGAGGTGGTGTAGTGGCAAGTGGCGCACTATCTCACACGTACGGTCAGGGGTTCGAATCCCGGATCGATAACCCGTCTGGGCCAACCAATTCTTCCATCCCTCCGGGGTCGCTGAATTTATACCAGACTTGTCTGGGAGGATAAAAGCGCTTACTTGTACATTGGCTGACCACCGCAAGTCTTTGTATAGGCCACATACGCACTCATTACGCCACTACGATTCTCAATGGAAGTCGAGTGCCTGGGCGCATCCCTCAGACGGGATAGATCAACGCCAAAAACTGTATCCTTTACTTTATCGTGCACCAGAGGGATTGTCCGGCTGGCGCTGCACAACTCCTACTCTCCATCTTTTCGTGTCGAAGTTGACCTGCTTTCTTCCAGATTCGAAAGTTCTGGTTCGAGAGAGCAGGAATTTTTGATTTCCACCGAAACACGGTCTTACCGACACACTTCATGCGCAATCCGCCGATCGTGGGCGAAGTCATTTTCAAGTCCTGCGCATTTGAGAAGCTCGGTTCATTTCCCACATATTCCAAATTGAATGCGTAGTTCTACTTACAATTAGGTCAGCGCATTTCCCATACACTGAGCCCCTCCACTCACCCTATGACCATTGAGTGTGAGATACATTCATTTCCTTCCCCACCAACCATCATTCCACATCATCCCATGCGCCTCGTGTTACCAAACTCATGACTTCCCTTACCTGTCTCGATTCATAAGGAATAAAGGCTGTCGGGATAAAAATTCAGAGATATCAGTCGATATTGATTGTAAAGGCAAAACAATTGTACATTTTGTGTCACGTGCAGTTTCTTACGGGGCCAGTTTAGTGCTCCAACTGCTGCTTTTCCGTAACTCGTCACTCTGGGCGCAGCTTGCACGCAGATGCTTCTTGTCGGTCATTAATCAACGTCGGAGATGACACATAGACCATTCATTTTCTTGACGTCAATGAATGTCAAAGATAGCCAATGGACACAGGGCTCAGGCGATGATCAGTCACTTTTCGGGATGAGCTACGCATTCAGCTAACATTCAGAGTCGTAATTGCGTTTGAAGGTGGCTTGTACAATGGCTTACGGTGGCCGGACGTCCTCCAGTTCAGTAACTTTATCCTCCCAGTTGGTCCTTGCCCCAAGTAAGCGACTCCGGAGGGATGTGATGCTCAGTTGGCCTAGGCAAATAACGGACAGGGACTCGAGCACATGACCATGTCTGTTTGATAGTGCGCCACTTGCCACCTCGCCACCTCCGCCCTAGTTAATATTAAAATATGCGTATCAGGAGATAAGCAGTAATGAGGATCCCTTATGAACCGGACTGGTGGGGTGGTAGTGGCGTAACTATAGGCGAGTAGCGAAAATTATGCCTTTCCCTCAAAAACTGAGTCGAGCCGGAGTTCCGGATTCATAAAAAAAGGAGAGAATCGATTTTCAGCCATTCATGCAAAAGTGCATGAGAGCCAAGCACTTTCTGCGCACTATTCAATTACTTAACGGTGGCAAACTTCCAAGGTGGCCTGGCGACAAAAAAACTGCCCACGTTTTAGCCCTTCATTTTGAAGCTATGCTCTCTGACCCACAAAGAGCAGCCAGCGATGCCGACATACAAGCCCTTGAATGAGCCTCATATGTGGCCCATTCTAGATTACAGGATGAGGGCACTGAATAGTTGATACTGTTGGAGAGGGTATTCTCAGCTTCTCAGGGGTGGTGGAGGGATACTTTGATTCCTTTCATTTTTTAAACAGAACAGCCCTTCATAAAGCAAACAATTGGAAGATCCTCTGTGCACATTTTCCCCTCTATTTGCATTTTTCTTTTTTCATCAGTCTGGACTGCTTATCGAATTTTTACTCATTGGCAACCGGTTTCCTTGGAGGCTATTCTCACCATAAGCTCAACAGAATTAACCCAAACAGTTAACATTACCGAGTCAACAGCTTAAGGTTAAAAAACGGTACATAGCTTCAAGGTAAAGGCTAGGTGTGTATCAGGAGTCGCCGAGGTCTTGAAGTGGTGGCACCAAAATGGGTCTTGGGCAGCGGACGTGTGGAAATTGCGTTCGATGAAGTAATTCCAGTATTGGGGAGCTTTTCCTTTCACCAAAAATTCTTCCTAACTACTTTTTCAGGTATAAGAAACAAAGCTTCAAACACAGCAATCAGTTTTCCACAACAAATGTATTGCGAATCCGAAAAATCTGTGATAGACGTTTTTTAGAAGCAATTGAATAAGTTCTAAACTACAACAAAGTGATTTTAGGAGATACGGATGCATGGCGCTTCTTTATAATATAGAGTATTGTCCTGAATTTCAGCTTTCGAAAGGTTTAGTAAATGCATAATTTCAGGTCCATCTTCTATAACGATGCCAGTATGGACAACATGTTACGTGATTTGGAGCAAGCACCTACGATGAAAAAGAAGCTACCCTTCATCGATCGCTTTAACGAAATCGATCGAGTTGATATTGCTTTATTGATTTCTTTCATTTTATTGGTGATTTTCGGTTTTTCTGGCTTCTATATACTAATAAATGAATTTTAATATATAGCACCGAATAAGCCTGCAAGACCAATTTCCCAAGTTAATTTCTAACGTAAGTAATAGCAAACTAACTGCTACTCCCATTCGAGTGTACCGTATCCACACAGTCAGGGGTCACAGGGCACTACGCCACGCACCCGCACGCGTCTGTTCTTGACATACGCATTCGCTAAAGTTGTAGGCTTTGATGGAAGGGATCGCTTGAAGTCAATTGTTGACCTGACCAGTATCTATCCGCCGAATGCAGTAATTCAAAACACTAAAAAAATCAATAAATCGATTGATTTATTGAAGTCTAATATCGCACTACAGCAAACGAACATTACGACCTGTACTGTATCCGAGTGTTAGAAATGAATAGAGCTTTTTTTCTTATAACGGGCAGCTCTGCAATGATATAACTTGATCAGGTCGTAAGACGCTGAAGAAAAAAAAATAGAGAAACATTCCTTTTAAAAAATCGATAAATCAACAATCGGTGCACAATTACGATTCCAACGCCACACATAAGAATAATAGAAATCGTTGTTACAGAAAAAACGAGACTGTTAACTACGAGACTATCAAAGAATCAGCCTAAAAGAAGCCAGATTGACGTGATGGTGGTTCGCTCCGCCCACGTGAGAAGGCGGCGCTCCCCACTAAGTCCCTAAAAATACTTATCAAATAGTTGCATTACCACCACGTCAATCTTGGGATGATGTCAAGAATAGTTGTTTTTGTGAAGAGAGAAGTCGGAACTGCGCTAGTAAGCTGCAGAAGCTCCGCCCTCTGATGGACGAGTTTTCGAGATTACCTCAATCAGATGAATTCCATCAATTTTCATAAATACGAAAAGACTTCCTGGATATCATCCCAGTTCTACACATGCACAACCACCACAGCACATTACTGTACGACGCAAACACGATAACGATAAATGAGGACGGATGGGATAATAACCAACCAATCAATCAACACTATCAGAATCAATAGAGATTACGGTAGCACAAAAGTGATGCCATTTCAATTCGCTAGCTACGGTTTTTGAGATATAAAGCTGTGAGTTGTTGAAGCGCTCAAGCGCCTACACATTTCTAATGAAGAAAAAAAGAAACAAAGGGGCGGAGCGAAAGACTGGCGGTGTACGAGTTTGCGCGTCTAGTGTTTTGCTTCGCCATCATCCTTTGACGTCGAAGTTCCATGTGCGGGAGCTGCTCCATCACCTGCTTTCGGCAGAAGTGTTTCCATTTCTTTGGCATCACTGGAAATAGGCTCAGTCAGTGGGGGACACGCCCTTAAACGTCCGAGTCGCAAGCGATTCTTGAAAAGCTTACGTCTTCGCTTCTGCAGGCACGTCGGCTTTCTTTCCAACATTATCGAGACTGCAGTTCTTGGTCTCTTGAAGCCAGATGAACGCCACAAGCACATTAGCAGCACCACATGCCATCGAAATCATATGAACACCGGGTTCGTAGACAGTCTTCAAGCCACTCTAAAACAATCTCGAACTTGATCTAACGAACTGGATGGAACTGTTTCATACAATAATTGAGCATCGGGCTCATAAAAAATAAATATTAGAGTTTTCAGTTAGAACCTCCTCACGTGGAGGTGCCTAAAAGTAGTCGACGATGTTCGATTCAATTTGGCGCCCTTAGGCCCCTTTAGGCCTGACCACTCCAAACGGCTCTACGAAAACTCGGAAATCTTACAGGACGACAGCAACATAGCTCGTCAGGGGAAGGTATTAGATCCCATCAAAAGGCTCGAAACTGTGCCGGTCAAAGTTGGAGGTTACGATGAGAATGTGGGTGGAACAGACACGGACGGACTTAAATCTGAGCTCATCTAAAGGAGCTCCGTTGCCCTTCCACCCACAAGGCCTCTTACCTGGACATCGCCCAAACATTTGCCCAGCCGACTACAAAGTTCAGGTGGGTAGGTAATCAGGAAAACAAGGGAAAGGCTTTCTTCTTACAAACAAGAGACATCATGTATCTTAACGTGAACCTCTCAGATCCTCTACACCGGCCCCTAGAACGCTATTCCATCAATTACTCTTTTCTGGCTCCAGTGAAGTGGAAGGAGCCAGAGCCAAGGTGTTTCCATACGCAGAACGGCCGCAAACAGCTTTACCAAAGGGTCGGCTCGATAACATCGCATACATATTGCAATTGAATTGTGGGAATCACCACAGGATGTCTTAATCGATAGAGAATTTCATACAAACTGACCAGCATGGAAGCCATAATGTTGGCAATACGTCCGACAATCGAACAAGATGCAGTACTTGTTGCACGGACGTCTGTTGGCATAAGTTCCGAAGCACATAGGTAGCATGGTTCCCATACAATTGAGGTGAATACGAATGCAGCCAGATAGACAGCAGTGTAGTACCACTCGCCCTGTAAATGAACACAAGTTAGTTACAGTTATTCTAGAAGCCAAATCGAGGGAGAGAATCAAAAACCATCGGAGATTTCAGAACTACGGATGGAAGACACATTTTCAAGCAAAGTAGTAAAAAAATCTGAAGAGATATCGGAGCAGCACTGTACCAAAGAGGAGATTGGACCTGTTGAAGGGGCTCTGATCGATTCTACCAATGTCACCCTTGCACCATGCTCCTACAGGTTCCCACTTCGACTTATCTGAGCGGACCTACCCCTTGAGCTTTCAGAACGTCATGAATCAAACAAGTTTCAGCTACATCTAAACTACACTGATAGTCCCGGCCAGAAGGTACCTACTATGGTAGCTCTTGAGCAGGAGCTCATAGAAACACCTATTCAGAACTTACTGGTTAGGCCCCATAGGGTCCATTGAACATCACCAGAAAAAGCGAGCAGCCAATGTGACGAGGAATTGATTTTTCTCGAAATGGCTATACTTGGACTTCAGTCTTCTGAGCAGACTTATCCAAAAGCAGTCAACCCTTCAGCGGTAAAGGAAAAGACTTTTTTGTTACTTGTTAGTAATAAGCATTCAGTCTCCCAGTTAGTATTTCCACAACTCCTGCTTCATTTCTATAATTTCCATTTTCTTTTTTGTCATTCGTCCAACGAATGCATCGAATGGGAAAAAGACGTTCAAATGCTACTTCCAAAGTATCATTTCTATTCTTCTTTTCTTTCTTTCCCTTTTCTATGAAAACAAGACCGAATCCTGTTTCCTCCTCTGTACAAGAAAAAACTTTTATAAGTCATGAAAAATCCCTGAAAAACGAAGCAGATCTATGCACTTTTCCGTCAGCTGTTATGTAAAAACAACACAGCCACATCCACATGCACCTACACAAAGTCCACTTGGTCAGAAAGGAAAAAAATTAGAAAACTAGAAGAGTTCTCCCTCCGGCATTCACGCTATCTTCCCTTTTTCGGAGAAAGCATCCGAAAAAAGGGGAAAAGCATAGTGAGGGCGATTTTTTATAGAAATGCTAACCTTTGCTCCCATAAACAAGAAAGCGACGACACAAGCAAAGAATCCGACAGCCAGAGATTGAGAGACAAGCAAAACGAAGCGACGACCCATCCATGGCAAGAATCCATCGGCGAATCCGAGCACCTAAACAGACAATAGCATTACAGCCTGTACTGGGTACTGTTATTATACAGTATGACATCGTAAACACTTACAATCCTAACAATTGAAAGCAGAATTCCAGACAAGAATTGTCCAACCCAGAAGTTCTTTGTCATATCTCCACCACAGAGATCAGTAAGATAAGCAGTAATTCCAGTTACGAACCACCTAGAGAAACGACGTTTGCGATATTTTAAAATGTCCCTTGGGAAATGAATACTTACATCATCCAAAGAACAAGAAGATTTCTTCTCAAATGTGACTCCTTGAACACATCGATGATGCCGATTGCCTTTTCCGGTTCCTTTGCTGCATCTCCTTTTTCTTCGGGTGCTGGCACTGCAAATAGTTACCGATGATGTTACTGCTGTAACAAAGAATTAGCAAGTAATCTCTTCGCAACGATTGAGGTCTAACGGGGGTAAGCACCACCGTCATCTGTTGCTGTTGGGTGCAGAGGGTCCACTCTCGTGCAATTCTTTTGTTCCTTCCCCTTCTGGTCGCCGCTGAAGGGATGCCAACGGGATGAGAACGGGAGGAACACATATTCTACTCTCAGACAGCCTCTGATCCCAGATTTCTAACTGAAGCCCAATTTTTGACAGAACCCAGTGTGAAAGACCTCAACAACTAGATTTTTGGAACTTTCATTTGTTTAGGGAGTGCGTCCGGAGCTCATCCCTGTATCGCTTGACTGCGTAGCTTACGCATGGTTATTTCTACACACTAAGGAGACAAGCTGCGAAAAATTGAGAGCTTCGGATCCCACAGTAAAATGGGTTTGCACCTCTGAGCATCGAGGTCCCAGAGGTTTGCTGTTTTGAGCATCCGACTCACACCGCCGTTCCACAATACGATTTTTAGCCCGACTTTCGCAGTGAATGGTACTTGATAGCGCCAAACAAAGAGTTTTTCTAGAATTATTGAGTTATGGAGCTGTGCAAACAATGAGGAGTGTTGATAGGTTTAATTGGCTCCACTGCCGGCTAGTCGGGCGGCGGCTGCAGCTCTAGATGATTTCGAGCCTAACGCTGAATCCGTGTTCGCTCTGAAAGGATCAGTCTCTACCGAACCGCCCAGTGAGTCAGGTTTCTATGTATTTCTTTTGAGCTTTTCTCCAGATAAGTTCCCAAATACAAATAATGCGGGATGCGCCACGCCTTCGACGTCATTTCAGTCAAATGAAGGCGTTCGACTCCCCATATATAGGAATACACAAGAGCTCCGAGCACAAGAGCTTACTTTGATATCCTTCTCTTTCCATTAAGTTACTACCAAATGAGGGATGCTACTAGGCACTAGTTCAGGATATGTTCTTCTCAGTTGGCTGTACGAACCTCCTCCAAGGATATCAGGGGATATCAGGGTAATATGTAGTCTGTTCCCACCTACGGATGCGACCACCTCTTTAACACGAGAAAACTTCAGGTAGACAGGCAGACCAGCCAGGAAATATCCAATTTCACCTGAAATACGAGGGACTTACTTGGTTCGAATGGCATTCCAGCTAGTTTCGCGATACGTTTTCGACTTTCCTCACTTTCGGCATATCGACCCTAAAGGAGGCCAATAAATTAATGTATAGTCACAGTAAGCCCTAAAGCATAGGCAGTCTAAGAAAGCTCTATTTACATACCTTTTTCCTCAGCCAAATATGACTTTCCGGAAGAACAAACAACACAATACAGAGTTTGATACAGGCGATTGCTGCTGACAGATATGATGACAGACGCCATTCTCCGGCAAACAGGCAGACAAGTGTCAGCATTATACGGCCGTTAGCCTAAACAGACGAAATGGAACTTCTGGTGAGTTTCCAGGAAACAAGCTCCCAAAGAGACGAAAGGAATTGGTGAAGACCAGAATGGGGCGGTAGAATTAACTGAATTCTGCTCCGACTAGCTCTAGAATTAATTGCAAAGGCAGTACGAATTCAAGTTAAACCGCAATCCCTAACAAAAAACAGATGCGTTGCGCATATCATACGAAGAATAGGTAAACTTTCAATGTTCTTTTCGCTTTCCCGGTCCTTCATTGCAACTGAGAAATACCCATTTCCTGATGGCCTGTGAAGTGGTGTATATCAACTGCACAGTGAGGAAGAGTGCATGGCGCATAAAGCAGAAATTAATCAATAACTCTGCGAAAGCGACTTACCCAGTTACTGAACGTTCTCAGCTTGAAACGTTGATGTGATGAAACAAGCTCTGAGAAGTAAGCCCATCCGACTACCATAGTACCTAAAATATCGATTAGTGAATCAATCAATAAATCATGCAGAAATTGGCTACTGATTAATGTCTTTTCGATTTCTAAGTGGATTAGAAGCCCAAGAAATGACCAACTTGCTTACCAGCTATACCAATACCGGTCACAGCTCTCAAGAAATAGAATACAGCAATATTGTCGAAGGCTCCTGAACAATCAATCAAATCAATAATCTTCCTCTGCATACAGTCACAGCGTATTCAATAAACCTACCGGATAGGGCTAGAGCTGGGATTCCGATGAATAGCGAAATTAGATAGGTCTTACGACGTCCGATTTTATCTGCAACCCAACCGAGAATGATATTTCCGATCAGTACTCCGAAATACTGGGCGAAAGCCGGACGGAAACTGAAAAGCTACTTTAATAAATTCCGATTTTCCTTTCTCAGTCCTCCTGACCGACATAGCTTAGTGGTCATGAAATTCCACTACTTGCCCTAATTCTTATTCCAATTTCTAGAAAAAAACAGTTCAGCTTAGCGACAGCAATAAATAAATAAACAAAGCCATGAATCAGCGACGCACTCTTTCCATCCAGGTTTACAGTATAAATTAAACTCCATGGCAGCAGATTTATAGTAAGCGTGTGAATACTTTGCAACACATTCTGCCTGAAAATTCAGCATTATAATAAAATTTCTCTTTTACGACGGTTTGTCGAGTTTTCTTCATGATTTATTTTTACAGAATTCCTCCAACCTTAGCAGCCGGCAAGGTGGCATTGGCGCAAAGATCTGGGCAATTCGGACATTCCATGCACCTGTTCTTTGGTGTGTCGTAACATTTTTCTCCTAAAAAATCAATAATCGATTTTCTGCTGAGAGGCATTAGCGTTTTCTCTTAACGTTTTAACGGAAATATCTACGTTTATTTGTTCGAAACAACGACCAGGCACTACAAGATCCTTTCTGTTGTCTACCATTGAAGATCTAACGACTAGTAGCAAAAGTAATTTTGATCGATCAAATTTGGTCGGTAATTTTAGGTGATAGTAGGCCATTTTTGGTAACTGGCATAGCAAATGGGAACTGCACGAAGTAGCGGAACTGTATAGAGAATTCCCGCTTTTTCGAACATTGACAGTGTCCTTTTCCTCTCACCAACCACGGGGTTCCCAAATCCACCAGAAATTTGCCGGTACCAAGCTGAAATAAGGGCTACCAAAGGCTTGCCTAGCCAACCACTGCTCTGACGCCTTCACCTTGATCCTGAGTCGCGCCCAGACATTTATAGCATTCATTTTTGGGTAATTTACCCTTTTCTATCCGTGACCCTCATTACATACTCTCACTGAATTCTTTGAGCCTAATGTTCGTCGAATTCAGCAGCTAGATCTTTATTTCCCTCTGATGATCACTATGAAACACAATCTTGGCGAGAGAGCCTAGACGAACAGACGTTAATCTCAGGAACTGGGGGGAGAACACCCAAAGCGAGTGACCAAAACCGAACTCAGGCCATTCTAGTCTCGTTTGTGCTGAATCCCCTGTTCGAAGAATCGAAAAAAACTGTTTCGAACTTGGTCCCCAGGGAATTTCCGGTTTTCACTGAAAGTATAACTCATACCCTACGGTGACAAGTGCAATTTTTTTCATTAATTTGATAGCGTTGAAAAAACGCTACGGGAATTCACGCGTATTTGCACAAATCACGAAGGAATACCGTAATACTATTCAATAAACTGTCACTCACCTACACAGAAAGTTTTCGGCGTATAATTAAGGAAAATCGGGAATAGCTGTTGAATTCCAAAGAAATGATTCATTTGATAGGTGAGCAAAATGAGTATGTCGAACCGGTAATAACCTGAAAAGTAACGATCGATTATTGATTTTCACGAGATGTCGCTGTTAGTACCATCATACTTTTCCTAGAGACTCCCATATAAAAGCATTTGTACCCCATCGCAGCCCTGGCCCTGTTCGCTTATGGTCCTATAGTTCCATCAGGGTATTTCTTGCGCTCTTTTCGAGTAATACAGCATCCCGAGAGCATAACTGACTCAATTTTTCCCTAGCCATTAGGTCCAATAGAATTACAGCATGATTTCCCAAAAAACAAAAAAAAAACAAATCGTCAACCCAAGCGTGTAAAATGGCGAAGTTATTGTAATATACATTCCAAGGTGAAAACATAGTTGGAGGGGCAGGCTTTTCGTATCGTTGTCTGCGCTCTCTCGGAGTATCCTGCCGGATAGTCCTTTCCCATTCCAACTTTTCGATCCATATCACCATTTCACTCCAAGGTGCTCTTTCTCTTCTCAGGCTTCAGAAGGTACTTTATCCTCTGCCTCGGAACCGTTTCTAGGCACCACTACACGCCCTAAAGGTCCTTAGTCTTGGAGGCGCAGGGCACTGCCACTTCAACCACATTTCCACCCATTCCATAATTACCTGGAGAAGATAATCTGCTCCGCGTGTAAGGTAGACTGGTCCGGGATCGATGAAACTGAGCCGATTTCATGGCGCAAAGCTAAGCAACCAAGATAGTGGTCTGCTTTGAAAATGAAGGCTCTTGCGCCAAAAACGCCAAATTCCCATGGCCGTGGGCGCCACGTGGCAGTCGTGGGTCAAAATTGACCATGATAAGATAGGATTGAAACCACAGTGCTGGTAACGATGATAAAGGGTGATAAAAGGTTGAAATGGGTGATATCATCGAATTTCTCGTGATGTGAAGGAATGGAATTGGTTTGGACAGCTGCTGTCAAACAATGCCCAAGACCGACCGAGTAAGTAGGTTCGACCTTCTAGAAATTTCTTTTCCTTTTTTCATTGAAACCGTTTCAGCTCTCCTCCATTCTCATTTTGGAGCTAATTACAGCCATATCCTACCATCCTGGGTGGGCAATTCAAATGCCTCGTGCATGGGACATGGGAATTGGATTATCCCATTCTTCCAAAAATTCGATAGTTCAGAAGCTTCTCTTCTATGAAAACAGAAGAATAGGAAAAAATTTGCTAATTTTTGCCCAAAGTTCACAGGAATCAAAATTTGCACAATGATCAGAAGCTTTTAAATGACCCAGAGGGAATTCCCGGATGACTATGTGGGGTGTCATTACACCTGAAAACAGGCTTGACACCCTACCCCACTCGTTTTCAGGTTAGACCTTGATTTACTTGTCATGACGTGTCAACTACCCACATCATTGTATACACCTCCCAACGCACCGCTCCAATACCGTTTCCGGGCTTTTTCTGGGAATTACGGTTTCCCCGAAGTTTTTTCTAGAAAGTTCATTTCCCCACAGCAGATCCTTAAATGGGGATGCAGTGCGCAAAGATTATGTATACACTAAGTATGGGAACTGGTCCCTGCACGAATTCCCTATATGTTGTCCTCAACCTTTTCAGACATTCCTCTAGTACCACCCTGATGAATAGTAGGGACCAGCATCTACTGGGAAACCTACAAAACACGTTTTTGATTACACTTTGATATATCATTTATAAGTATTTCTTTAGGATAGAATGACCAAGAGAGATTTTTCAGCTAGCCAACTCGTCCAAATGGCGGAGGGGTTACCAAAAAGGGCAACTGAGAGATTTTGGTGGAAAACTCCTGCATCATCCATCTGACAGCTGGGCTTGATCGACACATGGTCGCTCCTTTGGATATTTAGATGAGAATCCCATAAGCAAAACCGAATCGTGCTGACAACATCTAGGCAATTTACTAGGCAATGAGGCAGTTTAAAGCCCAATATATTCCTGTGGGATCCCTCTCATGATCGTACTGTGAAGTTATCCGAGATACTGTAGGTCAATAAGGTCATCTGCTGTTAATGACTGCTTGACGAATTCCCCAGCATCCAAATTATTTCCAGTAAATCACGATAGCAAATGGGCATCAGAGTCACGTAGTCGTTCGCTAATGAGAACGGTCATAAAATTAAGGAGGAAAAAAAACAGAATTAGTGATGATCAATACGTTGAAGGGTAACAAAGAGATAAGGGCGATAATGATCAATGAACTTACCGGGCTTCAACAACTGCATGGTTACGGTTTTGATATTATGCTAGATGTTCCACAAACCACGCAGTATACCCTGAAAATAATTGGTCAAGTTAATCAATAAAAGAAATCAATACTCTCGGAATTCCTCCCATGGTAGAGGAACGACAACAACAGACGTATAATTGTATGAAAATCACATCGCACGAAAACAATCAAAACAACTAGCAGAGTGCCTAGCAAGGCGTGAAAACGCTAGAGCAATTGATTTCCTCAGAGAAATACTGTAAGGATGCGCCACGCATGCGCTCTTTTTCAGCAATCGGTGAGCTTAGGTGAATAAATATTTTGCATATAAATGTTTTTGAACTATTTACTAAGAACCCAATGGAGAAATTGAGGTTCCAGGAAAAGAGTCAACCCCCACGGTTACACCTTCAGCCAGTCTACTTGACCTAAGCCTCATAAGTGGTAGTGAAACGATCTCGTAAGGGTGAGGTGACGGGAATTGTGTAGTGCTGTCAAGAAAGAGTTCGGCAGACATACCTGATACGCTGGCTGATAATTGTCTTGTGATAGAAGGCTTTTTGAGTCGAATGCTAACTACAGCTGATGTTCCTAGCAATGAGTAAAGAGCAGTACTTCAGGTGACCGCCCAAGCTCTGACCCTTTATATCCTATAGGCTCTGTGGAACCTGCGTGAAGGTGCTACTTTTCGCACATCAAACGAGAGAGCTCCACAAAAACGATAATGTGATTACGGATGGTTGGAAATTCCTTTAGCGACCCGTATAGAATTAGAACTTTGAGAAAGTATGCCAAAACGATCAGAGATCGCAAAACAGGAGATTCCCCAGACTGTCACCTTCACTGCTGGTAAGGAATCTGAATCTCCTTTCTCCCGAAACTCGGAATCAATAGAGACCCAGACACTAAGAAAAGAATATTCGCTACATTCTGCCATCAGTGATTGAATTCTACTTATCAACCAATTTTGAGCGATAATTCTTTACCATACTTTCATTTCAATAGCTTCACTGGCTTTTTTTTTATTAAAGACTGCTTTGTTGCCAGATTTTACTAGCTTTTATTTTGAGCAATCACATTTGATGAACTTATTCAGTTGTGGTATAAACACCTAGTTGTAAAGCTGAGGATGCGGGGGAACTGCACAGGGCGTTCGGCGGAATCAGAGGGGACTGGTACGGTAACAAGTGGGAGTTCATGCTTGATTGAAAACATATGTTCTGAACATGCTACGGTATTTTCTTGATGACATTAACATGGCGAGCTCAAGTTTGGTGAAAACTTTCAACAGGACGCCTTTTCTTTTCCTTTATATATTACTGTATTTCATTGACATTTATCGATTATTTCCCATGTTTATAGTCAGGGAACTCATAATTCTCTACGAAATTAAATTATTTGATCCTTCTGCAATCTGTTCGAATAGAAAGGGCAATTTTTACAATTTACCCGACTAAAATATTCGTAGCTCACGTGGTGCTCAACGAAGAACTTACCAGTAAAAACAACAACAACAGGGCAATTATATCGCTCACTAGTCTTAGGGATTACTAGAGGGGTGAAAAATGATTTCTCACATTTTTGAATTCTCACCATTCGTGGAAGCAGTAGAACCTAGAGTCGTAGACAGAGCAGGATATGAAAATCAAGCAAAATTGAATGAACTCCTAGAAATGGGGCAAAGCTTTTGTCAGAGGCTCAGTATCGAAGGTATGACGAGGTGAGAAGGACTTCAGGGGTCTTGTCAGGGGAGTATAGCAGAGTGAGGTCATAGGAATACTATGGCCACATTAGAAAAAGATACCTGATCAATGATATATTCAAAATTCTCCAGGTTTCCCGTAGTCTGATATTTTTACAATTATTCCTGGGAGCATGGATGGTGGTAAAAGTGCCCAGGGGCTAGAAAATGGAAGTGGGTGCAATGAGACGGCTTTCAGAGAGGATGCGAAATGAAACTGACTTCTATGAGTTGCAAAATTTCACCGAGTGCTGGCAAGTAGGCTTAGGTCTGACCAGAACGATCAGAGTCAAGTTGAGCTTATACCTGCTCAGAACCACAATTAGTCCCAGAGAAATGGCCCATCCAGGACAATAAATTTAACCGCTTTCAAGCTCAGACTAACCAAAAAGTTTGGTTATTAATGAGCTATAAGCAAACACCTGACTAGTCACGTAAAACCATCACCATTAACCTCTCCTTCCATTATCTATACGCCTCGACCAAGGGGATCACCTGCAGAAAAAGCTACCCAGGAGACCGTTCTCAACCTGGGAAAAGCCACTGCCTGATCAAAATACCCTCTTTCAAATATCTGGAACAACCCTAAAAGAATCCAGAAGGGTTTAGGCGGTCCTTGACTCCAATTAAGGCAGATCTTTCAGGAACAATCTTGTCCCGCAGCGATATATCCGCTGTCGAGGCAGTGTTATCTGTCTGGGAGCGTTTTTCCCACAGGTTACACCCCAAGGGCTAGTGGATATTGACGAGAGTTGAAAGTGTTTGTGCAAGAAATGAGTAATGCACTATGTCAACTCTTTCGTGAAAACTTCTAGAAACCATCGTGACATTGAGCGTGAACGTCAGAAAGAAAAACTTGTCGGGGAATTCTTTAATGAACGCTTTGAAGATAAATACCCCCGAAGTCCTTGAGTCAATATCATCAGTTACTGGCTCTCCGATTTCATCGTCATTTCAGAGTGCGTACTTTGATCGTGTAGGCGATTTCCTTCCCTTGGAGTTCAGTGAGTGGAAAACTCGCAGACAAACAGACTAATTGCCTTCTGTGTAGTTCTTGGTTTTGGTGGCAGCCGCGGATCCTACCCTTCAGTGGGGTTAGACAGAAGGTCGTTCTTTTGAACTGGAATGACCGTCACGGCCAGCAAATCGACGCTCTTTGCCCTTTACTGCGACAAAGCTCAGGCAGCAAAGTCGAGCGCTCGGCCCACGTGCAAATCGACAACTCCGCGCTGAGTTTTTGTTTCCCACAGCGGGCAGCGTCGAGGGAACGCTGGGATCGACGATGGCAATGGAATGCTTCGCTGAATGTGTCTATAAGAAAAACCCCAAACACGCCACATTCTTTGACAGCAGTCGGTTAGTTTGCATAACACAAGTAATGGAGTACTGTAAAAACGTATGAGTAGACTTTAAACAATGGATTCGGAAGATAGGTAGGGAACTAGCGGCAAACAATGCTGTTACCCAACACCGGACTCGAAGCCTATCCAGATCAAATACTCTTCTGCTTGGACTTGGTCAATCAACCGGCGCCAATCGCCGACCATCCGGGATGTAGAAGACCCTCGGACCGGCCTGATCACGAAAGGGTCACAGGTGATGTAGTGATTCTTACAAGACGAAGCAACCTCTTATTTGGAACGCTTCCCACGTTAGATAGGTATCGATCGAGTAGGAAAAGCACGGCAAGCAAGAATCAAAGCATCAAATTGAATTTCTCATACTTATTTATTATTAGCGATAATAATATAGGGTTTTTCTGTTCATTATTGACCCCGATGGTCTCTGAAAACGGCTAAAAGTGCTGTCCCATAGGTCCCGATTGCATCGCCCGACAAATGCATAGCTTTTTGGAATATTTCCCGAGTAACACAGGGATTTCGAAGAATGGGAACAATCTGGCGATTTCTGAAGCAAACCGGGAAACATAGGACCAACCTAAAACTAGAATTAGATTGAGGAAAATGATAAAAACAATTGAATTAATCGAATTTTCTCAGAAAAAGTAGAAAAACCAAGGAAAGAACCTGCGAAGAGTTCACGATGGAATTTGCAAGGACTACTTAAGTAAACACAGGTGCGCTGCGTACAAAAACCACCAGGATTTGCACGGGTAAGGTTTTTGTTCGAACAAATCAAACCTTTCATTTCACGGATAATATGTCACGGTTTAAAAGATGACAAAAACATTTCAAAAATTCGGTATTACCGTACTGGTCATACCGTATATCTCATTAATTGATTGTTTTATTGCTAATTTTGACACTGATAACTCATCAGAGTTGAAAATCTCCAACACTGACCGATCTCGATCCCAAATGCGTCCCCTTATTCCAAATTTTTAAAATTTAATAGCAGTATTTATATAGAACTAGTAAGAAAAGTTGAATTCCTATATTGAACGCAAAAACGAATGCCTCCAATTAAGGTGGAAAACGACCATTGTTAATTTCAGTGCTTTCCAAGTACATGGCGCATTCCCACCATGGCCAGTTGACCAGGTCTACCTTATCTTTCTGCCAGTTAGCTAATATGACGGTGTGTCCGTATGACAGCCTGCCTGCCCATCCGCAAAATCCGCGTAGGTCAGGTGTGTTGGACAGGTAGAATCTACCGTACCAATCGTTCAACTACCGTACTTCTACGAAGCTATTTCGCACAAACATATGTGATATTTATGCATAAAGAAAGAAAAAAGGCAATAGGCAATTTCCAGAGAAGCAAATTTCCTGAACTTCTCATTGAAGAATGTTCTCGTTGCAAGCATCTATCCAATCCATCCCTAATTCATTACAAATTCATGGCACATCGGGAGAGATGGGAATAATACCGACAGTCCACTTCCCCCGTCAATTCGTTTATTTACTACATCTGTCATCACTACGCAATCCATCAATGTATGGTTCGCTTTACATTCTGTACAAACAGAAAGTACATCATTTTTTCTTGGATTCATACCTAACCAACATGGGAGGCTATTCTCGAAAAAACAAATGAGTACCGATGCAAATGGACTTCGCCCTAATTGCAATTTTAATTAAATTCCCCTCCCATGTCACAAAAAACCTGCCTAAGCACCATTGACCAGCAAAATAATCCTCAACAATGGTACTCGAAATCGTCTACGGTAGTGAATTGGCGGCTCAAATAACTCTGGAATTCCAAAGAGGCCAGGCCGATCAGAAGGGATAGCCCACAACGTGCAGAGAAGTGTCTGTGATCATTCCCAAGTTGAACTCAAGTTATCGATTGGAATTTTCGATCGAAAATGGCTATGAACAGAATCTGATTGGGATCAATAATTGAGCAAAAAATCGACGGACACAGCTGAACAGTGGCTGCGCATCTGTCATCGGGTCCGATGGCGTACGCCGAAGAGGTCATAACGACAATGTCATCTGCTCCGGCAGCGCCCCGTGTGGGCGTGGTCTTAAAAAGGTCGTCGTTCTCCACCCTCGTCGGAGCTGTTCGTTTTTTTGGGCCCAAAATTCATACCTTGTTTATCAGTTCATCAAACCTTTCAAAATCGGACAAGCTTAGGTTGCTTCAAATAACTTTATGTCGTTTAATATCCATTAAATTCAATATTGCTGTCGATTTTCTTTTTCAATATTGCCCTGTCAAAAACGAAATATAAAGTGTGATAAGAAGATTCATATTGGTTCTCATTTTTTACATAAGGAAAGGCATTCAACGAAAAGGGTTCCAAGGCCGATTCAACCCTAGATAGTATACACAGCGCAGTCAACACCTCTCACTATCTTAGAGGCATTTGAAAGGGTATAGCTACCACTTGTTTGTTGACCAATGAAACTTTCAGCATTGGCCTTGATTCGTAAGATAGTCTGGTACCAAGTAAGTCTCCCAAGAAGGAAGGGAGGCTCAGGGTACCAGTTGGGGTACCCAAAAACAAGCAAACCTCAGATGGTGACAACGGGGTCAGGCTTTCAACTGGTTTTTTGTGGTTTCCAATTTAATCTCATACCAAAAATTATGGACCTTTCGTCAAAACCTGACAGTCCCCTCATTATACAATAATCCATGCACCAAAATCATTTGAAATACATTACTAATAAATAAGATATTTAATGACTTCATCCAATTTTGCAGTATCTTAATTACACTCTAAGATTTCTAAGTAAATTTTCCGTTTCAAATAGGCTATAAAATCTTACAACACATTCACCGACCAGTTTTGCTTTTATCAGTTCCATCACGGAATGCATCAAAAATAGCGGTTGATATTTCTAATAAGTGGGATCGCGTGTAGTACGCCCTGCATTTTTGTTGAATTCAGATTCGGTTACGCTTTTGAATGAGTATTTGACTAAATTAGTGGGCTAGCTAATAGCATAGGTGATTTCAAAACACACCTTCTCCTTGGTAATAGTGGGACCAGTAAAGAAGACGCAGCGAGCAGAGGGTGGAAGTGATTCAGTCGTGGAAGTCATTTACATGAAAGGCGATTCGTACACACTTGGGTCAAGCTCTTGTAAGGGCCCAAAAACGTTCAAGGAGTCTACTGGCATCCGAGTAGATTCAACACTTTGCCTACTTCCTTATTCTAAATATTTCCTCCCTGATCCTCGAAGCTTTCTGTAAACCCATTCGGCACTAGAATACTGTAGATTACCAGAGAAGCACGATACCACGAAAGTAACTGCTTTGAGAAAGCAATATGAAACCGAGCAACCGAATTCTTTCTGGATTATTGTACCTCGAAGGAGTGAACAGTATATTTAAAACTAGTAACAGTCGTTGATCGGCGTAGTTTCAGGACATGGAGAAACCAAAAATCAACAGTCAAAGAGATCGTGAAGTTCTGACGTAGTTAGATAGGAATGAAGTCAACCGAAACACTCGTGGGAATTCACTACTTTACCGTTATGCCACTTACAACCCAAAACTGGCCTAATTGGCAGGGATTCCTTCAGCAGACTTATAAGAATTTGTAGCTCAGCCAGTATTCGAGTCCGAAGCTCAGAAGCCAGGATAGAAACTGCGGAGTTTGATCTCAATCAGCAGTCCGACTATCAATCCTACAATTCTGGAGAGGTCGAGCGAGATGACTGCAATCTTTGTGAAGACTGAAGCCCTCTGTGAATGGGAGCACTGATTAGCCTTTTATCCCATCATGACTGCAGCTCAATGGTGATGAATCACACTTAACGAAGCAAGAACAACTACATGGACCTTTATCGGATCGAAATAGGGAATTGCGACTATTCCGAATGGATAGCTGAGGACAAATTAGTAATGATTTCTTGATAACAAGCAATATGGTCAAGAAAAGTCGATTCACAAACGTTTAGACGAATTTCAAAGGCACATTCCCCGAATTCAGGGAACAAATCTGAGTGTGAAGGTGTCAAATGGTCCACTGGAAGAAAATGGAAAAAAAGTAATTGTAAGTTAGTGGAGTTAGACAACCGTTTTGGCTACTGACGTGAGGAGGCGTGATGAGAATAGTTTTCGCTCGTTTGCGCTCGCTCGAGCGCCGATATTAGCGAGGCAGAGATAGAAATGCCTGAGTAACAAGAAGAGATATGACATAATGCAACGAGTTGATGCAGCAGTTGCTCTGATATCTTGCAAACTTGTCCCATTGGAGGCGGGACTGACGGCGAAGGCGTTTTCGACGAAGCCCGAATCCCGAGAACTCATTTTTTGAACCGATTTTTTTTCGTGAAAACACTAAGTTTATAGTTGCTAACTATTAGGAGAATAGGTGATTTCGAAAAAATCGTTTAGTTACGGTTGCTCCCACCTAGCTAACCGTGCGCTTGAAATTGTGGCCGACAGTACGTAGTTCTACGCTAGCGTTTCGAGCATGCTCTCAATAGCTCGAAGTTTATGGTACAGCCTGAGGCAGTCCAAGAGAAATGCGTGACTTCCTAAGATGTCAGCTTTACTTGATAACCCATTTTTTGGCCGCATGTTCATTTCAAAGTTTAATAACAACCAGTTTGTCTTTCTAAGCCTTTGCGCTACGCTTTTTACCTTTACAGCTTTTTACAGCAATCATTGTGTAACAAAATCATACTGGGAACATGCCAGGAATGTGTATAGTTTCTATACAGTGTATACAGTTGACAACAAAGGCTAAATAATGCTGTGAATCCATTTTGCCATTCCAGACACGCTGTTGTACGAAAGGTACATAAATCCAAAATGGATTCACCAGTCAGTGTTAGTACATTCGAAACTACCATAAAAAACAAAGCTGCACTACGCCCTACGGTGAGACCGGGACGGATACACCGTTTTGTATAGGCATTCTATGTAAATCAAATTTGAACTAGCTCCGTTATCCCCTTTGGCTCAATCGACATCGCGAGATAGCAGGAGAAAACTTAGAACAGGATCTGGGCTACAGCATTTCGGCCCTTCTTACATTCTTGAACTAATTGAAAATCCGTCCCCTTAGGCTAGGAAGGCTTTCGAAATCGGGTAAGCTCGATAACAGACAAGGAGAATTCAGGAAAACAGGGCAGACCTAAGGTTTTTAATTTTCCGCTCGGCAGAATGTTGATGGGAAGCTTGGTAGATTGATATGTAGGTCCGAAAAGGCATAATAAGAACAGAGCTGTCAAAATTTCTGCCTGGATCTACCGAAAGTTTTCTGAAGGCCTCAAAGGTAACAGCATATGCCCTTTTTCTCGAGCAAATAGAAAATATTGTCTGCCGTGCTTCGACTCGAAAAATCTTATCAAATTTTCAACAAAAGCTAATTTTACCAGAACTTATTTATTGATTTTTACGTCTTATTATCAGATCTGTCAGAGTGATCGTCTGATTACTAACATTTATTGATAAGTCATGTACAGATGCATTCCATCGTAAGGACAGAATAAATCTCTACGTAATTCGACTCATTCTTGGCTAGTACCGAATTCCAATTAATCTTTGATCGCAACTCAAAATATTTCTAGAAATTCAGATGCTATTATTGGCATCCATATTTTTCTAGACAGCATTCCAGCATCTATCAATTCTCTTGGGATGTCATTAAAATTCTATTAAAATTCCGAATTTTTCCTTGGTATTGGATGGATCTCCAAAATGGGCTACAAGACGCCCCTCGAGTCTTTTGCCTTAGACTTGCTCTTCTCGATGCAACTGGGATTACTTAGCTGCACTGAAGTTATTTGAGGGTCTAGTTTATGGCCAAATAAAAGCTGCTCGCCTCCTTGGCCCAATTATAAGTCCAAGGGGTCAAAACGGACAGTTTTTATGCTACGTACTTGCCCTAAAGACGCCCCTCACCTTGATGGTTTCCTCGCTGCAAAGGCGATATTTCCGCATGGACGGTAACAAGGGCAGTAATTCGCTCTGTGCCCCGATATTTAATCGGGACAAGGCGATGTCTACGCTCAAAAACAAGTACCCACAGAAACAAATTTCAGAAACATACACAGGCATTCCAGCATCCGTTGCATCCAATTAATTGAATTTTCACCGATGCAAATGAATCACTCATGATTTTTGAAAAAAGATACAGATGAAGAAGATCGTGCACAAGTCCTAGAGGCAATAGATCGAGTCTACTAGAATAATGGGTGATGACATCGCTCTCGGGAGCTTCCCGATCATTCAGAACAAGAAAACACCCCATTACAACTAGATAAGTTCTTTTGCAAGACGGTCATCTTCGCATAAGTACACATACAACATGTAGCTGAAACCGAACAAAATTAGGCGGAGCATTCCACGGTGGGCGTGGCTTCTCACACTGATCGATTTCAGCCCACTTAATCGATTCGGGCGTTTCGGGGATTCATAAATATCCTTACCCCAGCTATTTCGCGCCCTAATCGAAGCCTCTCTTAGGCATTTTCGCCATACATAGGAAATCCTGACAGGGCACGGCTGCGAGTGTAGACAACAACTTGCGTCAACGGCCAAACGGATCAACGACCATCCTCTTGACGGCGGCGAAATCCGATACCCTGCCGTCGTATGTCAAACAACCGAGTGGACGGAGGTGAGAAGTCGAACAAAAAAGCGTTTACAACCTCTAAAAATTTTTGTTTACCACAAAAACCATCTTCTTACGTGTTGCACTTTGACAGTGGGATTTGGAGAGGTGCCATGTCAATAGCGGAACTCTGACGCCACCCACTCCCGGATGAGGCCAGTGTCCTACATGGGGCATTGCACTTCTCTTAAATGACGTATTTCGGAGTAACGTCGTGATTCAGGAAACGTTGCCCTGACGTCGAGTTCGATGCATTAACTTCCCAATTGGAACACTTTGTTCTTTATATTCGCTAGCAGCACTCTACTACAAGACGTGAAGCAAGCCGTTCTCTTACTGAACCTGCGACGAACCCTTCAACCGAATAATGTGGCTGTGAACTCCGTACTTCGAATCAGCTCATGCGAATGAATAATCGGCTATGATCGACCTCTATGGAGTGCCATAATCGCTACAAATCCTTTGCACGCTATTGGAATAATGCCGATGCTAAGCCTGCCGCTCCCTGCTCTTCAAGTCTGCTGTGATTGATGGATGAGTCCTAGAAAGAATAAGCACTCGTCAGCCAAAAATAGAGGCCAGTCTAACACAAGACATCTTCTCGGGCCACCTTGCATCCTCAGAATCATGGCTTTCCAGAATCGTTAATTCTTCGAGGTCTTGACAGTATATCGTACTTTTGAACGTCAAGGTATGAAACGACTGTAGCGTCGTGTCCAAGATTTTAGGTTCTCCATTGTCACTATTCACAGAAGGTCTGTTCAAAACCGTCATAGTTATGGACGAAAACCAAAAATGTCCCCTTGTGTCCATCGATGGACATGAGCAGTTGTAGACGGGGCTACCAAAAAGAGCACCAGCCAATCAATATGGATGACAAGCGAAGAGAAAGCTCGAGAAAGTGCAGTTGTGCAATGAGCTTCTGAATATTACATCTTTCTAACACAGAGAAACGAAATTGTCTGGCGAACTGTCTGATGCTATTCGATCCATTCCCGATTTACGCCACGAACTCGACGTCCGATTGGAACTGTTGCAGCGTTTGAGAGAGAATTGGACCTGGCTCACAAAATTCTGCCAATTGACAGATCGCTTCTGTCTTCCCGGGCAACCCTGAGAAAACTGGGCATCTACGAATGTGGTTCGGACTGGACTTTGACCCTCGAATCTTGCATTTCATGACAACGGAATTTTTTACCGCTTACGTTCACGTGGTTTGGTCTTAGTCTAGAAATACGAGGTAGGCGACAACGTCCAGAAAGGAATGCCGTATGCCTGCTCCAGCTATAATCGCGACAAAAAGGAGAACCTGCCTACATAGGAACTGCTACAAACGGTCTCTACTCGGTTTTTCAGGTGGTCGTAGTCACTGCTGAGCGGTCGTTAGCGAACGCTTCATGACTATAATCATATACTGGGTCGCTAACAACTCGTTCCGACTCCACACAGGTCTTTCACAACGTAGAAGTAGGCAGAATGACTTCACGAATATCGGCTTTTATAATTATAGCCTTACCAATTAGTCTTTCGAGCTGCCTAACTTGATGGCTCCTCTCCGAGAACGGTATATATTCGACTTCTGCTCCGAAAACTATAAACGACCGAAGGATTCAGGTCTTTAGGGTTATTATAGAACGAAAAAAGGAAAGCAAAGGCATCAGAAACATTACACACGAAGCGCCATGAATCCATCTCATAATAAGAGTCATGGAAACGATTGGAAGGCCTTATTTCTGCATTAGGGGACGGAAAAACAAGCTCATCCCGTTCTTATGTGCCACTATCAGTCCTGGTCCTTGATGCGTGGAGATTAGGTAGCGCTAGACTGATCATCTACGCATGAACGAATATAAATAGGGACAAAACCCTGCAAATCTATGCGCCCACATCCTAATGGGTGGTCGTTTGTCCTTCGTAGTCGGCACCCAAATACCCAAATGGGAATCGAATAGATTGTGAACCAAACGTCCTTAGGAATGTTTCTTCCTGCCTCACTCGTATCCACTAGATACAGACTTGACCCGGAGTAGGACTGAACCTGTGACTGGTTTACGATAGTTGCGCCTTAACACAGTAAGCTTTGAAACATCATGTATGAAGTGGATCATGCAGAAAAGTCATGAACGAAACCATGGGAAGATGAAAGGTGAACAGCAGGAGAAAAATCGTACTGTAAATCAAATTGATAGGCATTAACGGCTTCCCTCCCAGTGATTCCATTAATGCTCCAATGCCATGGAAACGTCGTTTTCAGGAAATCAGCACTTTACAACTAATTACATTACGTCTAGGTAAGAGTATAGGAGTGTAAAATGAACGATTTTTTTAGGACACATTATCAGCTCAGGGGATAAGACGAAAGGTAATTAAATGGAAAAAGTGGTAAACAACGTTGTTTACCAATGATTTCCAAAAGAGCAAAGGTGTGAAAGCAAAATGCGGTAGTGGAAAAAGGCTCCGAAGAAAAGGAGTTCAACTAACAAAAAAGTATGTTTCTTTTACAGTTCATTTACATTTATTTACTTACTTATTTATTTATTTATTTATTTATTCATTAAAGCTATTTGTGAACATAATTACTCTACTGCCCATATTATTGACCACTGTTATTATTTTCTTCATTATTTTTAATATAGTTACGAATATAAGTTATAAGTTACAGTTATAAGTATTCTATTAACCGAACGTCAGCTTCCTGCTGGAACAGTGACCAAATAAATAAGAAAATAAATAAATAAATAATGAAATAAAGCGACAGATGAAAGTGAGTACCAGATGGCACTTGAACTGCTCTGATGAATTTCATCTTTGTTTTTGTTTTCCATGAGATGAGACAACAAGGAAACTAAATTGTTTTTCGGAGTATCCAATAAGTAACTAAATAGTAAACATCGTCTTCAGCTGGACCAATTTCTTTTCAGGGCTTATTCGCCAGGAAGACAGAGCTAAAGTGAAGCATGAATTTCGAAAAGTAGTCTAGAAATGCTGAAAATCTGATGTGTTTTGCCTGGGCCTCCATAGCAGTAGTGAGTATGAGTTGAGGGTAAAAATTACTCAAAAGCTATAAAGAAAAATAGAGTTGATCCGTAGGTCGCTATCGGCTCTACAATCCAATGCCATGATTTTCCCCCAAATTTTACCTTACTTAATGCCCTTATTCCTGGAGGTCTGCTCGAAGGTGGTTACTTACCCCAAACCCCGTCCCCGTTCTCACCTTAGGCTTGCAACTTTACCATGGAATTCAAATCATTACCATTCATCTGGACCTGAATCTGACCTACTAGAAACTTCTTTTAGACTGTGAATACGTTCGTGTCAGATGAATTTATTAGCATAAATAAAAGCGAATGTGGCGTGACACAAGAAGAAGTTGTGTTCCACGGAATACGGAAAGGAGTACGAATCGAAGGACAGGTGCATATGGGTAAGATGTTTGAACAAGTAGTCCTGAACAGGTGGACCTATTGTCCCAATGTCGTCAAGAATAACTCATTTTAGAACTTTTTGAATATCTACTTGAAAGCTAAGTTCAGCAGTTCTAAAAGTGCAGTACTCAAAAACAGTTGGCGAGCAAAGTCCGAAGACGTAGGTGGTCCATGTTATAGCGTATGCCTCCCACGGCTTCCATACCTTATTCACAAGAGTTTTTTGCTTGAAAGAAGCCAGAAATATGCAGTGTTAAGAAAGCTACCGTGCAAATCAATAAATCGATTGAATGAGTTCAAGATGGGATTACATTTCAAGGGAAGCAAGAAAAGGAGGAAAAAAGTCGGTGAAGCATTTCTGCTTGAGCTGCTTTATCTTGGAGGAAACGAAGTTCTTCTATTGGTCATGTACTGTGAGATTAAGCCATGCACTGGTTATCGGCGGTGAGTTTTTGTATTTTGATTGTACACTGTAGATCAGAAGCAGCTCAGGTTCAAATTAGAACGAAATGCCTGAGCAATTCCAGATATAGACGAAGAATCGAACTGACTATAGGAGACTATGATGGTGGCCGAAGCCACTGTGCTGGTAGCACCTCAGACCTGTTGAGTGATACAGCTGTAAAAGATGTAAAATAGAAAAAATGGTTCGGAGCGAATCGAACTGGACAACGAATACGGACACCTGTTCTCTGAGGCGCCTCATAAGTCACAGCAGCGATGAATTGGTGTCGCTTCTACGTCAGAGAACATTCGATGTCGGCTCGTTTGACGCCCACTTGACCGTCATTTTAGAAAAAAAACTCGAACAAAACCTCGAAGCAGATGGGGTATACGGTAATCGGGAACTTAAGATTGATGGGATGTAGATGAAACAGTGAGAAATCGAAGATATAATTACTTTATCGTCACAGGGTAAGGGTAGCCAACGTAACCGACGACGTTCCCGATAGACTGCCGTGGATGGGCGGAGCTTGAGGCGAACACGATGGGAGGGGCGAATGAGGCGAAGAAGCAAAAGTGCATCGCTCCGGCATTGACGATGGCCCGAACGTGACGCTGAAGACAATTTGTAGGATTCCCGGAGCAAAAAAGGCTTTCTTAGAGTTCGCCTTACGCAGCCGACTTCCTGTCGAATGTGAATAGAAGTAGAGCAATCAATTAGAGTAGCAGTAGAGTGGAGGAAAACTGGAAAGGACCCCCTGAATGTTCCAGCAAAACATGGCGAACCCCAGAGCTTTCGCAGTTTGAGCCAGAGCTGAACTAATGAGTATGTTCGGCTATCGCTCTCTGTTCCCCTAGGCTCCATGACGAGAGGGGACGCCCCCGCGTAGGGAAGCTACCAGCCAAGAGAGACAGCCTGCAATTGAAGGTCGACCGCCAACGGACCTATTTTCATGAGTTTCAAACGATCCTGGTAGATAAAGAGATAAAAAACGATACGGGTAGTGGAGTTAGGCCAAGTTCCATGCTGGAGAGGGCCTCATACCCACCTCATATTGTAAAGTTGACAGTTTCGATGGTAGAGTTGGAAATGGAGGCTGGAGATTGTTATGCAACAAAAAAGGACCGCTTATGTAAAAAAGTTTCCGGCAACGTTGGAAAACTTCAACTGAATGCTCCTACGCTAAAAAAGTTCCGCAAAACTTCCTAGAGGCAACAGAAAGTTGCTAGATCGGCAAAGGTGGTGTCACCGTATGTGTAAATCATAAAAAATAGAAACAAAAATGAGAAAAAATAGGAAGCTGGACCTACAATTCCGTCCAGATCCGTGCACCTCTTAGATATGCTCCCCTTCCTTTCAAAATTATTGTGAAACGCAGAAAAACCCGACTATACAACTCAAAGGGGCCTAAAAAGGCTGCGAAGTCCACTCCGATGTAACAGAGGGTTAGGCGACACACAAAACGAACAAAAACTCGCCATTTGTCACGAGGAATCGGGGTCTAGAATGGCTAAGCGACAAATTGCCGCCAATTGTAGCCAATCAGTAGTGTACGTAGTATAGTCCTATTCATATATGTATACATAGTAACAAATTTCCGGTAACACAAGTGTATGTAACCACATGATGCCAGCTGATCACACATTGCCACAATAATTAAAAACCGTTACATTGAAGTGGAAAAACACGGCAGGTGTTCGTCTGGGATGGATTGCTTGGGGGAACTGCATCAACCGGGGAGGTTCCGTACCGACTCGAAACCGATACTTATCAGTGGGTAAACCTTGGTGAGGCTAACCTGGGAGTCGAGGTGGCGACGGAGAATGGCCATGTTCGCCAAAAAGGCAAAAGGTCATTGACGTGCATCGGTGGAGTTTTTCTTCTCTTTTTCTTTCTCAGCCAAGACCTTCCACCGACCGGACCATACTAAAAACTTCCAAAAAAGTTCTCAAGTTCCAAGTGCCGCTGCAGAAGATTAGAAAGGGATGCCGAACATATCAAAGTGGGTCGTAAGGTCCAGATAGGTCTGAATCACCTGAGGTATACCGTTTCATACCTGCTGGACATACCAGTACGATTTGAGAACCCTTCAAACCCTACTCAGCTGGTTAGACCGGAGAAGGGTAACCTGAAAAAGCCAAAAAGAAGCTAACGCCACCTATCCCCTCTGAGGCCCACCAACATATTCCGACAGTCCTGACTACCAGAGTTATGGGTAGAGAACCTATTTTTCTTCTAATTTTTAGCCTTTTTCATGGGATTCTTGAACATTTCAGGCGATTGCCAGGGCATAAGAGAAGAAGAGAGCGACATTACGGGAACCTCTACAAAGCCTATTAGGTCCTAGGGGTTGTCTTGCCCATCTCCATGAGTGCTAGTTAAGCTGTTAAGAGGCTTGCCGGGTCTTGATGCATATGCCCTTCTGCGTTCGTGCACTTGTTGGCATGTCCACTTATCACTTCAATAACAAAAGGCTTACGATCTTCAGGCAGAAATAGTCACTCGAATAGCTAGCTGGAACGGTTCTTTCTTCACAGGACCCTTCACCGCATATTGGATCGAAGTTGAGGAAAGATTTCAACGCAACAGCGACGTTTTGGTTCTTGAAAATGGTTTCAGCATCAATCTGCAGCAGATGCCCCATAATTTCTTTGCGAAACATTTTTCATGTGGGGAGAAATGTAATACATCCTGAAGCAATGACGCATATTACAGCATGAAAATCGGCTATTTGTCTTAACACTGGCGAGATTAATGTATGAAAAGACCTAATGGCAGCAAAATCGAAATTTTCAGTTCAACAACGCCCACAAAATGGTTTGGTGGCTAAGGTATTCCAGAACTATTCACTTTGTGCTGGCTGACTCAGCAAAGAAGAACCAAGTCGATGACACGGCGTAATCCAGGGATGTTGATCGTATTACCTTACATAAGTGCATTATTACACTATCTTGACCGAGCGCTAATCCTTTTGCCAAAGGTCAGCTCTCAATCTACGCACCATCGATCTGGTTAATCCAGCAGCCGCAGAGTCGGAGGGACTCCATACATTGAGGAGATAGGGCAGCAGAAAGGGATACTTACACCTGAATTAGGTACTAGATCGGAGCCCACCCCGAGCAAATAGCTTAGTTCCATCTAAGTTGACCCATTGGTTTCAGATCTATCCAGAATGGCGAAAAACCGATTTGAACGTGCTGACTTGCTCCCTTCTAGTGATGTAAGCACTCAAATGTATTAACAATAAGAATGGTAACAGACGGCATGGCGCGGCCAGAATTTCGGGTAGCCGGAAAGAGCAACGTCTCAGGGGACCGACTGGATGGGAATAATTGGCGATTGGACTTTTCGCAGCGATCAATCAATGATTGATGAATAATTTCTCACATGCAGGCAATCGTGCTTATAAACCACACAAAATCAGAGTCAGATTGGAGAAGCAGATGTTTCAGCCCATCAGCATGAGCGGGAAACTGCCGGAACAGAATTTCTAGCCGGCAAAGACAGCATATGGAGAAATACTAGAATAGACTGATGCTCTTGGGTCTACAGAACAGCGACTTCATGCACTGAACGGTAGAACTTCAGGGAAGGAAGGCCGTCGTTCAATGTTCGAGTAGGACCGTGGACTGTAACGGGTCCACTGAAGAAAATGTGCAGAATCCATGGATAGAGATGGTCAGTGAAGAAATCAAATGAGACACGGGCAGTGCAGCGTGCAGCCGGCAGCAGTGCCGCCGTTGACGGCGTCAGCATCGTCTAACTGCCTGACGAATAGCTCTAGAGACCCCCATTCGTATCGATTCAGAAACATCGACGCCAACGCACGTATTCGGGATGGTGCGGTTCAAAGACGAAGAATCTCGAACGACAACATCATTACAGAAGAAAGTGATGATGATGACTGAACGAAATGATCATGAATGATCGATGATTGCCCTTGGGACGAGTCTGAGCCATGCACCTATTGACTGTTGTACGACGTAAACGAGATTCTATAGAGTTCGGGCAATGTCTACCGGTGGTGCGTACTGATGTTTTTGTTATGATCCCATCTTCAACTCATATTAGCAACCAGTCAGTCAAGGATGGCAGTCAAGGCTGACTGGGAGCTATGATTGCTTTCCTTTCATGGCCACATTGCATAACAGTCTCACGATTCCAATAGGCCGGTTTACACACGCACTTGTCACGAATTCCTTTAAGGAAATCGTTTTCCATATATGGAAATCGCTTTTTTCCGTCTTTCTCCCAGGAATCAATACTTTCTGTGAGTAATGTGATAGAAAAAAAACAAGATTCATTTTAAAACTAATTGAAAGTCAAGGAAAGTCTCAGGCCAGTAGTGAAAAATGGTCTGACGGGTCGAATAAAAAGAATTCTTTATTATTAAAATATATAAATAATAAACAAACATACAAAGTTTTTAACACGAATATACAGAAATAAACACAGTAGTATGATAATAGACAAATAAATAATAATAATAATAATAGATATGGTAGAATAATATGATATCACTCAGTAATATATAATAAAGCATGATCTACTCATTATATTACGTAGAATTACATAATAATTCATTTTGCTTCAAATTTTGAACATAATAAAATGGCGTACTTTTTTACTTACAGTAATCCATGACTCTTCAGGGAAGCTCTTGAAGACCTATGAATTACAGCATGTAAAAAGTAGTAACACTGTGTGATTTATAATAGTGGATAATGTGTGATACTTAAATATAAAGATCAAAGGATAAAGTCTTGGGCGTTAATCAATACCGTCAGAGGGATGCGCCCTGCATTCGGATTCCATTCAGAACCCTAGTGGCTTATTGACTGCGCGTGAGGCCTATACAATGACTTGCGGTGGCCAGCCGATGTACAAATCAGTGCTTTTATCCTCCCAGACGAATTTGCTACCCGGATAGATGGCCTGTTTGGTTGACATAGGCAAATATCGACCCGAGATTTGATCCCAGGTCCGTGCACGTGTGATTGTGCGCTACTTGCTATTAGACCACCTCCGCCCAAATACCAAAATATACCATGCAATAAAACAATGTGCAATAAAAATACAAATAATGTTGAATCGCTTGGGAGCTTTTACTGGAAATGTGTTCTGATTTTGTTTGCTTAATCCCATGTATATCGTGCAATAAACGCCAATATTGCTGTTATGTCGTCGCACCGATTAAAATAAATATTTGTATTGTTGTGACGCAAAAGATAAGAGAAATCGATAATCAGTCAATCTCCGCCCACACATGAACCACTTGTTTGCCAAAAAGGGCAACTGGGAAAGAAGGTCTATAAGTGGCTTTGAAGGCGTGCTTCCATCTTAGTTCTCCCCAACTTCTTCGCTTCAATATTCGATAGAAGTAAGGGAGGCCCGCACAAATCAGATTACTTCAGTCCGGACTATATCATTCTATAAAGTAAATTTTTGCCAAAATTAAAAAAAAATATTTTATAAAATCCAAACTAAAAAAATCAATAAAATTTGTTTACTTAATTAATTATTTTTTCTATTTTTTGCCACTTAAGACATTGTGCTTCTACCTCTGAACGGTCAAAGCCAGTCATCCAGTTAACCAGCCATAGTCACCGTAACCCAGAAGGGAGGCAAATCGGCAAAATCAGTCTTCCAGTACGATTCAAAAGGCTTGGGCCGCCCGAGTGGCGTATTTGTATACCTGCCAGGCTCTTCTGTATTAAATTTCCATGTATAAGCTACAACTGGGCAGATGCGGTCAAACGTTTGATACCGGCAATTCGCAGTCAAATATTTACCTCAATACCAGTCCCGATTGACCTCAATTGAAGGCAAATGCAAGCTTATGCAAAAAAAAAAATAAATTCCTAAGTAAACAAACAGCATCAGTCACCGCAATAATATGAACCAAACAAAATTCCAGGGATCATGAAACGGCAGTGGCAGTGCTATTATCGTCGCCATGGTCAATGAACCGAGTCAAGCCAAGGATCGGGCTAAGCCATGCCCTCGGATGCGCAAAGAACTTTGAAAGGATCGAATCATGACAAAACTTGGTGTTTATTTCTGTACTTGGTAATAATGATAATAATAAAGCAAGAGGTAGTAAGTTTGCCGTTCAGAGCTACTGATCTGACTTCATACTGAATCTCACCATTGGGGCTATCGTAATTTTACTGTAACTGCCACCCTTGAGTGGAACTGAACCGTAGAAGAAGTCCAGCATACTCAGCAATGGGTAGCAAGAGTTAATGTACTGTTATTTCTTCCTGTGGTGTGACATTACTATTGATTTCCTCCGTTTATGATGTCATTTGTTCTAGAGAGACTTGTACTGCTTTTCACATCTTGAATATCACAAAGATCACTTCCGAGTACCGGATCAGGCCCAGAAGGAGCCGTCATACCGAACATCGCAGCTCTTAGTACATCTTCTGAATTCCCATTTGCGAGCAGCTATTCCTCCATTTCAACCAGAATCGCTCTCTCAACAAGATTTACCGACCTAAAGCCGAAGTACACAGCTGCTGACAGCGAGATTTCGTGAAACCTTAACTCTTCTAGAACTTGATCCCCCAACTCTTGACGAGGACAACGAACTATCAAGGAATATTAAAATAGGACAAACAGTTTTTAGCTTCTAGGACCTCATTTTTCCCATTCTGAGTAGTACATTTGTCAATTGAACGTGAAACGACGAATGTCCTATGCAGCGTGAATGCACGAAATCGAATCTGGCATGTGGGTGTTACTGGCCATGACCACGTGTGTTGGGATGGGAAAAGAAATGATGCAAAATAGCGCCGAGGAAAGAAAAAACTTCGGACTGCGTCAGTGCGCCCGCAAATGGCTTCATACAACATACCACAGAACACACAAAATGACGAAGACAGCAGACGTAGCTGGGAAAGGGCGCTCATTAGTGGAATATTTGAAGATGAATTTTAGAAATGTCCACGAAAACTACAAGGACCACATGACGGTCTAAGAAGTATGCCCGTACACGAGGCAATTCCTCTCATTTCGCGAGAGGAGTAGAAAACGGATACATGGCGTAATCCCAGTCGTTTTTCTTTTCGAAAAGTTAATAGACAGAATGACTTTTTCAAAGAGCAAATTCTTTCAATGAATTTCTGCTATATAAGCTTAGAATTCATTATGCTACTGTAATACCCCTATTTATAATTGAATATTAACAATATTATTAAGGCTATTGTTCACAATCAATATGTTCGTGAGGAAATGCCAGATCGGAGAGCTGCCTATAGCGTCGACAGCATCGCTCCATTTAGAACAAGCACTTCAAGCTCAACTAAGTAACAGGAGACTCGATCAATAAATAAACAAATAAATAAATGAATAAAGCAGCTTTCAGGTAAATAAAGTTCAAACCAGTGCGTAGAGAATGGATGATTAAATGCGAATCCTTCAAGTTTTTTAGGAGCTTGTTATTCTACAGAGCAGACAATCAAATAGAACTAAATAGATTAAATTGAGATATTTTTCCAAAAATTATGCCCTTAATCGAGCATATCTTGATCAAATGAAAAATTTACGTGAGAAATTATACATAATGTAGAGCCATGGGCAAATATTAATGGACCAACAGCCTAATGATGCCTTACGAACGTCATCCTCCTGACGATGAGCTGGGTTATAAATGACTATGGCCGTTTTTTCTTAGAAAACTGATGAGATGGTATGTTTTTGCAAAACGCAGCATTCCTATGTAGATTATCTCAAAAGTCATGCATCATATCCTCCCTGAAAGTCGCAATCACCTATGAGGCACTGAGAACTCCGAGACAACTTTACACATACCTTATTGGTGGGACATCGAGCTACAATACCGTAAAGCTATGCTTAGCCTACCAATCAACCTACTTTTACTATCATTGTTAGAATCGCTTTGAAAAACAATCCAAATCTGATCCTACTTTATAAGATGGACAGAGAGCGTCCTGAAGACCCGATATCACCACGAGCTCCGTCAATGAGGGTTTACGGTGGTTCGTAAGGGACCAATTTCCCTCCAGAACCGTCGCTGAGGACAGAAATCACACGATTTGAACATTCCAACATATTTTCTGACTTTTTCTATCTGGAGTTGACCTTGTCGCGCTGACTCTTTGAAAGTGAGACCGAGGACATGCTTTTTCTCCGTCCTCCTTAATTAGCTTCTCGAGTCCTCCTTTAAACTGATATTCCCCTACTGGAAACTATTTTCACTTTTTTTTTGAATTTGAGACACTAGCTTCTTCACGATGAATCCCCGAACTTTACCAATTAAGAAAAGTAAGTCAAATAATAAATGAACAACGATATGAATGATTAATCATTGATCTAAGTTTATGTTGAGAGATAGTTTGGAATTTCATACCATTACCAATATGATTGTAGAGACCTTTTAATCGGGTATACTGAGGTGATTGACGAGACTTACCGAGAAGAAATGTTTAAAATTTTTTTTTCCTTGATAAACTTCAAAGTGCCCTGTAGTTGCGGCATGAAAATAGTTTCGAGCCTACTCACTTATAAATTTAGAAAAAAGAGCAAAACGGTTACATTGTTGGTGTCTGAGCAGTGTTTAATGGGGGCCGGATTTAAAGGTCACGTATTGTTGAAGAATGTTTGAATGGGATGGGGTGGAAATGCCACTACCATTCTGTTTGGAACCCGTCTAAGCCCATCAACATCATCATCATCGTCGGCGAAACCCGATGGCAGGCAGTCAGAGCGAGAAGGATCTTCTTGAACTTTTCATCTCTCAAAACAACCCACGCCTGCATAGCTTCCACGTGTCTTTAGAAACATTAAAACGAGCAACGCTTTATAATGTTTCTGTGCCACAGTGCAACTGGGGGCGATTGATTGAAACAGGCCTGCAAGCCTGCAGATTTATTCCTCCAAACGACGATGACGGTTCTCTGGTTTCATGTCGACCAGAAACACGTTTCACTGCATTGCACGTCTCCAATTTCCTCCGACAATAGGGACCTTCAGAACATCATTAGGGATTCAGACTTACGTATACTTCGTCAGAATTCTTCATCGAATTCTTAGACAAGAAGTACAGGGTCCTACTACAAGTCTATAAAGGGACGGAAGGAGGGTAGGGTGGGGACAAGGGGAGGAAGAGACGGAAGGGAGGAATTCGGGAATTTCGCCTCCAGTTTCCTCTGAAAAGAGGACATTTAGAACACCATTAGAGGTCAACACTAAACACTTCGCCCGTTCCTAGAAGTATGAATTTCTACTACGAATCCATAAAGGGATGAAAGGAGGGAACAGTGAGGGCAAGGGGAGGAAAAGAAGGAAGGGAGGAACTTGTGTGGAATTTCTCCCACTGACAACTGCCTTAGGAATGTTTGTTATGTAATATGAATTTTTATGCTAATATTCCATTATTCTAAGCCTTGCTGTTTAACATTGCCTGCATAGTTTTCCAATTACTCATATTCATTCACCTGTGGGCTGGCACGCTCGCAAACTTGCTACTTTGTTAATATTTTTATTTTTTTTAATTTTCAAATAAATAATTATCATCGATGATCAATTTTCGATTTTTTTTCCAATAGTATGAATTCTTTGCCTCTTTGGCACGCATCCAAGACAGGCTTAACCTCAGAGGGTTCCCACCTACAGTAGCGCTCAAAAGTCTTCGGTGAAATGCATTGACGCTTTCTCGTTCATAACTTTTCTCTTAATAGACCGAATGACACGAAATTTGGATATGTCTAACTAGAGCATATTTCTCCCTACCCAACCCTATTTCACTGCAAAGCTGCAATATCCACAGGTAGAGTAAGGTGTTTGTTGCGGTAGTAGTTTTTGCTAAAACTAAAGTTGTTGGCGTCTGCAGTTATTCGGACCTTATGTACGTTTCTCATCTCTTCTGAGTTCGACATTAATGCTCGTACACTTTAGACATGGCAAAAAGGAAAGGACTCTTAGAAGGACCACCATTCGTATTTCCAGTTGTTTTTTTGTTCAAGCCCTTTTGGATATCTGGAACATGATCGGATTGCAGGTTAATAGTGGTAAATATTCACACTACACCTATGCTACATATATTGGAATTTCGCTTGATTAGATCCAGTAAGAAAGAAGTTACGACTGAAAAGTACGGCTGAAGAACCATTTCACCGAAGACTTTTGAGCGCTACTGTATGTTACCCTTCTGAAACTATTCCAATAGTAACTCAACTGGTAGCCGAATTTGACGACAAACTTAAGCCAAGTAAGCCGTTACTTCCGATCTCGCATGCCAGGTGAATGACTAGTTTGAAAAAAAAATTACTGAGAAGAGTTAAAATTGATGGAGGGTTGGACATTACTACCAGAACATTCTATTGCTCTTGCTGTCACCGAGCGGAAGGTAATCTCACCTGGATTGCATCAGCAATCAAGTTTTTTTTGGTAGTTTTTCAGTGTCCACGGCTCAGTGGTTTTAATATGGTCGAGCGAAATTCGAGTGTTCGTGTGTATGTGGAATTGTTCCAAACCCATATTCACACATTCGAACTTTGCTCATCAATAGTAATACCTATCTAAGCGACTTAGGTAGTTTTTTCGTTATCCGTTCCTGGCACTCCCGTGGCACTTCCACTACACGTTCCCAGAAACGACTGATCAATAGGCACATAAAATTCCAAAAAGGCACTGTCTTGAATTACCAGCACTGATTACGATGCAATGGACAAAAGCGAGGAATTTCGATTGGTCAACCTCAAAATGTACTTACATGCACGTGGCATGGAGGTGCTAGAACGGACGGCATTGAATGAGGGGTCGCAAGTACTCAACACATACTCAAAAAAGACAAGTGGATCTTCCCCATGAAGTCTTCCCAAACGTTCAGAAGATTATACCGAATCTCAGGCAATTTCAGCTAAAATAAGGGACAAATTCAGGCTCAAGCCGATTTTCATTTTACTCTGATAGAGCTGAATGAAGTCACGAAACTATGACCACTAGAATAGAATAACTAGTAAAGAGGAGTAGAGTACAATGTTCAGTATGACTTTGGGAGGTCGTACCTGCTGCTCAGATCTACACTTATGTCGGAACTGGGTGAAGGTGTTTTTTAATCGAAAAGTTTAGCTAAGCAAAAACCTACTTCCTAGACGAACTACTCGATTAAAAATCACCTTCACCCAGTTCCGACCTAAGTGTAGCTTTGGGCCGCAGGTACGACCTCCCAAAGCCATAGCAGGGAAAACAACACTCGTAAAGAAATTTCCGTGTGAGACCCTTTTTAGAGAGAAAACTGATGATGAAATCAATTCAAATGAGTAATCCTGAGAGTGATTGAAAGAAATAGGCTGAATTTCCAGAAATGCAGCTACCAGCGGAGCACATTTGTTGTGACTGGGGTTCTCCATCATCTGGCTTGTCAACCTGGGCCTGACGCTGATATCGTCACCATTTTTGCAATATTTGCATGACATGGTTTTTGCCTCAGCAGGGATCAAACCAGAATGGATTGGAAACAGCTGCAGGTGTCATTCCAGCAAACTTGTCGACTGCCTATTAACCAAACTTATCAAAAACTTGCAGACAAGGATTCATTTTGGAGAAACCGGGAAGCATCTGGGACCATAAGCTTGTTGACTAAGTTTATTTTTCACAAGCCAAAAACATTTCGGTGAAAAGCCTCCAAAAGTTCAGGACCAACGTGGGAATGTACTGCTGGTATGTTTCGTCTTCTGGTGTTGTCAATTAATGCTGACAGGTGGCCCATGCCCTTTCCGGACATCCATTCATACGCATCATTGGGTGGTCACATCGATCACGAAGGATCGCGTGCTCGGGGATGAGATAAGGATGATTCGATGAGACCATCGTGCAGGATAATGCCAAGTGACGTAGTTGCCGTTGCAATAGGATTGCAAGAGGGAGAAACAGGCAGTCACCCAAACGGGAAGCTTAGTTATGGGGACCATAAATTTATAGGCTATAATCTAGCCGACCAAACATCCGACCTTCACTTAATTGCCGTATGACTGAAAAAGGCATCATCAATGTAGCCATTCGTCCTTGTCGTTCCCAGTGGTTCCATTGACAGCTAGAACGATCCCCATGCTGGTCATTAGAGGATTGATGGCTGGGCTGGCTGATTTTTGACGCCCTAAGAAATCCATGAGCAACGGTACTCCTCCGTAGCGACAAAGGAGGGGCTGATGTTCCCAGTTAAAGTAACCTTGGAGCTTTAGGAGGAACAATTACACTTTTACGACCTAATCGATGTGAAAACATTACCTCTTCACACTACTTTCCATCAAAGAACTTAAAGTACTGCCCCATTAATCGCCCATTGCACGATGCAAATAACCTCTCAATCCGCCCACACAATGCCCTTTTACCTCCATCATTGTATTAAGTTTAAGAAGTGAGATATCAATGTATTTACTTGTACTTCGTACCAGACTGAGCCATAAATAGTATGGACACATTAGAAGTGTTTGGTTTCGTTTTCGGCTGTTCTTTATTCAGCCATGCATTAGCACAAAAAGAGAAAAGGTATCACTACAGACGTTTAGATGCCCCACCTACTTCTCCAATAGGTGCTTTATACATTCTTTATGACAGTAATTACAGTAAGAGGGATATTACTACATCAGTTACTATTCTACTTTTACTTACAGGTACTTTTCTCGTGGTCAATAATGGTCTTGATCGATTTACGTTTATTACTAATATCACAGGTACTGAGCATTTTTGGTATTTTCTTATTTGAAACATGAAAAATGCTACATATTCTGTACATGGTAAATGTATAATTAAAAAATCCTACTTACTATAAAGCGCTTAGTCTGTCTGTCCGTCTGTCTGTCTGTCCGTCTGTCTGTCTGTATGTCTGTCACGAAATTCCTTAGCTCCTTTAGATCTGCCTGGAGAGACCGGGTCAAGTGTGGGATGGGTGGGCCAGGTCTCGAGAAGTATAAAACACACATCAGCTTGGCGGAGCCCCGCCCACAGTGGGCGTGGCGTGCCTCGAAATGAGCCCTACCGAGGACCATGATTTCAAATTCAGCCACAAGACGGCCTCAAAATTGGGGTTTAAAGGTGGCTTGAGGTGTGCATTGGTAAGTTAGATCGAACTGGGGAGACCCACCCCCGATGGGGGGGCGTTCTCCAAAAATGCAGTGCTTTATGAAAACATTTATAACTCGGTTTGGAGAAAGCCGACAGAGCGGGAAAAAGTTGGTGTGGGAGGAGCATTGTCGGAGGTGTCTCCAGCATAAATGACGTCGGCGGAGGCCCGCCCACAATGGGCGGAGCGTGCCTCGAAGCTCACATCCCTTCTTACATTTATATACGAAAATCCATAATTCCGGTTCCCATGGACGTAGAGAGTTCAAATTTGGTAGGAGTACAGGCGTCATGGAGGCAAAACTCGTGGTGGGTGGCAGAACCAGACTCCGCCCACAATGGGGGGGGGTTTGGGCGAAAATTCATAACCCATGTCCTCATGGACCTAGAAAGTTCAAACTTGGTAGGAGCACAGGCGTCATGGAGGCAAAACTCATGGTGGATGGCAGAACCAGACTCCGCCCACAAGGGGCGGGGTTTGTGCGAATACTCATAACTCCTGTCCCCATGGACCTAGAAAGTTCAAAATTGGTAGGAGTACAGGCGACAAGATGGGAACACCTATGGTGGGTGGCAACACCGGACTCCGTCCACAAGGGGCGGGGTTTGGGTGAAAATTCATAATTCTGTCTCAATGGACCTAGAAAGTTCAAGTTTGGTAGGAGTACAGAAACCGCGATGGGGAGACTTATGGTGGGTAGTAGAACCAGACTCCGCCCACAATTGGCGGGGTTTGTGCGAATACTCATAACTCCTGTCCCCATGGACCTAGAGAGTTCAAACGTGGTAGGAGTACAGGCGTCATGGAGGCAAAACTCATGGTGGGTGGCAGAACCAGACTCCGCCCACAAGGGGCGGGGTTTGTGCGGAAATTCATAACTCCCGTCCCCATGGACCTAGAAAGTTCAAAATTGGTAGGAGTACAGGCGACAAGATGGGAACACCTATGGTGGGTGGCAACACCGGACTCCGCCCACAAGGGGCGGGGTTTGGGTGAAAATTCATAATTCTGTCTCAATGGACCTAGAAAGTTCAAGTTTGGTCGGAGTACAGAAACCGCGATGGGGAGACTTATGGTGGGTAGTAGAACCAGACTCCACCCACAATGGGCGGGGTTTGGGCGAAAATTAATAACCCATGTCCTCATGGACCTAGAAAGTTCAAATTTGGTAGGAGTACAGGCGACAGGATGGGAACACTTATGGTGGGTGGCAGGACCAGACTCCGCCCACAGGAGGCGAGGTTTGAGCGGAAACTCATAAATCCGATAAAGGTCTATAATGAAAATCAGCTCATGCTACTCTGTCTCTCATGGCTAGAGCCCCTAGCGCGCGCGAGAGCGTGCGTAGCCGCCTGGTACAAAAAATAACAAAGTAGTAAAAACGGTATAGTGATAAAGAACTTTGAAAAACTTGAGGTATATCAGTTTATTCGAATGTGGAATGTATTGTTTAAAAAGATTTTCATTTGTCATTTACTATACATATAGGAAATATGAGCGATGGTGGTGCAGTGCCAAGCGCCGCACTATCACTCGCATGATGACGGATTCGAATCTCAGATCCCCCTCTGTCAACCAAGGCATCCATCTCACTGGGGTCGGATAATTGGCATCAGGTTCGTTTGGAAGGATAAACGTACTGACTTCTACATCGGCTGGCCACCACATACGCACCCAATCCAATTTCTACTAATATTTCGAGTGCAAATTGAATGCAGGGCGCATCCCAAGGAGGAGGTTGATCAGAAAAGATTTAGTCCCAATCTTTTTAAGTAAAGCTTCTGTAATGTAGTAATGAGGAAATATGAGCTAATGTGTTAATATTACATGATGTAAAATAATATCATGTAGTATAATTATAGACCTTGCCATTCACGTGAGCCAAAGTGCGCCCGTACCGCGATATGTATGATGCTAATTCGAGGTTCTACGTGATAAAATGAATAGTAAACTGGCCAAACACTTGAAAACGCAACGATTTCTCGAAAACAGTGTACTATGCACTATGTACTTCTTTCTGGATTGACTTCTTGCGAAAATCATATTTCATTTGAACTTTCAAGGAAGATTTATGGCCATTGTGTGAAGTATGGTTGAAGGGGAGGATTGAATTACCGAACACTCGGGGAAGAAATTCCATTTTGAATGTCTACTAATGGACGGTTACATTTCAAAGCAGTTCAATAAAAACTAGGATTAAGCTGTCGGCTTTAAGGGAGAGGGAGGTGGACGGGGAAGGGGAAGGGGGGGGGAGGCATACAACTGCTAGAATTACAGCATCCTTCAGGCTCAGGGCTTACAGCGACTAAGGCTATGATCAAAAAATGATCCCTATTTAAACATCTTTAAGAATTACAATATTCTTTGGAATTCTTCGGCACCCAAACCACTAACACGTAGTTTAAAATTAAAAATTTCGATAGCAGTCAATTCTAAAAACTACAGTATCCCTCGAAATTTATGACCCAACGACCAGGTAACTGAGCTGAGATCAACTAATCAAAACTTGGCACTCGCCTGACTTTTGAGTTAGAACTTCTAAAAAGGGCAACCCAATAGACAAAGGCACGACATGAAAATATTTTCCAGACAGCACGCAAGCCGAAAGCCCTTAAGCCTCTACACGATGTCCGTCAGGCAATTAGTAGTAATCGATTCACCTAGTCCACATCCTAGTTCATCATGGAATTTTCCCGCAAAACAAATCCACTACCCTAAAATTGAGTGTTCGGTGGGTGACCCGATCCTTGCGGTTTCCCAAAAAAATTTGCCCTCCGATAACGACCTCACAAAATGAACGTCAAAAGCAGAGCGGACTATGAAAAGCGAATGGCATCTAACAGTGGTGGGAAAGGGAGATTACGAGGCAAAAAAGTACTTTCACCATCTGCTTCATGCTATTCTAGAACCACCTGCACCACCAAATGGGACGCTGCCATTATTTTTACAACACTGAATCACGAAGCAAGTGTTTTGGCAGACTGAATTCATTTCTCAGAACCAGTCATTTTTCTGAGAAAGAAATCTTACGGAAAGCTGAACAACAAAGCTAAAAGAAGCTACGAAAAGTGTACGGTCTCAAAAATGGTGAATCATTAAAATAATGAAAAAAAAATTATAGAAATAATTGTATAGACTTAGTTGAACAGGTTTGAAGGAAAATATTGAATCGACAGTTAGTAAGCATCAATTGACCACTATAACGAACGAAAAAATCGATAGCGCATTCTCGGAGCTGCTACGCGAACGCGCGCGGCCACTTCTGCGGTTTCGTCAACTTACCAGCCAAAGCGATATAGGGGCTTCCAAGGATCATTTATTACCAGAGATCATTTATTATTATGGTGTAGCGAATTAAAAGGTAGAGAAAGAGGGAAAGGCATTGGGGCGACTCTGTCCAGCGTGATCCTAATGGGTGAATCTATTTGACCCATGTTTTAAGGGCACAATAGATACTATCACCGAGCTGATTTCTAAACGGCACTGGACCCATCCCAAATAAGTCCCACTGACCAAGATGGAGATTCCTAGTTTGCTTACATATTTAATTATTTCTATTTTACGTATTGGAGCGTAGCCGAACCGATCGCTCATCGCTTCGATGACGTCTGGCGACCAAAGCTACCCCAGTTCAAACCACAATTGAAATAAATGACACAAGACAATGACAGTAAATGTTAATCAATGGTTTCCAAAAACTGTTCGATGCTCCTTCCTAATGATAATGGGCAATGACTGATGATAACGGCAAGCAGATAAAGTGATCAAGCCACTAAAAACCCTTTTCGAAGGTTCCATCTACTAGACAAAAACATAATTGTATTCGGATTTCCTTAGCCTATCTCTCAATCTCAAACCGAATTAATTTGTTCCACGAAATTCAATAGAGCCTAAAAAAGTCTGCAACCACCACAAAATCATTCCGGCCGTTTTGAAGAGCATCCCCTTTGGGAGGCTTTAGTGATACCTATCAATGATTGATTGTGGCACCAATTCTGTCAGAATAGGAGCTGAGGTAGTGGAGGCTGGACCTGGGATGAAAAGTCTCAGAGCTGATGTAAGAAAATTCCTGAGATAGGAGCTCCATTTTCAAGAAGGAATCAAACGAGGAATATGGCGATATGAAGTTTCAATTCTACAATTAAAATTTTAGTTTTTTTGCAAGCGATCTACATAACACATCACTAAGTACATATTTAGAATCACCATATACATCCGAATCGGGTCAATTTTCCCCTTTTTTCCACGCCCATTACCCCGCCCCGCCCAAATATGGACGAGATGGTTGGACAAATGCCTCATTTGACAGCGATGGGGATGGGAAGCACGTGTTTCTCGTTTTTACCTATATCATATTACCATTACTTTCGCCTACTTCCTGAATTTCTCTTTCTCTTCGCTTTCGTTAGTTGATGTATTATTGGTATTCAAAGGATATTGTGAAGGCCTTATTGAAATAATTATTCAGATTGGTGTTGAAAAATCCGAACATGGCTTTTTCAAATATTCTTCTACGACGATGCTTTTCGGCAGAGATAACCAATCTATTCAGCTGCAGCCCCAAAAAGTGCAAGCAGGCACACATCGATTCTCTGATGCAGTCGTATTGCAAAAAAAAAAACATAATGCCGCTCGAAGAACGGCTGCCAACGAAAACGAAAGGGGGATGGCAAGGGAAGTTGTTTTCTATAAATAAATAAATAAAAGCCTAATGAGGTTGAATCAAGACAAATCGAGGTCAGAACGAGGGAAAATAACATTGCTTAACCCAAAAATGAAAAAAACGAAAAAGTGGAGAATGTTGTGAATGATTCCAAATATTTCAATAGCAACGAAATCAGTTTTCTCTTTCAAAAAGGAGAAAAGTGGGCTCCCATTTTTTGGAAAAAGTAAAGAAGCCAAAGACACTAGGGCTACAGAACGTACAAAAAAGTTCCTGAAGTTTTGTAGTGAAAAAGTCGGAAGAATGAAAAAAGCCAAAATTTGTTACTACGATTCTACAAATATTCAAAGCGGACAATGTATATTTAATATTTCCAGCACGATCGATCTGACTTGGGCTATGCCCCGCTAACATTTTTTTTTTTGAGCATTTTTTTCGAGGCTAGCCTGAGTTTTCTTACCATGGAAACAAAACCATAAAGGTTAATAGGAATCAGTGGCTATTACTAAGATGAAGACGGCTTGCCAATAATGGGAAATTCAAAACCGCCAAGAAATCTCGCGGTTCGAAGATAATGACGTCCTATGAGGCTCAAGACATAATTGTCACCAAACAAGGAATCCCATGTCTGCCTCTCAGATCCTATACTGGTCCCTTAGTTCTTAACAACTAGCAAGGTAGAGAATTGAGCTTTTTTAGTTAGAGCTTCTTATGTACACCTCGAGAAAACAGGACTTCAGAGCTGTATTAGAATACAATTACGTGTTCCGCATGTGATCTTCGAACTTGCCAATTTGTCAGGCGAAATGAACATTTTCTATGAGGAACCTTGGCACAGGAAGACTGAATGCCTAATCCGATTACTCAAAGGTATAACTCTCTAACAGATTCGTTCTACAGATCAGCACTATGAAGAGAAATCGTCTTGAAACGAAATTTGGCGTGTTACAGCGAGAAAATATTCCGAAGTGAAGCATTGAAGGCTCTGATTCGGTTTCCGTCCATCAATGGACGTCATCCTCAAGCCCTCACGCTACCATTTCCAAAAAGTTTCTGGACATAACAACTTCGCCTATCTCACTTGAAACAACGTTTTTTCAAGTACCTATGCTCCGGAACTAATCTAACCAAGAATTGATTACTTAAAAAGAGGATTACCTCGAGTTGAAATCAATTGTATCAAGGAAAAAACCGTTTTGTTGTCTGGGCTCCGACACCAAAGGTGAAGGACGATGGGAAAGAGTGATGATAGAAAAGTGGTTGAATGAGGCAACAAATCATTAATGAACTGCTAATAAAAAACGATTCGCCAAAAGAAACAGCAGCGCGATCGGTCGTTTCGCAATTCAAATCTCCTGACGTCAGTGCAGCAGTTCTCAGTTATTCGTCATCGAGTCACCGCTTTCGTCAAAAGAACTTATGCTCAGTCATTGGGCGACTGCTAATCGAGTTTCCGGAAATATCCCCAGGGAATCAGCAGAAAACATTCATTATCGAGAACACCAATTGTTTCCCAGACATCTTCGACCTCCTCAGCAGGAAGTGGATCCGCACCCCACAATTAAATGTGAATCTATTCCCTATTTCAAGACAGTGCACCTCCATGCACATATCTCGGGCAGCTGATATGAATATCCTTTAAAACCAATCGCCAAGCCATCAATTTTCTCGGCACTGCTCGTTCGCCTACGCCTCCGCAATCGAAATTCATTTGACAGTTGGTGGTTGGGTTAGAAACAGGTCTATCTGGGAGAATCGAAATCCTTAACGAGCAAGACGGCAGCTGACCCGTGTAAGATCTGGTAGGGCCACAATAAAACGCGGACCACAATAAAAGAAGAACGTATTTTTGATAGCACAAGGCCTACCGAACTACATTGGTCTGTCCGGTACAGAATTAGAGGTGAACGTGGATTCCATGTTGCTAAAGAAACCACATATCAACGTATAGACAAGGAATGTGAACAATTTACCCCTATGCCTTAAATGGCTTAAGCGAACTTGAACTTAGTTCAGATGCGAGGCGCACGGAGAGCTTAGGCAACGTCGACCAACATACCCTTGGATTCATCGCAAAAGGGTTGAATTGCTAGGAGCCTGACTCCACCACTCACATAGAGAGGGGTTAACCACAATATGACCAATTAAACTGATTAAGAGTCAACTGATAAAACTATTTTAAGATATTCTTTTGATAGCTAGAGAAAGGCCATGGGCCACATATACATACTAATCAGCTGAGAAGCGCGATGCTGGACAAAACCAAAGCAGGCGATGTGCGACTGCTCTGCGAGACTAAGATTAGAGAGAAGATTAAGAGTGGGATAAGAAAGAGGGTTTGGAAAGAAGAGACGACTGGGATTCAGCTTCAGGCTTAACTCTCTCGACTCTCAAAGAGGACTCCAAAAATCAGACTTCCCTGCAATAACCCATGAAAGCCTTCACAACGGAGTCAATTCCTCGATCAACTGGTACCTTGGTTACGATCATCCCACTAACCACTAACACTGGATATCTCAGCTGTACCAAAACCAACCTTATACGTCCTGGTATAGGAGAAGATGAGTAATATTGGTCCCCTAGCTTAAGACCGCTGGATGAACGATTAGTCGGGCTAGGACCCACCATCTTCTACTGAATTAGGATGGTGAGCCCTGACATAAATAAGGTAGATTTTTACGTACATAGGGTGACCTGAACCCAGCAAGACTTCTTGGCTCGTCCTGATCCGTGCTTCTGATCTGATCTGGTCATTTCTACAGGAAGATCTTGAGCTGTTCTGTCTTTTGTTATTTGCCCACAAACCACACCCCGCTATAAGCATATGTCATGGGATTGAAAAGAAAATTGTTTCCGGCAGAAACAACTGAAATCAATTAGTTTTTTCCTCCTGAACACATGTTTCTTCACAAAAGTCCAGCGAATGTTCTCAACCTCGCTGTTTTTTACTTCCAAGATACGCTGAACGAATGTAGTTAATGTTATTGGATGGAGATGTTATGACGTCAAAGCAGATGAGCTTTGGGAGCTCACACGGCTGACCACGAAAACAATACAAGAACCCAAGAAACCAGGAATGAACCAGCTAAAAAGTAGAAATTTGGAGAACCACTGAGCTTACATAACTTCCATTGATTTGAAGTTTTGGTAAGGTTCTATGTATGCTCGTTTCTTGTATCGAATGATAAATAAAGCATAAGTAAATAAATAGGTTCTAAACAATGTACCCAGGAAAAAACTAATTTTCCAAGTTGCGCACTGTCTTTAAGAGTGAGAACAGATGTCAAAAATTCCGGCGGTACCGGGCTCCTCATAAGCTATGTTTAATGCTGTGTTGAGGATGTTGCTCATTCAGAACGCTGTCTCCCCCGTTCAGTTCGAATTTCACCTCTCACCTGCTCGATGAGGAATCTCCACTGTACCCTCGAACCATGTCATGTTACAAAACCAAAGGCCGCCTAGCTTCGAAAAAAATTGAGCAAGACTAGATAGACGACGTTCTTTAGTGCTCAGAGGCATCTCAAAGAACATGGAGCAATCGATGTGGGCACAGAACCTTGCGAGGAAAAGAAAGGAAATCAAAGAACCCGTGAAAATAAAAGTGAAACCAAACACTGCATTCAGGCAATTATTTCTGAATTCTTTCACCAATACGATCCCTTCCCTATGCAAACATGAATGAGAACTTGGAAAGGAGTCGAGTTAAGGAGTGAGCATGATCAACGAACATTGGTCGCTGATCTGCTACAAATTCTCAACGAGTAAGCTCCAGTGGCATGTTTTCGTCGCCGTCGATTACGTCCTGCTTCTAGGGCGTAAAGGCGATCTGCAGCGGCTACGACACAAATATAGAGGACAAAATGAGTAATGTTCACGGCCTATAAGCAATTTCTAGGCGGCAAAGATTGTCAGGGACCAAAAACTTCTGTAGACCAGTTGTGAAAATTCAGGGCAAGGAAATAAATCTGGAAAAGTGCTGATTCAGCAGCGAGAATTTGTATTTGATGAATAGCATCACTGAAAAGAAAAAGAGCTATGTACCAATCGTACCGTCAGTATACAGAGAAGTGACACAGAACTTTGGTTTCAATGACGTGAGTACTTATATCCGGGTCTCTTCGAATCAAAGTTCAACGCTACTCCTTTGTATACTGCAGATACGAAAAGTATCCCCTCTATTAATGATTCTGCAAGCTGGTCAGAATTGACCAGCACTTCCCGGGATGCGCCATACATCCCACACTCGTTCAAACTGCGCACTCTTGCCCGTTCATTGACTAATGACTTACATGGGTCAGTCAAACTAGAAGTCAATGTACTCACTCTCTCGGACAAGATTGGCATTCTGGATAGCCCCTCTTCTATATGTATTTGCACCAACTACATGAGAAGTATAGGAAGCACTAAACACCGTAAAATAGGCAAAATTTTATTGAAGCTGCCCTTATCCCAGACCATTTTACCTATGCATAGTTATGCATAGTTGATGCCCCTAATTTATGCTACTCAAGGATGTCCTTAAATTGAAACCGGGAATAGGCAGCCCATGACAAAGAGAGATGGTAATGCTCGTCCGGAAAGGGAATGGATCGTGTCCACGAAAGGGTCGTATTGCATGAAGAATTAATAAAATCCAAATCTAAACTACTTATCACCTTCCCGTGCCTGGGTACTTCTAAGAAAGTTAGACAGCTAAGATTGATCGTGTTTTCCTGGAAATTCGAGAGCTTCAACCTAAACGCAACATCATGCTTGACCATGTCCGCGACATGACCTTTTCCTTGTGATTTTCGTTAACGAAGCTATCGTTTCATTCTAGAAACCATGGATCATGTTTCACCAAAAGGTGCGACTATGCTTTTATCCACTTCTGAACACTTGGGCCTACGGATAAGGACAACTGGTGAGAATACGGACGGTAAAGATTACTTCGGCCATTACTCTGAGGCAACCCTTCTACTTTCCCCTAATAGAAATAATCACGCTTTTCTCAAGAGATCTTTCGACACAGCTAAGAAAACCCCCATGCAAACGACAATAGATATTTGCACTGTCATTTAGAAAAGTTTAGATTGAAAAATCCTCTTTCACTAGGACAAAAAAACGCTTACCACCTACTCCCTCCCAAACAAAGACAGATAGGAATCTTGTAGCATCGCAAGAATACAGTGTGTACTAGAATATGTAGACACCTCAGCTCCATCCCCGGTTTCCTGGAGAGCTTCCTCGCCATGAAACCTCTTTTCAATTCCTACTGTGCAATAGAGTATAGCAGCAAACGCTGGGAGGGCTATAGAAGATTGTCAAAGTTTCTCTTGATTGAGTTTTTGTGTATACCAAAAGTAGACGGACACAATCTGTTACAATTCAAGTTCTAGCGCCTCAACATCCTCTCCGATCACAAAGGGTTTTCTTCTCAACTAATCTGTCTCAATTCCTCTACACAGAAGACTGTTCTGAAGGAAGAACTGGTAAATATCAGGAATCGTTTTTACTGGATTTTCCATTCGAAGAACCACTAGACAGCTCGGCGGTCCACATGTGTCAGAAGTCCCGTCCAAAGTCCTGATGCCTATCAGGTCACAGGCGGTCCACGATTCACTTGTATTCGGGGAACAGGGCTTATTCGAGTAGTATTGAACGAGGGAGTGGCTCGAGTGTCTCCTACTAGTTGCTCTCCATTTCAGAACCAAATTCATGCTGAAGTGAATGTCCGGGTCTCATGGTGATTAAGTCGCATCCCATCCGATCGAACAAGCCCATATAACACAAGGGATCTCTGAGAATACTTCTCGCATGAGCTCTCAGCCAAAAATGACAATGATGGGATTGAAAACATAAAAACAGGTAGTTCAACTGAGAAACGGAGGGGGGATGGCAGAGAAATCATGACCAAAATTCCGAGGTGTCTACTACTTCCAGTACGCACTGTAGTCTACAGAATAGCAGCTTGTTTTAAGCGTGATAAGCCATTTTTCCTTGCTATAGTGACTTTGAGTAGCAAACTCAAAAAATCGTTAACGATCGACAAGGCTCCAGAATAACTAAGTAAGCAGTAACTATAATCTGTACAAAATTACTGAATCTTCTGGTTACACAAAAATAGTTTCTCTTTATTCAGTTCTCGTTATCAAACAGATCCTCATTGTTTGGTTGCATTTGACTACATATGTACATTTATTTGATTGTTTACGTTATGACGATTGATCATCTCCGACTTCGTTGAGCAACTGTAATATTAAAAATCAAAAACAAAAGTACTACCGATTTTAATTTTCATCCTCTCTACCCTGACAACTGCTAAACTTGACAACTGCTATACTTGAACTTGATGCGCGAAGATAACTGATCAATCATATGTGAGCGGCACAGAAGAATCGCAAGCAAACCACAGCTGTCAAAGTTTAAGCAACACAAACGGAAACGAAACAGCGACCGGAGTTCGGGGATCTCATATGCCGGCATGCTCTCTTTCTTGATCACTAACTTGCTTACATTTTAGGCAAAAGCAAGTGAAATTACAAAGTAAACCACCAGATGTTGCCGTATTTCTTTGAATGCAAAACAAACCCCTTTCATATTCAGGATTTATGAGGTTGCTTTTCGGCCGCCTTGGAACTATTTCAAGTATATCAGTAAATAGATATGCTCAAAAAACCTGATAAAAGCCAAGCCATGCAAAAGGATTAGAAGACCCGGCTGGCGTAAAATGATCACGCATTTCCTCTTTCCTTAATTCAACCCTTATTCTCTTACATGGGATAAACTGCTGCTCAGTGAGGTAGGCTCACTGCCGCTGTTCATATCAGGCAAGATCTATTCGTAGCGGTTGTTATAATTCAGAAGCCATGCTCAGAAACATAAGAGGTTATCTAATAAACAAATCATAAGTGTTATCTAGTAAACAAATCTATAGCGGTGAAAATTGTTGACAGTTTTCACAACCAACTTTGACAACACTTTTCAAATATCAAAGACATGCTTGAATGAATCACTTACTGTCTTTGAAACCGAAATGGCAAATAAACAAAATTCATACAAATTACCTTTTCGTATCGCTCTCGCGTTTTGTCCAAGATGACCTCTTTCCGGTTTTTGGGTGGCACGACTTTGGGTTCAGTAGAACCTAATCCCGCTCGTTCACTACGGACATTGGATTCGACCTAGAGCAAACTTATTGAAAGACAAAGACAACTTCGAAAAGGACGGGAGGAAAAGAAATTAAAGCTGCTGGAACAAATTTCGAAACATTTTGGGTTCAATACGTAACCATCTATCGAATTCTCCAAATATTGATAGAAAAGAATCTTCTTTCTACTTTTCATCAATCCTAATACACTACCAGTTTTTTCCTATCCCATTTCTGCCCCTGACCCAATTTAGCCGCGATGATCTGTTGATGATTCTTTTAGTAAAAGATGCGGGACTAACACCAAAATAGCTGAAAGGACAAAAACAGAGCAAAGTGCTTTTTAGATTTGATACATGGCATATACCAAGGACCAATTTCTCACGGTCAAATCAATTCGTCAAGTGGATCCGACAGTCGAGGTCGCTGCCATCAACTGTCACTGGGCAGGTTATAATCGGACAAGCAATTTCAACCACACGATTACGGGAAAGACATATTCGAGTACAACGAAACAAAAACTAGAGGGTCAGGGAACAGCAAAACAAGAAATAAAATCTAACCCATACCAATACATATACCTTTCAGTTAAGTTTCTAACTGATTTCATTACAACCAAGAGCATGGCAAAAAACGTACCGGTTGCTGTCGCCCCTTTCCATCCTTTCCTAGCCCTTCGCCTTCTTTCCAACCCATACTTTGAAGCAGGCGGAACCCTTTGTTTGCTTCATTGAGTGGTTTAATTGGATCGAACTTTGACACAACAACGGCTCCTGAACATAAAAGTAAAGTTCCAGAAATCGAAATTGCAATTTTAAATTTCATTTTTTATCAAAATATAAACGAATGTACCTGGAATTGGTTTAGCAGCACAACCAGCGTAGATATCATTTGGATCAACTTTGCCTACGTCCTTATTCACGTCAATTTCCGAACCAACAAGACGCCGTCGTTTTGCTGCACGGTCTGGGCCATAATATGGAGTGCGAGCATTTTCTGCCTAATGTATCAATGATCACGATAAATTACCAGAGTAGAATAGGTGAGATACGAAGAGAAAGCAATAACAGCATAGGTAATCAGACCTAGACAACACCTGAGACAGATTCAAACTCAGAAAAGAAGGTTCGTGGTTGACGTTGATGATTGAAACAAGGAAAATGGAAGTAAAAGGCAAATAGGTTCGGCAGGAGAGAAAGGCAAATAGGCTCACATAATCGTTGATTCCGTACATGGCCTTAAGCGCTTTCATATTTCTTCTTCGAGCAGTCTCACCATAGGGAACAGTCACTGACTGTGATACTGCGGCTGTTTCAGTCGTCAAAAGCCCTTGTTCACATCCAGGGCAAGTATTGTTACCTAAAATGTTCAGTAACTCTTTATGAAACAAGTAAAAAATAATTGGTAAAAAAGCAATAAAAAGCAATTATAAAACCAAATGAAAAAAGACCCACCAAAATGGACATGAACTCGCAAAAATTCTTTGCCGAATTTTAGAATATCACCATGTTCAATTTCTCGGCCGTCATCTGCCTAAAATATTACGCAGGCTTAAGTCAGTCACTCATCAGAAAAAAAGGAATACGCACCAAAAGTTCGTAGTCGTTCAGATAAACATGACCTTTGTTGGTAAGCTTGTTCACGACGTATGAGTTACTCTCCGGAACAAACACGAAGTCCAGTTGTTTCTAAAATGGAATTTTGGTGCAAATTCAAATGCAACAGGAAAAATTAATTAGTCAGTTGAAATAACTCTGACCCTCGAAATAGATGAATCATCGATAACAATATCACATCCGGCTTGCCTACCAACGACTCCTCCACAGATAGTGATCACATGGAGATTATTCTTGGAATCCATGATTCGTAACAGGGGAGGTTGCGAAAACCTTTCATCTGTATTAAAAGAAAGTTATTACAACTTACAATTGCTCATTTGCAGTATATCGAATGAGGATAGCTGCGAAAAAAAATGAGCGAAGAAAAAAGATGCCTGACAATGCCGACTAGATAGACAAAAGTACTAAACAAAAGGAATTTTTGTCTGAAGTACCTTCTCTCATCTGTATTCGTTCGTCCTCCTCTTCACTCGTGCTGTCGCAGTACTCTTTATCTAGAACATCGTCATTGCCATCACCGTTTCGTAGTTCCTCTTGAGCTTTCCGCCGTCTTTCTCTCCTTCTTTCTTTACTTCCTGAAAATTATGATACAATGTAAAAGCTAAGAATTGGGAGCCAAATGAAATTTTTAGTTATGTTCGAAAGAATTCTTGTAAGGGAATTCTCTGACCCTACCTTTGACCTCGCTAGTTCTTCGTGGTACGGAAATCATTTCGCCCGTTGCTTCATCAAAGTATTCTATGGGAGCCACTTCGGTGTCCAGGTGATCGTTCACTCTCTGAAAAATATCCTGAGAATAGTGTAGTTTTTATCTTCAGATAAGCAGATTCGTTTATTCCATCACATTGATCGAAATAACTGCTAACCACAGATGACGCTATAGACTAGACTTAAAGCTTGGAACCCGTTAACCCTTATACGGAAACGGTATCATTCAAATAAATGAATTGCTCAAAAGGAAATTATAATCATTCAAGCCACTGGAGTAATAAAAGACGTTCATCTCACCGAAGAGGATGGGCTAGAGTGCGCTTCCAATCCAGAATCCACACCATCTCTGTCTTCTAAGCTGAGCTTTGATGTGAGATCAAATACAACTTCACAAACATCTACAGCATCTTGATCTAAGCGATCCAGCGCACCAGCGAACAATTGCTTGGCTTTCATTTTATTCGAACGAGATTTCCAATGTGCTAGAAAGAAAGAAGCGCTAGTTCCGATAGAGACCGAAGCAGTTCAAATTCACAGTTTATACTTGAAGAATACAAAAATTCAATACAAAATTCAAAGCAATCTAGTAAGGCTTGTGAGGAAAGAAAGGAAACACGATTGGGAACAAAAAAAAGAGGCTGATTGAGTAAAACAGTAATAGAAGCATGTAAGACCCGTAGGTTACGTTTTCCGAATTATAGAACTCAGACCATTCCGTTCCACAATGAATTTTGTCCCTATACCCGAGAATGATACGTATAATGGCCAAAATCAATCCGAACTCAATCAGCAAAATCGTATACTTTCTAAAAAAAGCTTAACAAGATCAACAAAAATACTCACTCTTTCGCATGCACTTGTAGACTTCATACTGCTGGGTATCGTCGTTAAATATGTAGTAAGTCTCAGAATCGCTATGATAAAAAAGGCCAGTATTCTGAACCAAATAACTATCAGCAAACGAGAAACAGAACAAGAACTATTTTCATTGGCAGTTTCCACTAGAAAGCCACCATGTTAATAGTCAAAAGAATAAAGACACAGCAATAAAAGAGAAGTTTGCGTCTAAATGTAGTTCTAAACATACCGGATCATAGAAAAAACCGCAACTAGGTGAGTAATATTGTCCATATGCTTCTATCCATTGAAATCCTTCAGGAACACGTGAATGTAACACCTCGTTGGCTGCATCGCGAATCATATCAGCGATACTCGATGACTAAATAATGCCCTTGCATAATAAGAGGAAAGGGGAGTAAACTGAAGGATCGAGAGAAAGGATACTATAACTAATTTTCTCTACTACGCCAAACGCTGCCACTGTGATCCCGGTCACAAGTTGCCGTACAAATTGCTATTTGTCGAATTGCATCTGCGGGCATACGCACTGTGTGACGGACTAGAAGCGGACAAAGGCAAAAGGATGAGATACGCGGAAATTTGATTGACATTGACAGAGCTAAACCTAAAACACAGGAAGCACAGGGTGCATAGCCAAACAGACCCAGTAAAACTCCCCTTTCCACAAAACCTGGAAACGATCACGAATTGATGTGACGTCAACCTATATTCACCAAAACACTGTGACATGGCCAAAGTTATCGGCGAACCACGATCGTGGTACCTAGCAGCTAGACAGTTCAGTTGAAAGGTGATGAGAACGAGATCGAAATAGTACTCGAAACTGACTTAATATGCAATTCTTGTGGTAAATTTTCAATTTCTTTCCCTCCTATTTGGGCCTCGCACCACTAAATGCCTCTTAATAATGCTGCGCCATATATTCTATTCCGCTATGAACAGCATAAGATTGTCTAGGCAGCTGGGCTGGGCTTCTAAAAACGACTTAAATAAAAACCGATTTGCTTACCTCGCCTTCCATTGTTCTCTGCTGAAACTAAACTTCTAGTCACAATCGCTGCCCCATTCGCACTGAAAGAAGGAAATCTGAAAGCCCATCATTTGGAAGCAATTTAAGTCCTAATTTCCAACAAATACGATTTTGCAAAGAAGGAGGAACTCCTTGAAAGGAAACACCTCTATTACACTGCAAAGAATAAAAAGGAACAATTATCAATTGAAAGAGAAAAAACAACCGGCCTTCCAAGCATTTAAATAGAGTTAAGGACCTGGGGCCGTAAGGTATGCTCTCCTGTTCGGGGCTGGGACGCCCCGATTCGAATCTCCCCGAGAATGGCGTCCCCGAAAGCAGCCGTAAGGTATGCTCGCAGGTCGTCCCAGGGGAGTCAGACATACAGAGTCTCGATGTCCTGTAGATGTTGGCAAGTTGCCAAATCTTGTATTTAGGCTTGAAAAGCTCCCAAAATCAAGGAATAAGTTTAGGATAACATAATATCTAGAAGTAAAATATCCTGGGGTCTCATCCGGTAAGGGGAGCATCAAGTTAGGGCAGCCACTTGATGCCCCCTTACCGGATGAGAACCTATCCTGGTAGCCTGAGCAAAAAAATCTCTGGAAGTTTTTCAGCCTCCTCTACTACTAGCCTCTTTCTTCCACTTACAAATTTTCTTCGCTAGAGTTTCAAGTAATCGAAAGTTTTCACGTCATTAGGTAGAGCAGGGTCCAAAAAAAAAACTAGAAAAACCAGACAGTGCGAGTGAAATGCCAAAAAAGCTATTTCATTTCAGTTCAAATAAGTTAGCTGGAACTGCAGACAACTATGAAGTCATATGAGTAAAGCAAAAAGCCAACATCACTGCAGACAAGGGGCTGACGATTGCTATTGGGAACGTGAAAGCACCTACACCTGCTTTCCCTCTTAGCAAAAGAGTTAATACTAGCTGGAACTCCTTAGTTCCTCATGAGCTTCAGGCAAAACCTGGGTAAATCAACAAATTTCAAGCAAACTTCGACAGCTTAAGTTTTCTCAGGAGACTAAACTGGCAATGTTGTTTCCCATAGCTAACCAGTTCTGCAGACTCCATGAGCTTACCTAGGTCTCCGTTCAAACAACCTCACTGAAGTACATGAAATCCTTCTCTGCTTGGAGTCATAAAAAATGTTTCCGAACGTAGCTCGCCATTGTAATGAATAAAGAAACTTCACAGTTTCCTACCGTCAACGAACACTTACTAATCCTGCGCAAAACACAATACCACTAGTCGCAAACTAGTCAAAAATTTACGGCATATTTTGGGGTTAATTGCAACCCTTGCGCATACATATATATGTAATTGTACCTCTGACATCTCCACCTTCCAACAAATTTCGCTATAATTCGATGATGTTCGATGTAAAATCAACACCTCTGGAAGGAATTCGTACACTGTGCAGAATGAAGAGAGCATGAATAAAGGAAGTAGTTGTCGACGAAAAGGGGAGCGACGACAAGGGTTGCAAGTGAGCCAAGTGTAAGCGAGCACATAAGTAGTATGATCAAAACCGAAATGAAATTTTCATAAATTTTCCGCTATCGTTCTGGTAATAATCACGAACTCGCTTCGAACTATCCAAAACCTTAAAGAAGATGCAGTACACTTATTTTCCGTTTTGCTTGAGCAGAAATTTCATAGTCTTTGGGAGCCGCGAGTCTTGTAGAACCTTTTGCAACCTTTCCAGTTCCAATCACAAGCGAACTTGCGCCTTTCCTCCATAATTCAAGCCAAGGGGGTTGCGTAAGCCATAGAAAATTGCGCGCTCGACTAACAATTCCGCACTCCGCGGTCAATAGTTACGGTAGCCCCGGCTAGCCCCGATCGTGCGTCGTTCGGGAAGTTCTCCCCTCGATCCAGTGGGCGTGCCTCTCCCCGACAGCTCTCCCCGAGAGTATACCTTACCGGGAAGGGGACCCATCCCTGTTCGGGGGAGCATACCTTACGGCCCCTGAATTGACTTCACCGAACCGCTTTCCCTCCAATTGATGTGTGCTGACTGCAAATGCGTACTTTCCATTCCACCGTACCAAAAAATCTTTTCTTGAAGCGAAGTTTCTCATTTGATTTCAGGATTCAAAAGAACCAAATCGAAGTTTTATGCCTGTACCGCATTCACTATGTTACCCTGGATTAATATGAAACGCTCAGAAGGTGAGCAGAAGTTTTGAGTTCCAAAGACGCTATTGGGACCTACATTCTTATCGAGCAGTAATTGTAGAGTGTGTCAGAGAATAGCTGTGGGGAACGAGGTGCTTACCTTTAACCTGCACACCTTCGAGGCATATATCGGCTAGAAACTTGCTTGGGAATGGGGAACAGACGTGTGGGACTCCATTCCCTTTCCCCCACGGCGGTGGAAATTCGGTTGCGGTAAGGGTAGTAAGGTAAGGTCTGGAACCTAAAAGACAGCTAACTAGAATGAATATCGATAATATGCTTTATGGTATCCAGGGTTTCTGATGTGTGTGGTGCAGATACAACTGAGATAGCCGGATTGCCATTTCCTTCTTTTTGTGGTAGAGCCACCTGCTTCCGTTCTACCCGTCGGTCACGAAAATCCGCCATCACGGATGCTGAGACAAACAGCTCTTGCTTCTAATTGGCTCTAAAGGAGTAGACCTAAAGCCATCCTTCCTGACTTATGATATTCCTACTGTTAATGAAGTCTACAATTGTATTAGGCGCCTGAAGGTTGTTGATCAGATCCTCTAAAGTGCTCAGACAGTGTACATTACGTGGCCGTTGAGTGTGATTGGCAAAGTGTTGTTGATGTTTCCGTCGACTTCCGGGAAACTCCCACCTGATGCATGATTCCGAACTGATACTTTGGATTTCAGTGTATATTTCCTCCGAAGCAACCACTACATTCCTCTCATTTTCAATTTTCCCTAATTCGTTAAGGGTAACCTTTTGGAATTTGAATTTTTTAAATTTCAAATTTTTAAGCTCATCCTTCGTCTTCAAAAATTTGACACCTCGATAATTTTTTTTTCAACAAACTTTCCGATGTGTTTTCTGCCCTCCAATTTTGGAATCGGTAAAAAAGGGTTCAGGTATTGATGTTATGCTTCACTACCACAAATGAGAGTTTTTTTGATAACTAAAATTCATCTCAAACAAAAATAAACCCCACACAATGTGAGGACTTAAACTCATTGAATTGTTTTTTATTAGGTTTCCTTGCCTCCCTATGAAATATAAGGGTTTCTTATGAGATTGACTTGCTCTAATCTCTTCCATCTTCAAAATGTAAGCATATCCGAGAGATAGCTGTCCAAGAAGCAGTCGCTCCTACCGCCGTAGATGGTCCCCTCTTCGGAGGTTTTTCCAAAAAAAATTCGCTCAAAAAAACGACTTTTAAAGAAGGTTGCAAGCGGAAATTGACCGCTGATGATCTACTTGATGATCGAATGAATTGAGCCAGCTGTTCTTAAGCACGTGGGACCACGCAAAAGCTTCGATTACGTCTGGCCGATGGGCACCATTTCGTCTGCTCGTTGATATTTCCTTGTTAACTTGCTTCAGTCACATTCCTATTAATATAATTTGTAAAGCGTTTAATTATAGATGACGTCACCACGAAATCTCATCGAGGAGCTCAACAAGCCATGCCAACAACGATGAAAGATATTTGAGGTAAAAATTTGAATCAAATTTGGCAAATCCAAGTCTACATCTGAATATTTATTTGTTTTAGGGAGAACTTCAGTTTCTATTTATTCATTTTTTTACAAAATTAATGTAATACTCGATAGGTTACTATAGTAACAAGTCTAACAATACAAAGTTTCACAGCTACAAGATAAAGGTGTGGCAACTTCTGAATTTCAGAACACTCTAAATGCAGAGTTCACGATAATTTGGAGTAATCAGTTAGAGACCAGTAATAAGAGCGGTAAACCATAATAGTGGGAAATTGGCGAAAATCCAGAGAAAAAGGCTTCTAAAATGTGATAAAATTAGGGGTTGAACGATATGTGGCGACAAAAATTGCATGGAAGAGATACTTGGACGAGCTGTTCGAAAGTGTGTGACCTTGCGTACAACTGGCCACAGTAAGCTACCTGTGTGCAATGTGTGCGTCCCGATGCGAATCGTGAAATCTCCACAACTTTCATAGCGCCATTCGAACTCGTGGGCCTTTAGATGCGTGGGCTTAGACGGCTTCGGGCCCTTATTACGCTCTATCTAGGCAAGTTTAGCCCGATAGCCTCCCTCGCGCTATGGGTGGGGAGGGGGGGGGGGGTCCAATTTCAGCAGGGAAAAATCTCAAAACACATTTTTTACCGTGAACTGTATTTTTGAAGAAACTTCATGTCAGTCTCTTTGCGAGAACATGCCATCTGTACAACCGACAACTTCTTGTGCAACTGAAACGGGCTTTTTTCAAATAATCAAGAGCTTCTATCCTTGAAGGGAGCCGATGGTGGGGGTGCATTTCGAAAGGCGAGGAAGGGCAATTCCAAAAACACCTTTATTTCATCTGTTACTGAGGCTCCAGGAAGCTATTCAGAGTTGAACAAATCGTTTCCGGTACGCTTCATACATCAGCACGCGAAGCTAGGTGAATAAACACTTCAGGGAAATGATATCGGAGTGCAGCTACCAGGGGTAGATTTTCCTTTCAAGCTGGTTCATCCGAGTTATTCGTGAGGGTTGAATGTCGGGCTGCTTCCCGGTTGAGTCCGGAATGGATGCCAAGGCAAGATACCGATTTCAAGTGCTAGAAAAACTGAAAACTGCATGATTTTCTGAAGTTTCTGCTGAAAAGGTAGAGTGGCTAGAACAGCTAATCACTAACCATCCCTTAGTTATCATAACGTTTCCGAAAACTGCCGATTTTTCACGCTAATGAGATACTGGGTGATTGATAACGGAAGTCCACTCTGACGGCCACTGTACAAATTGATACGACAAGCATTTCAATCGTCCGCTTGGCAGGCATTTGCGCATCGATGTTTGTTCTCCAGTTCCCAATCAGCATCTGTTTTTGTTAATTTAGTAAAATTCTGAAATTTTTTTGAGCAAAGTTGTCAGCTGATTTTGTGATGATATCTGAATTATCACTCCCTTTGTATCTAATGGCAGGCCAGATTCTTTATTTCTTCAAATGTCGAAGAACTTCTTGTTGAGGTCACAACAGAAACCAGTAAAAACGAAAATTTCGAGCAGTGATCAATGCCGAGATGAAGTACGCCCGTTCATTTTGGAAGTCCGGTTACCTCCTATACACTATAAAAGTAACCCGTGAGAGCCAGTAGATCTATTATCTCCATAAGCTGGTCGGAGTGTGAACCTTGGGAGGTACATGGAAGGGGTACGAATTGGTATATCGGAAATCGGCAATACCTCGAACTGACAGAGCCAGTGTTAGGGTGCTAGTTCTCACAAAGTCATCAATTCACGAATGCTTACTTGCTTACTCATTGTTTGTTGGTCTCCTTATTTACGCACCCAAGATGCGTCGAAGAATCGTTGAAATTTTTTGAGAAATGAGCTTTTTTTCTTTCAAAGATCATACTGACTTATTTGCTGGGAAATAGTGGGGAGGTGTTGAGCATCTCAGTGCTCCTGCTTTGTTAAAATCATAACTAAACAGAAAAAATGAATTTCTTCAAAGATCAAACACAAGGCTTGCTTCAGCCTCCATAACCATCCAAAACTTCTTTAATTTTGCATTGAGAGCGACTGCGTGGCTCATTGGCGCATTGCCACACTGTTTACAGCTTCATTTTAGGCACAATGGAAAACATTGCGGTCACAAAATTCAGGGAATATCTACGAGTAAACACAGAACAGCCAAGTCCTGACTATGGTAAATTTACAGAACCGTTTGAGGAGTTTCCTCTATATGAGCTATTTATCTGCCTTGAAATCATTATGTGACTGTAAAAAGATCGATTCTAGCCGCATGTCAAAACTTCCTCTTCAATCTGGCTGATGAACTTGGTATTCAACGGCGAGCCGTTGAGGTGGGTGTTTTCTGGACCGAATGTTTCGGACAGTCGAAATGGGTGGCCATTGTCCTGCATACCCTGCGTATCATTCTGAACTTGTGAATTTTTCATTGTCAAGGCTTTCAGACTGTACCAGGAAAACCATTCATCATTATGACGATTCCTGGAACTCAACCTCAGCTCAAATCCCTGATGCTGTACTCTCACACCGATGTCGTTCCGACGTTCAAGGTTAGATGTTTCCCATTTTGTTTTTGTAGAGAGAATTTTATTGGGTCTGATTGCCAAGAAGGTAGATCGTGCTCAAGCCATAGTTACATGCGTACGGTCTCTTCCCCAGGTAGCGGAGGTTTTCACCAGTTATCCTTGGGTTGGGTAGAATTGTTGGGTAGCAAAGAGTAAGAGATATGAGCAGTTGGAAAAATCAGTGATTCGCGACATCGCACAAGATTTTCACATTGCTTTCATGACTTTGAATTGAGAGCGAATTCGTGGCGCATTCGGAGGAATCAATTAGATACCGGGACCACTTGAGAACCCGCACGATGGATAATTGATAATTTTCTTCAGGATCAATGGAAATACGATCCCTACTCAGCATATAAGGACGAAAACGGTGACATCTATGGCCGAGGGACTCAAGACATGAAATGCGTTGGGTCGCAATACTTTGAAGCAATTCGTCTACATTTCCAACGAGGACGAAAAAGATGGCTACGGACAATTCATATCGTCTGGGGGCCAGGTACGTCATTTGGACAAATGGCACTTGGGGAGATAGGGAAATTGTATAGGTTGGTTCCAAAAGATGTAAGGAACGTGCTTTAAAAGGTACAAAGTTTTCAGAGTTGTACTCAACATACCTCTTGACCTTTAAAAGAAGTCATATGATTTTACTTCTTTGTATTCGTAGACTGCACAATTTTATTTCTATTGTATTTTCTATTGTACTTTGCTTTTTGAGGCGTAAATTGGTCCACTGTTCATAATACATAGCTACAATTGCCATTACTTCAAACGATTTCATCAGAAAAATGCGAACGGTTTTCGTGGTATGCTCGAAAACCTTTATTAAAAAGTGATCAAGGAGCAGGAGGAACGGAGGGAGGGGGGGGGGGCTACGGAAGTGTCGAAGTAAAAGTGAGCATTTTAGCGTACGATGAGGGTTTTTTCTGGAAAATGGAGCGTAGCCATGACAGATGACACATATGAGATCCCTAAACGACTTCGCATAATAAATAAACGCTTGGCGCATCCCAAAAAAGAAATAGAAGGCGTCAAAAGCCTGTTTTACTCCACTGGATGATTCGTTTCTGATACCTCTTACACAGTAGCCTACTCGCTAGGTTTTCTCGCTGTTGCCTCATTTGACCAGAAATCTTTCCAGATGAAGAAATAGCTGGTCCTGATGGAATGGCCACATTTTGTCAAATGGACAAGTTTCGTGAGCTCAACGTTGGTTTCGTCCTTGATGAAGGAATCGCCAGTGAAAACGACACCTACAAAGTCTTCTACGGAGAACGCTGCACCTGGTGTAAGTCTCAATTGTCCCATCACGTCCCTCATACCACTTCCGATTTGACCGTTTCTATCAAATAAACATTCAGGGTTAAAAGTCACTTGCCATGGCTCACCTGGACACGGATCGAAATTCATTGAAAATACAGCTGGAGAGAAACTGGTAAGCAACCACTTCCCTGACCATTTTGGGATCGGAACGGGCGAATGGGCAACGCAATACTGTAAATAATAACATCACATCTTTTCAGAATTATGTGATGAACAAAGCGCTGGCGTTCCGTGAAGAGCAACGTGCTCATTTGAAAAATAGCAGCACGTTAACTCTCGGAGACGTTACAACGTTGAACTTGACAATCTTGGAAGGTGGTGTGCAGACGAATGTCCTGCCAGAGAAGTTTGAAGCCTGTAAGTATCTAAACCGAGTACTTACAAAAAGTGGGATGGCCTGTGGTCCGTTTATACTTCGTCGTGACGCTCAGTCGATAACTACACCGGACTAGGTTCCTTCAAGGCGCAATAATGTAGCCAGTGAGCAGTATTTACTGAGTGTCTCATCGTTCCACATGGTAGTGCACTAAAAATGAGTAAGGAAAAACCAAAAAAGGCTTAGGTTTTGCATATTATCGCTTACTTCCGCCAAATACACCTAATTATCGATTTGTGTCGCTCGATGTTGCTCTAAGCGTAAACACACAGCACTAAACGTCAGATTACAATTTCATTGACCTACCTCACTTCAAGATTTCGACATTCGAATCACACCCACCGTTGATTTCGACGAATTTGAACGAATGATTGCTGGATGGTGTAGCGGCGCTGGAGAAGGTGTTACCTACGAATTTCTTCAGGTTTGTGATCAAAAGGGTGCTGAGATTAAGTGTGGAGGCGCTAGTGGGCATGCCCTGATCTACCCATTGCTAAAGGGTTACTACGAGCTGCGGTATCTCGATGCATCAAAAATTGAGGACAGGTCCAAGTTCTTACCGTAATCCCATTATTACTTCATAACACTATTACACGTACATTTTCGCAAATTAATAAGTGAAGAGTGGGTCGCGGGTAGTACGATGCATGGGGATTACGGTAAGAATTTGGATCTCAACTTAAGATCGGACCTTTCTTCAAAAGTGGACATTCACCCGGTCAGGAGTGTCTCAGGTTTCTGGAGCTCTTCCCTATTATTTGCAATTTGTCCAGCGTACACAGTGCCTTTAGGCCCAATGACCGGGACCTTTCAAAAGCTTGTTAAGAGCTCTTCTTTCAGAAAGACACCAGTAGAAATGTGACGCCAACCACAAAAGATGATTTGTGGTGGAATGCCTTTGAAAAATCGCTGGTTGACCAGTAAGTCTAGAAATTTCCTATCATTAGCGACAGATCTATCCCCACGGAAGATTATTTAGACTAGGAAGCCATCCTGCTCTACTTTCAGGAAATGTAAATTCACCAAGGAAATTTTCACTGCCGCCACAGATTCGAGATTCATTCGTGCGGTAAGGGCAAGCATCTGTCCTAGCATGAACGGAATTGATTATTATTGATATTGATATTGATTTTTCCAGCTCGGCTATCGATCAATCGGTTTTTCGCCAATCATCAACACACCACAACTGCTTCATGATCATAACGAGTATCTTAACGAACGTGTCTTTCTTCGTGGGGTCGAAATATACGAAACACTGATTGAAAATTTGGCCAATGTACAGGAATTCGATGAGTGATTATGATAAACTTGTGATAATTTTTATTTATGGTTATATGGCATAAATTTCACTTTTTGTCTATTTATTTGTTTATTGTTGAATACATACCTGAGACAGCCGCTTAGGTCGCTACAACGATGCTCGTCTCGATTTAGAGACAACAAGCGACACCAAGCGACAGCGGCGGTACCAATCGACCACGAGAGAGCAATATGTTGCTCCCACAGAGGGAACTATACTTGAACGACTCAATAGTTTCCGCAGAAAACAGTCACAATTTGAAGGACAAAGTAACAGTCCTGAGGGCAGGTGTACAATAGTGTTGGAGGTAAGGGCATTGGCTGCTTTCATAGTCCGCGAACGAGCGAGCGAGCGAGCCAGCCGGGACTAGTTGCCCGGCGGTGCCGACCAAGATTCATTTGTAAACAAGGGGCAAGCGCCACCCCCGGTCAATGCTCGCGGGCCAAATCGCGGACTATGAAAACAACCACTGATTGAGCAAAGATTAGAAAAAGTTCCTAAAAAGAGTATTTTCGGTACCACTGCAGAACTTCTCATCAGGATTGAGTGAAGACTTTATTTCGGTATATATTGATCAAAAGGAAGACAAAGACACAATTCATATACGCGTAAAAACTTCTCAACAATATTGGAATCCAGGATTACCTAACCCTATGCTCTGAAGTAATTATGTATAGTGAATATTATGATACTACTATAAAAATGAAATTTCGAATTTCAAATCCATTTTTTTCATTACGAAAAAAGGGTGGACTAGATCGGATCGAAATGAGATCAAAAACAAGCTTTGCCCTTTTGAGGCTGTTACATAGCTGTTCATTTCTTACAAAGTGGAGATCCATTCCGGGCGGGAGAGGAGATTTTGGTAATAAATGATCTGCGACAATACGTAATCGATTCAAATGATAGTTATGTAAACAGTCAAATACTTGACAGTAAGTAGTTAGTGAGAAAAATGAAAAAAGTAGCAGTTGTGGTTTACGACGACATCCCAAGACTGGCCATTGAATCAAGTTGCTGCTGAACTTCTTCCTGATTCATCGTGGCGCTTTGGTTTAATTCTTTTCCCAACAGCCAATAGGTATTACATGGTCCCTTGCCCTGGAAAAGGCATTTTGTTAGGAATTAGTGGCCAGAGATGTTCGAGATGCTTTCAGGGTAATGGAATTTTAACGTTAGGACACTTTTTGAGTCAGTGGACATCTCTTTATTTCCAATTGTCGCGGAACAAACCTTCACTTCAACTGTTCCTCTGTGTTCCGTTTTATATTCTGGATAGTACTTGCCCAGCATATCATTTGCAGCTTGGGACATTTGAATCTTTTCCGGTTCACCTGTTGATTCCATTCGGGAGGCCATATTCACCTGAAATTCGATTCGCTGCATCACAAGTCTGCCACGAGTCACGATTCTACAATTTATGTTGCCCTTATTTCATCGGCAAATTCAGCTTGTATAACGGTATGAGGGGAGTACGGTAACTGCTCAAGCTTCCAATTCGGCCCCACACTATGCATATTGCGGCCCCACACTATGCATATTGGGCTAAACCCCAAAAACCAAAAATAATCTAGGAGATTTCGTAAACTCGGAACTCGACTAGAGCAGTTTCAAAGTGAGGGATATCGCAGAACGGACCGAATGTGGCGAACCGCCCCACTCAATTCGTTTCGCTGATTCTTCTTCTGAAGTGGTTCTTGTGGTTCCAAAAAAAGGAAGAGTAAGGCCCAAAATCCGTTAAACTCCTGGTAGTCGTCGTCATCCTAGCGACATTATGATATTACTGTAACATACCGTATCACCAAAAAGACAGTATCTCGGAGCTGTGAGGCCAACCACACCGGCCGCTACAGAGCCACAATGGAAGCCAACACGGATACGTAGACGTGTAGTGCGTTTGTGTGGGATGACGTATGTTTTGAGCACCTGAAAAATGGCCTCTAACAAATAGAGTGATAAGAAATAGAATACTAACAAATAAACAAAGCGTCCGATAATTCAGTTGATCATAGTTTGGGAATAACCACTAATCTCGCGTTTTCCTCCGATACTCCTGATTAGGTTCCAAATTTTCAATTCTTCGTGAGAGTTCAAACAATATCATACCTCCATCACTTCTAAGGCGATGTCCGCAATGTGCATGATATGTCTGGTACCATTTTCTTCAGGAATTCCTGACACAACCATGTATGCATCACCAATCGTTTCTACCTGAATTTGAGTTTATTTCAGAAAATTCAGGGATTTCAACAAGTAGATGAAATTTTGAGAGGGTCATTTGAGTTCGAACCCTTTGGAGGCGATTCAAGTGGATTGAGGTGGGGAGGAGGAGAGGAGCATCGCTGTGTCTCAGTAATGAGAAGTGAATACTCTCCGTATTTGTGGCACACCAGCTCCGGGTATTCCACTTGACATTTCTCAGAGCCGTCTGCGCTCTCTCACAACAACGCGTTCTCTCACTTCTCTGCCGGAACGCTTCAACAGGAACAGAAAAGTCCTGGTATACGTGCCAAGCCAAGAAATGAAGTGGGAGTTCCATTCTGAAGATGTCTGGCACTTTTTCTTCAATGCCCTCCGGACAGGTCCCAACCCTTACTTTGAGAACTGTAGGTACTTTCTCAATAGTTTCTTCGCCTTCAGGTCATACACGCACGGACGAGTTGTCTAAACTCAACATTTTCTCGGAACTAACCTTATACGATGAATTTTTATTAATAATGTCATCAAATTTAGTGTAGATCCCGTTGAGCATATTGACCACTTCTAATGGTGAAGACGATGAGCATATCGTGGTGAAACCAACAATATCACTGAAAAATTAGTGCTGTCTATCCGCAATTTATCAAATCAATCGAGGATCGCTTTAAAATTTCGTTCAAAGATAAATTTTCTCATTAAATTTGTATAAGTACCTGAAAAACACGGTTGCTGACGCGAACATTTTTGGAGGTACCGGTCGACCGAGTTTCAATTCATTAGCCACGTATCTGAAAGAAAAGAATGTACGGCAATATTAGGTACGAGTCATCGACAAGAAAAAGCTGCTCACTTTGGAAGTAGTTGAGAGAGGAGCTTATCGGCTCGTACATTCGCTTCCTCTAACATTCCAGTTCGTTCTTGGACGAGTTTCTCCAGATTGTTGGCATACTGCAATAGAGCTCTTGTAATTATCTCAACTTAACACTCAGAAGAACAAATATTTTAAGAAAATATCTAATTCCAAAAAAAAAAAGAGATGGGGAATGAGGAAGACTACATAATCCTACTCCTTCCCGCTCCATTATTTCTGCCCTCCTAGGCCGTCTTGTCTATCAACTCGGAACGAACTATAGAAGTCGCAGTAAAGGCAAGAAAGACATACCTGTTCCATCATCCGCATCATTTGGTCGACAAGGGAGCCTCTTCTGGAAATGAAACATTGAAAAATTATAGTGTATAGTGTAGGGAATTTTTCGAGATATTAGGTAATGAGAGTGTTCAGATGAGCCACGCATTCAGCTTTCGTTCCAATTCGCAGAAGAGTATAAAACTCTGTTGTACTTGAAGAGGGAAAATGGAGATCCCTCAAGCTGTCTAGGGTAGCTGGGGGTGACTGATCAAGTTATCGAATTTCGTTATAACCACTTACACTTTCAAATAGCTTTCAGTGTTCAGTCGAACTCGTCTAATCGAAGGACGTGCTTCTGGATTTTCATGCCAACAGTCCAGAAGAAGGGCGGCAAGATCGGGATGAATCTCGGACTTCTGCTGAATGGTCGGGCGATACGATCGCTTGCCATCGCGGATGTATTCGAGAATTTCTGAAGATTGGAGTGGTTTTGATTTTTTGCATTATCAGCACCGTATGCCATATTGAGACCTACCATCAATGTCAGCAGTACTTGGGAACGGCAGTGCTCGGAAGAGAATTTCGTACATGACCATTCCGAACGCGTAGATATCACCCATTTGACGCCTAGCTTGTGTCTGCTTTACCCAAGACTGGAAATTTTTGAGTTAAGGAGTGGTTGTTTTTAGGAGCCTAGAAGGGTTGGGCTTTTGTGACATCACATTGTTCAGGAAAATCCCACTACCGTATCCCCAAAATTTATGGTAGACGCAAAAACAGACGCACCTGATCAGCTCGCCGTACTCGATTTTCCTCACGATTTTGTAGTTTCTCAGGTGGCTGATACAATATACCTGAAAGACTTCTTATACTATAGTGGTTCCCTGCTGATGTGGATGTACAGTAACACAGCTATTAGAACTCGGGGAGTCGCTGCGTTCCGACAGTTCGGTAAAATTAGAGAACATACTTGTTTTTTGTATCGAACCGCTCTTCCATTCATCTTCACCTTCCTTCAGGGTTTCCGTAGCGATCAGGCCCTGTTTCTCCCATCGTTCCAAAGAATCTGCGATTCCTACAAAAGGCTGTTGTTCAGCGAAACAAAATACGAAATTCTACTCATTGAAGTGAATTGGACGAAGTTTCTGAGTATTCTACTGCTTCCAATTACCTTTAGCAAAATAGCTTATTTGTAAAAAAAATATTCTATGTAGGGCATTTTGATCACACCCCATGTTTTTATTAACCTTATCCTGCGCTCACATCAAGGTAAGCAATTCCCAGAACCTTCGTCTGACGGAAATCGGAGTTTGACAGGAATTTCGTTTCCTGCAGAACTTGATAAGCTCGTCATTTAGAAAAAAGGAACTCTTTTTTTTCTTGCTACATAGGTCATTTTCATAAAACCTACCGAAATCCGTCAGTTTTATCATCCAGTTTCGATCAATGAGGCATGCCCATGGTGTAAGAGAACCGTGGAAGCCGATTGGAGACGAGTGCAGATATTCCAAACCCTGAAGCAATATTTTTTGAAAGCAGTTCTCGTGAATAAAATGAATTTGGTAGGTTTCATACTGAATGCATCGTAAGACCGTTGAAAAGTTCCCCAGGACTATTGGGTGATGGGATACAGAGTGAGGGTCTGAATGTAGAACAGGTAGGTTGAATGGATGAAGGAAACTGTTCAAGAGCGCGCCTGATGGCCTCAAAACTTCCCACACCGGGCTCAAAGCCTCAGAGGCACAGAACACTCTGGGGAAAAGGTGGGATCCCAAAATGTGGAACAGTGGAACCTACCACTTCATGATTAACTGGACCGGCGGTAATGAAAATGGATCCAACTCACCAATGTGATGTCTCTGACGAAAGCACCATGGAATTTTGCATCCAAGACCATGTCCTTGTTGTAGATAATGTCCTGAACAATTCAATCCTTACCCTTGACTGAGTAGTGGGAATTTCTTTCATTTTACCTTCCAACCTTGGCTACCTACAAAAGTACAAAGAACGAGAGATCAACAGACTGTACCTGGACCGTACCGCGAGAGCAGAACTTCCACAGTAAGACCATTTCATCTTTCTCATTGAACGACATGCCAAGGAAAGGATTCAGATTGTCATGAATTGATTGTTTCATCTGAAAGCAACATTCTCAACAATGCAGGTAACATATTACGGTAGGTTACAGTACCAATGTCAACAACTGCATGTCTTCTCGTTTGAAAACGATCGGACGTCGTTGTGGGTAAACATGAAATGAAGCATGGGTGTTCGTGCCAACTACGGCGTGATGTTTCGCAAACGACGTCGAATTTGACAGCTTTGTCGTCGTTGAACCAATCGATAACTGAAACAGGCGATCGATAAGTGAGTAGAGAAGTAATGGTCCCAGAAGCGCTTCTTAATTTCCTCTGTACTGTCGATCCAGTCACAACAATCTCCTTTTAGAGGAACGATTGTAAGTATGTCATGGCGATGTAACACACAAGATGACTACGTGTGCCACGACGTTGCACCCACTGCGAATGGAAAAAAATTACATCATGAAGGCGATGGGTAAGTGGCGAAAGATAATGTTTACTTTAGGGGGCGCAGATTTGCAAAGGATGAAATCAATAAAAAAGGGGACACACATCAAAATTCTATGTCGGTCTAGGGGCTCGGCTGGGGTAGGACGCTATTCAGCCTGGAAAAAGATCCCACTACACCTCACGGGTACTCAGCTGTAGATCCAATCTAAGAGCCCATAAATAGAGTAGAGTAATGACCAAAACCCAGCAAATGTTTTCGGCTTGAGAAAGACCCGAGACTCTTGAGACTCCAGCTCGAGACTCCAGTGAATGTTGATTAGCACGACGGAGACCCATCTCTTCATTTCATCCTAACTAGGGCTTCCGATATTTGATCTGAAGTAAGAATCGCATCCAAAATTAATAGCATAACTCACCATAGATTTAACTTCATCTTCGTTAATCGTTCTGAAATCATCACGATAAATCCTCCATGGCGTTCTAGCCAACGCACGGTTTTCGCTGAAATGCACTATAGAGTACTATGAAGTACAACAGAAAAATAGTAAAAAATAGCTAAATAACTACGAAAACATGGATTTCTGAAGTAACGAACCAGATTCGGACAATGACGAGGGCGATGATAATACCACCTATCAGAACGACCAGTAAGGTGGCACCGACAATGATCATGGTATAGTCACAGCGTTCGTTACGGAACCCACAATCGGGTTCTTCCTTTGGCAATGCACCATCCGGCGATGGCCAGAATCCCGTCATAACGTCAGTGATTTGCTAAACAACGGATACTGGTAATGAAGGAGGGTGTTAGATGGTGGTTACTCACCAAATCAAAACAGCCAGTCCTTGTTTTCAGGCCATCACAATTGTCGACCAACTTTGGTTCGATTTCGTTCACTTTTCTCACCAAATCGACGTTAGCTGCCACGTGGAACGCTACAAATGAATGAACAATTATTGTCATTTTCAATTTTAAGAAGAAATGGGCCAGCTAGGAGGACGAGAATGGTTTTTCTGATAGATAGAGTTCCATGATGCTACGAACAGATCGTTGTTGCAGCGGATCCTCCACTGAACAAACTTCCAAGCTTTACCTGCATAAACTGGCGCACGTTCAGCAATGTCGTCCATCATAACGGTCCCAGAACTTACACCAGCAGCTGAGACGAGACCTGAAAGTTACAGGGACATTGAGATGCCAACGTTGCAGCACCAAATTAAAAAATTAGTAAAAAAGTTTTTGGCGTCAATCAATCCCGTCTGAGGGATGCGCCCCCGCACTCGACTTCCATTCAGAATCGTAGTGGCGTAATGAGTGCGTATGTGGCCTATACAATGACTTGCGGTGGCCAGCCGATGTACAAGTCAGTGCTTTTATCCTCCCAGACGAGTCTGGTACCAATTCACCGACCCAGGAGGGAAGGAAGGCTTGCTTGGTTGGCCTAGGCGGGCATCGATCCGGGATTCGAACCCCTGACCGTGCGTGTGATATAGTGCGCCACTTGCCACTATACCACCTCCGCCTCAGCACCAAATTAATGCCAAAAAAATCGTCTGCAAATTTTCTCCCAACTGAACATCATTTCAAATCTATGGGTAAATCTACTCTTATCATGAGAATTAAATCCACGGGTGGATCCTACTTTTACCACGAGAATTAGTCTCAAGCGCTTAGATCAATAGTTGTGAGCAGTCGCGACGAGAAAAGGCTATAGGCGACGCGAGCGGATGCGGCGCGGCTGTGCATCCTAGCGAGTGTTACAAACTATCTCACCTGTTTCCTTTAAATTGGAATGAACGAGTGCAGCTTTCATAGCTCAAAAGGCAATATCCGCATCGCAGCCGCTCGCATTCTTGGAACAGCATGCGAGCTATGAAATGAAAGGCATGGATGCCGACTTCCTGTGCAAGTCGCATACTTCTCAGGCAGAATTTTTTTTTCAAAAAAAAGTTTCCCTTGATTTCCGATCGATTTATAGAATGGCAAGTTGTGGGCGAATCCTTGGCGTCAGACGTACATAGTTTACCCACCAAAACGAGTTTTGTGCCATTTTCCTTATAACTCTGAACACTTTTGATAACTCGTTCCCTTCCTTTTGGATTTTGGTAATTTCCCAGTTCGACTTTGCAGAATTTCAGAGCTTTGTCATTTGATTGTAAATTCCTCGATCTTACCTGGGAATGTTAATCGTCGCATCTGATTCCATATAAATCGGCCGTCCTGGAAGATGTTCGGGTTTCCAGTCAGATTCATTGCTGTGCGAACTGCAGTCGCATAGAGTCGCAATGCATCGTATAGATGAATATAGCCATAGACGTTGCTCTGCAAAGACCTTTCTCTCCATTTTCTAGATGATAATGGTCTATGAAGGGGTCGAAGGCTACTGGGTTGGTCCTAACAGGCGTGCCCTTTGTGGTAGCAGAGGTTCGATCAGAAGTATCTATCTTAAAGTGCCGTCTGATCAATATTTGATTGCTGAACACGCGCCAACCTCGGCCAGCCGTGACAGAACCTTTTCCTACTTTTCACCCTTCCAGTGAAGGGTCCTGACACGACACACCGAAGAGATAGGGAGCATTAATGGCCTCCAACGAAGCGCTACATTCACACGTTCAGCACGTCGAGTGCCTACTGGGGAGTTTTCTCAAATAGTCGCCTTCAATCACTTACCAGATCCAAATCATCGGTAGTCATTCCGTTCGCTTCCACACGTTCCCGGAATGGTGTTATAAGGACGTCATCGAATCCGTTCACATCGTCAATCTTAATAAAAAAAAAAAGGTCAGCAGTGAGTTCACAGGATCTGCTCACACAATTTGAACTCCAGAAGCAGAAATTTATCTACTTTTTTAAAATGGTAATGATACGAAGTGAAACTACGCTAGGAATTTGTATTCGTACGGAAAATCCCTCTTCTGTTATTGATTCCCAGCTTTTTTCTTCAATCGAGGCCTGACATCTCGTATGCACGGCGCACTGTCCAGACCGCCTAATCAAAACATATCTAACCAATTACTCCTTTCCATAGTCAAATCTTCATCAACCACTCCTGAGGTACCCTAACTATTCATTGTCAGGCTCCCTAATCGATACGTATCCAAGCTACGTTTCGTCGCAATAAGTCATTTCCGTGGTTTTTTCAATACCGACTTTAGACTGGGCCAAAAATAAGCAACAAAAACACAAACATGCTTGTTCCTTCTACCTCGACTATCACCTCGTCATTGCTGGCGATGAGCCAAAGAAATACCATGGCCAAAACAAGTTTAATTTCCTGCTTATGCCCATACAAGCTACGGTCGATATTTCCAAAAAAAAAATTCCTTTTGCTATTCAGATAGTGTCGGATTGATGGACAACTGGTTAGCTTCGCTTCCGGCACCGATGCAGGGCAAATTTGCCGCCTCATTGTTACCGAGAAATGGGCAAGGATCAGGGACTATGAGTTTCGAAGAGAGCGCAGACGATGAAAGACAGCGTCGACGAAGCCGACGCTGACGGCATCGACTGTAGATCAAAGCTGGCTATCGTGTATAGCCGGTGAAGGCGAGATCAAGGGGAAGTCTATTAGGTATTATTATCTTATATAATTTGTATTCCTCATCATAATTGCCATGATGCGTCAAGTATGAAACTTAATTTTCCCCAGTTGGATATTGGGAGAGAAGTTGAAGCATCCTTTTGAAAAGAAGAAAATTGATCAGTCGCTTATAGTCACTGGTCGAACGGCACCTGACTATTCACCCACGCCACCTCTTTTCACGAAGCCTAAAATCGCTTTGAAAGCATGAGGATAACGTTCGGAATAAACTCCGACCGCCATCCCTTTAAAGACTCTCAGCTATACTTCAGGGGTATGTGTCAAGTCTTGCGTCCGAGGACGCGCGCGGCGAATTCGTGGCGAATTTAGGCGACTGCGGTGTTTATAGTTGGGAGAGAAACCTGAAGTAGAGTATTACTAGAATCAGCTGACCATACTCAACTGTTCTACTTCAAGTTTGTGCTCCAGTAATAGGCGGCAGAGTCGTTTGAATCGCCACGAACTTCGCCGCGCAATTTGCCGCTCGCGCCCTTGGACGTACGACTTGATCGTCCCCCATACTTCGGTATCAGAGGCTAGCCGCTCAGAATCTCCCTGAATACTCCAAGCACCACTTCTACCTTCAATTACAGTGAAGAGCACCCATAGTCGATTATATGGGCCAAATAAAGGGCCTGGGCCGTGGGGCCCTACAAGCACTTTGAACAGGTTTTTGACGGAAAAGTTTTCTTTGGCTGTTTCTCATTCGGATGAGGATTTTCCTGTATTCTCAATTCCTAAGATATTGACAAATTTGATACTTACGATGAGTGAGTTTGCAAAGTGATCCTTGATATTTTGCTGAATTTGGCCATCCTCTCCAATCCATGGTGCGGTGTCCTTACTTTCAGCCTAAAAAAAACTGTAATCATTTGAACTCCCTTATTCTTGGAGCTCTAAAGCTTACCCAGGTTTATTCTACATACCTGTAGCCATGGAAGTATGTAGACATAGTCATGGGTGTTCATTTTACTGTTGTAGGCAGCTTTCATGAATTCCTTTGACATTTCGCGTGTCGATGAGAATATGCAGATGATCACTGAAAGCAACTATTTTAGCCTCTATGCACAGCAAAGCTTCTCATTCAGAAAAGGAGGATTCGCAACAAGCAAATGACCCGAAACTAGCCGCGAAAAAATATCGAGTCATAATACTACTGTATCGATTTCCTCTTTTGTTCATTCTGTTCACTCGATATTTTCAGGTGCAGAGGAGGCGGGGCTAAAAGTCGCTTCGCATAGGGTGTGACGTGACACTTAGACAACGCGCCAGCTCACCATACATAGTTTATGATTACTTTTCAACTGATTGAAACGATGCACTTTTTGAAGTGAATTCCACGGAGAAACCGTTCCGATCATACTGTTCGCGTATGACAGGGTGGCAAGAAGAAAAAGAATTACCTCTAGCATTGTTGGATAGATCTTCGAGAAAACCACTTTGTTCCATTGCTTTGGCATCGGCATTCTCATCAAACATTACCTAAATAACTCTGGTATAACTCAGTGTATCACAAAATTCAACGAGAATCGGAGAGCGGCCGACCAGTGGTGGCCATGTGCGCCACTCCCGGGGCTGCTTTCATAGTCCACGATTTGGCGAGCGGCTGATCGCGCGACCGGTTGAGGAGGCGAAGCTAGCCATGGGCGCCGCCGAGTGGTCGGTCGCGCGACTGGTCGCTCGCCAAATCGCGGACTATGAAAGCAGACTGGCAGTCGCGGGCTTCGATTGCTAGGTTACTTCTCTTCCAATTAGTCCTATACATCTTCGAATCAAAATCAGACCTTTTTAGTTATTTGGATTTTTCTCAGATGAAATACTTCTTCGAAGGCCGTAAATCGTTCATATGCCAATGAGCCAGTGTTTGTTACAATTCCAACCTAAACAATACAATTGAATTGGTTGGTAAGGATAGCTACCGTGATGGAAAAATGATAGAAGATGAGTGAAAGAGAAGGAAGAGGTACCCTAGTCCAATGGTAGTGATTCAGAATAGCCGCCACTGCTTCAGCCAACGAATTTGTCGTTCTCAATGACACTCGAGCCAATGTCTTGTAGATGGATTTATCAGCGAATGCATTTGACGAAGCCATGTAACCAACTATAGGAATGTTCCAGAAGGTTGCCATTTTTGCCACAGCATCCAGTTCTAGAAAAGCACATTTGAGAGGGTTTTGTCGACGTGCGTCTTGTTTACGCGGCTAAGCTAGACCGATAGCTTATTTATCAAGCTTGCAGTTTATTCTAAAGTATTCCGGTGTGAGCAAAATTAAACTGGCCATTGAATATCAGAATGTTTCCAGCAACCATTGAATCGTTTTCTACAAACTCTTTGCCTTCATTCTCCTGGACTATGCTACCGGCTGTGAAGAGGCCCTCCAAATACCGTTTAGTCGGTCGTTCATCAAAGAGTTGTCAGTTACTCATTCAACTGCTAGCACTATTCTAGCTCTAAACGAGATGCATGGTGCATCCACACGATGGTCGCAAAATTATGTTTTTTCAACCTTCGAGCCACTTTCTTTATTCGCTTGAGACAGTGGACTCCATCGCCTACCAATGCAAGCTTTGCGTTGACGGGCGAAGGAAGCCCACGCTGCTAACGTCTGCGTTCTCTAACCAGAACGGCACCCTGCTCGTCTGCGCTCTGTCACTGAGATGGTGGTATCATTCGATGCAAAGGGTAGTGTCTCCTTTGAAGAAAATTCCAGAAAATCATTAATTATCATTTTTGGGTATTGACTCTTGTTAACTACTATTATACTATTGTTATTTCCACGAAACTGCTCCTCGCATTATCTTTGAAATGATGTCAGCGCACCCTTTAAACATCTTTGAACACCATCGCAGTTCAGTCCAACACAAGCATAAATGGGAACGATCTCGCTGCTCCCTCTTTCCTTTCCTTTTCTCAATGCTTTTGGCGATTCTTGTGGAGATATGATAGAAGGTGGTCAAATCATTCTCCCAAAATGACTAGTTGACTCACCTGCATTACAGTATGGCCCTATGAAGGCCCGAACTTTCTGGACATGATACATATCCGCACCGACAGCTACACCTTCGAACGATTCGCTGCATCCTTTCTGATTGATAAGTCTGAATATAAATCGTTTGAAAAGTATTTTCTTGTGCAATACGTCAACAGCTAACAATAAGACAGTAATCGACCTCCTGCAAAGTATAGCATACTGGTAGGGTTTCGATAGTGTTTATAGGGAATAGAATATATGATAGCCTATAAGGTTTATAGGGTCCAACTCGTAGCGTAGGGTTTTCTAGGTACTTAAAAACTCATTTTGAGCTTTTTAGGCAAGATAGCATACTTGGGTATTTTGAGTCGTTGAATAAGAATCCTGGTGAGGCCGAGCGAAGAAATTTTCAAGGATATCAGTTCAAGAGACTGGAAATAAGCGAAGTCGTTTTCCCTTCATTCCGTATAGTCATCATTTACGGGGCATATGTCGGAACACTAGAAGATTTTCTTTGGACAAATCTTCTTAGCACTTTCAAGCATAATTATCGTAAAAGCTGCCATGCACATACAACGTGATGGATCTTCAGTGACTAATGACACATCTATAAATCTATCCTGACACATCTGTAAGTTTATCCTGAGTTTTATAAAGGCTTAAGCCATGCTATCAACAATGCCCTGTGGAAGGTACTTCTGTTATCGAAGGCAATGAAAAACCAACAATAGATCACATCACAGATCAGCTCAACTTATATGATGTGATTTGATCAACACTGAGTGTAATTCCGTCTTCAGCCACGGTGAAGCAAGCCTCCTTCGAGCCGTTCATCTGAGAGTTAACTGAGGATTATCTGGGAGTTTATAGAGGACTCAACTTGATCAGTTGTTTGATACATAAAAGTTAAAGGATAAAGTTTTTGGCGTTAATCAATCCCGTCTGAGGGATGCGCCCCCGCACTCAACTTCCATTCAGAATCGTAGTGGCGTAATGAGTGCGTATGTGGCCGATACAATGACTTGCGGTGGCCAGCCGATGTACAAGTCAGTGCTTTTATCCTCCCAGACGAATCTGGTACCAATTCACCGACCCCGGAGGGATGGAGGGCTTGGTTGGCCTAGGCGGGCATCGATCCGGGATTCGAACCCCTGACCGTGCATGTGATATTGTTGTTGATACATACACTTGCATATCAGTAGATATCATTAAGCGAGACTTTATTCTATTTGAGGCCTGAAGACACGGCCTCAATTAGGGGTATAAGAATTTATAGGCTGACAAAACCGATTTTCATGCTCTGCTTATATCTGCGGGCTCAAGAATCGGTTTTGATGTATTTTTTGCAAAGGGAGCCATAGCTTCTTTTCATTCTCTTACATCTACAGGGGCCCCTTACTTTCTCACTCCCGTAACTGATCCTATTCACTTTAACTTAGTTTTCCGATTTATTATTTCTCATGGGGTGGAGCAGTCGCAAAAAGCCACTTTTTATCTCAATCAACTCTATTGATGCAATGGCTGGTGAAAATCTTACTCAATATCGAAATCCTCGTCCAGCACACCGTCTTTCCATAGTTCTTTTCTGGAAATTTCGAGAATCTTCTCGCCATTCTTCATATAACCCACTGCACCAATGTGTCCGACTTTTACCTGAAACTTTCAGAAAATTTGTTTTTCGGCTCGACGAATAATATCTTTGGCCTTCTATATATCTTTTTCGTGGATTTCTGATCCAATTTTCGTGAGTAGAATGCCCTAATAAAAGAAAGAAACGCCCAAGTCCCTAACAGTTCCTTGAAGTGGCTTCACCCGATATCTACAAGGTTCAATCAAGAAGAGGTTTTCAGGAAAAAATCTGGTATGACACTAGATGGAGTTTGATGTCGACTATGCCTCCCACTATAATACTTTCAGCTTACCTTTTGAGCCTAATTTCTCAGCAGTCATTTTTGGTGCGACATGAAAAAGTTAAAAAATTTGAAAGAGGTTTTTTTCTATGGAAAAAATGCTAGATGCGGGACTCCCGAATCCGGAACTGGGCGCTATCACTGACCTTTCGAACCACCTCCAAATATTCATCCACATTGTAGATAAATTATGAAAAAAGTATTGTTAGAAGAAGTCTGGGAAAATACGATATTTCACTTTTTTAACGATCAAGTGGGTTGCGTTCTTGTCAGAGAAGAATCACATCCATTGAAAAGTTCAGTCCCAAGGAAAAGTGAGTGCGCGGCTTGTTGTGTTTTCGGAATTATTGGCGCTGAATCGGTTTTTCAAACTTTCTCAGGTAATGCGATTTGTCAAAATGGGTAGAAAACGAAAGTCTCCAAAAATTGAAAACGATTTTATAAAAGTCATTGAACATGCCCGGACTTTCTCCGATCTGTGATATATTGGATCGATTTTTCGCTTTCTAAATACTTTTGTTTTTTTCATTCCGATTTTCATCGGTTGGTTGAGCTGATCAATTTCAGAAAAAAATTCCAAAAAAATCAAAAAGAAAGATTGTAAAAAGCCATGAAACGAAGCGCTTGCCTTGACACCTTCGACGCATGTCAGATAGAGAAGAAATACTAGAATCTGAAACTTTAGCCTGTAGCGCATGTTTGTTCAGAAGCAAGTCAGGAGCAGGTCAGAAGCCACCTTGATCGGCTCGCGTATGGGTATAAGTAGTTGCCTCACAGACGATACGCCTTCCCATGACGGCGATTAATCTTCACGATGTCAATCAGTTAATGGAACTTAAGGGCAATCCTCTTCTCCTACGAACTGATTCTGTCTGTGCTCCTTGGCAACCGCTTAGATCCGACTGCCCTTGAAGCTGAGCATTCTGTCGGGAAAATTCGAAGAGCATCCGATCTGTACACGAAAACGAGCACGTAAAAAGATTAACAGGCAGGGGCCTAACAGCGGATTATGACGTTAGAAGTGTTTAGTGTTGAGACGACTGTTGACCGAAGGGGAGTTCGAGAACGATCCGGCCCAAATCATGTGCATAATCTGTAGTGAGTTCATACAGATGACTACAGGTGCATCACAGCAAATTCCACCGGCTATACTAGGTGAACCAACCCATTTTGGGTATCTCCGATCTGTGTTCGAATAAGAAAGTGAGGTCTCTGAAATGTTGTTTGCCAGTGGAGAATTTCAAGGGCCTCTGTTTCTCAAGCTTTGTTGAATGTCGCGATGGCCACAATTCTGAGGTTTGAAGCTGCACAGCCTTTATAAGATTACACAAACACGTCCTATACATCTATATCCCCATACCAGAACCCACTAGAAATCAGTCATAGTCAATACATTGCTGGTATCTCTTCACTCGGGCAAGAAGTGTGCGGTCTGACTAGCTTGAGCATATACGAGCACTGGGCTCGATATTTTATAATACATTCCAGTCAGAATTCTGTATGTAGAAGTATAAAATGGTACGACTCTGACTTTTCATTCATTAATGTTATTAGTACTTGAGTGCTCCATACTACTCGGCTTCTGAAGGCGGAACTTTCACTTCTTCTGACACTGGGAAGCCGTCACTCCGTGGCACTTTTCCTCCTTGAATGATGGTTCACTGTTTCGGAAAGTTCAAGAGGAAATCTTAAGCTAGGAAGAAACAGAGATCATCGATGTCAAATCCAGGGGCAGGGAAGGTGAGGATAGCTGAAAGGGGATTTTCAGGGAGGTAGGTGTGTTGACTGTAAAATTCGGGGAGGGTGGTATCGATGGTTTGTTTTAAAGGAGGAAGGCGTGGAGATTGGAGATTGTGTTGTCACCTTAATTCGAGTACATAGTGACTTGGCCTCCTTCCCTCAATTTGCAGATATCAGGATGTGTTGTGCAGATGAGAGAAAGAGGAAGTGTAATCCCGAACACAAAGCATTTAAACGAAGAAGGGCAAGTCTATCGGCCCCATTTAAGCCGATAGTGCTGCCTAATCTTCCGGAGAAGCTGAAGCAAGGCACAATGGAGGCTACAACTCCTCGAGAGGGATTTGCTAAGATGGTCGGTATGACAGTGTGGCGAGTGGTCTGCAGTCCGGATTCCCTGTCAAAAAGAGCAAAGGATACGGAGTATTACTTAAAAAGCCAGAAGATCATCCGCTAATCGCAAGCTGAACCCGAGTATATGTTTCGGGATATCGTGGAGAAGAGTTCAAAAGCCTAGGAAGCCAAATCGAAGAACGTAGTGCATAAGAGATGTGCTGATCAACTATGAAATCGCCAATCCCGAAAAACTCAATTAGGCTGGTAAAAGTAATCGGGTAGTGCTTGCGTGCATACAGGTTCTTTCTGATGAGACCACTACTTCGTCTGTCGCTTAAAGGTGAAATGTTTGACAACTTTTCTGGAATGTTGCTCGTCACCTTCGGATGATTTGAACTTTTGAAGAGTTGCAACTCAAACTATCGAACTCCATTCAGACTGGAATTCTAAGAATGAGCTATCCACGTCAATTCTACAACGATCGAGCACTTGCCCAACTGGGGTGACAATTGGGTAAGTGGACTGTGGCACAGTTGGTATTCTTAAACGTCATGCGCTGCATAGACATGTATTCTGTTCCCACTAATAAAGCTACTTCAGCGGGATATCAATCGGAGATCATTATCCACGTTTATGTACTACTTGTTATTCGTGGCTGAATTACGATGTCTTACATAATATAAATACATATTTTTGCTATTCCTGGAAGAGTATAAGACAAGGAAATCCAGGCACGAATAACAAGAACGAGTGCATCAACGTAACTTATGGTTCCTTGCCCCAATCCCGCTGTTTGAGCTTTGATCTTGAGAACATAACACAAGTGACGTGCAGGGCGCATATCTGGTTGTGTGCGCCCGGACAATTCATTTGCTCGGTTGTCGACCAAGTTTGGCATGTGCTCGGTGTTGGTGAAACTGACGCGAGTAGCCTGTTGTTAAAATTCTGATTTTATCCGAAGTTCGTTCGTATGACTTACAACTGCCAAAGAGCCGATGTCCGTCAAGGGTGAGGAAGGAACTTACCAAAAAGTTTCGGGGTCATTTCGTGGAGGATCAATCCATCGAAACTCCGTGCGAAATGACTATTTCATCATAAAAATAGCCTCCAAGGAACACAAGCAATATGTACCTGTAAGAGGACAAATTCTATACTTTTTTTCAATTACTGATGCTCCCGAACAAGATGAGCAGGCAATTCGGGGGGAGAAGGAATGGAAATTGAAAGTCCAAAGTCGAGAGCAAGCACCATTTCGGGTCGAGAGCTGTTCAGTTCAACGAGGGTGTGTTGCGATCCGTGCGATTCTGGGTGCGCGCGGCAAATTCGCGATGATTCAAACAACTCCTGCGCCTATCATTGGGGTCCAAATTTAAAATAAAGAAGGTAAGTAGGATTGTCCGACCCTACTAAAGTAATCTACTTCAAGTTTGCGCTCCAATAATAGGCGCAGGAGTTGTTTGAATCGAGACGAATTTCACCGCGCAATTTGCCGCGCGCACCCGGAATCGCACGAATCGCACGTCCCCCGTTCAACGAGAATAAAAGAGAGACGGTATCTTGTTCAATTGTGCAGTATCGCGTTTCCACACCTTTTCAAGTCCTCGCCCGCGTTCTCTCACTCTCTCGGCAAGGCAGTATTCTGATGGTTAATCCCTTTTCCATTCCAACTTTTCCACAAAGTAAACCTCCAACTCACCTCGGTGACCCTCATACCTATAGGCTTACTCAGAAAATAAACCAACCCATGCCTAATAACCGTTTCTAAGCACCAGTACAGGCCGGCGAAGGCGTTGCCCGATCCCTTTTTGCGCCCTAGCGCTTAATGTCAACGACGCAAAGCATTACGAAGTGCCCCCATCCTCGGACTATCATTCGAGCTTAATCCCATTTTGGCTAAGATCATACATTTAGACTATGCGATGACATAAAATGATACCCGCTGTCAGTTGGCCAATTTACAACTCGCTGTGAATCTACGCCGGTATTTTGATTGCGGCTGTCTTGCGGCTGTCAACCGACGCTGGGCGTTGCAATGTGCCAACGCGAAGTGTGAATGCATCCTTTTCTTGTGATGTATTTCCATTGAACTTCACCATCCTTAGCATTCTTGCCACTTTATTATAGACTTGCATTACTCGAATTAATTTTTCTTCAGCTCGAAGCGTTTTTTCGTTGGAAAAGGGCCTTGGCTAACAACTCGATAGTTATGACCATCTTTTAATGGCAGTATTTCTACCCGAACTTCCAAAAGTATCAGTGCTTGCGCTGGGATCAATGGTGAACCGCAACTTTCCGCTAGAAAATTCGTATGGGGCACGCCATTCAGAAGTAGAAGTATCTACAACCGTCTTCTTGAAGCCCATGGAAGTTAGACCACAGCACGAAAAGTATGGAAATTGCCATTTTGATTTGCCAAAAAAATGAAGTTATAAAAAAGTTCTAAGATAAGCTGAGATATCAAAAAGGTAAGTCGCAAAGGTAGACGATTCGCAGATTTTTTTCAAACCATTGCCATATTTTTTCATGCCGATTGGATTTTCGAAATAGAAGTTTTATTTAATGACTGATATCCATCAGAATGAGGGTCGGTCACGTAGATCAGCAACAGATCAGTAGCACTTGACGTCATCGGAGGTTGCACTGGAGGTTTCCTCGTCGATTGGCTGCGCACTTACCTTCCTTCCTTCTTGGCTATTCTCTACATTTTTGCTTTCCTTCCTGATCGATTGCTATCTGAAAAGCTTCTTTGCCTATTTTCTTGAGCTTATGCCTACATTCTTTAGCCTATTGGTGTGTTGTAGATGTCGATGAATCGCACCGACGAGCTTCACAGATTCGTGGTTTGAAAACGAAACAAAATGAATTCTTCCGATCTCGACGTGCTCTTTTTTTTTGGTAAGTGCGACAATGATTTCAAACGAGGGAACGTCATTACATCAACCTTGAAAGTTACAGGTGAGTGGTAGCTGGCAATACTGCAAAATCAGAAATAATTTGCAGCGAAACCATCATTTTGTCTCATTTTTAGCTACAAACAAGTCCAATTTATGGCTTATTTTACAGTCCGTCCATAAAACCACCGTTATTTCAAAACTGCCACAAAAATTTCATAACCTTCTCCGTAAGAAACATGTTTAACCTCTGCGATGCAGGAGCACCGGTACGTTTATAGCTTGATGCTAAAATTCACTATTAGCTAAGGGATTTTTCTTTTTTTGCATTCTTAATAAAGTTTTTTGTGTAAGTGATTCCCACTTTTACAACAAAGCGTTTTACGAATCTCGTTATGGTCTTCTATTTCTGTCTCCATTACGATTTCAATCACAACTCGTAGGCATGAACACTTTGGAAGGTCTAGACATTAAAAAAAACTTATTCAAGGAATCGCAGGGGCTTTTGTACCTTTCGCCGTGCGCTAAATCGTCTGATATTGCAACTGTTTTCTGCGAATACTAATTCCCATTTTATAAATAGTGTAAGTAATGAACAGGCACGTGCTGTTGTGCTCTCTTGGCCTTAATTTCCATTACATTGTGTAACGATTACAGAAAATCTGTTGAAATTACAAGATTCCCGCAGAGATTACATTAGCTGGATGTTCAAACCATTGTATAGAATAAGCGTATTACAGCAAGCTGTGATCACTGTTTAGCAGCTCATGATTCCGGGATTTTTATCCTGTGCCGTGTACATTAAGTTTTCCAGAATAACTATCGTAAATATTTTCCTTACCGAAAATATCAATTTTATTCTCTTGTTCTCGTTGTTTTTGATATAGTTACATTAACTTACACAAGGTTCTGCATGATTTTTTTTTGCACCAAGAGGGTAGATTGAATATATAATTTAATTGAATGAACAAAGTTTAATATTTTTCCGTTAACTCGTAGTCTCTCTGAACTTGTGGTTGGTTGCTGGAATATCCTTTAAAGTGCTTATTTAGTTTACGTTTACTTAATATTCTTGTGTTTGCTTTCTTTATTTTTTTAAGCGCCGTTCAATTGAAAAGCCAGTGGTCATTCACGATTGTAGCCGTTGTTTTTATCTGTAGTTCGCCAGCCGACTTCATTTTCGATGACAGTATCTCCTTGATCCCTTGGCGACACACTAGCTGAGAATCTGATTGTCTCCACGTTTGGTTTCCTTCGCACAGTGCGGATTCTAAACAAAATTAATAGGGAGCGCTTAAAGTTTATGAGATTGTCCAAATATGGAGGATTGCATCTCGGCACTTCACAAATTTTTGAGTGAAGGAAGAGTTTGTCGGGAATTCTCAACAATGGGACCGTGCCTGCTTGATCAAGCGCATATCTGTTTGAGCGCCTGGCCTTGAAGTTGTGGAGAAACCCGATTCTATCTATCCAGAGGTGAAGATGAAAGTGTGGCGAGGATAAAAGGATATGACCATTCAGTTCTTCTGAATTTCAAAGCCAATGTGGGGTGATTTCATTTGGTCCTGCTATTAAGTGAATGGTCCTTCAGCCGTAAGGACAACAAAAATCTGGCTAACCATCTTTTTTTCAAAGACTCTTGGTAGGAAACAGAAAAACTACCCTCCTAAAAACATATTAGGGGTGAGATGGAGGCATGTATCGGAAGAACTATCAAACAGATTGCTAGAGAGCCGCTGCCACCGGTTAGCAAACGTGTTTCCCGTATGGGCAAGCGACCTACGCAACGTACTTGAAGGCTTCACCAAAAACCGGTTAACTCGTCGTCCTCTAACGAATGAACTCATTTCCTCCTCAAATCGTTTGCTGCCAAGCACAGTCGACGTTACATATGCTTTTGTGGGATTTTTTCGCTTCTGTATTTATCAACTTGTATTTTGGAGTTCTAGGAAACTGGTTGATCACCTAGATTTATGTAGTAGATAAAGCAGCTTCGCATGGCTAACATGACAAGCTCTACTCTATTGTACCGGGCTCTATTATGTCTTTTTGCACAGCGGCAATCATAGCCTTTCTATTCAACATACATATTTATCCTCTGCTGCCAGCTATTTCTAGCTTGTGTTTTTTTATACATTTTTTTATTGCTAGCGAGTTACTTTTATTATCAAGGGTCATTTGAGGATTATACGAAGATTGTGGTTGATTTATTTATTTTTTTTTTTGGAATTTGTAAACATTAACGAGCAACTCTCCTAGTCTTTGAACCCATTTAAAGGGACCTATCATTACCGTGGCTGACCAATTGAAGGTAGGACTGGCTTGAGAATGTTTTTGGGATAACGAGAGGTGTTTTTCTTAGATAGGTCGTGGCGTAGCTATCTAACCCTTATGGAAATTCCATCAGAATTCCTAAGAAATTCGCCGAGCTGGTAGAGTTAAGGTAGTGTTCCGATATGTGGTATGTACGATCATACCGGACACTAACTTATTTCTCAAAACAACAGTTTTTCTTGGAGTTTCGTTATTATACTTTACGCTGCCTGCTGGTCCCTTAGGAACTGTGAGAACAACCTGAATTTCAATCGGAAAACTGTTATACGTAGTTTTGAAGACAAATATAGAATTTTCTGTGGAATGAATCCTGCAGGTTGTCTGTCCAAATGCTTCCTAGAGGCAGGTGTTTCTCATGACCTGTGAATATGAATTAAACGGGTGCTCTGCGGAATTGAATCCAATCGTTGTCGTGAAAGGTTTTTTCAATGTTTTGCTTGATTGAGCGAGATTTGCCCTTAATCGACAGCAATGGTTGATTCTTGGTACGTGGCCTCTGCAATTATGAACTGGAAGGGGAGTGTGGCGTCTATCAAAATGAATGGTCAAATGTAGCTGCTTCCTTGACATCTCCTGTCATGAAACTTTGAAAACTTTTTTCGCTTTCTTCGCCCCGATGTTCAAATTGCTGCTGTATGCACCGCAAAAAAGAAATTGAAATGTTTCCCGCTGAGAAAATTGGTTTAACAATCCGGTCCATCGAGAGTCGTTGTTGTCACTTTAGGCAGTTTTTCAGAAGTTACCTGTTACCTGTACGACCCAAGCTACTTTCACTTCTATTCAAGACCATTACGATGATTGCGTCTTTGGACCTTTTTCATACGTAAATGGTGTCTTCTTCAATCTTTTTTGATCCCACTTCTGCTTTTCTTAAGCTGCATATCGGGGGATTCCCATCAAACTCATATGCAGTTCTTGATTACGTAGGGGCTAAGCGGCTCCACGACTTATATAGCATCCATCAGCATGACAGCTAAGTTTAGTCTTCTCAAAAGATGTGTTAGCAGAGGAAGTAAAGAGTGAAGGGGTCGTTGCTGATTACTACATTTGGGATGCGCCGTGCATCCAGCTATTTTTGAAGTTATGAATTTTTCGGAATTGACTCTTCGTATACGATGACACGCAGTGTCAATCTACACACAAATTCGTGTTTCTTTCCTAATAGGGAACTCTTGACGATTCGTGGAACGACGTAAAGTCGAGGAGAGTGCTGAGTGGCCTGAGCAAGATTTGAACTTAAGACGTTGCTCAACGCCTATAGGGCTGATGCTCAATGCCAACATTTCGACTATCCGAGCCGCTGATACAGCTTATGTCTTCCAAAAATAGATATGAGTGTTGGCCCAAATCATAGATTCCCATGTTTATCTTCTCTTTGTTAGCTGTAGGGTCTCTATGTCTCAAGTAGCTGACCATTTCACATTGTATGACTGAGGCACAATCAGCTCAGGTCGAAAGCATAAAGTTTTTTGATCATCTCTAAGCTACGAACCAAGCGCTTTTATTTTGCTTATACAGCAGAACAGTTTTATTTTTTTTACTTTCTAGTTTTTCATTTTTTATCTAGTACCCCTCATTCTATGGTTTAGTGTCTTTGTAAATATTTTCAAAACGTGAGGACTCTTTATATATTCCGTGTGTACGAGCTATTGGCGTAGAAAATTTGCGAATACTCAAAAATGCCATATTGTAGCCCATAGTACTTCAACAAATTCTTGATATTTCTTGAGAAAAAAAGTCAAATAGCATAAAAAAGCAGAAATACCATTCACTCTTCCTAAGCTCTTGTTAAAGGCTGGAACCAGAAATGCCTTTCGTGACCTCCTCTTTTCTGTATACGTTTTGGCCTTGACCAGGCTCAATAACGTTTTGGATTCCTTTACAGGCTATTTTTATTTCGCAGTACAAGAGAGTTATCCTAAGTCAGAGCGGAATCGGCTACATGTAAGCTTTAGTTCTATTTATAATCAACATGTCACTACTTATCGACGCTCCCAAACGACGTCAAACCACCAGCAGATGCTCTGATAGCATTAGCATTTAGTAAGGATTCAGACATCGTCGTAAAGAATTCTTCGCAGAACAGGGGCCGCTGTTGAATCGGCACTTTTGTTGTCAATTTTTGTTCAAACCAATCATGGTGATAGCATCCCTCATCACCTTTCTTATGTGGTACCTGAAACTGAAGTCTTTTTTTCGAACACCTTCGCTTAGGCGAAAAACCTTGTCTGATTTTTCAATAGAGTTGCTTACCTTCTATCTGAACTCGAAGTTCTTGGGGTCTGACGTATTTTGTGTGCTACTGAGCAGAGCAACTGCCAGTAATGCGCCAGTGGATAGAGCCACCCTAGAGTAGGTACCCTTTCTTCCAGGTTTTTGGTGTGTGTGACAGGGTAAACCAATTGTAAGGAGCATCTGAGTCAAGCGATGCTCGTCGCTCGTCTCAAATTTCTCAGATATATATATATATATATTTAAATATATGTATATGTATGGATTCAATGTATATAATTCACATATATAAAGCTAAAGTATGTAGAGAAGGTGCGACGTAATATGCTTTAATAAGACTTCGGCAAGATTAGTCCACGTAAGAGGATGCGCTTTATCCTGACGTATTACAGAAGTTTCCGCACTTCCAGCCCATAAGTAGGGGCGCTTGTACTTGGAACTTTTAGGGGTTTGTGGAATGAGGAACTGGGGAGATATGCGTGTTTTCAACAAAAATCTACAGGGAATTGCTCTTTTGGTTGATAGTAAGAACAGCTGAAGGGTGGAAGTGCACACACCTCTGAGTGCGAGATCTGAACCCGCATTCCATGGGGAATTCCAACTACCCTTTTTGATTCGATGCCAGTTTTCATCCATTCTGAATTTATTAATATGTGCAGCCTGAGAAATGGGTAGAAATGTATCGATGCATAGTCGTTCCAATGACAACGAGAAAAATCAGTTATTGAAATGCTAGAACGGTTGTCAGTGGTTCCAGTCAATTTTTAAGCCTACTGCGTTTCAGTGTAACAATTATTGGTGGCCTGTCACCACAGATTTCTACATTTCTACCGCTTCGTATATGAGATTGTCATTCTTCTTTTCCTACAGTATCCTGTCATTCAGAATCTGAATTACAGGACAATGTGGAAATCCCTGGCTCAGGATCATTCGGACGCTTGTTCGTGATGGATATTGGAGCCATGGATAAAAATTACTCCCCTAGCGTAGAAAATAATACATATATACATATCACATAAAATTCAGACTCACTCTGCTAACTTCCAGGAAACACTTCGAAATGTATGTAATTTCATCTTCATTACGATTCCTAACTTTTTCAAATGACTTCCTCATGCCCTGAATCGCGATGTTTATTGATTAATTCCCATGCCCAAGGGGAATAATCTGAAGTCCCATGTATTTCAGACTTCCGAGCGCTTCTTTTCTTCGATCCTTCTTCAGCCCATAAATAATGAGTTGAATCGGTAGATTCGATGCGGAAACAGTGATTCTGCATAGTTTTGAACCCTTCCATCACTTCTCTATGATTTCTCGCCGTAAATTGTTCTCTTTGTTACATGTGCTACGTACTCTACTGCCATTCAAGACGGTAGCATCATTTGAATGCAAATTTTCCCTTTACAATAGCTTGCAAAGGTCATTTAATTCACTGTTATCACCCTCATGCCAGTTCAGGTTTTATTGGAGAAGTTTTCCTGGGATGGAACTTAACCAGGTTAAGATCTATAGGTAATGTGTATGGTATATGTCCCCTCGTCCTGAAAGCTTAATAAATTCTGCTGGAAATTTCAGTTTAGCCAACACTACCTCTCAAAGAACACTTTATGTGATGGTTTTGCTTAACAAAACTCTGAATCCATTGGGAGTAGTTTTTGTTCAACTTTTTCTCCTATGTTTGACGAAAACGAGCTGCCTGTGCTGTTTCTTTCGCGTATGTAGGGCAAGTTTCTTCAAGCATGTGTAAACATCTTTTTCCTTTCATACAAAAATTCTTCTCATCTCACGAATATGGCCATATTGAAAAAGCCGTTCCAATTTATCAAAAGGAGTTGGTGTAACCGTTTTTTCTACATTTTCACTGGTTTTCTCTTAACCTATTGAAATTATCAAATTCTATTTTCCCTTCTCAATTTACTTATTTTGTTATTTCATTAGATGACCTAAACAGTGTCGTTATATTGACCCTCCGTTCTCACCGTTCCACAGACTTGCTTCCGCTTCCATTTCCTCTCATCTGCCCGAACGAAATTCCTCGGGGAGAAAGCAGATGAAAACTCAATCAACAAAGGATTCGCGAAAGGTTGAGAGACATTAACTGTAGTTTATTGCTATAGTGAGTGCCGCACGTCCGACTTTCCTCTCCCAAATAAATAGTGATATTGCCCTATGGTCGCGAACCCTATTCGGTTTTCTGGTTTGTCATTTTCTTCTCAAGCAAGTAACGTCACAGGAAGAAAGGGGTCTCTGCTCACAAATGGCTAACTATACCATTCTGAGATAAGTTTTTACCTCCGCGCTGTTTTGGCAGAGAAGAAATTTATGAATCATTTGCAACTCCTTCTTCAACTTATGCTTCCGACTTCCCCAATTGCCCTTGTAACAAAAGATGGGAGACATGTCTGCTGATTGTTCTCACTTTCGTTACCCTCGCCGATCAAAGTCTGAACTTTCATTTACTGCATTCGATCTGGGAACTGCTAATGTAGGCGCTGCTTTACTTCGGAAATGGTATGATGTTCAAATTATTGCTCCGTTCGAAGAGCTCATACTGTTTTTCGTGCTTCAGGCAAATCATTCTTGAAGTGAAGTTTTAGTGATTAGTAGAAGCTTCCCGTGAATTCGATCTAGTACGACTAAACGCAATGTCTGACCTCATCATTCTGTGTACAGACCAGCTTGAAAATCGACAGTCTGCACGGATTACGGTTTTGTCAGTGTAAAAACATATCGGAGCAGTGTTCAGGATGAGCGCCCTTCACTTTTTCCATTTTTCTTTTTTTGCCGTGCTCTGAAAACCTCTACAAAAACTCCGTGGCCACTTTTTTGAGCGACAATCCAATCTTCTTTTTTTTCGTTGAAACTGTCGGTCAAGCGAAGGAAGAGGATGTGTTGGATCATAAGAAACGGCTTTTTTACTGAGCTATCACAAAGGGCCTCGTCAAGGAAATGAAACTTACTCGAAAGGACTCCTCAGTCGAAGAAATTTCCTTAATGAATCGCCAGCCATTTTGTTGGGACATTGCGAATTTCTGAGAAGACATTCCAAAAGATAGAAGTCAATTCACGATTTATGCTTATTGTGAGTAGGGCGAGAAGTCACTGCCCATGATAGTTCAGCTAATGAGCCAAATATAATGGGTACTGGAAACAAGGTGTTTTCGGAGTAAGATTTTTTGGGTTATGCCCCAAATGTTTTGTGATATCAGCTCGCAGGTCAGTTAAGGCTCTTCTACATATCTACATACACTCACCTTCTCACTACTTTGGAGACTTCAAACAGTGGACCGTGGCGGTGATCGTGGCGTCTCCAAACACTGAGCTATCTTTGGTCTTTGGTTGAGACCTCATGCTTTGAATATATCCCGTCGTTGTAAAGTTGATCGTTTGGAATGAACCGAAGGTCTCTTGAATGCCAGATGTTTGATGTGGCATTCCACGCAATAAACCTTAGTAGCATTGACTTAAATAGAGAATTGAAGAGACTTTTATGAGATTTTTTGGCAAAGTCATTTGTATTCTTGTCATTTTGGTCATTTTTCTATGGCGTCGTTTTTTTTTTCCTTTGCTGACATTAGTCTTTTCCTGATGTATTGGTTTGCAAGCGAACGTGACATGATTTAAGAACGTGTGGTGCTGTGCTTCGATCTCTGGACGCGTTCCCTTCTTGACAAGCAGTCATCGTCATCATCATCGCTGCTGCTGCTGCTATCGCCATCGTCAGCCACGAACCTGCCAGCCGTTCACACCCCACATTTCCACTCGCACACACAATCAAGTCAACACGGCATGATTCGCCCCATCCTTATCCTGTCGCTATTTCTTTTACAAATCACCATAGCCAAACAAAAACCGCCTAATATTCTGTTTATTATGGCTGATGATCTCGGTTATAATGATCTCGACTGGAAGGATGACACGTGAGTGTACCAAATTTTTAGCTGCTTGATTTTTCATTTTGATTTTTTTTATTTGAGGCATTTCTTCCATTACTTACTATTCTGATATCTATTACCGTATGTCTATCTGTTCGGTGAAGCTTCTGCTTCTTTTAGGCTGAATATTAATTAGAGGGCTTTCGAGAAGCACTCCAAAAGGGAAGCACCCGTCACATTGTGTAACAAAAATGTTACAAAAACTTTACACCCGAGACATCAATATTGATGGCTTTCAAATAAGGGCATTGATGAATCCTTTTTTCATTCAATCGCTATTTTCAAGATATTGGCACCGATTCTCGTATAATTGAAGATTTATTAACTTCAACTCGACACTTAAACGTCTTTTTTTTTATAGCTTCAAAGGATATCTAGAAGTGATTGTCAAAGAAAACATCAAGTCGAAGGCCATACTTGTTTACTACCTCATAGGGCTATGCTTCTTTACTGCGTCTTAGGAGTACCGTAGTTTCTAATTGGGGAAATTGAAACTTCTTCTGGGTCCACCTCCTTGGCGGTTCTCCATGATGTACGAACGCTTTGGACTTTCACTCTGACAGCATAATCTGTCAATATGAATAATGAGCTTCAAAAAGGCGAAGATCTTACGGCACATGGGCGGAACCATTTAATATTTACTTTGGGAAGTTGTTCCTACATACCGTAGCTCGGCTCGATTAGTCAGGTGAAGCTCCATTAACAGGATGTAGCCACAAGTACAATTTCTACCAAGCAAACCTCACCTTCACTGCCTTTCATGAACGATACGGTTCCATCGCTGAGCTTAGATATACATAAGCTTGTCGCCGCTTTCACTCATTGTCGGTGTTTATAAGATCGATTCTCAGATGAATCAATCGGACATTCACTTTTCTACCGTTTATTCAGCAGCGAAGAAACAAAAAGGGGCAGCAGCGTTTTTCTGGGAGGAGAAGGAAGGATATAATCCTGGTTGTATAAGCACGTGTAGGCCGTGAGATGCAACTCCACATCTCTTTTCCATCATAGGGAAACGAGTGGATTTGATTCTCAAAAAGGTGTGACTATGTATTTCAGTGTCTTCCATATTTCTTTTTCTCCGATTCAGCCTTAGACACATCGCATTAGCCAAATCGTGAACCTTGGTCTGTACAATCTTAGCAAAGTGCTTATCTATCACACCCCAGAAGCTTCTGGCCTTCTTTCTACAGACTCACTAGGATGAGCTCTTTTCAAAGACACTGTTCAATGCCGCTGCAGACACCCTCGCTGAAGTAAAATACTTGCTTCTTATTGTTCATGGAGAGCTCAGCAAATGCGACGTGTCAGAAGTTTTTATTACTTTTCTCAGCTGTTCGGAAACCAATAGGATAACTGATTATAAGTTTTGACGGGGAACAACAGCTGATGGTTCGGATGCAAATTGCTAGACCAACTTGTTGAACCTGATCTCGCTAGGAAGGTTCAACTTCAACAGAGACTACTATTTTCTATTCGATTTGAAGCAATATAAGTTTTTCAGTGTTTTTTTTTTCAGAATCCAATTTCATAACAAGTGCAAAACAATGTGTCCCTGCTCGCTGACCACAACAAACTCTTTTATTCTCGGACTAGATAAAAAGATTTCGGGAGAAATCATTTTATCAGTTTATCAGTATCAGTTATCATTTAATCAGAAATCAATCATATATTTTTTGAATAATCTTTAAGACATAGTTAAAAAACAGGCGAAGGATCCCGAAATTCACATGGCTAGTCATAAACCGATAGGATTGGTCACTTGGTGTGATGAGTTCTTTCCGAGATGCGCCACGCATTATGTATCTCTTTTAAGGAGATGCAGCAATTGACAGCATTCTCTGTCCATAAAAGGCTTATGAGGGCAATTGGTGTAAATGTCAGTGTTTAAATCGGTTCTGATTTCAAGGACTGGATTTCTGCTAGTCGCAAAAGCTTTGCGACGGGCTTGGTCCAAGGAAGAGTGTTCTGTGAAAGGGTCATGCACCAATGCCTCATTTTCGCCTATTTTCAGCTCTGCAGTAAGCTAAACCTTATTTCTTACAATAGTTCACGACTTCAAGGATACCTCTACAACATGAGGAAACTTTCAAAAACTAGTAATTCTTGAAGCCATCCTTTTTATGCTACAGCGGCATTGTTGTTTAATTCATTTGGATCTGTGCTGAACACTTCAGTGAAGCTTTTACCTCAACTGAAACACTTTCGTGGTAAAGCCCACAGAGGTACTTGTTCGTCCAACCACGACTGACTTCGGAAAAAAAGAGGAGGGGGGGGGGGACTGACTTTCAGGTTGCCGTTCGCGTGCCTCACCTCGTTCACCCATTCTTCATTTATGCACCATATCAAGGAGTGATCATTGAGCCCACAATATTTTCTTTTCATATGCACGTGGCACGAAAATGATATCGAGAGCGCTCTTCAGACTGGTTCTGAAAAAGCTGTTCGAAAACGGTTATTGGACTTTCTCTGCCCAAAATACCTGTTTGAGTGTGACATGATTCCGTACGACAGATCCAAGATCGCAATCGCTCATCCCACTCAAAATATGAGCTTTTCGTTAAAACTTGCTTCATTTTTTCTTGGAAAGACATCCTGGAGGGCTACTCAATGTCTAGAAAAATTTCAAATTAAAGGTTGTGAATATTATGAAGCGTATTGATAGGTGGTCGGAGAGGCGGGTTATTTTGGTTGTGGGCGTGGTTTGGAACAATTTCAATTTTTGTGCTTTTTTCAGGCACTTTCATGACTGGCGACCTAATCCGCATTTATTATTTATAACGAACTGTCCCTCTCTTCCCATAAATCTGTGTCCAGCTGATTGCAAGTAGCGATTTAGACCTTTACAGTTGCATTGGTCAATGACCACCCTCCTTCGATGCAAAGTTTTTTACATATCTGGCAGAACATGGACATAACAAAGCCTTTCGTCATTTCACCACCCTTTCTTGAACCTGCACCTATCGAAGGTGCTTTCTGTACTGCTTTCTCCGCATGTTCATATGTATTCATAAGATAAACCCAATTTGAATCTTCCACTCACTTTTAGATGTACAGCATAAATAACGAAAATTGGGAGTCGACCTTCGATTTTGCTTCGGTGCATGAAGAAGTTTCAAAATATAATTTTTATTATAAACAAATTTACAGAGCAGTACTCAGAACATGTAATCATTGGAATAAGTAAAAGAATGCAATGTTTCCAGGCTATTCACGCCGAATCTTCGGTCCCTAGCCTTCCACAATCACTCAGTTCAACTTACAAACTCCTACGTTAATCAATTATGTACACCGTAGGTATTTTCCTCGTTACAATTTGGAACTATGACGATTTGGTTGTGACATTTTGCATTCAGAACGAGAAGTGCTTTTATGACTGGTTACTATCCATTTCGAGTTGGGACACAGGTGAATTAATTCCTGTCAATAACTTCTTTTTAGCTCGAACTTAATCGTTTGGGAGGGTTCTGGAAAATTTGTTTTGTGAGATCATCTCAATGTTTCTAATAACGACGCTTCATTAATTATTTCGTGTTATTATGTTTTTATAATAATTCCCATGATCGTACATATATGCCAAATAGAACTTAGAAATATATACTTGATTTACCACATTTTTCGGCTTCGAAATGACAGCGTACATACTCTGCGAACATTCAGTCTCTATAGCTGGCAGCGAATCGCGCAGTCTAAACAACGGCACAGCTAATGAATAGGTGTTCTGCTTTATGGAGCGTGCTTCCAAAATTGTAATAGACCCATTAATGCAGCGAAAAGCTTTCGTCACCTTCGTCCAATGAGGGCGTGCAGTGCTGAGTACCTCTTCTAGTGTACTGATCATTCTTAGAGAGAATCCGTCTGTTTTTTGTAACCTTCTGCTTGCCCGTTTGACCACTTTTTACGTATGTTCGCGGTGTATTTTCGTTCTACCCACCCAGCCGCAGTGAACAATTTTTTTCGCGACTGAAACTAGGTGTACAGGGGTCGGAAAATTTCCCATTGAATTACATCTTATTTTTGCCTATTTCCTTCTATCTATGGCATATCTACGTCTCATCCATCGGTAAAAGCATTTGCCATACTCACAGGAGACATTCTAGCCAATTGTGGCCTTCTACCGTTCGAACAATCGTTTAAAGAAATTATTTACAGAATGGTGTATTTCTACATATGGAACCGTCTGGCGTCCCATTGCTCTTCCCATTTTTGTCAGAAAATCTCCGTTCTCTTGGCTATTCAACGTATCTCGTGGGTAAATGGCACCTAGGCTATTGTCGGAAAGAGTTTTTGCCCACATCACGAGGTTTCGATTATTTCTACGGGTTTTATGGACCTCAAGCTGGATACTTCAATCACAGTTCAGGTGAGGCAGCTTTTGGTTATGTCGGGTTCTTGATGAATATCGCTCAGCCATTTCCGCCCACCACGGAACTAATGCCTTTTTGAAAACACCTGCTCCGTCTATCCATTTTTCATTTATGGACGTTTTAATGTATATGGGGCCTGGATAATGACCACCGATGCCGGCTTTCTCATAATGCTGTAGCGTGAACTTCTGAGTGAAAGGGAACTGCATACTCAAATGGGGATCATACCAATATTTTGAGTTGACCTTCTTTGTTTCTGTTTCTAAGTGGATTCATGAAGGGGAGGGCGGACTGAAGCTTTTGAGGCTAATTCATACCTTCAAAATTTGTCTGTCTATTCTAATGAGAGCCTCGTCTTTCCTGGCCAGAATCCAAAAAGACACATCAGGCATTGACCCTATGATTTTTTCCGAATTAACCTGTACAACGAAGTAGGTACTCAAGAGAAACTCAATTGCTGAGAATAGTCGATATCTGGCTCAGTTGATGTTGAAAAGTTGTTAAGAAAAATATAATTAAGGCCTAACACTAGATGATCTTAGCTGGTGCTCTTTCGAATATATTGTGCGGTGTTTCGAGCAGATAGCACCCCTTATTTGTGGTCCAAAACCTCGGAACAAGAAGGTTTCTCGTGCATGGTTTGAAATCAATCACAAAGTCTGAGACCTATTTTCATTCATTTTGAAGATGTGGTAAGATCTGGAGGCATCTCTGGTAAAGAAAGACGCGCTTGGAGACCATACCCTGTCGCTATTTTATTTCCAAATTTAATGGTTTCCTTGTTTTTTCACAATCTACTGGTTTCCAATTTCGAGGAAGAAGCATATTGGGAAGATCTCTCTCAAAATGTCTGCTTCGAGAGTCATTGAAAAAGTTCGAGGTGCTGTGAATGCGTTTCAGATCAGTGGCACCGCGATTTGAAACGGGTTGTTGGAGGAGTCGATCTTTTCGAAGAGTTGGGTGGTGGAATCAGCAATCCTATCTTCGAACAGAATGGCGTTTATTCCACAGTGAGATGGTCTTCCTTTCATTTTTTGTTGTTATCATTATTATCGACACTCGAAGTGAAGACCACAGATTATGTTGTCGACCTATATTATAAATATCGATAGAATTAGTGAAAAAAACTAAAAAAAAAAACAAAATAGAAAGAAAAAATGGCTCATTACAAGAGAAAGGTGAAACAGATGAATCGAAGGTCTGCGAATGCTCCATTTGCTTCAACTCCTACCACCGTTAGGCGTTCAGTAATAGATGTGAGCGCTCGAATGCTTCGTTTTGGTAATCTTCAAGAGTAGTGTTGCAGACGATTGCTGGAGGATTTCGAAATTTATTTATGTCATTCAGTATATGCAATCAAATTGTGGGGCGTTCGGGTGGGATGAATGCGAAGTTTTCTGAAGGAACCGCTCAGGTGTTTTCCCCCACCAATTTTGAGAGTTGCATGGGGGATTTGATCTGACACGAACAGGTGGACCTTCAGGAAAAAAATTCTCGGATTAACTGGGGTGCTCTGTTCGATCGTCTGGTCTTTCTCGACTATGAGCATCATATCTCCACAAGCGCGAATAAGCTAGTTCGGCTCCATGTCATTCACCACAAAGCAATGGCTTCTTTAACGGAAAAATGCAGCTGCTCAAACTCGTTAATGAAAAACAGGGGCATTTCAAGCGTTGGCTGAAAGGATAACTTTCTGGAAACTAAAACAACAAAAATATATCTATACTGATGAATTCCGCTCTTCTTTAGAAGTTACGGTACTTTTTTTCGGTGAGTGGATTTTCTTTCCAGGAACTGTTTGCTGATGCCGCAATGGAGGTAATAGATGCGCATAACTACTCAAAACCGTTCTTCTTGTTTCTTTCATTTCAAGCCGTTCATCCCCCGTTACAGGTACTTAGTAATTGTTATTCGTTTTTGTTTTTGTGATTTTTCTTCCTTCTCGCCTTTTGACTTCGCTTTATTTTATTTCATCGATCTTTATTCATTTTCTTGTCCGGGATCACGACTGACTTTTTACGTAGGTAGTTGCTGCTGTATACGCTCCACAGTTATAGTGGAATAGCCAGCGTAGATGAAATGTCAATATTTTTTTTCTCCCTGAGCCCTTTACACTATTAAGTACCCGCCTCTTCAGATTCTTTGTAAGTTCTTCTGTACTATGTCCTCTCATCGTTTTTTAGAGCGACTCCTCTTAGTCACGTATTAAGCCCTGCCTCTACTTGGAAGTATAACGGGTGTGCCGTTACCAAACATTCAATGCCTCTCATGAAATTTACAGTTTCCAAAATCATTCGCTTTTGCGAACGAATAGCAAAGTGTATGGAACAACCAGAAAGTAGCGAGGATTTGACAACTACCCTAGTGAATAAACACTCTGTCGTTCCGTCCTTACTTCGCTTCACCCTCGCTAGCGCTTTCCTTATTTCATCTCATCTCAGTGAAGTCCTCCTCGAGTCACTGAAGCCTTCAGTTTTTTTATCTTTAAACTGAAGTTTATGAATTTTTCTTTGCTTATATGCAACTGTTTTGTACCGGCTTTCTGTGCTCTCCTCACTCGTATTTTCTAGGTGCCCAAGCGATTCGAAAAGTACTGCTCGAGAATCATGTCAAAAGCTCGACGTATTTACTGTGGTGAGTATATTATTATCTAACTATTTGATCTGTAGCGAATAAAATTCCCATTACAATGACTGGTTTGATCGCTTCCGAACTTATTTATTCAACTTCAAATACAAAACTTTGAGCACTGAAAAGCACTGAAAACCACTCATCTACCGGAGTATGTTTTAGTAGGGGTTCATCTGGCACCTGGGGTTGATAACACTTATCTAGAGGTTCAACTATACTATAGGTTACTATATACTATAGGTTATCTGCTTCCTATATTGATGGTTACCACTACACCGTAAGGTTGATTCATCTTCTTCAGGAATGCTCACTTCGATGGATTTCGCTATTGGGCGAGTGATCGATTATTTGAAAGCCACGAAGAAGTACGATAATACAGTAATTATCTTCACGAGTGATGTAGGTAGTATAATCAATTTCAATTAGAGACTCAACTCCTTATGATAGTCGAACTCCCTGAATGATTGATTTATCTGTTTACTTCTTCGACTTTGAGTATTTGAGCCGATCATATAGATTAGTAGGAGTATCAAAGTTTTTATTTCACTCCCAAGTTCTTGACCCCAAACAATCAAGAGGCAATCAAGAATCGTTGTGATTTGTTTGGGAGGCGTACTTTGAGTCTGAACGTAAACGTTGTGTGATGTCTCCCTTGACTACTTCCATACCTCCAGAATGGCGGTACAACACAGTTTGGTGCTTCCAATAAACCATTACGAGGCGAAAAGGATACATTATGGGAAGGAGGCACGAAGACGACTACCATCGTGCATGCCCCCAAATCAATTCATACTAATGGCGTCAGACCTCAGTAAGTCTTCAGCTGTTAGGGTCGTTTTTCCAATTTTTGTGATTTTTTTTTTGGGTCAGGCAAGATGAAAAAGAGAACTATCTGCACGTATTTGTGCAGAAAATAGGTACTGATCCAAATTTTCACCGTAATCTAACCGTTACTTCATATTATTGCCAGTTGTAACACGCTATGAAATAACTCGTACAAATTGAGCATGGTTAGAAACGAGATTACGACATAAATTTGAAGTTGTACTAAATTTAAAATCTTATCGTTTGTACGGTCACAACACGTGCGCGTCAAGTACCTGTCAATCGCAGTGACCGATTGTTTGAGATTAGATCTAAAGAATTCAGTATCTCTTGATCTAGCACACTGATACCCACTCTTTACCCTATTTTCAAAGTGGTGGGTCTATAGGTTCAATTTGGCCAATAGTTGGAATCGATTCCAATTTCTGTGGAAAAAAATGGAAAGAGTTCATTCAATTTTCACTTTTGTTGAGAATAATTTTATATTTCTTGCGTTCGTTTGAATACTCCTTTCATTTCCTTTTCCAAAGGAATCAGTATCGATGCTCTAGAAAAACGCACTTCAACTTGAAAGGTTCGTGAAAAGTACTTGATCACTTTTGTTGCCACCTACTTCCTAAGTACATACGTGTTGCGACCGCTTGCAAGCGGATGAATTTTGTTTTTTTTCCTCCTCTGATCGAAGAATTAGTACGAAAATAATTGATTCGTGCATGAATGAATCCTTTTTGTAGATTATTTCATGTAGTGGATTGGCATGCAACTTTACTAGCGATTGCTGGTCTCGATATACAGTCATACGGTACGGTATAAGGATTTACAGATGCTCACTATTACTCAGAAGCCAGTTCCACCTTTGCAGGTGATGGTATCAATCAGTGGAGTTACATCGTCTCAGGCAATCCAAAGCTTCGACGATTTCAATTTGTCTACAACATTGACGAACATGGCTCAGCAATACGGTAGTGAGAATCTGGTTTCTTCTGATTTTCAATGAGATTTTTTATTGGAGTCATGTGCCTAGTTCCCAAAATATGTTTTTCCTCGAACAAGTCGTAAACTTTGCGAACTACTTAACATTTTACTCGTTCAAAACGGTAGCGATCAGCTTATCCTTCCTGAAAGAAGTCTTACATCACACACAGCTCCTGTTTTGAGCAGTCCTTTGATTCACAAAGTTCGCTATAAAATATGTACTGGTTTTGAAAAAAAGAACTGAGAAAGGCAGGGGGTAGCTGGGATTGACTAGTTATCAAATAACCTTGAATGCAGAACCGAACGCGCTGTGCTGAAAAGTATGGGAAAGTTGAGCAGAAATTTGTGGAAGGATAGCATCATTGAAAGGGTTCTGCGCTAGCACATGAAGAGGGGACAAAGAAACTTTTTAAGACCCTCTTCCCAACTCCCCTCCTTTTCGCACCGCTCTAATACTTAGAATGAATCTAGGCCCTCAGAGTCTTCTTCATTTCCTCTTATATTTTCAAGCTTAGCGTTGATTCCACTAAAATGACACCTTAACGTTGAGCGATACGGGGTTTTTTATGCTTCTCCATGAGAGAGCCACTCTGATCTTGCTTACGCAAATATTCATGCTGATTTAGTAATTTGCTTTCAGAGATGGCGATTTCAAGTTGATTCTTGGTAACCCAGATCGGCGAATACAAGAAGATAATGGCAAAGCTCGGCTTTATCGAGTTACAGGTAAATAGTTATGAGTTTTTGATGAGTAAACAGTGCCGTGATGTGGTAGTGGATGCAAGAATCACTAGGAATCCTGTTCGTTTGCAAGATCTGCTAAAACCTTAGATTTTCCGAAAAGCTGATCAGATCCAAATCTCTACAAATTCATAGCGACACCAAATTTTTCTGTCAAGTTTCAGTGCTAAAAAACATTCGTACGTCCTGGTAGGCTGTCCATTTGAGCAAATTCCAAATATAAGCTCTCCTTTACCTTCCGAATACGCCAACATTCTCCTATTTTCTACGACCTCCCGGATGTGCTTATTTACACCGGATCTCTCACTTCCTACGACAGATCAAAATGCCGCGCTTCCCTCTGAATTGTGGTTCAATACAGCAGAGTCGAAAAGATTTGCGCAGAGCCGGATGAACTGCGTCTTGATCGCTACTATCTCGATTTCCTTAGATGGTTTCAGGCCCATACCCTTTTTTCTGCTGAGCTCTGGAGCTAGATTGTTCATCATGTTGATCACCCTTCCACGAGATAGCATTGGGAAGTGATAACCTCCAATACTGGTAGAAGGCTTCACAGATGTCTTGGTATGAATGTATAGGATTTTTTGATGTACTGTTTCGGACTTCATATGGTACTGTTTCGAACATGATATGATGTCTGACCTCGGAAAGAGAACTCAAGAACGATCCAAATCAATTGGTGTTTGCCTGCAGCTCGGATAACTATGTACTAGCGCATCTGCTTCACTGTTCGGAAAGGAGCCTTTCGAATACTTCAAGGTTCTGCCTTTTTATCAATCTATGTTCGACGAGCTGAGTGATTTAGCAACCTTTGGCTCAGTGAACATGCAGGATATAAACCGCCCACTAACTCTATGCATGCAGCTGTGCTTTCGAAAAAACAAATGTTATATAAATGGCCTCAGCATAGCAGAAACAAGGGTTCCACATCCCGAATCCACCTGCATCTGTGGTGAAACACTGATGACATTTGGTCCGCGACTAAATTCCTACCCCTCCCTTCATCACGTAGCTTCTCCAACGAACGGCAGGTGATTCTTTGGTGGGAAAGGATTATCAATGAGGGAGGCTCGTGGGACTGTAACGTCGTACTGTGAGTACTAGTACCATGTTGATTGCTGGTTGCTTGGACATCTAAAAATGTAGGAAGTAAAGTATGAGAACTTTTTCTACGTTTCCAACCTTGATCCCCTGAATGGGAAGGGTCTTGATACCGCACAGCTGTATATATGACAGCTGCAATAAGTGCCTTTATTGCAAAAGACATCATTACTCAAATGATGTACTTCAGCGCACACTTGTTTGTCAAGTCTCATTTTTTCGGTTTCAGAAGATCCAGGGGAGACCAATGATATTTCGAAGATACATCCAGGTCTTGTGCATCGGTGAGTAGCGTAATTATTTTGTATTACATTACTTCGATTAGAATTTTCTCCCGTCATAGGTGAAGCTTTCCATTTTGGATGAACAATCTCGGAAGGGATTCTGGTATATAACTGATCGGGGTTCTAATTCTCTTCAATAACTTACTGAATGGTATCTTCAGTTCCGCACAGATAAATTTCCATGAACTCATTTTCGATCTCGCTCACCAGTTTCTTTTCGTACAGGAAAAATTCCTTTAAACTCAAATTTTGCTCAGAGCAACCGCTACTTTTGGGCCTATAAAGTAAAATTGAAGATTACTCATGCAATAAAAACGAAACGGATAGAAGTGGCTTGGTTTCCAAAGAAAGATAAAAGGAAAAGGCGTAATAATTGCACCTTCGAGTGCATAAGTAAATAAATAAAAACGAAAAAACGCTATGTTTGAATCTACTTCTTCTCTTTTGGTTCTGTTCTCAAGTATCAAATTTTCATAACAGTATCACCTAAGGGAAAAGCATTCAATTTCCTGACTTCTGAATCTGAACACTATTCACAATAGAGCCTAACCTAGTTCTATGAGTATTCATATAAATTTCAGGTTGAAAACTAAAATAATCGAACTACAGAAGTACATGCGAAAAAATGTCCGGAAACCGTTAAGTTTAAAAGGCAGTCCGGAGCGACTAAATGGAAGCTTCGCGAGCTATTGGTGTACATAGTGTACTGTATATGTATAGATTGCTGTAGAGAATTAATAAAAGTTTATTAGAATTAGTTCGTGTACAATGGAAAAGTGCAATCGTACATCTGGCTGTATGCCCGTACCTGGTGTTTTTTAATTGAATCTCTCAATAATGCCCCAAACAGCCAAAGAGGTCTGTGCCAAGGGTAGACCTGGATTTTTCCAGTGCAGGTTAGTGATGTTAGTTTCTCTTGAGGATAGGATGCCCTTCGGGAATTTTCCTTTCAGAGCTGTATGTTTTTCAGCGGAGGAATAATCTTTGAAGAGTATTACCTGTAGTACAAGGTGAGTTTTGTCTTTTTTCTCTGACTGTCTCTTGGATTTTCTTTTGGAAAAACAGTCGTTTTGTAGAAAAAATAAAGGCAGTTGTAAATTGATCGCAAGTCTAGTAAGTAGTAGGCAGACTGCTTGCAAATAGTAATATCTAGTTATTTACACATGTGAAGGCGTGGTGTATCTTTTGAAAGAGTGCTGGTATTCTGCTCAAGTAGGCCTTCATAGTAAGGAGATATTACTTATCATTATTAGGGTGCTATTATATTATATTATTAGATTACCGCTTACTGAACATATTCTCAGTTTTGATGCTTTTGAATTCATCGTTACGGACAGAAAAAAGTAAGTAGCGATAAATTTTCTGAATGCGACCTTAAGCGCTATCTCCAAGTTTGATAATCGTAGGTTTGCCGTATGAGGCGAGCGTCTCCACTTTTCTTCGGGATTCCCTTGACGAGCCAATAGGGAGTAGGAAAGAAATCAAATGGGAAATAAAAACTACTCACAAAAATAGAAAAGAATGTCATACGTAATGTGTTAGTAATCATATATATGTAAAATCATAAAATATGAAATAGTATCGTGAAATATGAAACAATGTCAAGGAATATAAACGCAACAGGTTCAATTCTACTGAAATATTACTATTGAAGAGACTTCTGTGGTCTACCGTAGTGCTAACAGTTTGTGTGATACTGTATGATTAGCCAATAGAAATTCTCGTATAGACACCTATTAATGGCTGATTCACTCATTGTGTGTGAGGTCGATTGCTATGGGTCGAAATGCCAAAAGCGTCTATTCTTACTTCGAGTAGAATCTCCAATTAGTCGAAAGATGGCTATCACACTATGATACTTCCCTAGGCAAAATGTTACTGTAGCGATGAGATCCCTTACCGTATCGAGTCATTTGTTAAGGGGATTATTGAATCTCTTAAAAAGTATTCCTCGCGATTGATAAATCTTTGTGGTCTTACTAGGTAAGTTTGTAGAAGCCAGATAGTTTGTGACAAGTTCCATTCAATCCACTGAGCAGATAAATGGGGTAGACTGCGTAATGATTAACGGAGGGCCACGACTCGAAGGTTTGCGGTACCTTCACACCGGCGGAGATAATTTTGGGAGATACTTCAAAAAATTTTCGATCGAACTTATTTCCTTCGAGCGATTGAACTGAAGGTACTCTGATTATTTAAGGAACAGGAACGTTTTGAGAAGGATTCCCCTGACTCGAACGCTTTTTTAAGACACTCGTGTGCTTCATGTCTCTTGTCTTTTTTCTCTCCTCACTTGATATTCTTTTTTATGGTCTCTGTTTGAGAAAGCGGGACAAGCGGTCATATCCAGGAGTGGGTAGGATCCATATTAACTCAATTTGTTCCCTGGACGACTTTCCACAAATAATCCCTGATCCAAAATACCATTATGACCTGAGAACCTGTGCGAAGATGTTACCAAGCCATGGCCATGTGGCGGTTCCATCTTTGGGCTATCATCAGTATCTGGCGATTAGCTGAGGCATTTGTAGATCTCCTAGAGCGCTAATGACCCTAGTGATATGTCACATCAAACGGTTTTCGACTCCATACGTCGCTCATCGACATGTCCATTCGCACCTGCCCACTGACTATTAGCGATACTATCTGATCGGTCATCGACAAAGACCGTTCGCTGAATCTTATCTCCATCCGATCGCTGCAACGACGCAACGATTTTGGATCACCTACATGAGACATGTTTCCGGACATATTTACTGCTCATACCGTTCGAGATTAGAGCACTCGTTAGACCACCTGCCTTACTAAACCTGCCCAGCGCAGATGTCATTTGAGTACGTTCTATCTGTACAAAGTGATATCGAGAGAACCTATACGAGTACTCTTTCGCTGATCCATAGCTCTGGAGTCTTATACTCACACAGCCACAAAGCTAAAGTGAACCTCTAAGAGAACAAGCTACCAGAAGGCATGTGCAGAAGGGTCTTTGGATTTGGATGCTAGGCCCCTTTACCAAAGACAATCAAGCTTCCCATGTTTCCGGCCCCAAACAGACCGGATTTTTTTTAAGCAGATAGAAACGCTTCATTGTACATTGACTTCTGCTTGGAATCCGCTGCATTGTCGAAATTCATAATAAAAAATCGCTACAAATTTGAATAGAGATCAAGTGCATGGCGTATATCATGGAAGAAGTGAGAAACAAGCAACTCTCGTGCTTTAATTGCTCAGAAAACCTGAAAATTTATACAGTAACCGCTATGTTGCTGTTTATGGCGGTGACCACAACTATATCTGAGGTAGTGTAAGAATGTAAGAATTCCGTTTTCAAAAATTGTTGGATACCCCCTCCCTGCTGGTGATTCAAGCTCAGGAGTAGTCCCCGGCAGTGACTCTCTGCTGTCAAGCGCTATATCGAACATAGGGCTAGCCGTAAATACTTATTGAATGACAGGCTCAGCAAGCAGCTGCCGTACTTGAGGACACTTCACTTCCGTACTTTTAAGGAGGTCTGGCATGCAGAGACAGGAATTACTTGTGCTCTGAGGCCCTTAGGACCCTTTCCGCCAAGACCCCATCTCAACAGCATGGCACATAGGTCAGTGTTGAAGAGGGGTGTTAACCAACTATCAACATCGTCTCGGGATGTGCCGCGCATTTGACTTTCTTGGATATTCATGCATTCATTGGGGACGCTTACGTAAAAGAGTCGTTCAAGCCATACAATCTTTTATCTTGAAGAAGGCCTGATCATGAATGATCATTGGAAGTAACATACAATAGTAAGGGGTAGGGAATGGAAATTGAAGAGTTTTCGGCCACGAACGATTTATTGCGTTTTTAGAGTGGCCGAGAACTTTGGCTTCGATTCAGAATCGTAGTTTCACTTGAATTTGTATTTAGCCAAGACCAGTGATGTGCGGTGACCATCCAATGAGTAGGTTACGATTTTTAACCTGGTGATAATACCTGACCTGATCTCGAGAAGATCTGGTGACTGCTTGGTCAAGTCGCGTATCAGTCTGAAATATGATCTCCGTCCCGCACGTGTGGTGACAGCGCCATTTCGTACCACTCTACCTCCGCGCTGTCCGAATCGCATTCCGTGTTTCTTTACTTCACTTACCTTTACAAATAGCCTCCGAACTATTTTTGAAATAGCTTTACGCAAGCTTGAGAATCCTATCCTCAAGACTCAGAACTTTGCAGTCTCTTCGAAGCTGATGAGATTTTCAGATGAAAGATTGATTTCTATTCAGGCAGAGGTGTCATTCACTCATCCAAAGAAATTCAGAGTTAAGTGGCTCTGTGGCTGAGAAGATTATCGTGGGAGATACCTCATTTCTCATCGTATCGCAAGAAGTTGAGTTGTGCTTAGATCGAATAATGCCCGACGAAAACTGAGACGTCAGTTAACTATCGGTTTTCTTTTGACGACTTTTCTTTTAACACAGCTGTTATGTCGGCTCAACGGCAGATTTGCTAGTTTCTGCAGTTCTATGCGAAGACCTTCATTTTTCGACGGAATACTCATCTTCAGAAGTTTTTCTTCCTTCGGTATATCTCTCTCACAAGCAATCAGGTCAATCTATGCTTGGTCCCAATCTCATCCGTACGAGGAGTGAATGTTTCCAAGAATTCCGTAATCTATCGAAACCCTTCAGCCAGTTCAAATGCGTGATAAGTAAGCGACTTGTATCAGTCAGGCCTTCTATTAATTTAACGATCTCACCTCCTATCCGCGACAGTCCAATGGTTCGATCGTATGATCGGATGCGCTGTGAAGTGAAGATGGAGGTGAGATCCAGGTGGACTACCTATTACATACCTTCGATTATGGGTTAATTAGCCGATATGGATACTTGTATCCATCCCAGATAGTTTACCCTATGAACCGTCCGGGTATGATGAGCGGTTTACATCTCCATCTAGTGACAGCCATGATAGTTCATTCCACTCGGAACAAGTTACGTAAAAAAGCGTCATCCTGTTGGGAGCTATCAGGAAGGGTAGGAAAAGGGGTCACGCAATAGTGTGAAAGGCCTAGCTAATATTCATCACTTACTTGCTTGTTGTGGACGACGATAGGAATCCAGTGGAGAAATAGCCTGCAGAACAAAAATACCTAAGAATGGGTACTATTCCCCTTTCCCACAAAAAAATTTGGAGGGCAAACACCGTCAGCAGGTTTGAATACCTACAGCACAGGCACTTAGTTCGTAGCAGTACCTTCACAAGGCATTTTGTTCAAGCAGCATTTCAGTAAAATTTGCCCCCATGGGTGTGGGTGCATAAGGGAAGCTGACCCCTGTGTTATAATTCCCGACCGATAAGGAAGTGACGCTTCCTTATCGAATTAGATAGTGACTGAAACTTTTTTGTGCCACATTGCGTTGATCAGATAACCCAACCAACTACCTATTTCTTTTGCCTAACAGTACTTTTTTGGTAATTAATCCAATAAAGCGATTAGCATGTTGTTCACCAAAAAGCGAAGGCGTAAGTGGTCCAGCTAGGGAGCCTGAACAAACTTCATAGACAGCAGCAACAGATGGAGCTATCAAGAGAATGACTACCTTGAAATAAGATGACGTAAGAGGTCGTATTTACGGTAATATTGTGTCATAGAGCGGATCGTATTTCACTTATGCTTTGGCAGAGCCAGACTCGTACAGTTCTAATTCGGCGCACAAATGCGATCGCCTGTCTAATCGTATTTACTCAGCGACGTGACTGATTTTATGTAAACGTCGGAGACTTATTTTCGGGCAGTCCTTTGTACTCTGTGACCTCACAGTTGACTGCCAATAACTTTCAAGGATCCCAGGATGGGAAGGGCGAATAAATGGCTAAGCTACTTAGGAAATGCAACAGCTCCGAATCCACTTTGAGTAACTCATCTCTCCCAGGAATTGTTGAAAGCCACTCTCTGTCAATTCTGTCCTCTGTGGCTCAAAATGCACAGAAATCCTTTTCGTATCAATTTCCTTAATTTTCGATCGATTCAGAAAGTATAGCGTTACAGGTTTCATGCTGTGAAATGGAGAAGTCTTTTTCGCCAACCTAATAAATCCTCTCCGCCGCCCTTTCTTATCGAAATATTACAGCACCTAGCCACTTACGACCAGCATGAAAGTGAACACCTTCATTTTGGTTACAATTTTACTCAGCATCGGTCGGTGCTTCGATTCTCTCTCCAGCCAAAGTTTTTTTTTGAATATATTCTCATGCAAGACATGTCGATGTGACCATTTCATCGAAATGCTCGTTCATAACTTCAAAATCAGTATGTCACCAGATTTTGCTGTGACTTCGGCGTATATACTCCGTACCCCTTGACTTTTTGCAGCTGTTGGAATAAATCAAATGATTCCCGTCAATGAGCCAATTCCGGCTCAGTCTGAGAGCTCATTGTTTACCCAATCGACAGTGTCGTTTCCTTGAAAAGACTGGTAGTAGCTTTGTAACAGCGACTTCGTCTGGACGCTGGAGCGACTTCGTCTGGACGCTGGAGATAGAATGACACCAAGAATCAAAACTTCAACCAGACTCGCTTAGACCAAAACTGTTTCCCCTTACTCAGTGTCAGCTCGTTCATAAAGAATAGTTTAGGAAAATCCAGTTATGCATAGTATAAGTATGTGATTTTGTAGGAGAGGCGAGTGCATGGCGCACTCTCTGAAGAGGTAGAAAAATCGCGGGATAACGCTTCAACCATTCTTGTTCTTCGTCATGACTAGCGCTTGTTGTATTTTATTAATCAGGCTGAACGGCTTACATAAAATCCCCTCCTTCCTGAAACAAAATCGGATTTGTCGGCTGATGGAGCAGTCCTCTTCCCGTAGTAAATGACAAATTAATTTCGTTTTACTTTCAAAACTACCCAGACAGTAATGTCAGATTCGTGTACAGATGTTCTAGATCTTGTCCATGTTTGTGTTACCGGGAAAGCTTTTTCTGCAAGCTGTCATTCACTCCAATCAATCAGTTCCTTGTCCATCGAGTTCATGACATTTTCACATGCGGGCCATTTGTTCAATGAGATATGCCTGTCATGCTGTTCGCATTCTCGCTGCTCTATTGTGAAGCAACTCATTGAATGCTGAAGTAAATGTCAGCAGTACGTTCAAAATCTCACCTCTGGTTTGAAAGCAATTTGTTCAAATGAGAAAGAATTGCGTAATTCAAAAAAAAAGGAATGTTCAATTCAAAAAGAGATGAAGCTTAGCAAAATGTTTTGGGATGCGCCATACATTCAATCTCCATTGGCATTCATGTAAGTTTTGAATCGTCTACATGACGGCTTTGGCGTAGCCTTCTCAAGGGGGTTGCAGGCAATCTACTGTCAGTTAGACGAAAAGCTGGGCAATCTTCGGCAGAGTCCAATCTGCTCGTAGAATTTAATTCTGGTCGTTCAGGACTGCAGTGATGAGCCCAATTCTTTTCGCTCTCGTTTTTTCCTCTCTCATTGAACGTCGGGACCATAAAGTCCCTGAACTCAGACCTTTGGTACTTATCAGTTCGTTTCGGGATGCGCTCTCGCCTTTGACTTCTATTCAGAATCGGAGTGATGTTTGGATGCTCAAGCTGTCTTTTTAGTGCAATGTGGTGGACACCTGTTGTGTAAGTAAATGATTATATACTCCCTCACCAGTGTAGTACAAGTAAGCGCCCAAGGAGAGATGGAAGACTTGGTTGGCTAAAATCCGTGTCGGTCAGGAAGTTGAGCCCGGACCATTCCTGCTATGGTACGCTGCTTAGCCCACTACCTCTGCTCATATAGAGAAGGTAACAAACAAGGGTTGTGCTCGTTCCCTGCTATCGATACCCGTTGCCAGTTGTTGCCGTTGTCTTGAAAACTTCGTTTCCTCCCGTTTCTAATTTTTGCGGAAGAATATTGACTTCATTTGAAGTATTAGGAGCGGATCTCCTAGACTAACGAGATCGTGGTGGATTCGATGTGATTAGTTCAACGGTGTGATTCAATCTGACTGCATGTTGCCGACGTTGCCAACTAGAAGATCGCTTTTCCGTAAAACATGTTTCTTGTCATATACTATGTTAAAATCAGCACAACACCTCTAAAGTTTTGATTAAAATGAAGCAGCCACAAGAGGCGCCGGTACCATATGCGGGTGGAGCACAGTTGAGCCAACCAGTACATCCATTTCTCAAGGAAAATCTAAATTGCGCCAGACTTCGTATTCCGTCAATTGTCTCAGAAGTGCGAAGGCCCAGAATGTCTGCATGACCATTGGAGTCGGATGATCATTAGTGCGCTACGAAGAAATCCAGTCTTCTTAATTTTCACTAATTTTTTCTTCTTTTTGGCCTTTGCTACAGAACTATTCGTTCTCGACACTTTTGGCGACGAGAATTGGAATAACAAGGTTTTTGGACAGATTATCCATCTTTTCAAACTGTATCGTAATCGAAATGAACTCTTTTCCTCCTCTTTTTTCCTTTGGGGCCTTTCAAAATGTTTCTCTTAAAGGTGAGTGGTGGTAAAATTTTCAAACGCAAACACCCATTATGTGTCAGTTGCTTCCGGTTAAGCAAATGTGTTGTCCTTTTGTAACACTTGTGTCAGATGTTCCAATCTCTGGGGGTGCCTTTCTGGTCAGATCCGAACCGGATTTGGCTTTCATCTTGCCGTCGGTGCGTTTCAACTGTTCCACGAAGATTTATGGCCATCAGCTGATCAGGCGATGTCGATCGCTCGTAAAGATAACACCGAGAGCACGCCGGTTTATGCTAAACACACACATGCACACCCGCAGCACATTATCATAATGTAATGGTCTATTAGGCAATACCCATGAGCCTATCAGATGGTGAAACGTCAACGGCAACAGTCATATTAGGAAAGCTTTTGGAAAAATTGTGGCTATTCTGGCAAAGGGTAAGCAATTGGGAAGGGACTTGAGTAATATTAGGTAAATCTGTAAGTTAAAGGAGGAAGGATTAAGTTTTGGGCTGTTGACCAATCCCGTCTGAGGGATGCACCCTGGCATTCGACTCTCGTCCAGAATCGCAGTGGCGTAATGAGTGCCTTTACAGAATGTGGCCTATAGAATGACTTGCAGTGGCCAGCCGATGTACAAGTCAGTGCTCTTATCCTCCTAGATGAGTCTGGTTCCAATTAAAAGACCACGGAGGGATGAAGGGATGAAAGACTGGGTTGGCCTAGGCAGATATTAATCCGGGATTTGAACCCGTGACCATGCGTTGTTAAGTGAGACACTAGCCACGCCACTCTCTGCCCAAATCTGTAAGTCATCCTTTTATATTTGGCGTATTATTCTGGCAAAAAAGACACCAAATAAATCTATACATGTTCATAGTATGATACGGAATAGTATAGTGCAGTAACGTATAAAGTTGTAAGTATAGTAAGGTAAGGTAAGTTATTGTGTAGCACAACTAGGTCCTTCCGACATGTTCACCTTGTTCGTCACCTAAGGTACCTACCTATATCTGTGCGCTGAAGCAGTGATTCATTCGGTGACTATCACAGTCTTTATCACATAAAATGGCCATTACGCATAATGTTTACTGACTGTCAACGCTCCGCCTCAACAACGCACCTTTGATTGTTCCCGGTCTCCAAGGAACTGTCGCCAACATTTCCCTTCGGACAATATCTCTACTCCGTCACTATCTTTAGTCATCGCCACTCTTTTCAAGATCTGTTCATTTTGTGGGAATACAAATTAATAATAATAATTAAAAACAAGCTAAGCTTTCCATTTTCGTCTTTGGAAAACAGTCTTTAAAACACCAACTTTTTATACATTCATAGCTTTACTATTTCATTTTTTCAAATTTTCAAAACAGATTTCCCATGGTTTCCCTAAACTTTCTCTATGGTCATCATGATTAGTAGCTAGCATTTACTTCGAATTTTAATAGTTTTTTTTTCTGGTGATCTGATCAACTCGTGAATTCCTTGAGAGTAACGACCTCTGAATCGGTGCGATTGCCATACCATCTATGGCAGGTGGGTGCAGCCACATTCATCCTTAACAACTCTGTACCATGGATCGTTTGCATAATGTCATAGCAGGCAATTCCAAGAAGAATTGAATTCGCCCAGCCTCTACTTTGTAAGAACCCTTGTATCGTGCGAATTCCATAGATTTCTGCAAACGGTTTCTTGCGTATACGATCTTGGGCAATGATCAGTAGCCAAGTGCATGGCGCATTCTGTTCGTTGCTTCTTAATATTATAAGGGCGTGTAATTTGTTTTAAAACTGATCATATAATCACGAGCCTACGTATAGTGGTCTTTTCGATGGTACCCTAGAGAATGAAAATTTTCTGTCCCGATTACCGTATTTCACCAAACTGCGTCCATTTCGGTCTAGAACTGAGAGAGTTTTCGTTACCCTTTTCCTGGTATGGAAATAACTAGTAACAAGTGGCGTCGCATAGACAGGAACACGATCGAGTGCCAGGTAAAATGTCGGTGTTTTGTGTTTTCCATCCTTCCATGGTTAATGAACTGGTAACGTCTTCGTGTTCGAAAAGCGAAAACCGGTTGGCGAACTTCCTGACCTATGCTTGTCACTGTGGTGAAGGAAGGAGGTGATGTGGTCAGCAGTTTTCTTAGCAGAACTGAAGTCCATGGCCCATATTGGATCGAAGTCATTCCGAAACCCACCGAGACTCACACAGTGAAGTTAAGTTTCAACCTTGAACTGAAATAAAGCTTAAAGTTTCTTGGCTTGATCAATCTGTCTGTTGGATGCGCCACACAATCGCCTTATATTCTGAGTTGTAAAGGTGTTTGAATGCGTATGTTGCTTATACTGTGAATTGCGATGTCAGCCGATATGCAAGTCTGTGCTTACATCTTCCTATTATATATCAGTCTGATTGCGTGTAGGAAGACAGTTGACATGGACTAGTATCGGTTCATGGTATACTTATCCTGGAGCGATCTTCACGGGACGTTCTGACCAGTTGCTTCGGATAATTTTGGCTTCTCACAAAGCATTGGTTGATTTTCCTCAATCGTATTGTTTGTTTAGTATTTTTCCAGCCGTTAAAATGATTTATGACCTATTTTATGGCATACACATGTGGAAGCTGGTACGTTTATTGCAATCGACCTGGTCAACGTCAACTTAGAACACGTGCCCAGACCCATATGACTGGTAACTTTTGAAAGGATCATTGTTTTCCTCAATCCTCCCCACTGCCAGTAGTTTGCAGAATCTTCATTCAGAATTTTCCGAAAGCCAGCCATAGGAGCCACTCACTACTTGAAATTTTCTTTGAACCCAGCTTTCTCAGCTTTATGAGCAAACTAGCTCACCGACTTAACTCCCTAATAGCACTATCTCTTGCTCCATTCAGGATTTTCTAAAGTGTTTGAGGTTGAAGATTGGAGCTTGACTCTTTTTTATCTTTGTCTGATACATAAAGTGCAAACAGCTTCACCCATGGGTGCTGGTTTCCGGTTATTATCTTGGTGTAAAGGGCAATATTCCTCCGCTTATTACAATGGTCATTCTTCTTGGAAGCTTAAAATATTCCGATGAAAATCGCTGCGGCATTTTCCACATGATTCCATGTGGTAACAGACAATCGTAAATCGAAAGGGTAAGGGGGTAGGTAAAATCCTTCAGTCAGAAACTGAATCAGAGTAGCACCGAAAAGATAAGTACCAATATCTTTTATCTGTTTAGTATCCTGTCGTAATCCGCAAGGTTGGGGACTTCCACAAAGCCTTACTGGGCATAGGGAAGTGTTTAGAGGCGTCACTTCCGCAACCATGATCCAGTGACCGAGACTCCGATCAATCCAGAACGAGTGCATGTCCGGTTCCCAGAAGTTTCTGGCCTCATCAAAGAATAGTACTGTATGGTATACTATAGTATAGAGTAGTATAGTTTAGTATAGCATAGCATCGAATAATATAGTGTAGTATAGTGTAGTATCGTGTAGTATAACGTAGTACAATTCGCTGTAATAAAGTGGAGTGCTGCATACTAATCGTGAAGTAAAATGGGTCGGAAGAAGAATTGAGTGTGACATTATGGTTTTAATAGCTCCGGATCTAAAACTTTTTTGGTAACCCAAACGACCCGAGCAGGTGGACAGCTTGGAACGAGATTGCCTCATAAACCGGCATCTCCTGTTTATTCACGCATTCGTACCTGATTTTGAAAGCGTCAAAAGCAGAAGAAACAATTGTTCGCTTTGTGTGAGAGATATCATAAATCTAGCTCTGCATGGATTATGAAGGTGAAAAACTTTGTCCATCGAAATGTTTTTGGATCATCCGTCCAAAGGACTTGCAATGCCTATCCTCGTATCTGAACAAGATTGATACCGATCAATTACGGAGCCTATTTGAAAGCCCTACAGCCGCCGACTAAAAGTAGCTTAACCCCTAGCTGGCTACTTAGTGTTATATACAAATTTGCTAAAAAAAAACGTATTAATTTTTACCTACATTTTATCATTTGGGTCACTTTTTTCATTTTCATTTCCAATTCATCATTAATTCAAAAATCCCTAAAATCTCCATTCTGCTAGCTAAGCTTTTCTCGTCCAAGAAGCGGCGGTCTTAACGAATGTTTTTAGCATTTTGACGAGTTCCCAGCTCTGAGCACTTCAAATCTGGACCGATTTCCTCGAACATCTTGACTTGAGTGAAAATTAAATTGTCTTTGAAGTCCCTCCTTCACGACCGTGAATAATGGAGAACAGGTCTGAAGAAAGTGCGCAGTGCTTGAAGTTAAACAGTTTGAGACACAATGCTCTTTCTCCTTGTACTTTAATAATTTTCTTTTTTTTTTCTTAAAGCCTATCTTCCTTTCTCTCTCCCTGATTCTCTCAGTCAGGTTTATCTCCAACATGCTTTGAAAAGCTAATGAGCTCGAAAGCTTGAGCAATATTTTGCTGACCATATCTTCGAAAAGAATCAGATATTCTTTATTATACTTACATATCATTATGTATGTATGTTTATCATGTATCATATTTATATCATACTACCGAGTATACTTATTTTATTATTTGATATAGTTAACGTATAATTATACTTGAGGTTTTTTTGACATCCCTACCACATTCTTCAAATGCCTGACCTTTATAAGTTGAAAGCATAGGTTGGTGTTCAGCTACATATCTATAACAGTTTTATTCCAAAAAGAAATATTTATGGAATCTCAGTGATATCATGGAATGTCTCTATACAGTCGACAATTTCATATGATATATTAATCCATTCGTAGTTTTTCCAGGGCAGTTACTAGTGACGGATGGTGCACCTTCCTTCGCCATCAGCACTAACTGGCTGGCTCAACGCAAAGGAATGTGGATAATCCGTCACTCCAATTCTTCCTGCATATGCCTCTACTCCATTTGCTTTGTCCAGGTTTAGCCTTTTGTCCTTGATATCGTGGAGCAATCCGAGAAAATAATTTATTTATTTTATTTTGTTTATTAATTTATTTTTTGTATATAGTATTGGTTTAGAAGTAAAAAGGTAGTGGAATAAAGTAATTGAAAGTAGAAGGTTCTTATCGTGATTCATTCTGTTCTGGGATGCATCCATGCATTCCATTTCCACTCAGATTCGTAGTGGCGCTTCTTTATCCTTCCTCAGTGGATCTGGTCTGGTACTAATTGGGTTATTCTGGGTTATTGAAAAGCTCGGTTAGCACCCAGCAAAAAAATCATCTAAAAACTCGTATTTTCATATTTTTGGTACGTCACCATTGAAATATTCTTGGCATACATCAGATTTCGAGCGAGTTCAAAAAATCTGATTGGGAGATCAGATAGAACTGCCTATCGGCTTTGGTACCGTACTCAGCGTAGCCCCATACGCTTACGGCAATCAATGCGTCATCTGGAAAACATTTCAAGTGACTCGATTGAACACTTCAATTATAGTTAATTAAATTACCACATATTTGGCTATTGGCATGGCCAGGTGACGAGCAATTCGCACCTTGGCCACGAGGCCACGCCCCCGTCGCCGAACGGACGTCCAGGGAACGCCTTCGCCGTGGTCGTCGTCTTCATCGCCGCTGCCCCCGTCGTCGGGGCTGCAATGTGTCGAACACGATTTTGTCACCGTTCCCATCATATCCTTCCCTTTTTCAGTCCAAATACCCGTCGCTAATGCGAGGGGTTCTTCCGTGGGTGTTCTTCTGACAGCTCCGCTCATCAGATTTTTTATAGAGTATATCTACAGTAACTTTGGGCAATAGTTCGTTTAGGTTCAGCCAGTGTAGTCCGTTCACGTTCAGATAGAACGTCAACAACCCGACCATAGTCTCGTTTTCATGTAGTATAGTTGCTCTGGCCGAAATAAGCGTTGCTAGGCTATAAGTATGTAGTTTCTTTGGCAAGACACTTTGCTCTGGTTGAAATAAAACGCAATTTTAACAATCGATTATTTTTAGGAGGTCTCCAAGTAGGGTCTTTTTTTCCGGTAACTCATAGCATGAATTAGGTATCCCACTTCAATGATCACTCTTTTCAAGTAAGTGCCAGCAATTTAATGCATTCAAATGTGCCAACCGAAAAAATCTGGGCTGCAGTAACTCAAATATAAAGCCTCTGCCTTTACTCATAATTACAGTAACCAGTTTTCCAGTTTTTACTTCTACTGCTTGATATAGCTATTTATGTGTGTTCTCCTTGAAGTCATTTATTTCTTCAACTATCTCCCCTCGGATTTGCAGCTATTTTTAGTCGTTTTTTTGAAGTGCCTTTGTAACCTTCTACCTTAAAGTATCATTAATTATGACAAAGGTAATGAATTCCATGAGTTCACTGTTACCGTATGACATGATGAATAGGAAAGTAAGCCAACTTACAGTACAATTTGGGTTGAAACCTGATTCTCCCAACAATAACTGCTTGAAAGTAACATAGAAATTAAGAACAACAAACAAAAGTAAATAAAGAAAAATAAAAACTTCACTCAAACGCGCTACACTAATTCAGTAATCCCTTTGAACAAACTGCCGAGACTACTTTTACATTCATTGGTAAATCCCTTCTAGAGTCCAAACACCGCACTCCTCTCTCTTTCTTCTCGGTTCCTTCACTCCAATCTATCCTTTTTCAACTTACCAAGAAATTATTAATGATGAAAAATAGCTACGACAATTAATCATTTTTTGGTGGAACTCTTTGGCAGTTTACAGTTTACACTTACCGTTTTTTATGGCTCTCTTCACCTTTTTAGTGGATTTCATTTAAGTCTTGTTTACCGTTCGTTTCTCTCGCTCAATCCTAATTGGTTCGATGACCTCTGACGTCGTTCAGTTGGTGTCGTTCTGCACTTTGCACTGATCATCAACACAATGCGTTTTTTGCTTTTCAATCGGTCCATATCTCATCCACATATCGACGACCAAGATGATATGATAATATGTGATAATTATCGGTAAAACGGTAACCTAGTTTCTCCTCAATCAATCCTGTTCAGTCCCTATTTAAAGCCATTCGCGTATTAATGACCAAGATAATTTGATAATAAATGATAATTGTCGGTGAAAGATTACCTAATTTTTTTCATCCGCTCTATGTAGTTTCTATATGAAGAAATGCAGGTTATAAAAGGAATAATCGTGCCGTAAAGTGCACTTTGACGAGCCATTCGAGAGAACAACGTAAGGTTATGTCTCCATGGTGGGCCTAAGTATGGAGAATAAATCGGTCCTACAGGGGTCAAGTTGGGATTATGGATAAAGCTCATATTTCAAACAAACTGGTCACCTAGGTCTAACAATGAAATTAGGCAATCCACTCATGGGAGGATCATTCGAAGGTACAGTTGAAGATGGAAATGGTTCTGTAGCTTATGTGCTGTGGAGGAACTTCATCTTCCCACGGTGCATGTGACGTCGTTTTTACAATTTGGTAATTCTCCCTACTACTGTTATTGGGTTGGGTTACCTATTCTTTGGTTGTGAGACAACTCCGCATAGCGATTCCTTTTTTATTTTTCAACAGAAATTTGCCATATCAAAGCCACCATAACATCGTAACATCGACACTAACCTCCCCATAAGAAGGGCGAAATTCTGACATGAAACAGAAGTCCTACCGTATCCTCATTACAGCTTCATTTCCCTCTTAGTACTGAAACCTAATGAAGTAACACGGTTTTGTTGTGTAGTCCAGAGCAGTATCATATTAAAGTTGAATCTCGGACCCATACTCAGTTTTCGTTGTACTTCTCAAAACCTTCGCGACTTTCTAGCGTGCTGGCGCAAAGTATATCCATTTCACGATTGACCACCTCATTGAAACTGCCTCGTCGCTACAAGAGGCTGTTATGTAGGAGGCACCGCTGTCACTCGAACGATCGGGTGCTCATTGCAACAATCAAGCGCCTCGTCTACCCCTGTCAGTTACAGACCAGCAAACACTCATGTATGGCAAGAGAATAGCATCATTTGGGTGTTTACGGGGCTTCTACCCTTCACAGGGCAAGAACAATCAGTCCTAAGACCCCTTTCTTCCCAAGCACAAATCCCTAATCAATGTAGTGGAGGGGCATTGTGAAGACACCTGTCTCCAACGCCAATTAGGCTCTGGCTTTTGAAACCCGTTGTACTGCAGCTTTAACTACTGGGTAAATCATGGGTTGGTAATAGTGCCTGGGCGAAATTCAGTATTACTTGTTCTGAAGTGCCTTTGTAAATGTAGAAGAGCAAATAAGCATGTGAATACAAATATGTGTGTAAATATATGGTAATACATATGATTATTGGTAAAAATCTGCTTTTTTACTTTGGGCTTATGAACACTTACAAAGAAAAAGATCAATCCATCAACCGTTTTTGCCCCACTAAATGAAGAAGCCGGCTGCACTGCCTCTTTTCATAGTGTTCATTGATACAGGGTAGCTTTGTATCTTACTATACCGTATTAAATGGTTACTAAATCTAACATTATGAAGTGGCAGTATAATTAGGTTTTCCAGGGACCTAGCTTTTTGGTCAGCTAGATTGAGGCAGTCGCTTTGTCACTAGGGCAATTTTACTCTAATTTTTGCAAAATATTGCTTTTCTTGTTGGGACCACTCTAGGGATTTACGGAAGTGTATTAAGAGTAGCAATATAAGAAAAATGGAATAGGAATGGAGAACTTTCCGTCTTCCCGTCCCACAAAAAAAAAAACAAGTCGTCTCTCTGGTAGTTAACAAAGTGCCGGTGCTTCAAAGAACTGTGGTGTCAGAAAGACCTGGGGTCTTCCCACGCACAGTGACCTAGTTTCGGCGTGGCGGTCAAGATGGCGCCTCCTGACTCATACACTTTGCTCGGTATAAAAAGAAGTTCCCGTTGTACCACCAATGAGAGACTCTTTTTGTTTCGAGCGTGAAGCAATTTACAGCAGATTCCATCAATCAAAAGTTTGTTATCACCTTGAAACCACTCCAAGAAGGACCGAAACACTCCCCCGTCCGCATTTCTTCTTTCCATTATGTTCCACACTGTTGGCCTGCCCATGTCATCGTATCCATGAATCCTAGAAGAATTCTAATGCTTGGCACATCCTGGAGATGACCTCTGTCAAATATTATATCCAAACTCAATTGAGGGATAATTTTCATATGACTTTCATTCATCTTGAAATCGCGGAATACGAGATCTTTACAGGTGCCCATAAGATGAATATCAAGCGCGCGTTCGCGGTGCGTAAAAAATGATCCATTCACTCTAAGTCCGTCTGATGAAAGGATCCCTTTAGTCATGGCTCTCACTATCAAGAACAGCGATCAATCATTATGTAGGAATGTCACGATGAATAGATTGGAAGTATAGTTTTTAATTCGATTCTTTGAATTCGGTCCTAAACCCTCCTATAAAGTTCAGCATCTCCCCTCAGTGTTGCGGTAAATCCAATTCGTATCTTTGTCGACCCTCCTTTGGCAGTTGGAGGAGGGCGATATTTCAATGGCACCAAATTACTGTCAGTCTGTTGATTGATCAGCCAGCAATTAGCAGGGACGTACTTACGGTCCCAACCAAACTTCGCTATTTCTTTGTTCTTCAAAAGCGGCAGCGACACGACGAACCTTCGAATCGCCTACTACTGCTAATTGCTGAGCAATTTTATTACTGTTGCCGGTAACCCTATTGTACCACATTCACTTGTTTGACCACCTACAACTCATCGCAGGTTCCAAGGCCTTTTTGAAAATTATTTTCAAATATGTAATAATATGTTAGTGGTAAATAACCTATACCCTTCCCGAAATGTACGACTCGTTTCTGTGAGTTTTCTGTCGTCTAGCCAAATTGGAAAAGGTACTGTACTAGTTTTGTGCTCAATAGAACTATGAAGTAAACAAAATCCATCCAGTCTAACAATAAGTTGCGACCCAGACGCTTACCGTAATTCCCTTCCTGTTCCATACTACTAGTTTTCGTAAAAGCTTGCAAAATACCTTGTATCATCTCTGTAGTAGTAGTATGTAGCCAAGTTTTGATAGAATTCGGATTCGTTCTGGGTTTTCGGTCCTGTCATGTATAAAGCAGAGGTCGGGTTCCCCATTCGGCACAACTATTCCTCTCTTATTGGGAGGAAGGTAGGTCGTACTGTCTAGCATTTCAGTAAACTTGGAACAATCCTGTTTTTCTGCTCTGAGCCTTCGTTCCATTTTACATTTGTCTGAATAGTTTTTTTGGACAAAAACTTTGCTCTACAAGGTGTTTACCCTCAAGTTTTTGCCATGTACCTTTAGCTGTGAGCTCATTTTCTCGAGGACTGCAACCTATTCTATGACTTAAACAATCTTCGCAGTTGCATAAGAAGTTATGACTCGTTGTGGGTGAATTTTAGGAATCCTAAAAATTGAAGTTTCGCTGTCGTAAATTCTTTTAAAACATGGTGTCCGCAAAATTGCGTACCGACTTTGCCGTTGGCAACTTGCCGAATCGAAATTTCCCGCCCGCCAATTTCCATGATTGTACAAGTCTTATCTTGTCAACCTTGTAGACGTCTCGCGTTTTCTTTGCCATTCTATCGGACAGCTCAAAGTGGAGGCGGATCTCTGAGGCTCTAACTTCCGAGCTCAGGCAAGTCATAGGGATCCATAAGCCTTTTTCTCTTTTTTCCCTTTATTTTTTCTTTTTTCTTCCTATTATTTCAGTGCGGGTCTTGGCTGGAACGTGGTGAGTAGGTTGATTGAGGGGAGGAAGTGATTGAGATGATCGTTCAGCCAGCCTCAATGAATCTTTATTTCAAAACATCTTTATAGCTTACAAGCTGCTGAAGGAATATGTTATTTATTTATGTATTTGTTTGTTAACATGCAAGATACTCCATAAAAGAGAACGAAAAGAAGTTACTATGAATTAGTCATACGGTCGTGAATCGAAAAGGGAGTGGATCACTTTGTTTATCACCTACAAAGACGGAAGTACCTTCAATTTAACGAATCTTCGAACTGTCACTTGAAACTGTGGCCGAGCGGGCTACATATTTCCTAAAAGCAATAGCAACAAAACTGTTTTGCAATGCTCTGAGCCGTTCGAAGAGTTCGAACAGTTCTCACCGGGACGCATTTTGGCTTCAGCGATTGATGCCATACCTAGCTCAATTACCTTTTCCATTAACTGGCATGATGGATGACCCAGACGTATCGCATTTGGTACTGGTTCAGAATGCCCTGTATTTATTCCATATGCTGCAGTAACCAGTTTGTAACTTGGTGTCCACCCAATTATTTGTATCGTAGATCTATTATTAACTGGCCATGGAGTGCTTCATCCCATTTGATGGGACTGCTATTTTTCTGTTATGTCATTGTAATAGTTACTATTCACTGGTTTTCCTTCTAGTGCTTCGAGGAGACTCTTCCGCCACTTCTACACACTTGATTGATGTGGAGGGTAATTTTGTTGTGTACTTATCATAGAAAAGTCACTGAGTTTGCTGAATAGAGACAATTCAGCCCGGAATTTCACAAAGCTCGTCCTACTGGATCCGTTTTTTTACTATGCAAGCGGTACTGTATGAATTGATACGTCGGCCGTTTGTCCTTGACTCTGCGTGTGAACGTCATCTTCTGTGCACTCGGGAAGAGTGACATGTTTTCGGATCAGTCGTAACCTCTCCAAAGCGCTAAACTGATCGTGGCACCCTGTTAAGGATGCTACAGTAAGCTCGAAGGAAGGCATTAACACCTGGTCGCGCCATATGGCTAGAAAGTCAACAAGAAACTTTTAGTGCGGTGCACTAGGTCGTAAGTCAGCCTGCGAAGGGTACCTACTTTTGAATTGGTCGCTTCGATATGAACTTCGAGATGAGTGAATTTGTTCCACCAATAGAGCCCTTGTAATTGGAATCCGGTTTTTAGGGTACTTTTTTGCATTTTTCTCGAATATCTGAAATCGGGAACATCTTTTCTTACGATTAACCGCGATTACCGGCTTTAAATTTACTGCTGACCTCTCTAAGTGTTCCGTATCTAACTTGTTTGATCATCCCTTACCTATATCATACTCGTACATTCAGAGTACTTGGCTATGAAGAGGTACTCGAACATAGCCCAATCAATGGCTGTAGGACATTCTGTTCCACCCACTACAAGCCGAAGGTTTTACGATCGATTGCTGACCCTATGATTTCCCTAGCATTTCGCTATCAAAGCTATTCCTTTTTCGGATTTCCTCTAACTCCACGTTGAGTGGTCTATGGCTTTTCTCCCAGACCGTGAAAAGCCATACCTCTTTCGGAGCGATTTCTGTTTGTCCTCGTGACGCGATCATCATCCCGCCCTCTATGTTACGCATCGGTCCCCTATGAAGGGACACGGTCCTTACTGAGCTATACTTATTTCGTTTAGTGAGGGTTGCCGTTTAATACTCTCAGGAATGGGGATTCATTTGAAGGTCTTTTTTTTTGAGTGTTCCTGAATAGGTTTCTGACAGTTGGAGGACGTCTTTTCGCTTGCATCGTGCAGTGCTTGGGAATCTTTGTCATTCGCAGCAACAGTCATCACGTCAATTTCTTCAATTGCGAACAATATTGCCAGCAGATTTTTTTCAAGCTTGGATTATTCAGATTTCGTGTGCTCTCTCTCTGCTACCTATTTTATAAAACTTACTTATATTTTCGAACCTTGATTACTAAAACATCTTTGAATTTTAGAAAACTAGTTGTTACTAATGCATTGTTCTCTTTGTTTTTTGAATGTGGTCAACCCCTCGTTCCTGAACTATTATACGTTGGACCCGTTTTGAGTAGTTTAGACCGAAATTGCTCAGTCAGTTCTGAGCAATTTCGGTCATCCCATAATTTATGACGACTGAATAGCGGAGGATGGTGGGTGAGCAAGCCTAAGTTATCGGAGTGATATTGATATCAACCTGTAGGATGGGATGTACTTCTAAAACATGCTTGAACATCTGTCTAAGGTCTCATACTGGGAGGACCATGTTCGGTGTATTCACATTCCACTTAACGTCTACTATTTGTATAGAGCGGCGAGTTGAAGCACTCATCGAATGACCTGAAAGTCTGCTAATCCACCACGTATTAACGAGTGTTGCAGGTGCGCTATGTTTCTTGAACATTGCGGAAAATAAAGAACTTAAGCAAACGCTTAAAGCATCCAAAGCATTTACGAGGACATTACGCTAATATACTGTACGATTTCCGGCAGCATCTTTACGCCCCTGCAAACTTGCTTTCGATTGGGAATGGGTAGCATGTCAGCGAGTATCTTATTTATTTATTCTGTTTATTCATTCATAACTGCCTCTAGCATAAGCTTTAGCTGGCATGTGGAACTTCTGTAGAAGTAACCCAGCGGAAAACAACATGACTATTTCCGGCAGCATTTTTGCGCCTTCTCCTAACGCTTGCATATGAATATGTTGGGTCTAAACTTTATAAGTTTGTTCGTTGGATCATTTGTTATGGATCATCATGACAGTAATAATAGGGATTCAAACCAGTAGCAAAGTATTTCAAATAGGTGATAGTACTGGCTACAGTTTTATGCTTCTATTTTCTTTTTATCTGCCAGGTCCTAGTAAATACAATGGAGAGCTCCTGATTCTTTTCTTTCTTCGTTTCGCTTATTTATGCACCCGAGCGTTCTTAATAGCAGTAAGTACGAGTATGAGTTATGATCATTTCTCAAAATATTGTATTCATTTGCTCTCTTTCAACAGTGGCTATGTTTAGTGCTATGTTACAGTAAGCACAAAACAAATTAGTATCTCCGCAGAAGGAATGGGTACTTATTCGATGAGTTGAGAAGCTGATCGACTCGAACCGCAATTTAGAGATTCAGCAGTAACATTGGTCTGAAGTTGTATACGGTAGTTATTCAAATTCTCACCTCCTATCGAGCACATTAACGGCGCTGGCACTACATTGCTGTGCATCCAGGCGTACAAGCCCCGACCTTGTGACCCCATACTTTCAAATGAGCTCTGCTACGATGTTGCTATACTACCGTTCACTCCGTTTTACTCGTTTCGCTTCGATAGTTACATTCTCCTGTGTAGAGAATACGCAGTACTGTTTCTTTGCAGGAATGTTGCGTCCGTCACCGACTCCAATTTCGCGGCTGTCACACTCAGACTACTGCTCTTTGTCTTCGTCTGACGACGATGCTGATGTGTTTCCGAAGCGTTCGTCGTTAGTAGTTGACACCCAACCAGGGATTTGCCCACACTGCAAGAAAACGTATCAAGAAGTAAGCCCACCTTTTCAAAGGTTTTTTTTGTGGATCTGAGTTCGCTTTAATAAATTTGTTCTCTTTCTGTGAAAAGAATGAAACATGATTCTGCTGCAAGGCTTTCACGAAAGAAATTCATACACGTTTCACTTATGAAATTCGGGCCTTGGCTGTCTTTTTTTAGGATTATATTAATGTATAGTAATGGTTCTTATAGGCGTGATGCGCATGTCAGTAATCTATTTTTGAGCCATGTAATTATCGCATAAACTCCCAGTTCACTGAACTAATCGCTTGCAACGCTTTAGATATTTAGGTCCTATAATCTTCCCATGATAGCTATCGATCGCTAGTTACGATATGCGTTTTTTAAAACTATGCAAACGCGAACTAGGCAGTAGAGGTTCGAATTTAGGTGAAAAGTGGTTTCACCGGTCATCGGCAGAGAATGAGTGAGTAGTTTTGGTAGTTACTTTGAGTAAATTGGAAATTCCCTTCCCAAATCCTTACTTTGATGGGCCAGTAATTGTGAGAGTAATCAGGTCATTAAGTAAATATTTCCATATTAGTAACTCCTTCTTAATTCTGTTCAAATCTGACCTCTACTAGTCCATTAATGTGTTATAGGAAGGCTTAGAGCTAAGTGAATCCTTTGCGCCCCATGTTACGTTCACCCATAATCCTTACACCATATTGTCCAAACGAAGTGGAGGCGGTGTAGATCGTCTTACCTGGCGCGATCTAATGGTCAATATTGCGCCACCATAATCCCAGCTTTGTCAAACATTTTAGCCAGCTATAATTATTGCTGTCATCTTGATAGACCATAATGGATATGAAGGACGGAAACTTACTCGGTTAAGGACGACGTACAGTTGTTAAATATATAAAATTCGTTTTTTCTTTCATAAATTGTCCCTCTTTTCTGTTCGATGGGTCAAAATGAAGGCAGATACCCCTTAACTGAAGGGCATTAATCATTAGTTTCGGTTCCTTTATTAGGATCCCGTACTGTCATCCTTACTAAGAGGATACACCGCGGGGTCTCAGCCATAACTCTACTTTTATTCGTAGGTTAATAGGATTTCAAGTTGGGAATGCATTCGATCCGTACAATGGTGGGATAAAGAAGCCTTAAGTTTGATTTTTTTTAGCAAACTTTAATAATAGCGATATTATTCGGTCTCAACAGTGTTGCTTCCACTGCAACATCCATTTGAGTAAACCTATAGTTACTCCAGTATGTTGTAGCCTTGGCCCCCGTGATTTAATTAGGTTTCCGACTATAACTAGGTACCATTCTTGTTGGTCTCAGTGACTCATGCCAATTAACGTTGAATTGCGTAAACGCCATTCGAGATTGTCATGGTAAGTGAGTGCGCAATCGGACAAGGTTGCGTCTCTGTGCTACTGAAGGATATTTAATCATACTGAAGAGGTGTCGGAGATACTCGTGGTAATTAGTGACCTTAGCCTAATTCTTTTTTTTTTTGTTTCGAAAAACTTGTCTATTAAGTTAAGTGCCATTGTGTATGGCGGGAGAATAGGTAAGTCCCCTTCCATAGAAAAGACTTTACTGTTTGTATGTATTTCGATGGGTATGCACAAATTTGTCTTTTTGAGATGAAATCAGGATTTCCTTTGTTTATAATAATAGCTGGCTGGCAAATACGTATCAGCTTTTCACTACATGAATGAATGCCATAAAGATTCGCTTGGCAGATTAACCCGAATCAATTTGTGTATGACGGCGCTGACCCTGATTTGCATGTGCTTACGCCTTACTTGAGTATTTTTTATCCTAGTGGTATTGTCTTTGAAGAGGCTTGTGTCAAGTGCCGCATTAATAGATTAATCGACGATGCTTCACAGCCGCCCGTCTAAAGTAATGCCGTAAAAGTCGAGCTAAATTAGAACAAAAATTGTGGGAATGAGCATAGTGCTGTTTTAGCCTCCTCATTATGTTTAATTCAAAGCTGTTGAATGCAATGCCCACCTGACTGCAGTCGATTTGACGCCTTTATGAAATTTTCTTTTACGGGCCGACTGTGTTATTTGGATTCCACACTTTTGCCTTCGAGATTCGATTGAGAGTTCTGCGGTTCAACAAGTTCACATCGATTCTTTTCATTTTGTGAAAAGGAGGTCGAGGTTCATAATAAACCAGGTATAAAAAAGAATCCTAATGGAATAGTGAATGAGAAATTGGCAGCCGTTTACCTACTCTGTGTTATGAATCAAGGTGTTAACATGACACAGTTGTTTTCAGCCGGTTACTCTGCAATGCGGCCACTCTTTGTGCTCGAAATGCTGTTCCGTTCTATTGGAGTCGTACGGCGCAAACACTGTACCACGCCGTTCAAGAATTCGTATGGGTTTGAGCAGTATGAGCTATTCACAATTGGAGAGAAAGAGCAGTTTCCAGTAAGTAAATAATGTTTTTTATACTAGCCTTTGTCTGCACATATGATTAGTGCTCATTACTTGAGTAGTGCTGTACTGCTAAGTATTGGTAAAGTTGTAAATTAACTCACAGCAAGTAGATGCTTATTTGGGAGGTTTTCGGAGGACTGAGAAAAAAATCAGGAAGACTCACGCTCCTAAAACAAAGCACGGCTTTGATTTCTTGATTCGAAAATGACGTGAAACCCCCAGACAAAATATTCAGATATCAGTTTATTTCTTAAACGTGTAACAAGTGAAAGCTTTTGGAGGGCCATTGGTCTAGCTTCATCAAGAAATTTCAGGTCGAATTCTTCTGTTCGGTCAGTAGGTCTTGCTTATAAATCGCCTCAGTGCATTGTGTGTGGCGAGCGTCCGAAGACGGTATGTTGATATTCAAAACCGGCTCTATAGTCGTAATTTACCTATCTTATTCCTTTAGACTCCACCAGTGCCTAACCTGGAATTGGCGATCTTTCTACGCGCTCTGAATGCTGAAAAAATGACCGAGCATGAAAATCCGGCTTATAGAGAGATCATGGATGATGACAAGTATTGAGCATTTTTTCATTGTTTGTTTTCGGTGTTTATAGTACGAGAGTGGCATGGAGCTGCCAAATTCCTGATTTCCGCGTCTGCTCCTGCTTTTTCGCGTTTTCTTTGATCCACTGCTGTATCTTGGGATTTCCAAAAGGTTGCGCGGAACGAAATAGACAGGGGAAGCGAGTGTTGGAACAGGCAGCTTATACAGTTATTTCAATAATTCTATTCGTTTTTAACTACTAGATACCATACGCTACACCTGTGGTATATTCGCTGTTAAGAATAAATGTTTGATTCGCGATTTCACGATGATTCTCTTCTTACTGCTTTGTTTCAGTTTGTCGGATGATGATTTCAACTGCAAGCGCATTAGGGAATGCAGAATTGGGGTGATGGGTGGATCAGGCGTGGGGAAAACTAGCCTGGTAGGTTTTATTTGAGTTATGACTGCAACAAACTGCAGAGTAATCGAATCTGGTTTCCATGAACCTATCAAGTGCACATATCGTTGATTGACTGAGTACTTTTTTTGCAGACTCGTGTGCAATATGGGAATGATATCCTGTTTAGTGATCTTCTAGGAAAGCGTACAGAAGCCAGTCTCAGTAACACATTTATGATCGATATTGTAGATTCTAATGTGCGTTTTACCTTCTTTTCCTGTCTTTTGCTCATCATGTATACAAAAATGTGTTTTTTTTTCAGAATAGTGAAAGTTGCATTCAAACTTCTCAAGGGTTCGTCATAATGTATTCAATTACGGATCGTGAATCGTTTTATGAGGCTGCCGACATCTTCACCGCGATTGAACGAGCCAGAGGAGGGAAGGTATGTTTTCAACTTCGAATAAGTTCCGTTTCTACACTTTAAAATACGTTTTACGAATCCCAAGGATAGGTCGCTGATCGTTCTTCTCCGACCCCTACTCGCTTGGCTAGTTGGTTGAAATGCTTTTTACCTACTGCTGCCCTGATTACTATTTTTTCACATTTCCCTCTGCTATTTATTTTTCTTGTTAAGGTTCCAATTGTATTGGTTGGATCCAAGTCGGATCTGCATAGGAAACGTCGTGTTACGGCATTTGAGGGGCAGACTCTGGCTAGGCACATGAGCTGCCCTTTCATCGAGATTTCAGCAAGGAACAATGATTGCGTCAATGAGGTGAGCCATGAAAGTCTTCATTTCCCCTTTTGTTAATACTGTCAAAATATAAAAAGAATGGAGAATCATGAATCTATGAGGATGGAATTATTCAGAACCGTCTGGTAGAATCACAAAATTCTTTCATATGTTTAAGGTCACGGGGGAGTCCTCCCTGGATTTGATGTTATGTTCCCAACTTTCATTTGCGGGGAATTCCGAAAGTTAACGCTTTTATGAGCTAATACTATTTATCCGCATCCTACTGGGGAATTTTTATCAGACTGAACTTTTCTGAACGTTACCGGGCACGTTGCTATGGTTTCATCCAGCTGAATAGGGTCCGGGGCAAGAGTTAGTGACAGATGCAGAGAATGACCCAGCCATTTACACTTTAGAAAAGACTTCCTTGAATTCGTTCTGATTTCAGGCATTCCTGGAGCTCATGAGAATTGTCGAGCGGCGTCGACTGATGTTCTGTATATAAATATATTGTTATATTTATATGTTGTCGTATTGTGGTGTAATAACCGAATAGTTTAGTTCCTGTCACCCATCTCAACTTTTTTGTACAGATAGTAGTTACTTTTATAATATGTAATATGTTCACTTGATCATTTTAGACCCCTGATTCGTCTATGTGGTTATTTTTGTCTACACTAGAATATCGTGATATCATCATAATGATTTTGTTTAACACCTGTGACTATTTTGCAGATGCTACTATGAAGTGAAGTGAATTTTAAAATGTCATCGAATTTGCTAGTGAGAGGCGATAATGATGTCTCGTTTCTTCATCTTTCCCATTCAAGTACAAAAGTAATTTGCAAAATGAAAAATATTACACAAATGGCACGTTTGCTCCATGTGATGAGTCGAAGAGGCTAACTTTCCGATTTCGGTTCAGTCTTTGCCATTACTATATTTTTTGAGTAGTTTCCTTTCATTTCCAAAGACTAGGTGCCACTTTTGCCGCATTCACTGCCGTGAACTACTACTTGAACTCGGTACAAGCGATCGGTTCTGGTGGGTAAGCCAGATATTTCAGCTCTTCTGTTTGATTATTGAAAATATGGCGCATTCCATCCATTCTCGTAATGACGGGGCTCCTAGATAACCTCAATACAGAATCGTTTGCACGACCAAAGTTATTAGCGAAAGTAAGCTCCTGACCAGATATCTTCCGTGGAAGGGGAAAAAAATAGGCTTACAAGGTGTCTTTCCTTAACCACCCCCTTCACGCCTGCATATTCTTGCTTTTGACGTGCTGTAGCTAAAGAATAAATAAGATCTCCCGCAATTATAAGTTACGGTCTGGGTTGCGCCACGCATTCAACTTCATTCAAAACTGTAGTGGCGTGTTTGAATCGTGCGTGGTGAGGTATTACAGTAAAAGTACTTATCGGTATATTACAGAGCCATTTGAAGGGGCCAGTGCGAATTTCATGGATCTCACTTTCTGAAAGGATCAAGGATGAATCTGTTTTCTTAACGGGCCACTTTTATTATCTAGAAGACACATAAAATGTGTGTGTGTACATTTCCAAGACTTTTATGACTCGAAATACAGTGGACTTATAGTACTCGCCATGGTTCCGCGTGCAGTTTTATGTAGTTTGCAATGCGTGAAGTGAAAATCGCCGTCTACATTGACCTATTTACTAGATAGCTTATAAAAGCGAGCGTTCCTCAAAGTGCTCCTGTACTATTTCTTCATGAATATTCCTCTGTATTCCTCTATTTAACTCATCATCACGATGCGCCATGCATGTGCTCTCACTTTCAATAATGATCGAAGGCACTCGGACTTTGTTTAGCAAGTTGCGATCTTCGAAGCAGCTTTAATAGAGACGTCTCATTACCTCATCACCAAAAAACGGGCAGATAACTGGTTCTAGTGAACGATAATTGCTTATGGATGCGAAAAGTAGGCTTGACCAGGAAAAAACATCCAAAAACGGTTTTAAACACTTCTTTCATTTTCAAACCAGCGTTTATGGTCCTCTGAGAAGTGTGAAAGTAAGTCAATGCTGGATGATAGAAGGAAATAAAATGAGGATGTACGAACTTTGACTTCAACTTTGAATCGTAGGGGCACTTGAATGCAAATTGAACCTATGGAAAGACATTCTCCCAGTGAATTTGACATTAATGATAAAGGATTATATTTGTCGATAATATATGTATGATATGATGGTGCATATGATATTTATTATTTGAAGGGATTTATCACTCATCTTCTAACGCTCGTGACTTTTGATAAAGTATTCTCAAGAGACTCTTGAGGTTGATTTTGAAATCCTATGCAATGGCTGAAGTCACAAGGATTGTATAAAATTTCAAAATCAACCTCAAGAATCCCTTGAGAACACTTTATCAACAGTCACGAACGTTAGAAGATGAGTGATAAATCCCTTTAAATGATTAATATCATATACTCGATCATATCACACAGACATTATCGTTCTACTGTAAAGGCTCAAAAGGTGATCCTGATCTGCTTCTACTCAGCAAGTTAAATCAAGATGGCACTGTCCTTTTTGTGGCCGTGTCAAATTTCCGCTACTTTGCTGGAAAAAAATCGTATGGGCTAATAAGGTGTAGCGGCAAGTGGTGCACTTTTACACGCATAGTCCAGAGATCTGTTCCCCATTCATGCCAGCCAAGCCATCCATTCCTCCGAGGTCGAATTGGTACCATGCTTGCATGGGAGGATTGGGGACTACTGAGTTGCTTCAAAAACGCCACTATCATTCTGAATGGAAGTCGCATGCATAGCGCATGCTGAACCATGATTGATGAATACCGAAAGATTATAATAGGCCTTTCATCGGAAGCTCATTTACGATAATACAAGTTCTAGTTATTATACAACAATCGTCATAAGACAACTGAATGCTCATTCCTCACTTTGATTAATAAAGTTAATCTTAACTCAATTTGAAAAAAAAACATAATCAACCAGTTCACATTCATACTTCAGAGCAAAGTATTTTTTTTCTAGAGAACGATCAAACTTTATTCTTTCGTATTCAGTATTTCTTTGTTTGACATTTGCCACAAATCTATTTGTCTCCGGTAAAGAAAGTGATAACCACTATGTAATTAGAGTGATTTGTCTTGCCAACGTCCCTTTCTAAAGGAACAATAAAAGACTGATAATTCGCACTAACACGTGCTAAAGGGTGATCAGAGCTGACGCAATGTTTGCTTTAGGAGTGTTCTGTACATTTACATTTCTTCTCTTGCCCAAGTCATCACATTTATTTCTCTTCTCCTAACCCTTGATAGGGTGGGCAAGCGCTTAAGATGATAAGAACGGCAGATCGTGTTACTTTCCTCGACACATTTTCATTGGCTTAATCCATATTTGATAAAGGTTTCATCATCAAAATACGCTGAATCAAAAAGAAAGTGAAAGTTCTGTGGTAACAAACCATGAATCAGTCAATCAGTAAGAGATCCGCTATCCACCAAAACGTGCTCTGCTAGTAATTTTTGTAGGTTATTATTTGAGAAAGCTTCAAATTTTTGGTGTTGAAACTTCCGGAACTTCCGTACGCTCACGAATTGAGTATCTAGTGAAAATTGCGACGGCTGATTCTGAATTTACTATTATTAACACGTGCTTGCTAATATTACTTCATCACTATTATTACTGATTTTGTCATCATTAAAGGATAAAGGATAAAGTTTTTGGCGTTAATCAATCCCGTCTGAGGGATGCGCCCCCGCACTCGACTTCCATTCAGAATCGTAGTGGCGTGATGAGTGCGTATGTGGCCTATACAATGACTTGCGGTGGCCAGCCGATGTACAAGTCAGTGCTTTTATCCTCCCAGACGAGTCTGGTACCAATTCACCGACCCCGGAGGGATGGAAGGCTTGGTTGGCCTAGGCGGGCATCGATCCGGGATTCGAACCCCTGACCGTGCGTGTGATATAGTGCGCCACTTGCCACTACACCACCTCCGCCCATTTGTCATCATTATAAGTGTTAATATTAATTCAACAATAATAAGTATTGTTAGTCCTCAGTCCTTATTATTACTATTATTATTTACTAGTATTTTTATTGATACTAAGGAATGAAATGATAAAGACCTGGCACGATCAATCTCGTCTGAGGGATGCGAACTGCATTTGACTTCATTCAGGAACGTAGTGGTACATTGAATGCGTATGTGGCCTATACAATGGTTAAAGGTGGGCCGCCAGTGCTTTTATCATTCAGAACTCTCGAAAGTTCGAAGGTCTGGGGGTTCAGGCGGATGTCGATCCGGGACTCAAACCCGTGACCATGCGTGTGATAGTGCGCCGCGAGCCACTACACCGCCTCCACCATTTCTGTTATAAGTCATTATTATTGGGTACTTCGACTTTACAGAATATCCCAAAGCCCAGCTAATGTACAATTTAGCAGTTAACTCATGCCAGCAGATGCAAATTTCAATAGAAATTCAAGTTGGTACGTCTCTCATGTCATGAACATGAAACGGGAAAACTGTTAGGAGTCAATTTTTTTGAAGGGAATGGTGTTACTCGAACCGATTTTATCAGTACGATGCTTGAGTCAGATCGCCCTAAAAAAAAGAACGAGATCTTGAATTCTTTCTATTTCGTAGTTATAGTTTGTTCAGGCCTCTTGCTATAAGATTGATGCTAACTAGTAAGGTGTCTAGCAACAACTTTACAGAAGAAGGCCGGAGCGCCGAAGCCTCTTTTGATCTGCCTGGTTTCGGGATGCGCCATGCTTCCTATTTCCTCTACCCCGGTTTCTTAGCTTCTCTTGCTGCCTATAGTAAGAGGAGGAGAATATGAGTAAAAATGAATCAACCAATAAAGATCGAGTACATATGTTGTACTACAACTTTATAAAAACTTCTGAGCACCATGAGTTACGAGGGAAAGTGCTGAGTGATAGGATTGACAAATGCGAAAGTCATTCCAACGAATCTCTGCTCGCAAACTGCTTCTTCTTGTTCCTCCACCACTGCTCCACACATATCCAATCGCTGCTTATCATCGTATACCACTCATTATGGAGAAGTCTGGGTTTTCCAGATGAAACATCGTTATCTACCGTGTGGGAAACATCGTTATCTACCGTGTGGGATACTAGCTGGTCTATCTGGAATAATTACTGTCGTTTCAACTACTGCATTACTCGTTAGCTATATTGTATCTATCGAAAATGAAATGAATCTAGAATTGAACCAAATCAAGGTAGGTACCTCAGCAATACCAGTTAACCAAGGCGTTACCTGCCCTTATCGGCTGATTTCTTTGATAATTAACTTCAATCCAAGAAAATTACCATTGTAGGACGAGACGGATTACCTTTGGAAAGAGATGAGCCTGTTGTCAGAATCGTCCCCTTTGTCGAACAGGGTGAGGAGGCAATTGCGACAGGAAGTTGAGTTGGGTCTGATACCAGAAGAGTCGATACGTAATGCTGGAGAATATCCTTCTTCAGAAGGAAGCGATGCTGAGTACTACTCTCCACCAGAGCTCCCTCCGCCTGATAACTCCTGTGGTATGGATTTTCGCATAATTGCATAGAGGCATTCATGAAGTTAAACCATTAAATTCAACTCAGTTGATGAGAGTTAACAAATAAAAAACCAATGTTCTTGCCAGTACCTCTTATAAATAAATAACCCAAGCAAATACTCTATGGGAAGGGTAATCATCGAATTTGTGCAATTCGGTTCAGTTTCAAAAAGCATTAATTCAATTTTACTTGTGGGTTGGGCAAACTCCATTGCGTGATTTCCATTTCTCGTGCAACAAAATGATCTTTATGTTTGAGTTTGCATCGCTGAGAATTCTTGTCCTCCGGGACCACCTGGATCGCCTGGAGAAGAAGGTCCGGATGGAAAGGATGGTATCGATGGCGTCGATGGTTACAACGGTTTTGACGCTCATCCAAGTGAGCCTTCGGTTGGTTTCTCTTCAAATATCCCTTGTATCCACGTCTAATTGAAAAATTCTTCCTAGAAACTCTCGAAAGGATGCTACTACTGTCCACCAGGTGAACCTGGACCTCGTGGTGCCGATGGTGCAAAGGGTGAGGAGTAATAACTGTAGTAAATAAACAGTAAGCTGGCTCGTTGTTGCTTCCAAAATCCATTACCTGCAGGCAAACGTGGTCAACGCGGTCCTCCAGGGCGGCCAGGTCGTCCAGGGACCAACGGTGCACGAGGCTATCCAGGAGATATGGGACCGTTCGGTCCACCCGGTCCTGACGGAGAAGCAGGAAGACCTGGACCGAATGGGCTCGATGGTGTAGTCTATCAAGAACGCGCGGGTGTCAAAGTACGAGGTAGGTCTCAGCCTTTGAGCAATATAATAAATGCTGCATTCAGGGTCTCACTGGTTTACCTGGACTGGCAGGTCCACCCGGTTTACGAGGTAAGCCAGGATCTCCTGGCCCACCTGGTGCCCCTGGTTATCCCGGATTGGCTGGAGTTGCAATCATGGATGGTCCTCCTGGTTTGCCAGGACCAATTGGACCACCTGGACGACCAGGAGAGGATGCTCATGTGAGTATACTATTTGTAAAATCTAGCAACATTGGGAATCTATTTACACCTGGACAGGTAAGGCTACCTTCATAGCTTAAATGAAAGCTTTCTCATTCTCAAAGGCACAGTTCACTATAATTTGAGATAACTAGTTTGAGGGAAATAACGGAAGGTATGAAGCAGAGCAGAAGAAAGTTGTCGAAAAAAGCGCTTTAAGGGTGGATTTTGAGGAAAATTTTGAAAAAGAGTAAAGAAGAGGATCGTAGGAGGTTACGACGAAGGATGTGGTGTGGAAGGGGATAAGGATGAGCTGGCAGTTGGTGCCATTGCACAAGGACAAGCCAAAAATGCCAGAAGTAGCCCCCAGTGACTCATAGTTGATTAAAGTCGAAGCACATACATATACTTCATTAGGAACGGTGCAGCCTCTCCAAGACCTCTGAAACGCGGTCCCTCCGGGTGTTGGAATACACTGGGTACAATCTTTGAGCCTTTATTACGACCTATCTAGGCCATTTTTCGACCGGACAGTGCCACATATGCATGATTGGGGGCCCCGGATTCATCCTGTGGATATCTCGGGAGCTTTTTCCATAGTGAACTGAATCTTTAGCTCGGGTAAAAATGAATGAGCGAATTGATTCGGTGGTGGATGGAGTGATTCGCCAGAAGTCTGAAGAAATATTGGTGACTATTTTCAGTACTGTGAGTGCTCTCCAAGGTCATCTGCAGTCGAAATCGAGTCATCAGGAATTGGACCTTATTAAAATTCTACGTTGAAGTTCCAGTGAGATCTTTTGTATCTGTAAGAATGAATCACTTCATTTTTCATCTCTCAAATAGAATAATTGTTCAAATTTTATTATCTCCTCTGGATGCCGCCTAATTTTTAAGTTTGTTGAAAAAAAAAAATTCCCAACCGAATCCCACAACTAGGTCCAGAATTGGGACCCCAGGTCGGAGAAATCTCCCATATTCTCGTAGTCGATTATTTGATACCGTACTTATTTGAGAGATTCGAATCACTTGTTTGTTTTTGACTGATTTTCGTAATTCATGGAATAGGCCAAATGCATCCAAACTTCTCTGCAAATCTGAATGAATTTCCTATGCATGGCGGGTCCTCAGCTAAAACCGGTCAAAGCGAGGGTTATGGATGTGCCTGGGCATTGATAAGCTATAGAATTGTTCACAAGCATCTTAACCTTATCTCTAAGTGCCGCTGTACCTATATTTACTGGGTACAATTTTACAAGAACATGGAATCGATCAGTTGTAAACACAGATTGACGACTATCAATCTGAGGTGCCAATAGCCCTACCGCTTTTTTCGTCTGCATAGGCTACGTACCTGGTGCCAGTGGTCACGATCAGGCTCGACACCTAGTAATACTTCCAGCGTCTAGCCTTGAAACTTCATTCTTTATCATTTTTAGATAATCTATTTCTCACGAAAGTTTTACCCAAATTGTTGTTGGGTTCCATACAGCAACAGCACTCTTGCTTTCCTTCTTAGCTCATTGTTTGGTGAGCTCTGAACTTCAAACCGTCCTTCTAGTTAAAACCCTCTATTTGTAATGACTGCAAATTTTGTTCAAAACGCTTAGTCTGACACGGGACGCAAGCCCGATTTCGGAACCATGTATTGCGGTAGTAAACACTGATCAAAAACAACAGCTGAAATGTATCAACTAAAAACATTACAGTTTTTTTTTCATTTCCTTTTGATCCACTGGCGACCGCGTGGCCCGCCGGCAGGTCGCACCATATCGTGCTCGTGTAGTATTTATATTATTTATCAAGTGTTCTTATACTTTTTTGGATGTATTCAAGTATTAGCTGAGCTCAAAGCCTTCTAGAGAATCTTGAGGCATCGTGGTCCAGGATTCATTCACTTCCACCCACAGTTATAAGAGAAATTAAAAGTTAATGTAAAGACAATGTAAAGGGCGCGGTCGCCATTGGGTTAAACCCGCAGATGGTTGATATACCAGTAGCGAAGTGATACAGAAAGAACAAGTTTATTCCTTATACTCCCGATAGCTGCTCTCCTAGGAAGCTTATAATCGAAACACCTTTAAATTGTTCTGTTCTGAGAAACCATTATGGTTTTTATGGAAAATCCATGGCGTTTGTTCCCCGTCACCGATTCCCTACAGTTTTTTTTGGTTCGGCACCCATTGGGTATAATTTAAAAAATTGTACGAGCAATTAAAAGGGAACTTATTTAATAATTTTGACTTCAACTGCCAGCTAAAGATTGTTCGCTGTGACTGTTACGATTTCCGATTACGAGCGTCACATTTTCTCGGCGTACTTCCACTGCTTAAATTCGGGATTTTGTCTAATATCCGGCTGATTTTATTCCATTCAAGTTGCATGTTTAACGGGGATGTCATACAGAAATTCAACATGGTTTTTTCGTTTTTCTGTATTTTTTTTTTACAAATTTTTCTATCGCGAAATGCTCTTTATCTAATAAATATTCGTAGAATGTTTGTTTTATGTTCATCTCTATCGGCGTCAATATTATGAGTGGGAGGCGGCCAATATTTGGCGTATTAGGGTGTCCCAAAAGTTTTGAGAAAATTTATTTGGTTTGTTCAACACAAAAATACTACAACAAAAAGGTGAGATCAGTAATCGAGATAGTGGCCCTCTTTAGCCACGACGTCCCTCCATCGACTGGGCAGAGCACTGATGCCATTCATCCAGAAAGAAGAAGGGCGTGAAGCTATCCATTCATCCACTGCATGTTTGACCTCCTGACGATTGTTGAATTTTTTCCCTTTCGTGTAGGCCTCCAGGCTTCTGAAAGCATGGTAGTCACAAGGACTAAGATCAGGTGAATATGGGGGGTGGGGCAGCCAGGTAATCCCAAGCCTTTCCAGCTCCTCAGCCGTCGCCCTAGCATGATGTGGTCGAGCGTGACTCATCAAAATCAGAAACTTTCCCTGCATTCGGTGTGAAACCGGGGCTCCAGACACCATCTCCCGCAGCTGCTCGCAGAATACCCTTACAGTCACAGCAGTACCCTCAGGTCTCATAGTAGAAAAGCCGGCGGAGCATAAGAAGAACGAGATCGTATTCTTTTCGACGTGTTCCCCACGCTTGGCAACGGCTTCTGGCCTTATGACGATTGGTAGCCACTGCAACTTCCTGTATGGATTATCATAAGGAACCCACTACTCATCCTGAGCGATGATGAAGCTCGTCCAATCCACCGTTCGCTTGCGGTCGAGTAGCTTCCGACACACGTCGACCCACACCTGACGCTCGCTCTCAGTCAAGGTGTGGGGGATGATTGCAAGAATTGCTGCGCGAAAGCGACGTCTGCGTAGGATGTCGTGGGTGGTGGAACGGGGAGCAGAAGTCGTCCTCTCCATTCCTCTCAAGCTTTGAGAAGGATTGCTTTGGACGGAGGCTAAGACAATTTCGGTCTTGGTGGAACGTGGACGTCCGCTCCGTGGCACTTCGTCGAAGTGAAACTCTCTCTAGAGAAGCGGCCGTACCACCTATAGCAGGTGGCGAGGGATGGTGCAGTACTGCCCATCGATGACTGCAATTCATTCCGCTCTTGAGTGGCGGAGTGACCAGATCGGTAGTAATGAAGCAGAAGGCGCCTGTAGTCGTGTCAGTCGAAAATAATTCAAATGTTGATAACTCTTTTCCAAAGATAAAGTGCAATACTGTTCTCTTGTTATGATGATCTGCTAAGCGTGACCTCTTACTGACCTTTTCTCCGTGGCTCTGCCTCGGCACTTTCTTGCGCAGCATGGTTGCGAAATACATGACCAAAATTTTCTCAAAACTTTTGGGACACCCTAATAATACAAAAAAATCCGGTTATGTCTGCTGATAAAACAAGGATTCGGCCTTGATGGACCCTGTCTTGTGAAGTACGAGACCTTGGGCTGCAGTGACGATTGAATTCCTCAAATTCTGGTTTGGATTATCCAGTGAAAAATGAAGATGAAGTCCTTGACGTCAATCAATTCTGTTTTGGAATGCGCCCCGCATTCGACTTCCGTTCAGAATGCTATTGGTGTTCGGAGGCGTATATGGCCTATACAATGGCTTGCGGATCACAGTTCAGGGTGTACAATTCATCCAATGGTGACTTTATGAATAATTTATGAAATGAATTTATATTGTGGAAAATGAAGTAAACAAATAGAACAGGTTCGAGAAGTTTTTCTCCAGTTGAAAAAAATAACAAAAACAAAAGCCGCAAATAAGTGGCAGAGTTTCAGGCGTTATGGGCTAATCCATAATAGACTTTGCCCAACTCAATCTTCAGTAACTAGTAAATATTTGTCTACCTGGCTCAGCACGAGGATTTCATCACCATCTACTATGAGTTCATTTTGTACTACCTAAGATCCTCATATCAATGAGCACATGCGACAGCTGTTCTGCAAGTGAACGCAGACATTTTTTGCAAATAGTCTGAACTCACAAACGGACTGAACAGCTGTCTCTAGAAAATTCTACAGCAAGTAGGTGACATTCATGTGACTGTTGGTTCTTGATAAACAAGTTCTTTGAGTTGTTTGCAGTAGTCTTTGTTCTAATGATCAATGAATCGCTATGGAAAAAGAAAGAGCTTCAACTTATTGAAAATGTAGGTGCTGGTAAGGCGGAAGAGGTTGCGGGGATTTTACCTCTCCGAACTTGACTTTGTGAAGCGCAAAGGAAGATACCTTGATGCCCCTTCTTATGAAATTTTCAGAATCCTATATGAGTTTTTTTCGTTTTTCATCCTAAAAGAGCCATACTAAAGAAGAAGTCGCTTCGGTGCTCAAGAGCAAAAATCTGCGCATCTTAACTCCAACTATGGCCGCTGCATCATATTTTCCAGGAGAGCGGGTGGGGGAGGGGACGGAACATTCATCCAACTCCGGATGGACGCGGCAAACTGCGGATTCGTGGTGAATTAACACACAAATTTGAAGTAGGGTTGATAATTAGCATCAGCTTACCCTACTCATCCAATATACTTAAGGCCTGTGTCCCATGATAGGCACCAGAGTCATTCAAATAATCAGGAATTTAATCACGCAGTTTGCCGTGCTCATCCGGAATTGGGTGAATGTTCCGCCCCCCGGGTGAATGTAGCCACACCCGTTTCTCAAGTCGTGAGGTAACGGGTACTGGTCGCACAAATTCTTTTCAGCAATTAATTTGACGGCTTTTGTACGGTAGGAGATCGGGTGTGCTCTGTGATGACCTCTTCTTGGCTACAGGCTCATATCCATCATTCTGGCAGTTAACGTGCTCCGCTAACCGTAGCTTGGCAGCGAGCGCAAAATTTCTCATCCTCACTCTGACCGGTTGGCATCGCGACACTGCCGTATTTCTTGTTTACCCTTCTGTCTATCTGCTACTTCGTCGATCAGACGCTCTTTGGTTTCTAAGCGATTGTTGTCTAGCTCAAATGTAAATAACATGAGGCATAAAAACGTGCTCTTGCATCCCTCGACTTTTAGAAATTGATTTTATTCGGAATCCAAAATATTGACCAGAGGAATGTTCAGGAAGAAGAAGACATATGTCACGTGTTTAGATAAGAAGATTGAGTTGAGTAATGTCATGTCTACTCTGTCTGGTGGAATCTTCAGGAAGGGGGGAGAGCATATGTCGCATATTTAGATAAGAAGGTTTGGTCGATTCATATAATGTCTGTGAACGTTCACTGATTCGATCAGTCAGAGTACAGCGAACGTTTCCGTGGGTTTACGTCAATTTGGCTTATCTTTTCTACATTAATTTGATTGTGTTCTAACGGTGTCTGGCCCAATTATCAATGTCTACTCTGTGCTGGCTTTCGTACAATTTTTTTCGTTTTTTTTTGCCATTTTGAAAATCACCTGCAGCTTGTTTCTCAGCGAGGGCAACCTCCCGAGGAGACCACCTAAAGGATCATGTGAAACATCAAAGTCCGGTGGTGTTTTCATTGGTTGAAATTCACGTGAAGGCCTCGTCATAGGGGCGGGTGTTTGCAGCGGTTGTTGAACAGAATCAGTCGGTCTGCAGTGGAAATAGTAACTGGTGATGTCAGTTTTTGGTCTCTTCTAATCTTTTCTATTTAGGAGCAAAGTTCTCTACTATATATAAGTGAATTTTTACTAAATAACCATTGATAATTACCCCAGCCTGTAAAGAAGCGGTGATTTCTGATTCTCCTTGTTTCTCATCCTTCGCCACGTCGAGATTTATTCTAATGTGTTACATGAAATTTGATGCGTTATGATCTTCTAAAGTGGCTTTAAATTATAGCGCCGAGGGGAAATTTCCTTCCTACTTGGGGATTATTCCCTAGAATGTTCCGTCCTTTTCCTGAGGGAAGCGAAAATCACTCTCTGGGGCGTACACTTTGAGGAAAGCAATCAATTCCTTTAGTTCAGAAGTCTAGAATGTTCAAGTATCTACCTAACTTTTGCTCGAAAAGTCAGCCAAACCTCTCATCTAGGTCCTACCTATCAAGCAAGATTGATTACAAGATTTCGTTCAAGGAAAACTAAATTGGTGTAGGGATTAGTTTTCGCCTCTTTTCCCCACCATTTTTGTCAGAAATAGGATTTTAGGTGTTTAGTTACTTCTAGTTTTGTTTTTAGATGCCAGAGTTGATTCCTCATGTTTTTCTTATGCTTGCTTACTATGATAGGTGTCTGTTTTTTGAGAAATCGAAGACCACTGAGAAGGGTGTGGCTTTTGAGCTGAACAATAAATCTCTCCAGTTAACAAATCTAGAGAAATCTGAAAGTTTAACTTTCTCTGGAGGTCAATCGAACGTTTGTTTAGATTCTAACTCTGTACTTCTACTTCTCTAAGTAGGCTGATTACGCGATTCCGTTCACAGAGCGTTAAACTGATATATGAATTTGATCTTTTGATAATTTTAGGTGCCAACGGTGCGCTTACTCACTGCATAGTCTTTGACATTAATGTCGTCTTAAAAAAATTAGAGTTTAAGAGTGCACGATGCGGTAATAAATTTTTTCCTCCAAGTCGTAATTAGCCACCTCTTTGCACTTTATTCTTTTCCTTCATGACTTTTTCTCAAGCTTAAGATGGACTCAGGTTCTATGAAAATGTTTTTCTTGGAGATCGACTTTCTTTGAACTTTTTTTTGAAAGCACGTTGTCTTAGTGATAAGCCTGAAAACCACTATCTTTTTGCCATTCTTGTGCGATCTTTATCTTACGCGGTCACGCGAGAATTTTTTTCTCATATGCATGTTCATCGATAAGACTATACGTTAACGACAGACAGTGATATGATCCTGTTCCTTTCTTATGTTCCCCATTCTTTCAAGTGTGAGTATCTCAGCCGGTGCTGTTACTCTCTGCTTTGGAAACTCTCCGGGCCTTAGGGCTTATCTCTTAATGTTTTCTTTTTCAGTTACTTTCTGCCAATGTTGCGATTATTTCAAAGATCTCTGAACAAACGACCTCTACTCACTCAGGTTGTAGCCACAGGTACGTTTTTGTTTGAGCATTAGATTTTTGTTGGGAATGTTTTCCATTATCCCACCTTCAGCTAATAATTATTGAGATCGTCCGAATTCGTTCTGAAAATCGAGTGCACTTTTATCAGCACTTTTCGAAGGGTTCTGCAGAGGTGGTACGAATAGCGGCCGCCCAGTGTAAATAGCGCTCTTATCTTGCAGACGGGGACCCTCTTTGTTTACACGTGGAAAAAGATTTTTGCTCCACTTGTCTGAGAATCGAATGTTTCGGCTACTTTCAGTTTCATTCGGAAAATCAGGATGATGTAGTCGGCCACAAGTAAAAGATGGCTTACAAATTGAGTCTTATAACCCGTCGAGAGCTTTCAGCGATTGCTGAGCATACTCATCATTACCATGAGTAGAAGTATGAATAAAACCTAACTTGTTTTTATATTTTCCTCAATGGACAATCCTTTCACGCAGATTGCGAGACTCTGTTCACTTTGCTCCACCAAAAATCTTACTACTATAATTTAAGTGGAACCAAGACCGCTCAACAAAAATATTTCCATAGTTCGCTGTGTGGCGATTCTTGCTGCGAAAAACTCTCTCCAACTCGAAAAGCTTTTCAATTCATGACCCTATGTTTCTGGGCCTCGCTTTGAATGAGACTTCGAAGGAAGATCGTCACCTTCTAACTAAGATAAATCACCTTGAGTCACCGATATTACAGCCCTTTCAGTTCGCAATCTCTGCCTTTTCAATCCAGACTGATGTTAAATGCAAGCTGTTACATTCTTTTTGCCGTAAACATTATCAGCGTCAAGGGCGATCATAAACCAATAATCGTTGGCCCGGGTTCAGCGTATCTCTTATAAAAAAAGTTCAGATGTGCTTTTCAATGCCATACTTTTCAATTCTACACACAAATATGCATTAGTAATCTTAAACCTTCATTTAGGAGTATCTCAGCTATGTTTCATTTCGATTTTCTTCAACGTAGAGGTTCATGTTGGAATGAATTTAGTAATTTCTTGCCGTTCCGCTCGCGCATTACTATTCAACGTTACAATACTGAGGCGTTTAGAAACTCATGAAATATGTAAATGCCATAATGGGTGCGGCGCGTAAGGTTTATCTCCGGTAGAAAAAATTATCTCTTGTGCCGCATGCTTTTGACGAGGTGCTTTTTCATATCAGAGAATCTTCATGAGGAAGGGGTCATAAATGTCGAACACTATTCTGTAATCAGACTTTTTGTTGGACGTTCGAGTTTGTCGACGTCGGCCGCGAACACAGGGCACAGCGCGGTATCCGGTATTCGTAGGCTCCTTTCTAATCAAGCCCACAGTGAGGCGATCCAACTCCCTTGTTCGACTCCCCGTTTCCAGTCAGTTTTTGTTATTCTCCCTCGCTCATTCTGTGGTTGAATGTACTTTTGTGGTCTATACAGCTTAGGGAGATGATCTTAAAAAAATTCGTCATAAAATTATTTAAGCAATTGTCCTTTGGAGTGGGGAGGCTGTATTTAATTCCGCTCATTGAGCAAGCTCAATATGAAAGAGCGAGGCTTGATAAACGAACTAGATCCCTTCAAAATCATGTTTACCTCCGACATTTAGAAAGATTGGGCAGACTAATCGGTGTAACAAAATGAAGTGGGAGGGGCTCGGGGTTGGCAATGCGCCCACACAATGTGCTACTAAACGATTTCATAATGCCAGCATTATTGCACTTTCAAAAGGACGGGGGCAAGAGGGAAGTGGCGAAAGAAAACAAGTCAATGGAGGAGTGCTAGTACCTCTGCGAGAAGTAGAGTGAAGGTAGGGGGGTCTAGTTAATCAAGGATCCCAATTCTCAGTGCTTCACCTTGACCACAATATAGATACCTTCTGTTCGATCATCATTGATGGATCGATCGGCCGATCTCCATTCATGGAAAAGACCATCTTTCGATGAGAAGATGTGGCCTTCCATAATTCATCTCCTTCTCATACTCATTACTGTTATTACCTACTCCATTCGATAAATATTTTTTGTTCCGCTGTATATGCGCCTTTTGTAGATTGTATGCACAAACTTTTTCCCTTAATTTTTTTTTTTGAAATTATTTTCTAAAACTCTTTTGTTTAAGGAGTGATATGTGGTGCTGGAGATGCTTGTTGTCAACTTGTGGTCGAGAGGAGGAACAGGGAGACCTATGACTTTCTCAGGACCGGCAGATTTTTCGTATTAGGATCATTTTTCATTGTAGGTTTTCTGAATGACGATAATCTATATGGATGTTTCGTTAAACTTGCCTGACTCTTTAGTTAAATGAAACGTTTTGATTGAAAAAATCTGCATACAGACGCCGACGCTGAATCGATGGTTCAGAGTGCTGGAGAAAGTAAACGGTAATCCCAAACTCGATCCACTGAAACGTATGGCTATTGATCAGGTACTTTCAGAATTTTTTTTTTCATTTTCCATTGTGAAATGAAAAGAGGAACCATTTGCAGTTAGCATTCGCGCCAGTCTTTAATGCAATAATTTTGTTCAACCTGCGATTGTTAGAAGGTGTCGGAATAGAAAATTCTTGGAAAAGGATGAAGGAAGACTGGTGGACGATCTACTCAACAAGTTTGAAGGTACTCATCCTTGCGATTTTTCTTGCTGTGTTGATTGAGTTATTGAACGGACACCAGTAATCGTCACTTCAGATCTGGCCAGCCGTTCAACTTATGAACTTCTACTTGATTCCATTGAATATGCGTGTAATTGTTGTTCAACTTGTTGCCTTTTTCTGGAATACTTACCTTTCATACAAGACACAAGTCGGTACCGAGCAGGAGGAACGTCCAGCTTCCAGGAGTTCAATGTAATTTTTAGTCACTCATATTTATTGTAGTTAGACAGAATTCCTTTCTTTCATATTGGGCTTTCATTCCTTATTCTTTCAATTTTATTGATCTCCATATAAAATTCACCTCTGACTAGGGCGTACAATCTCTGGGCTTTCACAATAAGACTGTTGTTGCGCGTTTTATTTATGTTGTCTCACCATTGTTCAATTCAAACCAGCATGCATGCTTATTTTCTGATGCACTCCCATGGAGAATTCTTGTGGGAACTCCTTGTCGTTGAAACTAAAGGGGCTAAAGCTTCTCCTCAGAGTGACTATGAACCTTGTGACCATCCAGGGTGGCTCTGACTTGTATTGTTGAAACTGCTTACTCTTCCTTATACTACCAATAAGTCATCTTGACTTCTTGTCTTAGTGATTCGTAGCCCCATTGTTACCCATTCATGGGGAATGGCACGAGTTTTGAAATGTTTTAATGCTTTTACTACACGAATGAGATTACAATCTCACTATAAGACGAGAGTGGTTCTCTCGTCGTTGTTCAATGAGTTTGGGAACAAGCTATCATCAGTTTTATGGAGGGGGACCTCTCCTAGTTCAGGTCGATTGCTGGTTACACCACGTTTACGTTACTATGAACGGAGGTGAAGCGACTGACAATATTTACTACTGGAACCTGCCGTTTTGAACCATGTCTAGCCTCTGCTCTGGATGTTTTGGAAAGCTTAGGAAAAGCTTGACTGCTGCTTTAACCTTTCCCCTTTTAGCAATATCTTTGATCGATTTCAATTCATATTTAGCATTTCATTAGACTATGTTTTTAGCATAGACAGTGAGCTGCTGAATGATTATGCTCAAGTTAGTGCAACGCTGTTGAAGTTAGTGTATTAACTATTTCAACAAGTCTGTATCGATGATTCATCTTCTGAAATTTGAGATCTAATACGTAGGGATATGGTTGGTGGGGAAGGGATTACTACGAATAGATCTTGGAGATTGAAGATGAATCGCTTTCCTGAATACCATCTTTCAAAAATTACTCAGTTATTTTGATTTCAAAGTAAAGTTTAAAAGCAAACGTCTAAGAGTGTAACGTTTAGATCGGACGCTATTAGGCCGGCAGTAGAAAAAGTTGAAGCTCAAATATCCCATGCTCTATGTGAGGATGCCAGAGAAATTGATATCATTGGTAGGAAGTGATACTATCTTACGAACTTCCTTTAATTTTTCGAGATCTTATTCTTCAATAACGACCAAGTCATTTACCATATAATGGGAAACTTTGTGACCGTATGCTTTTCGAAGTCACGCCGTGATTGAGTCGTGTATCTTCTCAATGTTGAGCTAAATTAGCTCGCATTTGCACTTTTCTTTGAGGTTTTTAGTGTTTCTGTGTAGTTTTACAGAGGAAATTGCTTACTGTTGTAGGAGAATCGGCCGGCATCAGATTAGTATTACTTTAGATCAGAAGGTTGCCGACAATCAAGTTGACTAGAACTAATTAGACTCTTTTTATAGTAATCATGTAAATAAGTCTGTACTGTATTCTTACAAATTAAAGTTAATGCGATTAATTGTTCGATCCCGAATTGTTGTCGTTGCGACAGATGTAAATTTCTATCAGTAGTAATTCATACGGGCGTTTGAACGTTTTTAATCATCTACTATGTCAGATGAGTTGTGCTTGTATGTATTAGACAATAAATATTTCCCATATTCGTCTTTTGGAGCGTTTAGTCTTGTTGCGTAATGGACGTCAGCTACTGCTAAATTGTTGAAAACTGAAAGGAAATGAGTGAAGATGAAAAGGGATTTAATTGCTCGCCTGTGTGTATGAGTGTACTGTGTAGGAGTAACCAGGGAATCCGATTTCTGCGTTCTGAATGAAATTCGTTTTCTGCAAAAAATTAGCTGGGCTTCTTTAGGCTGGTCACCTCTATAACCCATAGAACTCATTCGAACTGCTTTCAGTGTAACCGGAGAGCGCTTCATAGCTGCAGCGTTTTTGACTATTACGTTAGATCGCAGGAACATGCGTAAAGGCATAAATATCTGCGTTCTGACGCTCTAGTCCTGATAAAAACTGAGGTGCTATGAGTGCCCTCACGAAGTTGCCTAGACACCCATAGTCAATCAAACAAAAGAGGGTATAATAGAATATGGAAAGCCTTCTATCTCAAATCCCACCCTTGACTACTACTCTATGACCCAAATGGAGCTTTCAAATGTCATATCTTATCCAGGAACACATCATTGCTGATGGTGAGTAGAGCCTCCAGCTTCAAAGTGTCCGTAAGTACCCGCGCTTTGCCTGTTAATGCACTCAGTGCTCTCCATTTCACGTGTGTGATAATTCTGAATCCCTTTACCTAGTGATTTTTCGTCCGTATGGGGTTAATTCTTCACAGTATCTTTTCTGAATGTTTCTCGGTGGTGGTGAATAACTACTTTTGTTAATAAATAATGAAGCAATGGGAAGTCGCGCCTTTGTTTTTCGGGTTTTCAACTTACTGTTTAAACTGAAAAATGATGTAGGGACTGTTGGCGGCCTACTCCTCAGTCGGCTTCCATTGGCGTTCATCTATTGCTGCCATTGAATTGCTGCTATGATAAAAAGGATATTCAATGCTGTTGGCAAGAGAACAAAAGATGCCAAATTCCAACAGAAAGCTATAAAAAAGCAAGACAAGATTGAGCAAGGCGAGAAAGTTTTGGCACCGAGGTACCCCACAGAAGACAAGCGCTTTCAAAAAGCTATGAGCGATGAAAAACTCAGAGAGGTACTTTCTCATGATTGTTTATTTTTTATTTCGATTTTATGGCTACTTGGTCAGATTAGGGGAGAGGGTTTGAACTCAAACATAGAGTGGTAGAGGCTTTACGCGTCATAGAAGCTACAGGTTAGAGAGTTATTTGCGGGCATGTTAATTTTTTGAAGCATATTACCCCTTTACTCCTTTAGATTGTCAATAAAAAGGAATCAACTCTGGTAGAAAATATGAACAAGATTACTATCAAATCGACAGATCCTGTGGAGCGATGGACATCAACAAAGTAAGCTCGTTCTTACTCGAGTGTTCAATGTCGTTTTGTTCGAGGATCATCAACCCCTTCGGCCAGGGAGCTGCCTTAGTTAGCAGAAATATTGATAGACTGATAGAAAAACCATTTCTAAAAAATCCTCGATAAATTGCACTCGAATTTTCCCGTTCCCAGCTGGTTAGTGGGCATTGGGATAAGGAGTAGCAACGAGACGTATGGGTGTGATTGCATGGACTCATCATTGATAAGCTTGTTAGCATAACAGCTTTAATAGCTTACCCTAATTTTTCGGTTTTCTTGAATGACACTGAGTTATTACCTGAATCAAGCAGTAAACGCTTTGTAAAGGGTAGGATTTTATCGATAGGCCTATGCTGAAGAGTGCGTACTGACGCGAATTTTTCGGAAGAACTCCAATTCTTCTGAGCTAGAAAGTTCAAACCTTGACATTCAGCTACTGCAAAGTGCCAAGGTTGTTTTAACCATCTGAGAAACATCATTCAGGCTACTCGATGAATTTATTTGCCATTTGGTATCGTTTATGTTTTTTTTAAACAGAGATTTACCTACGCGCGAGTCTGAGTGGTTACACCGTAACGACCCCGTGTGGGAGTATGGGTTCTACGAACCAGAAGAAAAGAGAATACCAAAAAATAAGTTGATGTTTCGGGAGGCACTTGAGGTAGGCTCTACTCTCCATTCCTGTACTTCGGTAGAAAACAGAGTACTGGTTTTAGGTTTTGCGAGCACGACAGGAAATCGAAGATGACAGCGACGGTCCAAATGCTGCGAAAATGAGGTGAGACTAAGAGTTCGTTCTTTACGTGCGTAATGCTTTTTAAGGATATTCTTTGTTCCAGAGAGGAAGCTCGTAAAGTTTATGAAGAACACAAAGCTGTGGCGAGAGTTGATCCAGAAAAACTGGACGAAATGTGGGAGTATTTCCGACCATTTGTGAGGAAAGATACTCAGAAGGTAAGATCTCTACTGAACTGAACTGAAACCTTTTGCTTTTTTAATACTGTGGAAGTGAAGACTGCAATAAAGAAAGTTCTTCAATTGATCAACATCTCATAATGTAATTAAACATATATTGCAAATTAGGAGACCAACATTAAACTGGTCGAATTCGCCTCTATTTCCAGGTTGTATCCAAACACGATCTAGCTCGATTACAAGAATATTTGCATGGTATGTCTGACGAACAGACAATGCTCCAAGGCACCCAGGAGGGTTTCCGCAAACTTATTGAGCGAAATAAGGAGGCTCTTAAATACTATGATGGGGTAAAGTTCTTAATATTTCTTCATAGTATCAGCTTCAACAGATTTTTATACGGAGTTCTTATTCTTCAGTTGGATAAAAACGAACAAAAACAACTCGAAGAAGCTGTTACTGAACAAAGAAGGATGGAAAAAGAACGGTTGGCAGAACGCTTGAAGGGGATCGAATATGTGAGTTCATTTAAATTGATGTGTTTCAGTTCCTACAGTTTTCTAGATCCTTACAAAGTCTAGTTACTTTGTTAACGCTTTCATAGCTCTTTTCAATGTCACCTCTCTGAGTACATGAAAGTTGCTGCTAACAGAATTTCGTTTAGATGGAGGAACAAAGCAAGAAGATGGTAGAAGAAGCAAAGAAAAAGGCAGGAGAAGCTAAAAAAGAGAACGAGTGATGCTATGTACTTGCTCTCGAAATACTGTAGTCTAGCTGATTAGGTAAATGCAGTTGTTTAAATAACTGTTTAGGTTTTTCATGTTGTTAGGCGTGATAGCACAGAAATTGTTGACTGTTAACGATGTTCAACTCTTCGTATACGGGTTCTTTAGACTATTTATAAATGTTGACATCTATTTTACGTAAAGAACGGCTGTATTGGTCATCTACCTCGAAGTGTGCTAGATATAATTTTGTGTAAAGATACAAACACCGTCTGATATGAGACTAAAACATAGGTGATGTTGTGGATTTATCTATGAATCGTCTACGGGTAGCTGTTGGAATATCAGGTGGAGTTGATAGCGCAGTATCAGCATGGCTGTTGAAGAAGAAAGGATTCGACGTCGTTGGCGTTTACATGGTGCATTCCTGTTGGTATTTATGATCAATATTGGCGAATGAGATCTCGACGAAGCCTTGGTTTCATTCCTTCTCGTATCAGAGTTGAGTTTGCGCTAAAGGCTCAAAAAGAGAAGCATCGATAAGTGAGATGTTTAAGAATTAAGACCGCACCGTCTCTGAGCCAGAAAGGGATGAGTGCGAACATTGTGGTTTTTGTGATGAAGGAATGAGAGAACTGAGTTTTGGTTTATTCAACCTCATAAGGGGAGTATCTACACATTCTTTTTACTTGTTACAAGGCTGTAAAACTTGTCGAATACATACACGGTCTCTTCCGAGATTCAATGATGAAAAGTTGCTAGTTTCATCTACCTGTACGAACCTGATGCCAGTCAAGCGACTCCGGAGGTGCTAGCTTCAGTTCGAGATGTAGTCCCCGACTATAAGTGTGATAGTAACGACGCTTAACGGTACTCCTTCTTCTCCACCTGGTACACCCGATGGAAAAAGAGCATTGTTGTAGCTGCGACAGTACATTGAAAATTAACTAGTAAACTGTATGAAGAATTCACCTACTTCGACATGGAGAACTAACTTTATAGATCAACTGGGATCCTGTAGAGGAAGGATCAGCTGCCTGTTCACGAACGAAGGATGAAACCGATGCTCAATATGTATGCGAAAAGATGCACATTCCATTCAGTACGGTCAATTTCGTCAAAGAATACTGGAATGATGTTTTTGTGTGAGTTCGTACAGATATTTTTGCGGATCAGCGTTCGAATTTAAGATGACTGTGAAAAAGGGATCTCGCTAAATTGATTAGATGAGGAGTGAGGAAGGGTACAGAAGGGTTGGGAAAGAGGGTATGGCTTTGATCAACTTCACTGTCAACTCAAATCTGCTTGAAACTCTTCTTCTGAACCATTTTTCTTAAACTTCACTAGTCCCATAGGGGTAAACGTTCAGATCCAACCAGAATTGATGTGTCCGTAGAACGTGACGACTGTATGCGCGTTCGCGACGCGCAAATTTACTAGTTGATTTACCTTCAGTGCCTATAATTGTGTCCTGGCTTGTTCTGATATTTATAATCGGGTTCAAATTATCACAAGCGATGGCGACGCATCGTTGAATTTAACTATATTGTATGGTTTGATACGGTATTTCACATACATCACTTTGTTTCCAGAACTATGCTAGACAACTACCGCCGTGGACGAACTGTTGTTCCCGATATCGCTTGTAACAGTCATATCAAATTCGAACGCCTACATCACCATGCAATAGAGAAACTTGGGGCAAACTTTGTTGCAACTGGGCACTATGCAAGTACATCCTTCGGGGACTTCCAGGAGAACCAGCAGCCAGGATCCGGTAAGTTAAAAAATTGAAGGACCGAGTCACTCTCCAATCAAATCCAGGCCCTAATCGCTTCAATATCGAAAGTTAAGGTGTAAATCTTCTATGCGGAGCTGATCCATTGAAAGATCAGACATATTTCTTGTGCACATTGAAGCAAGAACAATTGAAACGGGCCATGTTCCCCGTCGGATCACTAACAAAAACTGAAGTTCGTCGGATAGCGAGAGAACAGGGTTTGGATGAAATCGCTGATAAGCCTGAGGTAATCCTTCTAAACACCTATGATATGTTTCTCGAAGGAAACTCAACTTGACTTTCTAGAGTATGGGCATTTGCTTTGTCGGAAAACGGAAAAAATTTGAAAAATTCATCGATCAGGTAAGAACTTAATGAAAGTCCTGACTGTTGTGATTGGCATAGTTCAGTATATATATATATATATATATATATATATATATATATATATATATATATATATATATATATATATATATATATATATATATATATATATATATAGTATATTTAGTATATCGAGCCATGTCCCGGCGAAATCCTTACTCTAAATGGGAAACATCTTGGCCATCACCAAGGTGTTCATCATTTCACATTGGGAAAACGAATAGCCATACAAGGATGTCATCTTGGCTATTTTGTTGCACGAATTGACGTCAACAATAGAATTGTTAACGCGGTGAGGTCGTTATGGTACCTTCAGCTGTAGATGATGCTTAGAAATGAATACGTTGGTTTAGTGTGAAGGCTCCCATCATCCGTCACTCTACGCCACAGAGTTCTGCTTATCAGAGCCACAATGGATAGATAGGAACCCCTTGGCAGGTGAATTTAGTGGTTACACTTCAGCAAGTTGACACGTTAGATTCTTTACAAAGGCTTGCCTAATTGTGGAAGGGAGTTGAGTGCATGGCGCACACTGAGAATTTCGAAGAGCTTGCCGATCTTTTTACTTCTGCTTTTCTCTAATCATATTATTAGCAATAGCCCTTTACGAAAATGTTAGCATAAACCTGCTTTTGAGTGCCTAGTAGCGGAGCGTCAGTGAGGTTTGCCGCTCCGTGAACGCTCGCTTAATCGCCACTTTTTGGGTCCTTAACTGACAAAGGATTCGGTTTGCCTGCCTGAGAACAATTCCCATTTTGTGCTGCTTGGGAGATTTTATGTATTTTACAATTTGATGCATAAAAACTTCCAGATGACGAAGAAACAACCCTTGAGTGTCGAATTCAGCGGACTCATCAACCTATCAGATGCCATGTGAAACGAGTTGCACAAAATCTTCTGTCAATTAAACCGGTGGTCCCTTTGAGAGCTGTAGCTGGTGGACAGGTCAGATTCTTCCTCTTTTGGATCCCCTTCAGTCGCTTAAAGTATGACCTGTTATAGGTGTGTGTATTCTACGATGGCCGAGAATGCCTAGGAGGTGGTGAAGTGCAAAACGTCGTCTCGACACTTGAATATTAACATCGTAATTTTCGCCAAAATGGTTTTTTTGCCCGTTGTACTTAGTTGTTAAGTTGATTTAGTTGTTATAGAGATTTTAAATAAATTCTTTTACTAGTGCCGAATAACAAAAAGGACATGTTCTATATGTGACACACTTCCACTAACTCAGTTGCGCTACTCATTGGAAATTCACGAGCTGGGTCACACGGCCTCACACCGCCTACAAGTAACAATTGAATAGCTAATGTATTGGGTAAGGAGCAGATAACACTCCACACCCACTTCAAGTACCTATAAATAGGTATGTACCAGTAACGCTATGGCTATATGTACCGATACAGTTAGTAATCCAAGTATAACGACTATTGTTACACGGCGGCATTTGCTCACAATTTTCTTAAAGTTATTATTGTTGTTATTAGTGAGAACCCTGAAAATATCATTTTCTTGATCATTTGTCGACGTTGATGCTGAACGTTCCAAAATTTCATGGTCGAATGACTTTGTGAAGCTCTTTCCGTTTACCACATATAAAGGAGATACTACCTTATATGTTACAACGTTAAAAACTGAATGAAATGGCAAATGAAAGCAAAAGTCAACTGAGAACCTTGATTATATATGGTCGAATAAAGCTCTTTCCATAACAAGAAAGTTAAGGGTAAAGAAAAGGCAAGAAAAGATGTCGCAAAATTTTGATCAACAGGTTTCACCTTCCAATGCCTTAAACGTAATCAATCCGATTCGACAGCGATACAATTGATCACGAGAATGGTTTAAGCATAAAAAAGTGCACTGGCCAAATAGTGGCCCTGTCTGGGCGCGGTAATCGCGCTCCAATCGAACTACCTAATCGGGCGGGGTGTTTTTGAATTCAAACAAATCGAGCCGATTTGAATTTCCTTTTGGGGTCTGCCGATCTCGTTCACCTTGACTCCCTCCCTTATCGGCGGTGGGTTGTTTACCTACTACGACTTTCTTGTTTCATTTATCGCAGGCTTTCTTGGGTTTTAGTCCTATCTAACGTACGCGGTGGTGTATGCCACATATATAAGTTCCGTTGACAACTGTGAGACTTCTATCTGTAAAATTTGAAATTGATTTTGTAAAATGAAGACTTAATTCGTCCTTTTTTTCTTGTTGTTGTTCTAGTCATTTTAGTTCCTCTTCATCGTTTTTTGATAAGCTCCTCCTCGGAGGCTACTAAATAACATGGTTCGAATGGTCAACAATTGTTGTGTTCGGGTGCGGGTGCTCCACCAAAGCGTATTCGAGTGGTACGGTTTTGGGATTCACAATTGCGAACATATTTTACCAGCCCGAAAATAAGGTTAAAAAGGTTGAAGTGTAAAAATCTCCTGTATTCGTCAGAATTGTCTCAATACCTACTTGTGTGAGGATTACATATGAGAATAATAATTGGTCTTGGGATTGTTTGGGAAAAACATCGAGTGAGGAGAAGCTGTTGCTCGAAGATATTTTTTTTGCATTTTGGTCATAGCTCGGGCAGAAATAACTTCTTTTCTGTAATGCCGTTCTGCTTGTGAATTTTTGACATGAAATCCGCGTGTTTTCTACATATTCCCGATAGGCTGTTACGTTCGTGCGCTGAAAAGACATCTTTGCTGGGTTGCTTGATGTCATGTTCGCAAACAATGTTGACAAACAGCAAACAATGCTCGTTTGCTCTCTTTTTTTAAAGGTTTCATTTTGTACTGATTGAAGATTTCAGAAAATGAGCACTGACTCTACTGATGATCACAAATTTGTCTCGCCTGTCTCTAGGAATGCTGAGACGGCTGGCGACAAGGATAAGTCCGAAAACGAAAATGCAGAGGCGAAGGTGAGAGCTGAAAGTGATGGCGAAATATTTCATTTTTACTATCACTACTACGAGCAAAGCCGTGTTTTCAGGCAGTAGCTGCAGCCAAAAAAGAAACTCCTGTGGCCGTTCGCACACGCCGACACTTTCAGAACGAGCTTCACATGAGCTCGCCATCTGATGCCCAGCTGTCGCCATGCACGGTGAAACTGTTCGGAAAAGGGGGAAGAAAGGTTAACTTGATCTTGAAAGTCTCATGACTAGCTGTCTTTACTTCTTGAAGAAATCGCCATTCTCACGGTTCTGACCCACCTTTTTTTGTCGGGAAGGTGACACTGAAATGTGGATGCCCACCGTCGTTTAGGCTGGGTGATAAGATAATGAGTATCCCACTTGCAAGCCTTCATTCTCTCAGGGCATAACTCATTACAAGGAATTTCTTTCGCATGTCCAGCGAACATCAGTCAGAGCACCGATATAATGTGAACTCAACGTAGTAGGGATCCTAAATGATTCAAGAGAAGAATTTTTCCATTCCTCGCCCCAATTTCTCTCCTCCCATAATGTCCTTCCCATTGAAAAGATGTATTGTGAAGGTATTTCCACTAGGTAGTAAACAACATTTTCTTCAGATGACGAGTGGACCGACAGCGATTCTCAGAAACAAGCAACACAGTGCAATACCCTTCAATATGAATGACTAGATCAACGTCGTCATCCAAGTGTCAAATGTAAAAAGAGCCTGTTCATAAATGGAATATTAAGCGCACACGTTATTTTATTACTGTAAAAGGTCATATGTTGTCATAGTCCATTCTGTATTTATCAACTTCATTAACTATTTGTGTCTCTATATCTTAGTGATGGTAAATTTGTAACTATCACTTTGATAAAGAATAAAAATTTAACGTCACGAAATTTATGCAAGATAACCTAACGAGTTGCCTACATATGGAAAATATCGGTTTTATGGCTTTCATAGATAGATTTTGCAATCTGGACCTCTGGACTGGACACAGCGGGAAGTGAAGTTCATGTTGTAAAGGTTTTCAAACTCTGGATAGGTTTTTAGGTAAAACATATTAAAACAAACATACTGTTACAAAACATATTAATACCGGCAAGGCTGCTAGGGATCAGGTTACAGGTTAGATCTTTTAAGTGAGACAGAAATTCCACCATCAGGTCTTTCCTTCACATTTTCATTGTGTATTCATTGCTGTGCATTTCATATTACCCATTACGAGAAGTGAAGAAATTAAATTAATAAAACTGAAATCAATTTAGGCGATGCGATAAAAAGGACAAGTGACAGACGAGAGACAGTCACTCTGAGTCAAGTCGACATCGTGAGCAACGTTTTCACCGTGGCAACTCTGTTTAACAAGTCTGTTACCTTTTAATCCACTAACCTTCAATCTTTGTGGAATTCTCAACGTAGACGCACAGGTCGATAATTTCGTTCGGAAGTATTGAAATGGCTACAGTTACCAAGCAGTTAAGTGAAGGGGCTTTTCGTGCATGACTTCTAGCCCGTGAATAGAGCTCGGTTTACTGTATTGTACTTGTTTTTTAAAAGGTAAATTCCTACAGATTATAATATTTGGTCTCATAATCGAAAAAAATCCGATAACTGTTCATTTTTTGAGGCATACTGATCTGTTTTTGGTATATAGGACAGGAACTACATTCACTTAATTGGCGTACAATATTTTTTCATCATTGACTGTATCTTGAGACATTCGATCGCATATTTTTATAACAGCCGGAGATCTTCGCCCTTATCGTACGTTGCACTAATATGAACCATCAAATGCAATGCTGCAATTATTATGGCTAACAAGTGGGCATAGAATAAATGCAGCCTGTTGGATTGATCGTGGCTCAGTCTGTGCTTTCAGGCTTCGTTAATCCAAGCTTAGTGTTCCCAACGATTATCGTTGCCATCGTTGAAATAGGTGTTGGAGCTCCGTTCAGTGGTATTAACTCAGTGAATGATAAATCGCTATAGCAACCAGCAACAAAGCGGCCGTTGACGCTATCGTTCGCGTATAGGCGATTGTTTCATTGCATAATTGCAGCCAGCTACATCCGACTAATTGGTTTTGATCTATCACCAGCTGACTGGCCTTATGTTTACGATGTGACAGTAACATGATATCATAACATTGTTTATCATCTAATTTCAGATAAACTTGTTTATTCGGATTGAACAATGATAACTTTTTCAATGGGTTACTTATAAGCCTTTCACTTCACTTCTCGGGCATGAGGTAATAGTGTTATTTGTGGATTCCATCATTAATGTTCACAACTCAAGTATTTTACTATCGAACAAGACGCAGGAGGATCTCATACATTTATTTCTTGTGCTGATCTGCTTGTTAGTCATATTGAGTGCGAACTTCTACTTTACCCGAATATTTACTTCTAAAACTATGATTGCCCATCTCAAGTACAATTCAGTACAGTGAACTTTCTTGCCCCCAGAGGAAAGATATGTTTGATTGAAGGAACTAAGTTAAATTAAAATTAAGTTAAGCGGTCATTGAGTAACTTCAGTGGCATCTACTGTAAAATGTTGCTTTTACTTCAAACTCTTTCAAAAAATGTAAAAGTTATTTTTTTGGTCAGCTTAAGTGATAAAATGTTGCTTTTACTTCAAACTCTTTCAAAAAATGTAAAAGTTATTTTTTTGGTCAGCTTAAGTGATTCCATATTGGGAACAATTTCTTACTAGTGCGAGCCATGTATTTTATTTTTTTTTCAAAATCATCTCGATCTCTATAAATATGATGAACTACTCATTCATTTTGAAAAATGAGAGATTTATTATTTTTGAACAGGTATCAGGCTAAATTTAGTTTTCAGTAAATAGCGGAATTCAATTTCTGTCAATAGCGTTCAGGTGGTAATTTATAAAATTGTGTAAGGTTTCGTGGTCCCTTCTTTTCCACTCAACTTTCCCTCAAAGCTGTTATGACGTCTGGACTTGTAGGCTGGCTACAATACAAAATTTTGGAGAAATCAACTTCCAGAAGAATCACAGTTGTCATCACTGAGATTTGGTCCAAGATAACTCAGCGCTCGCATGAATAAAAATCGCGGTAGACTGGATGAATTTTGGTTCGAACTTGGTTTTAGGGCCGGTGGTATTGCGAACAATTGCCACTGGCCCATCTTCGCTTATATTTATTACTTCATCACCCTGTTTCCCGTCATGCTGCTTTACTGCCTCTAACTACTTGTGGATTTTCGAAGATACTGTACAGTGCATGGCTCGAAGCTGGCTTGCGAAGTGTTTCTTTTGCTGTGTCCTGAACTTCCCTTATCTTTCCCACAGTTCCTCTTGTAGGATTGCACTGTTAGTTATCACAATCTCACTATTATTGAAGCTCAGAATGCAAAAGTGCACAAAAGCTGCACTCTAACTGCACTGAAGTTATCTGCAAAAAATGACTCTTAACTACGCCCAGATGTTGACTGACTTTTTTATGTGTGCGCAGATGTTGACTAGACTTTTTTCATTAGCTCCATTCTGCATTCGGCAGATATTTACTCTTACGCAAAACTTTTACTTGATCACTATGTATGTTAGTGATTGCTGGTTCGATTGAAAAAAAAACGAAACAGTTTGTAGTCTTCTTTTGATTGAGGTTCATATCGAGCAATGATTTCCATTAGCAGCTCTCTGTTATGGTTCGAGAAATGAGTGATTGCCTTTTCTCAAGGATTTCGCAGGTTTTGTGTCTGGGAAATGCCAGATGTTCCGAAGCGAATTCCCAAGAGTTCGCAATCATCGTAATAGTTGTCCTTCAAAAAAAAGAAGGGGTAGAGAACGGATTAGATGATAATCCGTTGGAGCAAGATCTGTTGATTATGATGGACGAGGGAAACCCATGAAGCAGAGCCTCATCTGAGTGTGTTGTTCCCTACTTGCTATATATGGACTGCGCGTTATCGTAAACAGAAGAGTATTGTAAATTAAACCAGTACGTACCATCATGGTTCCTGGTACGAATCTCTGTTGATGTAAGCGTGCAGTGTAGTTTCCAGAGTGCAGTTTTGTGGCTTTAAATCGTGATAGTGTGATACCCCAGCCCTCCCTTACAGAATGGTAGTGGTCCTACTTCAGGTTTGAAGTCATGAAGGATTGGATTTGAAGTTACTAAGGCTCCTTAACGGTATATCACATACGGCGACTTCTTCCTGCAGTAGTTTATGTAGAGTGCTCACCACTATATCTGGTAATACCCTAATTTTTTAATTGGAAGAGTTTTCTTATAAGAGCAAGTTCCTGGTCACCACTTTTTCTTTTCCTTTCTTACCATCAACTATCTTCTCTGAGATGGCATCATTGCTGCTTCCACTGTTTCCATTATTCTGATCCTTTGAGTAGATGGAATAAAATTCGAGCTTTGTCCAGCCGAGAGGCGAAGTCACTTACCTCTGTCTACCCCACCTCTCCTTCCAAGGCATTTAATTTCATGTTCTACTATTTGGCTGCTGCCCATCTCGCCAACTTTCTGAACGGTAGAGTATAGGGATGCTAAAGTGGAGTGATGTCAGCAACCTAGATCAAGGCCAAGCATTATAACCTTTTTTTGATTGGATCGCACGAGCTGTTCCAGTGGCAGATGAAGGAGGGCAGATGTAGCTCAGTTAAGAAAGGTGGTGTTGAAGAGAAGAATGAAGTCAACCTAGAGCACGAGGAAGTAAGTCTAGAGATTGGTGCAGGATTGATGGGGGGAACAAGTGAAGTGAACTTTTGGAGGGAATTGCGAGGAAGCTAAAGCTTATAGTAGATCGAGTCTAGGAAATGTCGGATGAATATGAAGGCAGCTAGAGGGACGAAAATGAGGCTAGGTGGCAGGAATGGTGAGCAGAACGAGTCTATCTCTTTTTTTTCACCATTGCTGCAATCTCACTATATTTTATGTAAGGGAACAGAGTATTCACAGGTGTAGAAGGTATCAGGTACAAAGGGCACTGTTTTTGTGATGTCATGAATCGTCACCCCAAAGGGGCTTTCCTCCGGACGTGGTTACGGATCAGAGCTCACATCGGTGCTCATTCCATTTCGCCCTCGTGCACTCAACACTATAAGCTTCACGCTTCGTCAACTTTCATAGCGTTTGAGCTTAACGATTTCTTTCCATGTTCGTGTGAATTGTGAATTTTAGCATCGGACCGGTAATGCTGACGATATATTTTCTTGCGATTTTCATATTTTTTGCTTATTCTTTCATATGTACAGGGAGCCTTTTGTCAAAAATCGCTTCAACTGATGAACAAACTATTGAGAGGAAAGTCCGATATAAAAAATTATCCAGAGGGAAAAGTGCAGAGTGAACTCGAATGAAGCCGAGCCAAATCAAATCAGTCATCACCTTGCGGCAACTCAAAAATTTCTCCTACCAACTTTGTGTTCATCTTTTTGGGAGGATTTAAATTGTTGTTCCGGAATTACTTAATGAGAAAAAATTAATTCGTCAAAGCAACCATTAGTGCTTTGATCTTGTCATGGAATATGGAAAGATCTGCATAGGGAAAAGAGCAGTCCCATACTATAATTCTTTCATCAAATGTGTTGTTTGACAATGAACAAGTGACTTTCTGATGACTCTTTTGGCACGGTAAGGCATCAACGCAGTGGCGAGAATAACTTCTAAATTTTTGCTCATCTGTTTTTCGATTGAGAGAGGCGCTCAGTTGGTAATGCTTCTGTTTTTTTGTAGTAATGTAGTGGTAGGTAATGTTTTAGTAAAAAATTCTGTTCAAATTATGACTTCAGAGGCTGCTCTAATTTTTTTGAGCTTTGAAAGGTTGCAAGTGAAAGTGAGTTACTTTTCAGATTGCAGGGAATTGGTGGCTTACAGATACTCCTTCTTCAAAGAACAAACAATCAATTATAAAATTGATATTAAATAGCAATGTTAATAGGATCGTGAAGGACGTCACTGTGGTTGGCTCTAAGAATTAGTGACTACTTTGAGGAATTTGAATGTGCAGGTGTTTGAAAGAGGATAGACATTCGCAAAGCTAAAGGCGAAATAGATGAAAAACCCAAAGTGTTTGTGATAACGGTTGACGGGAAAAGTGAGAGGTTCTAGTCTCTTTCAAATTTATGTTTATTTTTTGCAACAGCAATTACCACTAAAATTTCATAGCAAGCCGAGCAGTCATCTCACATAATCCCTATTGTATAGATTACGTCATAGGACCGTTTGGCTAGTTATAAAATTTTACTGTTCTGTTTTATATGCTGTCGCTTCCTCAGAAACGAGGCCATGGCTTGAGGGATAATCTCAGGTTCCTGTCATCAGCATCCGAAGTATGAAGCGTGGAGCTTTTGACGACTCGAATAACACTGATATTAGATGCTCAGAGAAACTATTCAACAAATTCAATGCCATCGTTCCATCCCCGTTAAAGGTTTCAGGGGAAGTGGAAGCAATATGGATGGGGCGTGGTCAAAGTCGGTCTGGACAGGACCTGTTGGAGCACATGGGAAACTGAGTGCAGTGAAGAACTTTTCTTAGTCAAAAGAGTACATGGTCTCCGGGAAGTAGTCCCAGAATAGGACTTACCTTTGTACGATTGGGACGGATGGCTGAAGCCGTTCCACGGAAAATTTTTTCAGTCGCAGGCAATCTTTTCTGTGTACTGTCAGCGGCGCAGCTTTTTTGGATCCGAAATCCGATATTTTCCGAGTGAACTCGTAGCACGGATTTTTTTTTTGGGTAGGAAAGAATGAGTGTAAAGTTTTGTCGGATGGCTGAAGCTCTCTGAATCGGAAGTGTATCTTTGTAATAGCCTTTTACAAAATTATGCAGCAATATATGAATTATGGAGCAATGGCATTTTATGAATCATTGCTTCCGAAAACAATGAATATTTGGGAGAGAATTTCACATCGACGATGTATGTCAATGCCATGGAGCTTCCAGACGGGTTAAAATTCGTTTTTGGGCATTCATAGAGGCCTAAAGAAGATTCTGGAAGACCCCTTTGCCCATTGCTCAAATATAATTATCTATAGATACATTTGTTACAAAGCTACACATTTCTGAAATCCTAGAGGCATTCCGTCGACAAAAACGCTTCTATTTTGGGCTCATTCGTAGGTTGTGTTAGTTGGGTGCCCTTTCGTAACAGAATCGCTTGCTCCTTCGATGACTCATTGACATTCAAGCCACCCCTGCCGTCTTAAAACATTGCAGTGGTGCGTTATTGCGAAAACTGGCCGTGTTTCTGGCCTCAGTGCTTGAATTTAGTGTCTCTCGTTATCAGATATGTTTTTGAAGATTTTTCTAGACGAATTCAACTTCCTAATAGGAATAATTCATGGGAAATATAGTCAATTTCATCATATTTTTTCTAGGATTTTTATGGTCTTTTGCAAAAGTTCTGACAGAAGTTTTTCTTCTTTTTCAATCTTTCGTATCTGCTCTGTTTGCTTAAGTTACGCATATTTTTGTCGTAAATAATAATCGATTTAATAACGATTGACTTCAGTGTCTCCCTGTCAACCTCTTCCCTTCCACGGGTAATTAGAGGTAATGTGCTTTTTTAGGGCCCTATTTTCCCTCCTTCATTAACACATGTCACACTTCCCTTGCATCCGTACAGTTTCCCCATTGACTTTCTTCAACAGAAGTCAGGTCTGAAGAATTTAAATTGAGTGCAAGAGGTGAACCGGAGCTTATCTACAGGAAAAAGGTGCTAGAGTAAATTGGAATAAAAATAAATGATGGCTTTGAAAACTATCACTACTTTTTTGTCACCTTATCAAAATAATGTCCTTTTTTGCATGAGGATAAATTTTTAATTTCATCATTGATAACGATTGATCAATACTTCAATTTGTTTTTCGATAAAGTAATGAAAAATATGTAAATGAAACTCTGATTATGGTCATTACGCTTCATAAGGATGGCGGAGTCAATACTTGTTCACTGAATGATCTAAAATTCAATGCTTTCCAATCTTTAATTCAGTCGATACTTTCCAGCTTAATCTATTGGCAAAATCTTCTGACGATTTCAGTTTCTATTCGCGGAGCTTTTTTCAGTCTCAAAATACATATTCCCCTGTGTCCTGATTGCCGCACTGGCGTTTTCTTTTGAATCTTTGGATCTTTTTGCTCCGACGAAACCAGCGCCGGCCAATTTCCATCGTTCATTCGACTTGATTCGCATTGTTCGGATGGTATGATCCAGTCCTTCATTCCGCTTCGTTTAGTGCATCGTCTCCTGATCACCGACCGACAATCCTTCTTCAAGTCCAGTTGGTGATTCCTCAGTTGGAAGTAGATCCTTTTACTTTGTTCACTCAGCTATGACTTAATATGGGAAATCAGTAGTACTGGATTTATAGTCGGATTTGGGCCCAATGAGGGTCTCAGAATATTCACGTTTATAGTAGGTGTTGAACCTATGGCACAGTACGTCCGTCCGTCATTACTCGATTGGGGAGCGTCGCTCCTTCATGTTCCAGGATGGATGTTCATAACGTCTGCATAGGACACCCCAAAAGAAACGACAGTGGTTACCCATTGAGTAAAACCGCAGTAATAATAACTTCCGATGATTAGTCCCATAAGGCGCTAGAACACCCAAAGTCTCAGCATTATGTTAGCGGTACTACAATACCCTCCCTAATTATTCGAAAAAAGGCGAAAAAGACGCGGATTCGCGTCTTTTTCGTCTTTTCGCTATAATTAGGTGAGTTTACGCTTTTTTAATGTATGATGTTATATAGTTCGACTCAGCTCGTCGAGGTCTATAAAATGGTGAGTTCAAAATTTGGGAAACTTCAATTTTTAAGTCTTCGGTCCATCGAAGTTCCTGGGGGTACGTCATTAGCGGCGACGCTCGCCATAATTATAACCAGAAGGCATTCTTCTCAATTGAAAGTATTCAGTGAGTTGTAGGGCAACTGTCATATTTCAAAACTAAGCAGAAAGTAGACCATTGCATTATTCATGCTTTTCTGATCATTTTGGTACCATTTTTTCCGAAATGGACGAATTCAGTCGTGCACCATTCTTGAACAATAGCGACTTTTTGATTTGAGAAATAGGAAATATGAGTTGAATCCCAATGCTAGTAAATGATCTACCTACACTTCAGAATTAGTGCTTCCCTACAGTATGCATATTGTATGCACGAGTTCAATAGTAAAAGCGTTTTTATCGTCAAAATTCCGGTTTGCGGCATATTTTCCCACAAAACACAGGTTTTCTTGCGTTTTCAAGTAGGATTTTCTATGTTCATGAGGAAGATACGCTTATCATCGAAAGTATTCATACTAAACTTTTTGTGAACAACCACCGATATGAGGAATAGTTACTTGTTTGGATCCTCAGGCTACATAAATAGCTTCCGATCTTAGCCCAAAGCACAGGAGACTGAACCACATATTTTTTATTTGAAGTAAACGTATGAAATCCTACACCATTAAAATCCATTTCCAAAAAGCTATCCAGCGGTATAAAAATCACTCAACGAATCACACTTCGAATTAACACCTTTAGCACCATCATTCCATTCTACTCCGCCACTCGGCCACCTAATTAGGCATGTGGCTCGAGTGGCCGAGGCAGCATATTGATTGATTGCCTGTTTGCTTTGATGTGCGCCGTCAATCGGACATTCTCAGAAATTTGCTCTTGTGATTGAATGTGCACAACTATTACACGCAACTGTTTCCAATAAACCTCAGTTTGCAGATTACGATATTTCTTTTCTACTGGGGTTGGTCATACTTTTGAAATTCATTTTATGAAGTGATGGTCGTATTTCTAGTTTGCATTTGTATCATTTCCACCTTGTACATTTCTGGGAGCCGATGATGCATCGTCTTTCCACAGAAGCTGGTTACAGCACCTTGAGTCGATCCCAGGTATTGTCCCTCGACCTCAGCGGCTCCCACAGTAATTACCGAAGGAGTTTCTTCGCACCTCGACAATAGCCTGCCTACTAATGGTGCCGCAGTCGTAAACTATTTTACAACCTACACATTCAAATGCAGCCGCTATTATCTCTTACTAGTGAGCATGAAAGTGATACAATTATTCAAGTTGCAGAGTTTTTGTTGCAAACACAAAAATATCCACAATCACCATGAAAAATTCGTGTTGTGGGAGGAGTTGTCACCAAAAACTTACATTTCTTGAAAATCATCTTGTTTTGCAAAGCGAGGTGAAACAGTTGCGTGTTAGAATTGTGCACATTCAATCACAAGAGCAAATTTCTAAAAATGTTCGATTGATGGCGCACATCAAAGCAAACAGGCAGTCAATCAATATGCTGCCTCGGCCACTCGAGCCACATGCCTAATTGGCGGAGTAGAATGGAATGATGGTGCTAAAGGTGCTAATTCGAAGTGTGATTCGTTGAGTGATTTTTATACCGCTGAATAGCTTTTTGGAAATGGATTTTAATGGTGTAGGATTTCATACGTTTACTTCAAATATAAAATATGTGGTACAGTCTCCTGTGCTTTGGGCTGAGATCGGAAGCTATTTATGTAGCCTGAGGATCCAAACAAGTAACTATTACTTATATCCGTGGTTGTTCACAAGAAGTTTAGCATGAATACTTTCGATGATAGGCGTAACTTCCTCATGAACATAGAAAATCCTACTTGAAAACGAAAGAAAACCTGTGTTTTGTGGGAAAATATGCCGCAAACCGGAATTCGGGCGATAAAAACGCTTTTACTCTTGAACTCGTGCATACAATATGCATACTATAGGGAAGCACTATTTCTGAAGTGTAGGTAGATCATTTACTAGCATTGGGAATCAACTCATATTCGCTATTTCTCAAATTAGAAAGTCGCTATCGTTCAAGAATGGTGCACGACTGAATTCGTCCATTTCGGAAAAAATGGTACCAAAATGATCAGAAAAGCATGAATAATGCAATGGTCTACTTTCTGCTTAGTTTTGAAATATGACAGTTGCCCTACAACTCACTGAATACTTTCAATTGAGAAGAATGCCTTCTGGTTATAATTATGGCGAGCGTCGCCGCTAATGACGTACCCCCAGGAACTTCGATGGACCGAAGACTTAAAAATTGAAGTTTCCCAAATTTTGAACTCACCATTTTATAGACCTCGACGAGCTGAGTCGAACTATATAACATCATACATGAAAAAAGCGTAAACTAACCTAGTTATAGAGAAAAGACGAAAAAGACGCAAATCCGCGTCTTTTTCGCCTTTTTTTGAATAATTAGGGAGGGTATTGTAGCACTGCTTATAAATAGAGCTTGGGATAAGGTAAATGGCAAGTTTTGCACGATTTTAATGACTGTTTATTGGTTTGAAGATAAAGTTCCTTGAAAGCAGATTAGTTTTCAGTCGCAGCAGTATCATCTTCTTGAATATCTACGGAACTATGCAGGGCTGACTTGATGGGTTGCTTCAGGTGTAGGTACAGGTGGTTTTTTGGGGCCATGGTAGTTACAGGGCTACAAATTCAAGCAGTTTTTATCGCCCAACTAATTCTTGCAGTCTATCTCACATTCGCCGTGGGCGAAATCCGCTTTCACACTTTCCTTCTATTTCGTTTGTTTGAAACTCCGTGGCGCATCCAAGTCGGGCGACAAAAATACTATTCGTAGAAGTTTCCGAGTCTTCAAAATCAGTTGAATCGGTTCTCTTTGTTCTTTTATACGCACAAATTTCTGCCTTTCTAAGGCGACTCATATCTTTCGGAGCTTTTTGAAGGTCCTATTTCATCCTACGGTTCATCGGGGTCAGTACCAGCTCGTAGAAAAGAAGTGTGGGAACTCATGACCCTTGGCTGTCCTATGGTAGTATCACATGAACCAAGATGTTTAAGCTTAGCTGATTCTAGAGCATTTCTTCGGTAATTCTGCTGTCTTATCGGTTTCATGGAATATTTCCAACCTGTTTTTGCTGCCGTCGTATTTTCTGGAAAAAATCTACGTCGAAATAGGATTTTTTCTGGATATCTTAATTGCTCTCTAGCTAGACAGCTTTTTTTGTTTGTGGTGGTGTGACAGGTCAAAAATGTCGAAATGGCTCTGAAATTGGTTTCGCTGTGTTGCTCACACGTTGTGACGGTCGTTCTGAGACTCGCAGCATATTAGCGAGGCTATTAGTGATCTCACGAAGCCATTCTATGACAGTTACAAGGTCATTCTGAATTGAGGCAATTTCTTGTTTGAATATGTCGTCGACCGTCCTTGGGAAGTGATATGAGGACGTTCACTGTTTGGGAGTACTCTCCTCAAAGCAGGCCTCAAATGCGTAACTCCCTACATTCTACCCCTTCATGAATACGCCTCCTGAGCGCAGGTTCTTTTCCATGTCTGGGGCCTCACCGTAGGGACGTACGTTTTTGATGAGTGCTCAATTCTCTTTCTATTTTTTGATAGTTATCTTCTCGAACCCTTTACTTTTCCTAGAATACGTGAGTTTGATAATTCTGGAGGGATATACTCGGAAATTTCCTTCCCACAACTTCGAATATACGAATTCCGGAATGAGTAAAGGGTTAAATAGACATTTTTGACCAGACAATCTGCATGCAGGAAACTTTCCTTCAGAGTGAGCGGGCAGTACTTGAAGCTGGCTGAAAACTTGCCGCCTACCCATCTCCATCTTCATTCTGAGGTTTTGTCGCCAAGACGGAGTATAAGAAGTCAAGGGATTTTATAGGGGTGATCATCGGGAGCCGTAGCTGTGGTTATTTTAGTTTGAATTAATTTATTGATTTTTGCGGATGACCGGATCATGTTGGTCCACGTTCTCTGCGGAAAACTGCTTTCTTTTCAGCATGTAATTTGAAAGGAAATATTAAAATTGCGTGGGATCGATGAAAACGTTGGCTGTTTCATGAATCTTCCAAGTTACCGTCACATCAAAGCTTTCGCTACTTCCGCTCTGGGTGAGGAGATTCCGCTACTGTAACTGTAGCTGCAGTGCAAGTGCACGAGTTGGAGACGTTTGCTTTCAAACATTACCTCAGTTCTCGTTCCTGGCAAAGAACACACTATATTATCCGAAAGTTTTCGTATGGAGACAGTTCTGGTCCCGGCTGGAATTTCTTAGGCCTGCCGAAATCTGAGTGTGACTGAGGTACGGTGACGATGGTCTGTCCCAGCCATTTTGCTGGGGCAACAGCTGAGCCGTAGTTTCCTTTGTTTTGACGAGTTCAGTGGAACCCTTCTCGATGAACTTGGTTCGGAATTTTCCGCCCTGTCTGCCCTAGTCATAAAGGTTAGCGGATACGTGATTTCGGCCTTCCTCTCATATCTGTTGTGGCTAAACGACCGGCAACATCCCATTTGACAAATGCATCTGTCCTTTTGCATATGGAACGGAATTTCGGAACGAATGAATCTCCTAAGAGGACCTGCCAAGACTGGAGCTGACCTTTTGAGCTTTTGAGATGAGGTGCACTGTCATTTTCACCATGGAAGCTTAACGTGAATCCTTTCTAAGAAGCTCCGTGACTTTTTGTTGCATACGTGTTGCCTAGCACTAGTGAAGTAACAATATTACTCTGAATCCAGACCATAGCAACAACGATTTCCCATCGATTTCGCGGAATACTCAACAAAGAGGCCGCGATTTTGATGGTCCAGTGGTTGTGGGTAGGCCTTTCATCCAAATCGGCTACCTGACAGATGGTTATTTATTCAATTGTGGCATGCGCTTGTTGCTACCTTCAAACATACTTGTTTGTTTGTTTTTTTGTTTCTATTTCTCAACCACAACGAAACCTTAAAGAAGGGGGAGGTAATTGAAATTTGTTCTCTTTTTTTGTCACTAGAAATCCACAATCGGCTTTCTTTCAAAGTCATGAGTGTTGACGGATAGCCGAGTATCTAGCACGGCCTCAATAACTCTTTCCGCGTGCTGGTCGCCTTTTTCGGTCCTCACCTACTCCATGCTCCAAAACGACATTCTCGTCATGTCACCACTAGGCACAGGAACAATTCAGCTCGTAATGGAGCATTCCTTTGTGCTCTCTAACCATAAGTGAAGGGGGTACGCTCTATGTTTTTTGGTCTTTAGATGTGTGAATCTGGATTCAATCGGAGTATTCCAAAATTCAGAAACGACCATGATCGGCTCTCGATGAATCTTGGCGTGCCATGTATCTCATGTGTGTATATGTAGGTGTCCTTCTTTGTGAAGCCTCAGCAAGATGTTATAACTTTTTATTCTAACAGCTATTGTTTCGATCTTGTTGCCTCGGTCTTGTTGCCTACATCGGAGCCTGGAAGCCAAAAATATTTGGGGTTCATCGTTGTTAAACGCCTTTTCAGACTTCAGCGTGACTGAAGCTAAACGGCTAAATAAAAAGTTATGACATCTCCGCTGAGGTTTTAAATGGACACCCATACATCTTCCAAAATAGGAGTTTTCGGTATTCCTTGACGTCCTGATCAAAAACGTTTTAGGCTTTTGAACCCGCAGTTTTCTCATTTTAACGTGCGTGATCCTCTTTCGAATTCACCGTTCTGGAAGCGTCGTCTAATCGTTCTTTGCAGTTTAGGTCTAGCAGCGGGAAGTAAATTCTGAGTGCCGCTCGCATTTCATAACCTTTTCACATCTTGGCATTTGCTGGCAATTAGTCCGTCTTGTATATCCACGATTATCTGCTAGTTTTTAGCTGATCTGATATGGTGCTACTTCTGCTGTATTCCTAAACTTCGAGCACTGATGGAATAGGTGCCCTTTTGCCACAGAACATTGTGTGCCGGGTTAAAATAATGAAGGGGTGTGGCGTAGAGTTTGGAGTCCGTCAGAAACGCCTCCACAGGTAGCCCCGCCTCCAAATGGGCTCGGTACGCTTTAGAGTAGCTGACCGTCGACTAATGTATGTATAGCGCGTTTTCTTTTTCGCTCGCAACCCGCCGTCACTATCGCTCTACTCGGAGCGCTGAACAAAAATATGTCTGCTATAACGAAATATAAATGGATGGTCCGTTTCTTCGGGTACTCTTAGATTTTTGAATGAGCCTTTCGAGTTCTTGTGAGCAGACTTTTTTGGTTTTACGTCAATAAGGGACCAATTAAGTCCTACATTTCCGTTTCTGAGCCACACAACCGATAACCTGCGATTGCGTGAAAGAATAAATAACCTGCAGCGTGTTTTTCAGAATTTGTTGGTTGTTGTCTCAATCCCTATAGTTGACACTGTGAATTGCAGTTAAGAGCACATTTAGTTTGTTCACAATACAAGGTTCGGGATGTGGCTAATGCCGAAATATTCAGCGATTGCCTCTTTTCCACGTAGTTAGAAGAATCCTCAGAGGCGTTTCCTAGGAATGGAAAATATTAATTTCAGTTTTATTACTTGCGCAGTGTTGGGGGAAAGCATCAATGTTTCCTTCCTTGAACTTTTTTTGAAACTTGATAGACCGTTGAAATTAATCGTCTTATTCATTTCATGGGTAAACTGAAACTTGAATGAGAAAATCGCAACATGTCTGGTTCAAAAACGAATAAGTTCCCAACAAAAGTTACGACAGTTTGCAATTCATTAAAACTCTTAGGGATTTCGTTGGAATAGGTTTTCATCCTGGGTTTCCACTGGTTCTATCTCGGGCGTCCCATTTGATGACCCGAGAGAAGCTTTGGAGTGTTTTACTGGGGCCTGTTATTCGGAAGGCAGAGTATGTGGTCGTCTGGTAAAGGCAAATTGTGGTATTGGGTCAATGATCCATCGATGAAAGCAGAGCAGAGAAACGTATCGAAAAACGCAAAAAATGGCCTCTGATTCATTGGGTTGCGAACGATGCAAGGGGTACAAAGGTATTGGAAATACGGTATTAACGCCTTATAGCAAGACCATACAGGAACGGTCATATCATAGATCAGCACTGTAAGACGGCTGACGCAATTCAGTAGTCAGTTGGCGAAGCGTACCGACAATCCCGTTGAAGGCTTCCTTCAACGGGGTGTCGCCTAACAACATTACAACCAAAGCTGTTTTTTTGCCTCGTATCCGATTTCAAACCTTTTCAACAACCAGGCCATTCTCTCCAGCATGCTGAAAGTCCTTGCTTGCTTCTACCAGTTGAACACGCTCTCTTACCACCATTTCCATACCACTAACCGTGGGCCTACTGATGAAACAGTCTGTCTTACTTTTTTAATAATTTAGTTTTGTTCGAGATTGGTAGACAATATCTGATAGTATGTAGTAGCTGGACCAGTAAGTTAATCAATTCATCATAATCCCCTTCAACACGTGGTGCGAAGAGGATCATGGATTAAGTGGGGCTGTGGTGAATTGATTAACCTACCGGTCGATTCTTGTGATCAAAAAGACAAGTAATCCTACTGTATTATTCTATTCTGTAACGTCTGTAGTCCTACTGTATTATTCTATTCTGTAACTTATTTCTATTGGGTTCACTTACCAGAACAAAGTGATCCTACTGTGACTTATTTCGATTAGGTTGACTTCAAAACTCGCTCGTAGACAGGAGTGATGTAGTGGCAAGTTGCGTACTATCACCCACACATGGTCCAAGGATCGCATCTCGGCACCCGCCCAAATCTTCCCCCTTACTTTTCCAAATATTGATGGCGGAATTTGTAGGGGTCTTCCTTTTTTTCTTGTTTTCTTAGGGCTTCCTTTCTCTATCGGAATTCACAACAACAATAACATCTTAGTTCAGATCAGCACAGTTTTTCGAGAGATTAAATGCGTCAACAGGTCTTTCGTCAACGAGAAAAAAATCTCCAACTTGTTTTCCGTTCCTGCAAAAGAAATGCCGTCACATTTCGAGTTCATTATTGCAATTTTTTGTGCATACCAAGGCCATTTTATGGACCACTATTATTGCCATCGTTCGATATTAGCCCTTTCTCAATGTCGCGTAAGACAAGCATCCACCATCGATGGGAGGTTGAGGTAATGCGCGCTGAGAGACGGGATCGATCAATGTCTATGATATGCATTAGTATGGTCAAATGATCTTCAAAAAAAGGGGCTAGGGTGTGAGGGGGGGGAGGGGAGGGAGGGGGGGGGCAGCTCCTCTTTTTTCCAGAATCTACGATTGAGAAGTTTCCGAATTCGAGAAGGCTTGGAAAATAGGAAGGCTCGGATGAAGGGGTTGAAGGTTGGTGCAGCGGAGCAAAGTTCGAAAGAAAAGAGGTTATTTTGCGTAGGACGAGAAACTTGATACTGTAGCCAGCTGATGGCTATCCTCATTTTTTCCATTTCTGATCCCTCTGTTCCTTTGATGAACGCACGTCTCGACAGTTGCGGTCGGGTTTCTCACGAAGTTCATGTCATTTACTCCGAAGACTTACTCGTTATTCTCCGATTTTTTTACGGACTGTCTCTCTTGTTACTTTCTGTTTAGACCAATTTTCGGCTTTTCCCTTGATACTAAAAATTCCACTCATTGAGTTGATTGGGAACTTACTAGTTGTCTAATGCTCTGAAAAAGCCTATTCTGAGCAAGGCTATGTATGGAGATTCAGAGTGATCGTCTGGTTCTCTATTACTTTGAGATAAGAATGAGTAGGAAGATGTATTTTTCTGTAAAACACAGTCCAAGATAGATGTGTGGGTGGGAGGTATGAACACCTGTCCCCTCTGTGCCATCGGTACGCTCCTACTAGTTAGCGGAACAATGTAGTGGGTATATCGTGTAGTGCAGACTCGGTCTCTGGCATCCATTCCATCTCTTCTCTGACAATCCTGTTTGAGAGAACCCTTGCTCTGGTTCCCCCTCGAATTTGATTGTTTTCTCGAGAGTTTTTTCACCTGGAATACGTCCTTATCATAGCAACGCCACGCCATCTACTCCACTACTGTGCATGGTCCAATTGGAAGTAGGTCTTAATCAGAAAACCCTTTTCTTTGCCAGATTTTCCCGGGAGTTTTCCAATTTGGAAAAGGGCTAATCAAAAACAATTGAAAAAGGCAGAACGAGAACTTCAGCTTAAAGTAGGGAAACCCTGAAAAGGTCTTATGAATGATTCGAGGCGCATATTATTCAAGTGCTGAAGGGTTTTTGTTATGAAGCATCCTTCATCCCATTTCTTTTGTCCACCATTTATTAGGACGAGGCTTTTGCAGATTCTTTCTTACCGTTCTTGATTGAAGCTCCATCCTTCCAAAAACAGTGGTTTCGAAATCGAAACGACCTCAGTTATGTGGAATCGAATTGCCTCCAATGTGAAATTCCCCCATGGGATTTCACGCCTGCAGTGGTGTGATCCCAAGCTCAAAGAGCTCAGATTTCAGAGCAAACATAGTCATATTCCCTTAACGCAGTAGTCTCTCTTCATTACTAAAATGCCTTTCCATTTGCCCTGTTCGATGCGATTCTTTTTCTGTGTTGCTCTCCCATTCCTTTGATTTCCCCAGTCGCTGAGTATTCATACCTAAACTTCATAAAAAAACTGACTGGTCGGGGAACCCCGGCTCATTAAGAGTTGTCGCAACACTACGGAAAAAAGGGGTCAGTCGTGAAGCTTTTCAGATTTTTGGAACGCCAGTTGCAGAGGGGGAGGGAGCTAATGGATCCACTCAAAATTCGTCTTCATTAGGTCCTTGCTCTTATAAAGAGCCAGGGAAAGCGATAGCTGCCGTTCTTGTTTTGTTTACAGTTTTGGTAGTGGTAACTCTACTCCCAGTCTTTCCTTTAGTGGTGTGGGCTCGATTCGTGCTCCGGTGCTAACAATTAGGTCATAGTAGTCAGTTTGGATAAGAGCTTAGGCATCACATCACATGAATGATAAAACGCCTGGGATCTCACACTCTCCTTTGGCATACATTTGGGCCTTCGACTTCATTTTAGACTATGTTGCGTTTGAAAGAGTATTCCGCTCTACAACGACTGCTGAGCGTTAAGTAAATGAACGAATCAGGGTTTCTATCCTGCTCAGATGCGTCGCTTGCGAATATGCCGACTCAGGAGGAATGGAAAGTTTGGTTGGTTTGACGAGCATTTAGCAGGTGTTTTTTCTCAGACCCCATTCGTGGTAGGTATGCCTCGTTCACGACCATACCGGGCTCAAATCATACAGTTGAACAAGATTCAGAATTAAACAATCTTTCTGCCGAAGCAGATACCGAATTGCTGGTGGCGAAGTAACTGACCCATCTGGTTTATGCTGTGTATTCCATCATGAACCGGCAAATGAACAGAGCTTCGATTAGGTCGGCATCGGACACAGAAGCCATCATAGAAGTCAAGCCATACAGTGTTGTGTTGAACATCGCAAACCGTACCTTCGATTCAACTGATGGCGGATTGTAGGGCAGTGGCAGTGATACCTGTTACCTTGCTAGATCAATCTTTTCCGAAAAACATTTGAAGTTTCCACCGAAGTAAGATTTGAGTATTCTTGGGTACACTAAGCGCAACAGAAAATTCGTTCGCTTGTTTGCTTTCAACCAGTTGAAGGCCCTGACCGTTCCATCGATTACCACTCTGAGCCGTTCTATTCGCTCTGGAGGGGTTCCCTCCATCTTTAGTTCCTTGAAAATCTCTTAGTTCTGCATTTTTTGAAAGTTCCTGATCCTTGTAGAACAGTACTTACCTCCGGATGTAACTCTGCCTCAGAGGCGCAGAATTCATGCTACTACGTTTTGCTTGAAGGAAGCCCATCAGACAGTCAGGTAAGATGATTCTTCGAAGTTATTCTTCATTCAGATTGGGTAAAATATAACTGGGACGTATTATAATATGCCCTGTCATAGCTCTGAATCCTCCTCGCAGTTCCACTAAAAATGGAATGAAGTACTTCCGCAGAAAAAATCTCTCAAGTACTTTGCGCATGCAAAATTGAATAATTACAGCCCTACTATGTTTTTTGAGAATTCGCTCAGGGACGTTGAACTTTCGGACTTTCTACGCAATATTTTTATCAGTGGCGAAAATTTTTGAGAGGGAGTTTTTCTTCTTCATTAAATGTGGGGAATGGTATTTCTTGTTCAGCCGTTTGAGATGTACGAAAGGCTTTAGCGAGATATGAGCCAGAAGACATGAGCAAAATGCCACTCAAGTCTTCTGAGGACTAAAAAGGAGGTAATAAGAGGTGAGAAAGCGCAACGTATAGTGCTACTTAACGCGATCATAGCTAATCGACCTCGCGAAGCTGTTAAAAACATCGCTGCGCAAGTGGTCGCGAATTCGAGTCTTTTGACCGCCACCCACTCTAGGAGCTCTTCTTGTCGAGGTCCTTGGAATACGCCTGACGTAGCGATTGTTTATTTCTTATTCCATAGATGATTCATCAAAAGTTGACGATTCTGCAGCTCACCGGAATAGGACGTGTTCCCGGTTGAAACCTGAGTCGGAAAAATCTATTATTAGTAGTAGTTCTGCTTTAGAGTTTTCCTGAATACGTATTATTTCATTGCTCCTCCATTTCCTCTTTTGTTCTCCTTTTCTTCTAATTTTTTCTTTTATTTCTTTTCCATTGCTATCGATTTTCTAAAAAATCGTTTATTCACCAATGTTGTGTCAATTTATAAATTTCTTTGGCAGCACATACTGAAGGGAGACATTAAAATCGTATTCGAGATCATGTGCATGGTCCCAGACTAGCAGTAGCAGCAGTAACCCCTGAGATGCTTGTCTAGTTCGGGTTAGACGAGTACCTCAGGGTCGATCACTTGTACGGACTCCTCAAACAATTCTGACTGCAAGTGGATTACGGGGCGTAAAAGCGAATCGATTGACGTCAAAAACTTTTTTATTTATACTCATGAATTATAGAAAATGGCTAGCCTTCATTAAAAGTTTCTCATGGAGGCTGAAGATTTGATGAGAAGATTGCATCCCTGTAGAATGAGGGTGCTGCTCTGTTGTGGGGGAACGTGCTCAAGAGAGGGGGTACTAAGGGCTCGAAGAAGGCATAAGACACTTCTTGAACATGCATCCTCCACTTTTCCCTTTTTCTGAATCGACCAATTCTCCACCTTGATAAATCAAGAGACAAATAACACGTATATCGGAATTGCTCCCTCTAGAAAGCCTGGAGACGGTTAACTACTTATCAGTACGGGGTGGTCATTAGGTTTAGGTGGTATGAGATTCGCCAATCGTGCAGATCTCATTGAAACATCTCTAGACCGCACCCTTTCCGCTCAAAAAGTGATAGAGTCGTCTTCCTAGAGTGATTAAGAACTTGAGGGAAGGCACTTCACCGTAATGAGGAACTGTCATTCAATCGCAGTCAAATGTGGTCGTGTCCGTTGCGGTGACTGAATGGGGTCTGGAATATATATGAGTAATTGAAAGGACGACGTGGAATGGACTTTTGAGGGGAATGGACAAAATGGGTGTTGCTGGGCGACCGAAGTAGAAGGCTATAATGAGCTCAATAAAGAATTCAGGAGCATCTTTTTCTCCTTGGTTCAGCTCATTATAGTCGTACTCCTTGGCAATATACCTATACGTATTCCATCTGGTGTGAGGGAAGGCGCCAAAATGGTGAGGACTCCTCAGTTTAAAGAAAAAACGATATTGGCACCTCCCCCTCATAAATTGGGATAGATCTTTCGTACTTTTGGCATTGATGTAATGAGAATTCGTCAAGTATCTCCCATAGTGCCATCTCTTAGGCTTCCCGATATCATGAATTATCCTTAATTACAGTAGTATACGTTGAAGAATGTGCTATTCACGCCTTCAATTGGGTCAAACGGTGACATTCATCCTCTTCTATTGTCGGCGCTGAAGAAGTTGCTATTATCGGATCGTCCCCAATTTAATCTTTAGGAAAAAACGGCGGTGATTGAGGATTCTCATAGTAGAAGGGAATTACTCGATCTCGTTAGCTGCGATTGGAAGTCGTCCTAAGATGCCACACAACAGCCCCTGAATACACCTCTCGCTTTTCTCAGTCCTCAGTTTCTGTGAATCACCCATATCTACTTCCCAGCAAATCATCTTTCCATCGATTCACATGATCGAACATCAGGAACCTCCGTCGCGTGCCAAGGTAGTCCATTGGGGCCACCTAATTTCGCGCAGGTCTTCTTCGATTTTCTCTATCATCGGGATCTAAGGCCCTTCGCCATTTCTTTCTGAACGTTACCTCGAAGGGTGCAGAAGACGTGCGGGAGTACGTTCTCCCAAACGCTTTGACCACATCTTCAGACTGTAATCCTAACGGTGTTTTCATTGCTTCACAAGCAATAAAACACCATTTTACTATTATTGTAGAATCACCCGCATGATTCGGGACGAATCCTGATTTCGGGTTAATACTCGCTCAGATCAGCCGAGCCATCCGCCTTGCCGGAGTCCGCTAGTTGTGTCAAACTCCCATAGATCCGGCAAGCCGTATGGACCACGTATAGGACTACATACACATCCAAACACTTCTGAAATGGAAATAGAGTCAACCCTCAGTGGAGCTGTCTACAACCCTCGAACCTTTTCTTCTAAAAGCACCTTCACTGCCCCACAAGAGCATTTCCCTGGATTGCATCGATGGCTCAGAAGTACTACATTCTCTTAGGACCCTGTGACCCGTGAAGTCGATGGTTTTGCAGGATTTTCATGTGCCAGTCTGCGTATTTAACGCTTTGTGCCCCGCTAAGTACTAGACACTTCCACCCTCTTTCAATTTTCTTCTCGTCAATCGGAAGTCGTTAGATCAGTAAGAGGTAGAGCAGTTGTTCGAAGAACTCACAAGGTCAGGTGTTCCGCGACACCATGCTTGACCCTTACCATTCACTTCTTGAAATTCCATTACCAAGGCCAATTCTTCCCGAATGAAAGGTAGACAGCTTCTAAACCTGATGATCGTCAGATTTATCTATCATTACTATGTTTTCGCTCAATTTGTATCTAGTAGTTAATAAATATGTAAACAAACGCAATTCCCCTATGGAAACATCTTGTTCTACGGCGAGAAACAGTGGTTAACAATACAGGACAAAATGAGTACCTCTAGTTCTTTTGTGTACTTCTAGTTCTTATTCATGGACGAGTTTACATTAGCTCTTGTGCTCTGAACCGATGTCCGATCAGTCACAACTCTGTCTGCTGTGTATTAATGCCAGTTTTCTTTTTCATTACTTTAATTATTCATTTTTTTAAAATTAGGTAATATCGAAAATTCGCGGAGGATCCAAATACTTACCGTAATGCCATCATTCCTTCGTACAATAGTAGTCGTGAAATGTCGTAAAATAATGTGTTTGCACAGTGGAAATATGAAACCTCGAAAAACTTCGGTAGAAATTTTGATTCATACTGAGATTCCGCCCTGAAAAGCCAAAGGTTATTAAGCAAAGGAATTCGCAGTAATCGTCTATTCATTGGAGCCTATGAACTTTATGTCCTTTTTAACTCCTACCTAGGTTTCAACTCTCTACCGACCTGTAGTTAGAGGCAGCAGATTAAGAATAGGAAATCAGACTTTCATATGCCATCAGACCCCCGTATGCCATTCTTAAGGGGAGGAAGGGAAAAGCGGATTTTCTTTTGAACTTTATCTAGACCAGACTACGTTTTTGAGTGCTCATTCGATGTCAGTGACCTTATAAGGGACTAGGGTACCAGCTACTTTCTGAAGCCCCATAGCTATCCATTCATCGATCTCAAGAACAAGGATTAGGGAGAAATCTCAACGGAGTGGGCCCTACGACTAGCCGACGAAGTTCGATAGACCATTATGTTGTAGTGGGGCTATTCGGATGTCGTGCACTTTTAGCGCCAGATCCTACACGAGTCTAATAAACGGGAGAAACTGGCCACAATATAGAGCTCTTCTATCTGACGCTTTGCTTCTCACATCAATTGAAGTCTGTTCTTCATGCTATTCTCGAATTCAGCTGTGTTCAGATGCTTGAAGAGGTGCAACCATTACATTAAGTTGTTCAGAACCGAAATGTGGTGGGTGGCAGAAGTTTTTTCGAACTCTGTACAGTCTAAACAAGCTATGAATTTCAGACGGAGAGAGGAGGTGATGGGTTGCAGTTCTTCTCTCGAAATTAGGCCCTTCCCAGATACCCTATAACATAACAGGAGGCAGAGTAGAATGGAGAACTCAAAAATGCTATGTGCGATCGAGCTCGTTAATTCCATAGGAGCTTTGAGTGGAACTTTCAATTTTTTTAGATCTTTCTCTTTGTCTTTTCATAATTTTTACGCACTTATCTAAACTTCTCTCTTTCTCCAGTGATTCTTCAGCTGATAGATTCGTTCCAAATGACTCTTCTGCTCATGAGACACTTTGGTTTAAACTCAGTTAGAGGACTTTCTTTTCACAGTATTGTTAGCCAAATCCTGATTTTTCGTTTTTTCTTGGGACGGCTTCTGTTGTTATGGCGACTGACTTTACTTTATGGGATAACTCCGCTATTTCGCTGATGGGAAGAATACTGCGGATGACGAGGAGTTTCGGAAAAAAGCAGAATTCTCTAGTTGATATCTAGTTATATACTAAATTAGATTCTTCTTGCGAGTATCAGCAATCTGAAGAGGGTTAGCGCTGGTGCACTGAATTCCACCTTTTGGCAAAAAGACTGGGTAATGAATATCAAATGAAATTTAAATTGAATATCAATGCCACAGTGCGATTCAATGTGCCGGCTATCGTGAAATCGTTTCGTCACGTACATACTTCTTTCTTTCTGGGTATAATACTCAGCAATTACAGATGCCCTATGAAGAACGTCCTTTGTGAACGATGTTGTGTTTTTTATGTTCGTTCGCCAAGGGAGGATATTGCTATTGCTGTCCAGGAAGGTAAGCCTCACTCTCATTTTTAATGAAAGACCTATGAGCCTAAGGGGATGAGCCATACATTGTTCTTTCACTCAGAACTGTTATGGTCGATTGAGTGTCTACTCAGCAAAGCCTTTACCCATTTCCCGTTCCTCCAACTGAGCCGATTCTTTGGAACAAGAAAAGCCCTGTGTCTGTTAGACAATCCAACACCTAGCCAGCTATTCTTTCATCACTTACCATTAGTCGGTCCAACTGAAGGGACAGGAGGGTAAAAGGTAAAAGGGGAAGGGTAAAGGTGGCAAAAGTTAGATTCTCTCAGCAAAGTCCATGCTAGAATCTGCCCAGAGGACCATGAACAGAATTAAATCGTCTTACTGCCCCACCGGATCCATAATATAGTACATCTATATATTACTTTATAGTAAAAGTTAATAAGGTACGGATAATGCAGGAGTAAAACCTGCCTCATACTCAATAGATGTGAGAAGACGTCAAAGGTTTCAGCTCTAGGAAATTGATGATTAAAGGGACGACAGGTGATGCAGGTGAAATATGAAACTGGACTTAAGCACTCTACCATGTTGAAAATTTTTTAACTTTCGATTACATCGGTAGAAAGAGCATGAAAGAATTTAGGGGCACCTAATGTAGTGGATTAGATGAGCATGGGGCCATACTCGCGAGTCATTTCGCTATGTCCCTTCCAGAAGGAGAAAAAATAGGAGAATTAGGTCTTCAGCAGCTTCTCAATACACCAAATACCTTCACCTATGGAGCAGGCGGGCTTCCAATATTCCATTTGGGTTCATTAATCATCCTTGATGGCACAGTGGCAGGTGAAGCCACCAGTCCGCATGCACGGGCCGGTGAAATCTGACCACCTCGCCATAGGAAGCATTTCATCTTCGTAAAAGGAAGTCCATTGATTTTTCTGTATTGATCGAGCTTCTTAGTATCGACTTACCTTTTTAGTTTGCTTGAATATTGAGTCTTTCTGATAACTCATCCATAATGTTTGAGTCATTCAATCAAGCCCCCATTCACTCTGAATCGCCCTTTCAATTCTTCTCAACTCACCCATACTTCATCGGGAGCTTCCTATCGAAATCACAGGCAGAATGCGCCTCTCCGTGCTTATCTCATGAATTTTTTCTTGAAAAATTCTTTTGTTTCGCAGTAATCTCTGTGCTGAAAGTGCTTTGCAGTCTGAATCATGCGCTAGGGACAAAGGTACAATTAAAAGTCTTCCAGGGGGAAACATCTGCAATTACTACTGCTCCTTCGCTTCAGCTGACACTCCGTCGAATGAAAAAAGCATTACATTTGTTATTTTTTTCGCATTTTGACGGGTAATGTACCTTGGGTAGTTCTTCCGAGTTATAAATAATTGTGGCTATTAGTTGTTTTTGTAATTGTAGCCAGCTATTCAGCTGCTGTCTAGAATTTTGACGGCTAGCAGTTACTTCTTATAGTTAGTTATCAAGCTGTCATCGTGATTTGTACCCACATTTTAATGCTGCCAACCTTTCGAGGTTTTCGCCTTTTTTGGAGCTTGGTAAAACAGAACTCACTCGAAAACCTTTCCGTCCGAACATTAGTACAAGCCTCAGAGAGGAGTTAGGCAGGTTCGTAAACTTTATGACGACATCACGGGCTCAAATGGCTTAGTAGAATATAGAATTCCCAACCGGTAAGGTCCACCCATCACTTCTGGCTGAAGGCCTGTTCAGAAGCTGGAGGGCCCTTTTAGACCTCTAGGTAAATTGTTTACGAACCTCTATTCCCTCGAATCCGATCACTTTCCAATTTTTCTACTGGGTGCGTGTACGTGGCGTATGCGCTTGTGTTTACTTTCTGAAGACTATGTGAGCTCCAAAGGGGACTTCTTTCTCGTTCTTTCCGAAAGCCACCTATTGCTTAAATTAGTTCTTCTACAGTTCACTATATTTTTTTATAACTGAGAGTCCCATTCAAATTCTATACGTAAGGTGTTCCTCGATGTCCATCCCACTTCGAAACGCACATAGAAGAGGATAAAGAATTCCCATCGGTTCAAGTTCCGATTTCAGGCCTGTAACAGTGGTATCGACACTAGATATGTTGGTGGTCGACACGTCAATTCGTGAGTTTTTATTTAACTCCTTTCTCTGTTTTCTTCAGAATATTGATAGAGAATGAAAAAAAGGATGGTTCAACCCAGGCACTTTTAGCAGTCACCACCGTAGCGAGACGACGTCGCGCACGAAGCCTTCCCGTTCGACGTAATGACTGTTCACAGTTTGTACGATTTCGTAGTTTACGAGAAGCAAAACCTGAAAAACGAGATCGCCGTCGACCGTTCAAAGTGGAAGTTGGTGAGTGGTATTTTGTTGTTTTCAACAATTCAGTTATTTCCTCTTTTCAAACTTCCAAAACAGGTTTCTTTCACTCTCACTGCCTCCAGCGAGTAATCCGAATTGAAGTTTTTTCAGACCAGAATATTTTAAATTTTCTCTTTTCTTAATACTCTTAATTTTCTCTTGATTCTAATTGGTTTTGAAAAATGAGAGTAGAAGGGGAGCTCGACTTCACTGGAGCATGATCACTGGATTCAATTCTGCCATCTAGGCTACGAGAACTTACCCTAGCGCATTCCATCGTTTAGCCTTGCGAAAGCAACTCTTGCTTCAGAGACATGTTTGTCTAGCACTTTTCTTTTAGTATTATACTACGGAACATCCTAGATAGGTATAGAATATAACTAATAGGTAGCGGTACTCCTGAAAGCAAACCGTAAGAGCGAGTTTAGATGCGGTCAAAAGCTCATATAATTGCCCTCTCGTAGCCCCATTCAATGAGAAGGAACCGTCTACGTCGATACTAATGTTCTGTGTAATGAGCATATTCAGCACCTGAAAAACAAATTCCAAATATGCAGTACAAGACAGCACAAATGTACAGAAGTGCTGGGAGCGGTCGTCTCCCTAGAGGTCAGTATCCATGCTGTTTTCATCGCCATGAGCGGTGAAATCAGTTTGCTATGTTACGCCATTTTCTATATCGCATTTTATCGGAGTCAAAATTCTATAAAGTTAATGAAAGTATCGCGGGATTGAGAAGTTACCAAACCCTATTAGCTGTTTCTTTTCCCTATGTTATGTTTAGCTTTCACTTTTATGTTTTTTCTTTTTTGAAAATTGCTATCATTAAAGCTTGACGTTTTAAGTACTTTGATTAACATTATCATTCTGATGATTAGAAAATTACCTCACTTCAGTGTCTATTCCGTCATCGACAGATTCAAAGGTTCGACGTCGGAAGAACATGAGAGAGCGAGCAAGGCAACGTCTCGAATCCCAGGTAGGCACTCACTTTTTTTTGATTTTTAAATCTCGAATCCCAGGTAGGCACTCACTTTTTTTGATTTTTAAGAAGTTCTGTGTGTTCTGAAGGTGCGCTTTCTTGTATGGCTGTCAGGACTCAATTGAATCCGATTTCCGATTGGATTCATATGAAAGTTCTTCGCTAAAAAGGATTTGATAGACAGAAGTGTAATGTATTGGCTAGAAGGGTCTTGGAGAAGTGAGGACGAACTCTGTCCGAAAACGTTAGATCCTGAGAAAATGACAAGGACGGAAAGCTTGTACTAAGGAGTATGCCGTAGGTTCTATTTCCAGCTAATCGATAATCGATTTAGGAGGCTCTCAATGAGTAAATCTACAAAGGCGATGCTAGATTATTGAGATGTACCTGAGTATCGTACTTCCCGATTCGATTCAATTATTCTGGTAACAGAGTAGTCATATGGGTGGATACCTGAAAAGCCGTGGCTCTCAGTCATTGGGAGGAAATATATCAGTAATATCACGGATATCACGGACGCAGTCACCATTATTTTTATCAATTCTCTATCCATCTTTATCGCCAACGTGTGTTTATAAGGAGTGAAGAGCAGGGATAATGTCCTTAGAAATAGAAAGTGATGTTTCCCTAGAGGAAATGAGGGACTTTTTCATCTCTAGGTAAAGCACTTAATACTGCATAATTTACTCTTAAAAATCGTTCTGTGGTTAGCAAAGCCAATCCATGTCTAAATTTGTAGCTCAGTTCGCTATGACAATGAGTAAAAATCATATTCATCAATGTTCATTCAAAGCATCTTCCATTTTTTACAGAATATCTTCATAGATTCAATCATGGCTTTTAAGCAGCCTTCACTCTTGACCTGCGAATTTTCTTGACTCTTCGGACTCGTTTTGCTAACTTACGACGCCTTCCGTAGCCTCCTGCAGAATCCGCTTGGCTTCCAGCTGGAGGTACTGACCCTGAGCTGCTATATCCTGATGGTACGTTTCCTTCCATGGGCATGCTTTGAAGTTGAGGCATGGCAGCAGGACTGTTAGCTCCTCCAGAGGTGCTGCCATCATCAGTAGCAACATCAGGAAGTTGAGATGAATCGTCCGCCGATGTTGGTGGGGCGGATTCATCTATTACTATAGGCTCGCTCTTGATTAAAGTTATCGGCAGCTCTGGAGGATACTTGCTGGATTCTGCTGAAGCGCTATTGCTCTGTACTTCAGCATTTGCACCTGGAGAAGATAGAAGAACTGGTCCTGACGGATTTTCGGCTTGGGACATTTCATACGATGTAGATCCATCTGATTCGTATTCTTCAGATGAAACGATTCCAGGTTGAGATGGAGGATAGGCTGGTTCTGGCGCTGCTGTGGTAGATTCTACCGAACTGCTTCCTCCATACTCTTCAACAGGCGCAGGTGTTCCATATGAAGCACGAGGTGGGCATGGGCAATATGCGGCATCTTTTCCTGGTAATCCTGAGCTTCCATGAGGACCAGGTTTTCCATGTTCTCCTGAAGCGCCTTGATTTCCTGGAGGTCCCATTGGTCCTTGCTGTCCTAGTTGACCGGGGCCTCCGGGGGGTCCAGCATGACCAGGTTGTCCCATTCCTCCAGGTGGTCCTAGAGGTCCAGGAGGGCCAGGCTTTCCATGTCCGCGCTTTCCGTTCTGTCCAGGAGGTCCAGGCTGTCCAGGCGATCCTGGAGGTCCATCAGCTCCCTTGCCTCCGATTGGTCCTGGGGCTCCTGGCTGTCCTGCGTTGCCTCCTGGACCTAGAGGTCCTGCTTGCCCGTCGGGCCCTGGAGGACCTATCGCGCCAGGTGATCCTGGTGGTCCTGCTGGACCTGCAGGGCATTTCACACATTCCGATACGGCCGTTCCACTGTTTCCCGGTACTCCTGGTTCTCCTGCTGTTCCATCATCTCCAGCTGTACCTGGTTGACCAGGTGGTCCTGGCGGTCCTGGCGGACAATTGTTTGGTCCTGTTGCACAATTGCACGTTCCACCACTGCTGTTGTGCTTCTTGTGTCGGGATCGACGGGACTTCTTGTGATGTCGCCGGAATACACTACGTACATCTCTATGGGCATGCTCTTTCGTCAAATCGATCATTTTGTCCCAAGCGGTATTGGCATACATCTGAAAAGGAGGCTGGGTTTCAAGTAAGAGAAAGGTTACTCAGAAGGCTGTGATTTTAACCTGCCTGGAAGTCGCTCAGCTCCATCAAGACGGAATCGTGGAATTCATTCATCTCTTTGAATAGATAGCCGATGAATAGGATAGCCGTGAAGATGCTGATAGCAGCTGCTATGCTTGTAATGCCTACGACACTTTTGGTGAACATCGTGTAATGTATGTTCTCTGCGGTGATGCCAGGTTTATATAGGAGGCACGATTTGACAGTTATGAATCGTTTTCTGCATCGTTTCTGGGTTTTACACCGCAAATCGGAGGGCAGATAAGAGGAGTCTCAGTTTTCTTTCGCGGATCGCCTAGCGCATCGGTTCGAACGCCTCGATTTTTCTTTTCCAGGGAAAGATTGTCGATGTTGATGTTAGCATAGGCACTGGATAGGCGTTGCCTTTTTCGTCACTAATTTGTGATGATGCTCTCAAATCCGTTCCGAAAAACAAAAACGACAATTGATAACCAGAATGATTTCAAGAGCATTGCTTACGGTGGGCCTACGGTAGGCTCCCAACATTTGTTCTTGCTTAAAACACTCAAAGCATTAGTCTGCATGCACTGCCCTAGCTTTACCCCTGCTATCAACTAATTTGAAAGAGGCTCTACAGAAGTAGTGGTGTACTGTATTAAAAGATCCTTCTTCCGATTTTTGAGTCGGGAGCTCTTCCGAGATCGTGTAAGTGCCTTCGAAAAATGAAGCAGCAACCCTTTTCCAATAATTTCTGACTTGATGTAATTGATTGACATATTTCTTATGCCTTCATAAATTTCTACCAGAAAGGGCATATTAAATACTTCTTCGGAACACATTAAAGTTTGAGAAGTTTTCGTTCTTCATATGATCGTTTCCATAATTTAAAAATTTGAGTAATGAGATGTTCCACGTCTTGAAGTTTATCGTCGCCTTCCAGTGAGTGAAACTGCAAAGTTTTGTAGAAGGGAGTGGCTCTGGAACAACATTTCACCTTTCTTCATTTGGAGCGTCTTCTTAAAGGCTCGTTCCTTTTAAAAGGGGCAACCAAGTCTAGGCAAAACCGAGTAGTAATTGTATGAATGTAAATAGAAATATTATGCATTAGTCGTGTAGTGGTGGTGATAGTTCTTTAGTTCTCTGTTTTCCAAAAAAGTGCAAAAATTCTGCCTGAGACCTAGACTTTTTGAGAGTCTTCGAGAATGGAAAGCTACCTATTCCCAAATGGAATGATGTAGAAGTGGTATCTGCTAGGATAGAATTTGACGTCCTTATTACAGTTTCGGACGAGTTCTGTCTGGAAACACATTTTAAGAGAGATATAGCTTTTGGTTTCGATCACATCAATCCTATTCAATCGAATTTGGGACAGGTACCGTCGTCGACATTCCCTTCATGTGGTATGAGCGTATTGAATGCGTATTGCCCCGATACAATGACTTGTGGTGGACGACCAACGTACAAGTCAGTGCTTTTATCCTCTGCTAGACGAATTCAGGGCCAGTTCACTGACCCCTGGGGACATAAGGGTTGTTCGACCCAGGCGGAGATATATTCCGTTATTCGATCCGCGACCATGCATGAGAAATCGGTCGTGCGGCACTTTCTACTGCACCATCTCCACTTTCTGGGAACAAAGTTTATAGAAAGGAAAGTTTGAAAAAGTGAGACCCACAGGATTACCACAGACACATGGTTTCGGCCCAATTCTGAAACTATCCGTCAAGAGAAGGGCAATAGGCGTTGCCGGCCATTGCCTTAGACATGCACACTTTGGATATTCCCGTGTCAGTATCGTTGTCAAGATAAAATCGCTGTGATGAATTACTGCGCTTACTTATGGAGACAAAGTAGATAAGATAATAGTAATGTGATGGAATGCACTCATCATAATTTTTACCAATTACTGATAATTAATGAAAGAAGTTAGTGGACTGCTCCATTGATATCCATAAGCTTATACTACTTATTTTTGTTTTTGTTTACAAATTGTCGCTGATTGACTTTCTGGGAGCTGGATGAATAGCTGGAATTCCTTTAAAGGTTTTGGTTGATTTCCTACATTCAATGCGAATTCGCGTGTCATCGGAAATGAGACGGCAGATTCGCTACTTCTAAAATGGAAGATTCTTCGTTTCGACTTCCTGGTACTGGATGGTCTGTTAGCTATTTTGCTAGAAAGCCTATCCATTAGCTTTCTATTTCGATCCGTCCCTACAACGAGTGAACTTCCTCTGCGAAAACTGCGAAGGGGATCGTTGTCCACTCTCTTTTTTTTACTGGAAAATCGCTTTCATGGTGACGCAATAGATTCACGAAGGTGACCCTTCGCAGCATTAGTCTGGCCTGATTTCAGAATACTTCAAATAGAGGTGAGCGCCCCCTTGTTGCGTTTCTTGAACGAATTGAGCTATTCTTGAAGTCGACCCGAAGGATTCTCTTCAGAAGTGTCATGATATGAATCACTTACAAGTTGAGAGACTTACTTGGGCAGATTCAAAGCACATATCAATTCAACCTACTGCAAAAATCCCAGGGAACGTAACCCTCCTCACCAAACCAGAAAATGAGAGATTGCCATCTGTTATTGTGTCATCCAATCGCTTGCGTGCGAAAAATTTGGCGTTCCGATTAGCTCGATAGCGGCCTCAACAAGTTTTTGTTTTAGATCAGGCTGAGGAAGTTCAAGGTGTGGTCGTCGCAGATTCCCAGTGAAATATAATGCCAAGCTAGTGGAAATTATTCTGCCTAAGTTGTAGGGCTACAGTAAAATGTTGATCGATTTGTATTGGACACCAGCAGTACGGTAAACTTTAGTTACTGTAGACTAAAGTAGTACGGTAGTTTTTGAGAACAGTATATTGTATTCTCTAAAACGAATTTTTGACCTCGCCACTAGAGTCCCATACCTACCCCGGCCCATACCTAGCGACTTCGTGATCTGTGCGGGCACTCACAACCTGCTCCTAGCGCTGAGTCCAGGAATCATCCATAAGCCAGGAATTATCCATAAGCCATAAAGCTAGATTTTTTGCGAGGCGTATAGAAACTGGATCATGGGGTCAATGAGGGTAATATGTTAGTTTGCAAGTATTACGCCAGTATTTTGTTGAGCCAGCAACTACGAAATGCATTTTTATTCTTCAAGTTGGTTGCCGTTCTAGGAGTTATAGAACCCGACTCTTACTCGCTCTTTCAAAAAATTAAGATGTTCTTTACCACATTATACTCTCTCAGTATAGCTTCGATATGAGATCAATAATCGGTAGTTTACTCCTTTAATTCAATATCGTATCTAAGAAGTAGTTTTCAGTTGAAGAATAATATAGTCTCTGGCGTTGATCCACCTCGATTTTGGGATGCGTCCGACATTGGACTCCCATCAGAATTGTGGTAGTGTTCTGAATGAGAATGAGGCCTTGAAAGAATCGCGGTGGTCAGGAGATGTACAAACCATTCCCCTGTATCGTCCTAGAGGGTCTGGTACAAATCAACCGAGCCCGGAAGGATTTAATTCTTGCCTAGTCTAAGTGACTGTTGAGCCGGGATTTGAATCCGCGGTCTATGCGTGTGTGACGGCGCGCCACTTGCCACTACACCACCTCCCCTCGGTACCTTACAATATCCATCGAATCTGAATATCGCTTCTCCGTGATTTTGACAAGCTTTATCTGCATTTAGGGTACAGCTATTGATAATTCACGATTCCGGTAGATTGTAGGAAGAAAAAGCTGTCGCCGTAAGCAAATTTATTGAACTTGGTCACAATCATGTAGCTGTTGACAATGTGGGCCATTTGAGGAGGTACCGAGTGGTAATCTTACGGTACTCCTTGCTACCGTGTCCATTACTGTAAGATTGATCTACTATCGGCCAAATAGATCGTGCCATACATATTATGTAAAGTGTCCCAGAAGCATGAAGACATAGTTTTTCGAATTAGGAAACCTTCCCCAGATTTCTTGAACGCTCCTGGAGATTTATTGCGCTCTTCTTATTGGACAGAGTTCAGTCTTACGTAATTATTACAGTAACAGAGTTAACAGTGATCTTTCACTTTCGCTAGCACCTTCAGATCGGATCATTCATAACTGAATACTACGTCGTGGATACTTATAGTCAAGATAATTGCAAATCACAATCGGAACTGTTGCATGTCATTTACAGTACCAAGGAAATGAAGTAATTACGTAAATTTGAGAGCATAGCCATGCTGAAATGAGCTTGTTACCGGGTGTTTACGAACAATATTGAAAACAACCCAAGCATGTGTTGACCATGTTATTTGCTGCCTTCCTGCTGTAGTAACCTGTCGTATTCTTTTATTCCCTTATAGTCAGCTGTGAGAATTGAGTAATGAAGATTTAGTGAGAAGCCTTCCTTTTTTTTCGGCGCTCCACATAAACGTTTTAGTTTCCTTCACTATCGAAACGATTTAGGTGAAGTACAGAGTCCCATTGGCATCATTCATAGTCCACGATTCTGCGAGCGACCAGTCACGCGATCAGTCGAGCGACCAGTCGCGCGACTGGTCGTGGACTATGAAAGCAGCCATTCGAGATCGAAGGTTACGTGAGCAAACCTAGACCTACTGATGATATATTGGGCAATTGTTGGAATTAAACTCAAAATTTGTTATTTCAACATTGATCCATAAGAATTTGGGTTTTGTAGGTAAAAGTTGTTATCGGTGGCACTTCTCTTTTTACGGTGAAGGATTTGCAGGATTCTCTGCACTACCATGCAGTTTTACATTTGATTTTGGAAGTTGGACAAATTTTAGTTGAGTTTTTGTAATACCGAAAACCCCAATGCGTTCAGTGATATCTCCTCTCCAGTACCCTGGGCTATTGGGAACTAGGGGCATGGATAAGAGTGCCGGACGCATGGAAAGGGACTACACGAAAGAAAGTTCTAATCACCTCTAGCCTCCAAAGCTGCTTAATCGGAATCGAGCACGATAAGCATGTCTTGGAGGAAAACTAGTGTGCACTTCGACATCCGCTGGTGCTCGCAGGTCGTTTACGAGCCAAGAGATTTATGGCATGGCTAAATTGAAGTCGTTACCGAAGCTACCTATGGCCTCGACAGACGCTCACCTCTTTTGACTTTTTATTCTGAAGCTTATGAATGGTTGAAGCACCCCTCCACAATCCAAAATTGGCGAAGTTTTTTTCTCTGTCTGCTTTATTTCTGTGTACCTAGGGGTCTAGAGGATGGTAGGGCGCGATGCCATATAAAGCATTTCCATAGGGACGAATATGTTCCATACTTCTTGAACGATTATATTTCATCTGACGACCCGCCTGCCGGTGTATCCGACACGTCCAAACGAGCGTCAGGCCATGGTCTTCTCAGGGGTCTAATTTCGTGAGAACACAGCGAGTTCATAAATATTCAATGAACCTATCCATCTATAATTTGTCTCGGTCATTAGGAATTAATAGTGCAAAGAGCGCTTGGGCTATCCGGCAGCCAATATTTTTCAGTTACCATGGTCGTTTTAGTTTGTTTTTTCTTTTTATCTGAGTTATTGTGACTTTTACTCGCTTCTTCTGATTTATGCATGTAATTATCTCTCAGGGCAGAGGTTGTGAAGTGGAAAGTGGCATACTAGCACAGAAACATGACCGTGGCTCGAAACCGGGATCGATATCCGTCTGGGCCGACCGTGCCTTCTATCCCTCCGGTGTTGGTTAACTGGTTCCAGGCTCGTCTGGGAGGGTAAGAGCTCTGACTTGTACATCGGCTGGCCACCACAAGTCGTTGCATAAGCTACATACGCATTCAAAGCACCACTACGATTCGAAATGAAAGTCGAATGTGGGGCGTGTCCATCAGACGGGATCGATTGGAAGCCAAAGACATTATCCTTTACCATTTTATTATCTCTCATAATCGCTACTTATATCCAAGGTTCAGGGGAATATGGCCCCTTCATCTTTTTGTCTCTGAATATGGGTACCCACGAGTACATTGTCTGAACCGATATCAGAGCTGGGTAGACCCCGAGCGGCCCGTTTGTTTATGTGGTTGTGTGGCATGGTATAAATGAAATGGAATGTAGTGTGCGTATACGTGTATAAACGTATATATTATATGTATGTATAATATTATATAATAATATGAATTTATGAGTAATAATAAAATATGGATAAAGATGAATTTATTTATAAAATTAAATAAAAATAAGAAAATATAGTATGAATTCGGGTAGCTGATTATTTTGACCGCTTTATCCATGTGACTACTCTTTTGAGTGTTTGTCGAGCTAATTTTCACTTTTTCAGGCTTTGTTATTCAACTTTTCTACCGTAATCTATACCTTCATGGTTACCTTGAACTTAAGAAGAATGAATCCTTTATATTTTCGAAAAATTTCTCAGAAATCTGACAAGTTTGCATGCCATTGACTTGCAAAATTATTGTCCTTTATTTTAAAAGGGCGAAGATGAAGTAGTGCTATGTGACGTGTGGTCTTTGAATCAAATCCCGAGAGAGTCAATCAGTCCTCTGTTATGCTCCTTTATGACGCCAGGCTTGTCTGACAAAGCGAAACCATTGAATTACCCATCAATCAAATCTGGAACAAAACCCGTTCAAGCCAGCCGAGCCTGCCATCGTTGAGGATACGGTCATGGCGTGAGAAAGGGGAGGGAAAGGTTGGGGAGCTGACTTTAGATCGAATGGTTCCTCCAGGAGTTCACATGAAGAGTTAGCAGGCATTTAGGTATTATCATGGATGGGATGCGGCTGCGTGGATGCATCCCAAGAAAGGATTATCGTGAGCGTTGTCCTATCTTCGAAGATGCTGTTCAGTAGAACCTTGAAGCGTCTTCCGGGTATCTTGCTAGGTGTATGCATTTAAAGAATGAAATCGATAAAATCAATCGATATGACGAAGCGGACGTGTTTTTTGTGATTTTGTCTCACATTTGCACAGCATCATTTCCCCACAGCAAATCTGAAATGACTTCATGGGAGACCATTTTGTGATTTCAAGCCACTTTCTCTGTCAAAGGATGAGCCTTATAAGAACGAACGACTGGAGGCCGTCAATCCCGAATCATGGCAAGAATCTCACACTTCTCTGCTTTTAACTCAGTAGAGCCCCCATTGGTCTCCCAAGATCTTTGTGAAAACCTCAAAATTGTGAAATCTGACTAACTGTGCAAGTGGTTTCCATTTCTTGAAAATGTTATTTTTAGAAATCATGATAATTTGAAAATATCTCCGTTCTCAAAAGTTGAATTTTACAAGAAAAGACTTCAGACAACTTCGAAAATCATTTCTCATGTTCCGAAAGGCGTATTTTTTGGATTACTATTTCTAACCTAATCCTAGTAATTGGCTGTAGGTAGGGGCTGTTTATGTAGATGGCATTGTTTCTACAGCAATTGTGTGGAGGGTGCCTCCTAGCAACGCGCACGTTCAGTGAGCTGTGAGAGAATTACCTATCAACTCTCTCTCGTCATCAGCTCATATTGTTATCCTTACCTCGGTTCATTCATTAGAATTCTTTTTCTCACCTATTTTATCAAGAAAAAATCAATGAAGTGAGTACACATAAAGTAAACAAATAAAAAGGCGAACGAATCTGTCGCTGTTTAGAACTACCCATCGAAAACTGAATTGAAAACTCAAGCTAAATCAAGCAAGTCAAATCGTTCTCAAACGAAAAATAACCGCTTGACTCAGTCCTCTAGCAGATTGGGACAAAAGTCAATATTTTTCAAACGAATTTCGCGATTTTTACGATTTTCATCTTTTAATTCATCTTGCAAAAGATATGTAAACCTATGTTCAATGAAATGGAAACATTTCTTTGTTTCCCTTTACATTCGTCAGCTTGGCTATCGAAAACTGCCCTATTTTTGGGACGATCCCATTTAGATGTATTGTTTAATAAAAGTGCTAATATTCAAGAAAAAAAGTCCAAGTCACACCAGCTCCCAAAGGTGCCTTGGGGAAGCATTGTCTCACGTGCTTCGATCAACATTCCTCTCTTCCGGTTCTGAGTGGTTGTTCTGAATTTCTTCTGTGTTCCCAAGCCTGTTAACCACGGTACTGTTACTCGATAGGATCATCGTTCGGGTAATTGTTCTTCCTCTCAAGCAGATCTGTGGTCCAGTACATCAAGGACACCAGATCTGTCGCTCCTGATATCGCTTCTCACAGTTTCGCATGGGAGAAGAAACATCTGCTTGAGCGATGATTCTGTCTCACAAACCATGTGAATGTTGTGGTTCAGACTTCCCAAAGTACTTGGCGAAAGGAATATATTATAATTGGCCTTGTAAATCGTGCCTCCCCTTTGCTCTACAATCTGTAAGCCTCTACAATCGAGCAGGTTCCTATGTCGCCTGGTGATTGTATCATCTCCTGGAAATGCCCTTTGTTTCTCAGCGCATTTTGGGAGCTCAAAGCCATCACTGCGAGCTCCTAGAAGTCATTTTGCAGATTACTGTTAGTCGTAGTGACAGAAATGACGTTCAGGCATGAAAGCGGCTAGGCCAGCTAATTTGGCTGCACTCATTTGAGCAAAAAATTGGAGGGAGTCGATACAACAAGGGTCTTTACTTCCGTAGCCGGTCTGATGGGTGAACAACAACGAACGACTCCTTTATCTTTTCCGTATTAAATCATAACTCTCAGCTACAGGACTAGGGCAGGAAAGAATAGCTGAAGTTTTCCCATTTGCCCAGCTCTTTTAAGGCCTGCAAATGCAGACGATTGATTTGCGTGTGGAAGGGACCCATAATTTATGGATAGCGAAACGTTGAAACCGCCAGGTGCAGGAAAGATTGGATTTCTACCCGTAGCAGCTGGAAGGGGAGGGGAGGGCTAGAGGGCGATCTATACCATCGCCTAATCAGTTGTGTCGAATTAGTCAGTACCTAAGTGAGCGTGCGCTTCTACGCTACGCTTGCACACCTTTTGGCCTTCCAGCGCCACCAAACGCTGTCTCATTCAGGGGGTGCAGACAACCATAGCACTATTTCGGCATACGTGGAGAGCGCGGCTTGCTGCGATAGTATAAGTATAAACGCGCAGTTTTGCGCTTTTAAAACTTTTTGTATGAAAAGAAATATAACTGGAAATCAAAGGAATTTGGGCGAGGTTCGGTACGAGGCTAGGTTGCAAGAGGGTTTGACTATAGTCCCATTGGATGCATCCATTGTTTGGAACAAGGTTGATCATTTTCTATCTGCTCCTTTCCCACCGCACATCTAACATGATAACTTCCCGATCTCAATATTCCGCCCTCCAAGTTTTTTTGAGCTCTGGTGGCAAGAAAATTACGTGCCGTTGTTTACACGAGCTATTCTCTTCAACCTGGAGAATTCGAAACCTTCTTAATGCACTTTCATTCACTTTTCCGATTAATTATCTTAGAATGAAGACGAATACCTTTCAATTACGATTTCCATGGAAACTCGGCCTCGTAGTGATGTTTCCTAGGAAGTTGAAAGAAATATTTCATTTCCTGTTTATAAGCCTCATTCCCGGTTGGAGGAAGGATAGGCAGCACTTGCCGATTTCTACCCCGTCTCTTACAGTCTTCGAGTTCCATACCCACCAGATTTCGCTTCCTAGCACAACAGTCCTAGAGATTACCACAGGCTCAAAATCGATCGACTTTGTTGATTATCGATTTTGAATCCACATTTCGGACTTCTGCATTCGTTTTGTTGCTGTGATGATTGATTCGTTTGAAGCGCTACCTATTTTTGATCTTTTTCGCTTTAGCTAAACTTACTTCTATGTTACTGACTAATGAGTGGGAGAGTCTTGGAATCTTATGGAAACCCCAGGCAGCCCATGTATACCCAAATGGGCGCTTTTCTTGAACCGAATCCCATCCATGCTGTCTGATTAACCTCATAGGAATGGGACTTTGCTCGTTTGAGTTGGATTTCGAATGTCTTCAAAATTCACTTCATTTGTCAGGCACCTTACATTTCGCACTGGTGCTTTTAGCACCTACATTACCCTAGTATTTACTACTACTCAAACTGACTACTGTTTCCCTGGTTCTACGGCTATATGCATGAGCAGGAGCAGGATGATATGTCCCTTATGAGATGAGTGACGTATTTAATCTTGGCCTGGCATTCGGTTTCTGAGAATGAATGGATTGCCACTTGCTAATGTATTCTGCGAACAAATACCGTGACGTCTCTAACAGGATTGACTTACATTGAGAAAAAGCGAATAAATGTTTCTTCTGGGGGATGCACATCGCTGCTTGTTTTATAGCTTACTAATTTTTTGTTAACTTGTCTGTCCATCTAATGTACACAACCCGTGATGGGTGTCCAAGAAATTGGGTTACGACCAAGATGATTGGAGTTGCTTAGTCAAAAAATCGATAACAAATGAAAATCTGTTGGAAAAGCCTAATCAGTACGTGGTAGTAGTACGGTGCAATGTTGAGTGCGTGGAAGAGGGCAACAGGAGGAAGCAGGAAATAGGCAGCGCTATGATTTCATGACCGATACCTAGAAGTACTGTACAACAGGAAAGTTACTTTCATTCCACACGGATATTTTAATAGGTTATTTAGGATATAGAATTGATTACAGCAAAATTTCTAGTTCACCAAATCATTTACCCGGTTCGTCACTTTTGGTATACGCCACGTATTTGACTGTTCCACTCGAATGGTCAGTGAATTTGCTCCCGCCCCGTACAGCAGTGTCTAGAGGCTGACTAATAGTGAAGACAATGATTTCTCCTCTATCATTGAGTTATTTTATGGCTTCCAATCTACAACTATATCAGATATTCAGTGAACTACAAAGAGTCAAATTGATGGTCTTTACTGCAGTCCTTCCGGTATGGCAATATGTGCCTCATAATTTAGCGTCTGTGTTTTCTTGGAATTTTTTTTATTCTTATGACTTTGAAAATGGTTATTAAATTTACCACTTCGATAATCACATTGCCCTCTGGTTTCTTCTTTGAGAAATCCACCTGAAAAAGCTTTCTTTATGAAAATTGCGATCTGTTTGTTCTTTATATGCATGTACGATTAGGCGCACCTAGAACCATCTGAATCGAAGTTTTCAGCTATTATCATCGTCATCGTCGTCGTCACTATACTCGATGGCATCTGAAGACATTCACCCGTTGGTGATTGATCGGCCGCTGTCACGTTCTGCTTCCGAAGCCAGTGCTGAAGACCTGACGACGTCTATTGAGATGGCTATGGCCACAGAATCACCCAGGTAAGCTCTTAGGCTGTTCGAAAAGCATTTTGATATCTAATAATTTTTGATTATAACCTTGCGATATAGCATAATTCAAATAATTATTTGAAAGATTATATTTGTGATTGATTCGAAGTTTCATATCGCTTCCCCAAGGAACATGTTCGAGTCAGCGATAATTTTGCATTTTTTGACCAGCGTTAATTCCTCTAGAAGTTTTTGTTTACGGTAGTTTTTTAAAATAATTTTTTTGATAACGGCATGAAATTTTTGGTTTAAGTCGTTCGAGTTTCGCTCTACTCGTGAACGGAAAGCAAGGAATTGTCGACTCCGACGATATGCCACCATCTGATCCAGAAGATTCGTTGGCAGTGCAAAAGTCAATTCGTCCTTCGATTATCGATCGGTAGGTCTTCAATCGATACCTTACTGGTATCATTTATTTTTGCCTAATTATTGGGTAATCTCTTTCTTGACATGCACGGCTTTGATCGACAACCGCTAACCGACACGATGTCACCAAAACTCCTCCCTCTGGAGCAGTCAGCATAGGGATGGAATCGGCCACTGTTGCCATAGGTGTAGGGTACTCACTGATTTGTACCCTTTGTAATTCACAACCTTCTATGGGTGCTGTGTATGTCATAACGACGTATCGAGCCAAAATGACGAACCATGCCCCCCTTTTGACATAGCTTTGTACTTCTGAACAGTTGACTTAATTAGCAGCGACGCTATTGGTAGAAAAAGGTGAGAGGCATGACGAGCACATGAGAAAGGCGAGGTTCCTAGAGTCGTTTGTTATGGTCGTTCATGTGTAAATTCGAACTGAAATTGTATATGTCTGCTAACGACTGAAAACGGTCATTAGCATATTCCTTTCGGTCTCAATGTAAAATATCTTTTTGTCAGGCTGCATCTGGATTTGGTCCGATTGCCGGAAACCACTCCAAATGGCTGTTTCGCTTCCGTCAGTTATGCAGCCGATATGGAGCAGTTCGCTAATCGAAACCATACGTGAGCTTTTTTCCTTAAAAAGCGTTATCTGAACTGCCTAGTTACTATTATTAACTATTATTTTTTATTATCACTAGGTATTACAGAGTATAACTTCAAAATTATCGCTACTTTTTGCTAATATTACTTGTTCAACTTTCGATTTCCATTGATTAGTCATTTAATATGTGGACTGATGGGTATAATTTTTTATTCCACTATCGTAAATGAACTCGAATATTTTGAGGGGGTTTTCGCAAACTTCCCCGTGTGGGAGAAATTATATAAAAACTTATGATTAGAGGCCGTTAAGCACTGTAGCGTAAAGAACATAGTCGGAATTAGCCGGATTGTGTGCAAGCGGTACCAATCCTGTAGATATTGGAAACATTCTGACGTCAGCGACTTCACAAATCTTAGCAAGTTCAAAGTAATTCAAATCAGCTTCTCTATATATATAAATATTACGCGTTATTATCAGTTATTTTGGTCGGTTGGATAATTGAGAGACGGATCCATCGTGTGCTGAAGCGAAGTGCCCGGTCTCGTGGGCAGCAAAGATTTCTCCTCACTTCCCATTATCTTTCTTTTATCTACCCATTTTAATCATTTCTTACGTTCCTGCTGTGAATAATGCTTTTTGAAGTTTGTTACGGCTTGCCCTCATTTCGTTACACTCCTCGTTCCTTCACACTTCAGTCCATCTCACTTTCACTTCGTTTTCTTACTCATCCACTCGCAATTTGTTCATTCATCATACTTCACCGAGGTATCATACCGTTCACTACGTTAACGGATCACTTTCTATCGTTTGGAATAGCACTTTATTAGCTTTGGGAAGTGATAGGGAAGTTTGAAGTTTCGGCAGTCCGTTCCGGCGAAGTTTTTAGGAGAAGAAGACCTGAAGTATGGCTCATTGGAATTCTTGTCGACAAACTTGGCTGAAATGTAGCCTGTTCTTATACTAGTTGAACTGAGGTTCCTCACTTATACTGTCCGCAACGATTTATGGTCACACCCCTGACTTACTGATGCTATGAATACTTTTAAAGGTATTTCCCCAAAAAGTTGATTGCATTCAAGCATATCTCGAAGTAACCAGTGGAAACTTCGTCACCTGTTAATTTTTTCTTAATTCCTTTTCGCTTCATCGCTTCGTTCTGCTTTCATTACTCATATTCGGATCTTTGGTCCTTCTTTTGGCCCCCTTTGCTTGATATTCTTTAATTTCGAACTTTAAGCCTAACGTCAATTCCAGCTTGGATACAAGTTGAGATTCAAACTTCAATCACTGTTCTCTTCTCTTGTAGAAACTTCTCCCCACGTTGTTACTCACGTTGTCAGAAGGTGAATCTGATCTCGAAGTAATGACAAGCTGACAATTCCCTTTAAGGTGTGGTTTTCCGAGGTTGTCGCTCAAATTCGCATACTATACAAGCTTAGCGTACTTGCTTCCAAACAGAGTTTTCTCGCAGTGTGCCTTCTTAGAATCGGTTCTTTACGTCCATGATTTTCCAACTGGCTTTCTGTCTGGTAAGCTGAAAATTGATGGTCCTAGGCATAGGAAAACCGATCCTGATTGTTTCGAAAGATCATATTTCAGTTATCCCATGTACTACATATACTAGCACAAATATTATGCATTTCTAATGAAATGTTTGTTTTTTACCATGCTGAAGACCTACTGTAATCCGCTCAATATTGCTACTCATTCTTAAGAATCACTTATCTCATTGACATAATTCTGCCTCTCTCAAATGCATGCCTACTCCACCAACTTACCAGCATACCGATTTTCCATTTATGCAGTTTTTTCATACTTTAGAAGTTGATTTATCATCAAAAGTAATCTTCGGACTCTTTCTTGAATTACCGATTTACCTTTATGTTCGTGGATTCGATTTATACGTTTCTCTGATTTGAACGAGGAGGGGAACACATTTGTGGTAACTCCTCCACGAAAATCGCGTCGCGCTCGCGGCATCCGTTCGTGCGCAATCGTGCGCTGTGGAGGGAAAGGTTTGAATTTCCAAAGAAGGGTACGGTAGTCACCGCGGAATCATTGTCGGTTGCATTGGGAACTCGGGAGGAAGTGCTGCCACCCAGAGCAGTTGTACTGGTTTGCGTTTTGTATCCTCTTGAACGGGCCAGAAATCAACTATATGTATGACATGGAGGATTGGATCTCAGGATTAGTTGAGTGTTAATCGTTCCTCTCTCCGTTTTCCAGTCTGATCTATATATGTAAGTGTTACAGGAAGGTAATTTTAGCAGCTACTTCCAACAAATGAAAATTTTCTACATCGAGTCGCTGATCCAGGCGAGCTCAATTATGTTGCCCCCTTGAGTTGATAGTTCCGTGAATCTGGTTCTCATAGTATGTCAGTAAATCCTGAAGGAGCAGGCACTGCGAAATGTTCATTTTTCACTTTTTGGAGATAAGCCCTATTCATTGTAGTTCAGAAAGGCCAGTTAAATGGTTCGACGTAGTCCTTGAGGGATAAAAAACTGAGCAGAGACTCTTGGAGCTTCCTCGAGTATCACCCAAATCACCTCTCCTTCCGCCATCAATTCTACATACAGACGGGCCTCCTTCTGTTCGTCGCTCGGCATCCTAACGAATCCTTTTTGGACGTTGAGCAGTAAGCCAATAGATTCAGCCTGCTGATAACTTAAAAACAAGTTTTTATAATTTCTGAATGCAATGTGAAGTCATGGAGCATTTCAGGGTCGATAATGCAGTAAATAAGTAAATAAAGAAATAGATAAATAATAAACAAATTGAGATTAAGGAGGTGATCGGTTTGCAATGGAAAAGCTGTCACTTAGTCTCATCATTTCCTCATCATCTTGTATCAATTTAGCTTTGGAAAATGTTTTGTATTCTGTCGCATTTTCAGTGCAAACGCATTTGTCGATCCATTCGAAGAAGAGGAACGTAGATCTCGTACGGAAATGTGGGTGGAATCAACATCACCCGGTTATGCCAGTGACGATGATCCTAAAAAGGCTTCAGTTGCAGAATCAGACGAGTCTGTACCGATGCCCGAGGTAATCAAGACATTGGGATTTTTAGTTGAGATTCCCTACATTCTTACCCTTCACGACTTACCAGTCAGAGCAGTTGATTCCGATAGCCTCCCAGTTGATAATGGATTTTGAAATAAATTCCAGTGATTGGCTCATACTTTTTAGTTTTTGATCTGATTTCTCTGATAAATTTCGAAGTCGCTTTTAGGTTAAGGTCTCGGCATGTTCCGAGAAAAGCGCAAGTGCCAGTCCACCCGGTAACACAACCACTTCGACAACGGGCGGTGATGAGGAACTGCCGACTTCCGTCCAAATTCAGATCAATGACGAGGTTTTCTCAAATTCGAGTGTCAGTGAAGGCTCAGAGAAAGCCTCGTTCTAGTATCTCAATTAATGCTTGTAATGATTGCTTTCAGAAGCCAAAAGGTGAGATGGATCGAATGGATTCTTTGGCCACTTCGGAAAAAAGTGATGCAAATTCACTGGTCAGCTCAGATCTGGACAAAGCGAGCCTCGTTAAATTTAGATTTAACTGCAATCTTCATCAAGCCAGAGAAGATGCGAAGAAAGAGGTTAGCTATGAGAATTGTTCTGCAAATCTCAAGAGGTGATTACGCCATGCGTTTAAATTGCATCTGGTGTAGAAGGTGAAGGCGGGTAGTGTTGGTGAAATTCTATTCATGCTCTTTGCTGTTTTTGATCGTTTCCTTCACCAACGCCTATGGGAAACTCGTGTCTTGGATGAACTCGGATGGAACAGGATCCCATAGGGCGATATTGTAGTTGAACGTGGTGTTAGTACCCAGCACAAGGCCCAGAGTAGAATCCTTGAACGGACCTAACCAGGCATTCCATGATTTTGGAATCGTGGAATTAGCTCCAGGTACACTGTTTTGAATTAATAAAAAAGGCCGGCTCGTATATCATACTGCGCCATGCGTTGGACTGCCATTCAGAATCGCATTGCCTTTTGGTTGCATAATAAACCCATACAATACCGCAGCACGCCATATAATGAGCTTATTATGCAAGCGAAAAGCAACATGAATGACAGTCAGGTGCATGGCGCATTCCGTGGAAGAAGTGGCTAACGTAGAACTCCTTATCTCAACCTTCTGAATTTTCTAGGTTTTTTTAAAAATTTCACGAGCAAGTGTGATGTTATAGAAGATGTTTTCAGGTCGATATGGAGAACTTCGATCGATTCTGGCGCCATCTCTACAACAAATCCGAGCCGAGCAAATCTGAAGAGTCCAAAAAGAAAGAACGCGAAGAGAAGCAGGAAGAGCGCAAAACAACTCGTCGTCGTGCTCGAACTCCAACGCCATCCATCGAACGAGTGGTGCTCTACTACACGACGGACCGCCGGATATCGCTAACACCGACGGCCTCGTCCATATCGCCATCACCGGAGCCTAACTCGCAACGTTCCTTCACTTTCGACTCTGGCAGACACCTATTCATTCAGACGAACAAACCATCGATGACTTCTCAAGATTCCGTGTCCTCAGAGCCATTAGGCGACAAGGTGTCACCGGTTGTCGCTCAGAAATCTCCCCTAGGTCGACAGGGCTCCACTTTGTCGGAACCAACACTCGGGAATTCGGTAGCACAGACTACCCTTCGAAGACTTCCACTAACTGAGCAAGATTCCATGTCATCAGAGCCTATTGGAGATATTGTGATCCCCGTCGCTAATCGTCCTCCAAGTGGCTCCAAACGCGTGAGATGCAAGGCTTTCGGTCGCGGCATTGTGATTGAAGAATCAGAAGAAACCTCATCGGACAAGATAGAAGAAGCGATTCTTGACTCAAAGGTGAGCGTATTTTCCATTTTGGAGCGCAAACAGCCAGAATATCAGTATTCGAGATTCCTGTCTTTTTTGTGAATGTCTTACCTCTAAATTTGCTTCCTATCCAGGAGGAAACAGAAACCTTCGTATCGAATGGCGATATGGAAAATGGAGTTGATAGTCCATCGGAAGGCAACATATTTTTCAAACTGGACGAGCTGTCTGGGAGTGAATCAGAAGAGGGACGAGTGGATGTGAACCACGCATATGGTGAGAACTTCCTTTCTGAACTCAGTCAATTTTATGAATGCCTTCTTTCTGCCCATCTTTTTCTGCCGCTATTTGAGCGCCAATGCTGCCCATCTATGTGTAGTCGCGCTCTGACCATACCTTACATTTCCGCTTTGTTGAAGAAGTTGCTATGACTCACTTCCCTGGCCTGAACGGCTGATTTAGTAAACATCTTAGAGAAGCTCCGGTGTAGACAGCTTCACCCTCGCTTGTTTCCGCTCCCTTATTGTTGCGTAGGTAACTATACAAGAATCCTGGTACGTATCACACAATCATACGCTTGCCTACACGAACGCCCTAATGGTTCTAAAATAAGAAATCATGTTTGTACATAGAAAGAATGTGAATGAAAGTGGTTCGCTACAGACAATCCCGACAATGAGTTGAATCGCCTCCCCGACGCCCTTGCCATGGTCTGGGCCGAAAATGTGTTCCGCGAGGGATCCACAGGGTTTTGTCGATTAGCAGTTTTTTTTTCGTAGAATGCATTTCTTTGACAATATGTGCGGCTTTCTCCCTTAAAAAACCTACCCATAAAGGAGGTTACCATGTAGGTTACCAAGCGGATACCTATTTGCTGGTAGTGATAAGATGCCGCCTTATCGAATCTTTCTTAGTTGCGGCCCTGTTAGATGGGATGGACACAGGGTCTCTTATATGTATGAAGCTCTACTGCGTGTTCGCCTTGCCAGGTTTCCCCAACCCTTCTCCCCGCTCTCCCCTAACCTCCCAATCCCACTCTGTTCTCTAGCCTATTTCGTGATGTAGAATCTACCCTCGTCGCAAAACTCGGCCATATTGAAGATTAGATAAAGCATCATAGTCAGGGTGCTCATAGTGATGTCATTGATCTCTAAACAGTGGATATATGATGCTAATCCCACGGTTTACGGTAGGTTTATGATGTACATCTTAAGGAGAATTGCTGTATTGTTTTAATCGCCTTATGAAAAAACTTCCTGATGCTGTGATGAAATAACAAGCGAACATACGATGTCTCTAAGTAGCTGACCCTCACCATCCACGATTTGAATCTATTGCTCGTGCTCCTGTGTGTCACGGCGATGTGCTGAGCACAACTAAAGGAAGGAGCTAGTTGACATCATCCAGCAAGATAGACAAGATAGGTAAACAAGACACACTCAGCTGGACCATCCAGTAGCGATCTGTAATCTAAGCTGTATGATCAGATAATCCCTTCTCCTAGAAAGTAGTAGGTGGGTAAACGATAATTGTAATTTATAAACGTCATATAACGTCATGGTAAGGTAATCTCCACGAGATTCGCAGTTTTCTCAACTCAAGACGGCTTAAGAAACGATTTGCTTTATGATGTCATAATAAACACGCATGTGTTTACTTTTGTTCCCGAGAAAAGTGATGTGATCTCGATATGTATGTCACGGCAATGTATCCACTTGGCTGTTGTAGTGTATACATTGGGTGAATAGACGAAAATTTTATCGATATCAGCAACCTTCAAGAGTTTCAAATGAAGCGCTCATGATATGAGAGTCAAAGGAATGGGATCCGCATAGATCCATCCGTCACTTATCCTAGGATAGATGATAAAGTGTCATGGGGTCAGTTGATTTGCTTTTTGGGATGCAACCCCCATCCTGCTTTCATTCAGGATCGTAGTGGAGTTTCCTATGTGTTCTTGACTTATACAATGACTTGCGGTGGCCAGCCGATTTCAAAACCTGGACCTGAACCCTATCAGCTGAGTATGGTGAAAACCGGACGACTCACAGGGATGGGTGGCTCAGTTAGTCTGGACGAGTATCGATCCGGATTCGATATCAAAGTTGGCCCCAGTCCTCTCTGAAAGATAAAAAGATGACCTAAAGATAATCGGCAAGTCGATTTTAACTTTTGACAGTCTTGGATGACAAGCAGTGTCATAGCAAAGCTATTTATGGTGGGCAGAAGTGTTAATACATAAGGAGTGCGGGCTTGCTGGATCATGTCCTGTACAGATTCCCATGGAGATGCACTTAGCCCGTGACCGCGACGATTCCATCTGAAGCTGGTAAGCTTGCTAATCGCTTATCTACGTCAAAATAGCTTCGAAGCACTTTCTAATCTCATGCGTGATACGTATTTATATCCGTAATACGTTCCATACACGGCTTATATCCTTGGGAGGAATACTAGCTATAGATAGAATAAGCATATAGTGGCAGATTACTGTTTTCGCAAAGGGAATAACATTTCCGAATGGCTGATCATTAAGCGGAGGCTTCTTCGGTAATGAATTTGTGTTATTCTGTCGGACGTACGTCATAAAAATGGAGTTGTTCCCTATGTAAATACCGTTCCATCCGTTGGGATGACCACGTTAGAAGGTGTGTCAAAAACAGAGATCTTGGCTGGAACCTATCGCACCCTCACCTCAGCCTACCCAGGCGTAATCCTTATGGTCAGTTGATCTGAATAAAACCGAATTGTTTGGGAATCAATTTGATCGAATGAATAAGTAGAACTATGCGAAAGAAACCTGAATTCTACTATAATAAAAGATAACTTTTCAAACACATCGGATGGATTTGACAGTTACTGATGCAAGTGGACAGGGTTTGGTGTGTTCAGTGAGCAAATTTCTCTTTTTCCGATGGAATTTTTGTTGATTTGATATTCAAAGTTTGGGAACCTAAACTGAAGATCGAAGTTTAGTGTTTCGCTCACATTAGGAATGATTCCAAAAAAACAGTAAGGTTCAGAAGGTTCAAATAAGGTCTGCTTCTATCAAACCAGCGGGTTGAGGTGGTACCAACTAAGCCTTTTGTCGGTCTGGGGTCGCTTATTTGATAGCGGGCTCATCTTGGAATCTAAAGCATTGGCTTGTATTATACATCGGCTGTTCACGGTGACTCGTTGTATTGGCCTCATTCTCATTCAATATACCCCTTCGATTCTGATGGAATTTGAATGGGAGTGCATCCTGAAATAGCTAAGACTTCATCCTATAACTTTCATACTTCATCAAAGTGATACTCCTTGTCACACGTCTTCCTACTGATCGAGGTAAGACTTTTCTGAAGGGACCCGTTACTTTCCATGTACGACAGTTGCCGTTGTAAGACAGAAGTGACGTTCAGAGCATAGTTACTCAATTTCTATGGAGAAAGGGTGTTATGTTTTTATCACCTGCTCCAGGAGTCATACGTCAGTAATACCATTGGCGTCAAGCATGGCATCCCTGAAAAATTGAAAAATTGCTTCCTGCTTATGGCCTCTCACCTGTGCCTCTAAATTTCACTCCAAGCCGCGATCCCCCTGCAATACTTTCCAGGAACCCTCAGCGTTCAGTGTCGATCAGTTTGCTGGATTCTCACATGATACCTCAAATAACTTAGGTAGAGTACTACAGGAAAAATTCTCAAAGCTGGTCAAGTTGTTGCCAATGCGTTCCATTAGCAGCTCTCGCGAAACTTAATTTACTCGAGAGAATGAGACCCTTTTCTGTAGGAATGCCATTTCACAAGCCAAACCATGCTAATGTTCATACACCAATCGACTTTCCATCAATCTCGTTGTGGTTAACCTCGATATTTGCGAGTCAGCCTAAGAAATTGATATAAAATTTATCATCTGACGTTCCGACAGAACCGTCATCTTCTTCGGAGCCTTAAGAAAGATGGACAGAAGAAGCCGATTTCCTCGAAACGTCAGTCGATAAATTTCTTATCAGCCTTGGAGGCTAAGTCGAAAAACAAGGAAAACGACATTAATAATGCATCGCCTAGCATAACGGTAGCAACTGAGAAGTAATATCTCCACTAACTAACCATAGGAACGACCCACGCTCATATTACCAACGTAGGGTTTGAGCTAAGGTTTTGTGCTCTCGATGAAATTATCAGCCCCTAAAGGAGACGGAAAGGTTGGAACATACGGCTAAAACGTAAACAAAGCTTCCATCTAGCAACTTCGTCCGACATTGGGGATTATCATGACTTACAACTTGCTATCGCTTGCAGGCTATCAAACAGGAAGTATTAGGAGTAGTCTATTTTTATTCTTCTGATCCGGTCTTTGCTGTATTGTAGATTTCTGAACGACGGATACGTTATGCGGTGAAAAGGGTAACTAGCTAATTTACGGATTTCTTTGAATAGGCAAAAATAGCTTCCTCTGACGGTGATATCCGCTTGTGTCTTGGGAGGGCGCCATAAATTTGTTATCGAAAAAGGCATTAATTTTCTTCAATTTATCAAATTGTCCACACATCCCACACCACTAATCCGTCGGGCGCTACGTACGTGTGCTACATCATCAGGGAATGATGTCGAGCTGTGCAAGGAAGCACTTGTTGTTTCCTGTTGTCCTGTTGGTAATGGAGTAAACAGAAATTGGTGTTACTATAATGTTTACAATCTTAAAAGCTTTTTGATCGTCCAGTGATATCTATGGAACTTCTAGAAATCAGAAGGGAGAACTACTTAGCAGCAAGTCCAAGTCCTGTCGCTTCACTACTTTTCGAATGAGTGTCCGGAATGAGAGGGCGATTCTTGACGGTACATACAGCCATTCAGTATTACCACTGGAAAAGTAACAGTTTAGACCCAATGGTCCTGCATGCATCCTATCAGCTTCCTTTGCTTTTAGGTTTTTGAGCTCACTATTTGTTCTTGGATTCATGTCCTTATCACTTGCGAGGGTGCAGTCGGCAGTATAAAAGCAAAGGAAGAAGTAGATGAATAAGTAATTAATATTGATATCTTTCGTTATTTATGAGGTTCATAGTCTAAGTGTTCATAGTATTCAGACCTAAATACAATTGGAAGAGGGCGAAGTTTATGGCCAATCGGGATTTCAAAGGCAGTGGGCACGATTAGGCAGATGTGTCTTTGATTCGAACAGCTGGGTAGTGATGGGGAGATCACCGGTCCAAAAAGACAGTTACTGACGTTTTCGCAGCAAGAAGTATTCAGATTGGAAGATTGGAGCGCAATAGGTTAGGAAATTGAGTGAGCTTGAGGTTGCTCCGCCCCTTTGCGTTTGCCCCGCCCCCAATGAATTGTTTGCAGCGTGGCAGGTAATGCTTCCACTGATCTGTTCTGCTCCTTCTTAACTATCAGGCAATATGAGGCTTTTTTATCTGTTCTTGATCAAAGAGAAATGCTAAGAAGTGTGCGACTAGAACCTGTGTTCACTAAACCTCACACCCTCTTTTCTGAACATATCCTTTTATAGAAATGAAGTTGTCGACGTCATTGACACCCGAGAAACGGCTTATAGATCAGTCAACGTCCACGGCAGATCTTAGCGACGTCATCTGTCGCCAAGGGCGGAGCGATGGAGCCAATGCCTATAAAAGAGAACAAAGTGATAAATCTACCGTTACTACGCCGTTAATGGACGACAAAGAACAGTCTACAATAAAGGAAATGCAAGATCAAGCTACATCTACATCTGGTTCACCTCCACCACCTGCTGTAGTTTTGGAAGATGCTCCAGAAACCGAAAGCTCAATTCCGGACTTTAAAGAACAGTGAGTTATCCGTGTTTTTTATGCATTTTTCTCTTTTTTGGTGCTTTTTTTCACAAAATTCAGAGCGTGATTTCTTAGAACAAGTTATTGTTTATTCTGTTTGCCTCGGGTCCTGGAGTCTAAGCTGTTCCGGGCGAAAAGCCCACGCAAGACTTGATGAAAAAATCTCTCTGACGCTCCTCTCATTTCCCGAGGACTTCCTATTTTTTGGTTGAGGTCTGGCTGTTCCTATAGTATTGGACCTAACCGGAGTTTCGGGAGTTTCGCGAAAACTCCGGAGTAGAGTTTGATGCTGAAAAGGCGTCTCTTTCTGGAGGTTATCGGTCGGTAGTTGGATTGAGTCCCTGGGGATTCAATTTTTTCCATCAGTTAGAAAAAAAAAGACGTCCCGAGCCGTTGAAAAACGATCTTCCTGTCATTTTTACTGCGTTTTGAGGAAACGAACGACAATTTTGTTCAAATCGGGCTCTCCTAGAAGGAGCGCATTCATTTATCCCTGCTCTCTTCTGAAAGATCCCAACTTTCAGCAGTGCTGATATCTCCACTGACTTTCATACATTACAATTCAACCCCAGAGAATTTAAAGCCACTCTCCCTCCGCTCAAGAGCTGTTCTCCTACCTCGTACTGCACCTTCGAGTTCTTTTGGTTTTTCTTCTTTCTTTTCTTCAGACAATTAATTCGTAAAAAATCGGAGGAATTTGTAATCCTAGTGAGATAAACAAGGAAAAATCCATTTTGCTGCCCATCTTTGGTATGGAAATGATCCTTGAAGCAGCGCATCTCATCCATCTCGGAAGCCGAATTATAGAGATAAGGAAAATGTTTGATGAAGTCAGAGTCAATCTGAGAATAAATGTGGCAGAGCTTGAAGCTAAAAGCTTGTTCGGGAGCATCTAAGAAAAGGCTGAGTCTGAATAACTGGATTTTTTCAGCGTAATTGGGATGAAATATGCGAGCCCGGGAAGCTCTGGAATTTCCTGGAAAGCAGCAGAACTAATGGGGGCCTATTTTGTGTTTAAAATATGTCTTGCCATGCTTCTTTAACGAAAAAGGCCGCTCTGAAAATTCTCACCACATCACCTGTATCACCTGTCGTCGCGTTGATCATCGATTTGCTCGAGCGGCTTAGCTATTGGTAGGATCCTCGAAAAGTTTTGGTTCAGCGTGGAAATGGAGGGTTGTACCATAAATAGCCAGAAATCGTTCCCGGAGAGAAGTGAGAAACCCAGGAGATCCTTTTATTCGCAAATTGCCACGGGTTCGCGTGGAATGTGGGTTTTTTCCCTAATTACATGGTGTGGGTATTGGCAATGACAGCAGAGGATAAAGTCCCTGCAAGGCCTTGTAAATATTCACGTCCATGTATAACCAACCACACAAGCGTTTTTAAATTCCCTGATATCATTGGAATCGATGAAGCGAACCGTTTTTGCTGTCCCCCGTCACATGCCATACGTTCATTGTGTAAAAGCCGAGCTCATTCGTTATATAGTTTACTTTGCAGACTATCCGACATAGATACGTCATCATTGGAAGATCTATTGGCAATGGACACTCGCCCAAACTCGTCCAATCGTAAATCGGTATCGTTCAGTGACTTTGTGAGTTCTACAGTCTACCAGTAGCTTTTTCTGAATTGACGACGTCATTTGGAAGTTTTTTTCAGATCGATGTCGAAATTGTATCACCCGAGCCGCAAAAGAAAAGCCCATCACCCGAATTCCGTAATTTCACCGTAAAACCAATTCTAAAGAAGGATCTCAAGCAAACCGAAAGGTACTTTTGAAATTATCAAGACTCCTAGGTCGCTGAAACTCCATATTTCCAAGAGTTAGAGAAAGTCTTTATCCATTTTTTCAATGATCGCTGGAAATCGGTGTTTTCGCCTTTTTTTTGGAGTGCGCCATGCGTTCAACTTCTTTTCAGTATCATTCTAGTAGTTGAGGGCGGGTTCAGCCCACAATGGTCCAATCAGTGGTTTTTTCAAGATTTGTTTATGGTCTAGTGGCGCACTCCGGAAAAAGACTCGAAGGTGATAGTGATGGAATGGAACTGGCAGATTAGGGTGGAATCTGATCGCAGAGCTATGCAAGCCGTAGCAATACGCGAGGTGTCCGTGGGTCTCCTTCGCCGCCAGATGAGGATGACCTCTACAAAAATAAGTTGTTGAATGAGGAGAAGAGTGGGATACTCTTGAAGCTCGAAACCAGCTTGGTCAACATAGCAATAATGTTTTCCCAGTTCCTTTGCATACCTCAAAGTTTAGGTGGTATCAAGTGGCGCACTATGCATAAGCATGGTTAGGGGAACGAATCCCGAATTCTGCCCTAGCCGGCCAACCCGTCATTCCTTTTAGGCGTACCGAATAGTGAGGGTAAAAGACTGAGTAAAAGTCAAATGCCGCTACGATTCTACGATTCTGAATGGAAGTCGAATGCGGGGGCGCATCCCAAGGGAGGAATTTAACAGCTTTGAAGACTATCCATTGTTCTTCAAATACTGAAGATGAGGCATTATATGAGGTAATTTCTCATGCCTCAATTCTTGTTAGTTTGGTTTCGTTGCCTCTTCGATGGCTCCCTGACAAGTGCATTCAATTATACAAATGGGGATTTCTTCAGCAGAACAGTAGTTAAGCCCCTGTTAGACTCAGGCACGTGGGCACGTGGCAGCAGGGCGAATCATGCGATTGATAAGTGGAATACCTTTTTTTATATAAAGTTTTCTATAATGGGATCAGTTGTTGCGCAACCTGGCGTAAAGCTAAGATTAATCTGGTAGCACTTTCGATCGTATCTATTCCTTTTGCTTGACGCACGAAGCCATTTGGGGATTGGCTTTGAGATTTTCTCCTAAAAATTCTAATCATAACATGATTTTGAAATGGCATAGAAAATAATCTTTCCGAGCAGAGATTATCGTTAAGGCGGCCCACTTCAGCTTCCGTCACTGGTAAATCGGGACACAGATCCTGTTCCCAGAGATGGGGGAGGGATTTTATTTTGCAGCGATATGTTGATGAAGTGAGGGTCTGCAGAGGTGGTGCCGAGTTTGCTCGGTTGTGAATGGGCCAACGGTTGGCGTAGAGAACTTCGTTCGGAATCTGCTGCGCGATCAGAAATACCCAGTCTTTTTCCGTCTTGATTGAGTGAGTGGAACACCATGATGAAATATATCGGAAAGGGCAATTGGAATTGAGCAGCAAATTGGCCATGTTTGAGCCATGCATGTGTCGCTCCATGAGTAAGTCATAGAGTCGATTGAATGAGATATACAAAGTGTTTTCGAAGCATCCGTATGTCCAAATCGAATTGTGCTTCCTCACTTTGACTTAAATACCTCTGAAAACTCATATTACATTGTCTTGCGGTTATCATTCAGTCACCTTCAATATCCACGAAGTAAGGTGGTGTACTTATGCTAATTATTATCTATGACTTCAGTATGCGACGACTGTTGGACTACGCAGCCGAGCGACTTTACAAAGACCTTCTGATGCTCGTAGAAGAACGTGATCGATCGATACATGCCCTTGAACTAACCCCAGAAGAAGATGATCATGCCCTGTCAACACAGACCTGCATTTTTCAAAAGGTGATTCTAAGTGGTTATTGCGAGGACTAAACAAAACGTATTGGGTAGAATTTACTCATTTGAGTTCTGCTCCATTTGATGTGCTGAAAATCTGGATAGCCTGGAATTCTGCATTTTTATCTATATTTATTATTATTTTCATATATTTCCGCTGTTTTCAGAGGTATCGTGACAGACTCTTGGAAAACAAGCTCACCCTCGACAAACGAATTGATCAGGTAAGAATTCACGATATTGTAAAAATATCTTTCAATAGCAATGGTTACTTTGAACATGGACGCGCGGCACGTGGGCGGTATCTGTGAGCTTCTCACCAGGCTCACAAGTCACGCCCACACTCTCAGCGTTACCTAAGAATTCCCATAAAGTATCATGCACTTGCTTTTTATTATGTAAGGTAGAACCATAGCGGGCGTGTATCAGATACGCCGTTAACACCATCAGTGGTAAAAACTGATAACTTATGAGCCTATCGAGAAGTATTAGGGCAGTAGTGACTACTCCTCTGTCAGCTTTACTATAATAATTCATCCCAGTAATTGAGCACCCCATTTGTTTGCTATCACACATGGGGCGCTGGTTAAGTTCACGTTGCCGACAGGTCGCGAAAATGCAAGTTAGCCCTGTGCGTGGCGTGATTCAAAAGAATTGTGTATCACTCAGATTTTATTGTATAAATTTTGACTATCTGGCACGAAGTCTTGAAGAGAATCATATTTTGTAATACTTTACAATACTTGTGTAACTTTTAGGTTTGGCAGAAGCTGAAAGATATGGCAGTTGACGGCCAAATTGGACAATTCGTCTACGGTGTACGACATAGCTCAGAGTTAACGTTAAATGTCAAAAGACGAGTGAACTTACGAAGAGAATCATTACCGGTCAGATTTTCTGAGATTTTTTGATATTTCCTCCCTTAGTGGACTTGAAATTAGAGGGTCCATTTAGTTTCCGGTCCCGTCTATATAGGAGACCTTGAAGTTTTCTAACTAACTATTGAAGGGAAAGTGGATTCTGTGTATATGTCTATGTTCTATAAGATCCTCACAATAAAGCTCATTCGGTTCTCCCAAGTATGAAATACGGCATGGGCATGGGCAAGTTTGTCGTTGAAGTTATCGAAAATCGGAAAGTGGGCTTCTCCCTCACTGAACTAGCATTCTTTTGTTGAAGTTCAGGCTGCAATAAGTGAAATAAATCTGCTTATCTTCCTGAAATTAACTTATTAATATTCCTCATCTGGGCGCGGAAGATTCCCAGAATTCGCCCCACTTTCTAAACGGCTCGTTGGTAGGGTATCACGGAGAAAGTTAGGACCTAACGTCTCTCCAAGCAAAAGGCCTTATCCTGTAGTCCGAGACCGCCGCTATAGGAATTCTTTGCCTTTTAACAGGCCCTAAGCGCCAACCAAGGAAGCTTCACCAGGTGCCATACTCGTTGGGTAGAATAAAAGTACTGGCCTGTTCATCGGCTGATCACTAAAACCCATTGTTTATGCCGCATACGCATGCAAATGCTGTTAGAATTCTGAATGGAAATCGAATGCCAGGCACATCCTTAAATGAGAATGATCACCTCTAAGCGGAGTCTCATACGTCTATTTTGCTGCTTCCTCTCTGAATAGTTTACTTTTCAGTTACCGAGGAAGACCCGCAGCGATATCGAAATGGTGTGCGATCTATCGCGACGACTATCCCTCGTACGTGAACAGCTCAAGCATAAAGACCCATTGGAGGAGTCAAGTCTCTCAATGGAGAACATGCTATCAGCAGTATCACGTATTATCAATGGAAGTAATGGCAAAGCCACCTGTTAGAGGAGGAAGGGAACTTCCCCGTTCGTCAGATCGCCTTTTGATCGAATTTCAATTGCTCTCCTATGTACTGTCGATAATATCTCCTGTGGAGTGTATGAATTGAGGAGACGGAAAGAAAAAAAAAACAGCTCAGTATTCTGCAAAGGCTGCACGTTTTTCGCCCGAACACCGCCCGTTTTTTATCGTCTACAGATTTAATCATAAACTTGTTGTCCTTCATGCTTCCTTATCGAAATTCGTTATGGATTTTGCTTTTTTTATGAATCGTAACTGAACTGACAGAGGATCATCATAGTTGTAGAGTTTATCTGATACTTTGACGTATTGTTTTCTGATATTTTGGATATTTGCTTTATTTTTAGACCCGTGGCCGACCTTGGAACTAGTTTTCTTCACAACTTTCTTGTACTTTCTGATTCATGAACGCTCAATTTGATATTTTTAGCCGACGGAATCGGCGGTCACCGCCCTTTTCCCTAAGAATAACTACGATCTCGTAACTTTAGTAGTTTATACCTGCTCTACTTATTCATTCATTCGTGTAGTCTGTGATTTTGCTACAAATTGGGTCATCTGACATGTGAAAAATTTGATCATTTGAGCGGGTTTACTCCAAGACAATTTTATAACACTCGTCGAATAAAGCCTTATTTTTTATCTTTATTCCGCTTTGTACATTAAAACACGAAAATAATCTAGCTAGCGGCCGCTGGTGCCGATTGCTGTAGTGCGGCATCAACGGCTGGGGCAGAATCACCCTCGACTTTTTCAGGCTCAGCGGCGACTGTATGAGCTTCGGCTGGAACTGGAGCAGATTCCGTAGCTGGAGCTTCAGTAACTGCAGGTTCGGGTGCATGGTGAGTTTCTTCGTGATGTTCAGCTGATTCTTGAGCAGCTGGCGCAGATTCAGCGTGTTGTTCAACATGTGCGTCTGGGGCTGGAGCGGTTTCGGCATGAGCTTCGGCGGCGGGAGCGGATTCAGTGTGGGTTTCGGTGGGAGCATCATGAGGAGCTTCAGATTGAGGGGCGGATTCAGGAGCAGCCTCTGTTTGAGCTACGGTTTGCTTTTCAACGTGCTCTTCTTGTTGAGCTTCAGCAGCTGGAGCAGCCTCTGTGTGAGCTTCAGCTGGCGCAGCTTCAGCGTGGGATTCTGGAGCAGCCTGGGCTTGAGGTTCGGTATGAGCTTCCTGTGAGGCCTCTGTTGCTGGCGATGGAGCAGATTCGGCATGGGACTCTGGTGCAGCTTCGGCTTGGGGTTCGGCATGAGCTTCCTGTGAGGCTTCTGCTGCTGGCGCTGGAGCAGCTTCGGCTTGAGGTTCGGCATGAGCTTCCTGTGAGGCTTCTGCTGCTGGCGCTGGAGCAGCTTCGGTTTGATGTTCGGCGTGAGCCTCCTGTGAGGCTTCCGCTGCTGGTGCCGGAGCAGCTTCGGCATGGGGTTCTGGGGCGGCTTCGGCATGAGTTTCGGTGTGAGCTTCCTGTGAGGCTTCCGCTGCTGGAGCTGGAGCAGCTTCGGCATGGGACTCTGGAGCAGCTTCGGCATGAGTTTCGGTGTGAGCTTCCTGTGATGATTCTGCTGCTGGGGCTGGAGCAGCTTCAGCATGGGATTCTGGGACGGCTTCGGCTTGAGGTTCGGCGTGAGCTTGGGCTTCTTGTGCAGGGGCGGATTCTCCTGTTGAAGGAGCTTCGGCATGGGATTCTGGGGCGGTCTCGGCTTGGGCTTCAGTGTGAGCTTCCTGAGAGGCTTCTGCTTCTGGTGCAGGAGCAGCTTCCGCATGGGATTCTGGAGCTGCCTCTGCTTGGGGTTCGGCTGGTTGTGCTGGGGCAGATTCTCCTGTTGAAGGAGCTTCGGCATGGGATTCTGGGGCGGTCTCGGCTTGGGCTTCAGTGTGAGCTTCCTGAGAGGCTTCTGCTGCTGCTGCTGGAGCAGCTTCGGCATGGGATTCTGGAGCTGCCTCTGCTTGGGGTTCGGCTGGTTGTGCTGGGGCAGATTCTCCTGTTGAAGGAGCTTCGGCATGGGATTCTGGGGAGCTCTCGGCCTGAGAGGGTTCTGCTGCTGGTGCTGGAGCAGCTTCAGCCTGGGATTCTTGGGCGACCTCGGCGTGAACTTCAGGTGCTGCTTCTGCAGCAGGAGTAGCTTCTTCTTTGTGGGCTTCTGGGGCAGATTCGGACTGTTGAGCTTCAACATGCGTTTCAGCTGCCGGTGCTTCGGCAGCCGGTGCTGATTCGTTTGAAGCAGCACAAGTTGGAGTTACTTCTTCTTTGTGGCACTCTGGCTCAACAGAGGGAGCTTCTGTGTGGGAATCTTGGGGTTTTGCGTGAGCTTCAGCATGAGTTTCTGCGGCCGGCGCGGCTTCCTCTTTAGCAGCAGCTTCTGGAGTGGCCTCTGGCGCTGGGGCTTGGGCAGCAGCTTCAGCTGCTTCTTGCTGGTCGTGCTGGCCCACATCGGGAGCAGTCGTTGTCGGTGCAGATTCCTCCTTGTGACATTCAGGTTCAGCGGCAGCGGCGGGCTCTGCAAAAAGAGTAATGCATTCAAATCATAATGGTTTGAAAAGTAAATGGTTGGTTGGTAAGGGAATGTTAAGATTGTTTCGTCACGGCAGTCTTAAGCGTTGCATACAGTATGACCTCAAACATGATCTAATACATCCTAATAACTGGTTAACTATACTATGTTGAGGAGGGAGAGGAGAAAAATTGATTTGAATAACCACTCAGACAAAGCACAGAAACACGTTTTTCACCTTCTCTCCGTACACGAATAAGAATTCGGGGCCGACCTAGTGGCCTGCACAGCACCACCTCGCCTTCTTCTTCGCTGTCTATATGACCTTGTGTAAACAAGGAATTTCGGAACTTCCCCGATTAAAGCCTACTTCAATAAATCGCAACTGTGACAAAAATGAAAACTACTCACCAGATGCATGTTCAGATGGAGCAGATGGTTCAGCATGGGTCTCCGTCGCTGGAGTTGTTGTGGCTTCCGACGGGGCAGATTCAGCGGCAGCAGCTTCAGCATGGGATTCTGTAGCGGGAGCTTCAGCATGGGATTCCGGAGCGGGAGCTTGAGCAGCGTGATCACCGTCGGCTACGGGAGCTTCGGCTGGAGCAGATTCGCGAGCAGATTCGGGAGCGGGAGCGGGGATGGCATTGGGAACGGATTCAGTTGTAGCTTTCGGTACATCTTCAGCTGGAGCTGCAGTGGGAGCATTGTCGGCCGCTTGGTCTGCCATTGTCGACGGGTTATGCGGGTGATTCGGCTCGATCGGAAGGCGTGGTTCAAATGCGTGGGCGTGTCCGGCTACCACATGACGCACCTATTCGGAACGCCTTCCACGTGGCCACGCCTCATCGAAATGGTCTGCTCGGTTTTGTTCGCTCAAAGAGAGGAGAGATTTTTGAGTCTACCTCATGACATGGAGGATCCTGAGAAAGCGTACAGAGACAGACAGACGTGCAGATGGAGTGAGATATGCTTCCAATGATTTCAGTGTAGGGAGTACTCGTGCCTGTCAGTTTCGGGAGTGCTCCTAGGACACTTAAACAACTCCTTAAACGTCCTGAATCGCCAGAAAAAGTCTACTGGCTGGAGATAGAATGACGTCATAGTCTGTTCAGGAAGTTTTGTGGACGTATCGAAGTTAGTGGTTGAAGCAGTCATAGTGAGATTTCAATGAAGACATGGCGAAGACCTCACTGAGCCGTCTTCTTGAAAAAACTTTGCAAAATAAAGCCATTGATTGGAAGGATGCCGATTCTATGTACATAAGTTGGTAAAAACTAATAAAGGTAGGGTTCTTTAGATCTTTCATCGAGGTCATCTGAAGGTTCCCATTGATAACCGAAAGCGAGGATATCTTCTGCGTCAAGGCGACGAGCCGGAATAGAGAACTGTGAGTCGGTTTCCGCCTTTTTCACTAGTAATTACTCATTAAGGAACAGTTGACTCAAAAAGACGGAATTTAGTGACGCAAACTCGGTAGACGGGGCATGTGAGGCTAAAAATTTAGAATGGTGCATTTCGATTCTAATGAAATTCTTGTTACGAAGGTAGGAGGGATGGTCATGTCAAAATTAATTAGTTATGACCCGAACTTGATAAAAGGTGATCCACTTTGGTTTCCTGCTTCTCGCTGGAGCTAATGAGCTTTCCCTTTTTCCACTTTTGCTTTTGGAAGTGATATTACAGTTCAGCTTACCTACGGGTACTTTGTCAGAATAGGAACATGACGAGGTGCCGTCATTTCTTATGGGGTAACACCTACTATGAAAACTGGGATAACAGTGAAATATCAGTCGAAAGATTTGATAGTGATTCTCCACGGAAGACCGTATTGCCTTTAGTTTCACTCCGTTGCCCTCATAGGCCCATTTGTCCACTTACTTTCGCCCTGATTATAGGTTAACCCAACTTTTTTCTGACCTCTTCCTTTTCTGCTTCGAAGTATGTACGTATTAAGCAATTCATCAGTATTCACATAGTCTTCCACTGTCTTTCCAATGGTATTTGAAACAATACGATTCGCCATTCAGACAGTGATCCAGTCATCTTTCGGCCGTCCTTTTCAAACCAGTATTATTCATTCAAATGGAATTCCCCTTTGCGGATTTTCATTGCAAATGCCCTGATTACAGTTTCCATTCCCCGGGATATGTATTCGTTATGTATTCATTCCTCAGTGCCCATGAAACCCATGAAAATACAGCTGCATAGTTTTCCTTCCTCCACCCCGATTCGCGCCTACACATTTCTACTAAAAACCGCCCGAACAGTTGTGTGACGTTCGGACATTTCGTAATCGGGCGTCATACAACGATCATCTCCGGGAATCTATTCATTCGGGGCTGTCGAAAAAGCTCTTTTTATCCCATTTTCGCAGTTTTTTCTCCAGGCTCAGTTTGTGGGCATTGACAATGCTCATAATATTATCGATATCGATTTTTAACGACTATACTTTTCTGTAAAATTAGATCCGACAAACTGGATGTTCCTTGGTCCTCTATCTGCCATTGTCCTTGAACATGACCTGTCGGGCATACTCGGATATGAGGACGAGTTCAAGGAAGAAAATTGCAAAAAAAATTTGTGTAGTAAACTGCTCTTTGACTCACTTTTGAAGCGACTTTTGTTTTTAAAACGCTCCCTCTTAGGGCTAATGTGGTGATTACTTTGCCCGGGGTGCGCCGTGCCTTCAGTATTCGTTCCAAAATGCAGAATCATCTGAATAAATTAGCGGCCCCTACCTATGTCATCTTTCTTCTAAACTTATTAATTTACTTTTTGAGTTTACTTTTTTAATTTTAATTTATAACTGTTGAATTAGATTTGAAACACACTGTGGTCCCAGTCAGTCTCCAGTAATTATCATCTTCGGCCTTCGAGCTCTAATGGACCTGCAGCTGTTCGAAGTTACAGCAGTAATTTCATGACAACTTTCATCGAGAACAGCGTCTAGGTAATAACTAGTATAAATCAGCTGATGCTTATACTTATGCTTTTTCTCCTTTCTCAGACGACTCCCACATGACAGCTGTATCGATGGGATTTCGTCGAGAAAATGTCGTTTAGTTTTTCTTGATAGTCGTTCAGGCACGGCTATGGAATGGAAGAATTGGGTGTCAGTCTATGTGTATATAGTCGAGTGATATAGGCTAAAGTGAATTTCCGATTCGTATTCCTGGTCGGATAGGCCTCTGAGAGGGGCTTCGTGAGAAGGTTCCTGGATGGAACAGTATTTGACCGCTTGGGAAAAGTTTGAGGAATCCCCTGCGAGCATGTCGGATGAAAAGAAGCGCTTCCTAGTCGTACAAAAATCGGAGTAAGATGAAATTTTTATATTTATCTTTATCTACAGAACAGGAAGCAGAACGGACCATGCTCTGAATGTAATTTCTTTGTGGCTGTACTAACTATTGAAATCTTTCAAAAAGCCATTTATCAATCAAAAACACAAATGAATCTTTTTCAGTACAAACTAATCAATCAGTGCCCCCACCCCAATCGAAACTTGTGTGCCTGTTCTACATAGTTAAATGATTTATTTGAAAAAATACCTAATCAGGCTCTATGTAGTCTAATGGTGTGATTTATTGCTAAGTTGTAACCTTACAGAATGTTAAAATTGTGTGTAATTAATGATCGAAATTGTTGGGAAACACCAGGGAGCCCAAAGAATCGGTGTTCTCGAACTTTACTTGGTCCCTCTTTAGATTTTGGGCAGTTCCCCTGATTCCATCCAGTTTCTCCACAGCAAAAGGGTAGGGGTTCCTGGTAATGGCCTATCTTTGTGATCAAAAGGCTTGTTACTCATTGATATCAAATAGTATTAAGTATAGTAATCTTTCTGCATGTACTTCGAGCTTCGAGCTGTACCTTAATAAGTACCATTAGGTTCATAAAATGTATTTTATAATAAATATTATTTTATTAGTGAGAAATCTTGAATTTCAACTGAATTGATTCGTTGAACCAGTCGAAAATTAAATTCTTTGGAGACCGAGGAAAGTTCCGAAAAGTAGGACTCATTCGAAGATTTCCAGCGTTTATACTCGATGAGGAGTAAGCGTTGTTGAACGAACAATATGGGTATGGATCGATAAAATACTAACAACATCGTATAATGTGATTTTTTCAAACGTTCACATTTTTGCATGCCGTCGTTCAATCAGGTAGCGTGTTGGTCCTATGCAGAATATCCTTGCAACGATCCCTGCTCAATATTGCATGTTTGCAGAGATGAGTGTGAACCCGTGAAATGACGACCGACGTGTGCAGGTGATTTTCGAACGAGGTGGATTGTCGAACGTTACACCATGGGGATAAGCACTCGAATAACTCAAGAGGCTGTTAGCGAGGGTTTCCGGGATTACTCGGATTACCCAGATCGCGCGTGGTGAGCGGTAGATGTTTTCTTGAATGAAATTGTAAGTAACGTCGCCCCTGAGGCTATGGAAGATTGTACCGAGAAGGGCTGGGATTCTGAAATCTTCCTCAAAACGATAAAAATAGACTTAGGCCGTGCAGAATTTGTAACATTTGTTGTCTGACTAACAGCTGGGATCATGAATTGTTTCATAATCGAGATCGAAAGCTAAACAAATGCCTAGCAAATGAGAGGATGACTAAAAGAAATAAAAATCAAAAGCTGCAAAGTTCATCGATCGTCTGCTAGTTATCTTAACCGAAACACCTGGGCCAGACCTCACTAGATCTCAGGACAAATCCCTCCTTCGTGGGGAGTTATTTGAACATGAAAAGATGCATTAAAAAAGTCAGCCAAATGACTTGCTATGATGAAAGCTCAGTAGAGAACCTGCTCCGAAAAAGGCAGGAGATTTTCTGGTTTTCGATTTTCTTTCGATTGAAATCAATAGCGATCGACTTTGATCACCAAGTTTTGGCTGTTTTAAGACCCAAAAAAACAAAGACTTCTATGGACTACTGACATTCAATGCTTGAAATCGTGATCCTTCGGAATGAACCGGCCCAAGGGCTATGGCTACTCCGACAGTTTTTTCGATGGAAAATAGGCATCCGGGCCATGCAAAATATTATATTTGTTCCTAGAAAGCTATTGATATCCATTTGCATCAAATATTGACGTAAAAATTGGTGTCGAAATCATGCACGGTAGAAGAAGCCTCTAAAAAAGTTGGCTTTGCAATAGTTACAAATTCAGCCCTTATTTAAAATATTACAGAGAAAAATATGACGTGAAAAGTTGTGAGTTAAGTGCCGACCTATTGATAGCATTTCTTTCTTCACTCCCCGTTTTGACGCAAACTAGTCCTGTAAGATTAAGCTTTTCAAATCCCTTGAGATCTCCAACAATCCCACTGAAACAGTAGATGAAATGAGAACTAGCAGGAATAGAATTAGAAATAGTTAGAAGTTAGAATTAGAAGTTAGAAATAAATCGGAAAATAAAAATCAAGACTATCTTGATTATAGTCCTATTTTGAATGAAATTAAAGTTTCCTATCCTTATTTTATGTCAATATGAAAAATGTTTCGATCTCATAATTCTCAATCAATAACTGGTTTTTGGTTCTTTATGAGTTATAAACTTGGACCTCTGAAGTCATTGTAGGGATGAAATCCTGAGAAAAATTGTTTTAATACGATCATTTCCGATCCTTCAGATATAGTTTGTGTACTTTTAAGGAAGTATAGGTGGCAGAGATTTCCAGATTTTTTTTTATAAATTCACATTTATTTTGCTCCAAATATCCCAAAAATGACCAAGTTTTGAATTACTTCCAAGTTCTTTTTCGAAATTCTTCAGCGATGACTGATTTCCGATCTACAATGACTGATTTTCGATCTATTTCGATTCAGACAATGAGATATAGCTGAATCGGAGCAGACTTGTGATGAGTCACAGTGGTGCTGTAATAGAGACAACTTAAAAACTGCAGAAATGATCAGATATAAGCAGACTACTCATCGGATCCCCAGCTATAAATCTTTCAAGGTGCCATGAAAAAAAAGTCGAAGTCTCTTATGAGTCAGTTTCACGGCCAGGCTGTAGATTAATAACTTTCAATAGCCTCAGAGGAACTCTCAAATTCTCATGAAAGATCAGCACTAGGCAACCCCAGGGTATATGTATGTACATATATAGATGACAGAATTAGGTACATGTTATGTACTAGGAAAATATACCGACTGTTCTAACTAATGTTCTAGATATTGTCAATATTTTACTATCTTACATAAGTTGTTGATTATTCATACATTATGGGCTAGGCTCCGTCGAAGGGACGAGATCCATAGAAAGATACATCATGAGATGTTACTTTGAAAGGAAAGAATAATCGGTGAAGTAGTGGGATTTTAGACTGATGGCTCATAGTACCCAAAAGGAGGTTATATAAAGAGGGATAGAGTGGGACGGCTGTGAATCGTAACTTGAAATGAGATAGGTAAGAAACTGAAATACTGACTAATGGGGCAGCTCACGAAAATGCGTTCGGAACAGGTGAAAAGGTTCCGATTCAGTCGTTTGGCCAGCTGAAGAAAAGTCATTCTGAACACTGGAGGTGATTCCAGAACTAATAATAAGTTAAAGTTTTTCAAGAGGTTCCATGTGAAAACGTTTTCAGAAAAAAATTGGTGAATATTAAATACTCCTATTTTTATCATACGTTATAATTACATATTATTACATAGTTTGATTATTGTTACAACATTCCGAATTGATTGAATTGTTCATGAAGGGTCTGCTTGTTCAAAGCGACAAAGAGAAAGGAAAACAAATAATTGTATAATAAAAACAAAAGTGCAAAATAAAATGTTAGATGTAATAACGAGAGGTAGCAAAAGGGATGAAAGGCAAAAAATGTAGTGAAATAAACATTTACATGTTCCATTCAGAGTCAGTCATGGTCTTTTCCTGGAAAAATTATTTTCTAAGCTATTTTCCATCTCGAGTATGGGGCAGAGAATGAAGGGGACCCCAATTCGTTCATTCCGCATCCTGGCTGGCCTTTCTTTATGGGTTGATAGAGCAGTAGAACGCTCATCGCTTGAAGGATAAGTTATTAAAATGTGTAAACCGAATCCTCGGGAAGGTCCTACTTCTGCTGGGCTTTGGAATGATCTAGTCAGGAGCGATGATGAAACCAATATTTCGACATAGTTATTGGAAAGATTTTCTTCAGTTCCACTGCAGGTCCCACTTTTGTTGAATTGTTAGATTTGATTTTTTGGCACCTCTATGAATTTTTTCTCTAATTTCCCATATTCAATTTCATCAAGAGAAATTCTGTGGAAGATAAAATGAACAGAATCCTCTTCTCCTTATTCTACAATAATTTCATAACTCACAGGATAAGTTTACAGGATAACCCTTTTGATTATGTTATTGTATGTAAGAGAAAAGCTCCATTGCAATGAGGGTGGTGGCGTTCGATGGAAATTCCAGAATTCTTCTAATGATCGCCACATTGCACAGAGGCATAGACGTCGTTTTTTTCCGGAATGGGGTTAAACTTAGCCTCGTGTAACCTCGTTCCACACCATCTACATTGAAAACGATCGTTTTTCACTGTAAGATCGCCATTACGCACGACGAGCCGAGTTGGTCCGCCGCGTGTCGTCAAAAAAGCACGAACGTCTCGTTCCAAAAAAAAAACGAAAAAGGCCGTATTCTGCTTCGGCGGCGGCATCGATGTGCGGCCATTGCGGAATAAATTCAACATTACAAAAGCGCCAACCCAAATATCGATCCGTCGATATAACTATTAGCCACCATTGATTGATCAGGGGGCTCGAAATTCGCTGTATAGCTGATTATAGAGTGCCATGCACCCTCGACTTCGAAGAAATGGCCAAACGCAAGCCTCCCAGAGACATCAAACGAGAGCTTGTGGAGTCTCTTGCCTAGAATTAAGTTTAAAACAATTTAAAAAGAAATCTATTGGTATTTTGTAAACGATTTTTTTCAGAATGACGAAAGTAATTTGATGAATATTTTGCTTAAAGAATGAATTGCTAGACAGTTTATGCATAAGTATGGATGGATATTTATTATTCCGGACAAGTTCGGCACTAATAGTTCAAAAAGGGAGGAAGGTTCCTTCATGTCAGGGAAGTTAACAAGTGGTCTATGACGGCGACTTTCCCTGGAACTGAATCTGAATTTTTTTAAATTTAGCCCAATTCAAACTCTTCTGATCCATCTGAATTTTATCTGCTACAGTAGTCTTGATTTAAGTAAAAAACATTTTTTTGGCAAAATTCCAAACTTTTCGCTTTAAATTAAATTAGTTGTTTTTCAAGTGCTTGATCCCATTATAAAAGTTGCCACTAGCTGTGAAACGGGAAAATCTGAAAAAAAATTAAAACGAAGAATTCTCAAAAGTGAAAGGGTAAATCGTTTTTCTCAAAATCTCATAGGAAATCGTCAATCTCACGGCCATCCCGAGTAATATCTCCTAGAACTTTATTTATTCCTGTCAAGTAGAGAGATGATTTAGGAATGGGTAACATCTCAGAGTTGATGATATGGTAGCGGGTACCCAAAAATGGCTATGATTTTGGTAGAAATAGTTTAGGAGTCCGTTTCATGGGTATTCGGTGGATATTTGGGACAGGTGAGATCTGGACATCCAACTGTTTAGGCACCACAAATTCTTGAAATCATTCTGTTCAGGTGTTAGGCGTCGTCCGGAGTTTTTGGTCTGTGGCCTCACAATGTATCGTATTTTAGACCGAGCACTGTTGTTCTTTTTATTGATTTTTAAAGGATAGAGGGTCGCCCTAATGTCATCCTTTCTTATGTCGCTTGTTTTATGTGATTTATTTTATTTTAATTTATTATTAAGCACTCATTTCTGATCCCCATATTAATTTCCTTTTTTTGTTCGATTTTTTCACCGATAAAAGGGGTAGCTTGGTACCACCATATAGGTTCTTGATTTCTTTATTTTGCATTACTCTTTGATTGCTTTTCGGTCGGATTGTACCCAGAAGAGCAAAAGCAAGGAGATGGACCGAGGAGAATTACGCATCAAGCGGAACTTTCATGGAGTGCAGATGGTGTAGTGAGGTATGGCGCTACTACCACCCACATGATCAGGGATCTAATCCTCGAGTTCACCTTTAAATATTATGCGAATTGGGCTAAACTGGTCTGGAATGAGAAACTATTTTATTGGCAGATCAATCGCCACCTAGCTCGGATCGGGAAAACACTCCACGCTCTTTCTCGCCGGACCTACCCATCTCTTTTGAGCAGGGGATCCTTTTCTTCGGGGATCTTGATTTCATGAGAGATTTTTTCCATGATGAGGATTTATAACAAACAATCAATATGAATGTCTGTATGAAGCGACTGCAGGTGGAATCAGCTGATTTACAACTGACGATCAGCTGGACTCAACCAGTCATTGAGTCATTTATTTCGCGATTCACCGCAGTTTAACATATAAACATATAAACATGCGTGGTACACAGATGTTCGTAATGCAGTCTGGTCTGGGGAAATGCAAAATTCCGGCGTGCAATGAATGGCGGCAGATTCGTTTCCCCCCTCTGCGACCGAACGTTACGGAAGTGGGATATGAGGGGGATGGCGTCCGATTTGCAAAGGAGGATGGCCTCGTAAAGTTTGGAGAAGATTTGCACGAACTTGCACCAAATGTGTACTAATAGATCCCACACCCGCACCAATCTGACCATATGGCTTGGTTTCCAGTAGTAGGGAAGACCCAAGCACTCCCCCTCCCTCACGAACATCTGGTCCCCTAGGGTTGCTTATCTACTATGTTCACGTCACTTTGGACAGGTTTTATTTGAAAGAAGGCGGAAAAGGTGAAATAAATACAAAGGAATCAATAGAAAAATAAGAATAACTAATAATCGCATATAAATAATAATTACACGAATACAATAATAGTGAAGGAGGAAATTTGGACTTATGGCTTGTCTAATTATGAAGTGATTTTCTTGCAATGCAGATGATTTTAAGGAAGGCTTACTCCACCCGCGGTTATGTAGAGGACACCAGTGAATCATGTTTGTATTAGGCATTCCCTTCAGGACCACCTAAGAAGACACTCAAAGTGAAAAGTGGACAAAGTTGAGAGAAAAGAAGAAATGGGAAGGAAGGAGGAAGAAGAACGACAGTCGTCCACGAAAACACGCTGAAGGTGAGCCACGTTCTACGCTATGCTGCGTCATTTTCCGAAAATCGTTCAAAAAACAAAGGCTTATGAAGTTCCCTTGATAAAACCAGCATATCAGGCTCTTATTCCAAGCGAATGGAACATTTGGATGCCTAAATGGTCTACACAGTAACTTGTAGAGCCCGGCCAATGTGTAAGGCCAAGTTTTTGTCTTCCCGATTAATCTAATACCAGTAAATGAACCATGAAGTGTTCAATAGATCTAGTCGTCGGTTCCCCTTCCTAGATGCGATCGTCGGACCTCTTAGATCCGAGTGGAAACGGCCCCATTTGGCATTCTTCTGCTCCCGACTTTATTTCGCTTTTTTATCTTACTGGTAAATGACAGGATGGGTCGGTTTAGCCAAGGGAGGCTCAGCATAAATCAAATATGGAAGAATAGAGAAGAAAAAGCCAGAAACGAATAAATTTTTGAACAATATCAGGGTACACGATAATATTCCATTGTGATGGGTTGTTACTTTTTTCAATTTGTACTACTTCAATACTAAAAAAGTAATGGAGTCAAATGTGCTCATTGCGTTTGAAAAAAAAACAAAAAGAAAACGACATCAACCTTTTCAGCCAGTCGAAGGAAGACTGCGTGTTGACAAAGAAAATATTGAACTGGAGAAAAATTTCTAGACTTTTTACTTTTGTCAAAAGCTTATGCATATTTCAACTAAATATTGAAGTGTTGATCAAGAATTAAGAAAAACACGAATGCTCTTAAAATCGCCCCATGTCGACCTGAAGGAGTTGGCGAACCTCCCAGTATCACATTGCAAAGTTCACGAATGAAACTCGCTTTGAGAATCTGCCGGTCATCTGATCACCGCTGTACTGTATAGGGCTTGTTTTCGTTTTAACTGGCAGCACTGGAAAAGATTAGGCAGTCGAGAAAAGTTTCGGTATGATTCCGTACAGAGAAGGAGTTTTTCGAGACCACTCCTTTTTTCCACTCTTTCCGCTTTACAAACAACTGCTCAGATAGAGTATCCCTTCAGCAAATTCTGGAAACGTGCCAAATCCCAGATCCTCCTTTTTGGTGATTTCTGATTGCGCCATCTGGCTAATCTCATTGAACTGATAGTTTTGGTGGGCCTTTGATCTATGAAAAATGAAGGTATCTGACTGTCCAGTCGAGTCAAACCTTCCAATTCCAAATTCGTATACATTTGGGCAAATATCAATAAATCGGGGTTTTCTTCGGAAATTAGGGGTCAGCCCCACAAGTGCGAAACTCCGAAAAGAGGGTGCGAAGTTTTTTCAAGCCCGACGACCACTTTCTGTGATTCCGCTCGAGGTCATGGGAAAGGATACCTTCATTTTATCTCTGGAGGTTCCATCCTATGAAGCTAGTAGTCCTATGAGCCATCGTGGGAGAACTCGATGTCAGGGAAAATCGTGACCTATTACTTTTGGTGAAATCTATTTTACCCTTACCTTAAACAATCAATACTAATAAACGATCAATAATATGTGATCGAATGAGATAATCAATACTAATCAGTAGTACATAGCAGCTGAAAATGAAAAGCAGCATCTTCGACGGTACGGCCTCATACTGGGAAGGCCTCCATAGAGTCATTCGATAAGGGAAGTAACGGAGTTTGAGGCTTAAGGGGTGCCACCACGAGGAGCATGGCGGGACGTGAGAAGGAAGGAATTCGCTCAGGCCGAGGGAAGGCAGAAGATGCCGTATATGGAAGGAAGTGGAGATAGGTGACAAGAACAGCGAATGGATCAATTTTCGGAATTAGTGTTCTGTAAAAACGACTCCACAAAGAGGCGATGAGTAGTTATTCATGTCTAGCTTGAAATTGAAGTTCTACCCAGTTATTGTGCAGTTACGTTACTGGAATTCTTCGACTGTGAGTCATCTCCCGAGTTGAATGCGAGGCTATCCCGTCGTCGTTCATCCGTTAGGTCAGCCGCTATATCATCACCATTTCTCATTTCTAAATTGGCTACCAATTTAGGCCAGGAAATGAACGAGCACGACGCCGACGTCGCCCTAGCCGTCATAGTAGCCGCATTCGGGAATTGCTACCTGGGAAATGTGACCTAACCGATTCCAAGCAAAGACGTGCTTTTTTGGAAAGGAATATCGTGGGCGGGAAAAACGGGAACAAAATTACAGATCAGATTTTTCCTAACTGAACTAGAAGATGCTGGACCAGCCGGGTTTGGAATTACCAGAGTCACAGTGGAAACGCCTCCTGAAGAACTACCAGGTCAAAGACGCTCTTGTTAAGATCGATTCCGTCAGGACCCGTGTTTCTACCTTATAGAAAAGTGGAGGCAGTGGACGTCTGGTTGCCCACAGTCCCACTCCGGAGCAGAAATTCTAATGAGGTCCAGTGATGTAGGAAATTTTCCTGGGCTCTGGTATCAGGTATGGAGCTGACGACGAAGTAGGGAATCTCAGATGTTCCAAAACTTCGTGAGCCCTTATTCTCGAGAAATCTATACGGCATCGATCTCAGCACTGTCATTCTGCCATCGGGTTAGTGTCAAAATGGACTGTTGGATCGTCGTGGAACTCGTTTACTTCTACTCCGGTAGTAGGCCTTGTAAGGGTCAGTCTTGTCTATCGAAAGAGACCCATCGAGAAGGTCTACCGAAAGGCCCATCGCATTTTCTTCGCCATTGTAATGAAGTCTCCATTCTTTGCTCATCACATCTGTGCCATCTGAGAAAGACAGGCTGTGCCAATTTTTCCATAGTAATAAAAAAGTTTTTTTCGAAGGCATTACCGTGCACTTTATAGACAACGTAAACAGCCGCGACTGGCCTATTGGGTCGTTTACGGAGCCACGAAGGGAAATCTGCTTTGCCAGATTGTACTTCTTTAGCTGCTTTCACGAGAAGGCCGGGAGAGCGAGGGACGAAATAAGACATCAACGGCTTGCCAACTTCAGAATCGCTCAGGTATAAGCCCATACTGGTGAAAGTTGGGGAGGCAGAATGGAAGAAACGAAATTGTATAAGCAGAGTATTTATTTGATAAAATATTTAAAAGTTTCACAGCAGTGCCATGCTTGATTACAACATTAAATTATTGCCAATCAGCTGTAGATTTTTAAAATTGATTAGAAAACTCAATTTAATGCGAACTTCATAGCCAGAAAATGAGATGGAATAGGAAATCTCAAGTTTCTGAACAACCATGATGCCGTTGTGGGACAACTAGTTTGGAGGACAAGTTTAAGAGAGCCTAGAAAGAGGGAAAAGTCAATATAGTAGTAAATGTTGTGGCAAGTACTGCGGTCGGTGCTTGGGAGTCCAAAAATTCAAGTAAATGTAATTATAAATAAGAATTGTCAGATTTTTGCAGTTAATTTGCACCAACGCCTTCTCTTTTACGCCTGGCTGGGCCTTCGGGTCCCCTCTCAGATTTCCATCTTACGAAGGATCAAATGGGGGATGCCCACTGGTACTATCCAGAGTGCTACCACAATTCCATAAGAATGTGGAATGCAGCGGAAATCACGGCGCATTCCTGAGATTGTTGGCTAACCCGCTTTCCTCTCAATTTCCCGTTCACGTTCCTCCCTAGTTCACCTTCTTTCCGTCGAAGCCACTGAAAAACTGCGGCCTCCATTTTTCCATGGATTGAGGTGAGACGTGCTCTCTGGCGGTTTGCCAACGAACCGGCAGCTGGGCGCCGTATGATAAACAGTGGCTGATAGCTGGGTGTCGTCGGGTCGGGCGCACCACGAGGTGTACCACAAAATGCACGTGGTTCTGCCGTCATGCTGTCAGCTAAACGTGGGAAACATTTCTATGGGCCAAGGAGGCGATAAGAACTACCACGGGGATGGACCTGCGGCTGTGAGATCTGAGGCGTTGCTAAGGTAGCCTTATATCGGAAATGAATAGGAACAGAAGGCGTCTGCAAAGCTCAAGGGGTCTGAAAAAGTTTTGAAGGGGTCTTTTTCCTCCATGTAATGAGAAAGACGGAATAATTCAACTCAGGAATAGGACAATAGTTCCTTTTTCTCCCAAATGGGGCGTTCACGAGAGAGTCTATCTGTTCCAATGAGAACTGGGGTCTGAACAGGTGAATTGTAACAAACTTTTCGGAATTTGCCGTACACTCGGTTTCACTTTGCAGGAGAGGTCTATAGAATGGCTTAGGGATCCAATCCTGTTAACATTATTGCCTATACCTCGTAACACGAGTCTGCTGCTGTTGCTTAATCGACCCTGAAGCAATGGAACGTCTCTCTGAGCTAACATGGTGAAGGATGCCATGCAAATGAGCTAGGTATCTCTGGCTATCTAGCTGAAGAATAGATAGGAACAGCCCAAGTGACGTGACTGGCAGTGGGGTCAGCTATGATCAACAGTGTCAGGGTCGCTCTCAGAATAGGCCATCGAATCTGTTGGGCTTTAAAATTCCGCAATGCTTCAGGAGCATGGCTCACTTAGCTCCCATGGGATGGCTCAACACTAAAAGCAATCTCTGGATCTTTTCAACTATTCCGAATCCAAACTCAGCTCGAGTAACCGAAGAAGAACCAAGCTCGGACGAAACCTCTCTTCTAATCGAAAAAGTCGATAAGTCTCGGATCGATTAGTGATGTGACCGATCAAACAATAAATCAGCAAAAATTTCTTATCGTTGCAACATGAAATCACCTTTTGTTTGTCTGATTGACATCAGCTGATAATACCAGTCTGCACTTTTTGTTGTGAAACGGCGATCTGACCACTTGTCTATTGTTAGCCGTTGGCAAGTGGCAGTCGAACTGCGGTTGAGACTGGACAAGAAGGTGTGCAAAACCCTTCGCTAAACGCATCATCGATGAATCAGAATTGTTTTGGTTCTGACGCCATCCAAAGCAACATTCCCTCAGCAATAGTTCTATGGGTCAACTCAGTTCACTGGGCTGGATTGGGACTGAAAGGGTTTAAATGGAGGTTTGAATGGCAAGGATCTATCGGGCTTCCCATTCTGTAGTACCAGTGTGAAGTTTTGAGAGCATAAGGGAAACGCTGTAGAAGGAGATATCGGAAGGAAGTCCTACAGCTTGTTACTCTTCAAACTTCACTGGACGAGTAAGGGTAGTATTATTTAATATATTCAGAATGTTGTCGAGCATATTTAATGAAGGTGTCATCTAATGTGGGACCAGCTATTTTGACACTTTCAAATATGACGGTAAGATTAGGTAGTAATTGTTTTTACACCGAAAAGGACGAGGCTCATCCATGTGACCGCCATCATAGCTGCCTACTATTTTGGGGTGATCGAAAAATGATTGATGATGGGAATTGTGAGAAGAAGAACTTCGTATTTGCTGCATTCCTACATTACTACGCAGTATACACGCTGGAACCCTGTCTCAGAGAAAATGGGGACATCTTTGCTCACACTTCGGTGGAGTATACTTCTCGAGTTATTGCCTCGCGAAGGAGCTAGACGATAGACATATGCTATGGACCGATTGCTTCTTTTTCATTCCCAATCTGGAACTTGGCAAATAGGAGGGGTAGTTCCTTTCCCAACTCGTTCATGAAAGATGTTCATACTTTTAAGTGATAATCTGAGATTAATGTACTGGCTGAGTCTTTAGAAAGGACTAGAACTCCAAAGCAAATTGGCGAATTGGTAAAATTTCTAGTTAGACCGGGTAACTCACTTACAGGATAACAGAATTGGTCGCAACACTCGAGATAGTTTTATTTAGATTTTATGAGGTCAAATAAGCAATTTTGGGTCATATTAGGCTTTCGCTGCGCTGAAATGAGCCAAAAATCAACCCTCTTTCTTCGTGGTGTTCTCCAGCTCAAGCTAGCCTCTTCCAGAAAGAATGGATTCGGATTTAGATTTGATTGCTGCCAGGTCAAGCTTCGTGATAGGCATTTTAATCTTTCTAATGTGCCAATAACATACTCCTTCAGGAATAGATAGACTCTATCGCTTAGGTAGTCTGTCTCTGAACAATCGAAAGGCTCGCATTGTAGGCATTTCCCTGTTTTGAGATGGGCTAATTTTGTCGCCACTCAGTACATACCACGGCGGTATTTGCTGATAAATTACGCTGGGAATGCGAGTGGAATGTCAGGGAGTGTGGGTCGAAGGGCGACCAGCTGATCGCCCGTTTGTTTGGGATCATCAACGCCTAGCTGCCTGGCGCCAGATCTCTACCGCCACCGCAAACGCAAATGACGTTGCACCAACTCGACGCCACGTCAACGATGATGTTGGTGGTACATGTTTATTTAAAACGAAGAAAAGTTCATACCGTGCGTTCAGTGTGTACCTAAATAGTCACAGACGGGGTTTTATAGGGGCACGGGGGAATATCAAGAAGAATATTTGTGATTGGTGTGTTTGCTTCTGAACTTTGCACTCTCCAACAAGCACCACAGTTGACAGCTTAAAGAGGAACATAGGCTGGATCGACTTGGACAAGTATAAGACCACAAATCAAGCCTTCAACGTAGTTATTTCAAGGCTTCCATTTCAGAAGCTACGTCTGGGACCTTACCTTCTGGGCAACTTCCTTCACCGCTTAGTAATGTACCATCGCGTACGGTACCGTATTCTTATTATTTTATCGTCAAAATACCCAGCGCACTTATGGCTATGACCGATGCTCTACCGTAAGTATGGGAATTAGGCCCTAGCAGCATCAGCAGACATGCTTTTTTCTCTGTGACGTTTTGGCTCCGGAAAGTTCACATAAAGAGAAACGGCCGTGAGAAAGGGCAGCATTCCGTCGCAAACCTAATTTCTTCGGGTCTGTTTGGTGTGATCTCTCTGGCAGTAAGTCGATAAGCCGACAATGTGATTCTATTGACGTTTCCGATTACCTCACGCCGGTAGTTGCTACGAAACACGTGAGCGAGCGGAAAAAATGCCAACTGGCCAGAAATCGGAAATCCTACGGCACTCTTTCAGGGACTCACGGATTCGGTTGATCCCTGGACGGTATTGGAAAAATGAAAGGAAGCGTCATACATATGTGTATATTTATGAATTACCCAGTTTAAGCAAAGTTTAAATTTTTCGTATCAGATCCAGGTAAGGAAAACCTGTACCTCGGGGCTTCCCTTATTAATTGACTCACTATCAAAGTGGTGTTGGGAGACATCAGCTACAGCCCTGGGTGGGTTCATTGTTCGAATTGGAAAGTCGACTTCTTCCTTCGACAACCCCATAAATTTGCAATGTTGACGACGACTTCCAAGACATCTGCAGCTGTAGAAGAAATAGGCATCCGTTCGGAGTTCGCGAAAGTTTAAATGTACAGCTCTACATACCTCTAGTCATCTAGGTAGCAGCTTAGAAACCAGAAGCACAATCTAAAGACAAGTGAGAATATTTGCGAACTGGATAGGTTTTCCATACAAATGAGTTCATTTTTCCTTAAATACTCCCTGGACCATTTCCGGAAACATGTAGGAGCAAGTAACGACTTTTAGTCCAACTGGGAAGGGAACCTTAGCGGTTTTGTTTTCTCATATAGGCCTGCTCTGATCATATCAGCGAATCACGTGGCCTAATCATAAAAAATGTCTCGAGGCTTGTATTTGACGATAGGATTTGCTTTGCACTTGTGACTACTTTACAAACGTTTCCATGAGAACAAACTTTTTCTTCAGGAGTTTCAAGAGCCTACAATCTCAAGACTTCTCGTAAAATACACTTTTTCAAATAATTCAAACACACTCTCATGATACCTGTTTTTATCAGCTGACTATTTTTACCCTTTTATCAGGCCACGTGGTAGTGGCACGAGCGCTTACACAACCGCCAACGTGGTGTCATACGGTCGTTGTAAACACTCAAGTTCAGGTGGTCTGGCGAAGTGTTAGTACATTGATATAGGGCTGAATCACATGGAATTCATTAAATTCCTCCGAATTTTGTTTACAAAATCCGGTTCACTGAGGAAAGGCTCAAATGATAGGGAATCGGTATTAGTGACGAAAATCAGAGGACCTGAAAAATTTAGTGCCTATTCCATCTACTGATGTGGACGTCTTTGGATGTTTCATTTCGATAGTGAGCAGCTGCCGAGTTGGGAGAAGTTTCAGAGTTTCTTGAGTCTCGTCAGAAGGTTGCGAAAAGTTTTTTAAGGGTGGAATGGTCAATAGGTAAAGTCCTTGACACTGGTAAACTTCGTTTCGGAAAATGTCCGTGCAATCGAATTCCATTAAGAGATTTCAGAGCTTTTAGATATCTTTCCAGACTGGTTGGTACCGTGCCAATCGAGGAGCGTGGAAGTATAACAAGCTTGGATATCTCATTCGCTCCGAGACTCGATCCCCAGACCCTATAAATGGTATCGAAGGCCCCAATGTGCTGCCCTCGATAAACCTTGGGATATATTCATTAGTACAACTACATATAGGTGGTGAATAACTTGGGTTGCTAACGTTACTGCGAGTCCAGCACCTTTGGATGGAATCGACTTGTGATGGAAGCCTCTTCTTTTCTCAATGCTTTCACAAATAGCTGTACATACATCCTTTTTTTCGAATATTGATCGATCCAACTCCGACAACTCAATCGATTCTTTAGTTTTTATGGATTCGTTTTGTCTGTAACTCAACGGTTCTCCTGGTGGTCCCTTACCATGGTCACAAATGAGTTGTCGAGTGGGCACGTCTGTGACATGGAGTAGGAGCAACTGGTGGCGTAATTAAAGGTGATAACACTGGTCAAAACAGAATGCCCTTTTACCTCGTGGCTTGAACAATAACAAAATTTTGAAATGTTCTGAAGGACTAGCTAGTTTTGTTAGCCTCCTTCGAGGGGATTCGAAAAGCTCGAGAAAAAAAGGTTCCATGGAGGCGTTTTGGGTTGAAAATTTCGTCTACCAATTTTATCAAGTAAACCAGGGCCTGATTTGTGTCCTATGACAGCCAAAAACTTCCGGAAGACATTGCTATGCTGCGAAAAAGGTCTCCTTGAAAAAACCTTCACAACAAAGTCACCTCCGCCATGAATTCTACGAAATTTCAAAAATTCATTCCAATCAACGATTTGATGGTTTTAAATTTTGAGGCGAAATGAAAAATTCTGAAAATTTCCAAGCAGTTGAAATCAATCGATCTAATGGTGAGCCCAATTGAAATCTTCGTCATCTAACTCATATAGGGCCTGATTACTCGAAGCAATAAATCATTGGGAAATTGTTTACGTGTACAGTATTGAAACATGCTATATATTTCAATGGGTTGCCATCACCTGATATTACTAGCATGTACTATTTGTTTTGAAATAATCTGACCACCAGGCTACCGAATTCGTCTCTGCACCTGAATATGTAAATGGTCCACTGGATTGTGGGGCGATTTAGATGGAAACAAGACGTATTTTCGGTGTGAAAGATGGATAGGGAACTCCATGCCGGATCCAGCGATGGAGGTGACGCATGTATGTTGGGGCAAGTAGCGGACTGCCAGGTGCATGATCCAGGAATCGAAACTCGGCTCGATACTCGTCTAGGTTAACAAAGCTCTCTTGTCTCTCAATTGGGAGTTTTTGAAGGAATCCAGAATAGTTAACCGCTTGGCTTGTTTGATGGCGTTCGAAAATGAGAGGGAAGGGCTTGTCAGGGAAGCTGGTGGTCGAAACTCCAACTTGGGCTAAGTGAGCTGTGTAGGAATTCTTGTCTCATTTGAGGCCAATGTGCATCCAACGGAGGAGAGGAACCTAGTAGAAGCGGAAGATTCGCTCTGTTTGATGATGCTCTTCAGGTGTCTAATTCTTGGCTCCTACTCTTTGAATCATCTTCATTCACTTTCTTTTCTTTTTCTCGACCATTTTTTCTTCGACGGACTGACAGCAGCTTTTTTTCGCATTCCATGTCACACCACCACCCACTCAAAATCAGTTGCAGCTGTTTTCTAATCGGTGAACTCGTGTTGTGAGCCCGAAACATGCGCCGCTTGCGGGACAACATACATGCATATGCGTCAATGTAAATAATGACTACATAAGCTAAAAAGATAAATAAATAAATGGATAAATGAACTTCCATCTGGGAATAAAGAACCCACTGGACAAAAAAACAAATAAGCTGAGTAGCATTTGAAAAATTAGAAAGGAGAGTCGTGTATGGACGTACAGAAACTAGCTGGCAAAGAGCTCGCCTCAAAGTTTTGGTGAGGTCCATCTTAACTGGTACTCAATGGGGCAATCTGCTCCCTGAGCATATTTGAAAGCAGGCGACGTTCAAAGATCGCCTACATACACGTCGGCATATGGCAGGCGTCGATGATCAGCTATCCAGGGCAAGTCATGAGATCCGGGAACAGCCGTTAGAGCAGCTTCGTCGTCATGTGGATCGTGTGAATTCCATCCGTCAGCAAAAGGAGGAAAGGGGATGGGGCGCAATCCATTTGCAGAGTTAGTTAACCCAAAGAGTTAACCCAGATATTGGTTAATGCAGCTGCTGATATCAGATAAAAGAAAAGAGGAAAGGAAGGAGAAAGAAAAGATGACTTTTTCCAGGAATCTTCTCTTTGTTTGACTTGCTGGCGACATTTTTCGGCACATTAACATCTGCTGTTCTGCTACGAAGCCCAATGGAAATTGAAAGAGGTATGCTTAATTTCAAGGAGCATTTCAGGCAAGATTTTCTTTTCACCACTTTCATGGGTCTGTTGAATAAGTTTAAATCACAAAATCGGTTTAAAAGAAGTTGCCAAGTGACTAGTCGAAATCACTAACCGTGAACTAGCGGAACAATTTTTCAAAGTTCATAAAAATCTATTGTGAAATGGATGGTGGCTTTTCCCCAATACAATCTGTACGCTCCGGGGAGCACACTTCCCCACGTCGAAGAGGCTCTTTATCTCAACTACATGAGAAGATGAGGGAAAGAGTTTCTTTGCCAATGTCTCCATTTGAGATTGTAGGCGTGCTCGAATACCATCATGAATTCGTATGAAAATCACATGCATGGCGTAATACAGGTAGTGCTTGAGGGAAGCGAGGCGTTTTTTTCTCTTTTTCACTCATTAGCCTCGATTTTTAGCAAAACAGTGTATTCAATTGTTCTTAGTGGTTCATCAGATTTGTTTGAAAAAAGCGATTCTGTCGATCCTACCACGTCGCTTTCATTATTTTCTGCCTTTTTTTATTTTCCCCTCGAAAGCGAAAAGTGCCACAGATGTGATCGATTATTGGCTAGAATAAAGAAACAACAAATGAGGTGAACTCCAAATGGAACTCGTATTGATTTTCACTCAGCAGATCAATATTGAAGTGTACTCAACGAGAAGTTTTTGTAAGATCGTATCTACAGCCATAAGCTCATTAATCTAATTTTTCTGGAAAAACTTCCCATCACATGAGAAATCGCATTGAGCCATGACCCCATTAAGACGTCGCATCGTTTTTTTTCCTTCAAACTTTGATAGGATCGTTTCAATGTGTGAAGAGCTCTGCTCTGTTGTCATTGTAAGTCTTCGAAACCTAGCAGTAACAGGACGGAAGTCGAAGAGAACCGGCGACCGGAATGACATGAAGAAGAAGTTGATGTGGTTCCAGTCAGATCAGGTGGCAATCGTTTATGGCTTCTGATTGTTCGTTTCTCGATTGCTTGCTCGGTCGAAAGTCTCCAAGTTTTCAATGATTTTACTCTAACAATTCCCCAATCACATAAGGGAAAACTCGAAGAGCTCAAGGCTGTGATGATTCCATTCTCCGTGCCACCTTTCTGTCTTTTGTCCTTTCTTTCTGTCTGTGTAGGAAACTGTAAACTTATTATTGCATGAAGGAGTTTTATTTTCAAGACTGCTAAGGACACCGCTTTCTAACAGAGTCCAGAAAGAACAAGGACTTGATCAAGTTTGGTTCCAAGCCAAAATTTCGTCAGTAGCTTATAAACTGTGTGATGACAAAACAAATAAATATTGTATTAGTATTTCCGTTGCTGTATGTGTTCTGTGTGAGTTACAAACTGTTCTGCTACTGGTTTTTTGTGTTTTTTTGCGTTTTTCTGACTTCCGGCATGATTTTCCGTCGTATTTGCAGAGGCTGAAACAGCTGGTTTAGTTGAAGGCACCTGTTGAAGCGCTGATGGGCTATCCCGCACCCGAGAACGTCACTGGGTAGGGATCCCACGCAGTCCAGCTGATTCATTGTTGAGGGATCAATGGAATTCCCCAAATATATGGGAAAATCTAGTGATCTGAACTAGTTATAGATGAAGACGTTGCGAGAGCTCTTCAATGGGTAGATCCTTTCCCTAATTGTCGAACTCATAGTAGCATTATCCAGACATTGAAAAAGTATAAATGTCAAAGTAGTTCACTATCAGCATTTGTTTGAAGTAAGTACGTCATGGACTTGGCTCATTCTGAGATTCGTAAACAGATTCCAGTAGTACACACATATTTACCAGTACAGTAGCATACTGTAATTTCTAAGGTGATAGGCTTCTCTTTTCGAATGATCTATTCACAGACGAATAGGTATACGGGTTCAAATCAGCCGAAACCTTGTTTTTTAGCCCCAGCTTATTTTTACGAATAACGATGAGCTCAAGACAGGCTCAAAGAAAGAAAGCAGTTAACATGTGGAACAAGGAAAATCCCTATATCGCCCTCCCCTTGGGAGCTAACGTATTACTATCGTCCTCAAATTAGAATGGCTTAATCAGGGAACGACTTATGCATGCAATCTGAGGAAAAACGTGGTGAGGGGTACCAGTCAGAACCATTTTTTTCAGTCGGCTATTATAATGGCTACCGGATTGTGATAATGGCATCATCAGGATCACATTTGATTAATGACAAACTTTCATTCATACCCCAGAAGTCGGTGAACGGTAACAGAAAACACCCTCTCTTTCTATCCGATCGTGACGAAGAGCAGATCCAGTGATGATGTGGAGGAAATGAAAAGGATTTTGCTTAGCGGCCATTGCTTTTTCTAGAGATTCAATATTGGAAACCACAATTTGTGCAATAGGCTGTGCCTGTATTTGAGGACAACTTGGTTATTTGATCTATGTAGGATAAAAACGAAGAATTGCTCACAGCATTTCTCTTACGGTTGCGCTATGAATGTGACTTTCTATCTGGCGCTATGACGCGCGATTTTGAGGAACACCTGGACTGAACTGAATTAGGAAGTTTTGGAATGCAGAAAGAGCATATCGAGTGAGCTTCGACTACAGTTTATGAATGGGTCTTGGAAATGTAGCACTTCTTCAAGTTTCTAGGATGCCTGTAATTATCGTTTACAGCGACGGGGACTTTTTTTTCACAATGTGATTGCACGCGACGTCGAAAAAAGATAACGCTTTGCAAATGGACATTACTTGGCTATAGTTCCTCTTCAAGGGATCCTTTCAAAAGAGAGCTGAATTTAAGGAAAAGTGGCCAACTGACTCACTCCTCGCTTCTACACAAGATTTTACCACATTTTGCTGGATGATAGGGGTGGTCAGAAGGACGTGAAGAAACTGTGGTACAGCCTGAAAAGAAAAATCGTTGTCGTCTCCAAGCATGTGATCTTGTTCGCTAATGTATAAATTATGAATAAAGGGGTTATTAAAAAAGCTTTTCTCCCTTCTACGATTTGTCTGGTTGAAGTGGATTCATTATTACGGTGTTTCTTTTGAAATATAGGAATGTTTTGGTTGGTATTCTCCCAAGCATTGTAAACAAGTAACTTCTTTACTTGATCGTGTGCAGCTTCCAAGCCCAGGCTTGCATTATACTGGACTAGAGCAGTTACTTGATCAGATACTTTCTTAACTCCATATCTCGTCAGTCAGTCTACGAAGGTGGAGTGTTCTTTGAATTTAATGACCTTCCTACTCTCTGTACACATTCGAGTAAAGAAAGCGAAATTCACAAGCAGTTGTAGGGAGAAGGTAAATTCTTCAATTTGTCGATTCCGCACGACCATGCCTGTCCGAGAAACCTTTGCAAAGCGGAAGAACTGAGCGTATTATAGAATGAGAAGTTCTAACAATTCGTCACCTTCGTGATAATTGTGACTCTTTGCTTTTTTGTCAGTTCTGTCAAGTTCATCAAAGAAACACTCGGTGGGTCTTCAAAGGGAGACTTCCTAGCATTCTCCATTTCGGAATGAACTCGAAAAGAAGGGTCATTGTCCGCCATGCAGACTGTTGGGTGCTTGGCGGACAATCTCAACTTCAGCAAATTGGTCGTTGGTTCCGGTCTATGATACCAAACCTCGATTACGTTACTCTGTAGTGACTTTTCATGGGATTATATCATCGAGGGACCATCCCAAATATGAGGTCGGGCTTTCGTGAAGAGTTTATGGAGTAATTTCGTCGAGTCGTGTCTGAGGTACACATTGAGCATGACCACCCTTGTCAACTGCATGTTATCGATATTGGGGGCCCTGAGTGCACTGAGTAGTGCGCTTTTCTAGAACATCCACCCCTAACGATCGACTTTGTTGCAATTGTTTTCAATTAGTTTTTGACTGATTTTCTCTTGAATTTCTCATTGCTGATACTTGATGTAGACCTGGTTTCCGAATTCATAGGTTCCGGAGTCAGGGAGGAGGGGAGCTTGTGAAAGACTGTCTGAGGGAGGTGAATCGGGCCTTCTGTAGTAGTCCCAAGCCCCTTTCGTTGGAGGGTCCCTTTTCATTGGAGGGCCAGCAGTCCATCCCAGGGGTAACCGCTCTCATTTATGGAATTTAGAGTACACAAAGTGATTCTTCGCGATTCCTATAGGATTCTGCAAGCGAACACTACAACACAACACTTTGATTCAAAAGGCCCGCGAATATAGAGAATACTTAGTATTTCGCAATACAATTCCCATAGATCGGATAGCCAGTCATATCCTAGACGTCGTCACACGTATCACACTGTCTTTTGGTTTCACTTACTTTGTTTCTATGTACTTACTAGTTTGTTTAGTAGTGATTTTAGGTCATGGACTTGTTTAAGCTCATTATTATCAGTGTAACCTCACATGCTTTTTTTGTATCTCATTCTTTACCTCGGCCATTCTATATCGATCTCACTCCTATGTTCATCTTTATCGATATCATATTCTGGATGACATATATTTTGTCAGTATCATATAGTTTTTGGTATAGTTGTACTGCCGTGGGCATCATTGGGTTTATTACCCAAGTTTGAGGAGATAAAGAAGCCTTGTACTCGTGGTCGTGGTTTGGAACTTGGGTAAAGGAATACAGATAACCGCGTGGCAGTAAGAAAAGGGCGAAGTCTGGCTACTCTAGTGCTATTCGAGTTATTCGCATACATTCTTACAACTTGAACAACTCAATTTCTATATGTGCGGAGCTATCAGGCTGACTGTAGGCTCTGATCGATTCTGTGGTGTCTAGGCGGAAGGGTGGCGCCTTTTATGGAAACAGAGAGATTGTTGTCTCTCTAGTAACGAACGAACGAGTAATAACACGATGGTTCAGTGGTATATGTTTATTAACAATCAACCAAAACACCCTGATGCGGGTCGTGTGCGAGCCAAGAAAGGAATCCCCTGTTACGGGTAAGACAGAGTAGAGAATCGTCTACTTAAGCCCCGCCCCGAAGGAGCGGTGGTGACCGCGGGTTCTGGCCTATGCCAGAACACTCCCGCCGGCCACGATTAATTAAAATTTACATATACAAGAAAGCAATAGAATTTTGTAGTGTCCGCCGCTGCCCATAATTGTCGTCGTAGTTGTTTGAAGTCCTATTTCTCGATTGGCGCACAGTAGCTCGTTGTTTGGTCTCCCACACGTCGAACCCTGTATGCCACAGTCGTCGTCTTCGGCATGAGCTGGCTTGAGGCAGCGACCACAAAGGCCGAGCCACGCCACCTGCATGCTTTTTGCGAGCGCCGCTATCGCTCACGATTGCTAATGCTTTAATGAGGTATTTGTCACCCCATAACATTGAACTTCCAAGACGCAGAGCAATGACTAGCTCTACAAGTTCAAGCTTGGGAATGGTTCGCGGCGCTTTCTTTGGTGACAGCTTGGTTTCTCCAGTCACGAGAAGGGAAGGCGTTTTATCTTGGGAAACTGTATAAGAACATGCCGCTACAGCTTCATTGCTTGGGCACGAGAAGAGCCAGAGACATACACCTTTCAAAAGCTTATTTTCTCCACTAAGAACTCTGTGGATTGTTATCATAGCGTTATTTGTCACCCATGACGTACTCCATTTTTTGTGGAGTTCCATGGAAACGCGGTCATCCCGTCTTGAATGCGTGATAAAGATCTCCCTGATCAAAGATTCCAGTCCAATTAATAACGAATTAACAACACTGAGCGGGTCGTACTCAGAATCGGTTTGGCTGACTATATCTCTTTTCGTCAGCGTCATCTTCATCTTGAATTTTGTCTTGAGTGTTACCCGGTCGTTCTTCTTGTCGTAATGAGCCCCAAGAAGTTTCATTTTACTAAATGGAGTTCGGTTGTTCTTCGGTGTTACCATAATAACAATATTCGAGCTGGAGACATAGTGTCGAATGTTCGTACAGATTTTTGAGAACAAACTCTTCGATTCTCTGTATTTTTGGAGAATCTTACTGTCAGTTTGTGCTTGAAGTAAAATACTGCCTATATACAAGTTTCTGCTTGTTTCTGCTGATGATTCGGTCCCTTCCAAGCATGAAAATGCTAGACGTAAAATAGTTGGGAGACTAGGTGACGCAATGATGCTGAACGGTAACCGATTAAAGCGGTACTCTAATATGTTTGACCTCATAATAAGCTTCGTGGTATCTTTTACACACAGTGGGCGGCATAGCTCTTTGTGGGCGTCTTTAAGCCTAATCTGCGTGGACGCGGCCTCATCCTCAAGTTTTGATATATTGCACTGCAATGGAAATGGTGCTTTGACATAACCTATGCCGGACGATATTGGTTCTGGGTTACTTTCAAAATGTTGCTGAACTTTATTATCAATGGCGCAACCATCAGAAGAAGCTCTTAGTCCTTCTAGTTTGAATGGTTTTTCTGACATTCTATCCTCTGAGCCCTCGTGAATGGCCATCAATCCAAAAGAAAATGACTGATGTTCTGCTGGGATGTCTAGCCTGCCTCGGCCATAAATTGCTGGACCGAACACGGTTTTTGCGATTCGCAACCCTGAAGGTGTTCTCTGTGGAACTCCGTCTTCTACGACAAGGTCGTGATATCTGTCGAGTCCGACTAAAATTTTGGGGACGTGTCGTTCTCCTTGTAAATTGGAATTTGCGACGCAGATCTGGTTATGCTCAAGGAAATTGGCATCTTCTTCTGTCAGTCTTACCGAAGGAAATCCTTTTGTTACGATTGGTTTTGTTTGTACATTGAAGCATAGCTCTTTCCCGTATGCGGATCTAACTCTCAAAGGTACAGTTGTGCTATCGAACCGTTCAACGTGTCCTCCAATGCCCGACATTGTACAGGTTTCTGTGAAGAGTTTCGGAAGTCCAAAGTCGTTTGCTAATTTCTCCTCAATCATGGTTTTGTGAGCTCCAGTATCAAAGAAGAAGAGTACTTTCTCGAACCTTTTATTTTTGTTATTCCAAAGATTGCCCTCTGCTGTCATAAGAATCAGTTGTTCATTTTTGCTCGTGTCGATCTTTGAGCGGTCGTAATCCTGCTCAATTTGAATGACCTGTGTGTTGGTCTGTTGGGTTCTCCTATCATCGTTGCAATAACGACTGCTAGGCCTGCTATCAGACTGCTGTGGTCTGCTGCCATAGTTTTGTTGATTGGCCTCATTTCTTGCCGGCCAGAGACTTGCCGGTGGGGCTCTCACGTTGGTGCCGAATGGTCTGCTTGCCAGACATATACTATGATGATGTTTCTGGCCGCAACAGGAACAGTTAGGCTTGTTGCACTGATTGCTTGAATGATCACCGTTGAAACATATCCAACAGAGACGGTTTTCCTTGGCGATAGAGCGCTTCCTTTGAATGTCGGTGACGGTTTTGCACAGTGCGGAGTGGTGATTGTTGCGTCCGCAGAAGACGCACGTTTGGGTGAACCTTTGGTTTTGTGTTCTAGGTTCATTAGTGTACCTAATTTCTCTGGTTTGTTCACTTTCGGAACCCCAGTGTGTCTCGACAAAGAGTTTAGAGGATATTTTTCTTTCTAACAGCGTTATGAGATTTCCAATTGTAATATTTTTGTCGTCCTGATATTTTGCTAGGACGTCCTTTATTATTGTGTAAGGGAACTTTTTGATTATGGTTTCAGTCCACATAGGTTCGCTAGTGGCTCTGATGTCATAGTCAGTAGAGACCATTTGGTTCACAAGTGCTTTGATGGAGTCCAAGCAGTCATCACAGCTTTTTGCATTGTGCGCGGCAGCTTTCAAATCGAAGAGTTTCTGTATTATTTTTGACCTGTTGACCGGTCGGTTGCCGAATTTGTCTTTGAGTGTCTGTACGATCCACTCATAATTCTTTGCTATCGGCTGTATTCCTTTGATGGCTCTTTCGGCCTTCCCTCTCAAGCTGTCTTTGAGTAGAACAATCTTCTCAATTGTGCTAAGGTCATTGCTTGAGTGAATGAGGGAATCATAAACTGCCCAGTACTCTGGGAATTCTTCTTCGCTACCGTAAAATTTCGGAAGGCTGATATTGGGCGGTTTGATTGACCGCATCCTGGAGGTGCTCTCAGAATTCGGCTCCTCCGAGTTTCCTTGAGACCAATTTGTTTGGTTACTATTATGGGTTGATGAACCTTCACTGTCATTATTGGCGGTAGGTAATTTGAGCTTCCTTTGAGCTTTTGCTAAATTTACTTTAGCCTCAGTCAACTGAGCTTCCAGTATGTGAATGAAAGCCTCAGCACTCGCTAAGTGTTGTGGATATTGTGATTCTCTTTCAATTTCTTGAACTTCTATAATGAGTTCTTTTTGATCAGTCTTTTTTGCATTAGCATAATGATTCTCTATCTTATCGACTCTTTCTTGGATAGTCTCGACAGCGGTCCTTATACGACTAATTGCTGACGATAAAAGGGTAACGTTTGCCAGAGCTTTCTCGTAAAGTTCCTCCTCGTTCTCCGGATACTCTAGGTTTGCTCCGTAACACTGATATTTTTGTAACAGAGTGGCTAGGGCTGTGGCGCTAGCAATAATTGGTTTCTTGTAAAAGTAGAGTGCCATATTGATATCTCCACTAATTTCTTTTACTTACTTCGCTGCTGTTGAGCGGTTGTTTTATTAGTGATAACGTACTTGCTGTGATTTAGCAAGTAAAAATACGCTGCTTTCGAGCGATTGTCCTTCAACAAGGAAAAGATAAGCTAAATCCGGTGGAACTAGCAAGTAATTCGCTGCTTTCGAGCGATAAAACGAGATATGTCTGTTAAATTCGACTAGGAATTCAACAAACAACAACGCAATAACGCTGTTCTTCGCAAAGCTGTTGTTTGCGGTTTTTTGGGCTGACTGAGTCCCAAGGACAGGCGATTTGCTGACCTTATAACGGCTTTAGCCGATGCACCAAAAAATGTGGTGTCTAGGCGGAAGGGTGGCGCCTTTTATGGAAACAGAGAGATTGTTGTCTCTCTAGTAACGAACGAACGAGTAATAACACGATGGTTCAGTGGTATATGTTTATTAACAATCAACCAAAACACCCTGATGCGGGTCGTGTGCGAGCCAAGAAAGGAATCCCCTGTTACGGGTAAGACAGAGTAGAGAATCGTCTACTTAAGCCCCGCCCCGAAGGAGCGGTGGTGACCGCGGGTTCTGGCCTATGCCAGAACAGATTCCTCCTTTTTGTCTCTGCGACCACCTGCAGTATATCACGCGAAGTTGGAAGTTACTGCCGTCGGAAGGAGAGAATATGCGCTTCAAAGGGCAGTGGACGACAACAATGCTCCAGACATTCGCGTATCATATCGGCTCATATATTCGGAGAACCTGATGGCACGTCCGAAGCAGCTCCTTGGTTTCGAAACAGCAGTTTCTGGTATGATTTGCAAGCGATGTTCGAATTAATTTCGTTGGAGGTGGCGCTCTTGTCAGCTGCAGTGCTTTCCAGAGGACACGGGTATCGGATTCAAAGAGCTCCTTCGCAGAAAACACCGTAAAACTGCTGCAGTTCGAACTGCTCAAGAGAGTGCTGATAAAATATACGGAAGCCGTCTCGTGGAATGTACTTTGTAGAGGCTAGGAATTACAAGGACTTTCTGGCCGATCCTTTCTCTGAAAACCAGTCTCTGGACGCTTCGACGGAGTATTCATGACAGTTCAGCAATCGGATTTCTCGCATGAACTACACCTTTGCAGAGCAGTTAATATTTTTGCGATTTTTGAAATAACTTCAGAAAATTCCTTTTGTACTCTTAGAGTGTCTCGTAATCACTAGCTTAACCGTAGAGCATTGGTTGGTTTCATTTCCGTCTTGTTAGGTTAATTACTGAAGAAGAATGTCAAGAGAACAGTAGATATGGCTGAAGTGCGAAGTTGCGATCAATGCGTTTGAGAGGGGGTGGCATGTATTGATTGATCACGTACTCGGTCGGGTTGGTGGGAGACTTGGTGCCTCCCTTCACTTCTGCCCTTTGATTTTGAGCCATGAAGAATCCATACATTGAAATGTTGAAGGAAGGTAGAGGGGATGAAAGGGTCATGGACAAACCTGATTATGCTTGTCGAGGGTTGCTACTCTGATTTGGTTTGAATTGTTTTTAGTTCTCTATAGAGAAATGGACCCATCGTCGTTGTATTATAACATTAATAAGGCAACTAAATGGAACTTCTATATGAATAAAATATTAATATTCATATTGGTATTTCAGCGAATCCAGTCCTTTCGCTGTTCATGACTTCTTTGTATGGGTGATCATGGACATCAGTGACGTTGTTCAAAGATCGCAGCAACAAAAAATAAATCCAAATCTAAAATTTTTAGTCTTCGCCATGTAATATAGTATTATACTAGAGTTGTTTCACATTTGAAGGGTTGAAGGTTAACTTGCTATATTTTTTTGATTGAACTCATGATAAAACTTGACACCTAATTATAATTCACCAGTTGAGCTGCGCACGATACCGTGCGCGTTTCATGACCTTCGATAGATGGATTCCCTCGAAGATAACTCTGATTAGACGTATTCTAGTATCTTAGAAGTGGAGTCCATCGTCAGTGGATGTTTAACGCCTTTTTTCTACATGAGTGCTTCACTCGATAGAAGAATCTAATTCACGCTTGCCACAGGGATTATACACGTTATACGCTGTCCATCATAATATTGGAAGCGAATAAAACTAATTTTTTCGCCTTCACCTGATACCGTCACAATTTATCGGCGCAAACAAACTTCAAAAAAGAAAATGAACTCGAAATCAGCTGCAGCTCCTTTGTCAACCTTCTTATAATTCTCATCGGATCGCCCGGATGACGCCAGGCAGTCCTCCTTTCCGTGTTAAATTACCCTGTCGCCTACGCTTCCTCCAAATTTGGATGCTCTGGTGTAATTTAAAGGGGTAAAAATTTTTGGCTAAATATCACACACCCCCATATTTACACCTAACACTCCGTTTGCGCCTCGCCCATCGTGAGTTTAGTTCTGCTCAACTCATCTGTTTTGCAAGAAAGCAGTTGGGCTGCACACGATACCGTGCGCGTCTAATGTCTTCTCATAAATGAATTTCTTCGAAGATAAGCTGAAGCGTAATCGTCCTGGCAACTCAGTAGCCACCCTCTTCCAACAAATTGGACAGTACCGTTCTCCCACCCCAGATAATGGCGTCAGAAGCCGTTTATTGAGAGCGCACATTTCTAGCAAACTGCTTGGCAACCATTACATTCATTTATCTATATACTAACTGTGGCAATCCAAAAAATCAAAAAAAAAGACATCGAAATCATTAATTTCTCGTTTACCCCTTACCACTGTGGATTGCCTGTATTTCACTGGAGCTGAATTGGGAAGTTGTTTACACTTTGAAATTTATCCGCACCCGTCGCAGTAGGCATTTGATAGCCTACCAATCGACGATCTCGTGGTCAATACATTGTTTGATGAAACTTTATGCAAAAATCGTAATATGCAGGTCCATATTTACTATTTTACTGCAAACACCGCCCCCGAAGGGTATAGTCGCCTGCCATTAGTTTTCACATCTCACCGCCTGCATTTCCACCAAAATTGGAATACTCCACGTCCAAATCTAATATTTTGAGGAAGCCCCGCCTCCAGTAGACGGAGTCTACACCTGTCACCTACCATTAGCTTTCCGATCTTGCCGCCTCCATTTCTGCTCAATTTGAATATATACATACATGCACACGCATAAGAACAATTGCATAATACTTCAGAGCAAACTTCATCCTTTCTGGAGCTGGCCGGAGTTTACATGGCAGCTATGGGCAGTCATATCTGCGAGGCGAGAGGGTTGAACCTCAACCATGTATACCAATAGCGCACTTCAGATTCAGTTAATGTAGGGCTCGCATCTCTACCATGATCTTGGATGGGGATTAAATATTTTCTCACTAGCGATGACTAAGCCTTGAGCGATTCACAAGATCCAATGTGAGAAAATTGAGCGAGTATCTGGGCGAAAACTTAAAATTTTTGTGTGTCGTGTTCAGAATCATCAAAGGTAACCGAAAATATTCCCATGGACTGCTTTGAGGAGGTACAGTAACCCAGAATAGTACTGCATATAAAAACCTTGAGGGTAACAGCTCTGTGCAACTGGAACGTCCTGACTCTACATGGAGTTTCAACCGATTGACGCCTGGTTTGTCCCGTCCTCATAGCCCGATGGCAAAGATATCGCAGTGCTGATATCCCCAAACGACCATGGACTATGCTATGAATGGCATTTCCAAAAAATGTTGGCGGACAGACAAACGGCCCTCTACATGTGATGTGGGTGTAGTGCGTTGAAGACAGCTAATCGTGAAGCTTATCCACAGCCCATACCAATCTGTCACCTGCTGAATGGAAGATTCATAACCGACCCTCTGAATCCTGCTCGTCCTCATTACTGCCTGCCCCCGTACACACCGAGAGCTTTTGCACGGTGGCTCGTAGTGAAACGTTGCTCCGAGATAATGCAGAGCGATACGAACGTTCTACGACCTCCCACTGTGGAGGTGGCAGAAATTGTGTCAAGGATCTCTTCAGATAGATTCAATGGGTCTAATTAAATTAACATGGTATCTACATCTCTATTTAACTCTTGCAACGCAAACTTTTTTGCGGATTTCACCGACCAGGAGCGACGCGCAGTGGTCGAGGAGGTGGTACAGCCCACAGATAGCAAAAGAGACAACGCTCGAAGGGTAATTTTCAGGGCCCAGGCAAAGGCCAGAAGGAGGGCAGATGAAGGAATTATCCCCGGACAGATTGTCAGTTTTATAATTTGGAAACAGAAAATTGGTTGATAAGAAGCCTTTTCTCTTTTCCAGGATCGCACGAGTTGCGCATGCTCCGCTGATCGGGCATCCTTCACTCTCCTTGATGAAGCCAACAGGATATACTTCGGCAGCAGAGCATTGCTTGCAGGGGCACTGGAGAGGCTGTCACTGAAGAATGTCACGGTGAGTTCCGCTTCTTCTGGGACATGTTAGGAGCTGTGGGCAGACGACGTGCACTGATGCCCCCTGGCTGCACTTTTTTATTTGACTTTGAGCTTCCTGCGATCCAAACTGCAACACTTGAAATGCCAGTTTGTGTGAAAGGGTAAGATAAAAGTAAACGACAAGAAATTACTAAATTCTTGAGTTGTTGTTTCAGGTGCTTCCTTCACTACACGCAGGACATTGTGCGACATCGAGATGCACTTCGCCTGAAGGCAGCCTCCACGAAAAACCCTGTAATTGGCACTTTCTTTTGGAGGGTACAAATGCTGCCGCTGCTTCGTCCTGAATTTCACACAATTTCACAGCACTAGCGGTGCCCCACCCTCCTCTAGTCACCGCTACTGAGCACACAGCTCTCCTTCCATTCACAAGGTACTGGCAAGACAACTGGGGGGTGAGAGGGAGATTTTCGAACCTGTGGGACCATCCGCGGAACATGAGCTTGCGAACCACTAACTGACCAACGGCGACCAACGGTTTACATAAGAGTATCAGAGGAACAAGGGCAACGGGAAGTCGCTGAGGAACTTCGCAGGTTCGCTCATAACCACGTCTCACGGGGTGTGCGAACGAATTTTCGATCGCAACTAGTCAAGCTCGCTTGCGCCTGGGCGCGAAGTGACCTTTATTAGGTGCGAAGACTCCGCGGTAATTACGCTGCCCGCTCAACCAAAGAAGATAATGACAGTTAAAAAAATGGAGTTTATACTGAAAAATTTTCTTTTTTTAAAGAAAAAGTTCCAATATCAATTTCAACAGTTTTGAGTGTTTTATTTACACGCATAATAAAAAGGTTAACTATATTTCATTTCAAGCTCTTGGAAAATGGGTAAAACAGTTTAGTTCACTTCTTTTTTCCGGTGTTCTCGCTCATTTGCGATATTTAAGAACCTTTACAGAAGCGATTTAGTTCTCTAGAGTTGTTTAGTATTTAGACTACTCTTCATTGAGAGGTCATTGAACGCCCTACGGCTCACCATGCTGGCCAATTCACAGTTTTGACGGCATTTAGCAAGTCCCCAGGCTAAATTCAGCACCTCAAAAAAAGGTCATCGAAGACTCTTCAAATAGTTGGATGAGCGCTTTAACTACCACTGCTTACTTTATAAGACATTACTATGTATTCTGGAGTCAGACTGCACTGTTTCGATGAACTGACAGGGTGTCCTCCAGCTCCAAACTATTTAGGAGTGCGCGGTCCACGTGATCCATTTCCTCCACTGCCCCAGCTTTTCACTTTTGCTCCGAAAGCCCTAGCACTACAAAACAATTTTTTTGGAAGTTCTGCACCCCCACAGCCTTCTCCAGTGCAGCTGGAAATACTCTCTTATTACTGTTGAATTGAACCGTTTTCTCCTATATCACACAAGCTTTATACACAAAATATATTGAATTCATTCGTTATATGTGTAAATAGAACTCTCAAAATCGGTGAAATTGATACTGGAACTTTTTCTTCGAAAAAAGAACATTTTTTGATAGAATCTCCATTTTTAAATTGTCATTAGCCTCCTTAAATTACGAGATTTAACTCGACCAGTAGCGAGTGTGGGCAGCGTTATTACCGGCGGAGCCTTCGCACCTAATTGGGGTCACTTTGCGCCTAGGGGCGAAGCGAGCTTGATTAGGTGCGATGGAAAATTCGTTCCGTACTCCGTCTCACGCGGTATCCTTCCCACAACTAGATAATGTAAAGACCTTCTGGACTTTTTAGCGAGTAGATTAGCCCACTAGTTGACCGTCATTCTTAATATTGGCTAATTATTTGGACAGTATTTTACACATTTTTGACAAAAATTGTATTAGCTGACGAGTATATATGTGTACTGTGATGTATTAGTGTATATTATTATTGTTGTTATATACTACTATTGATATACTGTACTCCTAATCCAAAGCGTCTCTGTTGGTGTTAGAATTATGTGTTAACCTGTGCAATAAACAATATACTGTGTTATCTGTTGTGATACTAGAAATACAGAGACAAAAACAGATAAAACTCCTTCCTGCCAATGACGAACACAAAAGGCATCAGATTACGGGCAGGGCAAACATTTCTGAATGAGTCTGATCGTGAGAACATCAGTGGTTTCTTAGATAGCTGAAAAGTCTATGCAAGAAAAACATAGACTTCTGTGGTGATTTTGAAATAGAAATAGGGGCACTATTTACCCTATACTGCCCACTCTGTCGAGAAAGGGCTGGATTTTTATCGAATTTTTTCAAAGAAGATGAAACCGGCTAGACACTCGCCTGGAGGGGTAATTTGACCCGTAGAACACGAATATCGCATTCACTCAACATGAAAACACCTGGGACATTAGTTAGGAGCAAGTTTTCAGCAGGAGCGGTGACCCAGCGATTTGGCGCAGGCGCCTGTAGCGCAAGCGCCAGGCATCTTTATGACAAATGGATGCAATATTCGTGTTCTACGGGTCAAATTACCCCTGTAGGCAAGTTTCTAGCCGGATTCATCTTCTTTGAAGAAATTCGGTAGAAATCCAGCCAATTCTCGACAAGGTGGGGCAGTAAAGGGTAAATAGTGCCGAAATAGGTTACTTTGTTTATACCTCTGCCGAAAAACACTCATTACGGATTTAATCCAATGCACTAGTCTCGGGTATTGCGGTATAGCGGCTAGGATGTATAGCGAGCTCCTCCGTCTGCACTCTATCCTCCTCGCAGTGAGATGCTTATTAATGGAGACGCAGAGAAAACGACAAAAACGCTGAGTCACTACACACGCGGTTGAGAACGGTCCTATAACCGGGTTATTCCCCTGTGCTCCTTTATACTCTTTGACTCCTCCCATTACGGTCTGAACAATTCATTTGAAGTGGCTTTCCCTTTTTCGTGATGGACTCTACGTGTTCAAGTTTATGGGCCAGCTGGTAATCATATGCTTTGAGACTAAATTAAGCTCGGACAACGGTGCTGGATGGTGCCTTCACTTAGATTGAGTCACCCATAGGCGTAGAAATTTTCGTCGATACCGGAGATGCAAGGGCCATTGGCCACTGTTGCCACTGAAAAAGAAATCTGGATCGGAACTCACCATGGCGGTCTCCGTCGTTGCTCGATCAGCGTTCTGTACTTGCAATTCATGCTGGGGCTAGAATCTTCATGGTTTTCTGGCAGCTTTTCATTCTCAGCCTAAGCTCGAAGAGCTACGATCACTGCACAAATGATCAACGTGGCGTCTGTTTGAATAACTTGAAACACGCAAGATCTGATCGCTAGGCAGTTTGGCAAGTAACGAGATCCCGTTACCTAACTATCTCCTCAACCCGCGCGCGATACTCTTCTGGGTCAACATCCTTCCCTGCATTACAGCTGCCGGAGTTCTCCTCCCGTCTGCTAGAATCTTAAGAGGAGTTCAGCTACACGATCCTGTTTGATTATTACCTGATGTTCTGAACAAGATACCGTCACTGAATGGTGATCTGGCCGACGGTTCCCACCGTTGTGGTTCTTATTTACGTCCTTGTTTCTTCTAGGCCCCTCTTGAAAGCCAGTGCACTTCTTTAGCGTGTGTGGTCTGCCTGTCTCTTTTTGGCGTCTCATCGAGTTCAAACGACGAGGACTAGTTGGCCCGATCCCCATTTCAAGTCAGCTGATGTGCTCGCTTCAGTTCGGCCGATATTGCAGAAACATTATTCCTCCTCGTAATCGCGTGAAATGGTGTTCACTTCATGCATTCGGTGCGATATCAGATTGCCGTCGTCATACAAGCAAGCAGCATAGGCGATTCTTTCGCTCCCCACTTTCCACATCTGAATATTACGAAGGTGATCGAAATCCAGTAATCCATTCGGCTGCGATTCCTGTCAGATCGTCGTTCCCAATGCAGTTCATTCACCTCAAAAGTCTTGCTTGGAAGGCAAGCGGCGTCCTTTTTACAGGCCATTCTACGGACTTGTCGTCTGGGCTCAGAGAAGAATGTAAAGAGCTTTCATCCACTTTGACTTCTGATCAGCTACATCTACTGTTTGATGAATAATCTTCTTCAGCAAAGCCGTGGCTGTAGCATCCACCGCGTCTGTTAAATCCAACAAATAGTTACGATGAATTTCCCGTGATATTGGCCCAATAGCTTCAACTTCCATGACTATTCCTAATCAGCGTTGAAATCAATGATGGCCTACGATGTTCCGCACAAAAATTAACGATTTCGCTCGATATTGACCACTTTCACAATTTTGACCTCTTCTTTATTACTGATCCGAATAATGTTGTACCAGTTCGCCAGTTTTTAGGAAAAACCCTAACCATTCCATAACAAAGCTGCGAACATTGTTCCTCAGAAACTCTGTGCTGCAGTCTCCGTTTTCGTGTTTTGTTCTTCATCTCTTGTTTTCGGTGTTTGAGGTTTTTTTGGTGATTATTGATTTGATCGGTTTTGAATGCCCTAATGTTTACGCTTCATCCACAGTGAACTTTATGCTCCCTTTTGTAGTCACTGTGTAGATAATCTCTGTTCCTGGGATAGGACTACTGAGTCCTGAAGCTATGCCCACCTTCCCGCTGATTGCAAACATTTTACGTCTAGCTTTCTGCTAGTCCCTGTCAAGCTTTTCTCGACCCTTTCTTCAGGACGGGGTTGTCCCCTGCCTTGTCTCCGTCACCTTAATACACGCTCGCTTATGAGGAGCGCTGAACCTGTAATAATTTCTGCTCACTTTTTTACCGGGTCTTCGGTCTTTTTTACGAGGTCTTTTTACGTCTTGGTGCGAAGTCGCAAACCTTGGTTTTAATTCGGCTCACCTCAGTATCACGATCCCATCATTTGGCCTTCAGCTCTTTGCTAGTCCCTATACAGATTTTTGAAAAGTTGTAGAAAACGAGAGAGATCTCATTTTGGGCTTTGGACACCCATCCCCTCGCACCCCCCGCATAAAACGAATGTCGACCAGTATTTAAAAACTTCCCTCGATGTGTGAAAGGTTCAAAAGGAGCTGCCATTTTCGATTTTTTCGCTGCCCTTTCCCTTTTTTCGCTGCGAATGTTAAAAATCAGACCCCATAGTTTTCGCTAGTCCCTATGCCATTTTTGGGAAAGTCATTCCTACCTATGAAACTTCCACGAATCTTCTCGGGACGGAGTTGTCAATTCCATTCTTGGCTGCACCTTTCAAACACGCCCCGCTGACCCTCCCTTTTCTCTAGTCGCTAGGACGTCTCCCCTCGAGGTCATATTTTTTTCACTTTGATTCAAACCAATTCGATGAGTTTTCCGATCATTGCAATATATTACCCTTTCTCTTTTGCTAGTTTCCATCTTCTTCGTCCCAATCTTTGGAGCGCTCTGGAACAGAGAGTTACTTTCTTCACCCGCAACCCCGCTATTTTCCTTTCTGTAGGACAACGGAAATGAGGTTAAGCGATACTCTACGGTTCATTTAGCTAAGACATCCTTAATGAACTTGCAAAAACTATTTCCTTCATAAGAATTCAGTGATTACGATAGAATTCAAGAATACATGAGATTTTTCTTTGGTTATGTCTTGAATCTCAAAAATACTCTTTGCTGTACAAATGTGTAGTCATTGTCGAGGAACTCGGTTGTTGCAAAGCTGCGAATACTTTGTCAAAGTTTTCAGGAGATCGCCTTTTCAGAGATCAGTCTGTAGTCAGAGTGATCACACAATCCTACGGATCTTCAAAGAAATACTATGAGAGGTTTTCGTACATTTTCTTAGCGTTTTTTGAGCATTGGTGGCTGCAGCGTTCTACGGTTTTTCCTGTAAAAGCAATACGAATTCAAAGTGTTCGCGGTCTTTGACGAAGGCATGAAATCCCGTAGGAGTACCGAAGCTGACAAGGTTGTTAACTCCTACAAGGTTGGCGGAACTGCCTCGAAAATGCTGTTTTTGGGACCAGGAATTTGCTCCGAATGTTTCATTAAGTTCTTCAAATGTGTGTGCTGTTTTGACGCGAAGTGTTTTGGAGCATCTTAGTCGTTCGTTGACCGTGAAATGCACCTCCGCTCTACCCTCCTCATAACAGCAATTCCCAATTTCCTAGATATCCTGCGGTTGAATGCTCTGACAAAAGGGGACTATTGATCGGAACATGCAATGTTCGGTGGCTACCTTCACATACCTCAAACGCGACCTTCTTTGATGATCGCTTATCAATAGTTGGGTAGAACTACAGTTTGTCGAGAATCTGGCGGCATCTCGTAGTGGTTGGGCGAAAGTAGCATGGCAAGCGTTTCAGTTCCACTCACCTCTTTGCAATTGGCAGATCGATACGATGTGTTTGACATAATTGCTGAGATCGCATATGTTCGCCGGACATTGATTGGTATGGTCCATTAAAGGCAAGAATTCTATCCATCGTTATGGCGCGCGATTATGAGGAACACCTAGACTGAGCTGAAATTAAAGGATTTGGAATGCAGCACATCGAGTGAGCTTCGACTGCAGTTTGTAACTGTATCTTGGAGAGATGGCTTTTTTTCGAGTCTTGAAGATGCCTGTAATTATCGTTAATAGCGACGGCGACTTTTTTCTACGATGAGATTGGACGCGACGTTGAAAAAGAATACGCTTTGCATATGGACATTACTTGCGATGGTCTTAGTTCTTCTCCAAGGGACTCTTTTCAAAAAGACTGAATTCAAAGAAAAGTGGCCAACTGACACCTTCCTTGCTTCTACACAAGATTTTACCACAGGTCCACTGGATGATAGGAGTGGTTAGAAGGACGTGAAGAAACTGTGCTGCAGCCTGGAAAGAAAATTCTTTGTCGTCTCCAAGCGTGTGATCTTGTTTGCCGATGTATAAATTATGAATAAAGGAGTTATTAATAAGGCTTTCCGCACTTCCATGATTGATTTGGTTTGTAGATTTCCAATCCCAGGTCTAGCTTTTACGGGATTAGAGAAGTTCTTTGATCAGGTACTTTTTTACCCCTATATCTCGTCGGTCAGTCTACTGAAGACAAGTGTTTTTTGACTCTAATGACGACTCTAATGACCCTCCTCTCTGCAGACATCCGAGTAAAGCTAGCAAAATTTACAAAATGTTGTATAAAAAAAGATAAAGTTCCGATTTGTGGATTGCAAATAACCATATCTCTCAAAGAAGTCTCCCCGAAGCGGATCACTCAAGGGTTTACTGTGCAAAAATCCTAACAACTCGTCCCCTTTGTTGAAGTTGTGATTCTTTGCTTATTCTATTACTTCTTCTTGGTTCATCGTGAAGAAAACACTCGATGGGTTACCGAACGGAGACTTCTCATATTCTTCATTTCGATTGAGTGATTTCATTGACTTCATTTTGATGTGAACCTTGGTATCGGCGTATGATATCAGTTTGATGTCGACCAGACCTCGATTACATCATTCCTAGTTAACTTTTCCTGGGTTTATATCATTGAGGGACCATAATAGACGATGGGATTGGGTTTCCATGAAGAACTTCCAGGAGAATTTCGTCTAGTCGTATCTGAGCGCATTGAGTATGACCACCCTCGTCAATTACAATCAATACCATTATTGGTGGCTTTGGGCGCACGGAGCAGGGCGCCTCTCTAGAACATTCCCCCATACAATCGATTGAGTTGAGATTGTTTTGAATTTGTTTTTCAACTGCTTTCTCTCGAGTTTTTTATTGCTTATGCTTGATATAGGCCCTGATGAACCGATTCGTCTCTCAAAATTATTCTACTTACGATAGTTTTGAAAAAAACGATCGTGGTCAGTCTGCCTACCCTTTTCAACTGTTTCACCTCTTAGTATTCTGTGTAATAATTTGAATTTCCGTGTGTTACCACTTCTCAAGTATTGCCAAGCCTCTCTTTTTATTTATCTGAATCCATTTGCCTTCAGTGGAATCGCTCATCTGTAGAAAATTCTTGAGTTCATTCGTCAACCAGATACGTTTCTTGGTGAGTCATTTGGGACATCCGAGTACACCAAATGCTCCAACTGACCATGACTCATCAAGAAAGGACCCGAAGGATCAAACAAAGTTCCATTCATGAGGAGAAAGGACAAATCATAAAGGGAAGGATAATGTTATTAACATTTAACATTTATTGCATGTGCAGCGCATATGAATGGAAAAGAAATAAACGAAGTGAAACAACAACATCCACCAGCGACACGAGCACGACTATCTATTGAAAACTATCAAGTCTATTAGAAAGACTATTAGAAAGAACGAGATTGAGATAGTAAAAACAACAAACAACGAAAAGAACAGCAGATCGATTTATAGGCTTCTAACATTGGAAACTTTAGTTGCCATTATAAACGTACCACCCCTCAATCTAAAGAAACGCCTGGTTCGGAACAGGCTATACGATCGCCTATGTACAATCTCAAATTGCGTGGTTTGTCCAGCTGGAAGGGAGGGTGATTGTAACATGTCTGGGGTGGTGTACAAAATTATCTGCCGTGATCGTGGTGACGAGTATATTGGAGAAACGGCAAGACCACTTCACGTGAGGGTTAAGGAGCACGTGGACAGTATGAGACGATTGAAGGAGTCTACTGACCTAGGGAGTCACCGAATTCGAAAACATAACGGAGGCGTTTTTGAGGTTACCGTGGAGGTCGTAGCACAGGAGTCGGAGTTGTGCGCACGCAAAACCCTCGAGGCATTTTGGATACAAGTCACTGATCCAAAAATGAATCGTAGGGAAGAATGTCTCGCAATCACGCGGGAGCTGCGGCCTTATATAAGATTTGCCTTCCCGCAGTGACTTTCAATGAGGATTTACCCCAGCTGAAACTGGTCGGTTGGTACCATCACTTGCTGGGTGGTTTCGAAGATTCCACGAAGCTACGGTACTCTCCTTTCGATCACTTGAGTGACCTGGGGGTCTCGAACTTCGGTGAGTTGGTGGAGACGTTTGGTCGGGTAGTCACAGATTGTTATGATCCTTTCAGGCTCTGAAGAAGGCGATATCGCCGAAACGTTAGCCTAATAAAGCTTGTTTACAAACCTCGTGAAGAGTTCGGAAAAAGAATAAACTCAACAATACACTTATGCCGAGGTTCATAGAAAGCCGTACTTGGAAGTCAATAATGTGTATGTCCACTTACAAAACATCAATAAAGAACAGCTTATCAGTAAATTAAATACTATATGTCTCAATAATAAACTCGAAACTAGAAAGGAGGCTGCTCTACCTCATATTTATGCTCTACCTAAACTTCACAAAAACCCCATTAAGCTCAGATTTATAACAGTTGCTAAACATTGCAGCCTTGAACCACTGGCATTAGAATTACACAACATTTTCACGTTCCTCAAAAACCATTTTATTAATTATGCAAATAGGGTTAAGGAATGTAATAGAACTATGAAAATTTATTGAGCTATTAACGATATTAATATTAGTCATGAGTTCAGTAATATAAATGGTACTGAATTATGAATATACACAGCTGACTTTGTAGACATGTTCACAAACCTAAGACATAACCTTTTGTTTAACTGTATTAGAGAATCATTAAAATGGTGTTCTAATAATGCTAAGCTAATAAAACAATGATAGCTACGAATGAATATGAAGTTTATTACACTATAGGATATAATAGACAAAGTAGCGATAGGCTTTACTCTTTTCAAGATCTTTTGTATCTGGTAGACTATTTGTTAAATAACAGCTATTGTATATTCGGAGCTACTGTCTTCAAACAAAGCATGGGAGTGCCTCAGGGGGGAGGGGGGACTTCAGCCCATGATGATCTAGAGTTTGAAAATTTAAACTGCTCTCGTTTATACTGCTTTCAGGGTTAATGAAATTACTGCTGAGGCAGCAAATGTTCACCGACCAGTAGTGGTAGGTCCAAAAGTACAAGAACTCTGGCAATCGCCCCACGTGAAGGGATGCTCCTCATTCGAAGTCTTGCGAGGAACAATCACCCTAGGCATCACCCAGTGAAACCAACTGCTACGAACATCGCCCACCAATGTGCAGCCTCCGTTACATTAGGAAAGAATGCGAAATAAGGTGGACACCCGACATCACAGGACGCACCCCCTCTATGGACCTCGATAAGTCGAGTCCATCGGCAGGAACAGCGCAGGGATTCATTGCGGAAGGGATGAATTCTTCAGAAGGCACAAGCCATCTGTGTTGTGGTGGGCAGTACAGGGTGAATGATAAGTGTAGGCACCTAGGGACCCTAAGAGACCCTACCTCAGTCCAGGAAGTAATTAACTAGTAGTTATCCCTGAGCTCAAACCTTCTGAATTCAGTGAACTAGTGGACTAGTGCTGAATGCTTACTATCCCCCCAAAAACAGCAAAGCAAATGTAAAACAATACAGAGTCACCTACTGACTAATCACAAGCAAAAAAAGTTGAAAACCTATTAAAACAAAAGAAAGCAGTAATACTAATGAACCTAGGTCACATCTGTAAAACTTGATATCACTTCCCATTAGACGGCTTCGTCTGACGGCTCTCTGCAGCTCCCGTCACTGTCGACGCGTACCATCCGCAAAAAGGACAATTTGAATAGGAAAATAAGGCTACTGTGAGAAGTTCAATTAGCAAAGCTTGACCATCAGCCGAGTGCTTTAGAGACCGCAAATGCGCCGCTTTATCCGCCGGAAAAGCATTTTTTCTAAATTTTCTGGAAGGTGGCGATCCTCGATTTGACACTCGACGATGTCTGGGCAACGTGCGACGAACAGCTTGATAGTCAGTACTATCTAAATTGTCAAATTCACGCAAAAGATACGATAGAAGATAATAACTGATAACACAACCATGATCCCTGTTCGGATCGCCTGTTAGAAGGATAGGCGGCTACCTGCTTCCCGGTTGGACTTCTTCAACGGTGACTTAAACATAAGGCGTTACTAATTCAAAAAAGGATTAATACAAGTGACAAAAAATCCTGCAGAGGAAGTACGCAAAAGCAAACGAATCTTCATTCGAATAAAAAGTTAATAGAGATCAAAAGCGTTTTGCAACTTTTGTTAGGATTCAGTCCCACGCGAATTCCCAAACAAGTTATCCCCATTTCTATACATGTTAAACCAAAAAAAGTTTAACCTCTTACCGAGACAATTACGCGGCGAACCAGTCCCGGACCTCGTTGATTCCAAGGTGTTCCTCTACATATCCCACCTGTAGACGACAAGCTACCGCGACTTGCAGGTACACGAGCATATCGAAAAGCTGCTCAGCCGAAAATGGGCCGGTCTCGACGAGGACGGCATCAACCTGAATTAGCATAATGAAAAGGTGGGCATTCAAAAAAGAGTTGGTGATGACATACTTCTGATCCCCGTTCGGATCGCCTCACGACAGAGTCGTCGAACGAAGTCGATGCATCCCCATGGTATTACACCTATATTAGTGCCTGCAGATGAAACGGCTTGACGAGTGGGTTATACAGCTACAAAGCCGCATCGAAGAACCTTTTAGACGAAGAATGTGTCGGTCTCGATGGAGATCACATCGACCTGGACGAGTAGAATTAGAAAGTGGACCTTAAAAATGTTGATATGACCTACTTCTGATCCCAGTCTGGATCGCCTCACGACAGAACTGTCGAATGAAGTCGATCCGTTCCTGTGGTTCTACATCTATCTGTCTGCAGGCGAGGCGAGTAAACATCGGGTCACATAGCTTCACGACCTCGTCGAAGTGATCTAACAGAAGAGTGGGCTGGCCTTGATGGAGACGGCGTCAACTTGAATTGAGTATAGAAAAGGGACCCCCAACAGATTTTCCAGTGTGGACATACCTCTGATCCCCGTTTGGATCGCTTCACGACAGAATCGTTGAACGAAGTTGATCCCTGTTGAAAGAAGTTTTTCAAATCTGCATGTTGTCTGTTCACTAGCAGTTTGACATCTCAGTGTTCAGTGTACAGAATCCTGGTAAGGGTGTGGATCAAAATTCACTAAAAAGGGAATAATTAGAGTGGGGCTGCGATTGAATTGTCTCATACGAAGAAGCCATCTATCCTACTATCGTACAGCTGACGAGTCTGCGAATCCCCAGACAGCCATCCTCTTTGCTCAACAATCGCTCCACTACAACTTAATTCTTCGAGACACTTGGAGTGGAAGGAGGGGAATAGGGGAACCATCTCTGTAAACATTACAGAAAGAACAGCACCTGAAAAGGTGGGTTTGAAGAGCACACATCGAATTATAGCCGTGCAAGATCTAGCACACTTTCCTTTGCTTAGTTGTCATCTAGATGTGAGAAGAAATTCGTAGAAAGTTCGCAGAATTCTGTGAATTTCTCTCTTCATAATGTGACAAGCAATGTGGGAAGCCTACAGAAAGCTCCAGGCAATTTGCAGCGTCATGGTTATCTACATGCCTCATTACTGCTTCTTCGTATGCCATGACAGCTCTTATTGACTTCGGAAACGAGTCGATCACTGGACCCTTCACTTTGGAATGATTCAAATGGGGAGTAGGTCTTCTTCAACTCCATACAGTATCCACCAGATTGAAGTCAACAACCAATTCTTAGCAGCCATAGGGTCGGTGGATTGTCTAGACAAGAGTGAAGAACAGTTTCGACAATCAGGTGTTGAGTGATGTTTCGCTGATACGTCTGAGAAATACTTGAAAGTCCCAAGGGTAGCACTTTGCCTCGATAGATGGCCTTCAGGTGGAACCCCTTGTCGATTCCCGCTCCTGTTTCGCGAACAACAGCAGTGTCGTGCTGGTGCCACACATCCCAGCCATTGTGTCCGATACTTCTTTAAGTATGTGCACATTTCCTGTCAAAAAATAGCCACTTCTTGAACATGGCTGGGAACCAATCCCAGCTGTTTCTTGACAATGGTCCCGTCTGGTACCTTCTAGACGCCTGCCAGGCTCGCTGTCTCCATTCAATCAGAACATTTTGAGAGTCTGGATCTATTTGTTTCTCTTATGATCAGCTCGACAATTTCATCTGTGGTAATCTCCGGAAAAACTGGATGGTATGCTGTTAGTCTAGAACGTATCTATCCAGTGCCCCTTCAAACCCTTCAAACATACTGACTTCCTTCTTCGCTCGAATCCGACAGTTCATCGCTGGAATTCCCGTCCGACTCGTCATTTGACCCCCACAGCATTCACAACCATGTCGTCCTAGGCATCCTCCCTCTCCCTTTATGGAAGTGTTCACCATTTTGAGAGTTTTGGGTGCAAAATTACTCCGGAGTTCAAAATTAAATCCGAAGGGAACATACGATGTGATTGCGATTCGCTGAAAAAAACTGCTCCGTGTGGCCGCGTCGATTACGAAACAGGCGCGTAATCGTATTCAACAACATTCGTTTTTTTTGACCAGTTGTTGTTGTTGACAGTTTTTCGGCCTGAAAATGGGCCTAAAATTAGCCTCGAAGATCTTTTTGACGACAAAGATTGAAGCGGACTAGCTTATAGGAATTAGAGAGAAGGGAATTTTGAAAATTCATGGCAAAAGGAATTCTAGTAGAGAAAGTGCCGTGCAAGCTCTCAGAAAACATTCAGTAAAAACTGGCTTCGTTAGTGAGTGATAGCGACAAAATCGATCATCAATAATTTGCACAAAAACATCCTGTACAGAGACTGGTCCAAGGAATTAAAGCAGGAAAGGATTTCAAACTGAATGGAAGGGACTGGTAGCAAATGAAGCCTCAAATGTGACCGTCGAACAACCTTCACAGAGCATTGTATCACCAGGAAGGGATAATTCTTCAGTAACACTGGCTGTGGTCGATCGATCGATCGATCACAACACCGCTGATTCCAAGTGATCAGAACAGCTTTTAAAAAGCAGAAAGAACAGGTCAGCGGGCCCATTGGGATGTAGACCGGTGGCTAATGAAATAGCCAACTATACATGAGTATTTACCTGAGAAAAGTGACAAATGAGTAAATACAACATTATCTTCCAGTCTTTCCTTCCTGTTATTCGAGATATTCAAGATATCCTAGAAGTCTGATTTGAAGGGATATCAGCTAGTGTTTCGTTCTTTGTCTTTTAATGTATTCGGCTCATTCTACTTGTTACTGGTTGCTCCATTAATTGCTACTGTTTTGAATTGATCGATCGTGGCGGCGGCTAGTGGATGTACAATCGATACTGGTCAAAACCAAATCTTACTCCTAGTGGCAGGGAACATACACATTCAATTGCCACCGCATCCGGTAATTCAAATTCCTTGACGGAAATGGATAATCAGCTAACTTCTCCTGCTGGTCGTAGTATCCAGGAACGCCGTGCTAAACGTTTTCATCATGGATCTCCTGCCTCGATGGCTAGGTCTCTATCCAGTGCCGTTGATCTACTGACCAAGGTCGATAGACTCCCGGCCTACTTGAAAACCGTTTTGGGACACCTATTGGAGACTCCAACCAGGTCAACGATTTGCTTAAAAGAAATCGTGAGTTGAAGGACCAGCTAAAAAGTGAAATAGCGGAGGAGGATAAGCTTTTAAAGGAAATTGAATCGCTGAAAGGTGCTCTTAATGGTAGGAGTCTAAGGTCGAAGAACATTGATAGAATGGCTTCTACTAGTTGCTGTGAAGGGAGAACGCCCTAGATCTGTGGTTATGACTGGAATTTCAGAGTCTATGATGTTAGTGCTGCTAATAGGGTTCACTATGATATCGATTGTGTAAGAAGGGTATTTCGTTTCTTGGACATGGAATTTGTGCCGACAGCCATTTATCGCTTAGGTAAACCCGAAGGAGGTGTGCCCAGATTATTGAAGGTTGTGTTATGTGGTCGTTTCTTTGTGTCTGACTTGCTCAAGAAGGCACCGAAACTCAGATTTTTCTCGACTTCTGGTGTCTTTATAGGGCGCTCATTATCAAAACCGGAAAGGGTTCGGCTCGCTGAACTCAGGAGAACTAGAGCCAATGTTTCTCAGAACACATTGCCTCTAGTTCACCACCAGTTACAATTGGCAATAGAGCTGACCGCGAACTTGAGCAATCTCAGAATTATAATGTTGTTGGTGTTGATAACAGAATATTTAATGATTCCTTGCCAGTAAAATCCAATTGACTCCTCGGATTCAGGATAACGGTGTGAAATGCCTACTTACTAATATTCGCTCATCATTAAAAAATGCTCTGGACCTCAAACATCTGTTGTCCAGGGAGGATTACGGAGTTGTAGCATTGTCAGAAACTTGGCTTAAATCAGCGGTTGAGATTCGGCCTTTGTTAGGTGATATTTGTGATAAATACGGAACCTTCGCTGCGACCGCAACAGGAAGAAGGGAGGTGGTGTTGCATTGCTTATCAAAAGTGCACTTTCTCCTGTCCACATATTTGGTGAAACTATGCTTAATGTTTATGAAATAATAGCATGCAATCTTCATGCTAACGGAGTTAACTGTAGAATTATTTTGTGCTTCGCGCCCCTAGTTGCTCTAATGAAACTAGTACACAAATGATCAAGTGCATAAGTGATCCTTCGGATTGTCCATGCGCGTATATTCTTATGGGAGACTTCAATTTCCCTGATATAGATTGGCCCGACGCTTTGGATCCGGCCCATCTATATTATCAAGGGATTTTGTGGACGTGACAAAAAATATTAATTACGTGCAGTATGTCCAGTCAAGAACTAGGGGGTCCAGCACCCTAGATTTGTTGAGGTTCCTCTTGGAATTAGTGATCATTCTTGCGTCAATTCGGAAAGGAATCAATACACATGGAAGAGGGACTATGCTGAAGCTAATTACAGTCTTATGCGTTCTTATCTTGATCGTATTGATTGGATAGGCTCCCTCCAAACTTTAAGCGTCAATGAGATGTACGAGACATTTTTGCATTTTTTTGCATTTTACTCAACTACTGTATCGTCAAGCATGTTCCCATACGTGAAGTCAAGGCTTTTCTGGGTTAATATTCCTTCGTATCTTCATTCTACATATGATAGGAGACTTAAGCCATATCAGAAAGCTTCATTTAGTAAGAAATCTGAGGACTGGGATTTATATAGGAAATTAAACACGATATATGAAAGAAATTATATAAGTATAACTGTCGGGTGGAGGAGAAAATCATAGAAGGCGGTGGCAGTAGGGGCTTGTATAGGTTTATAAGTTCCAAAATCAGAGCGAAGGAAAAACTTGTCGTTTTAACTAAAACTGTTGGTACCACAGTAGCATCAGATTTAGACTATCGGCGGATATATTTGAGAAGGTTTCTGTGAAACGCGTAAGCGTCAGTGATGAGAATTTACGTTTGGCAGGATCTTTTCCACTGATGACTGATTCTCTGTGGTTCCATGAGCAGGATATCTCGATGATACTGTCCAGGTACAAAACGGGATCCTTTACGACTCCGGATGGTGTCCCCTTCATTTTTTTATTTATTTAATACACCAGGGTGTGCCATACAATATAAAAGCAAAAACTGTAAGGCGATGGTCCTTCGAAAATAGGAAAAAAGTGTATACATTAGCCTAAGAACAATTGAGGATAACGAAAGAGACGGAAGCAAGAAGCTAGTAAGGGAGCACTGATAAGTAATGCTGGAACTTTTCTCATATAAAACAGGAAAGCTGTTTTCCTATGTGAAAAAAGACTTCTTCGTGTTACACTGGCCCATTATGCCAAGGGAGGCGAGAATAACTAGGGCTTGCTTACAACAGAGCTCAAATACGAAACAAATTCAATTAGGAGCCACAGGCGAGTAGACGAAAGGAGCCTTCAGACGGAAGGGTTGATCATCTCACAGGATCCTCAAACACTCAGCACACATAAAAATGAAGGCCTCAACATCATCGAAAGCATGCTCCACCTAGCCGGCTTCTGGCCTCAGAGAAATGAAAGGAACAGCACTAAAGCAGAGGTGAAGTAAGGGAATGAACAAGTCACTCAAAACAATCTAGAAGAAATAAGGCTACTACAAACGGCAAATACTGCTAAGAGTAAGAAAAGATATTAGAGAAAATATGGACGCTGAACGCTCCACAAAATAGTGTCAGAAACGAGGAATTTATCGACGGAGGCAAACTGAGAATGGCTATTGATAATCTAGCTTCAGGGCTGGACGGACATGAAAATGTCGAGGTATGTATCTTGAAGAAGGCAGCTGCAAGAAGAAACTGAAATACCGGAATGTAGCAAAAGCTTTCTTAACGGCACTATCAATGTGGCAAGAAACATCAAGCTTGTACCGAAAATAACCCCTAGATCTTTAATAGACCTCGTACTTGGAAGAGATACGCCGTTCACAACGTAATCATTTCGAACAGAATTGCCGAAATGCATCACTAAACATTTAGTAGGGTTCAAAGGAATATCCCACAAGGAAGCCCACTCACTCATTCTCTCCACAGACAGTCTAAAAGCTCGCTGCACAACTCCACCGTTCCTCTCATCAAAGGCAGCGTAAACTTTGATATCATCGGCATAAATTTGCACGTGAACTTCCCCGCAAGTGTTGAGAAGCTGAGGCACTCCAATTGTGTAAACCAAAAAGAGAAGCGGAGACAGAACTCCGCCTTGCGGAACGCGACTGGTACAGGCGTAGCTACCAGAGAAACTACTGCCGACACGAACAGTAAAACTTCTATCAAAAAGATATGACGTTATCCACTTAAGCGTGTTACCTCGAATAACGTAGCGCTCCAACTTACTGATCAGCTTGGGATAACAAACTTTATCGAAAGCCTTCGAAAGGTCAAGGTGGATAACATCTACGGATTTGCCGTTGTTGCTAGCCTGGTAGACATCATAAAATGTATCGAGAGGGTTATTACAGGTAGAGGCCCCAGAAAGGAAGCCATGCTGCTCTCCGGAATTAAGGTGAAATTTTTCGAACCAGGATAGGATCTTATCAAACATCATCTTCTCCATCACCTTAGCAGCTGTGGGAGTGCGGCTAATAGGCCTATAATTGTTAACTCTAGTGGCTCCTACTTGCTTAGGGATGGCAGTTACAATTGCTCTTTTCCAAAGCCTGGGAACCTTCCCTAGAAGAAACGATATGTTGAACAAGTGAGCAAGTGGTTTGCATAGAGGATTGTGGCCCTTCCTGAAAACAATTTGAGGTATACCATCGGAAGGCTCACTAACGGAAGGTTTCAGTTTTTTAATACAGTACGAACATCAGATGGGTGGAAAATGATGTCAGGAATGTTAGTTCGGAGATTAAATGAACTATATTCCATCACACCAGGGGAAGAACTAGACTCTAAGAAAACACTCGCAAAATACTTTCCCAGAGACTCCGCTTTAGCATAATCGCTATAGAGCCTGGTACCGTTCTGATCCTCTAGAACAGGCAAGCCTGACTTCGATTCAATTTTTCTGTGAATCAATTCGCTAGTTAGGTGGTTTTTACAAAGCTAGAATTATATATTTTACATCAAGGTATTCTACTTATAATTTGGGTCTTCGCCGTTATAGTTAAATTGTGAAATTTCGTTTTAGTTTCTATATTATAGTGATGTGCTAGAATAGTAAAAATTAGTAATTTAGCTTTATTATTTACTTTATCAGGAAAATCACTTTCACAGGTTAACTTAATTAGGTATTTAATCTTTTTTTGGAGACTTTTGAGTAGTCTATAATAGTCTATGGAGGAACTTTATCATACTCTCCCTCATTTACTTTTTTCTTACGCTTTCTACTACCGCTGTTAGTTCTAATTTTGGTAATTTTGAATGGAAAGTATGGGGGTTAGATTTGAATATATTGATGTATGTATATCGCTAATATTGCCATACCCTTTGAAGTTATCATTGAGGCCAAATGGGTATGATTTTGTGAGGAGTTTAATCCAAAACAATTCCTTATCCAAAAGTATGAACTTATCGTTTTCAAGAAATGAATCTAGAATGTTTACCCCAAATCCTTCCTGGCCTTCGAAGAAGTGATCATACAATAAAATCTTTTTTTGTGAATATTAATATAGTATAGATGTTCTCCTATTCTTTCTTTAAGTTTCCTAGTAGTTATTCCTACATATTGTATTCCACATTGCATACAAGTTAGGCAAAAGATAACCCTTTATTTTTATAAGTGTTAACACGTCATCTTGTTGCCTTAGAGTGGATGTAATTATTTGGGTCAGTAATGTCAGTAATGTAACATATTCTGCATTGTCCTTGACAAGTAGTACTATTCACTGTGTTCAGTACTATTTACCGAAGTTTTGTAAAAAATAGCAATTGGCCTCTCCTCTTACCTTTGTGAATTTATTGTTGAAATGATGAGCATGCTCAACTTTGGTTTTTGACCTTTAATTCTGACGCCACGATGGTCCTTCCCTTGACGCAGAGAGCAGGTTCGGCAGGACTGCCGTCAGGGTTGGCACTCCCTTTGAACGCTACCTAAGGCAGGAGACTCCAACAATCGACCCCTCTTGCCATTGTTGACTTGTATGACCCAATCAATCTTGAAGCTTGTGAAATATACATATATATATATACACATATAAGTATATAAAAAGTATACAGATGTACGAATGACTTCAATACCCGCTTCTCCTTCTTTCGTGAGTTGTCCACCAACTATTGCAAACCTCGATTACCTTCTGACAGAGTCAGAGATAAATATCTTCTTTACTAATAACCAACTCCTGTGGTAGGGTCGAGATCGTGTCGCAGAATACCCCTGATGGCAAGCGCGTCCGTGCTAAGGGAGAGAAATTTTAGGCAATTACTTGATATCCAGTCGTACTTTTGTCCTTTTGTTCTATACAAGTCTCAGTTTTCCCTAATATGTCCCTATTGGTATCTATGATAGAGCGGGGACGGTTAGTAAACTGGTAGCTTTTGACTGGTAATCTGTAGTGAAGGAATTCACATTCAACACAGTAGCCTTCCTAGAAATGTTGAAAAGTATTCGTTCAAACCGTGAGAGCCTTATTATCGATGCATTGCATGAATTGTAGTGTAGAAAATGGCCTCTCGCCCCTCAACCGTGTCATTTCAACATTTCTACGCCTTTGAGAAGATTTCTATACACTTTGAAAAGATTGAAGGATCGCTGGGCATATAAATATTCGTGGAAATGCACAGAATAGATAACACTGATTGGTTTTGCACATTATCTGTTCTAACACCCTTTACTTTAGGACTTATTTCTTGCATGGCTGCCATGGTTGTTATGCGGACTGCAACTCTATTGGCTCTAGCCCTTGGAGTTGCAGATGCTACAACGGACGGCTGGGTTCACAAGTTTGGCTACTCCTACAAGGTAAGCACTGGTGTTCAAAAATGATTTCTTCTTGCTTCCTACGCTGATCAGTCTATCTCTCTGTCTCACACTTCATTTCTTCCGGAGGAAACAGTTAGGAAGTTGAGACTCGAGCCAAACTGTCTATAGTGAACCACCTATAGAAGGAAAAACTGATGAGTCCGCCTACAAAACTGCCTATAGTCCTAACCTCATAGATCATACCCAGAACTGAATGTACACTGGAGGGGAACAAATCCTGTACGAGCATTCATTCCTACAGGCTACAGTGTAGGTCGTAAATCCCTGAGAATCAGAACCAACAGCGATTGGTCTTCGTGCGGCAGCCTGGTTTATCCAGTGTTTTTGCAAACACTGTTCGCTCTGAGCAAGTGCAGATTCCTCTCAACAAGAAAAGCCAGACCATTAAGCTGGCAGCCAGTTGCTTTGCTGAAGGACAAATTTGGCTGGAGGAGAGCAACCTTGTACGCAATTTACGCCTAGTGCGAAGAATGACAATTGCGACTTTTAGATATCAAGAACTGGATTAGAAACAAGATTCCAAGGATATTATTGAAATGGGTGATGCACAGTGAAGCAGACTATTACGAAAGACCTTCGCAAGTTGTGAGATGTGGGATCCTAACCCCGAACGGCTTGCCGCGTGGGGTCGAATACAATAGTTGCAGTTTTATGGCGCTAGACAATTGATAAATGTTCGCAGTATGTGGCCTAGCAAGTGTGAAAATTCGGGGACGGGATCCGTTACCGTGCAACCCAGGTTCCTTCCTGTCCTCCCTGCGCTGGGTCAAAAATTGCCTAATCGGGTTGCTATGCGGCTCATAGACCGGCTTCATCGACGTTCCAAAGACGAACGCGTCTCTTTAGCGTTTTAAAGGCTATACTATTTAGAAGAAGGCACACATGTTGCAAATAAAAAGAACTAGGCGTGACTCATATATTAGTGGGATGCAAGTTTTGGCCATTCTGGCTAACGGCAGGTTGCTCTTCACGGAAATGTCCGCGGCTGAAACTGGATACCGCGTCCATACAGTTTTCCTACGGTGATCTCGCATATCCACCTATTTTCACTGTTTTTGAAAACATCCATATTTTACGGATACTCCGATCAACTGATCTCTACCACAACTTCGCCTTTTAACTCGAAAATAATAGCCTAGAACTATCGTTAAGTGTGACTTTGAACTACTCTTGTGAAATTAAATGGTGTTATTCATCTAGATGTTTGAACACACTGCTACATTCGACGAAGCGGAAGCCCGGTGCGTGGCTGAAGGAGGACATCTGGTTTCTATACACAACCATAAAGAAAACGAGCTCCTTCACGGTAGGTTACATACAGCTTGCGCAAAGCTCATCTGATAAAAAACCAGAATTTTGGAAAAAAAAACAAAAATTCCTCAATCGGGTGCAGTTTTGAGAAAAAGAGGGTGTGGGTTTGGGACCTTCGCGACCTTGACTAGGTCCCTCAAGTGAAAGCGAAAACATGAGGACATTACACTTCACATATCGTCATGAAAGAATAAAGAGTCGAGCCTTTGGTGTAAATCATTAGGTAGTTGGGATAAGCCCCATTTTCGACTTCCACTCACAATCGTAGGGCGTGTCGGATGCGTTTTCGGTCTATGCAATGCGGTGTCCAGCGGGAATATCAGCGCTTCCGTTCGGGGAAGAATTATGCAAGACGAATTCCGGAAAGAGATAATGCATGGCCCCAGTCTAGCTATACAGAAGAGCGAAGCGTTCGTGGATAGAAAATGGAGCAAATGGATGAGTGGATAAAAATTTACCAATTTTAGGGTTCGATCGCAATAAACCTTATCATTGCCTTTTTTACCGTGATTATGGGTTAATAATAAGAAACACCCCAGGTTTCCATTGAAGGTTCACTCATTCCGCCTGCTCAAATAGCGTTATTTCAGCGATCACGGGGACAGACGTGATTCCCGTGGCCCATGGTTATTTCGCTTGGATTGGCTTACGACAAAAGAATTGGCCTAAAGACAAAAAGTGGACATGGACTGATGGAACGCCGGTGGATTATCTGAACTGGGCTCCTGACGAACCTAATAACTATAACAATGCAGAGCACTGCGCACAGGTTATTGTTTTATTCATATCAGCGATGGAATCATCACCCAAAAGTAATCGTCGCTAGAGAACAGGAGTTTGGATATGAGCATGGCTTCGAGGTTCTAGGCTCATTCTATAAACAATCGAAAAAAAGAGAACAGTAGCGGTCAGAAAAATTCGCCGAAACAGTTTGCTGTAGCTATTCGCTTACTTGCTGGACCGATTTTTTTAAAAATTTTATATGTCATATGTAGCGCTGTCACAAACAAAATACATTACTTTCAAGGGAGGTAAACTTCAGAAAAGCTTGCAAAAACCAGGCACAGAGAAGAAGCATTCTAGCAAGAAAATTGTGCAAGAAAACAAGAAACTGCTTAAATCAAAACCATAGCTACTGCGAACAGTTGATATTTCATCGGGAGGCCACGACTTTTGATGGATGCTGCTTAGCAGGACGGCACTGATACGATGAGCTTCTGAAGAATGGCAGTCGTTATGGTTCCTTGCCTTCGCAAGTGGAGCAAACTTTGGATCACTGTTGCTGCACGGCTACTCGGCTCACGGTCTCTCCAACTCTTCTCTTCAGTGTTCGATTGGATTGAGGTCTTGAGATAATTCGACAAGTTTAAAAGCCTCACACTTTTCTGCTGAAACGCGTCTTCCGCAGTATGAGAGGTATGTTCTTTATGCTGCAAAAGATGCGCTCAACAGATGGGCCATTGTCCTGCCGCAAAATCTTTGTGGCTGGCATTTTCGCCTCCGCCCATGACAAGAATTTTTGAAAGACTTAGTTTCGGTTATGTAGCTTTGAATGGTCAACCCGCCTTCGATTTCAAGAATGAGACCCATTCCTTCGAGAGAGAATGCACCGTGCACAATTACCGATCCTTCTCCCTGTTTGACAATGGGTTTGGTCATCTCGGATTGTATCCATCACCAATACGACGTCTCACATACTTGATCAGAAGAGGTTGGCTTTGCTTTCATCGGTAGACAGAACCGTGCTCCACCCAATTGAAAGCAAAGCCAACTAAATAAATAAGCCGTTAGATGTCCGGTGCAGGCGGCGGCAAGCAAGCTCTACTCATGCTTTTCTGTTCTTCGGGCTGATCAGCGGCTTTATAGTTGGATGCCTCCCAACCGACCTTGCTGCTGTAAGCCTTCCTGCTACGGCCCCTCCACTTATTTTAGTTCAACACTGGCATTGAACTCACTGAGATGACGATCCTGGTCAGCCAGAGAACGGCTTATTCATTTAGTAAGGTATTCATTTATTTTCATGCCTCTAGACGACATGCTTACTTAAACATGGGCGTAGTAAGTTAAGGAAAACAAAGCCGGGAAAAGAAGGAGACCAAAAAATGTAAAGGGAGTGAAAAAAACAAAAGACTGCAGGATCAACCCAGACATAGGTCTTGGATAATATTGGGCTGGGCCAAACAAAAATCTCAAAATAGACCCAACTTTTCTAGAGCTTATGCTGCCGAGTAGATGTTGAGCACGGCCTGCTGTTCTTGATGCGCTAACTACCGTGTTCGTCTAGCGGAAACGAGTGAGAACAAATGGCAGAATGTGTTCTGGAATCTCCAGTATTTCGCCATCGTTGTACCTCTCATTCCTGCTTCCTTCGTATACACTGAAGTTTTACATGTGGCTTTCGAAGTTTCAGCTTTCTCAACTATCGAGGTAAGTCGTTCGCGTCGAAAGGACGAGAATCGCAAAATGTGCGCACGCTACAATGACACAAGGGGAAATTAGCCGTTGAAAAAATATCGATTGGTATCTTGTTAAGCACTGGCGAGACTATATGTGTTATATTGTTAACAATATTGAAGGACAATAAATATCAAAATATAAGACAAATCGGTCAAGCAGTAGAAAAGCAATTTATAGAAAAGAATACCGGCAAATGCTTTTGACCGTATTTTCACCAGCCAAACTTATGCAAAAAACCGATCTCATTTTGAAAAAAAAGAGAGAGAAAAAGGAGAAAGTGAGGAAAAGAGAGGGAAAGAGAGAGAGAAGTATAGGCACCATGGCATCACAAATGTCTAGGATTTCTAGGGCTTTGTTTGAGCAGTGATAATCTTATTTTCAGGTTTACAACGACCCAAAAGGTCCATTTTATCAAAAAGGTAAAGAAAAATGGAATGATTATTATTGCAATGCGAAAATGATGTTCTTCGTCTGTAAGAAGAGGAATATTGAGTGCTAATGCCGTGCGCTGTACAACCTTTGAAAGCATGAATCATTAATGAACACTGTTGTTGCATCCAGCTATCATTGGCGATTGCCGCTTTCCGTTTGACTCTTTTCTCCGTTGCTGGTTAATATCAAGTCTCTATTGCCCTGCAGTATAACCACCAATTGATGATCGCTACATCAGGAGTTGGAACTGCCAAACAAACAAACCAATTACACGAGAACCGGTTACATTCATTCGGCGTTAAGCCTACCTCAGTAGATTTCAAGAGTGACCTAACTCAGCGACTCCCATTAGGTTATTCCCGTAGATGTGTATCGGATCCACTCACTGATGCGCTCTGTTTTCCTGCTGAGATCAATTGTATTAGGCTCTTCGGAAAGTATGTGTGAAAAACTTCAACTGGCCCAGATTTCTCCCTGGATTTTCTGGAAGCTTCCATTGAAATATCATAAAAGTACACTACTCCCATAGAATACCAAATGATTTCATGACATCCCAGTCCGTTCCTCAAAACGAGTTTCAACTTCGATCACTTGCTTCACATCCCAGTCCGTTCCTCAAAACGAGTTTCAACTTCGATCACTTGCTTCCCGAGAATTTCCCGGAAGCCTTCGGGATTCCATGTAAAAACACCAGGAAACAAAACAGAACACCACCCAGACTACTCTTATGCATAAGAAGTCCGGCTACCCTGCAGCCCCTTCTCAGCCGTCCTGTGCACATCTCGCTCTAACTCTTCTTTGAATGAAGCAAGAAGGTAGAAGATGAATCTCGGCTTGGCTGCGATATCGTGAAATCTCCTGGAAATTTATGGGAATACAGGTATGCGAGCAGCGCTCTTTTACGGTACTTCAATAGAATCTTCTGGAAAACGTGGATCATTGCAGGATTTCCGACAGGTGTTTCCACACAGCCTGATGACTCCACTTAAACTTTCGAGAAGATTCATGTAAAAAATATACTACCCAACTGCGTTCGATAATGATACAGCCACCTATGAATTTCACCAGAACTCACCCAGGGCACATCATAAAAAGTTCCAGTATGGAAAGTGTGCCGTATCTGGACCGTAGTATTTAGACCACTAGCAAGTTCCATTTCAGAAACATAGGGAATTTTCCCCTTCGTATTCTAGAAAAGGTCACTTTGCCCACGTTCTAAAATGGTACAGCCATTACCCAAATCATTTTATTTGGCAACTAAATGATGATGATGAGAGGGAATTGCATGACAAAATACCTAATTGGCCCCCACTCCTTCGAATAAGCTCGGAAATATGCTTGCCTAAGCTAAAGTGAAGGCTATCAATGATTCCTGGTCAACTTGGTGTCAAGCAAAGATTTTTTTCTTCAGCTCGCTGATGCCTACAAATCTCTTGTCTCCCTCACCTTGCCATGATTCCTCATACGTTTTCCATCGAATTCATGTAGGGCCGTTAGCCGACTAGGAAAAACGCCGATTTGGTGCCGACTAAACCAAGCTTGGGTGCTCCGGCTGACGTGAATCGGGGCGTTATCGTGCATGAATGCGAGGTTCCCACAACGCATCAGGACTCGATACCGAAGAGTTGAGCTTCTTCCGAGCAAAAAAAATGAAGATGTTCACAAGAGAAAACTGACGCCCATACCGAGACTCCTCCTCCCTTGAAATTTCGACAAAAACTTTAAGTTTATTCTTTCTCATATCGTACCAGTAAATCCGTTCGCCGTCTAGGCCACTACAATTAGATTATTCTTCATTCTCCAGGAAAGCAACTACTAGAGAACGAAGCATTAGGAGAAGGAACGACAGGGCATGAAAGGCACCCTACTCCAATTCTGGGCAAAGGCTTCAAATTGAGCTTCAAAGGGGACTTGATTCCCGTAGATGACTTAGTCGTGATCGATCCTTTCTCGAAATTCATCGCTCGTCTCATTAGCTGCTTTCATAGTCCGCCGACCGGGGCAGCGCTTGCCCCTTGTTAACAACTGAATCTTGCTCGATACCGTCGGCCGAGTAGTCCCACGGCCGGCGGACTATGAAATCAGCCATTCCGGAAGTAACGAACGACGTTCCTTACTTCTTTGGTTTATGCTCTGGAAGATTCCCGACGAAATTGTCGACAACAGGGTGGCATCGGCCTAAATCTAAAGCGATTCTACAACTTGACAGCCCCTTTTTCCTTCTTTGTGAAGATCTGACCCTTCGCAAAGTCGGATAGCTTTCTTTATCCATTACCTGAATTTGGAGAATATTACACAAATGAGACAATTCTGAAAGGTGAAAATGAAATAACGGATCGGACCGGAGAAAGAATGGACGGAACGGAAAAAAAATAAAGGTGGCTGTAACATTTTGAAACTTTTGTCAAGTGATCTTTCCCAAATAAAAATGAGGGGGGAAGTTGTCAATGTTCTTGAGTGGAACTTGTTATTTTCTAAAAGTTACGGTCCGAATGGGGCTCACTATTCATTCTGAATTTTTTTTCAGAAGTGCCCTGGAACGTGAGATTCAGTGAATTCCATAGGTGGCTGTATCATTATTCAACACAGGGTAAGTGACAACTCGCGCTAGAAGCTGTATTCAGCACTTACAAAACGCTGTAATTATTCGTGTTTATGATTCACCTAGCCGGGGAAAATGCAGATCGATCAGTTTCACGTATGAGGAACATATCTTATTATTATAAATAGTACCCGATACCGTGCATTGAAGAAATCCAAGTCGAAAGATACTATGTATATGCTGCAGAACATTCCGCTTAACATCAATTGCAGTGAAGATACAGAATGCTAATCATCTACCGATTCACTGAATTTCTCAGAGCTTACCCTTCCGAAAGAGTAGATGCGCCTGACCCAACACTGTAATGAAGCGGATGAACAAGAATCAAACTATGCTGGATGTACATAGAGCATGGTCTCACAAAGACCAGCTTGCTATACTCTTTCGCTAGTTTTTCCACTTTAGGTATGGGCAACAGTAACGCAATGCAAGTCAGGGTCGCTGAAAAATTGAACAAAAAGAAACTGATTACTTGACTAGAGCCCTATGCAGCCAGCTCCTCGAGCTCGAGTGAGGCGGCAACTGTGGTGGGCTGCCTAGAGCTGTCGCTATTCTCTGTCGTGAATGAAAAAATGTAGCGCATCACATCTAACTGTTTTTTGCCAAATCTCTTCCATCTGCCTATCGATACACATGTTCTAAATACTCCATTTCCAATCTATAATAATTTGCTTTACAAGAAAACTTGTGCAGGAAGAAAGTATAAGATCCATAAAAGATATAAGAATGAGCAGGTGAAGTCTTCTACAACTCAATGCCGATGGAAATTATATAGAACGAGGTAAAAGAGTCATACAAGATTTACGAACGAGTAGGTATAAAATTTGACTCTAACTGCAGTGGTTTCAAAGCTGGCCATTCGATTATGGGACGCAAAGCAAATAAATCTATCTAAAAATAGATTAGAATAGATAAAATCATGTTTCGTCCCATTGCATCGAAGGTAAATGACAACCAAAAATTTCGAAGTCCGGTTCTTTTTCATCTTGTGATTATTGCATATGATCAAACCGAATTCAAAAATCTACTTTCTCTTCAAGATATCAACCCTTCTCAACTGAATTGCAGTAAATGTGGGAGCATCTGGAAAACATCGCGAATCAATCAACCAATAACATTAAGAAGAAATTGAGGAAAAGTAAAAGATGGTAGCGGTGCTGCACAACTGCCACGTTCTTCATTCGCCTTCGCGCCTCGAGTGCGTCATACGATGACCGTAGACTACTGGTTCAACATCGTTTCTATTTGTAATTATCTTAGAACGCAGGTCCCGAAATGTGACATTCATGATAAACTATTAGGTTGGCGCATAAGTCTTGGTACATTCTCCACTCATCCACTTGGCTGATGAGGTATCCATACTCCATATCTCCACGTCTTTCCGAGGCGATGCAAGTGGACAGCTACTGTCTTATGATGGCTATTAAGCTCCTGTGCCAGCTCGCGGGTACTACGACTGGAATCCTCTTCAACAAGCTCTAGAAAGAGGTCGTCATTAAGCTCAATCTCCCCGATCGTGGTTCTTCGGTCAGGTCAAAGTGACCATTTTCAAACTTGTGGTATAAATTTTCCCAAGTTGCCGTGTTGTGTGAGACAGTGGAGGGTCCCACCGCATCATGTTCCTTGTCGCATGCTTCGCACTGACTTTTCCTCTGAGTTCATAGAGTAGAAGCAGTCTAACTTGCTTTGAGTCGAGAGCAATTGTTTCAGCCATGACCGTTGAGAAAAGCTGCGGCGGGTATGGTGTGATGAGCGCATTGACCTGCACTAACACATGTTTCGCAATGAAGATGTCAAAGCAAGCCCCAAAGATTTCACAACATGGAAACCAAAAAGTACAAAGACTTACGCCCTAACCTAAAAGTTAACGGGCTACTTTTTGAGGGAATATTCCCAAGAAGACCACATTGGGAAACGAGCTGAAGGAAATCGAGAAGAGTCAACTCCGACTGCGCAATTACTATTGCCCAGGAATCATAGTTTGGTACCCCTGTCGAAATCCGCTCGGCATACCCAAGCTTCGTACGCTCCGAGGTGAGATATGCAGTTGATGCTCGACTCATTCAAAAAAAAATGGACCGCATAAGTTATTCCATGGATGAAATAACGTTCAAACTGAATCTCCCCCCCCCCCCCCCCCTGATGCACAACGTAATCCGAATTTTTTTCTTTCTTTCGAATTTTTCTATACCGTTTTGGCCACGCATTCTGAACTAGCTATCGCCCGTCTTCCACATTGAAGCGGCATTATAGCCAGTAATACTTCGCTTCATTAATTTCTTCCCCTTGTTCAGAACAGTGAAGGACTTTGTTTAAATGGGGAAGTCCCAAGTATCAAATGCTTAGTTGACCGTCAGATAAAAATTCAACCTCATCACGGCAAGGAACAGCTTTACAGCGCATCTGTTTTGAAGTATTTATTTTCCGTGGAAATGAAAATAAATAGATATTAGAGTCAATCAATTTTTGAAAATCATTTCTCGACATGGCAGCGTTTTTTCCTTGAAATGTATAAAAGTATTCGGGCGAACCGTGAGAGCCTTATTAGCTATGTACTGCATGAATTGCAGTGTAAAGAATGGCCACACGTCGATCAAGCATAACATTTCAACATTCTTACGCCTCAAAAAATTTATATACTGAAATTTTGCTTTTGTTGTATTTTGGAAAGAATTTATGTGCTGACTCATTGGAAAGGTTCACAATAGAATCGCTCAGTGTATAAATGTTTTCAAAATTGTACAGAGCAGAGACCCTGACACCCTCGACTTCATCATTTATTTCTGACTGTTATAGAAAGCATGATTGGCATAGTTGGTATGTGGACTGCTACTCTGTTGGCTCTAGCATATGGAGCTGCAAATGGTATACCCAAAGGCTGGGTGAACAATTTTGGCTACTCCTACAAGGTAAGCATAGCTGTTGAAAAATGGCTTCTTCTTGCTTTCTACCTTGATCTCTCTGCCTCTCACTTTATTTCTTCCACACTAAACAGTTAGGAAGTTGAGACTCGAGCCAAACTGCCTATCGTGAACGACCATAAAAGGAATAACTGACGTGTGTCCCAAAAAACTGCTTATAGTCCTAACTTCACAGATCATACTTACCATTAGAGGTGAGGCATTTCCGTGGGCTACAGTGCAGCTCGCGCATCCCTGAGGATCAGAACTTCGAGCTGGATTGTGCTTCGTGCAGCGGCCTGGTTACTCGAGTGTTTCTGCAAAGACTGTTAACTCTGAGCTAGTGCAGATCTCTTTCAGTAAGATTAGCCGGACCATTAAGCTGGCAGTCAGTTGCTACATATGCTGAGGGACAAATTTGGCTGGTGAAGAGCAACCTCGTAGCAATTCACCCACAAAGAGCAGCGCAAAAAGTGGCAACTACACTACGTTAGGTTTCAACAGTGTTGGAAAAGAGGATGATACACAGTGAGGCGAATCAATCAAAACAAAGCAAGGGGCGAAAAATAGGGCCTTATCTATTCGCATGGAGCCAAATATGGCAAACGCAGTTTGAAGCCACTTGACAACTAAAAAAAGATTTGGCACCGTGGCCAAGCAAGCATGTGAGTTCGTGGAGAAGTTCTGCCACGCCAAGTCAAGTTATGTTGTAAAACTGGCTCAACCGTCGGGTCTTTTCTGCCGCAGAAGCACAGACAACGCTAAAAATGGTTTCACAAATTTTCCAAAAGGGCAAACTTGTAGCCACAAGTGCGCTGTATGGAGCGCAGGGTCGAAAAACGCCAGGTTTGGAGCAACACAGGCTCAAGGGTCGTCTTTGTTCACGTCTACAGTCAGATATTGTCCATGGTTTTAACGGCGTCGTAGGTGCTGCATATTTACAACGAATTACATATGTTGAAAACTCATACGATACGGGTGGCTCACGATGGCAGTGGAAGACAAGTTTTGGCAATTTTGGCTTATGATAGCCTGCTATTTGTGAAAATGCAGACGACCGAAACCTCATCTAAATAACGCTTACATACCATTTACGTTTAGCTGATCACGCTAAACCCCCTATTTTCACCGATTTTAAAAATATTCATATCAATGAGTTCTGCCAATTTTCGTTCCGTCACCACCGATCTATACTATTCTTTACCATAATTTCACGTTTTAACTCAAGAGGGGTAGCTCAACCGAACTATCGTTAATTATGCCTTTGGTTGAGCCTCTAAAAAAACTTGTGATATCCGTTTAGGTATTTAATCACAGAGCTACATTCGAGGAAGCGGAAGCTGTGTGCGTGGCTGAAGGAGGACATCTGGCTTCAATCCACAGTCAAGAAGAAAACGAATTCATTTACAGTACGTTACATACAGCTCGGGCGGGATTCGACCTGTGGACAGAACGCCGAATGACCACCTCAAATCAGTAAACCAAGATCTGTGACACGCTCCGTCTTTAGCATCTATTTTAATTAGAAGAGTGGAATCATGGCGGAAAGTAGGGGTGGGAGGCGAAACAGCAAGCCGAGATCTGTAACAATGCCGAGACAATTCATATACGAGGTGTCCGGAATGTTGTAGCGTTAGATCAACTCGTTCCCACCCGATTGCTTAAGGGCGAGAGTAGGGGAATTAGCTAGTCTGGCTTCCCTAAAATACTTCAAACTCATCAACTGGATGCAACTGAGAGGAATGGAGAGTAAGGACTCGGGGTTTCGCTACTTCGAATAGGTAGTTTCGGCAGAAGCAAAAACTTGATCGATATTATATTACTCACATATCGTCATCAATGATCAAAGATATAGCCTTTGGCATGAATCACTCCAGTTAGTCTCCAACTTCTCTCTTGCTTTAACCTCGGCATAGATGTTTCTGTTAAAATATTCTTGTGCCGTGCGAGGTTGTTAGGTGGAACTTTTATTAATCACAGCGGCCTAACGTTTCGACGTTCTCGTCGTCTTCAGAGGCCTAAAGCAATTCGAGACATTTGCACATTATCCAAAAAGCGCATTATCCCTTGGCGAACGTGACGGCGAATTCAAAACCCATAATTTGAAACATAACTCACCAAGGTTCCACCGCTCAAGCGGAATAAAATCCGCTGTCGCCACAAGCGACTGTCAGTAGCGAATGAGACTTATTGGCTGTCTCCCTTATACTTGTGATACTTGTGATAAGGAAGATCACGTTATAATGCTACTGAGTCACAAGTCGCAGTGCGGTATATATGGCAAAAGATCGTTGGTTATGGATGGGCACTCATCTCTACCGTTCATTTTAGGATTTCTTTCGAAAATCCAAAACGCCTCTAATGCCTTTCTCGCTGAAATCTCCGTCTCCTGCGCTAATATCGTGCACTTAACTTCAAAGTTGTCAAGGTTATGCTCCTCAATTTTATGCCTCCCAAGCGCTGTTATCAGGCTGCCACGCCTCATACTTGCTAGATGTTCTTTTATTCGTGTAGCTAGTTGTCTCCCCGTTTCTCCGATGTATGTTGACCCACATGTCCGGCATTCTAACTGGTAGATCACGCCTATCAGGGCGCAATCCCCTGTTTTTCCGTAAGGACATATGATGCAATCTTTCGTTATGCACTGCTTGTCGTAGAGCCTATTCCGAACTAATAGCTGCTTGATTGCACCACATCTTGCAGCCCAGCTCTGGAAATGCTCCGGTGTACGGCACTGCTAACTTTGTCGGAGATGAAGGCAAGACATAGTGGTAACTTATTTCGAGGCGTAGCACGCTCCGTAATAGTGCAAGATTTTTTACAACTTTGTGACACCGTATAGCCGTTCACAGCAGCTATCTCACAAGCTAAACGTCGGGATTCGAGTCGTTCAGCTTCACCCGTGCAGACACTTGTTGCTCTTCGAACTAGTTTTACGGTACCACTTCACACTAACAACGCCACTGGATACTTTGACCTGAGTGTTGAGGTAAGGGAGCCAACCATCACGTGGAACTTCTCGGGTGAGTTTAATGTACTGCGACTGTTCATTCATGATACGAAAACACTCGTCCATTTCGAACTGTGTTGATGTTACGATGAAACAGTCATCGATATCTCTACAGTACATTAAATTATTCCGTTCTAGAACCGGCTCTTCGATTCTGCCCATAAAGCACACAGCAAGAACCGGTGCTAGTCGCTGTCCCATAGCAAGACCTCTGACTTGAGAAAAGTACTTTCCTGCCCATTTGAAGATGTTACACGTCAAGCATTCCTTGACCAACGTCATTATATGCATTTTACTAAGTCCAAAGGTATTAATATTGTTAGCATGCCTATCTAGCATTTCAGATAATGCTTGTAGAGCCTGCTCGTTTTGGACATGAGTATAAAGCGAAACGACGTCGAATGACTCGATTACATTGCTCTTACCGAGGTCTGAGCTATGTAATAGTTCAAGAAAATGCTTAGTACTGGGCAGGTGAGATGGAACCATGGGCAACAGCTGGCTTACAATATTATTGAGAAACCACGAGATTCTATCAGTTGGTCCCCCCACACAACTAATAATTGGCCGAATTTTAAATGTATCCGGTGATGTAGACAGCGCTTCGTTTGAGGAGAGTTTGTGGGTCTTTATGAGGCTATAGAAAACTGGACAGTTTGGGCTATCCAGTTTGAGTCTACTGACCAACTTTTCATCAATACCCGCAGACTTTGCAACACTCAACCATATATGATTGAGGCGACTACATTGTGATGAAAAGTCCTTCTCAGTCACGCGACGGTAAACAGAGGAGTCGCTGAGATGGAGTTCGGTTATGGCTCGGTCAAGTGTCTGAGACATAACGACGAACTCACCACCTTTATCACTAACCGTTATGCGTAGCGTTCCATTCGATTTTCAGATAATGCTTGTAGAGCCTGCTCGTTTTACTTGCGTTTTACTTTACTTGTGACTCAGTAGCATTATAACGTGATCTTCCTTATCACAAGTATCACAAGTATAAGGGAGACAGCCAATAAGTCTCATTCGCTACTGACAGTCGCTTGTGGCGACAGCGGATTTTATTCCGCTTGAGCGGTGGAACCTTGGTGAGTTATGTTTCAAATTATGGGTTTTGAATTCGCCGTCACGTTCGCCAAGGGGTAATGCGCTTTTTGGATAATGTGCAAATGTCTCGAATTGCTTTAGGCCCCTGAAGACGACGAGAACGTCGAAACGTTAGGCCGCTGTGATTAATAAAAGTTCCACCTAACAACCTCGCACGGCACAAGAATATTTTAACAGAAACTCCAGTTAGTCTAATGGGAGCAGCTCTGGGAGCTGTTCACGGCTCTACTTCCCTCGGTAAAGGACCCTGACAGTTTTATTGACCCTGTATTCAAAGCATCACATCTGATTTGTTTTGTTCATGCGGTTGGGGAAGAAATATTGCAGAAGAACCCCGAAAAAAGTTAAAATATGGCCTAGCCTAGCCATGGAAGCGTTCCTGCATAGAAATCGCAACGGAGCATCATCACTGCATTTTTCAGACGGACCACGGAATTGTTATTAAAGAAAGAGGTTCAAAAAGAACAGGCTCCTCAACCAACTACGGACTCATTCATTTCACTTGCTCATGCAGCGTAATTTCAGGTATAACGGACCCACATGAGGAATCCAAAAGCTATGATGATCTTCTGTGGATTGGCTTACGACAAAAGAATTGGCCTAAAGACAAAAAGTGGACATGGACCGATGGAACGCTTTTGGATTTCATCAATTGGGGTGCACGGGAACCAAATAACTTGAACAATGCAGAACACTGTGTCCAGGTTATTGTTTCATCCATATCACTGATTGAATCCCCAGTTGAAGATACCTGCCATGGAAAAAAGGGGAAGGACAGTGAATATGGCTTGAAGGTCCTGGGTTCATTGGGTTCATTTTGGAAGATATCAATGAAGTCAGATATACAATGTATGTTCAAGTAATTCCTTTAATCAAAAATACACGGAAAACTGAGCTACTTTGGAGAGAGAGAAAAAAGAGAAAATGGTGAGAAGAAAGAGAGATATCACGATTATTGAGATTACTCCACGTATTTGAGAGACTAAAATTTTTTTTTTGAGCACTGAAGATCCTGTTTTCAGCTTTTCAACACTCCCAAAAGGATAGGGCCACCCAGTGATTTCAAAAGATGGAATGACTATAGGTGCACTGGAAAAATGAAGCAATTTATTTGTAAAAAAGCGTATTTAGTGTGTTGATGCCGAGACCGTGCGATTTCTGAAACCATAAATTTTTGGTGAACATTTCTTCTTCAGCTAGCTATGATTATTTCCCTTTGCCACTTCTCGACTTGACATTTTTTTCGTTCCTGGCTGTTCTCGGAGCTGTATTTCCATGCACTAAAGTCATTAGTTGATGAACACCAGGAGCCAGCATTGTCCTCGCAACCTACACGAGAATCAATCATTTTGCTTGAATCGTGCGACGCCCGTTCTACTCCAGAGGATTCCAACAATGACCCAGCTGGCTACTCGCACGAGGTTCGCCTTGTGATCAGTATCGGATTCACCCATGAATACATCCTGGTTCCGCTGACATCAACTGTAGCAGATTGTTTGGAAGGTACTAGCCGGCTACTTCGCAACAGTCCACGATTCTCGGGGATTTTCGGAAGATTTCCGGTAGTTTCATGTAAGGACACTATTGAGACGTATACGCATATATATCATATCTGGCTACTACAGTCCCCTTCCTAGCGGTTCTGTGCGCTTCTCGGCTTAACTCTTCAAAGCCTGAAACAAAATGGTTTAGTCAGCCGACTGCGATATCACGGAGTCTCCTGATACTCTGTACGCATATAAGTGAGCAGTGTTCATTAATGTTTTTCGATGGAATCTCTCCGAAAATAACGGGAGTAATCTGGGACATTGCAATATTGTCGACAGATACTTTTTATCCAAATCGGTAGCTCGATTCAGGCTTTTAAAAAGCTTTGTAAACATATATGCTAATTATCTTTCGATTTACCGACTCGCTCAGGGGCCGACCATTCCAAAAGGGAAGATGCGCCCAACACAACATTGGGTTGAAGCGGATGGGAAGAATCAACTATGCTAAGATACATGGAGCCTGGTCTCGCAACGTCCAGCTTACAAAAACTCTAGTCCCTCTGGTCTGGTAATCACTATGCTTCCTGGCAAAGCTTGCTCACTAATTTTCCGGTGCGATTATGGGCAGCAGTCAAACAGTGCAAGTGAGATTCAATAAAAAAAATGGATGAATGTAAACTGAAATCGATCAAACCTCGCTTGAATTCGATCCCATGCAGACAGATTTTCCAGCTCAAGCGAAATGGCTAGTTCGGTGGGCTGCCGAGAACTGTCCATGCCATTACCATTGAGTGGTACTGTAACATACAAGACGACTTAGTCATAAAAGGAGGTATAAAATTTATAAAAGATCAACGAAGGTGCAACTGCATTATTCTTCAACGCAGCCAATGGAAATGAGGCAGAATGAGGTGTGAGTTAAAGAAATCACAAATGAGTAGGTAATAAGCTCGACCTCAACTGCTATGGTTTCAAAATTGGAAATCACACTCGAAGGAATTACATGAAATTGAAAAATGGCTTGAAAGTGAAAAAATCATGTCTTGTTCTACGCATTGGAAGTAAATGACAACAAAAACATTTAACATCGACTCCCTTCTTTCCTTGGAATTCTTTCATTTGGTCACGTCGAAATCAAAAAAAAATGATGGTATGCATGTACCTCCATAGCATGTTACCCACACAACTTGATGCCAACCCAGTAAATGAGGGAGCATTTGCAACACATCCAGAACTAACCAATGACCCATTCATTATACAAGAAATTTGAGAAAAGTTAAGTGATGTAGCAATGCTGCATAGTTGCCACCGTCTTCATTCCGCGAATGGCGGAACTTCTCATGATTTCTCGTTGCCTTCGCGGCACGCGGCAGATCTTTTCCAGTTGTCTCGCCGCTTTAAACTGTAACTACGGTATTCATTCCGCCTCCCAGCCGGTCGATAGCCCACCATATTTTTTGTTAACTGACTGTTTTTATGGTTTTGGTTGCTTCTTTCTGATCCTTTTTTGTTTTTATATTTATTAGTAATGGTTGTTCGGAAAGACTCCTTCTCTATCATCGACGATCACGACCGCACTGGGATTGAAGAAAGTGGCCGGGGAATATAGATAATTAGAGGACTACCTAACTCACAGATGGCGCGCTCCAATCTTCTATATCATTTTTTCGATATGCGGCGGGTGCGGCAAGCGGGACGTGGTAGTTCGGGGAGAAGGTACCGGACCCAATACTGGTTCGCCATCATTTGCATTCGTACTTCTTTTAGAACAGTTATAACAGGCAGTTATAACCCAGAATGTGATATCGTTGATGAACTATTTGTTAGGTATCTTTCTGAGGAAAAAGTAATAGTAAGCCACGTTTAGAAACGAGTTCGAAGGAAAAGGAGAAGTGTGACGTCTGACTGCCCTATTAACTATGCCCAGAATCACATCCCAATCGAAAGCCGTTCGATCCTTCCAAACCTTTTTTTTCTGAGATGAGATCGGACAAGCTCAATTCTTTCTAATCAGTGTGCTGCACAGCACTAATGAGCCAACGAGGAAAATGTTCTCTTCACAACTCTCACTTCCTCCTTCCTCAGAACGATCTGATCGGGCTTTTATGGGGAGGCGTTCTAGCCAGCACATTCGTGCTCTTTATAAAGAAAGCTTGCAGTACGTCTAAGATTGGCTTGATCACTTGGTGCATAACTAACTACAGTTTTGACTTGATGTTCTAGTAACTGCTGTTTTAAGGCCGCAGTGCGCGAAGCGAAAGTCTCACAAGGTTGGCGATTTGTGAACAAACGAGGCTGAAGTTTTGTTCACAAATCGCCAACCTTGTGAGACTAACTACAGTGGTGGTCATATTTCTACTAACTGGAACAAATCTTTGATCCAGCTGATCTTCCTGGTGTAGTCATACACTGCGGAATAGATAGATGACAGTGCATTTGGAAAATTCTGACGGGGCAGTATTGATTATTTGGCTGTGCACAATAGATTGGACGACTTGAGGTGATTGATTTATTCTATTTTTTCTTCCCTGTATCTGGAAGTCGCACATGCTTACATGTTTGTTTTACAAGCATGCGCAGGTATACGCGACTTACGAACGAAGACCGGATTCGAATTGACGCATTACGTCTCCTTGGAAAAAGTTATCTTCAAATTTCTAGAGGACTCAACATTCCTAAGAGCACAGTTGCGAGTGTCGTAAAGAAGCAATCAACAAATGTTCCGAAAAAGAAGCCAGGACGAAAACCAAACCTTCCTGAACGCGACGAGCGTCGGTTGATCAATATGGCATCAAACTCTACGAGAACTGCGAGGGAATTAGCTGCAGATTTCGGGACTTCGGTTTCAAAATGGACTGTTGCTCGCGTCCTGAAGCCACTGGATCACATAGCTTCTCAGAAGATGAAGTCTGCACCACGACTAACACAGAGTAATCGAGAGAAACGGCTCCTCTTCGCTGGGAATGAGATGAATAGAGATTGGAAAAGGTCTCTTTTTGGAACTTGCTTGGCTTTACGAGAATTTTGATTTTTCGATCCTTGTCTTTTTTTCAGGTTAGGTTATTTTTTCTGATGAGAAAAAATTCAACAGAGATGGGCCAGATGGAAACCACTCGTATTGGCGCGATCTGCGGAAAGAACCACTACTTATGTCTCGAAGGAACTTTGGCGGCTTCTCCTTGATGGTCTGGGGAGCGTTTTGTAGCGACGGCACCGTTGGTATTCAATTCACGTCTTGTCAAGTGACAAGCCAGGACTACCAGTCACTTCTTGGGAAAACGTTGCTGCCATTCATCCGGAAGATCCCAACAAAAAGTAAGTCTTTATGCAAGACAACGCTTCGATTCACGCTGCGCGGGGTACTCTATCCTACAGTGCGTTTCATAGTTATAAGGTCACCCTCGATTTTTGCGATTCTGGAGAAAGCAGCCAAAATGGACTTTTCTGGGTGGTAGATTCCTCATCACAATGTACCTCCGTATTCAAATTTTAGTCGTTATATCTTCCACCTCAAATTTTTTATGAATTTTTTAAAGATAGTGTCGGTTTTTGCACCGTCATAGTTATAAGGTCACCCTGAGAAAGTGAATGATTTATTAACGTTGATGGCATACGTACAACAGCTGATAATCTATAGCTCCTCCTTGTTTGAGAGCAACATCAAAGAGCCTGCGTGGCAAACTAGAAACTAGGTTTCGAAGATGTTCCTTATCGATTGCTCTCCATGCTTTGATAACTGCCCGCTTCAGCTCTTCTATGCCCTGGAACTGATTCGCATAAACCTGACTGACGATTATGCCCCAGATATGTTCCATCGGATTGAGATCGCGACTGCAGGCTGGCCATAGCAGGACGCTTATGCTTTGATGTTGCAGCCACTCATTCATTGCACGGCTCATGTGGATGGAGGCGTTGTCTCGTTGAAAGACATAGTTGAGGTGACGGTGATAGGACAGAAAGGGTACTAGATGATGCTCCAAGACGTTCTGGTAATCCTTAGAATCCACACTGCAGCTCACGAAAGGTAGATCCAACACGACATCATTGCACAATGCACCCCGCAGCATAGTCTTCCTCCACCGAAATTGCGACGGCCGAAGTAGACTGGTTCCTTCCTCAAGTTGCACCAGTAGTACGTGTTCCCGTCAGAACCGACCAAGTTGAATTTCTTTCCATCCGAAAAGAGGACCTGAGTAGGGATTATTCAACTCTATGGTGAGATTTTGATGCAGATCTACCTTTGCCCAATCTCTCCCTAGGTTCATCTTTGCAAATCCGAGTCGAGCCTCTCTGTGGCGATCGGTGATTCGTGGCACCTTCTCCATTACTTGCCTGGTGATGTTCCCGCATCATCTCACTGCTCTCTAGACTGTAGTTCTCGACACAGAGAGGTTTAACTCCGATCGAATCTGGTTCGAGGAGGACGTACTGTTGGGAATAGTCCTCAGAATGTTCCGCTCGCCACGGGCAGTAACTTTGCATGGGTGTCCACACTCGGTGTTATATATAGGGACATCAGGGCTCTCCAGAAATCTTTGAATGGACCAAGGGGATCTCCCTATTTGCTTGGAGGTGGCTCGAGAATTGAGCCCACCTTCATGATGAGTCTTCTCATCAGAGGAAAGCAGATGACCACGAGCCATGTTGACAGTCAGAATTAGAAATGCATTTGCTACACATGCTCACCTTTATAAGTATCTTCAAACACGAAATTTCCTCTCCTACGTGAATAATTGTTCAATTTCTCAGTGTGACCTTATAATTATGAAACGGTGCAAAAGCCGAAAAACTGTTCTAAAAAAGATCAGAAAAATGCAGCTGCGGCTGATCAAGGGATACCTAGGTTATTCGTGCTGGGGAATCCGTTCATGATGCTAGAAAAAGTCCTTAATGATTGCTTTTTTGAAAGTGCAAAATTTGAGGGTGACCTTATAATTATGAAACGCACTGTATTTGCAGTCCAATACATTCCGTTATTGTCATGGCCGGCATGCAGCCCGGACCTAAAACCTATCGAAAATATCTGTTGTGTATTAGTGCGTAAGATCTATGCAAATGGTAAAGTGAACAACAATGATAAATCGTTGAGAAGAGCCATAACTATGGAGTGGAAGACTCTGTCGCCTGTTCTTCTGAAGAAGCTGTGCGATTCGATGCCTGATCGGATCTTCGAGCTTATTCGGAAGAAGGGAGGCAGCACTCATCATCAGATAATCTTGCATAAGAAAACGGATTGCCGCATTTCAGGTGTTATTTTTTTGGTTGGCTATGCATATCGTCCAATCTAATATGCACCGGCTTAAAAAGTGTAAAACTATTGCTTAGAACTTGAAAGAAATTGTGTAGTCAAATAGTTACTACGAAAAGTAACTTTTTCTCCATTCTAATCATATAATGTCGGCAGAAGCAATAAAAACTTTGGCCTCTTTCTAAAACTTGTTTTTCTATGGGGTACGATCTACTGTGCACCGCAGTGTACTGGAACGGTACGAAGTCACCACACTCTGACTGGTGAAGTTTCTAGGCTTATGAATGTCCATAAAGGCTTTCATACCGTCCCTCAGCTTTAACTGGCATTTTGGCCAGTAATATCCCCCTTCATCAGAGGCGCAGTTAGGAGTATTTACTTTTAGACGAAGAATGGAAGTGAATGACTAGGATATAGCAAAAGTGGAGAAGAGGTAGTGAAGTCGAGAATTTTGGGAACTCGCCTTGGAAGGACTTGAATTGAAACTGAAACTTCGTAATAGCAGCAATACTAGGGATTGAACAAGAAAGTGACGGCAAACGTTGCATTGAAGGGTATTTGGACGAGCTATTCAAATACAAGTGCCATTGCTTACAGCCACAGTAAGCTAAGCTGCCTGCTTGCGACCCGTTGCGAATGTTGTGAACTACCCAGCGTCTACCTACAATGCCTACCCAAGGCTTGAAGTACTCGTCCTCCCAGGGTAGGTATGCCGGCCAAGCTAATTCAGGGATCCTTTTTAGACCTAATCTAATTAGTTTTTCGACTGGACAGCCTCTTTCGTGCTGGAAACAGGTTCATCTTAGAGAAAAATCTCGGAAACAAGAAATTTATACTAAGCTGTGCCTTAATCTTCTTCCCCTTATCATGTCAGGGAAATGGAGCAAACGTAAGGTGTCAGTATCAAATGCTGACTGGTTTACCATAGCTACGAAGGAAACCTCTTCACGATAAGGAACAGCTTCATAGTTGGAGTATTTTCTGTGAAAATGGACAGATATTGGAGTCATTTGAGTCAATTTGTGAAAATCATTTCTCGAAATAGAAGCATTTTTTTCTCGGAATGTTGAAAAGTATTCGGGCGAACCGTGAGAGCCTTCTTATCCACATATGAATTGAATGATTGCAGTGTAGAGAACGGCCACTCGCTTGTGAATCATAAAATTTCAACATTCCTACGCCTTTGAAAAGATTTCTATACACCTTGAAGAGAATGAATGTGCTGATTCGTTGAAAAGGCTCCCAATAGAGTCGATCAGTATATAAATATTCGTAGAGTTGTACAAAACAGATAGGATAAACAGGTCGTTTTTGCACATTATCTGCTCTCACACCCTTGACTTCAAAAACTATTCCTTGGCTGGCTCTCATGGTTGTCATGCGGACTGCTATTCTATTGGCTCTAGCCTTTGGAGTTGCAGATGCTACAACGGACGGTTGGGTTCACAAGTTTGGCTACTCCTACAGGGTAAGCATTGTTGTTGAAAAATGATTTTCCCTTGCTTCCTAAACTGATCAACCTAACTCTCTGCCTCTCACTTTATTTCTTTTAGAGAAAACAGTTTAGAAGTTGAAACTCCAGTCAAACTGTCTATCGTGAACCACCTACAGAAGGAAAAACTGACGAGCCCGCCTACAAAACTGCCTATAGTCCTCACGTCACAGATCATACTTAGAGCTTAAACTACACTGGTGCCCAACAACCACAAGCATTCCAGAGGTGCAGCTCGTGATTCCTTGAGAGTTAGAACTATAGCTATCGAAGCTCATGCAGCAGCCTGATTGGTCCAATGCTTTTGCAAACTTTGTTCACTCCGAGCTAGTGCAGTTTCCTCTCCGCAAGATTAACCAGACCTTTAAACTGGCCGCCAGCTGCTCTGCAAAGGGACAAATTTGGCTGGAGAGGAGCAATCTTGTATGCAATTCATGCTTAGTGCAAAGAATGGCAACTGCAATTTTTGGATATTAAGAATTAGATTAGAAACTGAATTTCAAGGATTCTGTTGATATGGTTGATGTACAGTAAAGCAGACTATTACGAAAGACCATCGCAGGGTTATGAGATGTGGGATCTAACCCCCGAACGCCTACCACGTGGAACCGAATACAATAGTTGTAGTCTGATGACGCTAGACAAATGAAAAACATATTGAAGGAATGCAACTTTATCTGTTCAGGCTGAAGACAGGCTGCTCTTTACGTGAATGCACGCGACTGAAACTTTGTCTGAATGTCTGAAGTCGGCGATCTTGCACATCCCCCTTTTTCCAATGTTTTTGAAAACATCCATATTTTGAGAGTACTGCCGATTTGCGTTCCTTCGCCATCGATAAACTATTCTCCACCACAAATTCGTCTTTTAATTTGAAAATGATGGCCTAAAACTATCGTTGACTGTGGCTTTGAACTACTCCTCTGAAATCAAATGGTGTTATTCGTCTAGATGTTTGAACACAAGGCTACATTCGACGAAGCGGAAGCCTGGTGCGTGGCTGAAGGAGGACATCTGGTTTCTATACACAATCATGAGGAAAACGAACTCCTACGCGGTGGGTTACATACAGCTTATGCGAAGCTCATCTGATGAGAAAGCAGAGTTTTGGAAAAACAAAAATTCCTCGATCGGATGCAATTTGGAGAAAATGAAGGTGTGGGTTCGGGACCTTAGCGACCTTGGCTAGGTGCCTCGAGTAGAAACGAAAACATAAAAGACATTTCACTATGCACATATAGCCATAAAAAGAATAAAGAGTTGAGCCTTCGGTAAACCATTAGGTTGTTGGGATACGCCACAGCTTTCGACTTCCATTCACAATCGTAGGGCGTGTCGGATGCGTTTTCGGCCTACACAATGCGGTGTCTAGCGGGAAGAAATCAGCGCTTTCGTTTGGGGAAGAAATATGCAAGACGAGTTCCGAAAAGAGATAAAGTCTGGTCCAGTCTAACTATACAAAAGCGCGAAGCATTTCTGGATAGAAAATGGACCGAATGGATGGATGGGTAGAAAATTTACCAAATTCAGGGCTCGATAGCGATTATCATTGCCTTTTTTCACTGTGATCATGTGTTAATAATAAGAAAATACCCCGATTTTTACACTACAGGTTCACTCTTTTCGCTTGCTCTAATAGCGTTTTTAGCGATCACAAGGACAGGCGTGCTTCCCCAGGGGTATGGTTACTTCGCCTGGATTGGTTTACGACAAAAGGATTGGCCTAAAGACAAAAAGTGGACATGGACTGATGGAACGCCGGTGGATTATCTGAATTGGGCTCCTGACGAACCTAACAACCATGAGGATTCGGAGCACTGCGCACAGGTTACTGTTTTATTCATATCAGCGATTGAATCACCACTCAAAAGTAATCTTCTCTAGAGGACAGATATCAGCGATTGAATCACCACTAAAAAGTAATCTTCTCTAGAGGACAGATATCAGCGATTGAATCACCACTCAAAAGTAATCTTCTCTAGAGGACAGGAGTTTGGAAAGGGAACACGGCTTCGAGGTTTTGGGTTCATTCTATAAACCAATCAAAAGAAGGGTAAGCAGAAGCGGTCAGAAATATTCGCCGAAACAGTTTGTTGCAACTACACACATTAACAAACAGAATACATTACTTGCACTTTATTTCAATCACCTACAGCAGAAAAGGAGATAAACTTTCAAAACCAGGCGTGGAGAAGAACCATCCTAACAAGAAAATTGTAACGAACTGTCAAAATGAAAATCTAGCTACTGCGAACGATTAATATTTCATCGGGAGGACACAACTTTGGATGGATGCTGCACCAAAAGACGGCATTGATAAGATGAATGGCCTTCTGAAGAATGGCAATCGGCATCATTCCTTCCCTTTGTAAGTGGAGCAAACTTTGGGTCACAGTTGCTGCGCAGCTATTTGGCACATCTCTCAAACTCTTCTCATCAGCGTTCGATTGCATAGAGGTCTTGAGATTGTTTCTGCCAGTGCAGAAGTCTCACACTGCTGTTGGAACGCGTCTTTCGCAGTAGAAGAAGTATGTTTCTCATGCTGCAAAAAATGCGTTCAGACAGAGGTCATTGTCTAGCTGCGAAACCCATGAGGCTGGCATATTTTCCTCCGCCCATGCCAAAACTTTTCGAAGACCTTTTAATTTCGTTTCTGTAGTTTTGAGTAGTCATGCCGCCTTCAAATTCAAGAATAGGACCTGTTCCTTGAACGAGAATGCACCGTACACCATGACCGATCCTTCTCTGTGCTTGACAGAGGGTTTGGTTATATCGGACTGTATTATATCTTTTACCAGTAGGAATTCTCACATACTTGATCAGAAAAGGTTAAATTTGCTTTCATCGGTAGACAGATCCCTGCTCCACTTGTCTGATATCTGGTGCAGGCGGCGGCGAGCAAGCTATCTCATGCTTTTCTATTCTTCGGGCTATCAGCGGCTTTATATTAGGTTGTAAGGAAAGTTCTGGCCGTTCCCGCGCACGCGTCATATGATTTCAAAATTTGGCGGTTGTCCATTTAGACTAATCGACATATTGTGTTCCTTAGAAAAGTCATCAGTTGCTTTTTCTGTCGTAGCGCTTTCCCCAAAGTTTGTGAGATTTTGGAATCCTTAACAGGTTTTTCTCGGCAGAATGGATAAGACTGCTTTTTGAACGGTTTTACTTCACGAGTTCAAACTTGGTCGAACTGCGAAGGATGCAGCCACAAATATCAACGTTGTATGGGGAGAAGGCACTGCATCGGAGCGAACGGTTCGTCGCTGGTTTCAGAAGTTCAGAAGCGGAGACGGGTCAATGGAAGACGAAGAGCGAGTTGGTCGACCATCGTAAGTTGATCATGATGTTTTGCTAAGAGCAGTCGAAGAAGATCGACGTCAACCTTAGAGAGAGATTGAGAAGAAGATGGGTGTCTCCCACACAGTAGTCGCTGCCCACCTCATACTGCCTTGAAATGGTGAAGAAGCTTGACAAGTGGGTGACACACGATTTCACGGAGCAGCAACAACTGAATCGCTCAGAGGCTTCAAGTTCGCTGTTGAAAAGAAATGATGTTGAGACTTTTCTCCATCGTATTTAACGTGTGATGAGAAATGGATCCTGTATGGTAACAGGAAGTGTTCTGCTCAGTGAGTGGGTGTGGATGAGCCTCCAAACAATTTCCCAAACCAAGTTTACACGTCATGAAGACAATGATCACAGTTTGGTGGTCCAACCATGGATTAATCCACTACGCGTTTCTTCCTTCAGGTCAAACTATCACCGCAGTCATTTTGTGATAAAATTCACAAGAAGTGCATAAAGATGGGGCAAATGCAGCCAGCACTAGACAGTCGCCACGGTTTACTGCTCTTACACGGCGATGCGCAACCGCATGTGACACGAATTGTCTTCCAGAAGTTGAACGAGCTGCAAATCGAAGCTCTCCCTCATCCACCCTACTCACCAGACCTGTCACCAACTGACTACCATTTACTCAAACATCTGGACAGTTTCTTAAAGGAACGAGTATTCAAAAATGAAAAAAATCCTCGAGTTTTTAAAATCCAAATCTCCGTAGTTTCTAAGAATGGAATAGACAGTCTTGTATCACGTTGGCAAACATGTGTAGAATCGAATGGGGCTTACTTTGAATAAAAATGTTCACTTTGAGATGAATTATAACTTTTTAAAAAATAGCTGACGAAACGGCTAGAACTTCCCTTACGACCTAATAGCTGGATGCCTTCCAATCGACCCTGGTGCAGTAACCTTCCTGTCACAGCCGCCCACTTATTTTAGTTCATCACTGGCATTGAACTCGCTGCAGTGTCGACGCGTTCAAGCGCAGATGGGTTTTTGAGAGCTTATCCTGACTAGTAAATGTTGAACACGGTCTGCCGTACTCGGAGCGTCAACTTTCGTGTTCCTATATTAGAAACGAGTGAGAACCGATGACAGAATGTATTCTCGTATTCTCTGGAATCTTCTGTGCTCGAGTAATCGTTGCACGTCTCATCTCTGCTTCTCACTAAAGTTTTACGAGTGGCTTCCGAGGTTTCAGCTTTCCTAACTATCGTTATGAGCCATTCACGTCGAAAGGGCGAGAATCAAAAACATAGCATGCACTACAATAACGCAGGGGAGGAAATTAGCAGTTGCAAAAATATCGACTGAAATTAGTAGTTGCAAAAATATCGACTGAGATCACGTGGTAAGCACTGAAAAGTATATGTATATGTGGTGCAATTTGTGCGTGATATTGAACGACAGCGCATATCAAAATTTAAGGCGAACTGGTCATGCAATAGAAAAGCATTTTACAAAAAAGAGTTTCTGCAAATCCTTTGATCATACTTCCATCAGACAAACTTATGTCAAGGACAAGACATTTTGAAGAGAGTGAGAAAGAGAAAGAAAGAGGAAGTGAGGGCAAGAGAGGAAAAGGAGAATAAGAGGCACCATGGTACCTCAAAAGTTTAGGGCAATAGGGTTTTGTTTGAGCAATGATGGTCCTACTTTCAGGTTTACAACGACCCAAAAGATTCAGATTTCAAAGGAGATGGAGAGCAGTGGAATGATTATAATTGTGATGCAAAAATGATGTTCTTTGTCTGTAAGAAGGAGTATGTTCCAGAGTGTTAATGCCGAGCAATGTACAACCTTTGAAAGCATGAATTATTGATGGGCACTGTTGCTGAGGCCAGCCATCATTGACTATTGTCATTCTTCGTTTGACGCTTATTTCCATTGCTGTCTAACATCAAAGCTGTATAGCCCTGCACTATAACCACCAATTGATGAACGCTACACCAGGAGTCGGAATTGTCGAGAGAACCAAGTGAACGAGGTTCGAGAACATTCGCTCGAACCGATTACTTATATTTGACGTTCAGCCTACCTCAGTCCGTCTCCAGAGCGACCTATTAAGCTACTCCCAAGAGGTTATTTCCGTAGATCTGTATCGGATTTACTTACAGTTACGCCCTGTTTCCCCGCTGACATCAATTGTATGAGATTGTTCGGAAAGTATTTGTCGATAAACTTTAAGTAGCCCAGATCTCTCCCTGAATTTTCTGGGGGCTTCCAAACAATATCATGAAAGGACACTACTAACTTGTACACGCATAAGATATCAGGAGATTTCATGACATTCCAGTCAGTTCTCCAGATCGAGGTTCAACCCCTATCTTTTTGTTTCCCGAGAATTTCCCGAAAGCCTTCAGGATTTCATGTAGAAACACCACCCACACTACTTTATGCATGAGGAATCCGGCTACCCTGCACACCTTCCTCAGCCGTTCTGTGCACATCTCGCTCCAACTCTTCACAGGCTGATACAAAAAGGTAGAAGATGAATCTCACCCTGGCCAAACGGCTACAATATCATGAAATCCCCTGAAATTCTATGGGCATACAAGTGTGTAAGTAGCGTCATTTTGAATACGATATTTCGATAGGAATTCTCAAACCTAGACCATTGTAGAATTCTTGACAGATGCTCCCACATTATAACTCCATACAAGCTTTTGAGAAGGTTCGTACACAAAGTATACTACACCATTCCGTTCAATAATGGTACCACCACAGAGCTCACGTTCCAGGACCTTTCTTAAAAGTTTCAGTATGGAAAGTGTGCCTTATTTGGACCGCAACATGAAGACCATTAGCAAATTCCATTTCAAGAACATCAATAATTTCCTCTTCATCCTTCAGGGAAGGTCACTTTGCCTTTGATTCAAAATGAAACACCCACTATTCATACGAATTTATTAAGCAGCTAAATTATAACAAGGAGAAGAAGCTGCTCAATTGAATATCTAATTGAGTCCCCATTCCTTCTAACTACCTTGAAAATATAATTGTCAAAGCTAAATAAAAGGCTACCAATCAGTCCCTGGTCAACTTGGTGTCAAGCATAGACGATTACTTTCCTCAGCTCACTGATGTCTACAAATTACTTGCTCCCTTCATAAGTCTTCCTTGCTATGAACCACTATTTTCCGTTGAATTCAGATAGGGCCGTTAGCCGACTGGGAGAGGTCGATTTGGAGCCGACTAAGCCAGGCTTGGGTGCTTCGGCTGACGTGAATCGGAACATTATTCTGCATGAATGCAAGGTTCCGTTGTCAAAAAGGAAGACGAGCACGACGCATAACGATTCGATAACCGAAGATTTGAGCTTCTTTCGAGCAAAACATAAATGAAGATGTTTACAAGAGAAAATTGCCGGTCATACCAAGACCGCTATTCCCTAGAAATTCCAAGCGAAAAATTTAAGTTTATTCTTTCTCAGATCGTGCCAGTAGAACCGTTCGCCACCTGCTTCATCACAGTTGTACTTTTTTGATTGTCCACCAGAGAACAACCTGGAGAGCGAAGCATTAGGAGAGGGGAGAGTAAACGACAAGGCATGAAAGGCACCCCTATGTGACAACTCGCGCTCGAAGCTGAATATTTAGCGCTGACAAAACGCCGTAACTATGCGTGTTCATTGGCTTGCTCAGGGCCTACCATACCAAAAGGGGAGATGCGCCTAACACAACACTGTAGCGAAGCGGATGGGCAAGTATCAAACTACGGTGGGAATACATGAAGCCTGGTCCCATAACGACCAGCTTGCGAAAACACGGTAGTCACTGGGCTGCCACGCAATACTCTTTCTCTAGTTCTTTCGATTTAGGAATGGGCAACAGTAACACAATGCAAGTCAGGGTCGATAAAAAAATTGGACAAACGGAAAATGAACATGCTGATACATTGCTTGACTCGAGCCCTATGCAAACAGTACTTCGGGCTCGAGTGAGGCGGCAACTTTGGTGGACTGCCTAGAGCTGTCGCTATTCTCAATTGTGAATGAAAAAATGTAGCGCCTCACGTCTGACGGGTTTTTTGCCATATCTCTTCCATCTATTAGGTGTGCGTTAATTTCCGCCGCCGGATTCGAAGAGTCGTTGCGCGATCCATTCTAGAGGTTTACCTGTGAAACTTTTCATATTCTGTAAAGTGGGGTATTGGCGACCTTCAAGGGCAGACAGAACAGTTTGTTCCCAAAATCCCCTTGCTCTCCAATTGATTGTCCATGGAATGTGATAAATCGTTTTTAAGGGAGGTCCTTCTCCTGCTGTTTGATTTCAAGTAAACTGCCAATGAAGCTCAACGAATGCTTTTCGATACTCATGGAGAACAAGCTCCATCTGGAAGAATCTGCAGCTCTCACCCAAAGGCGTTAATCTCGCAAGAGAACATCATGAGGTGCTGTTCCACCACGACAATTCCTCACCCCATGTCGCAGAGAATGTCCTTAAAAGAAATGCACATATTGGATAAGATCAGCTTGTTCAGCGCATACTCCTCGAATCTTGCTCCATCTGATCACCACTAATTCCGGTCCATGCAAGTCAATTTGGCAGTTACACGCTTCCGGAATGCCGAAGAAGTGCGGAAATGGGTGGATGACTGGGTTGCTACGACTTTTTAGATTCGGAATCAACAAGCTACCAGAAAGATGGCAAGAATTTGTAGCTAACGATGAACAATACAATGGTTGAAGTACATTTTGTTTTGATTTTGTAATAAATATGTTTTTGCACGTAAAAAAACTGCGGAAATTAATTCACACACCAACTACTTATCAATACACATCTTCTAAACATGACATTTTCAATCTATGATAATTTCCTTTACAAGAAGACTTACAACTAATTGCTGATGGAAATGATATAGACCGAGGTGCAAGGGTCATACAAGATTTAAGAACGAGTGGGTATCAAACTCGACTTCAACTGCAATGGTTCTCAAAGTTGGTCATTCGAACATGGGATACAAAGCGAAGTAAACCTAATAAAAATTAGATTAGAATAGATAGAATCATGTTTTGTCCCATCGCATCGAAAGTAAATGACAATACAGCATATGATCAAGCCAAATTCAAAAAAGACACGTCTCCGGATCCTACTGTCACATATGATTTCAACCCTTCTTAACCCTGAACTGCAGCAAATGTGATAGCATCTGCAAAACATCCCGAACCAGTCAACTAATCACATAAACAAGAAATTGAGGAAAAGTAAAAGAAGGTAGCCTTTGCGCCTTTGATTGCTAGTCGTGGGACTGGAGTGTGCCAGACGATGCCCCTAGACCAGTGGTTCAACATCGTTTCTATTCGTAATTATTTTAGAGCGCTGATCAGAGTTTCAGATAATTGGGGTGACAACCCAACCATGCTCGGCTCGACCATCTCGGTGTAAAACCGATTACTGTATTGGTCACAGAACACAAACGTAGCGAATTCATTCTCGGCTCTGATTCTTCGCTTACCCCTATACTGTGCTGGCGACGCATTCTAGGCTGCGCAAAGTCCAGTCCAATGCGCGTCGCGTTATCCCGTCTTCTAGTGTGGACCGGCATTCAAGAGAGTAATAATACATCGCTTTAATAATTTCTCCCCTTAACTTTCCAGGCCGGGCACGGACTCGGTCTAAATGGGGCAACTGTAATGGTGCCAGTATCGAATGTTTAATCCCAACTTAAGTGTTCCGTTCAAACTGCTTACCTTGAGCTAAATAGAAAAACCTCTTAAGAGCAAGAACTAGCTTTATAGCACATCTGTGCTGAAGTATTTCCTCTGAAATGAATAGATATTATAGTCAATCAATTTGTAAAAATCATTTCTCGATATAGAAGCATTTTTTCTCAAAATGTTGAAAAGTATTCTGTCAAACCGTGAGAGCCTTATTATCCACATTCGAATTGCATGAATTGAAGTGTAGTGAATGGCCACTTGCCGATCAACCGTAAAATTTCAAAATTCTTACGACTTTGAAAAGATTTCTATACTAAAATTTTGCTTTGTTAGATTTTGAAAAGAGTGAACGTGCTGATTCGCAGAAAAGGATTCACAATAGGACCGGCTAATGTATAAATATGGAGCTGTACAGAGCAGGTAACATTGGTTAGTTTTCTAAAATACTTGTCCTCACACCACTAAATTGACCATTCATTTCTTACTTCTTGTAGAAAGTATGGTTGCCATAGTTGGTATGCGGACTGCTACTCTGTTGGCCCTAGTCATTGGTGTTGCAAATTGTATAACCAAAGGCTGGGTGAACAAGTACGGCTTTTCCTACAAGGTAAGCTTTGTTGTTGAAAAATTGTTCCCTTTCTACTCTACAAGCTGACTAGCCTATCTCTATGTCCTAATTTTATTTCTTCCAGAGGGAACAGCGCAGACATACCCCGAACTTGAAGCTCGAGCCAAAACTGCATATCCTGACTATAGCATAACCTCACAGATCATATGTTAGGACTAAATCTACTATGAAGCCAAAGAAAATTTGTACGAGCATTCCTGTGGACTGCAGCGCGAGACAACTAAAAGAGACTTACTGCATGTGACTTAGCAGATATGGGAGTCCGGGAAGAGGCTCCGCCACCCCAGATCACCCAGGTCTAACATTACATGGGATGACGGAACATATCCTCGAGCTTCCTGCTCCCCGACCCGAACACCTGGGTAGCAAAATAATTTGAGTTTGGGTGGCAGAACATAATTAACTTATAAGCACTGTAAACGATAAAAATCGTTTCCGAAATTTCCAATAAGGACGAACCCGTGTCCACAAGTGTGCCATATGGGGCGCAGGGTTAAAAAAAAGCCCCCATAGGAGGCAATACGGACTCAAAGATCAGCTTCATTAAGTATACAGTCAGAGATCGTCCATGGTTTTGACGGTGTCGTAGGCGTTGCCTATTTACTATGAACATTATATGTTGAAAACTCGTACTAGAGGTGACACAGGACGGCGGTGGAAGACAAGTTTCGGCAATTTTAGTTTACGGTAGTTTGTTATTTACGGAAATGCGCACGACTGAGATCTCATCTGAATACCGCATCCAACCATCTTCGTTCAGCTGATCACGCGCAACCCCCTATTTCCACCAATTTTGAAATTTTCGTTCCTTCACCATTGACCCACAATGTTCTCCACCTCAATTCCGCTTATCGGCTTAGGAAGGGTTGCTCAAAACTATCATTTACTGTGAGCTACGCTTCTGAAAAAATTTGGTCTTACTCGTTTAGGTATTTGATCGCAGAGCTACATTCGACGAAGCGGAAGCTGCGTGCGTGGCTGAAGGCGGGCATCTGGCTTCAATCCACAGCCAAGAAGAGGACGAATTCATTTACAGTACGTGACATACAGCTCGGGCGGGATTCAACCTGATGACTGAGCGCACAATAACCACTCAGATCAGTAACCAAGATCTGTAACACGCTCCGTCCTTAGCATCTTTTTTAATCAAAAAGTGGAATGGTAGCGGAAAGTAGTAGTGGGAGGCGAAACAGCAAGCCAAAGACTGTAACAATGACGAGACAATACACGAGGTGTCCGAAATTTTGTCGCATTAGATCAACTAGTTCCTAAGCGATTATTGAAGGCGAGGGTAGGGGAACTATAGTGAAGAACTGTGGCTTGCCGAAAAAATACAAAAACTCATCGATTGTATGCAGCTGGGAGGGATGGAGAATAAGGCGCGAAGCGTTTCTGGATAGAACATTTGAGAACATTTAGGCTTTGATTGCAATGAACCATCATCACTGCCTTTTTCAGACTGACTATGGAATTGTTATTGGAAAAAGGGGTTCAAAAAAAGAAGGCTTCTCAATCCACAACAAACTCATTCACTTCACTTGCTCAAGCAACGCAAATTCAGATATATCGAATCCACATGCGGATCAAAAAACCCAAAGTGATCTTCTCTGGATTGGCTTACGACAAAAGAATTGGCCTAAAGACAAAAAGTGGACATGGACTGATGGAACAGCGGTGAATTTCATCAATTGGTCTCGAGGGGAACCAAATAACTTGTACAATGCCGAACACTGTGTCGAGGTTATTGTTTCATCCATATCACTGATGAATCTTCAGATAAAATACCCTACCAAGGAGAAAAGGGACAGTGAACAGGCTTTAAGGACCTAGATTCTTTCTGGGAGATATCAAGAAAGGTAATATATATATATACATATATATATATATATATTAGGTTGTAAGGAAAGTTCTTGCCGTTTCGACAGCTAATTTTTACAAAGTCATAACTTATCACAAAAACACTATTACTCAATATGAGTCCCATTTGGTTCAACACATTTTGGGCACTTTTGCATTATTACACCCTCAGGAGATGATATGGGTCAAAAAAAATTTTCGCTGAGAACTTGCACCGGGGGGGGGGGGGGGATTATCGAGGCCGCTGATCACGAACATGGTATCCATTTTTGGCGCTGGCGCCAAGGGTGTTTTCACCAAATTCGCTGTAAACCTGTATATAGGGGTTATTCGAGGTCTTGATCATATCTATACAAACACTATCCCTTTTCACGAAAGTTTTCTTGCAAAAGCGGGTCGGCCCATTGCCCACTGACTTCTGCCCTCTTCACAATTGGGAAACAAAGTCAACGTGAACAATCAAAGTTACGCCACCTACTCGCCTGTCGAACTACACAAGTCCTCGCTAAGTAATTACAAACATATGTAACAGTTTATTCAGAATCGTCCTTGCTCTCTTGTTCTGACCAGCTCTGCGACTTCAAATGTGGCCCTAGTGAGGGCCGTTGAGTTAGCTCACGAAGGATGTCGAACTCGTTCAGCAGGGGTATAGTGCTGCTACCTGGTCCCAAAAGTTATACAGGGCCTCATGTCTATCTCCAAATTGTTTTTTCCACAAGAACTCCTGCATGTAGTCTTCATATCGAACGTTGTTAATGCCGTAGCCTCGCTTTCCCACTCGTGTTTTTGCCAGAGTGACTCAACATGCTGAGTATGTGCTCCAGTGGTGGGATCGACGAAGTGCAACTGATGGTGGACCCGGAGGTGTCTGCATCCGAGGGGCAGGGTGGAAATTCGAGAGTAAGCTCTCCAGCTGTCGCTGAATATGGTGGTCCCAGGTCTTATGTACTTCGTGATGAGACGCAGGAGAGTTGGGACATCCCTCCTCCGAACAAGGGTGAGGAAAGCTCGAAAAGCCATTGGTGTCTACGCACCCAGCGTCCTCCGTTGTGCTTGCGCCGAGTAACCAGGGTTTCGTCGATTTTTTCACTCCACATCCAATCCTCTGGGTGGGTTCCTTCTAAAGCGTTCTGCGCACACGTCACGGAAACATTTCTCCCACTGAACAACGGTACGAGGATTCAAGTGAAGCTTGTACATATGCTTTGTCCTTCACCTTTCCCATGTCGTGGAGCCAGAAGTAGGACAGAGCAAACAGAGTCGACTCGCCGAAGTTGGACTTGTCGAAGAATGAGCGTTTTCTAGCAGGAACGTAGACCTTCGTTTCGTCCGTCGATTCAGTACGGCACGATCTTCGGTTACACACCCAGTCATTGTGGTGCTCGTTGTTCCTCGGCGTCATGGGTCCTTGGCACAATGACCTTGGTCCTTAGTGCCAACTAGCGGAAATGGCGCCAATTTAACGCCAGCGCCAAAAATGAATACCATATTCGTGTTCAGCGGCTTCGATAACTCCTGTACACAAGTTTACGGTGAATTTGGTGAAAACACCCTTGGTGCCAACTGGCGCCAAAAAAGGATATCATATTCGTGATCAGCGGCCTCGATAACCCCCCTGGTGCAAGTTTTAGCGAAAAATTTCTTTTGACCCATATCACCCCCCCCACTGGGGGTGTAATAGTGTAATAGTGCCCATCTTTGCCAACGTGGCACAAGTTTGCTCATTCCATTCTCATAAAACTCCGATGATATGAATTCCAAGGATTCAAGAAAGGCAGCTCACAAGCGCTTCGATTTTTGAACTCTCGATCCTTTAAGAAGTTGTCCAGTTTGAATGAATGGAAGACAGATGGTGACAGGTCTGGTGAGTAGAGCGGATGAAGAAGAGCTTCAATCCGCAACTCGTTCAACTTCTGAAAGACGATTTGTGGCACATGCGGTGGGGCACTGCCGTGGAAAAACATTCAATTCACTAGTGCTGGCTGCACTCGCCCTAGTTCCGAGTACACCTAGCGAATTTGATCACAGTAAGACTATCCAGTAATGGTTTGATCGGATAAAGAAAGGAGTAGTGGATCAATCCGTGGCTAGACCACCATACTGTGATCGTTGTCTTCTTGACGCGTGAAATTGGCTTGGGAAAGGGTTTTGGAGGTTCATCTATGCATATCCACCAAGCAAAACGTCTTCTAATGTCATAAACGTTTCACTTTTTATCACACGGTGGAATACGACGAAGAGACGGCTCAATATCATTCCCTCTCAGCGAGGAACTTGAAATTTCTAGGCGCCTCAGTAGTTGCTGCTCCGTGACCTGGTGTGAAACTCACTTGTCAAGTTTCTTAACCGTTCCAAGCTGCTTGAAATAGTCAACCACGTTTGTACGGGAAACGCCCATCTGCTTGGCAGTCTCTCTCAAAGGTTGACGTTGATCTTCCCCGACTGCTCTTAGCAAATCATCGTGATCAACTAATGATGGTCGACCAACTCGCTCTTTCCTTTTCACTTACTCGTATTCGTTTGTCAGCTTCCGAACCAGTGCCGAACCGTTCGCTCCGATGCAGTGCTTTCACTCCATGCAACGTTGATGTTTATAGCTGCCTCCCTCGCAGTTCCACCGAGCATTAACTCGTTAAGAAAAACCGTTTGAGAAGCAGTCTTATTCGCTTTGGAAAAAACGTCTTGAAGATCTTGAAAACTTTACGGAATTTCGTGACAAATGCTCTGACAGAAAGAGCAACTTATGGCTCACCTAAAGAGCACAACGCATCGATTGATATGATTTGACAGCCGCCAAAATTTGAATTGATATGGCGCGTGCGCAGAAATGATAAAAACTTTCTTCACAACCCAATATGTTCAAGTAATCCAAATTTATACCAAAAACAGAGCTAATTTGGAGGGAGAGAAAAAAAGAGGGAGGGGAAGCGAGAGAGAAATCACGATTATGGAGATTACTCCACGTATTTGAAAGATCAATTTTTTTGAGCACTGACGATCCTGTTTTCAGCTTTACACCGCTCCCATAAAGAAACATCCACACACTAAACTTAAGAAATGGAATGATTACAGGTGCAATACAAAACAGAGTCAATTTGTTTGTAAGAAAGTGAATTTAGTGTGTATTGAGTGAACTGTGCATTTTCTGAAAACATAAATTTTTGGTGGAAACTTCTTCTTCAGCTAGCTGCGATGATTTGCCTTTGCTATTTCTCGACTTAACATTTTTTTCGTTCCTGGTTGTTCTCGAGGCTGTATTGCCATGCACTAAAATCATCAGCTGATGTATACCAGGAGTCTGTACTGTCCTCACAAAATAATACGGATTTACACATGATTATATCCTGCTTCCGCTGACATGAACTGTAGCAGGTTGTTGTAAGGTACTAGCCGGTCACAGTCCCGATTCTCGGATATTTTCCGGAGGTTTTCGGGAGATTTTATGTAGGGCACTTCTCACACGTATACCATAGCACATCTGGCTACTATACAACCCCTTCCCAGCGATTCTGGGCGCATCTCAATTCAACTTTTCACAGCCTGAAACAGAATGGTTTGGTCACCGACTGCGATATCACGGGTTCTCCTAATATTCTATGCGCATACATATCGATGGAATCTCCAGAAAATAACGGGAGAAATCTGAAACATTGCGAGATTTTCGGGCAAGAATCAACTGCTGAGATACATGGAGTCTGGTCTCGCAACGTCCAGCTTACAAAAACTCTAGCCATTCTGGTCTGGTAGTCACCATGCTGCCGGGCAAAGATTGCTCAATAATTTTTCTGGTGCAATTGTGAGCGTCAGCCGAACAGTGCAAGTGAAATTCAATGAGAAAATGGACAAATGTAAATTGAAATCGATCATACCTCGCTTGGATTCGATCTCATGCAGACAGCTTTTTCAGCTCAAGTTGCTAGTTCGGTGAACTGATGTAGCGCATCACATTACTCCTGCAATATATGAATCTCATGTACTTATAGACAACCATGTTCTAAATATGCCATTACCACTGAACGATATTGAAACATAAGTTCAACGAAATGCTAATGGGAATGAGGCAGAACGAGGTTTGAGGTTAAGAATTCACGAATGAGCAGGTAACGAAGCTTAACCACAACTGGCTGAGCTTCACTACCTACTCATTCGTGAATTGAACTACGGATCCAAAACTGGAGGTCATATTGAGAAGAATTAAATATAAATAAAAACAGATTAAAAGTGGAAGGATCATGTTTGTTTTTCTGCACTGAAAGTAAATAATAGCCAAAGCATTTGACATCGATTCCCCTCATTCTTCAAAACTCTTTCATTTGGTCAAAATCAAAGTCAAATCGAAATAAAAGAAAATGACAGTCGTTCGGCATCATTTGTACTTGTGCTTTTCTCAAAACGCAGACCATCGTAGCCCAGAATGTGGAATCGATGATAAACTACTTGTTAGGCATCTTTCCAAGGGGAAAGTAATAGTGAACCACGTTAAGAAAAGAGTTCAAAGGATAAGAAGAAGTGTGATGTCTGACTGCCCCATTACCTTTGCCCAGAATCACATTCCCAATCGAAAGCCGCTCGATCCTCCCAAACCTTCTCCTCTGAGATGAGATCGTTCAGGATCAAAATGTTACAACCAGTGTGCTGCACTCACAAGCCGCCTAACAAAAGCCGGTGAGGAAAATGTCCTCTTCACGACTTACACTCACTTTCTTTCCTCCCTCGGAACGATCTGTTTGGGTTTTCTGGGGAAGCGCTCAATTGTGCACTTTATGAAGAAAGCTTACCAGGGAAGGATCCCAAGTCGAAGTGGCCATTTGAAATAAGACCTATCTTGCTAGACGTGTTTTTGGATGGTGATGTCAAATCTGCTTTCCAAATTTGCCGAGCATTCCTTTGAATGGAGTTATGATGTGATTTTGGGTGAGCTTAACATAAGAAAACTTAAATTACTTGGATGTACGCCTACTCACAAACGACAGCTCGGACCAAAGGTAGGCATGGCGCTCCATGTGCGAGGGACTAGAGTTCGGGTTTTGTGGGGAACCGGATTTTTGCACTATACAGATTTTTTAGGGATTAAAAACTCTCTCATGATGACTTTATCACGTTCTAAGAACTTTTGATGCCTTTACTAATATTCATTCACCTGAAGCAATACCGCTTTGTCCGCATGCCAATGCGCTCTATGTTCACAGTAAGATAGCTTTTACCCCTTTATGAACAAATGCGATATTCAAGCACGAAATGTTTGAAATAAAAAAGCTTCTCACAATAGGAGCAACGGATAAAAAGGAACCCATCACAGCCCATTACTTCACAGTCACTTACCAAATCAAAAGGAAAACAGAAGTGTGTGGGTGTCTCAAAATCACCCTGATGAGTGCCTAAGTATCCTACTGCGAAATAAGAGCGGAATTTTCTAAATTTAATGACGCAGAATTGAAAGTCGTTACAAACGAAAGTAAGCGAAGAATTGAGTCTCGTGTGTACACGCAAGTTGAGATCATGAGCCATTATTTATAAGGTGATGCGAGACTGTTAGCCTCGTGGTACGAGCAAGATTGTTCCTTACCTTCACCTGCTTTTGTAGAGACGAGGCAAACTGATTAGCTTTATGGTCTTTGAACGATGTTCACGAGCCCACTATCAACAGTGTCGGTGTTGGTGGATCCAGAGCTGCTACGCACGATCGCACCCACTCTAGCATCATCATTGCCCATCAAGTGCGTTTTACGCGTCTGGACCTCCAAATTTTGCGCACGGAAGAATCCTCCACTCGGTAACAGGTAGAGAGGTAGGATAGGGTAAGCAAAGGCATCAAATGTTCATAGCACGTGATAAAATCATCATGAGAGGATTTCCTAGTCCTCAAGAAAAAAATCTATATAATGCAAAAATCCGGTCCCCCCACAAAACCCGAATCCTAGTCCCACGCACATGAAGCGTCACGCTTACCAGTGCTCCAAGCTACCTTTGATGAATGCAGCATATCCATATAATTCAAGTTTTCCTATGTTAGCCTCACACAAAACCACCTCGCAACTTCATTCAGAGAAACGCTTGGCTAATTTGGAAGGCAGATTTAAATGAGCATCCAAAAATACGTCTAGCAGTATGGGTCTTATTTCAAATAGCCTCTTCGACTTAGGTTTTTTTGTAGTTGGGGCGAAAGTGGTGCAGCGGCAAGTAGCGCACTACCTCACACGCACGGTCACCGCTTCGAATCCCGGACCGATGTCTGCCTAGGCCAACCGAACCTTCCATCATCCCGAGGTCGGCTAGTTGGTACTAGGCTCGTCTGAGAGGATAAAAGCGCTGTCTCGTTCATCGGCTAGCCAGTGCAAGTCATTGTATAGGTCATATACGCACCCATCACGCCACTACGATTCTGTATGGAAGGAAGGCGTGGGCGCATTTACCAACGCATGTCTTGAGATCAACGCTTGGAGACCACATCCTTTATCCTTCATGAAAAAAGCTTGCAATACGTTCAAGAACGGCTCAATCACTTGAGTGCATAACTAACTACAGTGGTGGTAATATTATACATCTGCCAACTCTGGAACCAATTTCTTTTCAATTCGGCTTACCCTCCAGTCGCCTATGAGAACACAAATGTGATCAATTCATCTTCGGCTCCAATCCTTCGCTTAGCACTGAATCGCGCTGGCGAAGCCTTCTGAACTTCTGAGCATTCATAAGCACTGTCATGTTGTCTTCCAGCTCGATCCGGCATTTTGGGACAGGCTTTGAAAAAAGCAGTAATATCAGACATTGGGCAAGAGTGTGATGACAAATGTTGCATGGAAGGATATTTAGGCGACCTGTACAAAGATGTGTGGACTGCCTACAGCTACAGCAAGCTGCCCGCTTTCCGTTGCGAATGGTGTAGACTACCCAACGTCTACCTACAATGCCTACTGAAGGCTTAAAGTGCTCGTCCTCCCAGGGAGTGTATGCTGGCTAAACTATTTCAGGGATCCTTTTTACACCTAATCTGAGCAGATTATCGACTAGACAGCCTCTTTTGTACTGGAAACAGGTTCATCCTAGAGAAAAATTCAGAAACAAGGAATTTTGACATAGGCTGTGCCTTTACCTTCTTTCCCTTATCAAGTCAAGGGCAGGCTTGGTGTGAGTAGGGCAAAACGGAAAACATAAGACTAGTGCTGAGGGAGTGTTCGCGGCTTTATCCCAGCAGCTACGAATTCCCGAACCACAATGTGATGGGTTGCTGGATATAGTTCATACTGGAGAGGGAAGCCTGTGCTTCATAACGCACCACTAATGCTACTCATAAGGAACCATAGAAAAAATCCCAGGCTGGAGTTTCTCAAGAAACCCTGCGTGTCGCCGTCGATGAGTAGCCGAAGCATCTTTTGAGCTATAATTGGTACAGGCTTCACAGCACATACACTTTGAAGTATTTTCTGTGAAAATGGATAGATAATGGAGCCAATTAATTTGCAAAAATCATTCCTTGAAATAGAAGCATTTTTTCTCGAAATGTTGAAAAGTATTCTGTCAAACCGTGAGAGCCTCACTATCTACATATGAATTGTATGAATTGTAGTGTAGATAACGGCCAGCGGCCGATCAACCATGCAATTTCAACATTCCTACTCCTATTGAAAGATTTCTATACATTTTGAGAAGAATGAATAAGTTGATTCGCTAAAAAGGCTCCCAATAGGGTCGATCAGTATATAAATATTCGTAGAGTTGTTCAAAACAGATAACATCGGTTAGTTTTGCACATTAATTGCCCTTAATCCACTAACTTCATCATTCATAAATTGCTATCACAGAAAGCATGGCTGCCATAGTAGTTATGTGGACTACTACTACTCTATTGGCACTAGCCTTTGCAGCTGCAAATGGTACAAACGACGGCTGGGTCAACAGTCATAGGTACTCCTACAAGGTAAGCGATGTTGCTGAAAAATGATTTCTTCTGCTTCCTAATCTCGTCGCCCTATCTTTCTGCCTCTCAGTTCACTTCTTTTAGAGGAAAAAGTTAAGACACATTCTCGAACTTGAAACTCGAGCCAAACTGCCGATCGTGACCATCTAGAGGAAAAAAACTGAAACCCTCCTACAAAACTGCCTATACAGGGTTGGCCACAATTATAGCGACAAGACTTGCTGCCGACTTACTGCATTCTATTGCGCACATGGCGCGACAGTTTTATGGATTTTTCAATGTCATCACTTTTTCTAACTCCTGTTAAAATTTGGTTAAAGTTGGTTCACTCCTAGTGGAATGGTGAAGCCTTCTCCTGATCGCTCCGCTATCGTTCGTCTGCACAAAGCCGGCCGCCCACCCGCCACGATCGCTAAGCGCCTCGGCATCCACCGCAGCGTCGTGTATCGCACACCCCAACGTTATCGAGACCTTGGTGGACTCCAAGAAAACCGAAGAAATGGAAGACCTCGCGGAAGTCAATGGAAAGGGTCGTCCACGGAGACCTCAAAATGTACCTCTACCGTACTTGGAAGGCTGCTATCTTCAGCGCCTCGAATCAGCAGGCGCGAGTCAAGAAGTGCCGACAGCTTTTGCTTCGGATGCGCAAAAGGGTCACCATTCGATCGTCTTTTCAAATGAGAAGCTCTTCACCGTCAAGCAGAAGTTCAACGCTCAGAACGTCAGAGTGATCGCAAGGAATGCCGAGGAGGCCAACAAGAAGGGAAGAGTCGCTCACCGGGCTGCTTACCCAGCCCAAGTCATGGTTTGGGCAGGGGTGTGTGCCTCGGGAAGACGCCGTTGATATTCGTCGACCCTGACGTCAAAATCGACAACGATTACTACCAGAAGACGATTTTGGAAGATGCTCTTCTCCCGTGGATGAATTCCCACAACGGACGCCCGTGGACATTCCATCAAGATTCGGCGCCCGTCCACAAGGCCAGGGTCGTCCAAGTGTGGTGCAAGAGCGAACTCCCCGACTTCATCTCGGCAGGAGAATGGCCGGCATCGTCACCGGATTTGAAACCACTGGACTATAGTTTGTGGTCCTACCTTGTTAGCAAAGCCTGCGACACTCCTCACCCCAATTTGGATTGTCTGAAGACAGCGCTCATCCGAGAACGGGACGAAATCGACGACGCACTCCCGCGCCCGGTCATCGACGCCTTTCCCAAGCGGCTCCGCGCTGTCGTCCTTGCTAAAGGAGGCGGAATCGAGAAGTAACTTATGATTGTTAATGTACCAGTTATTACATAATAAATGTTATGTTCATGACTCGTTTGCATTTTGCTTTCTAAGATATAAGGTTAAAACTTTGTCGCTATATTTATGGCCGACCCTGTAGTCCTTACCTCACAGATCATACCTCAGAACTGAATATATACTGGAAGCGAACAAAATCTGCACGAACATCCCTACCTCATGCATACGTGAGTGTCAGAACCAACAGCGTTTGTACTTCGTGCAGCAGCCTGGTGCATCCAGTGTTTTTGCAAGCACCGTCCACTTGGAGCCAGGGCAGATTCCTCTCATAAGATTAGCCAGACCATCAAGCTCGCAGCCAGTTACTTTGCTAAATGACAAATTTGGCTGAAGAAAAGCAATCCTGCAACTTGCGCCCAGCGCGTAGAATGGCAAATACGACCTTTAGATATTAAGTATTCAGATTAGAAACTAGATTTCAAGGATTTTATTGACATAGGTAATACACAGTAGAGCAGACTATTTTGAAAGACCTTCGCAAGTGATGATGTGGGATCCTATCCCCAAACAGCCTATCGAATGGACTCAAATACGGTAATTGCTGTTTGAAGTCGCGAGACAAAAAAAAAGGAGTGCTACTGTAACTAAGCGAGCATGGGAGTAGGACAGAAGTTTCGAGACGCCAAGTCAAGTAACCGTGTTCGACTTCAAGATACCTGCTACCTCAGAAGCAAGGTGGACGATGAAAATGGCTCTCGCAATTCCCAACAAGGACAGACCTATGGTCGCAAGTACACCCTATTGACGCTGGACCAAAAAACTGCCTAGATAAGGCGAAATACGGGCTCAAAGACCGGCTTCGTCGACGTCCACACTCAGGGACGGACACATTACAACGTCGCTCTAGACGCTCACAACAAAGAGCATATGTCGAAACATTTACGACTAGGGTTGACTCAAGCCTGTAGGGGAGACTATTTCTACAATTTTGGCTTACGGTATTCTGCTATTTACATAAATGCACACGACTGAAATCACATCAAAATACCGCATTCAAAGACTGCTTTCATAGTCCACGATTTGGCCCGCGACCGATCGCGGCCAAATCGTGGACTATGAAAGCAGCCAGAACTTCATTGCGGTGATCTCGCGTTATCCCGGATCTTCACTCTTTTTGAAAAATTCATTTTCCAACTCCATCGCCACCGATGCACCACTTTCCACCATAATTCCGCTATTAAACATAAAAAGCATAATTCAAAAGTATTGTGGACTGCACCTCCAAACTATGCTTCTCAAATTGAACGGACTCATCCTTTCAGTTATTTGAGTGCAATGCTACATTCGACGAAGCGGAATCCAAGTGCGTGGCTGAGGGCGGACACTTAGCTTCTATCCACGACAAAAAAGAAAACGAATTAATTTACAGTAAGTCCATACAACTCATGCAAATTCGACCCTGATGAGAAAATGTCGCATAATCATCCCAGAACAGCAAACCGAGATCCGTAGCACTGCCGAGACAATATTTCAAACAATATTTTGTTTAAATTTTTGTAATGAGTCTTGACAGGGCGAGGTGGGGAGACGAGTGTTAGGAACGATTTTGGGTAATCGATTTGCCGCGGCTGTCGCGGACCTCTCATTCGCTGTTATTACAGCTCTAGCATTCTTTATACAGCTCAATCGATATGCGATAATCATTTTATGCATAATTCCACTATTAGTACTTTTGTTCTTGTATTTCTTACCTACTGCTGCATCCTGCTACACTCCTTCGCGCGCGACGCCCCTCTCACCGCGACGCGACCATTTCGTTCTTAACGCACCACACCCGTCGAGGTGTCCTTGAAATCTTGTAACCTTTGATACAACTCATTCCCACATGAGTGTTATAGGCCGAGGGTAGGGGTATTATCATTGACTGCTTAGGCTTGCCGAAGCACTCCTGCACTCGACTTCAATCCAAAATTGTAGTGACCTTAAAGAATAACGGGTAAAGTTCCCATCTGGGAAATGCATCCCCGTTTCGTCTTCCATTTGAATCGTAGAGCGGTATTGAATGCGTATGTGGTCTATACAATGACTTACCTTAAGCGACCCCGGAGAGGTGGATGGCTTGGTTGGCCCAGGCGGACACCGATCCAATATTCGAATCCGTGCCATGCATGTGTGACAATGCGCTACTTGCCTCAACACCTACTTCGCCCCCACATATCGTCATTCATCGATTGTCACCAGCTCTGGGAACTCTTTATGGCCCCACTTCCCTTAGTGGTTTGATCGGCCCCGTATCCAAAAATCACATCTGATTTCTCGAAATTCAGTGGTTGAGGGAGAAATGTGTCCCAGAAAGAATCCCAAAAAGAGACAATGCATGGCCTAGCCTAGAAGTCAAAAAAGCGTGAAGCAATTTTGCGCGATCGATGGACCATCACCACTGCCTTTTACCCTGACTACTATATTACTAGTAAGAAAGAAGCTTCGGAGAACAAGGCTCCCCACTTTTTTCACGACACGCTCTTTCATTTCATATGCTCAAGCGTAGCGTGAATTCAGAGATGGCAAAGACAAAAACGGATCCTAAGACTCATAACGATTTCGTTTGGATTGGTTTACGACAAGTAAATTGGCCTAAAGACAAAAAGTGGACATGGACTGATGGAACGCCGGTGGATTTTTGGAATTGGGCACCTTCAGAACCAGATAACATTGAGAGAAAAGAACACTGTGCACAGGTTATTGTTACATTCATATGTAGTTGAATCACCAATCATTCTTCGATCAAGAAGTGGAGTGCGGGTGGGGAACACGACCTTTAGGTTCTGATGGACTGCGGTAACTGATAAGAGGTAGGATACCAGTTGAAGTATCTTCGTTAGCCAAAAGTTTTCCGAAAACAGAGCTTATTTCGAAGAGAAAGAGAGAGAGAAGGAGAGGGAGAAAGCGAGAGAGAGAGTGAGGGGGAGATATTGGGAAAGCGCTAGAGAACTATAGATCACTTCATGAACTTGAAGGACTATTAAGACTTGCTTGAGCACTGACAATCGTATTTTCAGTTTTACAACTTGCATAAAGAAACAGTTTCTAATGTTCCGAAATGTCGCTGCAAAAAATGGAATGATTATCCGTGCCAGTCAAAGATGAAGTTCTTTATTTGTAAGAGACCTGATGCGGAGTGCTGATGTCGAGCATTGTAATTATTGCTGGACACCTTCGCTGGGTGCTATTTGCCACCACTATTTCTCAGAATAAAGTATTTTCCGTTCTCACATGTTCTCAAGGCTATACAGCGCTGCACTGAAATCAGTGGTTGATGAAGATACACCTGGAGCCAACACTGTCCTAACGAACTGCACAAGGACCGATTACTTTGCTTGGATCATGTGACCTCAGTTTCACTCCCAGAAGATTCCAAGCATGATCTAGCTACGCTATTCCCACGAAAATATTCCTCTTGACACATCGGTTTCACTCATCGTTGCGCTCTGTTTTCCCGCTGACATCAATCGTACTAGGTAGTATGGAAAATATTTGCCAAAAAATTCCGCAATATTATAGTCCAGATTCTTCTTTTGCTGGAAGCTTCCGACAATATCTCTCTTCTTCTCTCTTCTCAGTGGTACTGTGCCGATCTCGCCTCAAAACTCCTTAGTCTGAAGCTAGAAGGTAGACGATGTATTGCGCTCTGGTCAACCGGCAGCGATATCTTGAAAACTCTATCACTATGTCTAATCCTTTGAAAAGGTTCTCAACTAATTATAATAGGTGACAACGTGTGCTACATAAAAGGTTCACGATAGAAAAAGTCACCGAGTTCTTCCCTTAGAAATACTCAGCGCCCCCCCCCCCCCCTCCCATGGGTGGTAGAAGGGACCCGCTCGCTCCCACAATCTCGGCGCTTAGGGCATAGTGAAAGCCCTGTTGCTGCCGTAATCGGCTTTAACGCCCCTCGATCGGTGTCACGTTAGACGAGTGTCGAGACAATACAGATTGCTAAATTTTATTCGTTCTAGGACCCACGCACAATCAGCTTATCGCCGAGTGATGAGGCGATGTTTTCCTGCCATTCTTTTTCCCTCTATTTTCTTTTTGCTCCCGCGATCCCTTATTTAATTTCCTACTCTTAGAGGCTGAACAAGGTGAGCTACTTTTGCTGTTACTAGGTTTTTTGTTTATTTATGCTTATAAGTGAATGAATTTTTGCCTACCATTGTCTGTTATTCGCACCAGGACCCACACGCACGCAGTGAGACACATTGTATAGCTCCTCTGAACGTTCATCATAATCTGGTTTACCCAAAATTATCGTGGACTGTGCCTTTAAAGAACATCCAGCAGGAAGAAGGCACGGAAACCTATACACGCTACTAGGGAGGCAACGACTAGAAGCACATCAGGGCAATGCTTTTGACACCGTACAAATCTGGTCTATGAAAATGATATAGGTTCTGAAAAGGAATTGGAAGCGTCACACATCCGCGCAAAAAATCCAAAGCTAAACAATAAAAATGAGTGCACTGCCATATCTTGTCATTAGTTCCCTTTTGTGGGCCCCAATTCCTTTATGACAATCATCAATAGTGCCTCTTAGCGATATCTCGAAAACTCTATCACCATGTCTAGTCCTTTGAAAAGGTTCTCAACTAATTATAATAGATGACAACGTGTGCTACAACGTGTGTGTCACCAGCCTAGCGTGTTCGAGTGCACAGATCAAGAGCTTTGGACTTCTTAGATTCTTTGGTCCGTAAGGTCGACCGATAAAGCGGCTCTTTCATAACAAATTTGAACGACAGAGCGTGGAAATTTCACCAATTCATATATTGTGATCTGGTACGACTTGAAAGTGACTAGTGCGTACCTTTTAACATTATATAATCTTCAAATTTTTGGCGAGATATTGGCTTTATGTCGAGTTATCAACATCATGAGTGTTTATACTCAGCTAATTCCAACAGCAGAGAACATCAAACCAATAGCATTTACCCGTAAGTTTTTCGAAGAAAAATTAAATGTTCCAGAGTTTGAGAGAAACTTTAGTCGAAAAAGAGACATCTCTTGACGGAGCATTTCCCGTAACAGTCGACAACCGCTACGGTAAACGCTTGTTATTACGGTAATCTTCACTGTGACAGTAGACAAGCTTACGGGGAGGCTCTGTTAAATATTACGGTAATTACTACAGCAGGGATCAAAAAGGTAGGAACGATTCGCGTTTTTCTAAAAATGACAGGCTATATAAACTGCAATCGTATATGGGAATTCGATCGCCAGCAGACATGGACAATATGCTCTGCAGCTTTTTTAAAATACTTATTTACTTGCTTACTTTGATGGTCCATCGGCAAGAGGGTCTTCTCAGCGGGGACCACAGCTCCTCCATACCGCCCGATCTTTCGCGACTTGCATCCAATGTAGGCCGTTTTCTCTGAAATATTTGGAAAACGAATCGGCCCACAGAGTCGGCGGACGTCCTGACGGTCTTCTTTTATTTCTCGGAAGCCACTCTGTGAATCGGAGACTGAATCTGTCATCAGTTCGACGAAGGAGATGACGGCCCAGCGGTGCTTTGAATGTGCCATGTATTGAAGCGGGTCTTTCAAGCGCTATCTCTCCTTTAGGTCTGAACTTCGCAAGCCTTGTTGCCACTGTTGTCGTCGACTGATTTTCAGAAAACCTCTGTCCAACGCGTGATGAGAAGTCGTTATGGCTTTGGCGATTGTTTTATTGTCATGCCACGTTTTAGTCGCATAACACATCGCTGGCAGTACTGAGGCTCTGAATATCGATGCCTTGACGTCGGGATCGCTGACCTGGTCTGTCACTTCACGAATTGAACCGAAAGCTGCCCATGCAGCACGTCTTCTCCGATTTAGTTCTGGAGCGATATTGTTCACCATGTTCAGCTCTCTTCCCAGATATACGTAGGATTCAACTCTTTGCAGAGCTTTTCCTTCTAATCCTACTGTTCCCGTATCGCACCACTTGTTAATCATTAATTGCGTTTTGAACATATTCATCTCCAAGTCTATCCGCCGGCTTACCGTGGTGAGTTCGTTGACCATCTTTTCCATTTCAGCTGTGCTGTTAGATATCAAGACGATATCATCGGCAAAGCAGAAGTTATTGACTTTTTTTGCCATTCTTTCTTCCCAGTCGAGGTTCAACATCGCATATTGTAACGCAGCCGTGAAGAGCTTCGGGGATATGGTATCTCCTTGTCGCACCCCCTTTCCGACCGGAATCTTCAGCTTCCGCTCAAACAGCTGGATGAATGTTGAGGTGTTTGAAAGGCACTGTTCGAGCAGGTGGACGTAAGCGGGATCAACTCCAGATTGCACAAGAGCATTTAGAACAACGCTGATCTCCACAGAGTCGAACGACTTCTTGTAGTCCACGAAGAGAAGGGCCAAAGGAAGGCAATATTCTTGGCTTCTCTCAGTAAGCTTACTGACTGCGTGGATGTTATCCATGCACGCGAAGTTTTTCCTGAATCCATTTCGCTCTACTGGCTGGTATTCGTCCAAGATGCGTTCCACGCGATTGAGCAGAATTTTCGTGATTGACTTGTATACCACCGATAATAGGCTGATGGGACGGTAGTTGGAGATGTCTTCCCGCTGGCCGTTCTTGAAAAAAAGAATGATTCTCGATTCTTTCCATTGCTCTGAAATCCTTTTCAATTTAAGGTAGTGGTTGAAGTGTTCCGCAAGGAGGGTGTGAAGAGCAGTACTTCCAGTGCGGAGAAAATCTGCAGGGATATTGTCCAAACCTGGAGCTGTACCTTTCTGCTTTTTGCTTCTTATCGCATTTGCGGGGCGGAGGTGGTGTAGTGGCAAGTGGCGCACTACATCACACGCACGGTCAGGGGTTCGAATCCCGGATTGATGCCCGCCCAGGCCAACCAAGCCTTCCATCCCTCCGGGGTCGGTTAATTGGTACCAGACTTGTCTGGGAGGATAAAAGCACTGACTTGTACATCGGCTGGCCACCGCAAGTCATTGTAAAGGCCACATACGCACTCATTACGCCACTACGATTCTGAATGGAAGTCGAGTGCGGGGGCGCATCCCTCAGACGGGATTGATTAACGCCAAAAACTTTATCCTTTATCCTTTTATCGCATTTGCCACTGCCACTTCCGAATCAAGGATAGCGGGAGGCTCTTCATAAGGCGGCATCGAGCATTTAGGCACAAAGGTGGAGGAACGAAAGAGTTCTGTGTAGAAATCTTGAACGATGTTCTCCATAGAACTTCCAGACGTTTTCACACTTCCATCTTTGTCCAAGAGAGCCGGCATCACAGCTTTCTGATCGTTGAGATCTCTTTTGCAGCGCCTGATGCTCGATCTCGCTTCGGCTGCTTTCATTAACTTGATTTTCCTGTACTCCCGAAGGGATTGCTTGACAGCCATACGGCAGGCTTTGTTTGCGAGGACTTTTCCACGTGGTTGGCGTTAGGGTCCTGCTTGAGTGCTCTCCTTTTCTCCAAGAGGGATACGGCGAGAGCATTCAACCTCGGAATTCGGGCTAGCTATGGACGACGAGAAAAGTTTGCACACTTAAGCAAACCTTTTGTTAGGTGTTCGTAGTCTTCTGTGGGATCCTCTAAAAGATGCCAATCGTGAGCTTTAATGGCAGATTCGAGTAGCTCTGTATCAAAGGAGGGAGTCTTGAAGTGTGCGGGCCTATGTTATGTTTATTACGTTGCTAAGGCAGACGCAAGAAAAGCCAGAAAATTACCATAAGAAACAACAAGAAAACGAATCACAAACACAAACATTCGTAAATAGCAACAAATAAGTTCAATCAAACCTATGCACCCAGGAAGAACAGAACGGTTAAATTCAAGGAACTAGGAGATTGAGGCTTTGGACAATGCTGCGGCTACGTATCGTTTGAACACCTTTGAGGAACCTGGGATCACGAAACGCCTAGTCACCTTGTTGAATAAACTTCCAGCACGAAACGTAAAGCTCTTAGCTCTGACGTTTGTTCTGGGCCTCGCAAGGAATATTTTGATTGGACCTCCTCTAGTTTGAGAATGCACTGTCTTATAGATTTCAAATGGGCCAAACTCACTGCATTGATACAGAAGCTTATAAACCATACATACGTCAAATACTTTACGCCGTGATTCAAGAGTGGATAGATTGAAATACTTACTCCGAATGACGGCCTCAGGAATCCTATAATAGGGAAAACTTCCAGTTCGGAGTAGAATTTTGCGTGTGAAGTTGTTTTGCACTTTTTCTATTGCTTCAGCATCTTTTTTCCTAATGGGGTGAAACACAGTAGCGCCGGACTCCAGAAGGGAACGGATATTCGTCTTGTAAGCACGAAGCAGTACGGACTTATTTGTCGAGGGAAGTCCCTTAAAAATATGGAAGTGCGCAAGCGGGTCAAGTTACAACGGTTACGTATGTGCGTGGAGAATTCAAGAGTATTAGTGTAGGTAAAACCAAGATCCCTGACAACATCCTCATGGGATATCGTGACCCCATCCAGTACATATGGACTGAGGGCAACCTCTGGTGAAGCCCCAATCCTCATACACATTGTCTTATGTGGAGCTAAAGGCAGCTGCCAAAGCTTTGTCCAATCATTGAGAAGCGTGATAGCTTGTTGAAGATCTTCAGTATCCTCAGTTTGAGTTATAGTCTTATAGATCTTAACGTCGTCGGCATACATCTTGGTTCTAACATCCAGACCATCGAACAAGCTGGGTATCTCTGAGGTAAAAACATTGAACAAAACCGGAGAGAGGACACTCCCCTGTGGCACACCACTCAGCACATCTCTGATTTCAGAATAAGTATGTCCGACTCGGACCTGAAAGGTCCTACCAGAGAGGAAGCTGGATACCCACCTCACAAGAACGGGGTGGAATCCGAGAATCGTGAGCTTATAGAGCAACTTCTTATGCGATACCCTATCAAATGCCTTTGCAAAATCAAAATATACCACATCACTGCAATGGTTATTATCAAGCCCCCTGGTCCAATCTTCAAGGCACTCAATCATATTTGTTTCCACTGATCGACCCGGTATGAAACCATGTTGGGCTCTAGGGATTATATGGCATGCTGCAACATATTCCAGAATGTGCGCCTTGATGGTCTTCTCAAATAGTCTGCAAAACAAGGATGTTATGCTAACAGGTCTATAATTCGCCGGATCCGAAGAAGGTTCTTTTTTGAGAACAGGAGTAACAAAGGAGTGCTTCCACCGTCGAGGCACCTCCCCTCTCATCAATGATTGGTTGAATAAGTACGCTAATGGTCCACAGATGACAGCAGCAGCCTGTTGAATGAAAAATAATGGAATGAAGTCCAGAGTTATCGAAGAGCTCTTAGGCCAGCCCATTATTTGTTCATAGAGTCGCTCCGCATGAAACCAGGGCAGTTCTTTCATAGAACACGTCAACGGTGAGGTGAAGTCAGGAACTATACCATCATCATTTAGAAATGATTTTGAAAACTGGTCCTCAAACACATTTGCTTTGTCTTGTGCTCTGTATACCATTAGGCCACCACTTTTCAGAGAACCAATGCACTTTTATCTTGAATTTTGCTACTCAGATACTTGTAGAAACTACCACTGCATCCTGCCTCAACAATTTTTTTCTCTACGTACCGACTGAACTTCTTGAGACGAGTGAGAAAAATATCCGTGAAACTTCTGTATGCAGTCCAGTTCCCAGTACGCCTAGCTTCGAGAAAAAGACAATCGCGATGCTCGCTCATTTTTTGCAGATGACCCGGTAGGGGAACAGACTTGAAGGATGCCTCCTTCCTCCAAGGAACATAGTAAACAATGGGTGTATGTAGCACTGACAACAGCAATTCATACTTCTCATTGACATCGTTGCAAGTTCCAAACAACTCAATCCAGCGTATGCGCGAGAGATCACTTGTTATATCCTTGAAGTTACAAGCAGAGAATACCCTACGATAAACAGGTGAAGCCAAACAGTCATACACTGAAACCTCAAAAGCAACGCCACTGTGATCACTGTACCCTACAGGAGGAAGGATCTGTAGGTTCCTTATCAAGTCTAACTTAGAGCTGAAAACCAAGTCCAAGATCTTTACTTGCCTGGTTGGGTCACGGACATGTTGAGTTAACTCATGACAGTATATCAGTTCTCGAAACGAAGCCACAATGGGACGATCTGATTCGGCGCAAAATTTTTTGTGAAGTTCAGGCATATTGAATGAAATCACCAACGATTATGGTGGGCAACTCACACGCAATCAGATCACTAGTGACTTTGATTAGTTGCATAGTTTTCAGTGCTATACATGATGGCACCCTGTACACAACTATAACTCGGAACCTGGAACTACTACTGAGTACGTCGGCGCAAAGTATTTCGTATGCATCGGAAACAGATTCCATGAAAACCTTAACCACGGACAACCTGGAGTGCGCTAATAGAACAACGCCACCCCAGCCTTTTTAGGACGATCACATCTGAGGACATAGTAACCCTTGCATAGAGCTCCCAGAATAGAAGAAATAAGATGACTTGGTTCCAGCCAGGTTTCGGCAAAAGCGTAGAGATCATATTTGCAACATAAAACCCTTTCGACATAGACCGAGTTCCTTGATATTGACCTCACATTACAGAAAAAGAATTTGAGACAATTCAACTCAACCCGCGGAGATGTTACTAGTTTTCCTGAGTGGCATAAGAAATGGATTGTGGGTCAGGAGACTGCCCGTTATCCCTCAGCAGGTTAGAATCACCCGCAGATGGAGAACGGGCCTCCCCGCCCCCAGTATTACTGCGTAAAAGACGCCTTCGCTCCCGCTCCTCCCTGGTGAGGGATTCCCTAATGTAAATCCCTCGCTCGGGGAAATAGCGGAGTCTAGGCGCCCTTTTCAAGACAGTACGCTGAAACAAACAGAAGGGAGAACCACTTTTAGTAACCTACTACTTCTATGCGTGTCGCGCTTGAATATCCGCTTGCTGAGTCGTATTTTTGCGCGCACAAGGCGATGTTCCGAGCCGCTGTCAGAAGAGGGCAGCACGGATACATCAAGTACACTCCAGCGTCGATTAGTGAGAACATGGTCTATCTCCGTATGCGTTCGGCCGTTTGGAGTCTCCCAAGTCCATCGTCGCTTAGCTGGCTTTTCGAACATGGGGTTTCCATGGAAAAGGCGTCACCCATATAGAAGGTTTAGAAGGAGCTCACCGTTTTCGGTCCTGTCGCCGTAGCCATAAGGTCTGAGTCTCCAATCTCCACTGCAGTTAGTGTCCACGACGGCGTTGAGGTCGCCTACGACATATTTATAGTAGCTCTTCACTTCTTGAATCGTCTTTTCCAAAAGTCTCCGAAAGTTTTAAAATAACTTGGAAAAATAAGTTTGGGAGGCAATTGGCCTGTCCAGAGAAAAAAAAGAATTATTTCTCAATAGCAAAGCTTTAGCAAGCTAGTGGCCCTTTCAAAAGAGCACCATTAGCATCTCAAAGGACGTGATGTACAGAATTGTCACCATCCCATCAACCATATATTTTTGGCATTCATACGCCTTCAAAGGTTTTTTCTAAGATTTTGCTTTTGATGCGCTTTGAACAATATTAATGTATTGATTCGTTAAAAAGGTTCAAAAAACGATCCTTCAAGTATATAAATGCTCGTGAGATTTTGAAAAGCATTTAACATTGATGGGTTTCGCACATTATCTGCTCTTGTACCGTTGCCTTCATCGCTAGTTTTCGAACTTTCAGGAGGTATGGCTATCACAGATGGTATGCGAACAGCTATACTGTTGGCCCTGGCCTTTGGTGTAGCAAATGGTATAGTCAAAGGCTGGGTGGGGAAGTTTGGCTACTCTTACAAGGTTAGCTTTGTTGTTGAAAATGATCTCTTCTTAGTTGACAAACTGTTTAATCCTAGAAGGAACAGTAAAGACATATCCTCGAATTTGAGGCTCGAGCCAAAACTGTCTCTTGTGACGATAGTGCCAACCTCAGAGATCATAGAATAAAATAAAATAAATTCACTCCGGAGCCGGAATTGTAACCCGGGTCCAACATCACTTGGAATGACGAAGCATATCCTCGAACTCCCTGCACCCCGTCCCGAACACCTGGGCTGTACAATAACTTGAGCTGGAGTGCAGAACAAAGTTTATTTACCATTAGAAGCACAGTCAACGAATGAAATGGTCCCCGAAATTCCCAGCAAAGACGAACCTGTGGCCATAAGTACGCCATCCAGACCATTTCCGTTATGGTGATCTCGCCCAAACTCCTTTTACTACTTTTGGAAAGCCGAATATTATGTTAATACTGCCATTTCCGAGCTATTATTACCGAGAATAAGTGTTGTCATTCGTTCAGGTATTCGAGGGCAATGATACATTCGACGAAGCGGAAGCTAAGTGCGTGGCTGAAGGCGGACATCTGGTATCCATCCACAGCGATGAAGAAAACGAATTCGTTTACGGTACGTTACATGAAGCTCGGACGATATCCGACCTGACTCCACTCGTTTCATTTCCTCAAGTAGCTTTAATTTAGAGATCTCGATGACAAATATGGTTTCCACGGATTATAGAGACTTTACTTGGATTGGCTTACGACAAGAAAATTGGCCTAAAGTAGAAAAGTGGACATGGACCGATGGAACGCCGGTGGATTATTTGAATTGGGCTCCTGGGGAACCAGATGACATACAGAAAAAAGAACACTGTGTAGAGGTTATTAATACATCCATTTGTGTTATTTTAGCCTTTAACTTCAATTATTCGTCTGAAACTAGTTACACCGAAATTATCGTGGATTCGGCCTTTTGAGTTTTGGATTCACTTTGGTAACCAATCAAAAAAGTCAGGAAATCCGAAAACCGAGCCTATTTTGAAGAGAAAGAGATAAAGAAAGAGAAGTAAGAGGGAAAGAGAATAGAGAGCTGTGGATTAACTCATGAATTTGAAGGACTATCGAGACTGTTTAAATGCTGATGTTCTACTTTTCAGCTTTACAACAATCCTGATGTTAAACTTCCTAATGCGGTGAGCAAAAAATGGAATGATTACTTCTGTTATCACAAAATGAAGGGCTATGTTTGTAAGAAAAAATCAGACTCAACCTGTTGTTTACCAAAAGAGTTGAAGGAGAAATTGCTTAAAGCATAAATTGTACAACATTTGAAAGCATAAATCTTTGATGGGCACTTTTGTTTAACCTAGCTATCACCTGCTATTACCATTTCTCGATTTGACGTCTTTTCCCGTTCTTCTATGTTTTCGAGGTTGTATTGCCTTCCACAAAAAGACAGTCTCCACCTGTCCTCTCGAACTGCTTGAGAACCGTTTACTTTGGTTGAGTCATAGGAGTCAGCCAGCTCTACCCCAGAATGTTTCATGAATGACCTTGCTGGGCTACTCTCTTGATGTTTGTCCTTTGATTGAATCGGTTTCACTCCTCGTTGCTCCATGTTTATCCAATGATGTCAGTTATCTATGCTGTAATAAAAGTATCTGTAGAAAAACCCACGACAGTCCAGGCTTCTTTGGGACTTTCGGAAAGTTCCCAACGATATATCGCAAAGAGGACACTGCTTATGTACTCGCATGCGCTCAAGATATCCACCATGTTTACTTCTGAACCCAGTTACGCCTAGCTGGTTCATCAGAGTAGTTCCATCAACTTGGACATGAACATCAGCGAGTCTTCTATGCATAATTGCTTCTAACAAATGATGAAACGTGGACAATCACATCACATGCATCTATACAGTAACGAATAAACATTTGTCACAAGTTCACACCACCTGTTATTAGTAACTCGAGCAATTTTTACCAAGTTCAAGAGATCTCCAGTATAGAAGTCGTTGCGCAAAATGACTATCACTGCTGTTCCATCTCCCACATTACAACGGGCCCATCGGGACTAAGTCGTGGGATCGCGTACCGCTCATAACCCCTAGGACGCAGATTGTTTACCATTTTTTGCAACCGCCTTATTTGACCATCCTGAGACTGGTGATCGGCGTAAAATTCGTGAGGAGCATTACCGCCTTCGTCGACTTATCGGAAACTGGGCGTCTATGAACCAGAAAACTTTTGGGAAGAAAGCCTTTCCCTTTAATAAGGTCAGCATCCTTGTTGAGGAAATGTTCATACCGTGACCGAGCTATTGGAGGTGTGTAACTCTCAGAAACAGAAGACGTTGTAGTGTTCCTGTTTTCCTTTCTATGCGAACTGGTGGATTGGCCGAGTCGTGGGTTTACTGAATTTGGATTTAGACGACTATCCCTAAGCGCATTGTAGACAGGATCCAATCAGTATGGCATATGATAGTCTACTAGAAACTTCGGAACAACAGCTCCGTCTGCCAGAACCCCCTCAGCGTGTAGATTTTCAAAAATCGAGGTATCAAGGAGTATGGAGGCCGCGGCTGCACAACTTCACGATCCTTTAGTCTTGGCCTATACCGGTGGTAGAAGCAATTTTCGACACGGTACCCAGTCCCACACGCGATAGCATGGATTCCCTACAGAACTGAACTCTCCTCCAAAACCACCTTTTGTCGTCATAATGCCTTACAATCTTGGAAATGAACTACTTTCCGGAGGATATTTACGAAGGATTCTTGAATTTCGCTGATCCTGCGAATCTTTTCTCGCGTCGTAACCCACCGTTGTACTATTTTACACCAACAGTTCCATTTTTTTCAAAATTTGGAAGTGGTTGTTCACAATAACCGGGTGGAGGTGGTATGATGGCAAATGGCGCACTGCCACCCACCCATGGTCACAGGTTCGAATGCATGATCGATATCCGCCTAGGCCAACTAGGACTACCATCTCTACGGGGTCGCTCCATTGGTACCAAATTCGTCTTGGAGGTTAAAAGCACTGAGTTGTACATCGGCTGGACACCACAATTCAGTGTATAGGTCACGTATGCATTCAAACGGCCACTACGATTCTGAATGGAAGTCAATACGAAGGCGCATCCTTCAGATAGAATTGACTAAGCAGTCTGTGCGGAACAGTTTAGTAGGTAGACTGAGATGCGAAGAAGTTTTAACAATTCCGCTGAGTCCGTAACTATTTTATTTGCCAGTTATGAAACGCCAAGTCACTCGAATGAATTGGGAAAAGGTCTTTGAAGAAGTGCTGAGTGCCCACCGCCATTCACCCAGCACCGTCTGTAAAACTCGCTTTCCCTTTATTATAACAGTATAAAAAGTGGGAAGATTCCGTTCAGGGTCTGACAGATAGCACATTTGTAAGTCTTGTTAATTATACCTACAATCAGGCATTGGAATGAAAGATTTCGCAACTTCTCGAGCAAGCTAATCACTCTCCAGAGGAATCGTAAGTAGGCAGTAGAACATCTGAAGAGTCGAACGACTACCATCGTCTCTAGCTATCGAACGTACAGTCCAAAATAGTTCTGGGATGTCCAGCCTCAGCCGAATGATGAAATTGACAATTCAGAACTATGCAATATGGTAAAAAAACGCAAAAATTAGCGTTTTCAGAGCAAAGATTAAAAAATGCTTTCCTGATGAGTCGGAGGGAATGTGACGACAAAAGTTGCACGGGTGTGGTGCTTGGATAAGCTGTCAAACATGTGTTCCATTGCGTGCAGCCGGCTACAGTAAGCTGCCTGCTCCCGAAGTGTGCGTCCCGATGCGAATGGTGCAGCTTTCGCAACCTGTAATGCCTGCGGTTCGAACCTCGCATTTCTCCGATGATAACGCAAGTCATTGTGTAAGCCACTCGTGAATTCGAACCTTCACTGCGATCTCAACTGAAATCGAATGCGATGGCGCATTCCAGCAAGGGACTGATCAATGCCAGGGGCTTTAATCTTCAGACCTTTATCCAGAGGCGGAGGTGGTGTAGTGGCAAGTGGAGCACTATATCACACGCAAGGTCAGGGAATCGAATCCCGGGTCGATGCCCGCCTAGCCAAACAGCCCTCCATCCCTCCGGGGTCGGTGAATTGGTACCAGACTTGTCTGAGACCAGACTTTATCCTTTATCCTTTTATCCCTATCATGTTGACAGGAATGTAACAGAACAGTCATCGCCAAACCATTAATATTTTGATGCTTTTTTCATCAATACTAGAAAAAGTCGGCAAATAAATAAATAAACAATTGACCAAATAAACAAAATTTGAAGAATTTTGGGTTCATATTCATATTTACAGATCATTCTGATCAATCATTTATATGTTAAAGGGAGACAATCGATCAGTGCGACCAGCGACCAACGACGAACGCTACCACCTACGAGCAACCGAACAACAATCTGGATCGGATCGACGACGATGATGATGATCGTTCAGATATCGGTTGTGTTATATGGACATTCATGCCCATTTTGCATGCCTGATTTTCATTTTCTATTCAACCTTAGTAATCAATAGTCCCTTCGTAATCAATCAATAATCCAATAAAAATTGCTCTATCACTGGTTTTTCCTCAAGTATTATGTCATTTCTACAGAACCGTTTAACGAAGAATCTCTGAAAACTTGCTCTTGAACCAATGATATCGTTCTGGGAGTCGATGAATAGAAGAAAACTAGTTAATCGTGGCTCTACAGCCATCTCAGCAGGTCAACATCTATAGAATAACCCCAAGCACCTATGTTTGTTATCTCCTTCCCTCCCTTTTTCAAGGACATGGCGTAATCTCAAGTTGGAACGGAAAATTGTCACCTCACCAATGGTCATATGATTTCACTCAATTTTCCCGTGAAATCGGTGATACTCCATATATGTATAGCCAATTTAATGTTGTAGATATTGGAAATATTGAAAGTTTTTGAAAATATTTTGCATTGCGCTTGTTGTTTTGGGGTGAGCCATGCAATCTGATGTTACCCATAACCACGAGAAACTTTGATTCCATATTTATTATGTGTTGAATTAGAAAATCAAAATATTTTTAATATTATACCGTTTCGAATGATCGTAATCGAGCGTAAAAGCACCAAAAGATTCAGTGCTGTTCTGTAGATTTTTGGCTGTTCCGTTCCAATTCCGGGAATGACCAAATGGGAATCGATGACATGGCTCATACTGAGGAATAACAAAAATTTCCTTTTCTGCTTCATCTCTCGTTGAGGAAGAGGGTAATGTCATATCGCAAGGATGCACAAAAGTCGAATACCAGAAAGGTATTTGTCCAAGCCAACCTAGCCCTCCGTTGTTCTTAGGTCGGATAATAGGTTCCAGAATCGTCTTAGGGATAAAAGGAGTGGCTTGCACATCGACTGGACAACAAAAGCCCCACTACCATCCTGAATCGAAGTCGAATGGTCCACCCCGAGACTTATCTTTCATATGATAACCTCCTACTCTTTGACTTTAGCCAGCAATGACTAAAGATCGTTCTACATGAATCACATCGTTCTGCAAGCTAGACGATTGTGAGAACATATTTTCAGAAAGTTCTCGAGCACTTTCAATGATTATTCAAACATTTCGGTAGAAAAGTGATGACTGGTCTTACACAACATTTTCATTAACATGGCCCTTTAGTTTGGAAGCGATCGTTTTAGTATTTCTTCGAACATTACTTTATTTTATTGGCCCGAATTGATTGATTTTTCTTGTGTAATGGTAAAAACTGAGAAATTGTATTATATACTTATTTCGAACCCATTAGACTGGTGCTCTGACCCTACGCTCCGTTGTTTTCATCAATCCCGCTCTGTAGAACCTGGGGTGTATACCGGAGAAACTGTGGGAACGCTTGTCCTAGAAATTCATCCCTCCTTTGCTGCATATTCCAAGTACTATACAGCACTTTCCTTCTCGCATTAACTTTCAGACATTGTTTATGGGAAGATTCGATTCAATATTTTGCGCCAAATAAACGATAACAATCAGGACAATTTTTTTTTATCTTTTTCCTCTTCTTTTGAATTTGTTTCAAATCTCCCGAATTAAAAATGTCAGAAATGTGTTCTCTGGAGAAGTCAACAACCTTTTCTCATTGTTGAGTGAACTACTGATGCCTCTTGTTGAGAAACTAAAAGACTGCCAGTTATCTATCTGCCATTTTCTGATGATCATTATAACGAACTATCTTCCAACGAAGTAATGTTTGAGTAGGCAGGGCAAGTAGTAATCAAAAGTGTGGCACTTGGGAATTATGGTAGATAGGCAACCTGAAACCAGCCGAATCTAGGTACATTTAATTCATGCAAAATTTGAACAAACATTCTGTACTGTATTGACTGCGGTTGAACGTTGCTAAGCGGTAGCTACGACTATCTCGTGGGCGAATAGTAATTTGAAAAATAAGGTTTTATGTCTTTTAATTAATGTGAAAGGTCCATGACACCACTTATCGAAAGGTACCTCGTTAGGTTCATTCAGCAGAACCCCTAGAAAGGGAACCTGAGTGGGGTTGAACTGAGTTTTTGGATTCCTGTTGAGCTCGGCTACACATCAACCGCATTTTTTCTTGAACCCGTTCATTTTTTCCGAATTCATGAAAAGAGGAGGTTTGTTAAGCGAAAATATGATATAAGCCATCGACTAGACCTCAAAATCAACTTGCCCTTAAAATACTAAGACTCATTCAACAATTTCCCATGATTTTTCTGAGAATTTCTCTAGATGTACCTTTCATATGATCTGTATAACATTGACATTTCAATGAGAAAATGACTCCCGAAAAGGATAATAATAAGTGATGTGGCTAGGTTGCAATGTTTCCCGTCCTACAATGGATACGGTATCGTACAAACTATCCTTCAGGATATGTAGAGCAGGTACTGGGAGCCTAATTACCCATAGCAAAGACCTGCTTCGGAATTCGATTTATTGCTTATATTCGTGTTTGCTACACCTATGTAGGCCTCTATCATCTCCATTACTATACTGTGAGTGTAGCAGTTCGAAGAGAGCTTCATAAGTTATTGTACTTGTAGGTTGTATTGTGTGATCTCGTGATCTAACGCTTACTCTCGACCAACCTACCAGTTTGTAATAGAGTACTGAAAAACTTTCAAAGCGTTGCCTAGATCATTCGATATGCTGCGTAAAACATGCTAAGCTACAGTGTGACCGAAAACGATCCTCAGCTTTGCATACATCACGGACGACCACACGAATAAAAGCTCAGTGAATCAGGTGACTACTGATCAGCCACCCCGCTCCACACACACCTCATTTATGCCATAGAATAGGAAAAATATCGCTGAATCCATTTTTTTCGAGAAGATTTCGTATAAAAAGTCTGTGGAAACCACCGAGAAATCACTAAAGTACCTGAGGAATAAGCCCATTTTTACCGCAGAATTCATTCTTTTTTGGCTCAACCCCGAATTACAAAAAATTCGCGAAAGTCTCTGAGAAATCATAAGGACAGCTGGAAAAAGAGCCAGTGACTTCCCTGACCCAATGATCCGAGCTCAAACTTACTCTAACCTACCCTTGATATTCAATTTACGGTAAGGCGCTCTACCCGAATGCGGTATAAGCTGCAGTGAACAGGTAGACGGGAGTAATGGCCAACTACTATAGTGCTGAGATTGTGATTTAATCTCTCCCCACTCCCCTTACATCACCACTGTTTTCGAATTTGTTACAAGTTGGAAAAGTTGACCTCCTGGAGTCAACAACACCCTTTCTGATAAGATACCTTGGTCGAACGATCTCTTCTATCAAAACAAGGTCCACCTAACTTTTCTGTTACTCTACCTCGACTGGTTCATGTCCCGTTTTCACTTTTAAATGAACTAACTCAATATTGGAGTTGATCTCAGAATCGGATTAGCTCCGGAACTTCTGTAACGCTCTTCCCCTATAGTGGGGATCCCCCTCACTATCTGGTTTCTATATCCTATCCCTATCTTATAAAATTTCGATGATGGATGATTTTGCTGTTCAGAATAGGTACAACTCCGAGTACATGAATCAAATGCACAAGTCGCGGTCACTTGTTACTATGTATGTTGTTCTGATGACAACTGCGTGAAAAGGCTGCCCAGCAGCTCTGATTTGAGTCTTTTCAATTGATTCTCATTTCTTGTACCTGATCTCATCACTCGACTCAAGCTCTAACGCTTTTTCTTCCTACTGTCAGCTCATATTTTCAAATTTGTCTACTTGACTCCTTGAGGACTGAGCTTTCCCGTTTTCCAGGAAAGTCCTAGAAAGCGGGAAACTGATGGTAGTTTCAATGCCCAGCCTCTATTTTGCCAGAATCAAACCTTAGGTTGGAGGTGGTCTATCAGGGATGTATTTGATCTTTTCGGTAACAGGAGTCCTATTTAGTGAATGAAGAAAGAAGTGTCCTAAATGAATCAGGGTAGAGGGATTCCAGGCATCGAGCACTCAACTGTGGTGGACTTCTTATCCTACCTTCAGCTCCAACGAAGGACCCAAGTAATTGTGCGAGACAGTTTATAATTGCCATATAATTTGTATCCTCCTATTCAATTCGATAAACCCTGCCCAGACCTCGTACTCTGGCCCAGACTGACAACACCATGTCAGAGCTTTATAAGCCTATGAGCAGAGAGCGGAGCAACTTCTGAAGCACCTAACGGGCTAGTGAAGAACCATTCTATCTCATTCGTTCCCTTCCTTACAGCTGCCAACCCAGAGACCACGGTAAATTTGAAAGTAATAGGAGCTGAGACGGCTTTTTTTTCCTAAAAATTTCTAGGAAGTTCTTTCATGTTCGCGAAATCGCTCAGAGTACTAAATCAGAGAAATTTTACCAGTTCGAAATACTTGATACTTTCAGGGATTTGCATCGGACCCCACCGATCTGCCCCTAGTAAACGTCTCCAAAGCTGACTTCTGCTGATTTCGGTACGCATTCAATGAAAACAGGTGGTCATGTGACTGAAAACGGAAAGAAAGGTGCTGGCGCCGTGGCCGCTGACGGCGTCACAGCGCCCGATACTATTGGAGGACTACAGGTTAGTAGAGCTACCGTAATCTCAATGGTTACAAAGGCCCATTTGATACCTTGAACGGTTTTCAACGAGGTGGAACTTAACAATTGACAACTTCAACAATTAGGAACTCAATTCATGAGCTGAACTTCTCGGACATATGCATTTCCATCGACATATGTACGTGTGTTCAGAGTCAGCGATGCATGTGACTCACAATCAGGTGCAATGCACTAGATGTCTATTGATTAAGACGTCATTGACTTTGAATAAACTTATGACCTGCAACCCAATGGTAAAATGATAGTAATGATATTGATGATAAAAAAACTTAGGTAATAATAGCAATGCATTATTTATTGATTCCCTTTATATTATCAAAAGCTGAAACTGAAAATATAGTTCTTTCAGCTTCTAAAAATAGTTTTCCTTCAAGTTTTCTGGGTCCTTCCAATCATTCAACGTCCAGTATGTCGCACAGTCACCCATGACTCACTCGATCTGTACCCATAATTACACCCAGAGCAACTTCCCGGAAACCAAGCGTTATCATTTTGATTTCTCTGGTTACGGGCCGATAGCTTTCAGTTGTCACATCAATTATCCGTTCGCCGATCGAAGACAGACATGACGTCATCGTCTTCTGACCGACCAATTGAACGTTTGGTTTATGGTCCCAGGATTTTTGAGCTTTCTCAGAAAATCTAAAACTAGTTTTCCAAAAATCACAAAAAAAGAGTAAAGAGAATCCGGTAAAGAGCCAAATCCTTGGCCCTATGGCATGAGGGGTTTGCAATTTAAGTTACCTATGTGGGAGCACCCTGGAAGCGTTCGAGTGAGACTACGACTACGGCTTCTACGTGTTCCCCCATAGATGTGTTAAATGATAGTGATCCTTGATAATGAAGCTTCTCGGTTCAACGTAGCTAGTAATGTATAGACTGACATTACCGCAGGACCCAATGTGGTAATGTGGACGAGTTGTCACAACATGTCTAGATCTCTTAGGATCATGAAAACCCACTATGAAGAAAAACCTCATGCGTGATTTATTTGTATAAAAAACGATTTCCATAGATCAGCGGTGCCCTGACGGGTTTATGAATTTGTCAGAGTTGTGGCAAAAACTATTTGAATAATCCATGCGTCAATCCCACATGGAAATTTTTTTTTTGTGAGTTCAATGGGAAAACGATAGCAGTAGACATAGCGAAAACTCGTCCAGGGGCGGGGCTTAGCAAAAGTTGCTCGTATTCAAGAAAACACCCATTCACATTCAAAGAGACTAGAAGGATCCTCAATATACCCTCCAAAATAAAGAAACCTTTTTCGTTTTTCTCTTTCAGTAACGGATTTAGAGGCAAATATACTGAAATGCGTATCCGAATAACTGAGCCGTTCAGTCGATTCCAGGCTTTCTTTGAGGACTATGAAAAACCCTTATGCTTGAAGGAGCTTCATTTCATGTCGTGGTCCTGAAACTCGAAGAAAATTCCACCTAAGGCTAGGAATACAGTGATGAACTCATCAGAAAACACACTTCCAGCTTTTGTTAGACAAGAATTGTGTGGGCCACTCGATTACAATTTAGCGATCGCATGGCTTGGAAGATCAGCCTGCATTGGATTCTATTCCCCGAACAAATGCCATTACAAGTAGCTGACGTTTTGATGGAAGCAAAAAAGTACACATTGAGTATTGTACCAGGGCGGACTCAACGACCTCATCATATACTCGCATTTTTATCGAGTTCGCTTATTCATTCGATTTCGCCATTCTGACGTGCTCAATGTGCATGGAGTATCCTCAACCAGAGTACTGAATGTTTTTCTGGGAAATAAAAAGAGCCTGTGGACTATGGACCGACAGTTGGCTTCGGGATTTCGAGAAGAACTGCGACGCACGGCGCACTCCGGAACTGAGATAGACACGAAAATAGATGGAATTTCGGACGGGTTGCTCAGCAAGCCCGAAGAAGTGTCACAGCTTTTCCGAACCATGTTAACCTCACAGTTGGGGTGGCTCCGGGATGCCGCATCATGGAAACCCTTGGGAGCCTCGCATGCTACATAGCGGCTACCAAATGTGCAGCGGACTGAAGGGCTATGGTCAGACTAGTCTGGACGGAAGAGGCATTAAACGGTCTCCTTCATTCCTTCCAGGTGAAATGGAAGTGAGCCTACTCCGTGCTCGCTAATCTTTTCAACTCTGCGGCAAGAAAGTTTATCTATCCAAACTGTTAGAGAGTCTTCCAGAACTATTTACGGATCCAACTAGTCGACCAGTAAGGATGGGAAGCATGATTGGTTTTGAGGTGCTCCTTCCGGGAATCGATCCAGGGATTGTGCATGTGGTAATGCGCCAACCGTCACTACACCATCGTTTACCCTGAATTTGAAAACAGAAAAGACCTGCTCATGGAATGGTTCTTGTGCCATGTAGTAGCGCATACCAAATTAGCTCAAAGCCGGTTTTTTCAAGGATTGCTGCTATGTGATACAGTCTTGACGCTTCTCACATTGCGGGGGCGGTGGGGATGGTCTTGACGGGAGTTGTGACATCGGTTGTGTATGATTGATTTGGTATACACTACCGTCAGCACCACCTGTACCCGTGATAACCCGTTGACGACCTACGGCCCCTACCACGCCCACCGTAATCACTCGGGTGTCTCGAGATCGACGAATACCGTCATCGTCCTCCTTGCCGTCGTTGTCGTCTTCGTCATAGTGATCGTTCATTAATTAAGGATCAACGGCATTTCCGTCTACAGTTGACGTTCCTATATTCAAATCCATCAGACCGTACCACCGTTCCTACTTGGTCTTCTGACTAGCTCCCGGTCTATTACTCAGGCTTTTGGGCACATCGTCAGCCTATCACTACCTATCATTTGATTGAATCTATTTTATTCAACAAGAATGTCCCACCAATAGTGCTATGAAGTTGCGGCACAAGAAATCTGAGGTAAAGAACTTCACTGAACGGAAGTCATTGCGTTAATTAAACTGATCAGTTTTTTGGGGAGAAGTCGATTGCGGCCGTTTTGCATACTATTATTACACCTAATGATAAAAAAACTTGTTTTTCTCGATTGAAGGACGTGTTATTGTAACGCTTAATAAGTTTGCCAAACATGATTGTTACCTTACCCAGATGCGTAGTATGAGTAATGAATCATGATCACCAAAAAATCGATATTTGATATACAATTTAATATACACTCCAGATATGGTCGATTACGATTCGATAATAATGAAAATTGGCAAATTTGAGTTAATCAACAATATTCATGGATCGATTTGGCGAAATTGTGTCTCTCAATCCCAAGAATAGCCCAAGGGATGCCAGCCGTTGAAAACGGCCAATACAGGGCGCAATAAGGGCTCCAAAAACTAATTAGCCGATGCACATACCCAGAGGCGAACGAGTTCTATAACGCTGTTGCAAAGGCTCTGGAGGTTGCATCGATCGCACCAGGACCTATGCGTTGGACGCAGGCAGCTTACTGTACCTGGTTATAGGCAGTGACATACGCATTTGCGCAAACCGTCCAAATACCGTTTCCATGCAACTTTTGCTTTCACATTCTCGTCCAACTCCGGATTTTACTCATATTTCGAAACATTATATTTCTCTCCGCCTAGGCCAACCAAGCCTTAGACGGGATTGATTAACGCCAAAAACTTTATCCTTTATCCTTTATATTTCTCTAGCCGATTTTCACGATTTCTTGTTCACTTTTGCACTATTCTGGACTATAACTTCCATTGCTCGTCTGTAACTAGCTAGCCCAGAGTCAGTGTGAATCGCGCCTTTGAAACCCCCCGAACTACTTTTTAAAGTGAAAAAAAAAGTTGTTATGAATACAGTAAGCGAACCATTTCTTACCATAGGTCACCATTCGTGTTATTTGGAACTTTCACTTTTGATCCCGTTAGGGAGCTTTCCATCGGACTTCAGAGAAATCATGATATTAAACTTTTTCAACTCAACTTTTTCTTTTTGAATATATTGAATATTTCAATATCAAGTCCTTCCCTGATGGCTTAATGTTATACATGACAGTTCTTTGTAAGGGAGAGGGGTATAAATCAAATTGCATACTGTAACTGATCGATATATCGATTTTCAGGGCGCCGACCATGCCAAGGAGTATGGATGTACGCTTGCGCAAATGCGCAGCCTTATGGAGGCACGTGGAGCTGAGGCTATCGTCAGGGTAAGAAAATCACGAAGTCCTATTTCCAACTATCTCAAACTAAAAACCTTTCTTAAACAGGAATGAAGTACTTTTAAGTATCAACTTTAATTGGTAAATTTTACTTCAGTTTTCTTTTTTAGTGTTTCCATTTTAGGGTTGGGTTTATTAATTGTGAATATATTATAAATACACATGGCATTAATTACGCTTATATATAATTCATAGGAATAATTATACTTGCTGCTATAGTGATCATCATAGCAAAAAAATTCTGTAGACTGGCTATAGGGGACTATAGTGATAGCAAGTGATAATTGATGATAATTCCCGATATCATGATATTAATTGTATGGACAGCTTGTTGATAATTGTGATGCGTTTAAATTGGACGCGTACGACGTTGATATTGCAACTTTGCTTTGAATTTAATTGATAGCCACATCCAACGCCAACGCACTTCACAAGTAACTGGCTGTCATCTCCCTTATGTTTAACGGAATGGCAAATGGCTGAAGGTGTCATGTTGTATACGCATAGATAATAGATTGATTACATTTTGTCACATCAACCCTTCTCTTCTCAATATGTAATCAATAACACTTGGAGTGTACCATGAACTCATCCTTACTCTGATTTTTCGTAACGACTGGTAGGGTGTTTTGTCTTAACAGCAATCTGAGAAGATCGGGTCACTACTTGAACCCGGTATCAATTAGTCTATCTTGAAAGAAGTCCGGGCGGATCCGATTTCACGAACTGAGCGGCGCAAAACGTCTTACCTATTACGCCATAGCCCAGTTTTCAAAGATTACAGGTGGTAGGAAATCAGTGAAACAATGTCCTTATTAGCCTTTTGTTGGTTCGACCGAGACCACGATTCAGCAAGCGAAAGAGCTCACACTTGATAACGACCGGGTGTCGGATGGGAGCTATTTTTTGATCTAATTTACACGTCTTAAGAGACACCGTAGTTCAAGGAAATTTGAGTACCAGCTAAAGAAAGACCTGATTTTCCTCTGCGATGAAAATTTGGAAAGCATCGTAGAAGACAAGGCTGGATTTCTTTCCAAGGAATGTCCTTAACTTTTTGATAATTCGAGAAGAAATTCGTGAGGTGGATATACCAGAACTATTATTTTGCAATTTTTTGTGGTAGTAGGCTGCAGTTACACCTCATCTGAAGTAGGTGGGCAACGTAAGACGTACCGTACCATCGGACCCAATAATTATTGGTTTTTCTTGCAGTTATCGACAGAACATGACGGTGTCGAAGGTCTATGCCAAAAACTGAAAGTAGACCCGGTCCGTGGTCTACCAAACAACCCAGCTGAGCTCGATCGTCGTCGTGCGGCGTTCGGAGCCAACACAATCCCACCAGCAAAAAGTAAAAGCTTCGCACGTCTTGTCTTCGATGCCTGCCGTGTGAGTCATTCTCATTGAATGAACTAACTATTTCATAAAAGGGTTTCGTTTCAGGACCCAACGCTGATTATTCTTGTTGTATCTGGCTTTGTAAATTTGGCACTTTCTTTTTATGAACCTGAAATGGAAAGTCCCGTTGACGAAGATTTGCTCACAACAACCGCCGCTTCAATTGTTGGCGGATTTTTCTCAAACATTACCCTAGGTAAGGTCTTTCAATACTAATTTTTCCTCGTTATTCCGATATTACCTATTGCTCACCTATTCGTAAATTTGGTGCTGTTGATGAAGGGAAATACTTCAACCGAGAACAAACGTCCCAAACGGACCATGGACCTTTAGTGCCAGGTTATTCAAAGCCTTATGGCCAACGAGAAGAGGATGCTACAGACATATATTTTTTTACATTTTGGAGTCTACCTTTCCCATGGTGTCTTGCAGGAGAGCAGATTCCTTTGTCAAGTGATGGATGTTGCGGTGGTTCCCTTGGCAGACAGGCACCTACCAGTATAGCATAACAATGGTTTCCACCTATGAAACGAATGTGGAAGCAGTGGTGGCGGTTTAGCTACGCCCACATAGGGAATACACAATGTGAACCGTTGATTGACAGATAGGAGAAGGTCATTGATCGGCCAACATGTTGACAGAGAGAAATGAAGTCATCTCATCATATGAAAACTGTGAGTCAGGACATCATAGTCCATGCCTTACCCAAAAGAGGCCACAAAAACAAGAGGCAGGAAGACTCCTTGCGAGTTCCCTTTGAGTTTAGAGGAGAAGAAGGTACAGTCCGTGAATATTTTCTACTTTTGTTGGATTGCAGGGCAAAAACGTTGACGCAGAACAGCTCATCGCTGGGAAAAAAAGAGAAATCCAATCCCTAAACGGAAGGCCCTTTCTGATTCAATGTTTTCTAAAGCTGAACAGAGTCAGGACGACCAAAGGGATTTAGGACGACTTTTCATTCGCCGTCAGAACAACGTGTGCTAATGCTAAGTGTGTATCAGACAACAGCATTTTCAACAAACGTGCTCCATTTCGAATGATATCAGCCTCTGCGTGGCCACCAAACACGACCTTTCATGGGATCATTGAGGAGGTTATAGACGAGGAGACAGAATTTTGAGCCTTCAGTGCTTTTCGATCTAACAATCCCCTGAGCATCCTTCCCGGGAGCTGTAGATTCTCGGCGACATTCGCGAGATCATTTCTGTCGCGAACTGTACTTCAAAGAGCTCTCTTTCCCAGACGCATGAGTAAGGAACTATAGTTTGCTCACATGAAATGTTAATATTAGTAAGCGCAAGTGGACCGACGGCTAGAGATCACTTCCCATCTCCACTGCTTCTTGGACCGACCATCAAGGGTGTCGGAGAACGCATGGTAACACAGAAAACGCATATAACATATAGATAAACAATAATAGATTCGATAAGAAAGAAAAAACTAAAGTCTGAAATATTGATTGTATGATTCAAATACCATTTTATCACTTAAAATTACAATTTTTGATACAAAATTATCATGATACTGTCTTATTTGTATCATATTCTATTAATGGACCTCTGCAGGACATATTCTGCTCAACTCTACCTTTTCTCTTGATGCAACTACAGTCAAACCACCAACGGAAGGACATGGAACGGCTTGGATAGAAGGTGTCGCGATTCTGCTTTGTGTGGTTGTGGTCGTTTTGGTCACAGCCGGTAACGACTACTCCAAAGAGCGGCAATTTCGAAGTCTACAGGTACTGATCATTATCGATTGATTGGCTGTTAGGAATAAAGTCTGCAATGTGCTGCCATTACAACACTGCTAGTTTCCCGAAGGTCACATTTTTGTCGGTTTCAAAAAAACTAAAAGCATTTTTTATTCAATTTCTCACAATATATCAAAAATCATTTGTAAATTTTATATCGAAAGTTTAGGAAAAAATCGAGACCGGTCAGAAATTCTCAGTGATTCGTGATGGAGAAGCAATCGATGTACCAGTATCGGACTTGGTGGTCGGTGACATAGCCCGCGTGAAATATGGAGACCTTCTGCCGGCTGATGGCTTCCTACTTCAAGCCAACGACCTCAAGGTGTGATCTGCTGAATCCAAGTGGACCAGAAGCAGCATCGATCCCAAAGCCAAAGCTCCATCTTTAATTTACCTCAACCGTACTTTCAGATCGACGAATCATCGCTTACGGGTGAATCAGATCACATCAAAAAATCTGTGGAATCGGATCCTGTACTGTTATCAGGTAAGTCTATGGGCGAACATGATACAGAACAGCCTTAGTGCTTTGTCGACACGTTTTCCTATTTAGGTACCTACGCCATGGAAGGCTCAGGTAAGATGGTGCTAACAGCCGTCGGAGTCAACTCCCAGACCGGTATCATTATGACACTTCTTGGAGCTGGAAAACCCGGATGTCATGGCGCTGATGACACTTCTTCTTCATGTACGTTCTTCTAAATCTATAAGGATTCCCACATTTTTTCTTGAAGTACCGTAGTTCAGCATCATCGAGCTCATCCACTTCTTCGTCAAGCTCGGGTAAGTCATCTTCGTCCAGTTCAACGAATTCGTCCGACGATGATGACAGCCTTTCGGCGAAATCCGTTCTACAGTCAAAACTATCTCACTTGGCGTTACAAATCATCTACTGTGGTGAGTACTGTAGTCCTTCGGTAGTAGTCTACAGATGCGCTTCGCTTCCATTTCCTCTCATGTAGGTTCTCCATAGCACCCATGCCAACTTCTCAGCTCTCCTTCGAGTTATACTGTTTTTCCCCATTTGACCAAGTTCCACTGAGAGGAAAAAGGAAATGAAGGGAAATAGGGAAGTGTGCTGTCAATGCACGCCAAGAATTCAAGAACGGAATCCTACGTGAATCTTATCCAACTCAAGACAACCAGACTTCTCCTTCACGAAGAAAATTGGGCGATTTTATTTGATCCTGGCTATTCCCCGGATACCACCTTTTAGGGCGACTCCATCGAAGAGGACGCTCCGGAGTTGTCCCATACCAACAGTACCCGGGTAATAGCCATTTGTCCTTTCGTTACACAACCTTTGTATGAAAAGAAACTAATTCTGGTATTTCCCATATAATTATGCATAATATATTCAAATACAAATACACATAATAATCGACTCGAGCTGATTATTTCTTACTTCACTTATTTAGGAACCACCGTCGCAGCTATCGCATTAATCGTGTTGATTACGAGATTCTGTATTGAGCACTATGTTCGTGATGCAATCCCATTCAGCATAGCCGATATCCAGGTGATCCACTTTCGAGTAAAAATATGACAAGAACTCTTTAGACTAAGATTTTTTTACTTCCTATTTCTCGTTCTTTTTTACGACTCTCGATTACTGGAAGTTTCAGATGTTCGTCAAATTCTTCATCATAGCCGTTACTATCCTGGTGATATCGATTCCCGAAGGTCTCCCACTGGCCATCGCCTTGGCGTTGACGTATTCCGTGAAAAAGGTAAGTCAAACTGACCGAATTAACCACGACATCATACCGATTTCAGAGCGCAAAATAACCAAAGTAGGGGGTACACCTTCCAAGGTTAGTAACTGAGACATTGTCGGGTCGAAGAACAACTCCGGCAGGGCCTCATGAGGGCTAGGAACCGCTTGGCTGCCCTTTTCTGCCATCTTGCACTCTTTGCAGTATTTTGCACCATAACTTACATTACCATTACATTACTTGAAGGTACAGTTCACGATAATTTTGAGGCACCCTTCTAAGTTTGAGAAGAGGAAGTGTTGATTTATCAGGAAGAGCCTCGAACCCATCCTGAGGGAAAATTACAGAACTATTGTTTTTGTGAACTGTATTTTTGAGTAAGATCCCTCAAAATTATCGTGAACTGAACTGAGTCTTCAACTCGACATCTAAAAAGCTTTCCTCAACTCCTATCCAAAATCAAAAATCCACTACTGATAGGTCGAGTTAACCGTGACTTAGCTAACTTGGTGGATAACCAAAGCGCCATTCCCTATAATTTGAACCCTGAACCGGTAGGGTACCAAAGAGAAAGCCTGCACGTGCTTATGGCAATACCAAATTCATGGGCCCTCTCAGGCTCAAACCTGCCAAACGTCATCTTTGGGGGAAGTGAGATGTAATGTCACGAAAGAAGTGTCCGGAACTTTCAGTCTCTCATTTCCGCCTTCCTAATTTCTTATAAACCTGAATGAACTATCAATAATTATAGATGATGCATGACAATAATCTCGTACGTCACTTGGACGCATGTGAAACTATGGGAAATGCGACGTCAATCTGTTCGGATAAGACTGGAACTCTGACCACAAACCGGATGACCGTAGTTGATTCCTACATCAACGGTAGGGTATGGTTATAGCAACGGTTGATAAATATAGAAAAAATAGGGCATTTGGTGAACTATTGAGAGATATTTAGATGCTTATAAGGCCCTGAATCGCATCCGGAACATACTGCTTCTCCTAGGCCAGTCAATCCTCCCGGTCATTCTGATTCTGCACATTCCAATCACCAACTCGTCCAATGGGCGGTATTTTGAACCATATCGAGAATAAACAGATAACACTTGTCGAATTCCCTGGAGAAAAAATTCTATGAAGCTGATAATCGGCGATAATTATCCCATCCTTCATAATCCAATCCTTCGATCACTTTAAGCCCTGGAAAGTGGCAATTCGTCCAGATCACGGGGGCGAAACAGACTGGATAGCCTTCCGGTTTTCTTAGCCTAGCATTTGGATCCGTCTCTTGATTTGATTCTAACCACCCTCGTCCTGCTTTAGGTAACCACTACGAGGGACAAGACAACCAACCGCATGGGAGCGCCCTGCCTGGCAACACGACCCATCTGATATGTGAAGCGATATCTGTCAACAGGTAAGCCGTACTTTGCTTGACCCCTTGGTTCTTTCAAAGATCGTTGACGAATAGTTTTTCAGTGCATACAACTCAATGATCGTTGAGCCCACCAAGCCCGGTGAACAGGTACAACAACTGGGCAACAAGACCGAATGTGGCCTGCTCGGGTTCGTCCAAAGACTTGGCGGCGACTATTCATTGATTCGAAAGAATTTCCCTGAGGAATCGTTGGTCAAGGTGAGAAAATATCTTTTGAAAAATCACATCCTTATATCCTTTCACTTGAGATGGAGGTGGTTCTGCGCGAAGGGGCGCACTATCTGCACATCATTCGGGAATCGGGTTTCGGACCATACCCGCTAGACCACCCAAACTTTTCATTCCTCCAGTCTCGGTTAACTGGGAGTTGACTATCTGAGAGGATGGAAGCACGGAGTGGTACACAAGTCCTATGTACAAGTCCGACCACTGTAAAGGCGTCATACGCACTCAAAGCCCCATCATGATTGTCAATAGGAGTGGCTTCATTCATTTTTGCTTGATTCTAAATGCCAGTTCAAGTCGTTCAATTCAAATTGAGGCTCTTTCAGGTGTATACGTTCAACTCTTCCCGTAAATGCATGATGACCGTTATTAATCTGTTCGAGAACGGTATCAATGTCGGTTATCGTGTCTACTGCAAAGGAGCCAGTGAGATCATTCTAGGACGGTGAGAATATTTTTTTCGATACTTTTCAGAGTCAAAGAGGAACTAGTGGCAGAGTGGGAGGGACTTCTAAAAGGTGGGCGGGTCTTCCTGAGGCTGTTCAGGATGCAGGCAGTGAGAGCAAAAAATGATGGCAGCTGTAGGATCGTTGCTCCTAGTTACCAGAACTTTATAGCATTTCAGTAAGAGTATGGGAGATGCAACGGGGCTATTCCCCTTTGAGTCCCAAATCTAGGATTGCTATTCAGTTATTGTAGGGAGGATTACCGGACAAAATTTACTCAAATACGTGGTCCACGGGTGAAATCAATGACGATTCACTTGACTAAGTACCATGAGTTATTTACTGTAAAATCATTGATCAATATCGATTTTTCATATGGTGTAATGGACTGCAAAACTAGTGCCTCTTCAATTTTTAGTGTAGTTTTTTCGAACTCGAGTTCTAGTACTTACAATACTTATTTACTTATTTACACATACATATTTATCAGATGTGCTTACCTGATCGGATCCGATGGAAAACCACATCAATTCTCAGCCGATCGATTGAAGGAGATCACGGCTACCATAATCTCGCAAATGGCCAATAATGGATTACGAACGATCTGTGTCGCTTATAAGGACTATATTCGCAAAGGTGTGCGGCAAGCCGATCGAACAGAGGTTGGTCTCAAACAGAACCTGAAAAAAGATCAATAATTTGTTGTCAGCCATGATTATCGATTTTTTATTCTTCAGGTCGAATTCGAAAACGATTCTTCTATTGATTGGAACAACGAGCAGGATATATCAAACAATTTTGTTGGCATCGCCATATGTGGTATTCAAGTAAGTATTTTGGTTGGGGACCTATTCCCAGAACCGAGATTGAATTCTCATCGTCCGATATTTTCCATTCAGGACCCTGTCAGACCCGAAGTACCAGCAGCTATTGAAAAATGCAAAAGAGCCGGTATTACTGTGCGTATGGTTACTGGGGATAACATCAATACTGCCAGGTTTGTTCGCAAACATGCTCTAGATGTTGAAGACAAAAGAAACAGAGCTTATTGTTCTGCGTCTCTAGCCTTGAAGCTACCGTAGGAGCTTTGACCTTGCTGCAACCGAACTATTCACATACATTACTTATTGCCTCGATCGCCTAATCTTCATTATCGTGGCTATGAAAATTTTGGCCAATGAATTAAGCTGATAAAGTGAGCAACGATAATATAAATTCTTATTTGTTCTGAAAAGCGCTCAAATAGGTAATGGACGCGTGCGTCTGCGCAGCGGCAAGCTCCCCAGTCTGAGGCAGTTACTGTTTTGCCCTTTTTCTTAATGTTTTTTAAACAAAAATAATGTGAACGCTACCGCATCGCGACCGCACGCATCAATGACCTACTATCCATATGACATACTGATGTGAAAATGGATAGGTAATAGCGGCAGAATCACCTTTATAAAAAGGAGAAAATGACACTTCCCATAGAAAATCAAAGTTTGTTAAGCAAAATCACATGTAACAAGGGGAAATCGTTTAAAATCATTGAAAAAGTTCGATAATGGGTTGAATATTTCAAAGTTACGGTAGAATCAATCAGTGTAGATATTTGATAACGGGCAAAAATAATTATTTCAAGGGCTATCGCAATGTCGTGTCGAATTCTCCAACCTGGTGAGGACTTTTTAGCGCTCGAAGGCAAGGAGTTCAACGAGAGGTGAGCTTTTTCATGCACCTTCGAGTTACATCATCAATTTGTAAACTGAGATTTTATTATTTCAAAGAATTCGTGGCCCAGACGGGAAAGTATCGCAGGCGAAACTTGATGAGATCTGGCCCCGTCTTCGTGTGTTGGCACGAGCTCAACCGGCTGATAAATACACCTTGGTCAAAGGTATCATCGATAGCAAGGCTACACCACAAAGGTTTATTCATTCATATCACTAGATAACGCTCATTATGAAACGTTACGACTTATGGGCGGAGACATAAAACATAACAAATGGTAGTTGTCCTCGATCGACGTGCGGACCACCTCACTTTCAAAGCAACTGTCAATCAAAGAAGATTAAGCATTCGGAGGATACTGTAGAATTACAGTAATCTTAACAGATGTCTCCGCCCATTTATAACGTATGCTACCCATTGATAAGGTATTTTTCATGCTGACGAATCTTCAGGGAAATCGTCGCTGTGACCGGAGATGGTACAAATGATGGTCCAGCTCTTAAAAAGGCTGACGTCGGATTCGCTATGGTAAGTAGGGTTCTGGGACCTGAAGACGGGGCTCTAGAAGAGGCTATGAGACGTGGCTAGGCACTACATGCAATATCGACCGTCAAGCGCGGACCCAACCCACTTTGGACGAGTTGTTGATAATTACTGCTCGAATCGATGATTATTTCAAATTTTTGTTGACGGGCCCTTTGTTTTTGCGATCGTTTGTGACCGCAGTCGAAGATTACGCTCTGTTACTTCCAAGAAGTGACTCGGTGCCCTCCGTACACCCAGTCCCTTACGCTCAATGCCCATTACGGTCCCTTATCCATTTACATCGAGACACTGTCACCTCGTTTTAGGGTATCGCTGGAACCGATGTTGCCAAAGAGGCTTCGGATATCATACTTACTGACGACAACTTTACATCGATCGTTAAGGTAAGGTTCTAGATACAAAAGGAGTAGCTAAGGGAGCTACCTTACTGTGATAGAACGCCAAAACAAGCCTTCCTTGTCCTTTTGGGAACGATCAATGTACTCCTAATTCTACCCTTTGCAGGCTGTTATGTGGGGTCGTAACGTCTACGATTCGATTTCGAAATTTCTACAATTCCAACTCACTGTCAACGTTGTTGCAGTGCTTACCGCATTCATTGGAGCTGTCACGGTGTCCGATTCGCCACTGAAGGTATGAATTTGCCTACATTTTGAATAAATCGGTACATTCATGACCTGAATACCAGCTGCCTCAAAAAGACGGGGTGTTCTACGCTGAAGCGACCTTGAAAATCTTTCAGAATAGGAGCTGTGGTTCAGAGATAGGGCCAAAACAGAGAGAAAGCCTCTTTTACCTCCCTCCAACTTCTAATTGTTAAATGCAGCAGATCAGCTTGTTTAGGAGATATGTATGTATTAGTCAATCCCATCACACCTTGGGCTAAATTAGGTAGTGGCGGAGAAGACGCCCGAAAAGTCCAAAGGCTACCAAAGGTTGAGTGAGGGACGCTTTTTAGGGAAATCCTAACCCGCAGTAGTTTTAACAACAGACATTAGAGGGTAGTCACCCACTAAATTTTCTCGGAAAAACCGAGGGACTCTTCGAAATTGTCTAGAAAAGTCCTCATTTAGTGTTCCACAAGTTGATTAGCTGGCCTGTAAAGCCCCAAATTCAGTTCTACATCAATACAATACCTCGTTTCCCCGAAGCTTCTATCATTCAGGCAGTTCATATGCTTTGGATAAATCTGATCATGGACACCTTAGCATCATTAGCTCTGGCCACCGAAGTCCCTACCGATGAATTGCTAAATCGCAAGCCGTATGGAAGGTATGCTTACTCGATAAGCACAATTTGGCTTTAACCTCCTCAAATATACCTAGAAAAAAATCAATAATAGTTGAAATATAATATATCAACTGACATTGAATATGTACTTTGTTTTGAGGAAAAAATCTCTCATCTCCCGGACCATGGTCAAAAATATTCTCTGTCATGCTCTTTACCAATTATTGATTCTGTTCACAATCTTCTATTACGGTAAGCAATAACCCTACTTTTAATCTAATAAATTTATCTACCACGTTGTCAGAGAAAGAACTTTTGTAGACAATCCAATCCATTTTACGAATTTCATCTTGAGCTATTTAGGAGATCGTATTTTCGGCATCAAATCAGGACTTTATGCCCCACTTTTCGCTCCACCTTCTCAGCATTTCACCATTGTCTTCAATGCCTTCGTAATGATGACTCTGTTCAACGAGGTTAACGCCAGAAAAGTTCACGGCGAACGCAACGTTTTCAAGGTATAAATAATATACCCAATAAATTTCAAAAGAAAAATAACCGCATTAAAAGTCAAGAATTAAATAGTAAGAGTAGCCTGGATTACGAATCGAAGAGTTAGGCCTTTAGGCCTTCTGACAGGCACCACACCCGGGATTGGGGATTGAGTCGGATTCTCTTTACAGCTAGCAACATTATGTGCAAACCTGGCCCAAATAACTATTTTCGAGGCTTGGCTATCGAGCCCTTCTACCTGTCGGGTATCGCCTCATGTTCCCTTTCCGTCTAGTATCCAGGTTCGGGTCTTTTGGGTCCTAGACGAAAGGGTCAGATGACCTGACAGGCATCTGTTCTGGGATTCAGATCATAGGTAATGTTTGGGTGGTTGCCTCACTTGTAATTTCCAACCCGTTTTTCTAACAAGGTTTATCTTCGTAAATGTTGATGGATATCGATCCCTATCGATTGATCCTCTTTTCAGGGTCTTGCCAGTAATCGAGTATTTTGTGTGATTTGGATATCGACATTCATTGGTCAAATTCTTATCACACAATTCGGAGCGGCATGGTTTTCTACAGCTCCTCTGACCATGAATCAGGTTCGGCTAGGAGCTAACCGAATTTCAAGGGATTTCTGATAAAAATTTGTTGCTTACAAGTATTTGTCTTCAGTGGATCGTCTGCCTAGCACTGGGAGTGTCAACCCTTCTATGGGGTCAGGTTGTGGCCACGATTCCAAGTAAGAAATTGCCCAAGACCTGGAAGGTTGGACGCGGCGAGGTGAGGATTTTCAGCTATTTTAAATTACATTTTTTCATTCTATCGATACATAATATCGTAATCAAGAGTATCATAAGCTGGGTATGAGTCTCAAATGAAAGATCATAGTTCGGAAAATGAATTGATCATGTAATGGTAAAAAAACTCATTACAAATCAAAAAGTAAGAAATGGGCGAAAAATGGTTCCAAATTATTAAATTAATTTCCATCTGATTTCGTTTTCGCCAAACATCGTTCTACTGTATGAATAAGTCACCTGACTGGACTATTCCGTCGGATGGCTCGACCATTTAGGGGCGGAACTGCACATCTACATCTTTGTCGCCTTGCCACCTACATATTTATACTGCAACTTTAATGGATATGATCACTCAAAAGGCTGCAAAACGAACGATAAATAATAATTTCTTGATAATTCTTTATTTTGACAGCATAGAGAGGTTTATTGACAGACCCAAGGGGTGTTTGATAAAGAGTATTGTCACTAACGAAAGTGAGAGGCTCAAATTCCACACATGCATCCCCCCTTGACAATTTACACTATCCAGTCTTGAAACCTTCCGGTAGAGAACTTCAACAGTAGAAGGGGATTTCGAAAGTGGACCTACAGATCGTTTGCTTTAAAGCGTCAGGATGGACTACATCCAACTTATACGAGCCTGACCCCATTACAGTAATCCATTCCAGGTAGAACCATCAAAGATTCACATCAACGGTGATTACAATGTACGCACGAGATCACGAGCATTGACTGTACGTCGTAGTGGAAAATCGCTGTGGATGAGAGGAATGTTCCTCATGGGACAACACGTGAGTTACAGTAATTGATAGGTCCTAAATGGAATCGTCCTAGTGAGAAGCAGACAATATTGAGCAACATGAGCACCATCGATGGCGTCAATCGATAACCGAAATTTCTAACAGTGGCTTTTCAGCTTCGTACAATTCGTGCATTCCAAATGCGTGACAGGAACTTTGGCAAAACTGCACCCACAATGACAGCCGAAGCAGCGGAAAGGTGGCGATCCAGTTATCGCAAGTACCGTCATCAAAAACATCAAGAAAAAAGTATGATCGTCTTATTGATTTATTGATTGATTCCAAACTTATCAAGAAGAATAGTCGGTCACCGATATGGACTACTTCTAAAACAGGGCATCTCGATTTCTCTACATACCAGGGGTCCCTTCTTAGTTCCTGAGTACAAGGTCCATACGCGTTCAATAGTCTCCTCTACCAACAGTTCACTACCCTCCGTCCTATCGTCTAGCTCCCACTTCTCGTACTCTTTTCCCTCATCCCGTGATACAGAAACAAAATCACTTACTCGTTCCCATTGAGTGCTTGGGGCATTCTCGAGAGAATGGGAGTCTATATCGCTAAAATAGATGAGGCTAGTATTACGAAACTCGAACACTTCTAGTCGTCTTCCCAGTCCATAAAAAGCCTTCCCACACCTTTTTTAGGACCTACACTCCTACAAAACTACGGAAATTGTTCGTATATTTTCGGCCAGGGCTTTTTTTCTGTCAATCTTGTCCTGACTTTTTAGAAGCAGCTGCCGAACGAGCCGAATCCGAACGAGCCAAATTACCTGCTGAAATGAAAGAGAAAAAGAAGACGTTCAAACAAATCAAGGCTCTAGTTCGTGGCCGATCACTCGAAAAACACGTGGGTGACTTGATTTTTCCAAAACCTATTTCTTGTAAATTATTACAGTAATCCCTTTTACAGGAACATAATCAACATCATAAGAAAAAGCATCATTCAGTCGATATTGATGACCATACATAGAGAAGCGTTTCTTCGTCAACAACAATTTTTTGTATTTCTCTACCTCTCCCTGATCGATATAATCAATCGATATTCGTGTGTGAGAGTCAGGACGACTATTTAGCGCTGTTGCTAAAGCTATTGCCTAAGATTATTTATTACAAGAAAGTTTTGTTTTTCCCCTTTCCTGTAGTCATCAATAATGACAACTTAGGAGACTAGTGTACATAATAAGTTTTTTTGTTATATTTGTAGATTAAGAAAAAATGTTTTTGATGATCGTTGCTGAATAAAGTTGTGTTTTTTGTATAGTTCGGCAAGGTCTGGGCTTGAGCACCACGGCAGCAGAGAACCGTAGCAGACAATTCTTCACTACAAGGCCCCATCACCTGGACGAGTTTTCTAGCTCAGAAACCGGGTCGATTGGGTGGCGCGGTCTAGGGGCCGCGCCAAACAACCGGTCGCAAATGTTCTATAGAGGCATGGAGCTTCTCTCTTAGTCCTTTGGAAGCTTTACGCTCTTCGAAGCTTACACATAGCTTTTCTAAACAAAGATCGTATTTTTAGTTATCTGGATGACGGTTGGTAGATCGTTTCCAGGGAAAAAACGTAGAAAATACAGAATTGATCCGGTATAATTGGCAAATTTCTTTTTCCATGAGTTAGGTAGTTCATTTCAAGGGTCATTTGTAAGCTCAAAACAACTTCGTTCCTAGTCGGGGACATTTTCGATACCTTTACTGCTTCAGAAGGATCTTTGTTATGGAAGAAAAAACTAACCTCAGCTGCCATGAAGGCCTGAACTTCCTGACGGACAGATATTTGTACGACTGCTACATTTGTTTTCGGTTCTGATATTGAAGTCCATCTTCTCGGATAAGAATGAATAAACTTGGCATCAGAGCAAGCGAAGAAAAGTTCTAAAACGATGAAAAATGGTGGCAGTGGACGACGTTTTCAGTTCCATTAGTGCTAAAAATTGAGGCAGTAGAGAAACTTACCACTGGCCACGAAAGTTCAGATTCTCAGCGGTCCAGCCTGCATACCTTCGCTTTATTAGAGATATATCGCTTATAGTCCTGATGTTCGCTATCGTTGAATACAGAGACCAGAAAGAATAAAAAGGTTATAAATCAGAGAAATGAATGTTAAAAAGAGAAATACTAGGGAACGGTGAAAAAGAAAGTTATAAAAAAGTTGAATCGGGAAATGACATGCCACCCGACGGCAACTACGATCGATGAAATCGTACGGAACCCCCATAATAATTCAGAGTGGTCAACTGGGCGATTCCAGGATAAGGGGTCAGCAGTTAGATTAGCAGGAGCTCGTAAAATTTTGGCAACCGAAACTGATTATCTTTATCTTTAAATCTCTTCGAATAGACTTGCCCTGCCTGGCTAGGTTCTTAAGAAGATTCACTGAACCCTTTGAAAGACCCTCTATTGCTGACGCATAAACCAATGCAAGCGATGATCAGGTAGTAGATTCAAGATCGGTGTGGTGATGGACTTAGACCCTAGAATGGTAGAATTTAGAAGTAGTAGAGATAGAAATACTTCCCTATAATATATATTATATAGTAGATTATTGTATTATTATTTACTGTTATTTATATTATTATTTACTATATAGTAGGTTTCGGAATCGGGAGGTGTGACCAGCAAAGAATCATTGATTGTAAATATCTTAATATCGTTGTATTGAAAAACTGCCTCCATCGGCAGACAATAACTCAGCTCAATAAAAACCATTGAGAAAACCATTTAGAACAAATTAATTAGGTCGAACTTCTTACTTCCCATTGAGTTCTCAGGCTCACCCTAGCGTCTCCCAATCTTGGAAAATCTCGATTTTTATTCGTCGTAAGCCTTTCCGAGGCTTTCCCTTCCAGGAATATGTCAATAACAATCAGATATGATCCAAATTGACGGCTGTATTACATCTAACATCTACAAATTTTGAAATTTCGTTTTGAAAGCGAGGCCTTATTTACTAAGTATGGAGAGTCCGAACATTCGAATAGTTTATACTTTAATGATGGGAGAAGGTGGTGAGAAGGGAATGGAGGGGTAAGTGCTCCCTCTTCTCACACTCTTGGTTCGACGAATCTACGCTCAGTTCAAAGATCACCCCATCTAACGAAGCGTTCCATCCTTCCAGATCGGGTGAGTGGTTCCAGACTTGTCTGGGAAGATACTGCATTGAATTGTGCACTGGCTGATCTCCACAAGTTCAGGCCACTCACGCATTCAGAATGAATCCAATATTCTAGCGGAAGGCGAATGCGGAGCGCATTCTAGGCATCGTCAGAAACATAGCCCTTCTCTTATACCCTATCCACTGACTCATATTTCAAGATACAGCCGATTCATAGTGCCCCAAGTACATGGGCTGTCAGCTGATGATTTGTTCTTGAATTCGCTATACTCTTCTAGCATAAAATGTTTTCCTTGGATAAAAGACGAAAGAGAGGCTAGACCTGATGCGATGACCTTGTAAATTGATGTCCATTCCACGTTCCTGACGTTTTGTAATCCTTCCCTGCTTTTTCTCAGTCTGTCCTTTACTACTCGAACCTGCTAAAAGCGTTACATTACTGAAACACCTTTCATTGTGTACGGCGACTGACATTATGTGCAATTTCCGGCCCCTCCACTCTCAAGCGACTTTTCCACCCATTGCGTCTAATTCGTAATCAGACCACTCTCAGCTAGTACCGGCTCATATAACAGCTCGTTCACACATGCATCTTGAACTTTGAATATAGAGGTCCTTTCCTGGGCTACCAATATCAGCTCCAATGTCCGCCGAGGCCTCCCTTCGGGGTCGGTTAATCGGTGACAGACTTGTCTGGGAGGATAAAAGCACTGACTTGTACATCGACTGGTCACCGCAAGTTATTATATAGGCCACATACGCATTCGATACGCCACTACGATTCCGAATGGAAGTCGAAGACGTGGGCGCATCCCTCAGACGGGATTGATTAACGTCCCAAGTCTTGTTCCTTGTCCTTACTCTTTCCTGGGTTACTACTTGAGAGCTGCTTCTAAGAACCAATTACGTATTTCGTATTTCATAGCTTTTGTCAGCTTTCTTTCCCATAGAGAGCAGAACAATTCGGGTATGTTCACTCATTGAACCTCCCACGTGCATATAATTTCTAGCTATCGCCAGAAGAATGAACTTCTCAGATACTTTCTTTGACCCATGCTGTTCTCAAGGCTACACCAATGTTGCTTCTAGTGTGGTACCTTCCTGAGCTCCTTTACTTCTAAGATCAAGACATACGCACACCTTTCGAACAGAGACTTCCCTGCCACCTTAAGGGCGTCAAAAAAGATCCCAGCAGCCTATACTCTGGCCTAGTTTTAATACCATACCCATCTGACTATCGAGCATCCTGGGCAGAACGGAATGACGTTCCCACAAATTGCTCCTGTCAGGACCAGCGCTATTCGTCTTATGGAATGTGCAGAGCTCACTTAAAAAAGTCAGCGCTGGTTAAATTAATATCTCTCTTGCTGCTATTAATTATATGCATAGACATGGTATGTTTGGGTAGCTCTAACCACTTATTTTGCACTAAAGCCAAGTGAAGTAGGAAAGAACTTATTCGCCGAAGACCCATAACACTGACTGCCTTTGGGTGATTTCCAATCGCTGGACTGCAAGCTTCTGGCTGAGTAGACATGCAGGACACCAAACATCCTCCGGACACCCCAACTCATACGCATGGATGGACATTGGCGCCAAGAAACAGATAGGGTAAATTGGCTAAGTACAGCAAGAACAAGGAACAAGTTTTGTGAACCCAAGAAGGTCTCAGGGTGAAAACATAGAAGCAAATAGCCTGGGATTTGCTCCCGAACACTCCGCTACAGGCTTTTCCACCCATCGAGACCCATTCACGGTTGAATACAGCCGCGACCACTCCAAACATAAAGTGCATTCCACTCAAAGGCATGGCGTATCCTGGAAAGGAACCAATAAACGTTGCGCATTGCTATATACGGGTGCGTAGTAGGCTGAAGAAACATTCATTTGCATATCTATTCATGTCTTGATGACGCAAGAAAAATACCTGAGAAGGGTATTTGGCATTCACACTGAGCCGCCCAAGTTATTCTCTCTCTTCAGGCTTTTTTTTTATTAGAAGTTGTTGTTTATGATTGTCACACTTGCTAAAAGCTAATCTTCTACTTACTCGTGCTCTGATTTTGCCTACAACTGCTGATGGCATTCTTTGAAGGCGCAGTTCACCATAAAAATGGTTTCTGAGATTTCCCCATAGGATGCATTCGAGGACCCCTCGTATACCATATCTGGCACTATCAGGTCGGGAAAGATCATGGTTAGGGAGTTATGAAGGCTCAAAGATTGCACTGTGTGTATACTCGGACAATTAAGGAGCCTTTTTTCGAATTCGGCGAATTCTCTCGCTTCCTTCACTTCCGCTGAACTACATATTCCTGATCTATACTTCCGCTTTTCGAATAAAAACGGGGTACCTCAAGATTATCGTGAACTGGGCCTTTAAGTACCACAAAAATCGTAGTAGGGTAATCTAAAGGCTCCGAACAGACAAACAACTGTGAAGTCTTCTTAGGAATTTCTTTACATTGCTACTGACTGTGCGTTAGTTCTTCGGAAACATGCAGTGTGCATATCCAGCATTTAGGTGTATTATTGTAATGTATTATCTCACTACCCGTGTGATTTCTTTCAAACCCACTTCTCACACCACATTTCTGTGCAGTATCTGCCGATAAATCCAGTCCAAATTTTTTGGAATGTTCTATAACTTTTTTTATAGAGATATTTCACTGCTCATTTTTTTTGCGCGTAACATATCAGAAGACTAGATGATGTCAGTAGACCAAATTTACACTCATTTTCGACCATTCGACCATCCTGCATCCAGCTTTGAGCATTGGAACCAAGCCTGCCTCAAAATTGTTCTTAGCATGCTAAAGGGGGACAAAGGGCCAAATACTTGGGCCAATTTTCAACAGGCTTTGGCAGGGAGGGTGAGAGTTCAATATCGTAAAAAAGTATGGGGATTCACAGTTGGGTTACTCAAGAGTTAAGTAAGCTTGAAAAGGGAGCCGGATAAGTTATGCGCATACAACTGAGGGAGAGGAGATGGAGGAGGGAAGAACCTCCAGCAAATTCCAGAAAAAATCTGGATCAATGCAAAATATTCGGGATGTACTTTTCGAATGATCAGATAACTTTTTCGTTTTTGAAAGTTGATTCTATGACAAACGACTACCTACTCACATAAACAACTCAACAAATAAATAGTTACCGAGCTGTTTGTTTCTGATGTTTTTCTGCCACTTCTTGTGACAAAGGAATCCATTAGAATCATTCATGCCATCGTTTCCTTTTCCCATCGCATAAAAAAATGCATGAAAACGCGAATCCGCCCATATTGGATCCCTGCCAAAATCAACACTCCCACAAGCGCTTTGTACTACTACAACGTTCTAGCGTTTGAATGCATTTTCGCAATATTTCTATGCTCACTGGCTTTCAAACTAGACTTCAAAACCCCTAACTTCCAAAAATTATCCATTAGCTTAGATTAGAAGTATCTATTCACATAATACCAGTTTCGACCGTTATGGCAAAGATACTGTTTCTTTATTTTATTATTTAGTATTATTGCTATTTTACTATTCCTTTTTATTTATTTTATAAATATTTTAATTTTAATCGGCCTTCGCGAAATATTTCACAGCGCTCACGCCGGATTCAATGTCGCCAAAATCAAGACGAAATGAAAATGCGTAGCGCGACCCAGAGGGGTCTATTCGAATTCAGGAGGTGCCAGCATTTAATCCGTCATGTTCCAATTAGCTACTAATTGTAAATAAGTTGTTTCCCATTTTCAAAAAAGACCAAAAAAACCTTTGAGAAATTTTCTTAGGTTAGGGAGTTTGCCTAGCCTTTCGGCATTGCTTTGTTCCATTTCGGGACCCTAGACACAACACCCTCATTCGTCGAACAATTTCAATCTACCAATGCAAACAAGCAACCAGTCTAAGTAATCATTGGTTCCTCGTTATTTTTGTCTTCACATCAGTAATTTTAGTCAATTTTTGTCCCAAACACTTCGTGGGACTTTGAAGAATACAGGAGTTGTACAAGAGCTGCCAAAAGTTATACTTTTGATAGGCTAGACAGATTTCCAGAGTGGAGACTCATCAAAGGAACATGTGTGTGACAGTCCCATGGGAGTCCCTGAAGAGACACTGAACAGCTTGTCAACGTCTTTTCTCAAGCGGACTTCTTTTACTCAACTGTCACCTAGCTTGGAAGTAGGCTCTCATGGAGCTCGCTGTTTCATCCCAATTTTAGGAATCACGTTGAAAGTGAGGAAGTTCTGACGGGCGCTAGAGCCTCCCCGACCGTTCGGGTTTTGCTAATTTCTCTTCTTTTTACCGGCTCTTTATTCCAATTCCTTGTTTTTCTCTACAATACGATAGTACACAGAGAGCCCTCTCACAATTTATGGCTTATTTTTATCAACTTATTTATTTACTCGTGCGTGCCACTTGTTGCGCTTTAGCTAGTTCAGAGACAGCGATAACAGCCATGGTAAATAACCAAGATGGGCTTAGTGCCTATCGAAAATTAAAGATGACTAGAAATTGTAGTCGACAATCAGATATATCAAGGAGACCCCTGTAACCTATAATATTCGGGTGGCATTCAGGGTAACTGACTGATTACTTATGGTCGTATTCGTCGAAATCTCGTCCATTCTCGAACATACGCTTCGGCTTCTCTGGCCTTTTCGTTGACCGCCTTCCTACGGAATTTTACGTCATTTCCTTTGACCCCATTATTACCCTTCCCCACGAATATGTTTCTTCAGGTCTGTGGTATAGGGAGGAAGGGTGGAGGAGGTAAGTTGGGCTCAGGGGACGAGTAACATGACGAAGACCGACATAAAGCTATTTTTACAATACATGCCTACTCTACAGCTCTAGAATCATTGAGTTATGCGAAATTCGATGAGGTGGGCCTTTGAAGGACCGAGTATTTCCTTCATTCTTAGACCGATGACCACTATACATATAGAGGCCAAATTGGATTGTACTTAGGGGCACTGCCGCTATAAATTTCTAAGTGAGTCTGGAACCAATAAACTCACAAATTCTTTTCATGCCTACTAATGTTAATCTGAATTGGTATGCCCCTGAATGATGCTTTGATGCCCCTAGTTTACCCTAAGCCGCACAGACTAACTGTAGGACTATGGGGCCAATTTTTCGTAGCATGTCACGTACGCCTGGAAGACGTTCTGATTAGCCACTATGAATAACATTCCCGCACTAGTGTTGAAAAACGGATGGTTCTTGCAGAATGGAATGGCAGCCATCTGTTTCTGAGATGTACTTTTGCACTACAGAGGCCCTTTGAGAGCCCTAAACTTCATTGATTTTATTGCAGAATCATTATATTTGAATACCGCCATTTGAATACATCATAGTCTTACTGAATTCTTCATTTGTTTGCACCATTTACAACAAATCCTTCCAAAAATTCGTCACACCTTGCCGTCCAGCCTCCTTTGTCTGCATCACCTTTCAAAAATTCGTCACACCACCAAGTAGCAGAAAGTTCTCTCCTTCTCGGGTTCATATGTTCCTAATTCTTACCCTAATCGCTCGTGCCCATTTCTTTTTTTACATTCATCGGACCTTTTTGTCTCAGATGACTTTTCTAGTAGCCTCAGCCGACCAGTCGTTGAGCCTCATGATGTCTTAATCCTTCTCCACCTCCCTGCCGTCCAGCCATGTCGCATCAAAGATTCTTCTCTTCATAATCCTTTGTATTACGGAGATACAAACGTCTGATTCTCGCATCGTCAAAGTTGCCGCTCCAGAGAGCACTGATGGAGCAAGAATAGCCCTTTGCAGAAAATTCATCAAAGTCTCCTGAGGCATTCCTACCAGCCTGAAGGTGGTGAGCACCATTAGCTGGCATCCTAGAGCGAAAGAAAAGGTATCAGCCAAAGTAAAGGGCATAATCGGCCGGGTTGTCGGTTTTCACCATAACAGACTGGGTGCCTGAACCAGCTCCAACACTTTCTGAAGCTGGGATGAGCGGAAGCCAGCAGAGTAATGCCCCAGCATGCTCAAGACTGTACAGAATTGTGCCTCCCATTCTAGTCTACACACTCTGTCGTAGCATTCACCAAAAAACCCAATCAGTGACAGTGAGAAGTTGAATTAACGGAGCCATATGGATGGGCGACAGTCTGTCAGGCAGACGACGAAGGATTCAGGATGAAGAGTTTGGATATACACAAAATCAGAAAAACTTCATCAGCCGTTACACCCAAGCACCGTGAACAGGTACCGATTGCGATCCGGTTTCAATAAATGCCCTTAAAGTTAACTAAGTAGAAAAGTTTGAAACTGAGTAAAAAGGTTGTTTACCGTATGAAGTCAGGCTTGAAAGGGGAGGAATTGAGTGTTCAGAAATTCTGACAAGAAAGGCGTGTTTCTAGACGGCTTCTCGTTCTACACTTCTCCCTCTGAAGATCATGATAAATATTTCTGATTTTCTATATTAAAGGACGAATAAGTTTTGGTGTGCGCCCTACACTCAGCTCTCATTCAGAATTATTGTAGTAATTTGAATGTGTAAGTAGTCTGAACAATGAATTAAAGTGTTCAGCATTTGTACAAGTCAATCCTTTTTCCTTCTAAAACGAGTCTTGTACCAACTACCTGACCCTAGGGGTATAAATTGCTCGATTAGCTTGGGCAAGTATAGGTCCAGAATATGATACCCAAACCATGCACATGCGATAGTGCACCACTTGCCACCACACCACACCCGTCCGTTTCTATATTATTCATATGGGAAAACCCCTAGTTTTCATCTTACAGTTTCTTGCCATCCCCTTATCGGGATTTACGCGGCACTTACAATCTATACAAGAAAAGCAAAAGCGGATGCCTCCATGCGGGATCGAACCGCAGACCTTCTGTTTACAAGACAGACGCTCTGCCACTGAGCTATAGAGGCACGGGAAATACACGCACTCCACGTTTTTATAAAGGACTGCGCCATTCCTCATCTAGTATGCACACAGACGTTGATGATCCCGACAAACACCCGAAATGCGCCACTCAATGTGCCAGCCGCCCGTCCAGGAACGACTTTTGGTGCAGATATGGCTGATAACATTCTGATTTCAAGACAACTTTTTTGAAATATCGGCGCATAGGATGATTTTTCTCATCATTGTGCCTCTAGAAATTACAATATAGGAACACTGTTCTACTCGCATGTTATCAAGAACTACCCCCCATCTCCTCTGACCTCAGAGGACTCGCTCCATACTACCAGCGTTTAGCTTTTGTGGTCGAACACTCTAACGCATTAGCTTAACCCAGTGACTCCATAAAAATCCGAATACACAAGACCTTTATCAAAAGATCAATCCTCGGACTTTTCTAGCCATCCTACTAGAATAGGAAATTTTTTAGGCGAGAAAGGGATGATTACTTAGTAAACAACTGCGACAATAAACCTTCCTGTTTGCAAACCGAACCAGTTGCAGAGCAATTTGCTTCTACTGAACCTAGTGATGGTAACGAAAGCAAAAGGACTGTTTCCCCTGTGATCATCGAATTACCAGCCTATTCAGAGTGAATGAATTCCTCTTGCCTTCCATGTAAGCTCCAACCAAGTCTGCACGATCGCTTTGAAAGCTTTTGATAGTAGGGAAGCATGGACTTTGATGTTGAAAGCTCCAGTTCCCAAAAGGACGAGTTAGACTCCATTCCCATCAGAGACGGAGCAGAACATCCTTCACTTATAACTAGACATACGATCAGAATAAAGGGCAGAGTCTTTCGGCAGCGGTCAAAGCTGTTTTTAGGATGCGCCCCGCATTTGACTCCAGTTCAGAATAGTAGAAACATTTCGAATGAGTATGTGACTTACACGAGATAAGCTGAGGTTGCCAGCCAGTTTACAAGCCAATTCTTCTATCCTTCTGAACGAAACCGGTACAAGTCCATTCGATCGAAAGGAATATGACGTGAGTTCCACCTAGCTCGGGTCCAAACCAGGATTTGATAACTGCAGAGGCTATACCTCCAAACAGGAAGTAATGCCGACTGGAACAAATTCCACCTTATCTTGCCACCGTTCAAGGTACAATCAAAGTGGGCCAATGGAGTATCTTAAGAAGTGCCTTTGCCTCAGCTAAAGAACCGACGCAACAAATCCTGCCCAAGCCCAACGCTCTTTGGATACGCACTGTTGAGACTTCGTCCGAAATTTTGAGAAAATACCACGCTGCTGGATGAATAACGAGTAATTAGGCTGATTGTGACAGCAATTGAGCCGTTTTTGTCGCACGCGACGGATAGATTCGCACTCTGACCTAAAAGTGCACATCTACGAGCCTTTCATATTGACAATTCCCTCAATTGGTGGCAGTCACGAGAAGGATACAAACACTTATAAATGACTGACCCTTTTATAGCTTGATTAAATGCCACTGTGAATAGTCGACATCAGTTCCGAGGCTTGCTCTTACGTGACTGCCAGTTTTTTCTTATTCATTGCGATTATAACAGGTCTATTAAACGCTAGTTGATCTTTATTTATTTATTTACTTTATGTACCGAGCAGTATGCTGAACTGGGACTGTAGAAATTCCCATCATAAAGAAACTGCCTAGGAGAATAAACAAGATGTAAGAGTCCCCCTAGAAGGATTCCCATCACAGAACGCTCGCCCGTCAAAGGTGAGCTTCCGTAGCCAAGCATGAAAGTCGACTCCAATTCTGTTGATTTAGAGCCAACTCTCACACCTAACTCAACAATTACTGCTTAACCCCATGCGATTGCCTACCATTAGAGATTCTTTGAAGGGCACAGAGGGCAGGGAACTGGAAAGACCAGCCCAGTCCCAGTTTCCTTGGATTGCGCCACACACTGCTACTTCATCAAGTACCGTAGACGTGACCGGAGGCATCATTCGCCAATACATTACTTATGCAGATTGTACCAATCGGAGCTTTTTTCTCCAAAAATCATTCCGATGGGAAAAAGGGGAGCAATTGATCGGTAAACTGGTAGGAATGGAAATTTTGGTTAGTTTGGCAAGGAACCATACAAAAAATCAAACCACATTTGATAGGCCCCATCTCGACGTCACATTCAGTTACCGTATCTCAGCGTAAGGGCATCAAATGAATTGAAATCTTAATGATTGCCTTCTTAGAAGCCACTAAGCACGCACAGATTCATCTAAGCCAATTACTTCAATAAAAAACTCTCATTTCACTGAAACGCTTTGTTTCGTAGCTGAATTAGCCGTCGTTCAGGAAATCCAGAAGAAATCCTAAGTACCCTGTGAATCCGCTTTAATTATTTTTCAATTCCTGCAACTTGTTGGTAGTTGGATCGACAGCAGTGGCAGCTACATAGAATACCTCCCGCTTCTGTCAAAGCGATTGGATTTCCTTTACACTATTGATGGTCCCTTTTCCGCAACCCTTCCATCAGCTCATCTGATCCCTTACCAAAGAAAAAAATTTATTTACTCTTTAGTTCTTTCATTCATTCATTTCATTGATTCGATGGCGAAAGTCCTCTGTGGTCCCCGACAGTTTCCTTATTGAAAATTAAAAATTAATAGGCTCAACAACATGAGAACCATATCGCTTAGTGACAGTTTTTGTTATTGTTTATTTGTTTTTATTTATTAAAACAGTGTTTTCCAAAATTTCAACAGGCTCAAAAATAGGAGTCCCGGAGCCCACTTCAAGCGGCTTTGGTGGTTTTCATTTTTTTCGAAAGAAAATCAGAGTTTCAGAGAATTCTAGTATATCATTTTTAAGTTTCATTTTGCATTGACATTACATAAATGTATAGAGAACTGAAGAAAATTGAATTGGAATTGAGTTTTGAAAATAATTGCTGGAAATTTGGATTTCATCATGCAAATGGATGATGGCACTCTGCGTGCCAAAATTTATAAAAATCATAAAATATGTGAACGTCACATTTTCCTCCAAAGAAATGTCACTTGCACGAATCATTTTTGCATCAAATTGATTACAAAAATTTTTTGAAATTTGTGACGACATCAGATCAAATAATTAATCAGACTGGCCAAAAAAAGTTCCATCGACCCAGTGGAAAGGCTTTGGTGGGAGGGATTTCGGGGCTACTCTGTTTTGGACGACTACGACTTTGAACCTGTCCTGAAGCCACCTATAGCACCCCATCCATCCCATCCGAAGATTTTTTGCTCCTTGTTCATCATTTAAATCGGCAGAAGATTGGCTTTTAAGCTGCAACACAGCTGGTTCAGCCCAATTAAGCTCCCATTTCTGTCGAGACAGTTAATTAATTCTCTGTGCTTCTCTCCCGCTCCGAAGTTAGACTGCATTCAGGCTACCCAAAAAGGCTCTTTTCTGATTGGAATGCCTAGACTTCTTTGAAGAGGTCGAGGCCCTTTGTACCCAAATTTTTTCGAGCTACTTTTTCAGCCCCCTCCCCTTATTTACCATTTATTACTACCTATCATAAAGTATAGCCTGGTGTTGCAAATATTCTATTTTGGGTAGTTTATCCAACTTGGCTTACCTCGTAACAAGAAGAAAATCGAATGGAAATTCGTTGTTGATGCACTGGGTAATGGAATAAGGTTCGCCTCACGCCATTCTATCGGAACCAGTTGATTGGAGGAACCCTTCGCGACTTTTTCGCTCCGAATATGGGGTCTCCTCCCATTTTTCTTTTAGTATATTCCTGAAATTGGAACAATAGGCTAGAAGAAAATTAATTTTCAATTAGTTCAATTTTTTAGTTTTCTTCTTCGGAATGTCTTCTTAGTTTCAATTCATTCGTTCATGGCCACTGGCTGCTTAGGCCACTTGCTGCTCAGGCCAAGGGCTAAGCTAACTCAACTACTCAACTAAGCTACTTCTTATAAGTCCCTAGTCTGTGCTATGAAACAGATTCTCGCCCAGAATGGATGACTTGTTTAACGAGCTTCGAGAGTTTCAGGAGAGTCTCTTTCTTACCACAGCCCAGTAGCTTCAATCAATCGCCCATATTGAGTCATAGGTCCTACCTCGGTCTTTAGAAATTCTGAAGTTATTTAGCGAATTATAGCTACCGCTCATTTCAAATCTACAGTAAGAATAACTTTGTGATTACTGTAATCATTCCCTACCGTCTACGATATCTACAATATACAAAAAAAGTTGAAAAGGAACTTGTTGTCGTTCAAATTGTTTTTTTTTTTTGAGGCGCAGTGAGCCCTTCGCTTTCAGTCAGATTTCATTCAAGAGCTTTTGAATGTTCAATCGAATTCTACATGAATTTTTGAAAAGTTACTACTAATGCCTTCCTTTTTCTTTTTTTCTATTGAATATGTCAAAAATTTTAAAAAATCAGAAAGTCTATTTTGCCCTGAATGGCTTATTCCGACTGGATCTGTGTATGTTGACATTTCTAAGAAAGGAGTGGGGGGAGGGCTACAAATCTGTAATTTACGACTTCCCTACATCAATCGGACAGCAGTGAAACTCCATGAAAAAAGAACTTTGTTCACCAAAGACTTATCTTTTCTGAACAACATTTAAGCAAAACCAATCTTCATAATTAGCTCGGTTTCCCAGCAGCCCAGAATGGCGATTACCCTCCCTGATGACTATTGCGCGGAGGTGTTCATAGTTCTCATCGTTCTTCTCGTCGACTCTTCTTTCCCTCATTTCCTCCTTCACCCCTTTTTGAGTTTTAGCTCGATTCCCGTGTCCCACCAACCCTTTCCTTTAAATTCTTCACTCCGCTGCTCCACTTCTACCATCTTCTTTTTGATTTATAACAATATATTTAGGGTAAAAAAAGGGCATTATAAATGACTGAAAATTAAAATATGAATTTTTTAGTGGCAGACTTCAGATGTGTCCGGGCCCTTGACTCATATGACAATTGATCAAAAGCAGAATCAAAATAGAATCGAGAAATCGACTGATCACATTAAATTGAACTGGAGGGGAGGAGGGGGGGGGGGGGGGAGGATGGGGAGATGATGGAATCGCTATTGAGGCAATCACTTCTGTGTTTGTTTATTCAAGCTGTTAATACCTGTTTGGAAATAAAGAAGACATCAGATTCAGCTGTACTCCAGTCTCGACTTGATGCTTTTGACAAAAATTTCGAATAAAAAGAAAGTGGGGAAGGGAATAAAAATGGATTCCTTGCAAATGAATGGTTCTTTTCATTGTGGAAACCATAAAAACCAAAGGAGAAAGAGCAAATTGCCTTCGGCGGCCAGCCTATTTGAAAGTTCGATGTAATAACAAGATTTCAGTCAATTTACTTCGATTTTTGGTTTCCATGGTGCAAATTCCGCTTTTCGGTCATTCTCGCACAGTTTCACGTTCACCTATGTTTACATATTTCCCTTGTCATCATACACTTTTCCACAAGCGAAAGCGATGACTGGAAAGTTTCCGCTCTTGAAGGGCATTGTCCTCTGCTGGGTTACCTGAGGGGGGTTACGAAGCACCCTGCAAAAATCACGAGGTGTGAGCTTTTTTTGGTTTCAAGCCGGTAATGCCCCTCGCAAATTCCTATCAATAGGGAATCTAAAAAGTCATTTTTATTACGAATTTTGTCATTGATTCTACATACTAGTTCTCAAGCGCCGATCTAATTCGTCCCTTCACCACTAATGCGGTCGCATTTCCTTTGTGAGCCATTTGCAAATCGCTCAATCATGGACAGGACTTGATCCTACTTCTGTACTTCTCCAATGGCGTAGTTTTCCGCTGGTCTAGCATGTTTTACTCCATGAGGGTCTAGAGAAGGTGATGGCCAAGTGGCATAGTTTGTAATCACGTGTGCGATGAACTCTAAACTCTAGTACTTTGGACGAGCTGTCCAAATTTGTGCCATTGCGTACATCTGGCTACAGTAAGCTATCTGCGTGAAATGCGAATGGTGCAACCTATAAAGCCTCTACAGCCTCTACTACGTCATAAGAACTCGTACACCTTTGGATGTGTATGTCGGCCGAGCCGATTTTGGACCCTTATCCGCCATATCTAGACCCTTTTTCAACCCTAAAGCGTCCCTTGTGCTATACTTGTAGGTCGAGGTTTAATCCTAGATCGCGAACTGTGCCTTTGAGACCGATAGTTACATGCCCACTTCACTACATTCGCGAAATGAGCCAGTTTAGCAAAGCAGTAGCCGAGAAAATGAATCAAGTCGGAAGAAGCTGATTGCATTAGATCTGTAGATGCTAGACAACTCAACTAATATTGTATAATAAGTGTAATCACCCAACCGTTTATGACCCTAGTAGCTCTAGCAACGTTGTGCCTATTGCAAAAGTACATTCATATCAAATGAAAGCGGTTCGCTTCTGCTGTCGTTCTCAAATTTTTCTTCATAAAGGAGAGAATCCAATGATTTCTGGATGCCGAACTCTTCAACATCTGGGAAACTCCTGAATCCAGGCGAAAATTTTCCAATAATCTAGCTTTTCACTTGCGTATTTAACATAGTTTGTGATGAAGCTTCGACAGCCCTTCTGGTCTTTTCTACGTGGTCCTTCCCTCATCAATTCTACTGGAGTCACCTTGTCAATTAGCGGTCCCCTTTTCATATCCAATACTGTCGTTCGAAATGCTTCGGAAAATGTTCTTTTTTTGCTAAAGTATATCAATACCAGTGAGCTACGCACGCTCATACGTGCATCACATGTCCACAACCGCTTATCTAGGATCTCACTCGAGAAGAGCAGTAGAACATTTTCATGTTCCGTATAAACGACACTGCTTCACCCAAAATCCCCCTTAGGTTTCATTTCTGGAAATCGCGCGTTAGAGTTAAGCACTCAAGAGCAAAATATCCCTCCAAGAGGGTAACTGTCATTATATTTATATTGAAAATCTCGTTCGAAATTGCGATGGTGCAGAGGAGCACTGACTTGTTCATCAACCGGCCACTGCAAGTCATTGCATAGGCCAAATACGCATACAATACGCCACTACGATTCTGAATGGAAGTCGGATGCGCTGGATCCTTCTGACTGGATTGATTAACGCCCCAAAACATCATTTAATTGCGCATGAGAGAAGTAATGGAAAACAGTCAGCAGAGTGTTCGATGATGTCTGATACCAAAGATGCCAATGTAGAACGTTTCCTACCCTACATTCTCTCTTCTCTAAAAAACTGGTTAGCCTGTGATCTACTTCCCCACCGCGCTCATTTGATCTCCACGCTCTTGATCGTGCCTACGTGACTTTTGCGAGGACACACAAACGGACACACAAAGTTAGTGGTTTATATATATATATATCAATATTCCTTTTCTATTTTCTCCAGGTATTTCTTTGTCGCGAGGATTTTCTTTTCCTAGCGAGTTCGTTTCGGTATTTAATATCTCTCGAGCAATTTACTTCTCACCTTGACAAAAGCCTATTCACGCATGCTCCATTCCGTCAATGGGAGCCCAGTCAGGAAGAAAGAGGAGTTCGATTCACTCAGGTCAGCTCCGAGCACATCTTTCATGCGTACTCGATTTGGTTGGTTGATGTGGACTGAGTAGCGCAGCTACCCCAGGCATGATTCGAGATTCATCTTAGTACCATACTACTTAAACAAGCACGGCCTTCCCTCTCTTGGTCCTTTGATTGAACCAGATCTATCTGGGAAAATTGGAGCGTTGACTTTTACACAAGCTGGTCAGGTCATTGTAAAGACCTAGAACACATCTCAATACTACTACCCCTCTGAAAGGTAGTCAGTTTGCCGGTGCACCTCAAAATGACCTATATCAACGTCAAAAAACTTCGACATTGTTTTCCTATTATTGGCCTGGATAGACATAAGATTATTTCTCAGTCCCTGAAGTTTCTTTTGGCGAAGGATTTGGTTAAAAGAGAAGAGCACTGAAACGCTCATCGCGGGGTCACCTCATCATTGTTGTGTTATGAAAGCCATTCAAACGCCACCGCGACTTTGACTAGAAGTCGAATGTGGGGCGTATTCCAGAGACACCAAAAATTACTTAACATCAGAAGAATTCATCTTTTAATTCTGTTTTGAAGTCTTTTGACTGTTTACTTCTTGCTAAGTGGGTGTTGCAAGGGAAGAGCCACTGCAACTTGCTGGCAAATGCATGATTAAATGCCAATCGACTGGTGCCGTTGTTTGAATTGGTGCATAGACAGCAGACCTGACTAGCTAGTGAGTCTCAAGGGGTTGACGAACATAGCTGCTACTCGTCTGCAGAATTGACGAAATGGACTGCCTTCATTTTCGTTCGTTCCCTCGTTTTTTGTCCATTATTCAGTCAACATTTAACAGAGCAACAACTTCTTTGATTAGTTCGAGAGGGATGGATTTCTCACTATTGCAAGGGATACTTTGATGTCGCATATGTTCTGAAGTGGATCAACAGGGCTTTTGCGTAGGCGATCAAAAAATCCCAGGCAGACAATCGTTAATTCCTTTGCCACTTCACCAGCCGAACACTTCAGATTTTACAATGCTGCTTTTATTACGTTATTTTCGTCTCTTCGAGTAATCTACTCTTCGGTATTCTATAGTTTTGTAATATACACATTAATAATTAGGAATACAATGTATTGCAACGCTACTACATTTGATACCCTCAACGGACTTCGTTTGAAAACGTAAATTCAAAGCAGAGCCAACACTTAAAGGCACTGTTCACGATAAAAAAGTTACTGAGTTCTTCCCTTAGGAATACTCAGCGGCCCCATGGGCGGTAGAAGGGACCCTCTCGCTCCCACAAGCTCGGCGCTTAGGGCATAATGGAAGCCCCGTTGCTGCCGTAGTTCGCTTTCCCGCCCCTCGATCGGTGTCACGTTAGACGAGTGTCGAGACAATACAGATTGCTTTTCTTCGTTCTAGGACCCACGCACAATCAGCTAATCGCCTAGTGATGACGTTTTTTTTCTCCCATTCTTTTTTCCTCTGGTTTTCTTTTTGCTGCCGCGATCCCTTATTTAATTTCCTACTCCTAGGGGCTGGAAAAGGTGAGCTACTTTTGCTGTTACTAGGGTTTTTTTTGTTTATTTATGCTTATGAGTGACTGAATTTTGGCTTACCATTGTCTGTTATGCTCACCAGGGCGCGCAGGGAAACACATTGTACAGCTCGTCCGAACGCCCCACTCTTCTTCATTTTTCTGGTTTCATTTTCGTCCAGCCCCCTTTTTGATGGTTTTCGAGCCTTTTTTCACTTTGGAAACACCGATGTACGCAGTTTCTTCACCTTAGTCGCACTAGTTTCGGTCTTGTCTTCCTTTTTTATCATGATCTGGATTACCCAAAATTATCGTGAACACTGCCTTTAAGGCAAAGGAGATAATTTGGCCTTTGTTGTGACCCTCAGGTGCCAAAGCTGAGAAGAAGCGTCATTTGGAGAAAATGCTTCATTTCGTCTTACACGCTTGGCGAGTTCAGGACAAAACTTCGGTCTCGAATGAGACTGGAACCAGCACTTGTGCTATCCAGGCCCCGTGCTTTATCCCTCATACTACCGGAACCAGAATTGTCTTTGGATTTTTGATGGCTCATAGGCCGTGACTACATTTTATGTTTCTCAAAATGTATATCATGCATACAGTAAGTTTTGCTACCATACCTCCGCCTTTTATCCTATCAGAAATCAACAGAAGTGCGCACTCAGTGTCAGCGCCATGCACTATTAGTTTCGCTGTATGAGAAAACGGTGAAGGATTTTTCCCGAAACTCTCTTTCTTTGGTATACCTTGCTGTATATAAAATTTCCGACTTCATAGCGATTTCTTTTTTCTTTTCTCCAAGTGACTTGTGACTAGTTTCTCTCTTTCTGCGGGCCCGATTCCTCTCATCTGTTTCACATTTCCTCAGATTTGATGGTTAGTACCAGTTGAACACGTGGTTCTTGCCATTCGAGCGCAATAAATAGGTAAATACACCCAGTCCGATTAACAGATTATTGAGAAAGCCAATGGGACACTTTACTAAAATCAGTGGGCACATGGTGCCCCTTCTATCAAAGCCAGCTTCATGAATCGATGTGGTGTACTTGCTGACAGGTTTTTGAGGATTGCAGTATCGATGCTTCCATGACCGCAACTTTGAGCTCGTTGGTTAGGACTACACACAAGCTGGACCAGTCGACTCTTGCCATTAGAATCACATTAGAGCTGACAAGGGGAGACAAAGGTAGTTCCCTGACAAATTGGCCGAATTAACGGCAATAAAATCGACTCTAAAACTACTCGATACTCTCTGGAATCCATTCGACAAGTTTTTGCTACCTATTGCTTTTTCTTCGAACAATAAGCTTTCCGAAACATTAGCATACGGCCACAAAAGTTACGACGACTGAATTTCCTCTGGCTCCCCTCTCGGATTTCATCAGTAGCAACCGTATCCTTCAGCCTTTACAGACTGAACTTCTTCTCGTCTCAAGGGATGCTTTAATACATGAAACTAATTTGCAGCACAAAAGCCAGTTTCAGAAGAACACCTGGTTCTAATGCGGTGCCCCGCTTTTTCCGAGGCTATTCGATGCGAGCCAATTGGTGTTGCCCTCTTCAGAACTTCCCCTAGATGTTCCCGATACGTTCGATGGAACCGGAGATATCGATTTCGAATAGAGTGCTTCTCGTCTGCTCAGATTCGCCTGGAACTACGACGACTCTTTTTCTTACTTCCAAAGTTGACTTTCATCACTGATGCATAGCTTTTACTTTCGTTCAGTGGTTCTACGGTGCTGTGCGTTCAGAATCTCGAGGCGGGAGCAAATTAAACAGTGCTGCAGTCGATTTGTTTGACAATTCGTTAATAGCTGAGTCTGAAAAGTCCGTGTAGAGCCCGCATTGAGGTTTTTATTCGGTAGTTTGGCGAGGACCAAGCAATATCGCAACAATACATGCCAGCATTGATTTTGCTAGGCACATATACTCGATTCGGGACAGGAAAGCCCTTCGGATCAGCTGCCGATGGCAGAATCGAGGGGAGGGAGGAGCGAAATTCGGACTGGGGCTTATCAATGACTTAGTGAGCATAAATACTGATCAAACTAATCAAAAGCTGACATACATCTTTGAGAGCACGGTAGACTTGGCACAGTTCAAGATATAATAGAAATGGTTTCTGAGATTTCACCCTGGAATGAATTAGTAGATCCCATGGATTGCGCGTGGAACATTGTCGGTTCGGAAAATAGCTTTCTTAATGACAGGTCGTTATAGGGGTATCAAAACCGGCTCGGTCGACGTACACGCCCAGCGGCGCACGAGTTTTCACGGCGTTGTAGAGGCTGTAGGGGTTGACACATACGTTGCATACAACCAGTTTACTGTAGCCAGCTGGGTGCAATGTCACACAAGTCTGGACAGATCGTCCGAATACCCCTTCCATGCAACTTTTTCGACACATTCTCATTCAACTCTTAGTTTTACCACTTTTTCGGAGCCTTACACCTCCTCAAGTACGCCTATCCACTCGCTTTCTTCTCTCTACTCGCTATTTTTACCTATTCTGGGCTGTCACTTCCCTTATCCATCTCAATTAAATGTCCAAAACTGTCGGAAACTATACCTTTCGATGGTAAAAGTTCGTTCAAAAACCGAATCTCTATTCAACTACTGTATCATACTTCAACATTCGTTTGTGAAGGTTTTGTAGGAAACTTCGAATTGCATTTCAGTAACTTTTGATGGATTTATATATTACAAGTTCGAGACCGATATTTACATCAGGATATTTTGAAATATTTATGAACTGATAACTTCAACATAATTCATTACTATCGCTTAACTAGCTATCACCCTATCATTAATCTTACGCTTTAATTAATCATCATAATTAAGTTCTTTGAATACTCTCACAAATTATGTAGATGGTGACATTCCAGTCAATAAATAATCCAAAAAAAAAAGAATAAATAGACCGACCTCATCTGTTATAAGTGGGCTGGAGAACGAGTCTTCGTCTTCGAGGACAGCTGCTCCATTCAGAAAAAGTAATCCTTTTCGTTTTTTCACTCTGAAATTTTAAATTTTTGTGGTCTTTTTCAATAATAAGGAGGGCGAACAAGGGGTAAAGAATCCCCAAGCGTAACAAGTTAGGAACCGTTCGAAAATGATTTCAACAAGTTTACGAGCCTCACCTATTCATAGTATTATCATCCATTTTTTATAATTGGTGTGGCTTCCGACAAATTACCGTGAGTAAGATAATAACTAGAAAAAAGGTAATAAATAGTTATTCAGCGAAATAGTACGCCCAGTGGCCATGATAATCGATGAACCTAGCAGATTGATTGATTGGGTAATGATTGAAGGTGGTCAACCGTAGATGTAAGGAAGTGATCAGTATCCTGTCGGTCTTTGGCAGATAAGAAGGAGGTCTCTGAGTGTACAAGCTTGGTCACTACTTATAAAGCAAGTCCAGTGTAGCCGGCCACTTACAACTCTCTCAACAACATCCCTTTATTCCGTTCCTTGAACTCGCTTCCCATCTCTGGTATAGGAGATCACCGCAGTAAGCGATTTTGAGCCGATGCCACCAAAAAAGGATGATTTCCGGAATTTTAATGATCCGCTGGGCGAATAATTTATCCTTCCTAACCTTAGTAATCTCGGGTTTCGAAAATAGGAAGAAATAAAAGAAGTTGCATTTGACATATTTTGCAATGTTTTTAGAAAAAGAAATTAAAGTTGATGTTACAAAACTGCTTCTACTTGTATAGTCAGCCTAGACGGTTTTGTCTTGCGATTCGGGAAAAAAATCGAAGGAATTGTCTAGGAATTGATAAGTTGGCTGTTCGATCTATAGGCTTTTCCCAACGTTCCTGGGATTTTTGATATATTCGTTGTCTAGTGGATTCATTTACCATGATATTGACATAGGAATCAAGCCACTTCAGTGATTTTGCTATGTCAATATTAATGAATGTAGCATTTTGACTGATATATCTTGCTCTAGAAGTAGGGATGTGGTAACGGCAAGTAGCACTGCTATCACGATTACGATTTCTTTTCATAATCCCGGATTTCTTAGCTATTCAGTGAACCTCTTTCATTAGTACAATACACTATCAGAATTTACAGGAAAGGATTAAATCCCGGACTGATACTCGCCTAGACCAACCAAGTCTTCCATCATTGGCTAATTGAGGCAAGACTCATCTGGGAGGGTAAAAGCACTGTTTTGAACATCGGTTGGTTATTGCGATGCATTATACAGGCCAAATACGCATTCATACCGCTTGTACGTTTTTGAGTGGAAGTCAATGTGTGGCGCAGCCCCATAACACAAACGATTACACCTATCGCTATGTCTATAACTAATTACATACTTCATAGAACTTCATACATAGCGCTGTATCCTCAAGTACTATTTGTTATCTTTTATTATTATTTTTACTAATTTCAACCGAATTTTTATTAATCTTCCTTCCAATATTGCCTCGACTCCATAGGACATATCAGTGAGCACTGTATACTCCTATAGTGGGACCTGCTGAATAGGTGTGAGAAAATGCTTCCTTTGCCGATAACGTTTTGTCGCTCTCTCCGGAAAATTCTGGGTTAAATAACAAAATTATCGTTTCCAGATTTATGGATTACATAGAAAACCTGCTGGCCGCTCGTTCAGCATTCACATTCGACGAGCAAATTCGATATCTTGGCTGGGCATTACTTTTCCTGTGGATGTTTTCGATTACCTACATGACACGAGAATTTTGGTGAGTTTTTTTTTTCCTCAAAAAGGTTTTCGAATCGGTATTGTCAATTTTAAAGCCATTGCCATTTTCCTACATCTAGGTTTCCAGCAGCTTTCGGGAGGTTATCTGAAACCGAACGACCACCACCAGCCAAGCGGAAACCCGATCTCAACAGCGATACAAGTTCCAATTACACAAAGTAAGAAAATTGTACTTGTATCGGTGCTTCGTTTTTCCAATAACCTGGTGATACGCACTGCCTGTATCTATGGACCGTTCCTTCGTGATTCATTGTCAAAACATTTACTGCCTAGCTGAGGTCTGGCGGATGAGTAAGATAGGGGTTCTTCAGTTATTTCCTGAATAACTTACCAGTTCTTCAATCATAGGAGTAGAAGTGAAAGTAGAAGCTGAAAATTGGAGAGATATAGCCCTCCCTCATTCACATAAACTTTCCGAGCCCTGGGGAACTGAGGAATGTGAAATTTAAAAAAAGGCTCGGAAATTTGGTCATCCCCTACACCACTTCCCGTACAACTCAGTTTTTTCGGGTCTACAGATTTCTTATACCCATGTCATAACCCCGTCCTACTTCTACGCAGCTTTTCAACAAAAGCTGCCCCTACCTAGCTCGATTACAGATAGCCAATGTCCTATCGAGTTGACTCACTCAGACCCCGCCCCTTTTGCTATGCATTTTGCCAATTTTCTCAGCCTTTCCTCTACTTATTTTACCTACCGCTTCATTTCGAGGAAAAATAATAAGTTAGTTTTTAGGCTGGAGCAAGTTATTTCTCAACTATCTGAGTGAGTTTTAACTAGGAAAATTTATTTTTCTTTTGTTTTCTATTTCTTAGTAGCGAATATTTAGTTTTTAATTTGAATTATATTTTGTAATAAGCTATTGTGATGATATTCATTTTCTTATAGCATCTTTGATTTTTTACTCTTTTCTTTTACTTCTATTTTTCTGTATTGACTACCTATTGTTTTGCCAATTTTAGTCACGATCTACGACTACTCGCTGATGTAAGTCGAAAAAAATGTGAACAGTACTTGCTGGAAAAGAGGAGATTTTCTACAAACGACTAGGATTTTTCTATCAATCTCTCCCTCATAGGGACTATTACTCAGGTCTTCAAACATCATACAAATTTCACTAGAAGAAACTTACTTCAGTAAAAATACAACAGAGATTCGGTGTATTAAAGTAACCCTCTCAGTGGCTTTACTACTCATGAGTCGGAAATCGGAACAATCGCCTGGGTGAATTTCGACCGACACTGGGGCAAATCTCTCAACATATCATTTTGCATGTAGTGCTACATGGCAAAAAAACATTTGAAAAAAAAACGGCTAAAGAGTCTGAAGACTTACGATTTCATCGTGAATCCGATTTCCGATCCCCGATAATGCCTCCGCTAGCTTGAAACCTGAACTCTTCCAACGGGTTTCGTAACTCCTCGACTTTGAATGGCTCTAGGTTTTACTTCCGCTGTGATAACGATTACTACATCTTCTGTGAAGTGCCTTTTCTTTCTGCAGAATAAATATTTTTGAAAATATCCCAATGGATCACCAAAGAAAATCATTTAAACAACACAGAAATGTTTCAAACAAGTAAAATATCAGTGTCAAGGCCTACACTACAACATTTTGAGGAGAACAATCGAAAAAGGTTGGGCAGTCTCGAAACCTCTCCATGGATAAGCCAAGCTTTTGATGTCTATCTGGATTTACGATAGCATCTAGCCCCTTAGGTGGCTTTTGCAGTCCTAAACAGCTGCACTGTCAAAATGCACAATTTATTTATTCATTGGAGACGCTGCATAAGGCAATCGTAAGTAAGGTAGCAATAGTAAGTGGTGGTGTAACAGAGGCGGAGATGGTGTAACGCGTAATGGCCCTTTCTCAAAAGCATGGTCCTAATATAAAAGCTCGCAATGTTATCCACAGATCCAACTTAGCCTTCCATCCCTCTTGGCGATGAATTGGTACCGGACACTTCTGAAAGCGTTAGTGCGCAGAGCTAGGCCACTACTGGCTGGCGCAAGCTATAGCATAGGCTGGAATTGCATACAAACGATTCTGAACAGTAGTCCAATGCATGGCGCACACCAAAACGATCGATCGATAACGACAACTGCATATTTCATCATTTATTCATACTCGGCACAATGTACAACAATGAAAGAAATCATAAGGAATGTACAAATCAGTCTAACAGGGTAACTTGAGAATCTAATTGGACGGAAGGATACTGTAATGAACACTGGTAATATTTAAAAGAATAAATCGATGGCTGTGAAGAATTTGAAATACAAAATATTGCAATTGAATAAAAATGCTTCTGATAATGTTCTACAGTAAGAGTTCTACAATATAAATCTTATCAGAAGGACTTGCAGCAGGTTACGGTACTTTTAAGGGATGACTCGAAGAGAAATTAGTTTCGATATGTAGGGAACATTGCTTTTAATAAAAGATCTACTTCTTCAAGAAGTGGATCATCTGTGCTGGGCATTTCTTCACTTTTCAAGGTGAATTCATGCTTCACAGGCGATGCTGGGACGAGTTTCAGCTTGCCTTCGGGCCTGGACTTGGGTTTAGTCATTGGGAGCTTTTCTTCTTTTTTCCCTTGCCTGAAAAATGTCACGACTAGATTTGGTCCAATGGCAAAAAAGGGGAAATATCTCAACCCTCTATGAATCTTGCGAACACTAAATCTATTTTCAGACTTGATGCTTTAAAAAAAATTATATGCTCCTAATCAGAGAAATTACTTCAGAACGAAGTCTCTAGAGGTTGTTTACTTCTATTTGTTGCAATCTAAGAAGGTAAATAAAATCTCACCTACTGTCAAATGTGCAGCCGATTTTGAATGTGCTTTGCACCTTCTGGCAGTCTTCACCTCTCCACAAGAACCAGTCATTTCGTCGTTGTATCACATTGACACCGTTGCCGATGGTACAGTCTTCAGTTTCAGGTAGCTGTAAACGGAGAAAGACATTAAGTTGGAGAAGAGGGGAGCCAAAATTTGCCCAACTTTCTTCCAGTTGTGCCGCTACCCGAGTGGCTCAAAGTGATGGCCCCATTCGAGCCTAGAAGTGTCCTAATGGCCGGGTTTACTTGTAACATCTGAAGGACCAGCAGGTCGAAATCGTGTGAGTGCCGACGAGTTGGTTGGTTTGGGATGGGTATACAGGTTGAGTTATCCCCCTTGCTTAGTCATCGGCGTCTTATAGGCGATGCCTTTTGCTCTATTTCCATAGGGAGTAAGCATGAAGAATCGCTCACCTGTTCAATGATAATAGCAGAGGAGGCGCTATTGCATTGAAGTGGACAGTACTCAATTGTTTCTTCCAGATCAGCCTCGTATTCCTGAAGTCAAAACAATATTTGCTGCACAGCGTTAATGAGACATCATGTCTGGACTGACCACTTTTTGAGAATAGTCATTATGCAATATTTAACTCAACATTCTGACTCTAGAAGAATCAACTTCGACCCTTTCACCCCCTCCCCAAGCGTAGCCGAGCCCTGTCACTTGCCAACAGTGTTCTCAGCCTCACCCTCGGAACCCTACGGAATTTGAACGGTCTCGGCCCACCGGAAACCGGAACGGAGTTCTGAACTCCTGCCAGTACATATAAACAGGTAAACTGAAGCACACACTCTTGCAGGCACACACACACACCACCACACACACACACACACACACACACACACACACACACGCACACACACACACGCACACACACACACACACCTACATATACACAGACACATATACACTGGTAAACCAACATACACACTTCCCATAAAGACACACTCACAGACACAGACACACACCGGCAAACCAAAAACACACCTACGGGTTATATAAGGTAGGATTCGAGTTGCCCTCAAAAGCATTTTTGTGATTTACATTAATATATGTTTATCGTGAGGATTGATTTGGTTCTCATCGTTGAGGGCTCTTCTCTGAATCCTACATTTCGAAAGAGTGCACTTCGAGGATGGCCCACGACCCATTTCTGTTGTCCTCTATGAAAAATATCCAGGTCGGTTTCAGAGATGAGAACGATGACAGCGATCGGGCCGCAGCCGATCATCATAACTCATTAATGACCTATGAGAATCGGCGCAAGTGTGTTTTCATCAAGGAATGGGATGAACACAAGATTTTCTCGCGTACCAGATAGCAGCCATTATCGTTGATGGCGACCCATTCGTCACGACTTCCTTCAAATTCCAGCCGGCAGTTGTTCGCTTCACATATGTAACTACGTAACTCTGAAACAGAACATTAATTGAATCATCATAAAGGGACGAAGGTTCAAGTCTTTGGCGTCTGCCAGTCCCACGTTTGAGACGCACCCACATTCAAGCGGCAGGAATCTGCCAAAAATTTCGCCGTACTCAAGATTTTTGCCCGAATTTTCTGGAAATTCCATTGAAATACCCTAAAAGGACACTACTCACTCGTATGCGCTTTGCATATCAAGAGATTTCGCTATATCGCAGTCGATTGATCAGAATGAGGCTCTTCTACTACCCACTTGGTTCAGGTTTTGAGCATTAGAATAGAGATGTGCTCAGACCTCGCACAAAGAGCTCCTAGCCAAAATTCTCGGCATAGATTTGATGGATCACCAAAGAGAATGGACCGGGTTGGAAATCGTTTAGAAGCAGGGGTTGAATATGGGTAGACAATTCGACCCGTGCGACAATGACTTAGTGTATCCAGCCGCAGCACTTCCCCGTGCTTTCCCCGAATGTCCTTGTTGGTTTATCCGTCCATTAATCTCTCGCCTTGGTATGCGCCATGTTTTGGTTATTTCTGCTATCATTTACTGCTTATATAAGAGCATGTTATAACTATTATCACCTTTGTTATTATATTATCATCATTATTAGTACTATATTTGAAATGAGACTGTCCTGAGATGTCGACAACGTGTACACGTGGAGTGTAGACGCTCCGTGGTACTTCTAGGAGATACATTGAATGGGGCCTTTTTTCTGGAATCCACTTCAACAAGTTCCCATAGTGTATGGGAGGAGGGAGAAGGCCCCTCATTCAGAATCACTTTGCAGCTAACTTCTCTCATTAGGTAATCGGAAAAGATGCCAAACTTGCTTCTCCCACAAGTTCCTGAGAATAAGGCAGAAGACCTAATCGTGAGGATAAGGCAAAGGACCTAATCAAATCACAATTTCTGCCTGATCTAATCGCCTTCAATGGCTTCATCAAACTGCTTTTCAGTTTACTGGGACTCCAGTACGGTTTTTATTAGTCAAAAGAAGAAATGATAAAGACAAAGGCTTAGCCAGCTGGCCGACCAGCTTCGATCCCGTTTTGCAGAAGATTCATATGTTTTTAGGTGGCCAGAACCGTCTCAAGCTCAATACCCGTAAATCGTATTCTTTCTTTTTCAGTCGTAAAGCTTTGGAGCTTCCAAAAAGCCCCAAAAACCTGAAGACCTGGTCAGTGATGCTGCAATAGTTTGCTTGAATGTTATTGTCTAAATTTTCAAGCCATAGGCTGCTTCAGTAAAGGAAGGAGTTATTCTCGAAGGAACAATTTGGCCAACAAAATAGATAAAAACATTAAAAAATAGTATATACATATATAAAGACTCTCCCAGTCATAATAAAAGCTCGAGCTTGTACACCGTATGCGTGAGCTCTACCAAAAGACATGAAGGTGATGGACAAACGGTGCTGCCTAACAGAAGTCCTCTAGACAACTGCCACGTTCAGAGAGGTGTAGCCACCTGTGATGATCCAGCCATACCCAAGAAATAGGTTCTAGGGTTAATAAATGCCCTATGGAACTGATCATGTGAATGGTTCAAGCGAGAGACGGTCTATTACCCACTGCTCCACCTGCCCCACTCATCGTTGGAATCCCTCTCCTCTACAAAGAGAAGTTGGTGTTTCGTGATTTGCTCTCAAAAAAATCCATCGGAATGATGTTTGATTAAGGCGAGTCACGGGAGAACAAATGGGGGGAGGGGGTTATTCAAGAAGGGTTGATTTGTTTGGGGCCAAAATGTCAATAGATCTCCGCGTGATCAACAGACTATCAATAAACATCAACAATTGTCAAAACAAAACAAATAAACAAACAGCTAGACATGAATCTAGATAGGTACATATATATCCTAGAGAGCCCACATTAATATTTCCGTATATTATATATATTTATATATTTCTGTATAAGAAGAATTTCGAAAAGTCGTAGGAAAGGTAGGACTTTCTGGAAATCCTTCTGTCCGGCCATGAGTGACATAGCCTAGGCCATTGACTGAGAACATTCCCTGCCGTAGATGAAACTCTTAACTGGTACCCTTTCTAGAGAATACGATATTTCTACCAAGCCTGATCATAAATTGGACTTAGTTTGAGAGCTAGCACACATGAGTTTTTCCATCTCAAAACCTATCTATCAGAGTCACCATAAAACTTATGTTCGATACCGTAGCCACCCAACGGGGTAGAATTCAGTCATAGTTCCTTCTAGTTTGCTCTTTTGAAAGAGCAGAGTTGATGTGATGTAGAGGGGTTTCACTATCACCCACATGGTCCGAGGACCGAGCACCTCTTCAGTACCTACTCGAATTCTTCAATCCCACCGGAGTTAGTGAGTTGGTACCAAACTCGTATAGGAGTATGAAAGCACAGGCACGAGTATGGGATGGCTCCGCAAGTCATTGTAAAGGTCACAAACGGGTTCAAACGCCGTCACCTTTCGAATCGCCATCGAGTGCAGGGCGCATTTTACGAACGGGGTTGACCAGTCATAAGTCTTTACACATTATACGCAAAACAGTTTACCTGTTGTGGTGGTAGGACGGTGAGCCAGGGCACCACAAATAACCAGCAGAATCACAGGAAGAGCCGATGATTGCATGGCCGCAGTGGAACGTTTCAGAAGCACGGTCAGTCTTCGCGGAGAATTTGTCAGTGAATGAATGACTGGGATCAGACAGGGTCGAGCTTCAACGGAATCATCCACTGTCCGGGATTGATGGAGGCGCGGTTGGCCCACTTCTTATTGAGCGAAAACTGTTGAACGAAGAACGACGTGTGACGGACGCGGAAAACCCGACTCAATCCCGTTCCTTTGGATTGAAAACGAAATCCATCACGATTGAGAAACACTCCGTCTGGCGGACGTAACTGTCGAAATAGGCGAGAGAATCTGCTGAAAAACTGTAAGCCCGAACAAAAAGAAAGTTCACGGAAGAGCTCAAGACGAAATGAAAAGGAACGGGATGATTCTTCAAAAGCTATAAACTTGAAAGAGTCTATAAAATAAAGTTCATGCCGGATCACGGTCATTGAGCCCGTCATCGACAGCGCAATGGATCTGTCCTATGACAATAGCGTAAAGCAAAAACACAAAGAATTCATTGCGCTATGGATGACATCCAATTAATGACGAAATAATAAGGGGTAAAAATCTAGCTAGAAACTGAACTCATACTGAATAATGCAATCGTGTCGAATCCGAAAAAAATTGAAAAGTAGAAAAAGCCTTTTGTAATTTGTCAAGATTACTGAGCTCGCCAATCCCGGCTTTCAAGATAAGGCACTGGTTTCACCTGTGCCTTCACCCTACCGGCTGTAGAGAGAGGAAATGTTGTGCGGGGGCAAGACACGAATCTAATGCACACATATCCGTTCGCAGAAAGAATTAGGAGTTGAAGGAGTATGGAAAACTTAAGTAACCATCCCTTCCGGAAATGCGGACTTTATTGGACCTTTCTCGACCAATCCATTTTGTAGACCGGTTGAAGGAGAGTCTACGCCTTGCACTGATTGAACGAGGTTTGTATCAGTGAAATAATGGACTAGAAAGGTATAAATTTGATGAAATATCCGGAATCTATAGTGGTTTTTCAAATCAGTCGCTCTCAACGCTTCCTGATTCTGATTATTCCATCCCTCTTGAGCCGAAAACGGCGACAAAGTCTCGATCGTAGGAAAACTTCCTATGTAGGATGCCGCTAACACCCATACCACTTGTACACTCATGTGTTCAGTTTAGCTACATGCTTAAACTAGGTAATTTTCATAAGAATGATCAGCAGAGGTGGGGTAGCGACACATCACTACCACACTCGCGTGGTGGTCGGATCGAATACCGTTTCATTATCTGCCCAGCTCAACGAAGAACATAATCCCTACAGGGCCAGTCATTTATCTGCTATCGCCTGGGAGGATAAAAACATTAACTTGCACATCGGCCTGCACCCCAAAGTATAGATCACATACGCATTCCAACGCTACTACAGTGTGTTTCAAAAGTATGTGCACACCCAACATTTTGTTTTTTTGGGAATGCCATTGCTATCTGTAACCTGTGACCTTCACCATTCAATTCCTTGTGTGCGATAATCTACGAACATTTATTCTGAGAGAACATCGTAGCTGCTAACATAATTTTTTATTAGAGAAAAATTTTTTCTTTGTTTCAAAAGTATGTGCACACTTAGCAAAAAACAAAAATATAACCGAGATCAAGAATCAATAGGGCCACCTAAATTTCTGTAGTGGTCATCGACTGCGAGGAACCGTTGGAGAATGGTTTCGTTGCGGTAGGTTCTTTAGTTACCTTTGAAATGAAAAATTTTGAGTGTGCACATACTTTTGGAGCGGCAACTGGGTCGCTCTTTTTCATATATTGCTAGATTCATTCAAGACTCTGGCAGCTATCGCTCACAACCTATTCCTGGCCGTCCACGTATTTTGACTGCTCAGGACAACAGGAGAATAGCCGTCTTGTGGCGAATCCTTCTTTGTCTGTCAGCCAGATCCGGGCTCAGGTGGGTTTATCAGGCTCGCGTACGGCCATTTGGCGCTCTATCCGTTCCTATGAGTATATGACACGAAAGACGATGAAGAAGGCTACTCGACTCAGTACTCGCCACAAGCTGACAAGGCTGGGGTTTGCTCGCGCAGACTATCAAAGAGCCTCCTCCGAAATTCCTTCTCGAAAACGCGAGTGGCTCTCGGCGAAGATACCTTCAGTAATGACAAAAACCATCCGGCCCATCGATATTGTGTTTCTTTTCATCAGAAAAGATCACTCAAGAGCAAAATGGGTACAACACATTGTTTGTTCTAAAAATAGGAGAATCGTGAAAATTCTCGAACAACCGTCCCTTAACCCATGGTGTTGCCGTGTTCCTACGAGCAAATTCCGGCCTTGTCAGCTTGTGGCGAGTAATGAGTTGAGTAGCCTTCATCACTGTCTTTCGTGTCATATAATCATAGGAGCGGATAGAGCGCCAAACGGTCGTACTCGAAACTGATAAACCCATCTGAGCTCGGATCTGACTCACAGACAAAGAAGTATTCGCCACAAGACAGGCTCTTCTCCTGTTATCCTGAGCAGTCGAAATACGTGGACGGCCAGGAATAGGTTGTGAGCGATAGCTGCCAGAGTCTCGAATGAATCTAGCAATCTATGAAAAAGAGCGGCCCAGTCGCCGTTCGAAAAGTATGTGCACACTCAAAATTTTTCATTTCGAAGGTAACTAAAGAACCTACCGCAACGAAACCATTCTCAAACGATTCCTCGTAGTCGATAACCTCTACAGAAATTTAGGTGACTCTATCGATTCCTGATCTCGGTTATATTTTTGTTTTTTACTAAGTGTGCACATACTTTTGAAACAGAGAAGAAATTTTTCTTTAATAAAAAATTATGTTAGCAGCTACGATGTTCTCTCAGAATAAGTGTTCCTATTATATCGCACACAAGGAATTGAATGGTGAAGGTCACAGGTTAAAAAAGCAGTGGTATTCCCAAAAAACAAAATGTTGGGTGTGCACATACTTTTGAAACACACTACTATGCTCTATGGAAGTCAGATGCGTGGTGCGCACTCCAAACGAAAAAATTTCTATCCTCCAAACATTGTGAATGTGGCCGGGATAGTGTTGCCAACGTGCTCACCACCATTCAATTCTTGGAAACAACTGTTTTTAATGAAGTTTATTTTGAAAATTGACGCCATACTCGGAGTGCTTGTCCCTGGCAGACTATGCATTGCACAGTTCTTATAAGAACTTCAAGAGGAAGTCAGGAATGCTTACGTAAGAATGCTTGTGTCACAAGAATAGCTGACCAACCTCTACTGTTAAGGTCCGCAATTCATTTCTTCGTCATAAAGAAGCTTCCAAACCGCTTAGTAGATCTACGATCTAACAAAGATCCAGAGGCCAGTCAACCAAATCCGCTGTGGAGGGGTTGAGCAATGATCACCCCCGATTAGGGAGTAGACCAGTCATCAGGAATCACTTTCACAACAGTTCAGAGCCATCTTGTTCTAACCATAAGCTTGCTTTGGAAGCAATGAGATTTTGGTCACTTGTTTTCCTAATAATCCTTAGCTTTTCGACATCCTCAGGCTGATTGCTTGGCTCACTATCAACACAGCTGTAGAAATCTCAAGAGGAACCCTTCCTAGGTGAGGATATCGGAGAACTGAGCATCTTTACAGAAAGAAGTTAGGGCCGGCGCACATTTTTGAAGGAAGATGGATGAAAAATGACGTTCATTGCTCAAAAAAAGTGGATTTTTTTACTCACGAAACTTCTAGCACACTCATCAAGAGGGCCATCCTAAGGGCAAAAACATAAATTCTCAATTAGAGGTATTCGTGAGGACCAGCCCGCACCATAATTTACGTCAGAATAACTCAACTCATCCCATCATAGTAGCCTCAATTGCCTTCCTGTGACGAAGAAATATGTGATTTATGTGGGTAATTTCAGATAAAAAGGAGGTTGAAATTAATCGAAGATGGGTTTCGATTGGTCGAGGTCGATGTCACAACTGGACACTTGGAGAACGAAAGGGATACTGGAAACTTCGGATGCTAGTGAAACTGAAATTCAATGAGCTCCCCTGACCGGTGCCGTTCCTACATAGAGAAAAGGCTACCTTGCTATCCAAACTGGGCTGTATATGGACCATTCGCCCCTTTTTTGCCTTAGCTCCAGCGGAACGTAGCGATAAAGCGGCAGGTAACGATACACTCACGGTCCAAGGTTCAATCCCTCGTTTGGAAGTCGCCTGAATCGACCAATCACTCCATACCATCCCTCGGGGGGGGGGGATTAATGGGAAATGAACTTGTCTGAGGTGGTCAAAGCATTGCATGCACGTCAGCTGGTCAGAGCAATTCATTGTGTAGGCCATAAACTCATTCAAGCGTCTCCACATTACTGAAGAGAGGTCAGATGCAGGGCGCATCCCTCAGGCAGGATTTCAACGCAGACTTCATCATTTCAGCTCCAGCAAGAGCATATACGTGAAGAATTATCACCTGACTACATTCACCATTGAGAACGAGTTGCACCTGCCTCACTATAATTACAGTACGGAATCTTGTTATCAACCTGACTCCAAATTTTATTCACACGCACAGCCAGGGGTTCGAATCCCGGATTGATGCCCGCTTAGGTTTACCAAGCGTTCCATCCCTCCGGGGTCGGCTAATTGGTACCAGGCACATCTGGGAGGATGAAAGCACTGTTCTGTACATCGACTGGTCACCGCAATTCATTGTACAGGTCACATACGCACTCATTACGCACTACAATTCTGAATGGAAGTCGAGTGCGTGAGCGTATCCCTCAGACTTGATTAACGCCAAAAACTTTAACTTTAAACTTCATGGACACCCAGACAGTCATTCATCTGAACAGAAGATTATGAACTTTGTCGAATTCCTTCGTCTTCTCATTCTTCCGATAGGAAGAATTTCGGCTTAGTCCACATGCACTTTTCCCATCACATCAATGGAAGTCCGGATGATCCTTTTGAGCTCTGAAAGTTGAAGTCGAGCCGAAAATTCCTCTCGGGTGAAGGGAAATTCAATGAAATGACTACCTTCCAGGTAGTGGAAGCTAGACGCCTCATATACTAAGTGGTGCACATCTACAGAATGCTTCCAGCTAGGGGGCTCACAGCTGTAAGTTGCTTTACTCCTTAATCATTATTGTTATCAATAAAATATTCCTTTACAAAGAATTCAAGCGTATCAATCAGCCAGTGTACTCAAAATCTTATTTCAGCGCATAGCTTGAAAGGACTGCTTTGTCATCAGATTACTAACTGCATCGCAAATTAGTTACACCCCTCGGCTACCAATGCAAGCACCTGCGCTCACTTCTGAGAAGGAAATTATTCCTCAAGCGGAGGGTAGGTGGGTCCAATGGCATATTCAGGACACATCTAATCAGGGATCTAATTTTGTTTGAAAACCAAGCAAGCCAACCCAGGTGGAAGGCACATTCCACGATAATTTTGGTTAATCCAGATTATGATGAATAATGGAAGACAAGATCGAAACTAATGCGACTGAGGTGAAGAAACTGCGTGCATCGGTGTTTCCAAAACGAAAAACGGCTTCGAAAAACCGTTAAAAAGGGGGCTGGACGAGAATGAAACCAGAAAAATGAAGAACAGTGGGGCGTCCGGACGAGCTAAACAGTGTGTTTCACTGCGCGCCTTTGGGTCCTGGTGCGAATAACAGACAATGGTAAGCAAAAATTCATTCATTTATAAGCATAAGTAAACAAAAAAGCCCCAGTAACAGCAAACGTAGCTCACCTTTTCAGCCTCTATAAGGAGGAAATCAAATAAGGGATCGCGGCAGCAAAAAGAGTAACAGAGGAAAAAAGAATGCGAGAAAAACATCGCCTCATCACTCAGCGATCAGCTGATTGTGTGTGAGTCCTATAACGAATAGTTGCAATCGGTATTGTCTCGTCACTCGTCTGACGTGATGACGTGACATCGATCGATAGGCGGGAAAGCCATTGTCGTTCCAGCCCATTGAGTTATCGTGAACTGTGCCTTTAACAAACCTAAAGATTATAGAATCCCTGTTTCACATACTCCTCATTCTGGTTCTGCTGGCCCCTTTGTCAAGTAGGCATGTAGGACGGACGTTGCGTTGTGAATCACCGTCAGTTACCGCAGCCTGGCAGATGTATTCGTAGAGAAGGACGGGAATCACAATAGGCAACATCCATTTATCAAACTGAAACAGAGCTCCGAAACTGATGAGGAGCTGCACGTCTGCACAAGCATGGGACTGAGATTCACTTGTGCTTAGGGTGTTTTCGGTGGGAAATTTTTTAGAGAGTCCTCCCTTCTGAAAGAGTTCCAAAAGCTCTTTGGGCCCAATTTGACGCCCGTCAGGTCCTACGTCATCAAGTTCGGCCTGCTTCCCTTATTATGCTATGTTGAATGGAGTTCTTCAGAGCAGAGAGCACACTTTCATTGCCAATCGACATAGCGTGACTGATGATGAATGGAAGGAAAAGGAAAAAAGTAAAGAGCAATAAATGAGGCTGGAGGAAAAAATGAGCAAAAAAGGAACTGACTGAGGTAAACAAGGGAAAACTGCTTGTTGACGCCCTTATCACTATCATCTACATATCTATTATTAATGCCAAATCATTGTTATCGGGTTAGTATTTATTAATTTGATTCCTATTTAGATCACAACCTTTCTTGTGCCATCTTCTTGGCTTTCCTATTTAAAAGTTCAAAACAATATGAATATTCCTACAAATGTAAAAGAGTGCTCTTGACATTTCAAAATGGTCTGTTTAATGGGAAACTCAAAGAAAATCAAAAACAAAGATAAATAATAATTTCTTGAGCTGAAGACATCAATAACAATCAAAAGTACATGAGAACGGTCTTTCTCAAACACTGCCAGTTTTATATATACAAGGATTTGAAAATTTTAGAAAAATGGAGGGTTGAAAAATCATTCAAAAAACGATTTCCATGAAAAAACAAAAGCAATAATACTTATGAAGATGGCACATGCTATAATTAAAAATTTTTTGCAAATCATTTTTGAACATCTTGAATAATTTCACGGCACCACAAGGAATATACAGCAGCGCTCAAAAGTATTTGGCCAACTTTAACTTGCAGTAACTTTTTTCCCAGTGGAGCAAATCACATGTAATTTTGATATGTTCAGCTGAAGCATATTTTACACCGTCCAACACTACTTGACTGCAAAACAGCCATAGCCACATACTAATGGGGAGGCGTCTGTAGACTGTGCTGAAAGCAAGTTTGTGACGTCTGCAGTTATTCCGACCTTATGTACGTTTTTCTCCTCTTCTGGGTTCGATATTAGAGCTCGTACACTTAAGACATGGCAAAAAGGAAAAAACTTTTGGAAGGGCCAACATTCGTATTTCCAGTTAATTTTTTGTTCAAGCCCTTTTGGATATCTGGAACATGATCAGATTGCAGGTTAATAGTGGTAAATATTCACACTACACCAATGCAACACATACTGAAATTTCGCTTAATTAGATCTATTAGGAAAGGAGTTATTACTGAAAAGTACGAGTGAAGAAGCATTTGGCCGAATACTTTTGAGCGCTACTGTATGTACCTATGTAGTATAGCAAACTCTCAGTTAATTACTAGAGGTTAATCATCTTTGGGCCAATTATAATGAGGTAAATATGTCTCAAGAGCAGAATATTGAGCAGTTTGGGATTCGGATGAAGTGGTATCGAACTGAACTACGTACTGCTATAGCCATATGCCCATATTTTATAATTATTTTCCAGTTGAGTTTAGAAGTGAAAAGGCTATGATCTGCTGGAGAAGAGGTGTGCAGCTTTTTTGAAGGAAAATTGGTCAATTACTAGTCAACTACAAAGCCGTACTACATCTGATTCTCGCTTTAGCTTCCCTCCGACCGAGAAGTGAAACGTCGGGTGAGCATTTGCCCACAAATTCTTGTATGCTTGTATCGCACGTTGTATGCTCGCGGCCACACTATACAAGAAATAATAATTCACTAACGAATACTGGGATCAATTCTGGAGAACTAGGCATCTGCTTACTTAATGAAATCTAGTAGAAATTATGGCAATACCGGCTGACTATTGGGTCTACTGCGGGAAGAGAAAAAAAGGTTTGAAATATTAGGCTTAGGTAATCGATGGTGCTCTCCCCATGCTATTGCCCCACAAATTTTCAATGCTACAAACAAGCAAATAGGCATGTAAATAAATATGTAAACAAATAGCATCAATAGTAATATTATGGCAGAGCAGAATAAACAAAATGGGAAAATTAATATAAATTCGACAGAAAACTATTCAGTGGTGACATCCTTAAAAATAATTATCTACGACAAGGGTTGAAGAAGGATGAATGTAAAATCCATCCTGTGGGAAACTCCGCCCACTATGGAAACATCAACGAAATTTGCTGAGGAGCGCATCGAGTTCATTTCCCATTAAAACTACTCCTTGGACTAGCGCCCTTTAACGAGCTAGAAATGCCATAGAACCTACCATGGACAGCAGTGAGGGAACGAGTTAAATTCCTAAGCATGCCCATGCCTCCGAAGAATAGAGACTTACTACTGATTATCAGGCAGCTGCAATTCTCCACAAACACCTGATAACCGTTAGTAAGTCTCTCTTCTTTTGATACAACTGACAAGTGGGTGAGGATGAATTCGCCAATATGAGAGAGCCCGGGTGGGAAAGGATCATTGCCCAATTATCCCAGCACTTCTGAACTGTGACGTGAAGATGAATGGAGGTTCAAGGAGCTCTATGGGAACCAGGTGAATTGCAAGTCGCCGAATTCGATACCTTCGAAGCATTCTGCGGAACCGGCCGCTTATTTCAACTACCACTACTGAGTTGGCTGGAAAGGGAACAATCCACTTAAGCAACCTTTCAAAATCTGTTTGCATGAAGAAGTCGATTATTCATCCCCCTCTCAAATTTCAAAACCTCCCTCTCGTTACGTAAGTAACTGCACTTTCAACAACTTGAAGTTCGAGTCGCTCAGTCTCAAAGTGAGCACGATTCCAGTGCCATAGTTCCCATCGCATTGAATTCGGTATGAATTCAACACAGTTCTGGATGCACTCGAAATGGATAGGGTGGGTATCTCTATGAGTGATAGTCGTTACGATCGCACCAGAACCACCTCTTCCCTGTCACCCTATCCCCTCTAGTCACCGAAGGAGCGGAAGAATATGCTTCCCAGTAAATCAAGCCCTTGGTGGCACTGGGCATACATAAGCACTGATAGAAAAAGTGGGCAGTCAATGGAATCCGTTCCCATTGATTGCCCCTGCCTTCGAGAAATCCCCTCGAATCCTCTGGAACTCATTTCCGAGTCCTTTTGGCGTTCGCTCTTGGGAACAGAATGTAGCAGCAGGCAAATGGGTGGCTTGGCTTTACTGCAGAAAAGGCCAATATGAGGATGTTGTAAACTTGGAGCACCCACATCAATCCTTAATGCTCCCTGTTAGGAGAGAAAGCGAGTATGGATAGTAGTTCCGTTGACTAAATTATTGTAATGGTTTTTAGAACCTTCCCGATATGTGAATCTCGTCGAAACGATCCAAAAGAGGATGAGAAGGCCCTGGAGTTTTTAATTATCCTTTGAGGCGTTCGCAAAACTTCAACATCAGGACTACCCTCTTGGCTGTAGTCATTTCCTGTTAAAGCAATTTACCCCGGAGCAGTGTCGACTGAGGGGTTGGGCCTGCGGTGATGGTGACGACGTCACACCCTCAGCCAAGCCAGGCAGCCCGCGGTCTCCCTCCTCGGTCGGCAGAATCTCTGATCTGCTCGGAACGGCTGGTCCCACTCGTCTCGGAGCGCTCCCTCCTGCGTCCAGCCCCGCCCTCTATTCCACATCCATCTGACTGACTCAGTCTGAGCTGCTGCACACCGCCATATCGCAAAAGAGCAAAGTCCTATTAACAGCCTAGAACTACATTCAATGCACTTTTTATCAAATTCGTTCGGTGTTCCCACAGTGGGCGGAGTTTCCCACAAAACGCATTTTTCATCATGTAACACGTCCTCGTTCATGTCTCGTTAAATGATCATTCCCAGGCTCGTTTCTCCTGAAATGCTCCCTACCTCGTATTCATTTCATCGATTTGTTTACGTGTTTACCTATATGTTTGTTGACTATTCTGTAACAAGGTGGAAATTGTTCGACAATAACATCGGCAGAGCACCATCAATCGTCTGAATTGGCTATTTCGAGTTTTTTACTCTTTGAACTGGCCTAGTACCCCGTCGATACCCCCTCATTTCCATTCATTCTCAATGGATAGGCGACTTGACAAATCTCATACATTTTCCAATAACCACTGATTCCTACTTTCCTTCTTCTTTATTCATTACCTTTGTATAATCTATTAAATATTGAGTATTCCTCTATTATAAGAAATCACGAAGTTACATCATAATTTTATGAAATTATCCTGAGATATACTGAAATTTTCTTCTTTTCTGCCATTGGTGCTCCTTGATTAGAGATAAATCAGTAACTCAACAAAAAATTAAATAAACAAGTATGAAAATCATAATTCTAGCTCTAAAGAAAAGGGCATGCCTAAGTAAATATTTGAACAAACAAACAAGTAAATGAGCGATGGGACTGATCATAGCAACTGTGAAAAGCAATGTACTCATCTCTTGGCAATATCTGTTCGTGGGAGTATGTACGGCCCAGTAACTTAGGCATACTACTTTATCTGAAGACAAAAGTGGGACAAAGTGAACCCTCCCGTCATGGACTGAACGGAAAAATGATTCCATTTCCTGGGATTACACGGTTGACAGAGACTAGGCTCTGCCTGGGCTTACTTGACTATGGGATTGTTGAAAAACCCTGAGCCCTTTCCCGTTGTCGCTGCGTGATTGATGTCTCGGGCTCCAATGGGCGGGTGTTCGGCTTTAGTGGGTACTCAAAATCATTCCAGGAGCCTCCCATCAACGTTCTCTTCATTTATTAGAGTTATGTTCTGATATAATAAAATATTCCTTTATCATGTTCTACAAAGCTATGGAATCGGTGAAGTCTCAGAAACGAAATTGAGATACTTTAAAAGTTATTATTGTAGATACAGCTACATTGCGCTGTTTGCGTCATTCCATGATTTGATTACCATCATATTTATTTACTAGTTGCATCTCCCATAAACAATTATATTTATTTGTTGTTCATTTATATTCCATGAAATATCTGTTGTTTACTTGATGACGAATGACAGCGAATAGTATTACTGGTCATTGCCATTATCTAAGTGAGAGCCGTAGTACTATGAGCTCCAGTATTATGGCTCTCAGTAAACAAAGTAAGCAAACGGGACTTCACCTCAGTCCGTCAGTTTGTTTACTTCTCTTATGAGCAACTAGGATATGAAAAAATATGTTTGAAAATTGTTTGCACCTCCAGCTTCTCTCATGATGAAACCAGGGCAAAGTTGTTTATTTATTTAGCTGCCAACAAGTTTATTAGGTAGAATGTTTACTGAAGACTTGATTTTTCGATCAGATAGTCTTCAAAAACGCCCGAGCTCCATACTGTAGAGGCAGAGCGATTTGTTCTTGATGGATACTGTAGGGAAGCTTCTTGAAAATCCAGAAAACTTTTCAACTATCATAGGATTTCCATCTAATCCCCCAGAAATCTTCACCGATATTGAGATCACTGATCGCCACAGCGCATCCTCTCGGAAGATGGACTAGAGCGAGGCTATCCACCTGGCCGTATTTTCATAGACAGACTGACAATGTCTCCCTTTGAGCCATCACCTGCACAAAAATACTGACCATTTGAATAGCTTGATTAGAATTGTTACTGTAATTTGATTACTACGTAAGCCTGACACCATCCCTATTCATCCAACATGTCATATCAGAAGAAGAGGATCAAAATGTTGGCAATTTGATTTGAAAAAAAGATTTATTTTTACGAACCTTAGAGAATTTTTAGTTATTAAATATTCGCATCACAACCAAGTGCTCCTAAACTTTCTCGAAAAGGGTAGAACCCACATTTGTATTGTTCAATTAATTTTACCAAGCAATTAAACTATATAATACGCTTGGTAAGCGAAAAGGATAGGATTGTGCCATGTGACGCCATTACCATACTCATGCTCCTAAGATCAACCTGTATGGTTGGGATTTCCATCATTCTGATACCTGCTGATCGATGAATTTCTCGTTCGAATAGATGCAAACAGGGGCATGTGCAGCTGGGCCCATACGCCCAGTCACAGGGCTCACAGGAACTCAAACATTCCTGTGTTTCTGGTCGGGAGGCTAATGCGTGGCGTGTCTTAACAAAGTTCTTTTTTCAGTTATACCCAATAGGCGTAGAACACCTCATCCTTTTCTTAAGATCCATGTTCCATCTTCCATGTTCTACTGATTTATCTTCGTCCCTGGTTGTCAGGCAACTGGGAAATACGGAACAACATTTTGTGATGGAACTGGAGATACATTTGAAGGCAGTGGACCCGTTCCAAAATGACAGACGTCAATTATGCAGTCCGGACAGTATAGGCACTTCTTCTAGGCAAAATTGTCTCAGTTTGTCAATTCGTCACCGTTGCCTATCACTGCTGCCATGCACCCAAACACAACCAGCTCCCATCAAAGCCTAAAGTTCAAGGAACCACCTTGAACACCCCTGAGGCTTTCTTCTATGGTGGTTACCCTCGGAAGTCCATTTTTCTCAGTACTAGCCAATCACAAAATGACTTACCTCCATGTTCCGGTAGTTCAATCCAGTCAGGCTATGGGTTGGGAAGCAGGAATTGAATGGTTATCCGAAAGTTGGAGTCATTCTTCGAAAGCTGAACGTGATTACTTACTATTGAGTAACCAGAACATGAAAATGAGTAGCACCAAAACTCACTGTCCTCAGGAGTAGCCGCAGAAGAGTAGATATGAACCGGACAGGAATCGATTGCACCCAAGAATGAGCCAACCCATCACCACCCAATCTCTGCGTCCCATTTGACTAATCGGCGGTGACCTATCAGGAGAACTACTACTATCGCAGGGCTCACCCATGTACTGACCAAGGTATCACTTACTTCTGACAACCGAGACCGATCCGAAGTTGTCAATCACTTCTGTAGCGACCTTCGATTCTGGAATACCATGTGAAACTTGCGGGGAAGGCTCTGTTGGAGATCACCGAATAAGGGTGGATGCATAATCGATGCTGCCGGATAAAGCTTCCGAAAAAAGGCCATTAAACGGAATTAAACCAACGAAGGAAGCCCATGTCAACTCATGGGCATGCAACATTGCTGGAAAAACACTTTCCTTACTCGCTGAGGCGGAAGTAATTGAATAGTTTCCAAGAAACAAGAAAATTCAAAATTGAATTCCCATTCCTGGCCCATTCCTTCAAACCAGTGAAACCAGTTTCCGATTCTTGGAAAAGGAATGCGGAAAAGTCGAGGCAATTTCTCTTTCAGTCAGGAATTCCAGTAAAGCCACTAAGCGATGGCATAACGACTGACTACGGTAGCGTTTCTAGGACATGTCATGTGGTGTTTTATAATGCCATGGGAACTGACTCAGACCAAAGATTTCAGGCTAACGTACTGAGCAGCTTTCTTGTTGGGTATGGAACCGTCATAACGCTGGACCGGAGCTCCTTTTCAAGTCCTTTTGACACGCCAACGGTTACCACATCTACCCACGTGTACCCTTTTTTGACAGACAGCCATGAATTGGGGCAAAGGGCAGATTAATAAGATCTACGATGTAAAGAACACATGCCAAAGTACTGCAGTGGGAGGGGCGTGTACTGTGATGGGCGGGGTTTCCCCAGAACGTCTTAGATGCCGTTTGACTTCCTGGAACCTTTTCCAAGGATTCATGGGCCCTCTGCTGCCACTGTTATTACATCATGTACCGGTTGGTGTCAGGATCATCACCTCTCCATACATTCACCGCACCGCTCATGACGTCGCCCTATGACTTCCCTTTCCCCTTCATTGTCATTTTTTAGGAACTTCCAGAATAAAATGATGAAAAGAGCAGATTGTTCCGTCACAATCGAAGAGGCCGTCACAAGGAGGCCGTCAGAAGCTTAACTATTCCTGGGAAAATTGGGTAGAAAAAGATGAAATGGGGAAATCAAGGCATTTTGCATTCGGGGCAGAAATTCTTTGCTCAGGAAAATTGCATTTTCTTTTCTCTAACTGCCATCAGTCTTCAGTGAAAGACAGCGTCCTATTCCCAATGAAAGCAGTCAGCTTCATCAAGCATTAGAGCGAACGGCCAAATAAAACGAAGGGAACCAATGCCTCCCTTCCGCTCTATCGACTGTTTAGAAGTGCCTTGTGCCCATGGAAATTTTGCCCATTATTTTTCTTTTCTTCCAATTTGCCTAGCAACCGGCTTTTCCTTCCCTCATATGTTCATAAAGGGGAAATTTGAAATTCCAAATAAAGTAAACACAAAAGAGTAAGTCGAGAAAACGAGTAAAGGGGAGAATACTTGGCAATCATCAGCAGCAATAATTCAAGTGCAACATTTTACGTACTGCTCTGAACACTATACGGTAATTTACCTAAAGCAATCAAAATATACCGTAACTGTGCTGAAAATACAGTAAGTCACAAAAACCAATGTATAAAATTCCCGTCAAAAGTGCAAAGTCGCTCGAGAACTCGCTGAATGACTTGATGAACTTCTTGATAACTTACCTGATACTTCAATCTTATCCGGTAGTAGTCCTGTACTCGTTGAAGTTGGCTTCTGCCGAGAACAAGACGAGGATAGCCTTTAGAGAACTCCGTTACCTTAAAATTGCTCGATTTAGGTGGTGGCCAAAATGGGAGAGCAGAGGACCACTGTGCAGGTTCAACAGTAGGGGAAGAAGACGAGGCCGTGGTATATCATTAGGGCCGTAAGTTTCAAAGTCTTTTGAGACATCACTACAACGTTCAATGGAAATCAAATGCATGGCGCATTCCAGACAGTGATCCTTGGTTGACTTTGAGTGATTTATTTACCAGAAAAGAGCATTATACAAGTAGTGGAGCAGAGTCAATCCCCTGAGAGGTGAGCGAAGAATTTTGCTCATTTTTTATGGACATGATTTTGACGGACAACTAAAATGGTAAAAAAATCAAGTGGTCACCGGGGACTCTTTTTTTCCCCAAATCTCGATGTCATTTCTCTTTTCACTTTCATTGCTTCTTGTTCGCCAGTTGATTTATGTCCCATCACCCGTCATCCAGTCTTGAAACACCTGCTGACTGCCGAAAATCGCCGTCTGTGCTCGTTTCTGGACTCTCCTCAATGAAGACTCATTCTTACCGTATGTCGTTACCACGGAAAACCTTCAAGAATTCAATGTCGCCATTTGTCGAATCAATGCAATTATCCAACGAAAGACTATTCTCTTCGATGAACAGTACGTCACCTGGTGACTGTCCTCGGCTATTTAACCAGCCACTGCTAGTAGACCTTGATGATTCACTCCTTCTCTCTTTCATTCCCTTCTCGATCAACCAAGCTCGGAAATCTTTTCCGAAAATTTTAAAATTCAGCATACTTTCCATCTCTTCCTGCTGGCATGCATTTCATTAAACGAACGCTCCAAAGCCTTTTTTCATGCTTTCTCGATTTTCCCTGAGCTACGCAATTGAAAGGACACCTTTTTCTTTTCCCTTGAGAATTAAGCCTCCTTTACGATAATGTTTCCTCACACAAGCCTGTAGGAGAGATAACGAAAGGGACAACTAAAAGAAAAAAACACGAGAGCTGGAAAGCACAACAAAGTCGCCACTGTCTTCTTAGGTCGCAGCTCACGATAGTTCTGTGATATCTATCCCCATTGAAGTAATGAGAGCCGGAGCCGAGGTGTAGCACAGTGCAAAATGGCGAAGACAGGGCTAAATTCGACGAGTTCCGAGCAATATAGGGCTTCTAAAACATGGGAAGAAAGATGGTTGCACAAGATTCAATGTCTGTGATCGTCTGGGTGCCTCACACATAGGCGTACTATTCCTCGGCGTCCTAACGCTCTATTGTGAATGGTGCAACCTTACCAAGTCCGTCATAATACGTCCACTTTTGGGCGTGTTCGTCGACTAATCCCGTTTGTAGGCCTCATAACGTGAATGATCGTGAACTGTACCTCTAAGAGAATCGGCAGACGGTTCCGATTACCGATCACGTCATCTCAGGGGAGTTTGTATTTCTCTTCCGATTTCCGGGACCATCCCTCTCTCTTTCCTCCCGATGTTGGAACATCGATTCGCTCAGAATATAACGTTCCAGTCCAATCTCTAATTCGACTCGGAAATTCAATTGACGTTCAGGATATGATGGACCCATCCTTGATTAATGACATATTTATGCAGATTGCTAGACACCGTAACCTATTTCATCGTGGCACGAAGCCAGAATTTGAATCGACAGCTCAGCCCAACAGTCTGAGCCACGCCATCTGTCGCTGCTCTGATTATCGTCCTTACCAGACCTACAGTCCGAGTAACCTTCTTAAGGCTGCAGGCTTTCGGAAATTGCGGAATTAGTTTCGTTTGGAACATTTCCTCGCCAGAATTGGTCCTTCCCTAACACTGGAAATATCAAGTTTGATAAAAAATTAGTGCAAGTTTTACATCAAACAAACGCCTACCTCTCAACTTACAGTAGTAACAACCACACCCTGTAGGTTCCAATGATACTTCATCATACATTGTCGCAATTTACACCACAAAAGAATACGTTTATGATGGATACTCCATATGGGCGGGTAGACAGAGACCCCAGTTGGAGAATGCAGCAACTGACGAGATGGGAACCAGTTCTACGCCAACAGCAGTTTGCGATGCGATATGGACTCGGCTTCTAGGAATGCTGCGTAATGAAGCAGCGATTCTTGGCTGATCAATTACTTATTCTCCATCTATTTTTCTTAATAATTTTTATTCAGCTCTCTTACCATCAATTAGGATCGCTCCTTTGAGTGAGCAATTTTTCATTTTTCGCACCAAATTGCCCCTGGAAATAGGAATCATACCTCAGCATCTCTCATTTCATTGTTTCGTTCAGCTTCTCTAGAGGAGAAGTCAATTTAAGCCATTGGCATTGACGTAATCCCATCTGAGCGGTCATGTGCTTCTGCTCAGATTACCTAGCCGTATGGGAAAGGCTTTCGGGAAGTTGCTGAAAAAGTTACCCTTCAAGGCAGATGGGTTCAAAATTTAAAGCTACACCAAGGTCGTTTCGTAAAGCGGGGCCGAAGTGGACCTTGACCTTTTCTTGTACACTTTTCTTGTGATTCTCTGTTTTCTCAACGAAGGCCATAAACACGATCAGGTGAACGAATAGATTGCTCGTCGTTTGGGAACTGGATTGTGGAAAAATAGGAAAACCGTCCTGTATTTTTGTTTGTTTTTACTCGCCTGGAAGTTGATTACTCGACCGCTCATGGTAATTACGAGCCCAGTTCTGTTTCGCAATGTTGCTTGAATAAGACAGGAAAGAGAAGGTGCTCCTAAGGCTTTTGGATTTCATTCCTATCCATTGAAGAGTAAGAAATCCTGAGAAAAGCTCCCTCCTGATTAGAATGGGGTGGGTGGGACTTTCCTAGCCCAAAACCAGGCTTCAAGCTAGTAGTGTGGTGGGCCGGTGTTGTTATGTACTGAGCCTCGACCCGCTAGCGAATCACTGAGTCAACTGGATGACGTCAGTGAACGTAGTGGTCGCCGAGATAGTGGCCACCTAGTCCAGCCTCCGCTCACAGCCGCCCCTTTTCCTTCGTCCAGAGCCGACAACCCATTACCGACGAGGCCGCTTATTTTACGAGTTGTTTACTGCCTTAACTGAAGGCCTACTATGGGCTTGGCGGTTTTCTTTATTACTATCTATAAAGTCATAAAAACGTCAGTAAACGAAGGCTATCTATGCAGACAACAAGGTAGCGGGTTATTTACCTGAGTAGTGTTGCCTTTACTCTTCTCCGTGCAATCTCCTTCCTCCATCTCTTGGTTTTTCAAGTCATGTACTACATTCGTGGCTACAACTGGCCATTTCGGTGGTTCCAAATGCGCCATGACAGCCGACACCAAGAAACTGGTAATTCGTCCAGTCTGAAAGAGAAAATTGAGGATCGAAGCTGTGTTTGGGGCCGAATAAGGGCGAATAGGGGGACGAATGGCTGGAATAGGGTTTGGCCGCTGACAGTTAATTTTTGCTCTCAACTGAATGAGATGACTAAGCCTTTGGCTAGCCTCAGGACTAGTTGGCAATGACGGTAGAAAAAGGCGAAAATGTTTGGTTCATGGTCTTTTTCCCTGTTCTGGCGATATAGAAAACTGAGCAAAACGTCTCTAAGTTGATTCTGCTTCTTCTTCCCGTGTCTTCCTCTTTCGTGATCCTCCGCCGTTGGAAACTTTTTTCTTGGGGATTACCGAATTATTAGGTTCTTTCAGCCAAAACATTCGATCTTTTCGAGTGTTGACGTATTTTTTTCCGATTTTTTCATCTGTCAGTAGCGATCAGCTGAGAAATCATCGGTGTCGTCCTGTATTTGCTCTCGAGCTTTTTATCCCTTCCGATCGCATAGGATCACCTGATATTTATTTCAACAAAAAGCCAATAACGACAAAATGGTCCCATAAAATTAATAATTCGGAATAGAACGCTGCATGCGAACTGCCGCTTTGAAACGTGGCTTCGGAAAATACGCCTCGATTATGTTTCTGATAGTTGGCCAATAAAAAGATGTGAATATAACTAAATGACGATCCCTCCATCAGAAAGTATCACCTGTTTTGAAGGTATTCAATGAGAAACAGTATATCAATCAAAAGTTATGGGCTGTGGGGTACGAGGAAGGTGAATTTCCTTCTGCTATTGCATGAATGTTTTATTTATTTATTGAAAGATTATGACTTGGATTACTCGAATTATTTTGAAGTCATGGAAGTACCTGTCGTACTACTGCATTTCCAAACTGGATTAAGAGATAAAATGTTTTTTCGTGAAGTTTTTAAGATACGGTAAAGGAATAGAGGAGTAATTGCTGAATATTATAATAATTTATTACTATCAATTAAGTGTGACGGAAAAGAGGAGGTTTCGGAGATGTACTTTTGCCATATGGGCGTAAATCACCCATGTGATCATTTCTACTAAATGGAGAAGCATTGCTCACCTTATTCAAGCCATCAATCAAGAACATCTCGAACGTGTAGAAGGACACTTTTTCGTCAGTCTCTCCAGAGTCGAGCTATGGACTTATGATCGAATCTTTCCGAAATCATATTATGATATAATAAAATTTCTGGTTATCAAGCGCAATGACTTGTATTAATGGCGAATTTATGAGCCTGAAGCATTTCATCATGCTCCATCTACAAAAAATCTGAGCAAAGACGGCATGGCGCATACTCAAGGCCTGAACCACACATATTTTGCTGTACTGCTCTTGCACCAGAAAAGGGAGGTTTTAAATATTTTCCGTCTAAAAATAGGTATACAGCATGGACTCGCTTGGGCACCGCTAATATGTATGTAACCTGAGGAAATTTTTCCGAATAGAAAAAATTGGGCTGTCAAACAGCTGAAATCGAATCTTTGCAGTTTTCTCGACAATGCAAGCCCAATCAAGCATTTCATAGAGCAGGTGAAATTGAAACGGAATGCATGTTTGATTTTTCATGAGTTACTGCACTCAAAGGGGCACGGTATATCTGTAATTTTACTCAAAGACGGTAAAGTAAACAAGATGAAGATGATTTTCGAGCACTGACCACCCAGAACCCAGGTGTTTTTGTTGTGAAGACTAGTTTGTGAACCTTCCTTTGAGCCACGCGCTTAACATGTTGCCATATACCGTACCTGGGATGATCACGTGATTTCCACTGACCTTGCCTCTTCAGCGAGAAGAATCTAAATCACTGATCGCAGTTCGGTGATAGCCCAGAATCTTGCAAAGAGGCCTATGGCCTTGTGTTTTCGCTCTTTTATGAGCGCTGAGCGCGTGAGCGTATTGCAGCCGGTAAGGTGGAATCGAAGTGTGGTCTACAGTTCATTTATGTACTATGAACCCTCCTCTATAAGTATTTATAGAGTTACGAATCCCGAGACTGTTGTACAATTTGTTTTCTAGATTTCCTTTTTTATACCCTCATATCTTTTGGTTTATGGCGTTTAAGGCAAGCTCCAAATTGCAGTCCGTGTTACATCAGGGCTGGCAGTAAGTCGTGCGACTAGGTAAGACCTTCAACCCACTATTATGATACTTCAGGTGACTCCCCATCCTCTCAGTTGTCTGAGGTAGCCATGATCTTTAGGTTATCTTGAGAAGATCAATCTGAAATCTTTGTGCGCTTCATACTTCTCAAGAAAGATTTACTCTTACTACCTAAGAGAATAAGAGAACTTTTCACTACATAGATCCCCTTTCGAAGAACAACCTTTTCAAAGAATGAGAACCACAATTAGCTTAGCTTTCAACGAGAAGCCCCTGTGTTACCTCAGTTTTCGTGCTTTTCCAAGATCCTCAATCTGATCGTGTTTACGTAATTTTTGCCATCTTTCATATGAAAAATTGTTTCTAGTAATCGTTCGGTTTCAGGATGTCATTACTCCTCTCTGGGTGGCCGGAAAATTCGGAATCCCGTCAGCGTATGCTGGAAAGTTCATCTAGCGCCAATTTTCCGACCCATTATGCTTACCAGAAGGTGAATGATCATTTATGAATCGATTTTTGTTGATTGCTGTTTACTCTTTTCCCTTTCGTGAAAAATAACTACCGAAGACGTTTGTTAAGTAGCAAATGAGCTACACATTCTGATTTCACATCTTCTTTTCATTCTAACAGTCTCGCTCAAAGCCGATCTTTCCTTTTAGAATGAAATTGAGGACCCTATCTGGAAAAAGGGCCCCAATCGGCATAGTCTTCTGACCCGATGTTTGATTCACTTTTCAATCTTTATAAGTGGCTTTTCAATCATCAGTCAAGTGAGATTTTTTACACCAAACTGGGTTAGCACAACACATTTCTTTGGAAATCGCTCATCAACGTCAAACGCATAATAACCTTGTGATAAGATAGTCATCAGCGCATTATGATGATAAATGTCCTACTTATCAGTTTCAGTTCACAGTAGTTTTTCGGTAAATCCTCGATTTATTCATCATTCGTAATGGTTCTATATCATTCCCACCTAGATCTTTTTGACAAGATCTGTTCATGTGCATGACCACACAAATATCTAAGGAAACGGGATCTGAGCAGCTTCTGAGATCAATGAGGGCGGCGTAGACAAAGTGAGTAACGAGGGGCTTCGAGGTACTGATGGTGAGAAAATGGTACTGGCCCTGATGTTACTGTCCAGCTGCCACGAAAATTGGTCACCCTATTGGCTCTGTCATCATGATATTACTAAATATGTAGTGAGCGTTCCCAACTGTAAGATTCATGAGATTTTCTTGTGGATCAGAATTATTCCATTCAACTAGCTGTCTTCTGAACAGTACATCTAGTTGTTTCGCTGGCGAAAAGTATATTTTTTTTCCTGAGAATTTTTGCCTCCCTGACCTAATGGAACCGCAATAGTCCAGAAGTCTTTGATAGAAAACGTATAAATTCTGACTCTGTGGACGGATCGCGCTCACCCACGGAATGTCTCAAGTGTATGTAGGTGGTCGAATATCATAATCGCGATCCGAAAAACCGGACCGCGATCGCGAAACCGTTTCACGTCATACCGGAAATTCTTCAGGTGATTAGGGGACACACCACTTTTTTTGGGACCGTTTTGGGAGCGTCAACAAAAACCGCTTTTTGGCTCGCCCATTGTCCTCTCTTGTCCCATAGCTCTTCACACCAACGACATGCACATTTTTACGGTATGAACATCAATTTAGAGCATATTCTTCACCAACTCCAAGATGCTGTCTACCTAATTGTATTGTAATAATATGGGCCGGGATACCTGGTTTGGCCACTAACTGGAATGGAGCTTGTCCACGTGTCTCTGTCCACTCACTCATTGTGGGCGCTATGTAGAATTGGGAGCTGGAATGAGGATGTATTCTTCTTCTTCACTTCTGATTCATTCTCTTGAGTACCTTCAACGCCTTTCAAATTCTCTTGCTCGTCTTTGATGCTGTTGAGTTTCACCGGCAATAGGGGTGCGATCTGATGCTCTAGGAGATCACCGGTGAACTTCAAAAAGTGGTTGATATTACCACTTAGTTAGTTCAAAACCTGTTTCCTACTAAGGCTGATGAATTCCAGAAATTTTTTTGCTTGTTCAGTAGCCTCTTCGCCCTCACCTCACCTTCCATCCCTATTAGCAAGGTTGCTCAGGCTGAATGATCGCCCACCCCGAACCCCTCTGTGCGTGATAACAATGTTCCCCTTATGGAATAACTTGAAACTGTTTCCTTTGATGCAAAAAGATCGATGACGTCATTGGCTTCGAACAATCGACTTTTATGGTGAATAAGCTCGTCAGAATCACATTGTTCCACGAAAATGGCAGGGAAGAAGGCGGGAGGATGGCATCGATGCGATGCCTTTGCTTTTATATGGTGTTTTTGTGATTGAAATGTTTCCTTCACATAAAATCGTTTTCAAAACCTCCCAGAACGTCAGAACGTTCCCATTCCCACAGATTCATCATTCGTGACAACATGGTCAAACAAATACCTTTATAAAAGACATGTGTTCTTCTCGATACATCAATGAAGAAGTTCAGAACTTCACCACTCGACTTGGATAAGGCTTTTTCGACAGCTTTAATTGGCTTTTAGAACTTCCCTAACCACCTACTTCTCCAGTCGATGGCATTATCTCAACGATGGTGAGCCGTAGCCGAAAGAATCTCCATAAATCCTACATTTCATTTGAAAACTAATAGTTTTCCAGCGAAAAGAAAATCTCCGGAAATTTCTGAAATTTCCATTTCGACTACATCGTTTACTATTTTCAGGTGACGAAACTTCAAATTGGGTTAAACCTTTTGCAACGATGCAAGACGGCTTTGATATTGCTGGGCACACCACTCGCCTTTGGTCCGTTGTTGATGTCTCCTGAATCGGTACGATCGTTTACAATGAATTACAAAAAAAATATTAAAGAAGATTCAGTAACAAGTAGTAGTAACATGTGATTTGGTCTATAAGGGCTTTCATTTGAACTTCGAGTTCAAAATCGAGCTTTGCTGGGAACAATTTCTTCGAAAAACTGCTCCAGAGGGAAAGCCACCGAGAATTTTCAAATCCGGCCGTTATATGCTATTGTCTAGCTATTGTCATACCCTTTCAATTAGATCTGAATTCTAGAGGAAGTTGAACACGCGGCGTAGAAATCAATATTCGTAAGGCGGCTTATTTTTTGATAAGAATTTTCCTTGTCTTCGAAGCAAAAACAATTTTGGAGAATGATCACTTTTTATGACTGTTATTATTATTATTTATTTATTTATTTACTGAACAGAAACCATTAATACAGAAACTATTAATATTATTATGATTATTATTATTACTGTTATTATTATTACTATTATTATTATTATTATTATTATTATTATTATTATTATTATTATTGGGTTTATGAGATCTGTCAGATTTAGGAATGGCGTTGTGCGTTTTGTGTGGGTGTGATGGCCGTCTACTGGATGACTGAAGTGTTGCCGTTGGCCGCCACGGCTATGCTTCCAGTGGTTTTGTTCCCATTGACTAATGTTATGGATTGTAAGGAAACAGCACAACAATTCATCAATGTAAGGCTGTTTTCCAGCGTTTTTGGTGATTATTGATTTTTTGTCACTAGTAATGGTACCATTAATAGTGGTTCAATTTTCACTTCCGTATAATCTTATCTAGTAACTTCTAAAGGTCCAAAACACCTTGCAAGTTCATCACTGTTAATGGTAAACATGTGGTTCCTAGAGTAGTCTTGCTGATAAGAGTGTACTGACCGATTAATATACGCCTTCACCTTCCAGTGCCCTCAAAAAAACATTTCAATCAGCCCCGGGCGAATTATACGAAATGGATTATATACAAAATGGGTAACGGAAATTCTCCCCGAATTCCCACGGTCTGCGGCAGTGGTTCCGCGGCGACTCTCCTTATCCTTCCATTGGGAAGCATGACACGTCGTTTGGGGAGAAAATGCCAGACCCATCCGAAATACAGCTAAATTAGGCGCGCGGTCGCGGAGCGGCTACCGGAGCCCTTCTTCATCCCCCAGACAGACCTGGCACCAATTATCGGTTCCGGAGGGATGAAAGCGTGACTGGCTCAGAGAGGACCCACCTGAGATTGGAACCTGGACCATGCATGGTATAGGCCACTCGCCACTACACCACCACCGCCATAAGATTGACAACAATATGAGTAGTAACAGAAACATCGGAACGCTTGGTTATCGTCCCTCAATCTAATTTTCTTTAGGTGGTATCGAATTTAGCCTAAAAGCAATCTACGATCTCTAGGGCTTCCGGCGGGTTCAATTTCACCGCATGATTTTGTGGGCAGGCAAGCAGCCGCTACTCACGACAATCAGGCGCCATGCTTTGCAAATTTACACAAAGGTGCCGTCGTCGACAAATTCATAGGGATGAACTGTTCTGAATAAATATAAGCCGCCGTCGGATATGAGGAATAACTCCTGGAGGGTAAACAACGGATATTGATAATAAATGGCAAAATAACCCAAAAAAGCAAATTTTGAAGTTCTGACTGGTCGAAGAAAGAGTTGAATGCTCCCCCCACCAAAGGCTCAAACTGAAGGGAGTCGGAAAAATGGACTGAAATTAACCCATTTGGGTAAGGCCCTTGCTGACTGGACGGTTTACTGTCAGTGCTCTTCTCCGCTACTAGTTCACAGGCCCTTCGTGACAGATTTAGGAATTAATCAGTTGAAGTCAAGGTCTTTACCATCTCGTTTTCCCGTTTAACTGTCGGAGAGTTGGAGAGTTTTTAGCGGTATTTCTCGGGGTTCTCAAGTCTAAGATTAACCCAAAACACTTCAAATGGCTAGTTCTCGCTCTGCAGAAAGCCTAGCGGTGACCCAGCTCACCAAGCTCCTACCTAGGCCATCGAAGAAGCTAGAGCAGAATTGCACAGTAGTATTACTGATTATATTCCATAATTTTGTAGGATACAAACTTCTTATTCATCGGTGGTTTGATAATGGCAGCAGCAGTGGAGAAATGTGATTTACACGAACGGGTCGCTTTGGCAGTACTGAAAATGGTCGGTGGAGAACCAAAATGGTAAGATTTTTTGAAGTTACTGTTAGGCAGTTGCTCTGGCAAGGGCTGTGAAAAAACCTATAACTCTGAGTCCTTTCCCATTTAGGATTATGCTTGGGTTCATGACCGTCACGGCTTTGTTAAGGTGAATTTGAATTCAGCCGAATTGCCACTGGGCACTTTAAAAAACTGACTCTTTTCGGTATGGTTTACTTGAAATTGTGGATTTTCAGTATGTTTATTTCGAATACAGCCACAACGGCAATGATGGTACCAATTTGTCAATCGGTAATCGGCCAACTTGTCGCTTCATACAATGCTCATCCGGAAAATGGGTACGTTTGGAATCTAGGCAGTCCCTCTACCGTTTTAAGGCTCAGATGTGGGTTCGAGGCCCAACTGAGAACACGATCCTGAATCAGTGTTTTCCTGAGGACGCCCTTATGTTCCATTCCACATTGTCTCCTTCGGGAATCTAACACAAAGTCACTTGGAAGAAGGCTTTGAATCTTTCAGAGTCCGTGATCGGGCAGCATGTAAGCGGTTGTCAACAGGATTGATGCTGAGTATTTGCATAGCTGCCAACATAGGTGGTACTGGAACGATCACTGGAACTCCAAGTAATCTGGTTATGATCGGATCGTTAAACAAGTAAGTGAAACTGTCTCTAGAACTGAACCAAATCCTTTAACTGCACTGAAAAGATTGAAAAGTTGAAGCGATACGGCAATCCGCACCACCCATAGCGCCAAACCTTTCCCATTGGTCAACCCTGTAGGGCTGGATGGTTTTTGAACCCACCTCCTTCATTGTCCGGTAGTTCGGTGGTGCATAGGCACCTGACGATGATTCGGAAAAAATTTAGAGACAGTGAGCAATCTTAGCGACTGGGCGGTGTTCCCACTCCCTCAGGGTGCCCACTAATGGAAGGCATTGCCCAACGAGTATATGAATGCCACGGCCTTTGACTGCCCCAGGGATCAGTTTTCAGTTAGTTTTTCGTGATACCAACGAGGATCTTGCAAAGATTCGGCAAAGATCGGGAAACTCGTTCGTCTGGTCTTCGGCGACTGATAAATTGCCGTCTTTGAAACGTCTCTGGCCTAGGCATTGGCCCGTCTCGACCTTTTACTCTTCGCTCCTCGTAACAGCTGTCTGACAAATCGCGGGTTTTTGTGCTCGGCGACCTCTCAACGTCACACCACGTTACACTCCACGAGCGCGTGGGGTCCACACGCAACCGTCGGCTTTTGGAACGAGTTCAGATTCCGCTATTATTAGCGAAGCGATCAAAAATTATGGGTAGCAAAAATATTAAATAGGTCTGATATAAAAACATACTCACGAAAATATGGAAGGGTTGAAGTGCAGGAAGGCTTACTGACGGCTTGAGGATGCGCCATGCACCAGAACGAATGTAGGGTCGCAGCGATATTGTGTGTTTTATTGATCCGTGCTATGATTCGCGACGTGAGTGAATGTAGACCCCTATTTTTCCCCACATGTCTGTTACCAGTTGCCAGCTACCAAAACTTGGGAAGTCTTGAACTGCCCATATTCGTGCAGTGCAACTTGTGATGTCTAGAGGAGGGAGGGGATGGGAGAGGTCAAGAATGGTTGTCTCATTACGAGAATTTTTTTCGAATGAAATTTGTTGTTGTTACATTGTTTTTACAAATATTTTTTGATATTTTCAAAATTGCGTTTTAATTTAACCCATTTACAGCTTGTATCCGGAGAGCAAATCATCAATGAACTACATCACATGGTTACTGTTTGCATTTCCGTTGATGTGCATATGCCTAGCAGCCGCTTGGCTCACTTTGACCCTGTTCTTCCTGAGAAATGTACCCGGCAAAGATGAACATGTCACCAGGCTCATGCATAAACGATACGATGATCTGCCCAGAACAAGGTCAGTCTGACTTCCATTACTTTGATGGGCGTGGTTTCCCAATAAATGGGCGGGAACAGGCCATGTTCTCAGAGAACTACTTTATGGTCTTTTTTTTAGCAAACTGATTAAAAAGCGAAGCGGTTCACTTCTCGTAGCAGATCATTAGAAATTCGAGTTTCGACAAAGATAATGGGCGGGATTTGCACAAAGTGGGCGGGATAATGTTGGTTTCAACTCCTTCATGTTCGCGCATAGATTAAACGGGAGAAAATGTTCATAACAACTTTTCTTTCTTTCATGTTTATCTTCTGCTTATTTACTTGTTTTAGTTACGCTGAAAAATCTGTTCTATTCTGTTTCTGTGTGCTGCTGGCCCTGTGGATATGTCGGGAACCGGGATTTTTCACAGGTAGCTCATAGAAAATGTTATTATAAGTTTACATTTCAAGAGAGAAGATTAAAAGATGACAAACAAACAACAGGCAACACCAACAATCTATATATACATATAGCCTCCCTTCAGGCTTCGGTAGTTGGTTTCCAAATAACTGTTACACGGATGCTACGTCAGCTATGATTGTCGCTATTCTTCTTTTCGCTCTACCAAGTGAAAAACCAGACCTGTGCACGTATAAAACCAAGGAGGAATTGAAGAAGGTATTCATTGATTTACTAAAATTTCATTGCTGTTTCCAAGGCACTGAACCCTCCATCATTTATATTTTCAAGACCTCTCGTCTTATGGACTGGCCTACGATACAGAAGTCATTTCCATGGAACGTTGTAATGCTGTTAGGAGGCGGTTTCGCGTTAGCTCAAGGTGAATTTCTTGGAATCCAAGTCAAATATTCAGTTCCCACTCTGGTTTTCTTGAAAGCAGCTATTTAGGTGTTCAAAAATCCGGTCTGTCCGACAAAATTGGTAGTTCACTAACGACGCTAAACCATCTTCCACTGTGGTTGCTACAATCAGTTACGATGGCCTTAGTGATGACTGTAACCAATTTCTGCAGCAATACGGTCACTGCAACGATTTTCGTGAACATCGTCGCCAAACTGGTCAGTCTTTTTCAAGAAATAGCATTCTGTCTGTTTTGAGGAACGGAAAGGCTCTTTGTGTGTGAGGAACACCTTTCCCAAGCTGCTTTTTACGACCGGCTTATTTGGGTGACTACTCAAGCTGGGTGAAACTCGTGTATCAGTATGGGAAGAGGGGTCCTCTTACAAATACTCCATACTGCAACGATCACTACCATACCTCAACGATTTTCCTGGTGGAACATCCCCGACACCGGTAATCCTTTACAAAAAAGTTTAAAAAAGTAGGAGACTCAAGGCTCAAAGTAGGAGACTGAGGGATACGGTACCGGGCAAGGGAATTCGCGTTTGTTATCAATTTCTGGTGGACAATGAAACAATAAGTTTTACAGTTGTTGTAGGTTTTCTGTAAGTGAAGTAAGCGAGTGTTTGGGCAGCTAAGTCGACAGTAACCCGGGAATTATTCAGGCAACTGCAATGGAGCGACATCCATTCATTCTAATGCTACCGACCACGATGTCCTGCTCATTTGCTTTGGTACTGCCTGTTGGAACTCCGCCAAATGCTATCGTATTCGGATCGGGAATGGTGAAAGTCACTGATATGGTAAGCCGTTCCCTATTATTGATCGTTTCCATTGTTCCAGATTACTTTGATATCTTCAATTTAATTTTTTTGGTAATTTTTAACCCTTCTATGAAATATTGGATCTTTCCAGGTGACCGTCGGCATTATGATATCGCTGGAATGTCTCATTTTGACCGTACTGTACATGAATAGTGCTGCTTACGTGTTTTTGCCATTAGGCGAATTCCCTGTATGGGCATCATATAACTCGTCCATATCGCTCTAGATGGGTGTGGTCGTCTTAGAGCACTTTGCCGTGTTCGTGTGAATTTCTATATTGTAGGCAGCAATTTCTCAGCTGATGCATTCACAAAGCCTCTTATTCTCATTACTGGTCTCTATACATGTTTTGGACATTCATTCATTGTCTGTTACCCCCATAGGTCATAGGTTTGCTGTATGTTGTTCTCCCAGCTCCCATTGACACCTGGCTAAATTTGGCTGGGCTAAGAAAATCAGGCATACGTTCTTCTCAGACTGTTTGCAGCCACAATAAGAGAAAATTCTTTCGAGAATTTTATCAATTTATCAGGATTGTCCACTATACTGGTGCTAGGGAGGCGTGTTTCCGTGGGAAGCTCCACCCCTCCCCTAGCTCCACCCCCTTGAGCAAAAATGTACGCCTGGTTTGAGAATCAACAATAAAATTAGCTGTAGTCAAGTTGAGCTGTCAGCAGGAAATCTATGCTGATAAGTACTGATGAATTTGTCTGATTCTGTGAATTTCTTCGTTCATCGCCGCGTTTTCGCCCCCAACTTGTCGATAATCATCTCTACAAGGCATAGCTGTTGTGCTGTAAACCCCGATGATTCTGATGCTCCAACGCTTGTTACGTGTGTGCGCATGTATTTTTGGATATGTATAAAATCACTGTTTTTCAAATAATTAACATAATAAAGACATCCTCTGAGATTTTGACAAACGAGTACCGAAAGGCGCCGTTGCTCCGACAATCCATAGATTGAACCATGTTCGACTTTCTCTTAATCTCGGCATAGCTGTACTTGTCTCTTGAGCTGCTTTAAGCCTTTCCGAGATTCACAACTTTATCCAAGCTTATTTTCAGCCTCTTCGCCTTCTTCAGAGCCTGAAAGCCGAAAAACGAATTGAGTTCAAGGTAAGCCACGTGACACTCTTGTATTGATCGAGTCCAGGGGGTCTACTAGTTTAGAGGACTGTTTTAAGTATTGTCTAGGCCTGCGTGAGGACCAATCTCAATTCGTTTTTCGGCTTTCAAGCTCTGAAGAAGGCGAAGAGGCCGAAACGTAAGCTTGGATAAAGTTGTGAATCTCGGAAAGGCTTTAAACAGCTCAAGAGACAAATCCGTAGATTGGATTCCGCTGTTGGAGATCTTCATCTCAAACTGAAATCTCGATGGATTAGGACATAGCTCGCAACAGACCAAGTGCGGTCTAGGTAGGATCAATACATTCCTGAAATTCGGTCACGCTTTTTATTGTCTGAGAAGGACGAGATTGGCAACCCGTAGAGGCAGACAATATCTTAAGTGGAGCATGATTGTTGTAAGTGCAGTGTGCTGATATACACTTATAAAGCCGCGTTTTTCCATTACAAATAATACTTGTACGGTCCGACCCGTTTATCAGCGTAAACTCTTTCAACTTCAAAAGATCCCCACCTGAAAAGGTCTCCTAACTTGTGAGTATTTGATATTTCCGCAGATTTTCACGATTCCTTCGCCGCCGGGCATTCTACTCCAAAACGTTCGCTCTGAAAAGTGTGAGAGCTTTGGTGCAAAATGTTCATCATGGTCCGGTCCACCTTCGAGATTGTCACTGGACTACCATTTTCCGGGAGCTTTTCACAGTGGCAGCGCTAAGGTCCTTTGACGGCTGGTCAATTTTACCGAACGAACATTCACAGTCTAGAATCGAAAAAAAAACTGGTGCTCAGAGAGCGCTTCATTTGAGAACATCATGGTGATAAGGGGATTTGCTTATTTTCGTGACTGACTCCCTTGAGACGCTCCCTACCCATATGACATATGAGGATTCTTTTTTTAGAAGTTTCTTGTCCCTAACTCTGATCCTGATCCTACAAAAACTCAGTGAAGACAAATGAGTTGTAGTTGGAGGTAGTGGGGACTTCCCATTCTTCAAAGAATTGTTGCGAAGTGGAGTTTAATCGACTGCGAGAGTACACAAATAGTTGCAATCAATTCTAATCGAAATAATCCCCTTCGATGCCATCGATATCACTGTAATCCCTGCGTTCTCGAACAGTAACTTTCAGTGTTATCACTGCAGCCTAAGACGCTGAAACACCTCCACCCATAGCAGGACGTCTCAGGGTGTCTTCTGGTAATTATGTCGGTATCACAACTGCTACTACTATTTCTAACATGTTTTACGGTAAGTAATAATAAATCTTGAAGTCCTATAACAATTCGTCGTGAATTTCAATTAGATTTTCTCAAATTCTGCCAATTAGTGAGGTATGAAGGACTCTTCTGTACTTTGTAGTTCTATTCACTCCATTTCATTCCCCCAAGAAAATGACAGAGGGATGTGTTCCCATGAAAGTGCAAGAAGCGAAGCTCAAATCATGATTTTGGATATATGCAAGTATGGGCACTATTACTCTATTACACCCTCCGTGGGGGGGGGGGGGGGGGGGGGGGGGGGGGAGGGGGTGGTATGGGTCAAAAAAATTTTTCGCTGAAAACTTGCACCAGGGGAGTGATCACCGAGGCCGCTAATCACGATTATGATATCCATTTTTGGCGCTGACGCCAAGTTGGCGCCATTTGGCACCAGTCGGCGCCAAGGGTGTTTCCACCAAATTCGATGCAAACTTGTATATAGGGGTTATCGAGGTCCTGATCATATCTATAACAAACGCTATCCCTTTCCCAAGACCTGGCTGCCTGCAAGCGTGGGAAAATGCTTCTGACCTCATTTCGATTTCATTCCGTCTGCTGGAGAGGTCTGAAGCGCAGTCTCTAAGGTGCTCTCAGGTAATTGGGCTCAACTTGTCATCAAAGAGAGCTACCCGTTTCACAAAGAATGTCATATTCGTGATCAGCGGCCTCGATAACCCTTTTGGCGCAAGTTTCGGCGAAAAAATTTTTTGACCCATATCACTCCCCCCACTGTGGGTGTAATAGTGCAATAGTGCTCAAGTATGCTATATGTCTAGTAACCATTTATATGAAGACAATGCTACTGGTGGCTTTTCAGGGTCAGCCAGTAAAAATTTGTTCTTCCTTACTTGTTATCGCAAACCCTGTAAGTGGCACAAAGATAGAAACTAGATAGAACCTCGAATCCATTCGATTCCATCCATTTTAGGCCAAACCTGATGGCACCATCTTTAGATACAACCGATCATCTCCTTTTATGATCAAATATAATATTATCCGCTAGTGAGCGAGATTGTAATGAATTCTTGGTCATAGTCGGCAATGTCCTGGAAAAGAGAATAATCGAAGGGGATCACCCTTCTGGTCCAAATGATGCATTTTGTAAACTTACTTATAAGAAATTATAAAAGAAAAGAATAAATGTATAGGTAGTAAATAGGATAGGTAATAAAAGAAAGTTGTATGGGAAAATTTAGTCTATATTCAGGAAAGTGTTCTGTTTATTCCTTGAAGATAATTTTTCGATCTAAGTTATGATACCATGCAGTCAGTGAGTCCCTGAGAAGAACATATTTTGTTTATAATCCTCTTCCATTCCTATAACAACGTCACCGTATCGAAGACATTCGAGAACTTTTTTTACATACTTAAAGGTTAATCTTAGTGAGATAATCCTTGATGATAACAGAAAATCCTGTAAGATAATGACGCCTTTTTAGACATTGGCAGCCAATCGGACCTTGAGCATTATGCTAAAGCATCTTGAGAATGCTCAAGGTGTTGTTGCGAATGGTACAGCATGTTCACCATTTGCTTTTGCAGACGTACAATGCAGTATGGAAATGACAGTTTGTGTAGATGTCGGGTAAGAATCGATTGTTTTCTTGGGTACTATTTGCAGTAAACAGTAACTATTGGGTTGAAACATAAGTTCGTAGAGTTTTGCTTTCGAGTTATTTTACAACGAATTGTTTTGATTTAGATGTTACTGATGTTATGCATTTTTAGCAAAGTGTATACATTCATTCGAAAGAGCTCTTTCATTTCTACGAAACTATTTTATTTGTTTTTTTTTGGATAATTCAATTGTTCATCTTTTTTCTGGCGCAGAAATGGAATATCCAGAAGGAAAAAATCAGCATTTTCGACATCTGCTTTTTTCATCGAGGTCAAAAAGCAGCCGAAGCCGCTCGGAACATATGCAGTGTGTACGAGGAAGGTGTCTTAGGTGTGTCTAATGAAAGGAGTGGACGGCCTCAAGAGAGACGCTGAAGCTGAGAGCCAAGTAAGATCTTCACCCAAAAAGGTCATGGTCTGCGTTCGGTGGGACTGGGAAGGCATGGTGCACTGAGACGTGAGACGAAAACGTCACTGCTAACAATAAGGTTTACATTGCCCAGCTGAACCGTGTAAATGAGGCTATTTGGTTGAAAAGACCCGATAGATAAGGTCAGGTCATCCTGCTCCAAGACAACGGTAGGCCCAATGTTGAGAAGTCGTCAAAACAGCACTCCAAGAGCTTGAATGGCTGCTTTCATAGTCCGCCGGCCGGCCGGCCGGCGAGTCGGCGAGCCGGCGATGGCAGTGCTAGGGGGGAGGAGGGAGGCAGACAGTGTAAGACAAACAGTCCACGCCTCTTCGAAGGTTGTTTGTTTTCAACCCCTCGAAGGGGCGTGGACTGTTTGCCCCCCCCCCCTCCCCCCTAGCACTCCCTCCGCCGGCACGCACGCCGGCACGCCGGCACGCCGGCGGCCGGCGGACTATGAAAGCACCCAATGGGAGGTTCTTAAGCATCCACCGCACTCTCCGGATCTTGCACCTACAGACTATCACCTTTTTCGCTCTCTGTCAAATCAGATGAGGGGTGTTACCTTCGATGGCGAAGAGGGTCTTGAAAACTTGCTCAACAACTTCTTCGACACCAGACCGGCCGATTTTTGGCTAAACGGTACCAATAAATGGATCGAGAGAGGGGAAGAGAGCGTAAACAGTCATTGGTTAATTATTTATTATAAATATTGTTTTTCTGCTCAAATAAATCTTTGTGGAAAAAACTTTACAAACTTATGTTACAACCCAATATAACACAGCCAGGAGAGTAACTACAGAACAGTATCAGTCATCCAGTAGTTCTGATTTCATTATCCTCAACGAGCGCTCTCTTGAGTTTACTTCCCTAAGCTTTCAGGGAAGTTGTAGCCAACATACACGTCCGTTACTCTTTTCTTTGTCTTACATTATCGGAAACAACGAGAGTAGGGTAGGTGGGAGTAGGAGGGATGGGTAGGGGTTGAGAAGGGCGAAGAGGGGGAGGAGGGGAAGGGATGGGGGACAGAAGACCAGCACCTCATTGGTGGTACTAGGTAATAAACTAACTACCCCTCTATACATTGCCCTCCTTCCTAAGTGGCCCTCATACACCACTATGGGGCGATTATCCCACTGTGTCTTGAACCCAACTAATCATATGAACTTCAGTCATTTACTTATCCATCACTGTATGCAAGGTGGGACAACATAGATGTAAGCTATTATATGAAATAACGAAAATACGGTAGCTGTTCTGTTTACTTTATTTGCAGCAAGTGATCGAATAGATAAGGGCATAGCGATGAAATTGCCACAGCTTTTTCACCAAGAGTGATTCATTGGAACAGTATATTCTCTCAGAAACGGCCTGTCCTTCATGAAAATGGGCATGACCAGTTTGTCATCTCTTTCAATCGACAATGGAAGATGTCTAAGCGGGTCATACAGCACTTGGCTACTCTAAGAGGTTCATTCTACATAGCAAATTCTCTACAGTCTCATTCAATTTTTCCTTTGAGCATCTAGGGGTAATGTCGACGACGCACGAAGCTGAGTCCTTTCCACCAGCGCCTAAACGAGCTCTTTCAGGGAAAGATGAAAGTGGAATAAGATGTTGACCGAGGAAAAGTAACCATTTGTACAATGCCCGGGCAATAGATCCTCTCAGCTACTGAATTTGGGCTCAAAACATTGTTCAAAACTGGAACCTAGTCTGTAATGTTGAGAAATCAGAACAATGAAATTTCATTCGAAACAAGCTCGACGTGGCATGCACGGCGTATCCCATATATGGCAATGATAAAGTCCATTCAATCTTTTCAGTGCTCCCACTGATAATGTTGCATTGATTGAATTACTTGATGGCAATTCTACTAATCATAATACTTGTTACTCGCTTGGACAAGTAACTGCTGGCTCCAACAAGATGGATTTCTCAGTTGGTACTTATGGAGAATGGGCGAACCCGTTGGTGATCCCGCTAGACAACATTTACTATGAGGTAGGTACTACTGGTTTACGGGCTTTGAGTGGATACAAGTAAGCTCAGATTCATTGCTGGTCGCTGTACGCAACGGAAGCAGTGCAATCCCTTTTCAAATATTCTGTGCAGGACCACCAACATTTTTTCAGGGATTCCGGCTTCACGTCACTCTGACTGAAATAAGTGGTGAACCAATCGATGAATGGACAGCAAGTTTTGCTAATGCCTCACAACTTCAAGATAGTTTCACCTATACGAGTCATCGTGAAGGACTTTTGGGAACATCGTGAGCTTTGATTGATATTGATTTATTGGTATTCTTCTGTGGCTTTACATTCCTGAACTTGAATTCCAAGAAATTTTCATATTGTATAAGTTCGGGGGGTACTTCTGAGAGGCAATAAGGGCTATTCTGAGAAGTTTCAATGATCTCCTTTTCAAGCTGCCCTACGAACTTTAATCAAACATTTGGAAAGGACCCGACTTTCATAGCCACTTTTTGAATTCCCAAATACCGTAATTTTAAATTTCTTTATGTACTTACGGAAGACATGCTTCTGTTAGGCTAACAGTTGCTTGGACGACAAATGAAGTTCTTCCACCGACACCTCCTCCTACAACTGTATCAACGACAACAGTTCCAACGACGACAACACCCCAGGGTTTGGACAAAATTCGCTTTCTTGGTTGAATCTGTCCAGGGAATAATTTGCCATTCAGGAGATGTGCCATACCCTAAGACGTGTGATGAATTCAAGGACCGAACTGACCAAGTCAAAACTATTTATATCAATAACAAAACTGTTGAAGTTTACTGTCAGTACGGTACTACCGGAGCTTACACAGTTATCCAAAGGTGGGAAAATGATTGTGAGAACCGCCTTTCTTCTGCTTTTAATCGTGTTGTCCAATGAATTGGCTGTAAGATGACTTGCTTTTGAGCAGCTTTGTAATAATTTTGTATAAATTTAGTAAAAACTATTACTCTGTATACGGTAGGTCATTTACTAACTTTACTTCCTTTTCTAGCCGAGGGTCCAACGATGATACAAGCTTCGACCATACAGTCGATGAGTATAAGCAGCCATTTGGAATAGTGAGATACTATCCAGCCTTTAATTCTTCGTCTATTTTTTTCTATTTATTTACATTCCTGTTACTCAGTTAGAAATTTGGTTTAGCCTGGAAAAGGAAATAATTTCTGGCTTGGACTCGACAATATGGTTGCTTTAACTTCTCAAGGCAATTATGATCTTCTGATTGAAGTCTGCTGTGGAGGAACTAATTCAATTCAGTTTTACAGGAATTTCACGGTGAATACATGAACATCATTCCATCTTATTGTAAAATGAAACGTCATTCGTATAGATCTCTATTTCTGAAGAGTAGCGTTTTCGAAAGCGAATTCGGAAGGCAACATTTAGTGGGCTGAAAATTTCTGGTAAAGCTTGCTGTGTCCTTAGTAAGGCAGTAAGGCATTATAGGTTGAGTTGTTTTTTTATGAAGAGGATCAGCTGGAAAATATAGAGAGGACTGCTGCTACACCTCGCAGAATTTCAATGCCTTGACAAGCCATAACTATTGCAGAAACTGTCCGCAAAGTTGGTGTTACGGAATACGCCGTGCATGTAAGCACCTATAGAGTTCTGATCGATAACAGACTCGACTAAGTATAAGTAAACCTCTTTCAGCTTTGCCACCTACACTTACCTGACTCACTCAGCTCTTTCAGCTTTTCATCACACTACGCTACTCATTTCGCAGCTTCTTCTGAAAAAAAAAACGATTCTCGAAGTTTCCATAGATGAATAGAACAATGAACGGGATTGTTAACAAGTTGTTCTGGTCCCCATGTAAGACAGTAGAACTGCGGAACATATCGCGGCCGCCCTACAATGCTTCGGTTGAGATACTGGCCAGGTTTCCCTTCAGCCCGTCAGAAATCCCATCCCAGGAATGTGTCGTCACAGCTGTACATAAGGAGCTTACCCGCTGGAAATCATTATGCCTTAATTACTCAAAATGGTTAAAAACCCCAGCCAAAGTTCTTATGTGAGATTCATTGCGTGAAGCGTCCTGAAAGCAAAACGATGTTGAGCCTTCTGGTCTTCTTGTTCATCTTTTATATTCATCAGAAGATCCTCTGACAAGTTTTTTAGGTAAGCAAAGACTATGTTCTCTCGGCTGTAGCAGATGTACCGTCAGTTGGCCTTGACTTCCAATCATCAAACACAGCGAAGAAAGACATCGGTGTACCATTCACAACATATGACGATATGACTGACAATTTCAAGTAGTCCTTTGGATCAGATTCTCATTTCACCCCCAGCAGTCCATTTTGCCTTTCTTCCAGAGATGTCTGCGATATCGTTCGATACTACGGAGAAGACACTCAACCGTTATTCGACGCACAAACTGGGTGATTTTTAGTGGATCACTTCCGATTTCTGTTTACTTCGTTAGGATCACGAACATTATCTCTTGGTAGAATGCTACGGGACGAGACAACTAACTAAGTCAGAAAACGCGAGACAACTAGCTAGTGCACTATGAACTAATCAAGCGTTGCATAGTTGAAGAAGGGATAAGGCGAGGCCCACCCAACGCTGGGCTGAATTTTTTTTTTGAATTCTGTCGATTTGATTCATTTTTGTAGAGATTTTAACGGTGAGGTCGTACCCTGCTATTGCTCAAAAACTCTGGTACGCTCGCACACATATGATCATGGAATAAAATCCTCAACGATACCACCTAGGTTGACGGAGCCCTCTATCCAGGATAGGTGAAGTGACTCGTTAGGCAATAAAAAGTTACCAATTTGACTACCTTTCGATTCATTGTATATGCCATGCACTTCAACATAACCGTGTTTTTCAACTGAAACCGAAAGCCAGGGCACATCCAAGGAGCTGGATTGCTTTGTCCCGATGAGTTTTATCCTTTTTCATTGAAGTTCGAGCTCAGTCATTGCTTCAACCGAATCACTTGTTATGTAATGTCACTATATAAAATTTAGAGGTTGGTGGTTTGGAAGCTGTGGTAACAATCTGAATGGCAAATTTGTGAAGAACACCGGGTCGCCTAACTGCCATTTGGATGAGTCAGTTTTTTTTTCTATAATTATTCATTCGTTCTCTTCTGAGAAGCTAGATCTATTGGATAGAAATTTATTCACTCAATATAATTATGTACTGACTGAAAAAGGGGATTCTCTCCGTGAACTATTGTCTCTCTCCTCCTGCTCCTCTTCTTTGAACGAAACTATGTGCATGGCGCATTCGAAACTTGACTGAGATGTTGGGAGGCTCTTCCTAGTACTCTCCACTTTTTCACATCGAGCTTTGTTCAGGAGTTTCTCTAGCGAAGACAGCACCAGTGGAATCGAGATGCGAACAACACCAGGAATGTACAAAGTGAATACCACTTCCGGTTACGATTTGCGTTCCTTCGACGGTATCAGTTATGATCGCGTTCGAATGGCCATATTCAGGAGTGGAAAGACTCCGGTGGCGACCAATCCATTCTGTGTAAGCTACTGATGTTCCTGTAATAATTCACGAATGTACTTCACTAGAATCAATCACACGTTCATAACAGATCATCTTTTATGAAAAAAATTGAGAAAAATAAGCAGGGGTACGTGGGAAACATGGTTGAAAAATTTCCTGGTCTACGGTTGGAAGTACCGAGGCGGGTTGTCTGACTAACCCTCATTCGACTTATGTATGAACAACACTCATGTAACCAGTTGGAAGTCGCCAAATGGGTTTAGTAAACGTCCCCCTTTGGAACTTTCAGTCATAATCCGGGAAAGCCCTCCGTTTTTCTGAGTTACAGGGCCGCCTCTAGGTTACAATACTTCTTCCCGAATTCCCATGGTAAGCGGCAGTCGTTTCGAGACGGCTACCATATCTTTTCACGGGGGATTCAAACCTTCCACTTTGAGATCAGATGCGGCGAGCGCGACGCGATTTTCGGGGAAAAGTTACCACACCTACTGATCTTCTAATATAGTAATTGAACAAGAGAATGATGTTAACGAAGCTGAGTTATGGGTAAGGGAGACGTCGTAATCGAACAAGCCAGCTTGTGTAGTAATTTTCTCGGGGGGGGGGGGGGGGTGGAATCAACCTTTACGGAAAGCAGAAAACAGTTTTAAAAACCGTGTCTTTTCTCGGGCATGTAAGTTTTGAAGCTTGACATCTACATAACTCAGTCTGCGACTCAATCAATAAATCAATAATCCATCAAATACAAACTCTACTGACAATGTGTTTTAACTTATCCATTGTGACTTATCACTTTTCCCATAGCATTCATTTTTCAGACTTGATCGCTCAACTGCTATACGCCAACGTTATCAGAATAAATACATTTGCATTTCGTGGTATTTCTTACATTTTTATTGCATTAACACAAAAATCGACAAAGACAATCGATATTTGAGCATTATTACGATAACAACATCATAGTGATAGCCTGAATTGATTGAAATAACGGATTCGTATACACGTTATTCTTTGCAGTAGAATTTCCTGGAGACTGTAAAATTGATTAGCGAAAAATCGATAATCGATTGAAACAAGTATCGAAAATAACAGCAAAGGCAATAAATAAAAACAAGGAATTAGAAATGGGTGAAGTTCTACAGAATTATCATCCACTAACACGAAGGGCGGATGGATTGGTAGAAACAATACCGTCCTGAAGAGAAGATTCAGATACTCTTAGATTTCTTCGTTTTGGTGCTATCTAAGGTGGCCTAATGTCGTGAGAGGGAGTTCAGAATGCACATCCTCAACTTAGAAACCTCGATGAAAGGATGCGAATGTTTTACGGTGGAGAATTACTTTTAAAAAAAGGCATGCAGTTGGAGGCAGTCCCGCGACGATTACAGTTTCCGTGCAGGTCTCCTACCGGCGGTGGACGAGTTTTCGTGCGCCTGCGAAACCAATAGAAGTCCGAAATATCGCGCTTTGGCATACTTGCGTTTGGATCCCAGGAGTTATGATAAAGCTTGGAAATTTAAATTTTCGCCTGGGAACCAGAAATTCCTGCAGCAATCTCCATCTATCAAGGTATTGTTCATGGAGCAGGCTTGGAGCAGACGAAGTTAGGGGCGGGTCTGGCATGCACCCGAGAGATACTGTAAGGGGACGAGTCGTAACGTAGTGAAGATATCACAGAAGTAAGTTAAGAAAACAATTTCTCCTTGGAACTTGTAACAATCAGGCAAGGAAGTACGGGCAATGATCGTGCCAGGACCATCTCCTTGAAAAAGGAAACTGCCCCGTTGAAAATACCACTTATGATACAACGTTATATTTACGACACGAATCGACGAAATGTGAAATCTGTTCGCAAGTGAATCCTGGAGCAAACATCTGTAAGAAACGGCAGTTCTTCCGAGCATAGATAGTTATGTCGCGAATACCAAAAGTTGAAGCCAATCGGTACATCTTCGAGCACGATTGAGGTGTCGAATCCTGAATGCATTGATGTCATTCTGATGAAAATTGACTGTCCGACCCCGCCCATCGCCCAGACTCCGCCCCAGTGAGTACACAAGTGCCACTAATGACTTTCTAACATTTTAAAATTGAATAGGATCAAGAATGTGAACCTCTGCAAACCTATCAAACTGCATCAGCATTTTTTCCATGGATCCGAGGTTTGTACTCAGAAAAATGGTCACAACACCATTCATCTACTAAAAATCGGAATAATTCAGGTGAAAAATAGGATCTTACCTCTAAGGGAATGTCATTTTGGAGTGAAGGTTGTGTTGATGGTATCGGCTGAGTTGCAGTCGGTGGCGGTGGCAGTGGTACTGGCAGTGGTGGCGTCAGTGGCGATGGCGTCAGTGGCGATGGCATCTGTGGCGGTGGTGCCATGGGAAGGGAACGCAGTCTATGCATATTACGTGACTGAAAAAGACAATTCCCTCGAAGAGTCATTGAAAAGCCATTTTGGGCATATCCCCAGCATTCGGCCTGAATGGCCCTAGTGTCTGGAACACTGTTTTGGGCTGTTGAGACTAGGCTTTGAGCAATTCCTCGACTATCACCTCATCACGGTTGTGCACAGAAGTCAGATATGGGGCACACCTCGAAAAAGGTTTAATCAAGGCCAAAGATCTTATCCTCATTTAGTTCACCTGGCTCTGACCAGCAGTTTGAGATACCTCAAGGTATCCATCAAATACGCTCCGGAATGAAACTTTTTCGTTTCTCAGATTCCATGAATTACAGTCACGAATCTTATCGTCAGGAGAACTCAAAAAAGTTGGCAGTTGCTCATTATTGAAGCCGACAATTAAAAAGGAACTCCCAATCACCTTCACGAGGTTTTCGAATCACGTGCCAAGCACTTGGACTCGAAAGGGCTTCCAACCCAACTTTGGTTTCACCAGGGCATCTTACCCAGGAAGCAGACAATTAGAAAGAAAAGATGAACTCACACTTTGCTTCACCGGTAGCATATTCAGGCGTCCGTCAGTGCTTAGACCTGATGAAGATGGGTCTACCTGAACACTAACATCTATTTATGGATATGCGAAGGGAGACGTCACGTAGGATACACTCAAGAATTAAAAAAAAAGCTCAGAAGTACAAATAATCATGAACGCAATGGCAATGCAAAGTGGAACGCATGGCTTATCAATGGGAAATTAAAAACGACTTGAATTCGGACTCACCATTGGTCTACCGAATGCGCGTCTTGTACCATACCTTCGTACAGGGACGTCAAGAAATGCTAAAGTAAGTGAAGATGGAATTATACTTTTTTTGCGGAATCAGGTAGGATACCGTTTAGAATCACGGCGCAGTTTGAATCAATGTAAATCCATCAATAATAAATCAATCAATAAATATCAAAAGAGCTAAAGACTCACGACGTGCTCGAGGACCCATTTTCGTAGCGTAGAAAGGGACGTATTCACCGAAATCTTGGTATTCGTCGTCATCCTTAATAAGATGGCTTATCCAGAGAAATATCTGGCAAGCAACTTCATTGTACAGAAACAACAACTGTGAGAAGGGCCGAAATGTGAAGGGATTTGTCTGGATCGGCTCAGGTGGGAAGGCGTCCGAAGTCGTGCAAACTGCCCCTGGGATAGTGCACGCCAAGAAGGTGACCGGATCACCCGATTAGAAAAGCGTTGGAGTTCGAAGATAAAGGGAAGTGACCGAAAAGCCCTACAAAAAGCTGACCGGGCGCAATAAAAGAAGCCGCAGGTAGAAAGAAATGGAGCAGGAGACCGTGCGAGGACGCAGGATTGAAGCAAGGAATAAGACGAAAAAAAGGTTCACAGAATTTTCTCTCTGCAAGTGATCAGTGAAGTCGCTGAATCATTTTATCGCTACATCAGCTCATCTATATACGTCCCTACTTCTTCAGAGGTACGTGCATGGCTCAATCGGGTCACGGGAGACAAGTCAAGATACTTAAATTTGTGTAAGCAGTCCACTAATGCTCACAAAAATTTAAGCGATCCGCGACTCATCATTCGGTTCGGCTTATAGCTCTACGTTTTGGTCCTGCATCAAATACCAGAGCAAAGTTGAAGAGTATAGAGGAATTTTCAAGTCCTAATTCAAAGTGTAGCGAGGTTTGAACTATCGTACTTCCCACACCGCGATCTACGTTCCTACAGTACCTCCCATACCGCGATCTGCAGATGAAATATCTCCTGGACGTATTGAAATTAAAACTCAATTTTCTAGTGTTTGTAAAGCAGTGACACAACACGTTTATGATTGCCCACAGTGGTAGGTAGTTCGATGAACAAGGAATGCTGGGCCAATCAGGCACGGGGACCCTGACAATTACTCCAACCCTCTATTCACCGGATTTGATGCTGAGGGAAGAAAGAACTCCTCAATCTTATTTGAAATCAACCTCAATTAAGTTGAAGAAATTTGTCTGATCCAGTCAAAGCTATGCTTTGAGAAGGAATCGATCTATAAAGGAACCATAGCTGCTGGTGCTGCTTACCACTGTACCATAATTTTTTTTCAAGCAATGTTAGGATAAAGGGTCCCAAAACTAGCTATTTTGCGTTACTCTTTTGACGGACCCACTAACAGCTTCAAGGCGAAGGGATCCTACTGGGAATTGTTATTGACTGACAGTACCTAGGTTTCCATCTGATAGCTTAGATATCATGCCGAAATAACCGAATAAAACAGAGCTCTGAACGAAACTCAATTGAGCAATGAAAAATCATAAAATCAAACGAACGTCATCATAGTCTTCTCGACGTTTCCTGTAGGAAATCCCTCCATGTCGCCTGAAAATGAATGAATTCATCATTTTGCCTCCACGTTCACTTTACTCTGTGTAGTTGAACGCGTGGCGCTATGGTCACAGGTCCGAGGTCCTCTAATGGGTGGAAATAGGCACCAGTTCATACCGTCAGTAGGATAAATGTAAATAACAACCAAAGACTATGGCCAATGTTGCGAAAAAATGAAACAGTTGGTTCAACCTTGTCAAAATTTTCAGCTCTCCTTAAAGCCGTTTCGGTCAGTGGAGCTACCTGCAGGTTAAGTAGCAATGGTTGTAGAAACACCCAATAGCAGAGTTCAGGAATTTTTTACGGAAGCGGTATAAACGTCGACAAATCTGAAAATTTTGGTAAGATGCTTACCCAAATGGTTTAGTTGGGGTTCGTCGAATATCTCTGTCAAAGCCATGATCATCGTCGTTCGATGATGCCGCAAGCTCCATGAAACTACTGAAATGTCAACGATCACCAATGAAATCTGGGAGGACAGCAGAATAGTCTTTCACATCAGTTAGCCACAGCAAGTCAGTATGGGTCACACACTCAGTCACCCAGTCAAAACGCCATCGCGACTCTGAAAGAAGTCCAGTGCGAGGGGGATCCCAGAAATGGGACTGATCAAAGCCAGATCCGTCAATATTCAATTTTACAATTTAGGATATCAATTTCAGAACGAAAACCCTCATAGCTATGAAAAGACTGTATATATGCTGCCGTTGTGGGGGTGAAGATTTGACAACAAGCAAGATGATGCTTCTGTTTTTACGATTTCCAACTTACATTGGTATTTTGGCCGAGGATCTTGTTCTTTCCAATGGAGGTGGTAATGCTGACGGTGGTGAAACTGTGGATGGCAGGTTTTCTGAATTTATCACTTAAAATAAGGTTTTTGAGAGCGCACAAAGTATAAACAACAAACACCAGAGTTTTTTCAGCGAAAATTTTCAACACTTACAACTCTTGTAGCCTAAGTCTAACAATAAGCCTCAGTGTTCTTACGTAAAATAACACAAGAAAGTTGGGTTCTGTTTGAAATTCGCACGGACTATCTTGAATTTTTTTTCCGAGCTAAAAATTCAGTCAAAAAAGTTCAGTACTCATTGGTACTCACGAGAGAGCTTTAATTCACCCCATAGGTTGTAAGAATAAGTGAATTATACAAAAGCTTTACCTCTACCTCCGGTTTTTGTTGGTTTCTCCCCATAGCTGAGATGCATGTGTGGGAAGAACTTCTTCATGATGAAGTCATCCAGAGCATCGTTACCCTTCCGGGTTGAACTACCCGAGCCTGGTGATACGCTAGTCGTCACTGTCGAGCTTGATATTGATGTCTGCTTTGGAGAGGATGTGGTGGGGTAGACTCGTTGCTTAAATATCTTACTTATTGCCGAATAAATCTATTTCGAAGAATACTGTAAGAATAGAATATTAAGAGCAGGTGGTGGAGAAGCGCAGTGGGTAGTGTAAAACCACCGGAGGGGCGCCCTCCAAGCTCCTAGCACACAACTACTGATCTCCATAAGAGTATTGAACTGAGTAGGAGGCTGTACTGGAACCGAATGAGTGAAAGGTTGGCTGGCCCGGGTGATTTGATCCTATATCAAAAATTTTTCGTTTCGTAAATTTTCTTTTAAATGCAGGTAAGGTACGCATGCCCACACAGGGGCAAGACTCGAAGTCGATCGTTCTGTGTAACATCGACGGGATACGCCGCGCTCTAAGCATCTAAGCAATATTCGGCTTACTGGGTAGACAAACGCACTCTGTATACTAACCCTTTCGAATGCTGTTTCTGTTAACTGTAAGGCTTATCAATAAATTTGTTAGGATTCATTGGATTTGGTGGGTTCCAGTCTTATGAGCTCTGTAAAGAGTAGCTATACACTGCATATAAGAAGAAGATTTAGTGAGGCACGTGTTTGGTACCTCAAAATAGAAAAATCGTGGGAAAAATAACTCACGAGCATTCCCGAATCGTCCTCATTGGAGACAGGTCTGCTTTTCTTCTTCTTCATTTTCAATTTTTTCTTTATCATAACTCTAACTCCTTTCCAGGGCTTCACGACCGGTGTCTTGGTTCGTTTCAATTGCTCTTCTTTAATTTGGTCAACGCCTACTTTATATTCGTTCTTTGGCTTCTTTGTCGAATCAAGTGACTGAAAGAGAAATAGGAATAGAATTTAATTTTGTGATAAATGAAATTCAGAGCTTACTCCTTAAAATGACTCAGTACTGGATATCTAGAGAAATATGAATATCGACACCTTACCTTGCTGGTACCCAGGGATTGAGGTGAGTCGGTGTGAGGTCTTTCCGACGTTGGATTCGTGATGGGCGCTACGGTAGTGAAATGCTCTTTCCCTTCTTCGATGACATTACCATCTTCGTCCAAATATTCCTCAATGCATCGATACCTTAAAGCTAATTGGTTGGCAAAGGAACTTCAGGTAGAATTTGGAAATAACTGAAACTGAATTTCCAGAAAAAGGTAAGGATTTAACGGACGAAAGCTCTTTGTCACACTCCCCGCGCTCTGCGGGCTTTTCGTGAAAAGCATTTTTTTTTACTGTCCGGTAATAGTGGAGAGGAGCAGGAACCGCATTCGTGACGAAGAATAACGCACCTTCTAAGAACTCTTTTGAAAATCATCGTTTAAGTGGGTTGTTATGCCGGGGTCCTCAACTGGGGACTTATTGAGCAGCATTATCAGCCCTATGTGACCGTTTACTCTCTTCCGGGGTGGGTAGTAAAAGTACCAGGTCGCCAGATGAGCAAGTAAGGAATCCTATAGTGAACTCCAAATTATCTTTGTTCACTCATGTCTTGCTGCTCTTTCCGATGGAGTTTTTCATGAGCTTTCAAAAAATTTGCATTCACCTCAACGGATATGAGCAGAATTTTCTATCGTGGACGAGACTTGAACTCGAAACTGGCTCTGACGCAAACAAATTGCAAAATCACGGTTTTCGCTCACAAGAACAACTTTAAAGGTAATGCAGAGGGAATGCCAACTGTGCCACAGCATGCGAAAAGCTCCGATCTATCTTTGCACACTTTTCGGCTTGATAACTCATCGAATGATGGTAGAAGGTAGAAGTTTTAGTTATTTGCAATTTATAATTTTCAACATTCTCAGTGCTAGCTATTTTCTTGAATGACGTCAAGCGAATATGCTTGGCATTCTTTACGACTTATCCACGTGGAGAGCTTTTTATTCTCTATGTCGTAGATGCATTGAGAGATGCCGCTTCATTAACGTTTCTGTGCTGAAGACGTATTTCATACGCTCAGCAGAAGGCGCTCAAGTAGTTGGGAACAGCTAACGTTGGTCTAAATAGGAGCTATTTCTCAGTGGTCCGCCAAATATCTCACGGAACTGTCTGGTTGCAGCTTGAAAACAGCTGATTCCATAGGCTGAAGTTGCCCATCTACTTCTCCCATCCCACCTCTGCCCTCGGAATACTGACAGAATCAAAAATCGCCTCGAGTGTCCTAAAATCTACCTTAGGAGATTCTGACACTTTCCTTCTCCTCCTAGCAATCATGTTTTGAAGAGATGGCAAAACAGACAGACACACAGACGGACAGATAGGCAAACAGACAGATAGACAGACAGACAGACAGACAGACAGACAGACAGACAGACAGACAGACAGACAGACAGACAGAAAGACAGAAAGACAGAAAGGCAGACAGACAGACAGACAGACAGACAGACAGACAGACAGACAGACAGACAGACAGACAGACAGACAGACAGACAGACAGACAGACAGACAGACAGACAGACAGACAGACAGACAGACAAAGTCAGTCAGTCAGACAGCGAAGCAGACACACAGAGCGCTTTCTATTCAGTAAGAACTACGTACCGTTTCGTTCGGAGTTTTCCAGCCAATCGTCCCCGATCTCCACTTCCATGGAGACTGTTTAATTTTCGTTCATATTGCTCCAGAACGTGGTTAGGGATGGACATTGCTGACAACGTAGACAAGCCGAGCAGGAGCAGGTGCAGAAATAACAGTCTCATCTGAACTTGTTTAGTGAACGTAAGTTAGTTGAATGAAAATACCGTTAATATATCGGCGGCCGATCAGCAAAATGAATATGGTTTTAGATTACCGACGGAAAAAGGCAGAAAAAAAGAAAAGGTATACATACAAAGTCACGAAGGGAGCATATCGGCAAGAAAGAAAAGTCAATAGTACCAGACCAACTACATTTGTTAGAATGAATCTTACTAAATAGTCAATCAATAACTAGTTTTGTGACGCACCGATTTCTGGAGGCGTTCATCTCGGAAAAGAAAATTAATCAAATGAAAGTAATACATATGGGAAAAATTTGAAGATAAAAAATGGAAAAGGCCAAAGGACAAGAATTGCATCAACTCAGAGCTTGTTAGATCTTACACTAGCCCTAACTCACCCATACCCTTCCCCTTTCTCCTCTTATTGGAAAGGGAAACCTTCGGAAAAGTAATGGGACAGATTGGTGACTAGTAGAAAAATTCTTTCATTTGTAATTGTAGAGAATGCCCTTGGCTCACGGATAGGCTTCATTATGACTAAGAGTATTCCTTAAAAACCAAATGACTCGCTACGAGGCTTTCTCAGAGAATGCTGGAAAAAGCTTTTCCATGCTGTTGCAAAAGAAGAGCTCCATTAGTGATTCTTCTATGGCTAAACTTTGTTCGAGAATAAGAGGGTCGATGTCTGTGACATGGAAATTTCGAGAGACGAAGTTCTTAGTTTTCCACGTCTTGCTAGCAAGAATCCTGCTTTTTAGAAGAGGGCTAATCGTCCCAACACAAGCCCTTTTCTGCGATTTCATCAAGCCAAACCCTCCCCTAACACTGATGGGCACAATTAGTGGAATTTTAGTTGCTATTGCATTATTTCCTAAAGAGATTTCGCCGTAACAGCGACAGATGGTATTTTGAGAAGTGAGTTTCCACCCCCTGACGATTTTCTCTTGTCCCCCCCCCCGGATTGTTATCCGTTCCGCTGTCGAGACCGTGGTATGAAAGGGCTCCCCTGTGGAATGTTAGGTGATCTTTGAGCTGGGTCGTCCTTCCCGTTAAAGAACTATTGTATAGAAAGCTGACGGCAGGATTAAGACGTTAAATGGCGCGCAAGGTTCAGTAATTGCCCATTTGGGAAAGGATTCCCGAAAGGTCATCCAACGGATGTTTCTATGTCAACAACTAATATGGCATTAGGTGGACCCAGTGGACTTTGAACTTTCATTTTTCCTTAACTTCACAGTAGGTCCATTTTTCAAATGGGAAATAGAAACTCGACTACCCACTGAAAAAGCAAAAAAAAAACGTTCAAAAAATGTTTAAAAAAATTCTCAAAAATATTAGACTCAGATTAGGACCTTCACAAAGAGCAGCTGATGTGCTATAGTAATCACATATAGTAGCAACGGATAAGCCCACACCAGTATAATCAATCAGTACTGAAGAACTCCCCCAATTAGCTTCATTAGCTCCCCGCGGAATGGTATCCACACTGCTAACAAGTCGATCTAGTCCAGCTTTTTGCATTTATAGGGGAACAAATCAACTGCATCAATGATACGAGTAAAAGTCGAATGTATGTCATATACCTGAAGGGTTGCATCACTTCATTTCACGAAATCGCCAGTATAGTCACTGAAACTCTACTACATATACGGATGGAGGCCAGCAATTAGTACTCCTCAAAAGAGCTGGTAAACAATGATGGTGTTTGGAGAAAAAGCTCAATTTTGTCAAAAACACAACGAGTCATGACAAAAACAGTGACTTAGAATAGATTAGGCGGAAGCTTGTTTGCCCAGCTTTTCATTTTGGGAAGCTTCGTCAAAAATACCTTTTATCTATTTGTAATAAGTTGTGAGTGAGGTGTGAATGAAAAACGATTCATAAAAGATGAATGGCTGTGACTGAGAGAATAATTGAGAAAGTCTCGAAAAAAAAACTGTTAGCTCTGAAACAATTCCCCTATGGTATGCCATTAACTGCCCATTTAATCAGAAAGGTTAAGGCATGCACATTAATTAGGCTTGGGATTTCTTCGAGAAAAATTCTCCCGTATTCGTTTACTTCTTGCTGAATATTCCGAAAGTATTTACAGAATCAAAGATCAACTGTAAAGAAGTGAAGGCGTTTCATACGAATCCCTGTTGGAAATCATGAGACAACCTTCTCATAAGAATCTGCTTCAAAATTCATAGATATGCCAGATAGTTCTATATCTTTCCTAGAAAAGGGATCTTTCAGTCAGCCTGAGTAAGTCTTTGATCCGGGAAGGAAGGCAGTATACCCAACAACGTAGTGATGAACCGTCCCCAACAAATCAAAGGGCTCCCTCTAGCCTATTTGGTCCCCGTCTTCTGAATTTGGACGTACATACCTATGGTCCTGTACTGGCAGTAACAGACATTGAGCTTTTCGATACTTCGTGAAGGCGGTTGGTGTCGGCCCAAGTGGCCACTATCGAGTAGTCATGCTTCAAAAGCAAAACAAAGAAAAACTATCGCAATGACTAGGCAATAGATCCTTTTTGAAAAAGTTCTAATATTTTCACATGAGTTTTTTGTTTATTTTGCTTTATATTTTTCCATAAACTGCAAAGCACAGCTTCGAGAAGAGCTCTAAAGACCCATAGCCTCTATGTGATCATTATGCATGCAATAATTAATGAGGATATGAATATCATGGTTGTTTGCTTGGTTATTTACCCACACATACTAATTATATGATATTTTTAGCCTGAGAATACTTCGGGCTCCTTCATGCGTCCCAAAACATTCAAAAGTTTTTGATTTGGCCGAAGTTCTATTCATTTAAGAGTCACAAACGGATATGAATGGAGTTCAATAGAATGAAAACTGCAATAGTAAAATAAATATGGCTTGGATCTTCCATGAATCACGGAGAAAGCATTTCTTTGGCTACTTATCCCAGAATTCAAATGGCAGTGTTGAAAGAGGAAAAGACAGCATTCCGACCAGAAAATGGTCCCTGGCCTCCACTGTATGTATGAAGCACGAGCTTCTCAAAGACAGAAAGCTAACTACTTATGATAGATAGAACCCTTCAAGTAGTAGATCTTGTTCATACAATGATTTTTTGCTTTTATAGATAAACTTACGGCTAACTTGCTCAAATATAAAAGCGAAATTCTCCGAGTAACCCGGTTTTTATTGAACAAGTCGACCTACTTCGAAACTTGCCGTTTAAAGTGATTCTGTACAGAAGCAGGAAAGACAATGTACTATGTTGAGAACAAAACAGTTTCCAGCACTTTCTATGCGTTAACCACGGTGTATATCATTCCAGAATATATAAATGTAAAAATGCAAAAAGGCGCTATTTGTATTCATATGTAGTTACATATGTATGTATAGTTAGCATCGATCGTTAGCATCGATCGTTTTTAGCACAGCGATTTGAATTAGCAATAAAAGAAATGAGCCCCAATTTCAGTTGATCAAACAGGTTTACCTAGAACAATGGGAAAATGAGGTAATTCTCTCGGGTTGTAAAATTTGTTCCTGCAAGACGTAGTCGATTCGAAAAGTTTTTCACGAGCACCTACTTATTGACAAGTCCTCTGAAGAGTTATGTGAAGTGGATGGACGAACCATCTGTGGACGTACTGCCTATGGCAATTTTTATCATTCAAGTCGAACCTATATGTGTGGTAGGACCGACAGATCTTTCTTCGAACCAGGCAAATTTCTGCTGAGGTCTGCTCTGGCTTGGACAGCTCAGGCCACCTCTTTTAGCTAGTGCGCCCGATTTTCGCCTCCGGACCTAAATCCTTTTCTAAACCTCCGTCACTGACTCGAGAGAAGTCAGGACGACACAAAAAACTTTCCATCATAATCAGACCTTATTTGAGAAAGCTGTTTTGACAGGATCCATATTAATTGGATGTCGGGAATGGATGGAAAACTTCTAGAGAAGCTGATTTGAACAATTTTTTGGCAACTCTACAAATAAAGTGGTGATTGGGAAAACAAAGCAATTACCATAGACGAGTTGTGGGCAATTACGTTGCAACACATCCTTTTGGGAAGCGCAGCAGCTTCGACTTCATCGAATTTCAGCTATTAAAAGAAAAAAATGAATCCGAGACAGAAAAGGAATGGTAAACAAAACGTTGAGTGCAATTTTTAGATGAAGTTTAATTTTCTCGAATGGGCTTTTAGAGTCCTATTTGCTCAGCCATGAAGAGCAGAACTCCCAAAAAGTAGACTATGTTGAGGACCCTCAGCATCTAAACTTATAGCATTAGCCGAGCAGACTGTATGGCGTTCTTTTGCCAGGAACTAGGTATTTTCCAGCAGTTTCTGGCAGCTGTCTGAAACCTCCCTTGGTATCGCAAATATAAGTCTAAACACATCACATTGAAAGGGGAAGATTATGATATCAACGAATGGAGAAAGCAACAGATTCAGTAAGGTAGGCAATGGAAGCTAGAAGTGTTGTAGATGGAGGGGTGTGCGTATCTCTCATGTCACAAACTATAGACTAGGCAAGGAGGTCTTAGGTGCATTGAGTCTCTGAGCGGATACCGCAATACAAGATAGTTTTCAAGAATTGCTTCCTCCCCATCTGAAAGGACGATGATTTTGAGGTGCCTTTTTCAAGTAAAAGAAGGAAGCGTTGAAGTGGAGTGGTGCCCCAGTAATCAAGAAAACGCAAAAAAAAATCGCGAAGATCCCGTGATGGAGATACAACAGCCTACTTTGTTATGGAGAAACCAGTAGGAGACCCAGAAGCCATCAGTATCGTGAACAGTACCTCTAACGTTCCCTGAAGAAGTTGGATTTATTAGTGCGAGTGCACTTGTTTGGCTTCTTCCCTTCATCGTCCCCTAAAAAGGCGCCTTTCCTGGTATGAGGATGCAGTTGCTCTTGTAAATCGAAGGTGAACATTAGGAAGAATAACAATTATAGAGAACGACCTCAATGTAGCACAGACTTGCTGAGCAATTAAAACCAGAGCGATGAGGAGGGCGGGGACTCGGCTGAAACTCGTCCTTATCGCGCTATTCATACAAAGATGGAACGATAGAGGTTGGTAAAAAGGGGAATGTCTATTTATAGTGTGCCCTGGTGTCTAGGCTAAACTGGCAAATAAGAGAGCTATCCATGACTTGGAAAGATTTCTAGAAGCAGAATTCAAAAAGCAAACGCGAAAACAAAGTAATTACTTGGGGCGTAGACATTACTCCGTGGAAGTTGAGAGTGGATGCAAGTGGTTTTTGATTGGTTTTAATATGTCTAAATCGTGTTTAGCTTAATCCATTGAACAAACTCTCTGTTGATATCCCGGAGTTTATTAATTCTGCTCTCAAACCACAGATTCACAGAAGACGGATAAAAGGGCAATGACTATAGCTGAAAAAAATGAGCCAGATACATCGGCTAAACTTCCGGTTTCCTATTGACAAAGACGTACGTAAGAGAGGAGGAATAATAGAGATAATGCCTGAAAAGGGCCCTTGGGTTGGAATCATACATGAAGTTTGGTAGAGAGTGATAACTATCTATAAAGGATAAAAGATAAAGTTTTTGACGTTAATCAATCCCGTCTGGGAGATGCACCCCCGCATTCGACTTCCATTCAGATTCGTAGTGGCGTGAAGAGTGCGTATGTGGCTTATACAATGACTTGCGGTAGCCAGCCGATGTACACGTCAGTGCTTTTATCCTCCCAGACGACTCTGGTACCAATTCACCGACCCCGAGGGGTGGAAGGCTTGGTTGGCCTATGCGGGCATCGATCGGAGATTCGAACCCCTGACCGTGCGTGCGATATAGTGTGCCACTTGCCACTACACCACCTTCGCCCGATAACTATCTATACTTGTTAAACTACATTTTCTGTAACACATCGATTCTGTGTGAAAGCCTGTTCTTGGATGAACAATGTTTCCTCTTCGAGTGGGTAGGGTATGGGTCTTGGAAGGGTGTAGAATTTTACAAAAAATTTTTGAATTTTACGAAATGATAAATAAACAATGTTGGAAAAAGTAATGACCATAGTGACGGCCAATCCAATTTTTCCTTTAATTATACGTTTTTGTCTCATCCCAAAATGATTACTCGATACCATGTTATTCTTTCTAGAGGTGGAGTAGTTTCTTTCAGTCAAGGCCTATTTCCCAAGCGACATCTAGAGAAAAGTATATCGTGGTAGGTTTTTATAAGTTGTAATGAGCTCAGTAATCCCTTTAGTTTCCAGAAGCAATTTGATGAGTGTCCAATTGCTAGCTTTCCGAGATCCTCCGTGTGTAAATTGTATGAAATACCTAAATGGCCGCTGCTACGCATGAATTGGTTCACATACTTGACATCCAGTTACTGAATAGGAAGTGCGTTCACGGTCAAGAACGACGAGATCACTTCCCCCACAACTCATCAATGGGCAGCAATTGCAGATTGAAGGTATGAAGGGTATGATAAAAGAAAATGAACAAATGGAGAACTACAACTTAGAAAATGCAGAGTAGGCCCAGACAAAAAAGAAAACCACCCAGACAAGGCCCTTACGAGGCCCTTGTTAGCCTCTAGGCCGCTCTAGCGTTGCCCACACCATGTATGTAGGAGTAGCAGAAGAAATAAAACGAAATGATAAAGCTGTTTTGGTCAGAAATATAGAAGAAGGGGATCGCATGACATTATAGGAGCAAAGTAGAAGGCAATTTGTAAGGTTACCATAGCGAATGTACTTCGTTTTTGTTCTCCTTTTTTTGAACAGTACTCAGTTTTTCAAGCACGCCCTTATCAAAGCTATTTTTTGCCCCTCCTTGTCTCTTTTGCATCGTCGTATTATTCCTCGGTTTTTCTCCCCAATTCAAAATCTCTACGACAACTTTGCATACCTTTTTATTTTTTCACGACCCGTTTTTTTCAGGTCAGTGCGATTGAGATGTACCTCTTTTGATAGTAACAACGCAATAGTAGTAACATTCAGGTAGCAATCTTGAAATCATCTTGACAGCAGTGAATTTTTGAATTAATAAGACTTTTGGCAGCCTAATCAGGAATGCGCCTCGACATCTTTTGAAGAAGCCTGACCGGAACCCTTTGGAACTTTGCTTTCTGGAACCTTCTTATGCGTAGATCAAAGCTCCCATCCTCAAGCCCGTAGAAGGCTTGTATAGGAAATTCTGACCCATATTTTCTAACTGTAGACAACCCGTCACTACCTCACCACATCACAAAAGTGGGTCTCAGTTGTGATATTTGCACACAACTATTACCATATGCAACTAGAAGAAATGTACGCAAAAAATGAGGAAAAAAGAAACGAACAAAGATTCCTACTGGATAAAAAAAGAGGAGTAATGAGCATCACTTGGCTGTCAGATTAGTAAGACAAGTTGCGAATGAACGAAGATCATCAAGGCTAATTATATGAAGGCGAAAGTCATTCGCCTCGAGAGGTTTCAATGGGATTACCACCACCCGACATACTTCGCTTGAATAGGCAAGTCGGGATTCTCAGACAAGACTTTGAGGATTCACCGATGGCTACTGCAACAATGTGGTTAGTCAAGGATGTACTAATGAAGAAACGGTAACTCAAAACATCTCAGTTATTCTCTGTAAACGTTTTGAGACGGGAGCAGAGAATCAACTCGGTCCGTCCCACGGTAGCCCAAGCTCAACGGCTCAATTTTTTGGGAAAAAAGTTTCTTAAAAGTATCTTCCCCAGGTCAGGAAATTGTGAATCCATCATATTTATTTCACTAAGGGATCGCCAACTGAACGGGAGGACATTCATGCATCCGCTGATATACGTATACTTTATATTTTAATGTAAGTACCAGTGACTTTTGAAAGTTTCTTACTAAATTTTCATCATTAGATCAGAGCCAGAATGGGTAAAACTCAAATGTGGCAGTACCTTGCAATATTTTCGTTAGCTAGAAAGTAGGTCCAGCTAAACTGTACTTCGCTACACATACATCTGTAATAGGCCTTTTTTTGTTCCGTCAGATAGCTTGTTTACTTTAACAATTCTAACATTTTGTGAAAACATTTCATGGAATGGGTAATAAAGAAAACCTTGAAATTGGGCTATTTTGAAAGATAAACAATGATCGAAGGGAGATCCGCTCCGAGAATTGCTATCAACATAGAAACGAGAAAGAGAATCCATTTAAGGCGGGATGCTTACCAATTTTAGATGGAATAAGCAACCAGATGGAAATTAGCTCCGAAAAATGTTTCCAGTACATATTTATCATCGTAGGGGATTGATGAACCCTTTCTGGTATCAGATCCGTTCGTGATGCTCGGAAATTCCTTCGCTCTAGACTCATCACTTCTTGGAAATTTTGGAGAGTATTCTGAGCTATCAAATGGTATTTGGCTGTAATCTCCACGACAGTAACTTAACCTGATCTTTCGATGAATTGCCGTTCGAATGGTTACCAACTACCCTTAGCTACAGAGCGGATTCACCAATATCAAACGATAACGGCTAATAATTGGAGATTTCTCACAGCGTCAACCATTTCAATCGAGTATAGATGGAACAAATGATTGCACAGAAGTACCACTTGAAATCCGGTTCGTTGAAGATTTGAATACTTGTCCAATCATATTCAACATCCTTGTAAAGGCTTCATGTTGAACCAGTCATAGATGAAAAAAGAAAAGATTTACGGCATTATCGGAAGGAAATGCCAGTTTGAAGACGTTCTGCCAGAAAAGGCATATAAGCGCTGTACAACCATCACAGTTCAAGGCTTTTAAAGGTGTTGTAGAGAAGATTTATGAAGTTATAAATGGTTTTGGACTGGTTGATGGGAGAATTTCAGCAGCCTGTTGTAGATGTCGGGAACAGGGCACTAAACAGGAAGGCTGCGAAGAAGCCCAGTACCAAGCCCATACCCCGTCAGATAAACTGACTTCAACGGCCGTTAACCTACTTTTGTCAAGCAACGAGGTTATTAGCATAACGGTGACAGGAAGCTCGACAACTTTTGCTGACGGAGGTCTCATAAAACCGAGTCTCATACTCTAGATCCTTCACTAAATTGCTGGAGGAGGGTGATGAAGCTAAAGGTAAGCAGGTGCCACTATCCGACTTACATGCGGAAAATATTTCTGGGTCAGTTCCAACAAGCTGAAAGAAAAACGGGAAGCTAACCGGCTGTACAAAGGGCAACGGGTTAAAGTTTCATCGGGGCTCTGGCTTTCAGTGTTCCCAGGACGTCAGCTTTTTCATCAGCACCTCCGCAACAATGGGCAGTCCTGGCGACTCCATGCAAAAATGAAGACAAGCTTGCTCAAAACTCACACACGTCCAACATTTCTTTCAAACCAAAACAACGTGTGCATGGCCCACCCTCTCCCTCGGAGATTCCTTCTGATAATAAAAGACGTAATATGAAAAGATCAAGTACAGGGTGACTTCTTTTACCACGCATTTCTGATATCATCTGATTGACCTTCTTTGAAGAAGAGTTAGCTGACCTTTGCTGGATCCGATCCAGCATTTTCAGGTCATGATAGAGCTTTCATTACTGGTCGGCTTCTGTATTATCAGAAATGAAGCTCTGTAAAATATTTGTTAGCAGGCGAAAGATGACACAGGGAGACATCGATCTCAGATTCACTGGTAATCAGAATTTTAGGGTATTCTCAATCCCCTGGATGAAAGAAAAGACATGTCGGCTCAACTTCAAGAATCTAGAGCTCCATGTTCAAGAAGGGAGGCTAATGAAGGCAAATCACCATAGACCGGAGATTTTGAGACAGGAGCAGATTTGCAATGGGATGAATTCCTTCAGTCTCGCAACTATGGCGAGTTTTGGACAAAATGATTAGTCTCGAGTTGGGCTGAAACCCGTTCTCGTGCTTTCCGGGTGGGGTCTAGTACGGCTTTCAGTCCTCCTCCTGCCATAAAAATCTTTTTCAATTCTTCGAAATTAAATGGATTGCCAACTTGCATAAGAGTAACAAAGCTTTGCAATATGAAGATCCATTTCTACGGAGGAATGTAGATGATATGCTTGAGATGTGAATATGATGAATAGGGTCAATGTGCCAGTAATTATGGGATAAGATGGTGGTCTATCCGGCTTAGACGATCAAACACCGGCTGCTTGGCTGTGTAAGTTTCGTGTCGGTCAAATCGCTAAGGATCAACTACTGTGGGTCGAATGAGAGTGCCAAGAAACTCGTAGTCACATAGAATTACGGTTCGCATAAAATTTCTAGTCCCCGTAGCTAATTACTATGCCCTCATTCCAAGGTATATACTATCTCGCAACAATTCTATCATCGAGGTTAGCGTTGTCATCATCGACTTTTCCCCGAAAGTGAGAGCAGGGAGATGTAGAAAAATGGGCTAAAGAGGTCACCGTCACGGGAATCCTACGTCACCATTCCCTGGGAATTAGAAGAAGCATCAATTGTCACAAGATGCATTTCATGGAGATTTTCTCTTCTTGGACGTTGGAACCACACTGAGTAGTGGGAGAGCACAACTGATCCCTAAAAACCTACAAGTTAGTAAGACATCCCATGCAGATGTCTGTTATCAAAAGGCCAACCTCGGAGAGACCGGGAACCCTTCCAAATCCAGCGGTTTTGATACCAAAGGCAGGAGGGTCTAAAAGCCCCCTCTAAATTAAGATAGTATGCTGTTCACACCATAAAATGAATGAGGGAAACGTCAGGAAGCGAACTTGTGGAGCCCGGCACAGCCCTTGCCCTTTGCCGCACGCGATAATTTCGCGCGTTAACCACCAAATGTCCCCATTCCTTTTTCACCTCAACAATAAAGAGGAATGCATATTTTATAAAGTCCCTATGACTTAAAAAGAGCCTCCTAATTCATTCACAACAGCTTTTATGTGAAATAGGAATGAAAGTTTATAGAATTGTCAATGTGCGGAAAATTGGTGAAACATCGGTGGACTAGATGCATCAACTGGAATTAGCGGCCATATTAGCTTAGTAAATGCATGTGAGGGGTTAGTTGCCAGTCGTAATTGGCTGGTCGCATCCGAAGAGACTCAGAGGTCCCAAAATTTCTCAGGAAAATCCATATCACCCTTGGATTAACCTAGTAAGCCGTTTAATGCACTTTTTTAATGTTGTAATGGTGTTTGGATGCTTTTTCGGCTTGCGCGTTGTTCACAGCCAGTCGTAAGCCTGGGGGTAGCGTGAACCTGGGGTTTTGGAGGGATGAGAAGTCCCAGTTCCTAATAACCAGTGGTAAAAAGTGTAGGTGCAAGAAGAAAAGGGAAACATGATTTATTTCACTTTTTCTCAGAGGAGATCTTCACCTTCTTTCTGCCTGACGAACTTGGGAAAACGCAGGTCCTCTGTCATTCCAATGCAGTATGTGGCTCAAAAGCTTACGAGAATGGATAATAGGGCAAAACTAGGGTCAGAACCAAATCTTTGCCTCAGGTGAGCCTCAAACCCGCACCCGTTATCTTTGTGAGATCAGTAGAGACTTCAAGGAGGGGCTTTCCCATAAAATCTCCGAAAAGAACGCCTGTAAGTCGTACTCGGCTCTGCAATAGGGAGTTCGGTACCTCGTCAGTGGAGGAAGAGGTAAAGTGTCGGTAAGTCGACTTGTTCGACGACTGGCCAACGTACTTCATTTTGAAATACAGATACACGAGTGTGGTGCGTTAGGAACGAATTGGTCGCGTCGCAGTAAGAGGGGCATCGCGCGCGAAGGAATGTAGCAGGATGCATGGATAGGTAAGAAATACAAGAACGAAAGTACCAATAGTAGAATTATGCATAAAATAATGGTCGCATATCGATTGAGCTGTAATAACGGTGAATGAGTGGTCCGCAACAGCCGCGTGCGGCAAATCGATTACATAAAATCGTTCCTTACGCCCGTCTTCCCAGATACGCATTCAAGCTGTACGTGATTTGAAAGGAAAGTCAAACGCGATGCGCATCCCAGGGATAGAATTGAACAGCGCTAAAAAACTTCATTCGTGAATCATCACTAATTCGTGTATCCTTTTTCTCCCATATCACGGAACTAGTTCAATTCTATAAACGGCGGACAGAAAAGAAATTGTAAAGAATAAAGGAGGAAACCATAGAGCAGCAGAATAGCTGAAGTGGGCTATAATATGAGATTGCTGAAGATTTACTGAAAAACGCCTCGCAATAGACTGAACCAGCCCAATCAAGTGTTGCCGAAAATGAATTGCAACTCACATTTGTTTGAGGAACGTTTCAAATTAACTTGTTTCCGAATGAATCAATTGAGCAAACACAAAAGGGGCTTGAATGCCACCTCTCTACTAGAATAGCGAAGTAATGGCTGGGCCAGAGATTGCGCAGAAATGCACGGAATATCAAAGCGGAAGGACCAGGATGCTAGCGATTCTCTAGTCTCGTACTTCAATTGAATAGGGTCTCCGTAAAAGTCACTAGAGGGGCTCTCATCAAATATTCACTGGCTGAGCTTTCATGAATAAAGGATTCGAAAGGGAGTTGGAGGAAGAACGTTCGGAAAAAGGACTTTGTGATGACAGAAAAAGAACTCTATGACGTTCTCTACGTCAAAGTTACTTCTTCGCAACCATTCCCACTCAGGAATGAAACGAACAGCAATATATGAAGGGGCTCCGGCTTCTGTCACTTTTCAGGCTTTTTCAAATGGCATTTATTATAACGGAAGCTATTCCAGTCATAAAGGCATTAACCATCCTCGTCGAAAACTTAATTGTTGCCAACTATCGGATCTGTCGCTGCTGGAGGGCTTGCTGATCCATATAGGAAGAGGCCGTTGAGTAGTTGCTATACCCGTTCGGGTATCCTATTCTCGCCAAGAGTAGAGGAGGCATCCTATTCATGTCGAGAGTTGATGAGCATAGGAAGTAACCATGCCAGAATTGAACGATGGGGCGGTAAAACTTCCCAACCAAGCTGCAATTTGATAAAGCCAATATTTTGTACTTTGACGTATTCTTTTGAGTATAGAAGTAAATCGTAGGAGCTTTCCCTCCATCTGTCGTAGCTGGACCCTGCAGATACAGCATCTACCCGTAGTGTTGAGAGGGAGACGCTTTTAGTAACACGTTCTTTGGTCTACCAGAACCAGAGCATGATTTTTTGTCGAATATATTAGGCTGCGCATCCATTTTCGTCCTGTGTAGCAAATCCAATAGACTCAGGCTTCTGTTAATGGCTGCATGAATCTCAGACTCATCTGGACTGGGCCCTTCAGACTCATCTCCACTAATTGTTCAGCCAGTCCTAGGAGCTTGTAAAAAGCCTGAAACCGATCCTGGTCAATGTTCTGTTTCGTAGCTCTCCGATTCTTGTGAAACCTGTTCTCCGAACTTTGACACTTTTTTGAAGAGACGATATGGGACCGAGCGGGGCGCTATTATATGAATACTAATGGGATCGAAGCTCGGGTTGTTACCTTTCCAAGCCACTCAGGACTCCCATACCCCATAGATGGTTAATTGGCGCTAGACCAGCCTGGGAAAATTACAACGCCGGCTTGTACATCAATTGATCACCACGAGTCACTGTGTATACATTTAAATGCTACGGAGATTTACCAAGTCGAACGCCTCGTTGCATCCCAGGAACGGGCGAATCTTCCAACGGATGGCGGATCGAATCTCGACGATCTTATTGTGGTGTTGAACAGTATTATGAATTCTACTTTCTAAATATTATGGTTGTTCAATTGTAAACTTCACAAAAAGGGCAAATTCTCTCTAGGGTGTCCTCTCTACCACAGTAGGGGCTCGTATCTGATTGCCGTTCCACCTACGCGTCCACCTCGCCTCTACGCAATTATGTTCTTAGTCAGGCTAAGCGACTCAAAAAGTTTCTAATGTGGCGTATGCGTTAAGTAACAAGTTTTGAAGACCAAATGAATGCACTTTAATGTTGCATTTTTCACCATCTCTTGCTAACAGCAAGGCGACTGTCAAGCCACGTCGGTGAGCTTCTTACATGGGCACATAGGGGTCACATTTTTTGAAATACTAGCTGTAATTGCACACTCCGCACATTTTGGGACGTTTGGCTTCACAACATCATTCCTCAGCGGATAATATTTTCATTGTTTTTTCTCATACGGTTCAAAAAACTGTTATTCCTCCACCGTAAAAGAGGCTGGAGCCGCCTGTGAGACAAATAACTTCTTCTCCGGAACATCACTTATAAGGTAGTAACGTTTGGTGAGGCGTAGGAGCAGAATTTACAGCTTTCCGGCTGATGTAAGCAGTATGTTCATATCAGGTAATATAGGAATGTGGGTCGAGTAGCTGTAAAAGCCGTTCATCAATCACCCATACACATTACCTGCTCTTGGTCGGTGATCGAAGTTTGAAGTGTAAGCAACTTGACGATGATGAGGTGGTATGCGTCATGCCTTCAATTTCCAAACAAACTGGTGAAAGTTCCCCAGTACATGCTTGGTATGGGACGGAATCACGATGTGGAAAGCCAGTCTGCCTACACAGGTTCAGGTTCAGTTAGCAAGATCCGTGATGGCAAATGGTCAGGGTATCTTCAGTAGAGTTTATGTTAAATACAAGAGAACCTCAATCCATTCAAGGAAACTTCAGGATCGTTTGAGTAGGCAGAGATACATGAAGTAGTTCAAGACTGGGTTCCCAAGTTCCGGGTTCCCGAAAATGACTGGTCCCTTCTTAACTTTTCGGAAGTTTTTCGGTTTGGCCAACTCGTGAACAATATGAATTTAAACATGTGTCTCTATTCTTCAAAGTAGTAAAGCACTTCATTCGTCCAAGAATATGTTCTTATGACTTGGATTTCGATCTGGTAGGGCAATGGCAGTAACTGGCATCCTCTCCAGGCGATCCCATAGGTCCTATGCCGCCGTCGAATCCAGCTGGACCTTCTGGTCCAGCTTCTCCAGGCTCTCCTGGTGGTCCCATTGGGCCAGCAATTCCCTAAAAGAAAATTATTCAGCTTTCCCATCTGAAAAATCATGCAGGTATGCTGACTTACCGGGTTTCCTGCACTTCCTTCGGGTCCGGGGAAACCGGGTGGTCCAATCATTCCACGCTCTCCAGGTTCTCCAGGTGGACCTTTGCCCATCGTCGCTCCGTCTCGTCCCTTTTCTCCTGGTGGCCCAACATTTCCAGGTGTTCCCGGTTCTCCGGGCAGACCAGGCATTCCAGGAAGTCCAGGATGGCCATCTGGACCAGGCATACCGTCCGTTCCGGACATTCCTTCAAGACCAGGTGGTCCAGGCTGTCCAGTAGGTCCAGGAGGTCCTGGTGGACCATTCGGGCACATGCGGCATTGTTCAGTGGAATGCATCATCACCGATGGCATATTGCCAGTCATTCCCGGAGCTCCAGGAGGTCCAGGGAGACCTGGGGCGCCATCCAATCCTGGGGCACCGGGTTCTCCGGGAGCTCCTGGGGGACAGTTGGCATTCGCGTTGCAATCTGTAAAAATATTTTAGCTTCTCTTAATAATTTAAATGCTACACTAAACTACTTACTGCAGTTATAGCTCTGCCTTTTTGTTCTTGCCACAACTTCGGCCATCACCCTCTTTTCGCCCTTGATATTTGTCCACACGCCGTTCTGCAGCTGACGGAACTCTTCCATGTCCTGCAACGGCGCTTTTAGAACAGGTACCGTAGAAAAACAAGCTCTTCTAAGGAGACTGTTAATTACCTTATGAAGATCTATAGTAATGGTATTGATTTTGTCCCAGAGAGCCGGTACAAATAGGCTGACTATAACCAGCGCTATGCTGGAACAGCCCATGGCGGTGTAACCCGCCAACCGAGCGGACATCTGCAAATTAGTCAGATTGGTCTAATCAGCAGATAATCATTATAACACGTTATCATTAGAAGAGCATTTTGCTAAGCAATAAAGTAAGGAATGGATTTTGAAAGAGCTAGAAATGAAAAGCTCCCATAGAATCCTCCACACTACCCACCGGAGGCTGTCGGGCAATTTGCAAACATAAAAAAAAGAATTCGGACTTGTGGCCTTTGTCTTCTAAAGCTATCGGAGCGATACTCTAAATAGTGTCCATCGGGATGCGACAATCCTCGATTTGACCAGAATTCCCTTGGCAGTCAGAAGTACTGTCAAAGGCTGGACTATCCACCTACATGGGTGTAGGCCGTACTCTAGAAATTTCCTGACAATTTGACTCCCAAATGATGATACCACGGCAGAGGGTAGAACAGTGAAGCCCTCGGTGTCTTTGTTGAAAGGAAACAAGAAGGAATCGAACAAGGACAATCGGATCCACAACACGGGATACGATGTCCAGCAGCATGTCGCAGGGCCGGCTTATAAGCTTCGCTTGACTCCGCCTACAAACTGGATGAGAAGTGATCGGAAAAACTTTGGCGTAATGTGAAAAGAACGACGAACGCTTTCAAGGAGTTCCGATGTTCGACGACTCGAATTCGAACG